>OU744266.1:5000-1255000 GCA_916610215.1 Omphaloscelis lunosa | reverse complement strand
TTTGCCCTTACAACTGCAGTCAGATAATTTTAAATTCCCCAGATGCGATATGGAAGGATCACCGCAAGCTCCTGAACCCGGCGTTCAGTCAGATACTCCTGGACACGTTTATGGGCGTCTTCAATAGCCAGTCAAGGAAGCTGGTGAAAAATCTCGAGAAAGAGGTTGGAAAAGCACCCTTTGACCACTGGACATACACTCGAAATAACGCTTTGGAGACTATTTGCTGTAAGTTTGCCGTTTGTTTTCAACCTTTAAATATGAATATCCTTATCAACCTCATCAAGGCGTCAAGAAATAACTAATTGAAAGTTGTCATCTTTTTCAGTGACAGTATTAGGAGTAGATTTTACAGACTCGAACCTCAACAGCAAGTACGTAGAAGCCCTGGAGCAAATCTTTAAAACGTTTATGGAACGCTTCATAAAGCCCTGGTGGCATACCGCCTACACCTTCAAATTTAGCAAACTCAAGAAGAAACAGGATGCTTGTCTGGAGATACTGCACAATATGTCGTATACGGTAAGTCATCCTCATGTCCTTATACCAAATCATTTGAAGTCGGCGCAGCTCGGTTTTCTTCCCCTTCCATCTATCTATTAGACGTTACCGCATTTGTCACACCCTTGTTTGCCATTATCGCCCTTCCAATCTTTCACTCAACGCATCGACATAAGACAAATTCCAGTCTGCGTGTCTTTAAGAATTACGCAATGGTTAAATAAAAGATTGGTTTTGCAATCGTAAAGCAGCAACTCACTCCCAGTTTAAAAGATTATGAATGAAGGAATTAATTGAATTAGATCTAGAGTATTGGCTGCTTTGTATATGACAGTGATGATTACATAAGTAATATATGAAACAAAAATTGTTGCAGGTCCTTCAAAATAGTAAATCTAAGCTAAATGGAAATACGTGCGCTGAAAGGAGTATAATACCAGGTAAAGTTTCCTTACACGCCCTTTCTTATGACATCAATGAAATTTCCTGAAACTATTTTGTAACGTTCTTATAGGAACCAAATTCAAACCTTTCATGGACCTCATCCTTGAGTTGTCTATTGAAAAGGGAGTGTTTAGCGACAAAGAGATCAGAGAGCATGTGGACTCTATACTTGTTGCCGGCCATGACACTTCGGCTAATGTACTCATGTTCACCATGATATTGCTGGGGTCTTACCCTGAAGCCCAGGAAAAAGTATTTGCTGAGTAAGTACCTACTCGATCGAGTTATTTCTTTCTAACTGCACTGGCTTGACCACGCTCCGCACATGTAAATATAGGTAACTGCTGCAATGGCCACGTGGTCTGACAGCCTAATAGGTTAGGTAAGTACCCATTATTGTTTTTATTTAGGTTTAAAGATATTTATTCTCAAAAAATACACAAAGTCACTAACATGAGAACAAGGCTTAAAATAAATGTATAAATATAAAGTTCGTCGCAAACGTTACAGTAGCAAGTATTATTTCAGCGTTTAGGAAGGGTGTTATTTGTGATTGAATATTCAGCTGATGTGTTTTTAATGCATTACATGAATGTAATTTTTTTATACATGAGGGCATTTTGTTGTATGATTGTGCTCCTACAAAAGTTAACATTGCCAAACTTAGTTCTCATCTTCGATAAAAATCAGAAAACTAGCTCGGCGAGTGCTAAGTTGGGTTTCTAGTTTTACTTTAGTAAACGATCAATTAGTCTGTATACTTTTGTTGAGTACGTTACGAATGAAAATACATGTATTATAAATATATGTATAACTGTCTAATGTTAATTATTTTGGTTTTTCTTCATAAATCTTGCATGTTGATGTTAAATATGGGTAGTTAAAAATATTTTTTTAAAATTTTGTTTTATGCAACTTGGAGACTTGCTAGCTTCGTCTTGGCCGCACTACCCCAAATTTCAACCAGATATAGTAGGTGTGGTTTTACTTAGGCGTTATAGATGGTGTGACGCAGTGTATGTGGAATACATCGAACTATATTTCGGAGGGATCCAAGTAGTGACGTAAGTTTTGTTTTTATATGATCCAAGTGAACAGTCCACAATTGAGAACTATCCATTCTTAACCCAAGATATTATTTACATGATTTTTGCAGTAGGGGTACATTGTTAATAATCAACAGGATATTATTAACACCAGAAGTTACATTATACATCTTAGGCTTAAAGTATGGTACATGGCTGGTTATATTTATGTAATTTAGATATAATAACAACCATAGCACATAGGTATTTAAATATTAAAGACAAAATAACCCGACCAGGCCTTGCTCCATCGGCTAGCACTATTTCTACACAGAGTGACACTTTATAATCTTTACACTTCGGCGTCGCAGGAACAACTAAACTACGCACGGCCGTTTCTTCGTTTTTAACCGACTTCAAAAAAAAAAGGAGGAGGTTCTCAGTTCGTCGGTTTTTTAAAATTTATGTTTCCCTATTACTCGAAGAAGAATAAACCGATTTGAAAAATTCTTGTTTTGTTTGAAAGGGTATAACATCCAAGTTGTCATTGCAGTCCCATTGTCATTTGGTCACGATCTGATGATGGGATCTTGTAGAAATCGAGGGAACTCTTCAAATATTATAGATGCACCTATAGCGATTTGGGATTTTTTTTTGTAACTCATGCATTTGCTTTCGAAAAGCACCATTTGCTAAAGTGGAACTGATGAATTACAAACCAACCCGCAAAAAAGAGAAAAAAAAATACCAAAAATACAACCGACTTCCAAACTACAAAGTCAAAAATAACTTTAATTTCGGAAGTCGGTGGCTAAAAACTTAAATACTGATCCAAAGACACCGACTTCTGAAATTAAAGTTATTTTTCACTTTGTAGTTTGGAAGTTGGTTGTAAAATAAACGCGTTTATCATAAAACGTAAAACACATTTATTACGTCCACCAGGTATAATTATGTAATGTGTTTACTAAAATCCCAACATCCATTATGTTCCATTATGTATCCTGATATAGCACGTTTTGGAAATATTTATCGTTAATAAATTATATTGAAACCATGAAAAAAAGGGTGTTTAAATCACCTTGAGCCTGGGAAACTAAGTCATGAATGGAGGATCCGAAACAAGTGTCATCTGCTTATAGAATAAGATGGCCATGTAGTTCAATTTCCTGAATATTATTTATATAGATTAAAAAGACTAGGGGCCCCAAAATTGAGCCCTGGGGAATACCACACTTTATAGGTAATGCGCCACTTGATAATTATTATCCGTTCTAACTAACTGCAACCTGTTTTTTAGATATGAATCGAACATTTTTAAAACACTGTCGGTCGTTTCGATGGTTTCTAGCTTTTTAAGTAGAAATTCATGACTTACGGTATCGAACGCTTTTTTGAGATTAATAAATATCTTTATTAACCAAAATGCAAAAGCAAAATGTAGAACATTGAACATTGTATGTACATTTTGCTTAATTTTAGTAATGAGATCGACTGTAGCTATTACTGTGCTGCTTTTTGGTCTAAACCCGTATTGTATGTCTGAAAGAAAGTTGATAGAAGTTTAATATTTATCTAAACGGTTGTGTAGGATTTTTTATAATATTTTTGAAAATACAGGCAACACTGAAATAGGTCGTTAGTTACCTGGGTTCATTTTTTAACCCTATTTGTGAATAGAAGTTACCTTCGCCATTTTCAGGGTATCGGGAAAATTACCTTCAACTAGCAGTTTGTTGAAGCATTTGCTCAGGTTGTTCGCTATTATATTTTTTATGTATTTTATTGTTTTTATACTAGTTCCATCTAATCCAGTACTACAGGTAGGGTAAGATGATGATGATGGGTGGGAGATTTGATATAATTTTTGTAATTTCAGTTTCGAAACACGGATCAAGAGTTGATAACACTGAGTGTCTTCTGTAAGAGATTTTTGAAAAGCATGTGTGTGATCATCATGAAATTATCAAGGTATATCATTCGCTAAAATGGGTCCTATCGTGTCAAAGTACTCGTTGAAAATCAGGAAAATTTCGTGTGGGTTTGTAATATGTTTTGGATCGATCATTCGTTTTGAAGGAGCACAATTTTGTTTAATTTTATTGTTTGTTAAGACATTTACCACATTCCACTTTTTCTTAGGTTATTAATACAATCGCTAAACTTTTCATAATAGAAAATATTTTTGTATCTTGCATGTGCAACATGTTTTTTTTTGTGATAAATTCTGCTTCCAGAGTGGTGTTATTTGGATTCTTGTTTAGTTCTGTCCACAATGCGTTTCTTTGGTTGACATCATCAATTACGTTCCTATTTATCCAGTAGTTTTGGGGTAGGTTCAGAATTTTGGTCTTTGTTGTTTTACTTTTGTCAATTATGGATTTTATTTTGTATTGTAGTAGTGCGTAGTCATCATCTAATTCTTCAAGGTTTGTTGTTTCTAGCATATCATGTAGTTTTGTAAAAATCTATTGCTTCTTATAGGGTCCGTATTTTTCGAGGTAAATTAGTTTTTTTTTTGAGTTCAATATCCATTTGTTTGTGATATGAAATTGAAGAGTCAGCTATTGCCAGGTGGAAGTGATCGTCTTTCAGGTTAGAGCTGACATGGTCCAAAATAGATTTTCTAGTATTCTATTCTCTTGTACAATATTTCTTGGTGATTTTATTGAGAAATGTATGTCCAGTTCCCTTCAAGAGTTCTTTATATTGTTTAGTCTTTTTGTCTTTGTTTAAAAGAGCAATGTTAAAATCTCGGAACCTTATTGCCCTGTTTCTTTCTTGTAATTGGACTCATATACCTCCAGAAAATCTGTGTAGTTAGTATCGCCGGGGTTGTATACGACTCCTACATCCAGTGAATATTGCTCTAGTCATATCCATAGAACATATAAAAGAGGTTTATATGTTCTGTGGTCATATCCATAGATAGTTGTTTCCTCCTATGTGCTTAGACTCTGATAGATTTAAGGTCATTGTGGAAATATGTTGAAACTCCATCTCCTCTTGAATCGGTTCTGTAGTTGTAGTAGTGTGAGTAGTTTTTTATTTGTACATAGTTCCAAGGCTTGTGTTCCAGTTCCAATCCAAGTTTTAGTCAGTAAAATAACATGCATCGTATTAGGTAATTGTAGAACGCATTTAAGTTTGTCAAATTTTCTTTTTTTGCGTATACTTCGAGCATTAAGGTAGAAAAATCTGAGCCGTGATTTGTTGGTTTCTATATTTTGGTAATTGTTGATTATTTGGTAGGTATTGCTAGCGATTGTCGTAGGTATGGTTTCGTTTATTGTTCGTAGTTTTTTGTGGTGGTTTTTATTACTGTAGATGTGCCATTATCATATTTTATGGTCAGTCCATTCTCTCCATCATTTTGACGACGTATTAGTTCTTTCAGATTTTTAAAAATTTTTGCTATTGCGGGGTTTGGTCTGAAAAGACTTTAATGTTTTTTAGCAACTTCTCTTTAATGCGTAGGAGATGCTTTGCGGGTGCTGAAGTGTCGTATCATATTTTGATTCTGCGGCTTTTTCCCGGTGAGTATTTGCCAATTCTAAATATTTTAATCAGTTTTGGGAGGTCTTGGCTCACTAGTTGAGTAATTTATATTTTTTCTCTGCTAGGTACTTCGATTTGCTACCTCCTTAATTATTTGTTCGTTCAGATATGGCTGATTTTGAAAGTTTGAAGTCTTACATTCACAGGTGGATTTAACCGTAGGTATTAAGTTCCGACTCAAAAGATTCCATTTTATGTTCTCTCAACGATAATTGTTTCCCCAATTGTAATACAGTTGATTTTAATTTTACATGTTCAGTTATCATACCGGATGTTCATGATTTAATCTAATTAATATGTGCTGTATTTCCGCGAATCATCTCTGCAGTTTTTTCGTTGCATGACTTCAATTCAAAGACCTCAGTTTTAACCTCTGCTATTATTTCCTGTATTTTAATCATAATCTGCTCACTAGATCCAACGTATTTTTGCTAGCAACGAACCGATGGGGGAAAATTCCGACCGCATTTCTTTAATTTCAGAGGTACATTTCATATTCGTGTTACTTTTATTCCGATAGGTAATTTCCGAGTTCGCTGCTAACAAATTTAGCTTTGATAAACTAGGATGAGATTCACTGGCTGCGCCGGCGGCAGTACCGGTAGCATGGTGCGGTGGCGATCTTTATACTTACATTCATAATAATGCGTGCGACAGTATTCAAATTCAATGCAAGCTCAACTTTTAACTTCAATGATGAGGGCACGTGTACTTATCAGTTATTTACTTGGTTGGAGCACCGTACACCACGTGTGTGCCGAGTCACTGTGCGAGCAAACGAAAAAATAGCAACTTTTCTACTCACGCAGGGACGAAATAGCGCAAATAGAAATTAATTGGTTTTGCAATTTGAGTTTTATCTTTGTGTCACTATTACTTATATTTGAAGAACACTAATTAAAGTATTTTGAGAGAAAAATGGGCGAGGAACGCGTATTATATTTACACTATAATTTCAGGATACAAGAAGTCTTGGGTGGAGACAGAGACGTGGAGAAGATGCACTTGTCGAAGCTGGTGTACGTGGAAGCTGTTCTCAAGGAGAGCATGAGGCTCTACACCATCGGGCCTATCATAGCCAGGAAACTTGACAAAGATATTAAACTTAGTAAGTCCATGATCTTGGATAGTCAACACTGCCACCAATCCTACATGTGCTCTGGTTCCAAATATGTTCTAAGTCGCGAAAGTCAATACTGTGGCACGAACAAAAGATGTCTAGCGTTTTTCAACATATCGGATATTTAATTTTCATTATCTATTATCTGTTATCTTCTTTAACCTTTTCTTATTAAACTTCATCTATGTTTCAGAAAACTGCACTCTCTCAGCCGGTCGGACCTGTTGCTTGATGTATTTTAGGCTCCACAAGCATCCGATCTGGGGTCCAGATGCGGACGAGTTCAAACCTGAACGCTGGCTGGAACCGAGCAGACTACCCAGTAATCTCAACGCGTTTGCTGCCTTCAGTTTGGGAAAACGGAACTGTATTGGTACGGGTCAATCTGAAAATTATATTTAAATGGAAAGTGCTTTCGCACTCCTAAGCAAAACTTCCTTCAAAATCCTGGTAGTGGTACATTTTGTAGGTTCAAATTAAAAATAGACCAGTGATTTTTTCGGGATGTCACTTTATTCAATAGCAGATTGGAGCTTTGTAACAAAATTTGGAAAAAATTAAGATTTATTTCTATTGTTGTTGTTTTAGGTAAAGCTTACGCCCTGATGTCAATGAAGACGACCCTCGCTCACGTGGTGCGGCGCTACAGAATCAAGGCTGACCACACCAAACTGCAGCTCAAAATTGATGTTATGCTGAAGCCAGTCGCGGGACATTACATCAGCATTGAGAGGAGGACGTAGAATAGAATAAAATTATGAAAGCTTTACACCACCTTAAAAGACAATGACTATTTATTGTAATTATCAAACTTAGGTACGGCATGCAAAGTTTTATATTATCTTTTTTAGTTTCAAAGTATTTTTTTGTTTACGATTACTTTATAATTTATGATTACTTTTATAAAAATCTGCCAACAGCGCCTATGCCTTTTATTGAGCTACATTATAGTAATATCACACTGCGGCGCAAATGATTGCTCACACTTTCATGACACTCGAAGCACAATCACACAATTGACACAAACTATGTATTAACAAGCATAATATCAGCATACAATGAAAAAAGTGCCGTACCGGCACCCCACAACGGATTTGTACAATCGTACGGGTGTTCTCTAATAAATGAATTTTTTTTTTTCGTTTATTTAATTTTTAAACATATTATTTACATTTTTAAATATTCATATAAAAACAAAAAAAATAAACATTTAAAAATATAAACAATAGTAGCTCACCGGTGTCGGGAACAGGATCCAAGCTATCGGTGGACAGGGACCTGAGAGAGGAACCTCCTAACAATACACGCCGTGTCCAGGAGTACCGCTTTCTGGATCAAGCCCTTGATCCAGCTGCTTGGTCGAGGCTTTTGGCTATTATGCCATTGGCCGTCACGACTATAGGCACAATGATTGTTGTATCCACATCCCATATGGCGACAAACTTGTGAGCCAGGTCAAGATACTTAATCTGTTTATCTTTTTCAGCTTTCACGAGGTTCTCGTTATGCGAGACCGCTATATCATTAATCATTGATCTATCACCACTATGTCTGGCTTATTGGCAGTGATGATAGATCGATCCCAATACAACGTGATATTGCCATTTTTGAGGACTGGGTCGGGCACATATGTATAATACGGTACTTCCGATTCCATAAGACTGTATTTCAGAGCAAGTTGCTGGATAATCCTGTCTACAAGGTTGTGCCTATGCAAGTAGTCTCCATTAGCCAGACGAGAACAGCCAGAGATGATGTGTCAGATTGATTCCCCGGGACGGTGGCATGCCTAATGCAACCGCGCCGTCCTTCACAATATATTTCCGGTAGTTGTTCGTCATCATAATCATAACTTCGTCCATAATCGCACAGACAAAACCTTCGATTTCCCCAAAGAGGTCATCGAATTGCAACCAGGAAACGGACGCTAACAGGTCTACATCGGGACCATGTCAAGCCCGGTAAAAGCGCCCGTGAATTTATATGCTCTGCCATACCTCCCTGCGGTCATAAGTATCTAATACTATAGGTTTACACTAGTTCACGTTAGCCAAGAACAGCGGGGTGAGGCCCTTGTCCACTGAGACCTCATCTCGGTACATCCACGGTGCCACATCGGCTTCTAGGAAGTATTCCCTGGGACTGCATACCTCAGAGTTATGCAGGGTCTTAGCATTTAAGAAGCCTCGACCTCCGCACTAGCGGTAGACAGTCTCATCACCGATGAACGTGGATGATGCATCCGATTTGCGGTCAGCAGTTTGCGGACCCTCCTATCCAGGGCGTCAAGTACCGTCTGAGTCCATTTGAGTATGCCAAAAGAGTACATCAAAACCGGCATGACCCAACCGTTGAAGGCACGCACCTTGTTTCCACCTGAGAAAAGACTATTTAATACTTTATTCAGGCGGCTAAAGAAGCGTTCCTTCAGTGATTGCTTCATGTTAGCAACGTTGATACCTAACGCTTCCGAAATACCCAAATACTTGTAGGTTTCGATTTAGGAGAGGGATCTTAGGTGTATGGAATCCCTCCCCGTGCTCGTTCTCGGGGACTTCAATGCCAAGAATCTGGCTTGGGGTACGGACACACGGGGCAGGATGGTGGAGGTATCTACAATATTGTCATATTATATGACCGAAGGCAAAAACTAAGCAGAAACAACCACAATTTGAGCTTTTAACAAAAAAATCAATAGATAGTTCTTGTAATACTTATACAAATAAATACGTGATTTTTTTTTTTTTTTTTCTCAAATAAAAAAGAAATTGCCTGTAGAGTTTATATTTATACGAAATTTCGATTTTTTACTTGCGAAATATACGTAACCCTACTTATGACAGATGAGAAGAATAAAGATAATGTTAGAGAGTTTGGATAATACTTATTTATGGTTCTGAGAGTCCTCAGAACAATGAATGGTAGAGTTACCATACACTAATATAGCAGGTCAATATTGAACAAAAACTAACGTGTCATTAGCTGCTGTGCTATTCTGTATAAATTTCACCGTGAACGCTTAGGTGAAGTGAGCTTGAAAGTGAGCTGTTAATAGTATCAATTCCTAGCATATGGTGGAATGACAGCGCACTTCACCTAAGCGTTCGCGGTGAGATTTTAACAGAATAGCACCGCTGATGCTAAGTGCAAGTTGCAACTATGACCTTTGACTTGCTCCTGCGCTAAATTGCTTTAAACTTGACAAAATTTCATGTATTCAAGATGTTAATATTTTTATGTTAAATGAAATTAGATCCCAAAATAAGACACTCGTAGATAAATTTTGTTCACCAAAATGAAATAAAAAGCCGCCAAGTGCGAGTCGGACTCGCACACGAAGGGTGGCCGGCAACGAACATAAACTGCAAACTTACAAAGTTTGCAGTTAAAAGGGTACTATTATTTAGATGATAGAAAAGCTTGGAATTGAACTGCTAGTTTTGCTAAGCCTTGTGATAAAACCATACAACTTGACATTTTAATTATTATGTAAAATTATCAAAATATACCAGTTTTATAGACACATTGATATTGTTCAAAATTATATACAAAATGATATGATTACTTTTTAAAGTATTATATTATTTTAATTTTTGTGACTGTGAGGACTATGTGGATATTATTATTATTTTATCTAAGCTAATTTTAATGATGGTCTGGCAGTTTGAGTACTTTATGCAGCCTACCCAAATGTCGTTTGTTCGGTATTGTTCGTCGAATTGAGCTCCTTAAGTTCTGAGTTGAGCTCTTCGATTACTGACAAATGCTTGCACTGACTGGATAGGTCCACTCAAATCTGTGTGGTTCTTTCCTCAAAAGACCATTTCAGACACAAATTTACATAGTGCTCATGTGGTGCTCATATGGCCTGACCAAGATTATGTCTGGACTTTAAAAGAGACGACCTCAGAGTTCGTTTCGGCCTTTCTTCTCAGGGTAGTCAGATAGGAAACGCTGCACTCATCCAGCTTATTTTATTTTTTTTATATTTCGTGTAAAAGTGATTCCGATATCCTATTTACAGAATCAACAATTTAATTTAATTAATAGAGGCAACATGCTCTCTAATATCTTTGTCACAAAACACTCCCTTTTCAACAGACAACTCAAGGATGAGGTCCATGAAAGATTTGAATTTGGTTCCTAAAAGAAAGTAACAAAAACCTTTCAGGAAATCTCGTTGATGTCATAAAAAAGGCCGTTTATGGAAACTTTATCTGCTCCTTTCAGCGCTCGTATTTCCATTTAACTACTATTTACTATTATAATTTTTGTAACATTAATTACTCAATCATCACTGTAATATGCAAAGGACCAATACCTAACTCAATTAATTACTTGATTCAAAATCGTATAAACTGGGAGTGCATTTCTGCTTTACGATTGCATAACCAATCTTTTATTTAATTCTTGCGTAACGTATAAGTATGTTACTACTAACTCTAAAACTTTTAAAAATATCTGCAAAGCAGCCAAAGCATCATTATTTAGCAACTAGGTTAAATCGGTAAAATAAAGACAGTTTGGAAAATAATTAACAACTAGCTTCTGCCCGCGACCCTATAATTTTCTTCGAGAATCGGGATATCCAAAACTAAAATAATTTTTAAAATCCAACTGGTAGTTCCCTACATACAAACAAACAAATATAATATTATTATATTATACATGATCATAATTCTTAAGTTGCACTGCCTATGTAGGCGTGGATAGTTGGGTGAAGAAAATAGAAGCACTAGATAAAGCACAATCACTTTATTTTAGCCTTAATTTCTTTCTAAAATAATCACCACTAAATAACTGTACAAAGTAGGTAACACAATTCAGACACTCCACCGAGTGTGGTAGCACGCCTGTGCGATTCCGACCGAGTCTCAAATCATACTGCCAGTATATCGTCGCTTCACTGCGCACTAGTGCTCGGTGTTGTGTCAGAGTGTCATGTCATCGGATGTGACGTATCAGACACAGATAATTAATTCACACGACACTCTAAGCTAACAGCGACATCTATGAAATCCAACTAGCAGTCATTTCAATTAAAGCGCCGTCATACATTATATTATACTATAGATGAAACGAACAAGAACGAAAGACGTAATACTGATTACACACGGGATCACACATCGATGTTGCTCAGGATTTTTTCTAAAACTACAGAAACTTTAAATGCTTCACTTGCTATTTGTTTATTAAGAGTGAATGTTTCAGCTTGTCCTGTGGAATCTAAATTTAAACATAATTATAAACCCTGTGGTCATTGTAAAGGCTTTTAAGCAACTAACGATTAAAATTACCGAAGATCTGTCAAACTTTAGTAGACATGCTACTAAAGATTGTCAATCAATTATTGAGACAATTGCACCCTATTTAGCTTTAATATTTAATTTATATGTAGATCAAGGGATATTCCCGGATTTAATTAAATACAGTAAAGTTATTCCACTTTTCAAATCCGGGGACAGCAAAGGCACTAATAATTATAGACCCGTATCGGTTTTTCCGGTTTTCAGCAAGGTGTTTGAAAAAGTACTGTTAAATCAAATGCTCAATCATTTTAATCGTAATAACATCCTCCAAGATCAATCAACAGTATGGTTTCACCAAAGGACGTTGCACAACCGACGCCGGTGTTACTTTTTTTAAACACATCTTTAACGCATGGGAAGAGGCACATAATGCAATAGGAATCTTTTGCGACCTATCCAAGGCAATGGATTGCGTGAATCACGAAACATTGCTTTTGAATATGTATCATTGTATAATTGCATAACACGTGTGAGTACTATGTACCTACTATAAAGCTACCATTTACTAGGTACGTCTTTCATTGGCTTGAATGTGCCCTTGCGGCTGAGACTATGTCATGCGCACTCTAATGGCTCGCTGATGGTGGCGCGTGTGTTGGATCATTTAGCTCCCTTCAAAATGGTTGAGCTGAATGGTGCTAATCCATGCGTCATGTTCGTGGGATTTTTGAATTGTTTTATTACGGTCGCTTGTAACGTTCTGCATCATTCTCACATTTATAACTTTAACATGAATGATGTAACCAATATTTTGGAACCATATTGTGATTTAAAAGAGTGTCCGTTTAATTTCTTGCCTGTTCTTCTCCATAGGTACCTACTACGCTTTGGAATGGGCAACTAGCTTCACCTTTCTGACTGACCGACCCCTTGACAATTCATAAGTGCATGTAATTGGTTTATCTGAAATAAATGGTTTGAGTTTGAAACTTGAGCATTACGGACTGGGTAAACTTGCGCTTAGCTTAGAAAAATCATATTTGAATGATAGACTGCACCAAGTCCAAATAAACGGTGTGACTTCATTGGGCTTAAAATTCAAAATGGGTTCCTCTTTTTAGTATAATTACATAAATGATTTACCTCATTTACTGAAAACCCGACCACAAATGATATTATTTGCTGATGAAACATCACCGATTTTTAAAGTAAACAGACATACACAGGAGCTTGACGACGTAAATACCGCTATGCTTAAGGTCCATAATTGTTTGACTGTAAATAATTTATTAGTATTACATGAGAAGAAAACTAAATGCATAAGATTCGCGTTACCGAATGTTGGAAGTAGTGAATGTTATATTGAATATAGAGATACAAGAATTCGTCGAAAAGACAGTTTTCCTAGGGATGACGGTTGACTCAAAACTCCAGTGGGGTCTTTACTTAACATCACTTGTAGGGCGGTTAAGTTCAGCCACTTACGCTTTTTGGAAAATCCGCCAATTAACAGACGTAGATACCGCAAGATTAATCTATTTAGCAGACTGCGGCGAAGCCAAAACAGGAGGATTATTTAGTTACTTTCATAGCATCATGTCTTACGGCATTTTGCTGTGGAGACGGGCTGCAGACATTGATCTTATCTTTATTCTGCAAAAGAGGGTTGTCAGAACCATCTGCAACCTCCGCAGACGCGAATCTCTAGGGAACTGTTAAAAAAATATCATCATGACAGCATCTTGTATTTAAGAAAACATTATGTATGTTCGAATTAATCATCAGAAGCTCCTTTTACTATTGCCGATGGTATTTATGGTTCACCATTTTTTATAGCAACAGGATTTAATTGCATGCATATGTATGCGGCGTGTGCAGCCAAGTCAAAGGCCCATGGATGACTTTAAAACTTTGAAACCAGGTTAGTTACTAGCCAAACGAGAAAAAGAAGATAATCATCAATATCGTATATTGATGATCATCTTCTTTTTACAATACAATAATGCTTGTTTTAATGCTGGTCCTGCTCCACAGCCACTTGGACTCACTAGTTAAAATTTTAATATTTGGAAGAGTTGCTTCGCCTTTTTTTCTGACCTTACGAACTTATTGTTTTTTAATTTTTAGGGTTCCGTACCTCAAAAACAAAAAACGGAACCCTCCACTCGTGTGTCTGTCTGTCTGTCCGTCTATCACAGCCAATTTGCTCCGAACCCAATGGACCGATTAAGTTGAAAGGTACACATATGTATTTTTGTGACTCAAACACGAACGTGTAACGAAAATAAATGAATTTTGAATATGGGGGTCACTTTTGGGGGACAAACAAGTTTTTTTTTTAAGTTTTGCAAACTGCACCGTGTGACATATCAAATGAAAGGGCTTATTGTGAGGATTTCAAATATATTTATACTATAAATAATACGTTGAAATATGAAAGATATTTAAGAAAGTAGATGAAAATTGACCCTTCCCTTATCTCCGAAACTACTAGGCAAAAATTTTGAAAAAAGTACAAAGTATGGTTCATCACTCATAAATTATAGGAAAATCTATAAGAAGTCTATGGTCTTAAAATAACATAGTAAATCTCTCGAAATTGTGCGTGCAAACTTACATTAGCAGTTGGAATGTATGGGAGATCATGTATTTCAACTACAATGTTAAGTTTGTATTTGGGATAAATTCATCCCAACTACGGAACCCTTCTTTGTGCGTAGTCCGATACGCACATGGCCGGTTTGTTTTTTTTTTTTTTAATTAAACCTGATTTTCATTATTGAATGCTTCTTTACACGTATGAGGAACAGGGTGTAAAGTTCACTCATCCTCTATAGAAAAGGGAGGATCCTCCGACCAGACGATTATCGTGTCTGGCGGGCAACTGCCCGACGATTGATGTCGGGGAAGGTAAATATATGCTGTTCGCGCGGTAAATTCTAATTGCGTGATGCAGGATTTGTGCGTCAGGTCTTTGATGCGTAGTTTGCATGTGGCGATGTAGATGCTGCTTCACTTCAATAGATTTTTTTTTTTCAAGCTGCTTCTCACACGGACAGCTGTACGTCGCTTGCTCCCGAGTCACCATGCCTGACTGTGTATATTTTGGCTGCTGAGAATAAAATCACAAGCAGAGTATACAGGGAAGTTTTATAAAAATATGGCTGTGTATATTGTGGTTTCTTACGACTTCCACGAGAACGAAGTCTCGGGCAGAAGCTTGTTAATAAACAATATATAAATACTAATTATAGAATAAACTACTATTCAATTATGCGTTAATGCCGCAGAAATCTAGAAATGAGACTAAAGATAGTAAAAGGGTCCTGCGTTCCATAGCCTCTTTTTATTCTACGTCCTCCTCTCAATGCTGATATAATGTCCTGCGTCTGACTTCAGCATGATATTGACTTTGAGCCGCAGCTTGGTGTGGTCAGCTTTGATTCTGAACCGCCGCACCACGTGAGCGAGGGTGGTCTTCATTGACATCATGGCGTAGGCTTTACCTGGTATTATTATAAAATAATTTAAGAAACAATCAATTTTTTCGTTTCAAAGTTGCAATCCACTACTGCACGAAGCTATTATGCAAAAAGAAAAAGAAAGTTGAATTAAGTAACATCTAAAACAATATTGATGAACATATATTTTAAATTTTACAATATTCCCTAGTTAATTTTTCATAAGAGTGCTTACAGAGCCGATAATTTTGTGACTGACTCTTACCAATACACTGACGTTTACCCAAACCAAAGGCAGCAAACACCTTAGAGTTATCAGGCAACTTGCAAGGTTCTAGCCAGCGTTCAGGCTTAAACTCGTGCGCATCTCGTCCCCAAATCGGATGCTTGTGGATCCCGAAAAGAAATAAGAAACAGCTCCGACCAGCTGAGAGGGTGCAGTTTTCTGAAACGCGGAAGATAAAGAAAAATAAATTAAGGTGTAAGGTCATTCATAATATCGATTACGTAGCGCTTTGAGAAGGCGAAGATTGAAGTTACAGAAATAATCAAATGAACGGGCCCCGTCACTGATTCCTCGAATAAATGAATTGAAAATCTTTAGTAAGTTCCTAAACTTCGTTCTAGACATGAAGAAACCTTCGTATCTAGAACGTAGTTTGATCTGGTGTGGAAACAGAAAAGGTTCCGTCAGATTGATGTTGACAGTCCAATATCATGTCTTATTGTATCAACTAACTTAGTTTTACATCTCTATCTAGTTTTCTAGCGATAATCGGTATGATGGTAAAGAATCTCATGCTCTCCTTCAAAACAGCCTCCAAGTACACTAGCTTCGATAAGTCAGTCTTCTCCACGTCTCTGTTTCCTCCCACGACTTCTTGTATCCTGAAATTATTGTGTAAATAAAAATCAACTTGAAATACCGTACTTAAAGACTTAATAAACCAATTACTTCATCTTCTTGCCCCTACATCTTTATAGTTAAGAAATTTTAAAAAGAGTTGAAAGATACAGTTAAATCACTAGAAATAGAGACCAATTAGTTCAACCAGGTTTAAGATTGGCTAAAGTTGCCTTTTCTTTCATAGATACTGTTTAAAATGTTACAATTAAATACCTTCCCACTGCATACTTTAACCGAATGAAACGAAATTTAAATCTAAACTAATATTATAAATACAAAAGATTACATTTTAGTATGTTTGTATGATTGTTTATGATGGATAAAATAAGAAAATGTGTAACCTATTAAAAAAAAAAACCCCTAGAAATTTTAAGTTAAGTTTAAATTTGACATCCCTACGATAATTGCTCGGTTTGCATCTTGACTCGACGCTAAGCTGGCAACGCCAGGTCTCTAGTGTTAGTCAAAGGGTCAACGGTACTCTGCGATCCCTGTATCGTCTAAGAAACTTTTTGCCCGCTAAGACGAAAACTATGCTTGTGCAGGCTTTGATATTCCCTAACATCGACTATGGTGACGTGTGCTACTTTGACTTGAATTCGGTTTTGCTGGATAAGCTCGACAGATTGCTTAACAATTGTATCCGGTTCATTTTCAATCTTAGGAAATATGATCATGTGTCGAGCTATAGGTCTGAGCTCAAATGGATGTCCATTCGCCAAAGAAGAAGTTTGCGCGCTTTGACCACGCTTTTCTCCCTTCTCAACTCTCCCACTCCTCCTTCATATCTCGTGTCTCACTTCCAATATCTATGTTCTTCACACACTAAGAATTTACGATCTTCTAACAATCTTCTCCTACTTTGTCCTTCTCATTCTTCTGACTTTGTTCATTCTTCCTTTCACATTCAGTCCATTCTCCTATGGAATGCGCTTCCTCTTGATATCAGGACGGCCACCAGTCAGTATGCATTTAAGCGGAAATTGCAGAGTTTTTTTCTAAACAAATAGAGTAGAGTCATTTCAACATCTCTCTCCCTTAAATTTGTATATATGTATATATATAATAAATATATGTATGTAAAGAAAATATATTTCTTATTATTTGATTTAATACTCTTTGGTCAGTAACACCAAAGAGTTTATTATGATAGTTGTACGTGTGCAGAGAGAGATGTCAAGATGACATAGCAGATTGTAAAATAGATTTTTTCGTTGTTAAATATTTTAATAATTTTATGATAACAAGAATCGACTGGTGTAATAAAACGCTTAAAATGTCGTTTCTTTAATTACAGGTTTGTTTTTGTTTATAAATACTTACATCTTTTTAGTTTATATTTTATGTACATAGTAATACTTAGCTTATAAATACATTACTTTAATTACAGCAACACATTTTGGTTTAATTGTTACACCTCTGATACGAAAACAAATATCTTATAAAACGACATTTTTTGTTATAAAATATGTCCAAAATGGCGAAACTTCGCTTTGAATTCACACTGTTGCCTGGAAGTGATGGAAAAACAAATGTTTTGTCTATAAGCGCAATAAGCACAAGTGATAATAAAGTATACGCAATACCAGAAGAATTACAACCAGCTTCTTTTCATGTGGAAATAATAAAAACGAATGCTTATCGTAAAATTAAAAATAGTTTAAATAAAAGGTACCAGACAAGAAGAGTTTGGATAACAATGACAGAAGAACTTAGAACAATTTACATGGATGAAGATGATAATTTACAATTTGGGGATCAATTTCTGGAAGAGATAAATCAAGAACAATTTGCTGATGCACATCAAACTGAACCTGGCACATTGGAGAGATTATTAGAGAAACTAATAGCAAATTCACAGGAACATAAACAGCAGAACTTAAAACACATTGCAGAACAGTTTGTAATTGAAAAATTTACAAGCAAAACTTCGAATGCAAACCAGTGGATGAATATTTTTGAAAAAGAATGTAAACGTTTTGATGTGACAACAGATGAAAATAAAATAGAAATACTCAGATTATTCATGGATAAGTCTTGTATGGATTGGTACGGCTCAATGATTATAAAATTAACAATGAACTCTGAATGGTCAACATGGAAAAATAAATTCTGTGAAACTTTTGCAAACAAGGGATGGATTCCAGTTACTTATGCATTATTATTTAAATACAAGGATGGTTCATTGTTGGATTATGCTATGAGAAAAGAAAAACTCTTATTAGATATGAGAGAATCAATTGACACCGGTACCTTGATAGATCTTATTGCAGCTGGTTTACCGGAATTAATTCTTAATAAAATTGATAGAGAAACGTTAAAAGACACTGTTGATTTATTTAATGAAGTGAGCAAATACGAACAATTGGTAAATAAAAAGAGCTTTGCGGATAAGAAAAAAAGTTTGTATCAAAGAACTATAGGTAAAAATGAAGATAAAAATCCATGTAAAATTTGTGAAAAGCTAAATAAAGGTACTAGGTATCACCCTGAGACTAGTTGTTGGTTTAGAATAAAAGAAGATGATAAAGTAAAGAAAAGTTTTATCAAACATGTGAACAATTCAGTCATAGAAACGGAGTTAAATGAAACTGATCAAAAAAACTAATTGTAACACCATTAATAAATGTCAAACTACTGCTGAATAGAAAAGTAGAAATTGATGGAGTCTATGATTCAGGCTCAAATGTTTCTTTGATAAATTCAAAATTGTTGAATATAAAAAGAAAAGGAAACAATATAATAAACGAAGCAGATTTAGTAACGATTAATGGTGTTAAAAAAACAAGTGGTTTGACAACTTTACAGGTTAAAATATTTGATCTAGAAAAAAGTGTTGATGTATACATTATTGATGACAAGAATTTCAAGTACGATTTTTTGATAGGATTGGACTTGATAAAAAAGTTCAAACTAATTCAAGATGAAGATTTAAAAATAACTCGTAAACAGAGTTTAAACAATGAAAATAATGTGGAAGAAATTTCTACGGATAAAAAAAGCAATGACGCTACACAAGAATACAAAATAAATTTTAATGAGCATGTAAAAGAAGAAGATTTTGAAATAAAAATAAATCATTTGAATCTGTTTCAAAAGTCTGAAATAGATAAACTGATTTGCAAATATGATTCGATTTTTGCGAAACATAAATATGACGTGGGTACGGTTAATGGATATGAAGCAAGAATAGACTTATTGGTGGACAAATATTGTAGTAAGAGACCTTACAGATGCACTGTTGAAGATAAAAAAGAAATAGAAGAACAAATAGCAAAATTACTTGATAGTAAATTAATAGAAGAATCATACAGTCCATTTGCTGCACCTGTTACTTTAGCATTCAAAAAAGAGGATAACAAAAAATCCAGACTATGTATAGACTTCAGAGACTTGAATAAAATAGTAGTACCACAAGCTCAACCATTTCCGTTGATTGATGATCTAATGATAAAAGCGAGGAATTGTAATTTTTTTTCAAGTCTAGATATAAATTCTGCATTTTGGTCGATCCCTTTACGAATTGAAGACAGGAAAAAGACTGGATTTGTAACACAGGACGGACATTACCAATGGACCTGCTTACCATTTGGATTAAAAACCTCACTAGCAATTTTTCAGAGAATATTAAGCAACATATTGAGGAAATATAAACTTACTGATTTTGCTGTAAATTATATCGATGACATTTTATTATTTTCTAAAACATATTCTGAACACATGAATCATCTAACACAGTTGCTGGAAGCAATCAAAACAGAGGGGTTCAGGTTAAAGTTTACAAAATGTACTTTTGCGACAGACCAAGTTAAATATCTGGGTCATATAATACAAAATAATTCGGTCAGACCCATAAAGGATAATTTGATCTCAATAAAGAATTTTCCTGTTCCAAAAACACAAAAGAACATAAGACAATTTCTTGGAAAGATTAATTTTTACCATGAGTATATACCAAGAAGTGCAATAATATTAGATCCGTTGCATAATTTACTCAGGAAAAATCAAAAATTCGTTTGGTCTGATGAATGTCAAATAACTTTTGAGATGATAAAAAGTCTTTTATGTTCTCAACCCGTTTTGGAAATTTTTGATCAAGATTTACCAATCAATATTTATACAGATGCTTCTTTAGAAGGGGTTGGAGCCATTTTAAAACAGACACAGCCTGATGGTAAAGAGAAACCAGTGGCTTATTTTTCAAAAAAACTTAATGAAGCTCAAAAGAAAAAAAAACAATATACTTGGAATGTTTAGCTATAAAAGAAGCGGTGAGATATTGGCAATACTGGTTAATAGGCAAATCATTTACAGTTTTTTCAGATCACAAACCACTAGAAAACATGAATCTAAAATCTAGAACTGACGAAGAGTTAGGTGATTTAACATATTATCTATCGCAATATGATTTTAAAATAAAATATGCTCCAGGAAAAAATAACTTAGAAGCAGACTGTCTAAGCAGAAATCCAGTATTAGAATCAGATGAAAATAGAGATGAACAATTAAAAGTTGTAAATTTAATAAAACTACAGGATATTATATTAGATCAAAATAAGAATGAAGAAATACAAAGTAACAAAAACAAATTGATAGAAAAACATAGTGTATATTTAAGAAAAGACAGAGGAAAAGAAAAAATAATGCTATCAGAAAAATTTAGCATCAAACTCCTAAAACATATACATGAATATCTGTGCCACATTGGAATAAGACAAATGCAAATAATGGTAAGTCCACTTTACACTGCCAAAAATTTGACAAAAAATATAAGAAATACTTGCAGAAGCTGTGAAATTTGTATTAAAAATAAATCAAGAGGACACGATCGGTTTGGCTTGATGTCTCACCTAGGTCCGGCCACAAAGCCTTTCGAAATAATGTCTATGGACACAATTGGAGGTTTTGGAGGTTCAAGATCGACAAAAAGGTATCTACATCTATTAGTAGATCATTTCACTAGGTACGCATTTATTCTTACCTCTAAGACGCAAAGTGCTAATGATTTCATAAAACTAGTCAAGAATATAACAGAAACGGATCACATTGGTATGCTTCTCACTGATCAGTACCCAGGAATCAATTCAAAAGAATTTAAGGAATTTTTAAATGACAAGCAGATACCGATGGTCTTCACAGCAGTAAATGCACCATTTTCAAATGGCCTAAATGAGAGGTTAAATCAAACATTAATTAACAAAATCAGATGCAAAATAAACGGAGCAGAAAAAAAGAAAGCCTGGGCAACAATCGCACAAGAATGCGTCAATAAATACAATAAAACTAATCATTCGGTCACTAGTTTTACACCAAGTTATCTTTTATATGGTGAAGATTTCAAAATTTTACCGAATGAATTAAAAGAAGAAAAATCAAATAATGACTGGATTAGAGATAGAAAAATAGCACTTGAAAATACATTGAAATCACATAGCTACAACAAAATACTATTTGATAAAAATCGTAAGCACTATGAATTTAATATAGGAGACATGGTTTATGTAGAAAATGGAAACAAAATAAACAGAAAAAAGTTAGATGAACTGAAAATTGGCCCATATGAGATTCTAGAAAAAATTTCAAACTCTATATACAGAATAGGAACAAGACACAGAAAAAATGAATCAAATCTTTTTCATATCACAAAACTTATTCCAGTTCTTGCATCCGGAAATAAAGAAGAAGTAATAGAAGAGGATGAGTAGTATACAATAAAACGAAAATTTGTTGTAAATTTTCTTCTCTAAGGGGGGAGATGTAAAGAAAATATATTTCTTATTATTTGATTTAATACTCTTTGGTCAGTAACACCAAAGAGTTTATTATGATAGTTGTACGTGTGCAGAGAGAGATGTCAAGATGACATAGCAGATTGTAAAATAGATTTTTTCGTTGTTAAATATTTTAATAATTTTATGATAACAAGAATCGACTGGTGTAATAAAACGCTTAAAATGTCGTTTCTTTAATTACAGGTTTGTTTTTGTTTATAAATACTTACATCTTTTTAGTTTATATTTTATGTACATAGTAATACTTAGCTTATAAATACATTACTTTAATTACAGCAACACATTTTGGTTTAATTGTTACACCTCTGATACGAAAACAAATATCTTATATGTATATTACATTAAATATGTATGTGTATTATAAGTTATAACCTATTTATGTACTGTTGTTCCTACCTATATTTTTCTAATGATATATTTTTAATAATGTTTTCTTTGTTCCTCTTAAACAGAGCACCTGCCATCCAATCTCTGCACCACCCTTGGTTGACTGGAAGAGAATACCTAAGGCATTAAGTCCGCCTTTGTACCGTTTGAGGGTGAAAAGTTTAAATAAATAAATAATTTAACTCAAGGTATCAAAAATTAGCATATAAAAGTCATGATTTAGCGCGCTGTGAAAAGCACGTTAAAAGTATCCGTAATAAAAATATAAAAACAAAAACAATTTAAAAATTAAAATACACCGTGGCTGCTAAGAGATGACCAATCCCTACTTACGGCGCCCGTTCACGAACATGATGCATGGATCAGCACCATTTAGCTCAACCATTTTGAAGGGAACTTAATGATCCAACACACACGCCACCATCAGCGAGACATTTGAGTGAGCATTTGTACAAAGCAAAGATAGTTTTTACAATCTTCAGCAGCTGCTAACACTTTCGAATGCTAATCAAATTAGTTTATGCGCCCTTGTGGAGCTGGACCAGCGCTGAGCCAAGCATTTTAATAGCGATGTAATCCCCCAACTTATAATATGCTTGGCAGCATAGTGTGCGTTTTATTCAGGATTTAAATTTCGTTTCGTACAGTTGGAGTATGTGGGGAAGTATTTTATCATAACATTTTAAACAGCACCCCATGAAGGATGAGTCTACTTCAGCCAGTCTGAAACCCGGTTGAACTAATTGGTCTCTATTTCTAGTCCTATAATTGTGTCTATCATCTCTTTTACTGAAAATACTTAAATATTTCCTCACGTACATAGATATATTGACAAGGTACCGTCATGATGTTAATATCTTTAAACAGTACCCTTGGAGAATCACGTCTGCGGAGGCCATATATTGCTCTGATGGCTCTCTTCTGCATAAAATAATGAACTAGTACATGTTTGTAGTACTCATCACTACACACAAAAAAATCCGCGAGGCTATTTGTCTATTATATTTAAGTCACGATAACCGTTTTTTGTTCAAACTAGTCAATCAAAACACTGGTAGAATCGAAAGTTGATGACATTCGTATCATGACATTATTCCTTATTCAACTAAATAGTTTCATACGTTTATAACCTGGATTAACACATAGGATTTACTACTTTTAATCCCGGTAGTAGGTACCTTCCCGTGGGATATTTTCCGACATCCATGCCGGCAAAGCCGCGGGTAAAAGCAGAACTTTTATAAAACGCACACTATACAGGCAAGCATATTATAAGTTGGGGTTTACATCGCTGATAAAAATGCTTGGCTGAACGTGTTCTTGCTCCACAAGGACGCATAAACTAATTGATTAGCTTTTAAAAATACTGTTGGAGCTACTGAAGATTTTTAAAACTGTATTTGCATTGTATAAAATTCAATCTCTTAGTATTGTATAATTGCATAGCACATGTGTGAGTACTATGTACCTACTATAAAGTTACCATTTACTGGGAACGTCTGACATTGTCGCGAATGTGCGCTGGCGGCTGAGAGTGTCATGCTCACTCAAATTTGCCCATGTGATCATTAAGCTCCCTTCAAAATAAGTGAGCATGGTAAGAATGGTACTGATCCATACGTCATGTTCATGAACGGACGCCGTCAGGAGGGACTTGTCATCTCTTAGCTGCCACGGGTTATTTTAGTTTAAGTTTTTAATTACTTTTCTATCTTTTTATTACGTACTCATAACGTTTTTTTATTTTATTTTATTATTGATGTACACACAGCAAAATACATAGAGAAACTACATAATTATAATTTAGAGTACAAAGGTACTGCTTATTACTTAACAAATTTCTGCCAGCAGACCTGCGAAAGGAGAAATGAGAAAGAAATGTAGACAATAGTGTGTGAGAACAAGAAGAGAAAATATGGATATGCAAAGTCTTAAACTAATATAAAAAAAAAAAAAATAAAAAAAAAAAATAAAAAAAAAATACCTACACGTATAACGTAATAAATTAACATATACTTAAAGAAATACATAAAGCTTAAATATATAAACATACATACTATAGGTATATAAATACTCACAGTAAAGAGGAGAGGTAATGCTCTTTTACTCGATATTTGAACGTTCAGCATTGTTCTCACATGTATAATTCCAAAATGAATGATGTTACTATTATTTTAATTAAAAAGAGTCAGTGGAGTTTCTTGCCCGTTCTTCTCTATACGTACCTACTACGCTTTGAAATGGGCAACTAGCTTCATCTTTCTGATTGACCAACCCCTTGAGAATTCAAAAGTGCCTGTAATTGGTTTATTTGAAATAAATGCTTTCAGTTTTTTGTTTTTTTAGTTGGTATTTTTTCTTTCTCCCCTGTTAGCTGTTACTCTATCATCTACTCATTTTTCTTTCATAGTCATCCCTCACACAATCTATCCATCTTTTCTTTGGTTTTCTTATCTCTCTCTATCCATCGAAATTTATATTCGTCACTCTTTTAGTAAAACCAATTACTGTTCACTGTATTCATTGTAAGGGCTTTCACATGTTGCCTAGTCAGACAAGTCAGATCAATTAGATAGAACTGAATAATAATTGGTCAAGTAGGTACTTACTCAGTAAATACTTTTTCCTGAGCTTCGGGGTGAGACCCCAACAATACCATGGTAAACATAAGTGCCTTCGCCAAAGTGTCATGGCCGGCGAAGATTATAGTGTCCACGTGCTCTCTGATCTCTCTGTCGTTAAAAACTCCCTTGTTTATAGACAGCTCAAGGAGGAGGTCCAAGAAGGCTTTGAATTTCGTTCCTACGAATAATTCAACTCTTAGCTGAATTCTACGGATTGGCAATACTAAAAACAGCATGGACAAGTCTTACCTGGTATTATGCTCCTCTCAGCGCAAATATTTCCATTAAACTCAGATTTTCTCTTTTGTAGAACCTGCAACCAATTTTACATAATATCCCTAGAGGATACAGAAGGTAGTGATCACGCGATAGTACGACTTTTACGTTTATGGCTTAAAATCTAACATTTTATAAACACACAGAACGATACATAGCTATTATTTCACGTGTCTCTAGGGTCTGTAACTTATTGTAAGAAGCTAAAAACTTCTACACCGCGATTAGCGTTAACCTGCCCAAGCAGATATCTATATCCTCACCGTATATGACATATTGTGAAGTATCTTGAGACAAGCATCCTGCTGCTTCTTGAGGTTGCTCCAAAGGAAAGTGTAGCTCCAGAACTTTAGGATCCGCTCCATTATCGTAGTGAGGATCAATTCTGACGCTTTCATGTACTTGCTATTGAGGTTCGAGTTTGTGAAGTCTACTCCTAGCGTTGTCACTAGAATCAATTAACGATTAATGGTTATGACTAAATACCTTGATGTTGATGAGGAAAATATACGTATTCGTAAGAAGTTAGAAATAAATGGTAAACTTTACAGCATATAGTTTCCAAAGCGTTATTTCGTGTGTATGTCGAATGGTCAAAGAGTCCTTTTCCAACCTCTTTCTCGAGGTCCTTTATCAGCTTCCTGGACTGGCTGTTGAAGACGCCCATGAACGTGTCCAGGCGTATCTGATTGAACGCCGGGTCTAGGTGCTTGCGGTGATTCTTCCATATCGAATCTAAAGATTTTAATTAAATTTAAGAATTTCTAGTAGGTACTATGAAACTTTTCATTAAATTAGAATAACGTAGTTTAACAAGGAAAATATTAATCAATAAATAATGTAGTTATTATTTTGTGAAGATAAATTTGAAAAGTTGCGTATTTTTGGGCCTATTTGGCGCAGCCGTGAGGCACACAATACTGTTTTAAAGATGTTTTTGTTTTTGTGTAAATATTGTGTGCCTTTACCTGGGTCATAAAAATTTATTTCCTTTCTTTTTATGCAACTCACATCTCGCAGTGAATAATCCATCGCCTATCCATGGTTTTGTGAAGTTGTAAATCTTATCCTTCTCGTAGCACGTGGTTGCTACCGTGAAACTGGCGTCTGGGTCGGTCACAACTAGCAAATGATAATTTAATCAAAATCGAGCAATTCAGTTAAAAAGTAGTTGGGAGTGGCGATTGTGATGATAAGAACATTCTACATCCTTGATTCATCTTTACAAATCCAAGGCAATTTGGTGACAGATGAATGTTTGGTCTTTTGATAAGAAACGAATTTCAAATTCTGGAAACAGCAACCCAATTGCGTAAAACACTTTTTTTCACAATCTGAATGATTTTGCGGAAAATTCCTAATCCATTGCTCCATAATGTTTTAAAAATTCATCTACTCCACAACGTAAATAACGCAATGAATGTTGTATAATTGTCAAAATGAAAGAATGCAATTGTTAGTGTGTTTCGCAATTACCCCGCAGATTCAAGTTTGGAACAAGCACGGAAACACCTACATCGATTTTGAAAGCAATCTGTTCAGTAACTAAAACGTTCAAAATGGCGGTATGCATTAGGACTATTAGCAACTCTATACAAAAGTATACTTCAGTTTTACAATAAGTTTAGTTAACAACGATAACACCCGCGTTTAATTTCACGAAAAGGCCCAGTTTAGTACTGGTCATCTTTATAATGTGTCCGTACCCTCCGATGCCGATGACGTGGACGTTTTTATTGCAGTTAATTGGGGATCTTTATTTTTTTACTTTACCTAGGTATTCAAACTGATTCCGGTCATTAGTATTATGCCGCTGTAATTTTGTAATCATTTATTTAATAAAATGACTACGAAGGAAGTGCTGACTAATTATACAAGATTACTATCAGAAATCTGTCAAGCACATTTCCTAACGGTTCAAAGTGTGCTAGTCTCCATTTTAAGAATACTTACTATATACAGTTCGTGGTCCAATGCTGACTGATACAACTCCTCCCAAGACATAGCTTTGTTTGGCCACGTCCTTTAATCGGTTCCACAAATCTACAAACAGGTACAGAAATGACATATTTGGTAACATCTTTAAATAATGTGAATACTGTTTATTCTTGGATTATTGAGTTTGATATAACCGAGTCTGGTTTTTAAGCTTCCCATTCATGATCAGATTAACCATTAGAACCGTCTGATCTGACCAAAATCTGAAACGATACATGTTACTCAAACTCAAACTCAAAGCATTCATTTCAATTAAACCATTTACAGGCACTTTTGAATTGTCAAAGAGTCGGTCAGTTAGTCAGAATGTTGAAGCTAATTGCCCATTCCAAAACGTAGATCTCTATGAGAAGAACGGGCAAGAAACTCCAAGGACACTCTTTGAAATATAGGTATTACAAAATCCTGGGTAAATCATTCTTTTTGCTTCTATATGAGAGAACAATGTAGGTACAAAAAATAATCAAAAGCAATTGAAAATATAAGATTAAAAATAAGCCCTAGCAGATAAGAGATGACCCGTTTCAACTGACGGCGCCCGTTCACGAACATGACGCGTGGATCAGCACCATCCAGCTCAATCATTTTGTAGGGAACCGAATGATCCAACACACTCGCCACCATTAGCGAGACATTTAAGTGAGCATGACATATTCTCAACTGCCCTGCGCTTTCAAGTCAACATACATCTTAATAACTTAATAAACGGCTCCATGGTCTCACATTTACAAAAATAAAAATGCTTCTAAATTATACAAAACTATAGTTTGCAATGTATTTAAGAAATTAATACAATTTTACCACCAAAAAGAAAGAAAATCATTACTAATTGGAGCATTTAACAATTTACTTGGTAAAACAAAAATAAACATTAAGTTCGTAATGACAAAAACAAAATTTAAAAAAAGGGGGAAGCAACTCTTCCAAATATTAAAATTTTAACTAGTGAGCCCAAGTGGCTGTAGAGCAGGACCAGTTAAGCCAAGCATTTTATCTACGATATAATCATCCAACTTACAATTTGCTTGTGCGTTTAATGCATGTTTTCTTCTTTTTTTGAAGAATATCGAGTGGTATTTTATTATAACATTTTACATAGTACCCCATAAAAGATGTGTATACTTTAGACAATCTAAAACGTGGTTGATCTAATTTGTTCCTATTTCTAGTGTTAAAATTATGCCTGTCACTTATCTTACTAAAAAGATGGAGATTTTTTCGAACATACATAATGTTTCATATATATACTGACAAGGTACCGTCATGATGTTAATTTTCTTAAACCCTTACCGTCTTATTACAAAAAACTAAATAAACCTTAGTTTAAACCTGGCCTATCAAGTCCAGGCTTATCTGTAGAACCATGGTCTAAATTTGTCTGTATTACAAAAGTTAAAAAAACCGTGGTCTTCTTAGTACCGTCATTTGAACCGTTGTCTTTATATCAACCACAGATTAACACAAATATTATTCGTTCACCATGATATAATTCAATTACAACGTTCCGTATGCTCAGAAAAGAAAAGATTTTGTTAATAAGCCATTGATTATTATAATGTATAAGAGTGTTAAAAATATTGAGACATAGCAATTTTGCATAGAACATTAGTTATTTCGTTGATTACAGTTTTGTTTAGGTTTAAGCACATTACTTAATGTCGTATAAATTACTAATAATACATCTTAGTACGTCTAACGAAGCGTAACATTCTCGCGCGATATATGAAGCCATAACATAAAACAAAACCATCGCAAGTTGAACAAAGTTCATTTAGCTTTTGGAATATTTAAGTTATCGAAGTCTAATAGAACAATTGCCTCTCTGTTAATAGTATAATTTATATTACCTTCTTTAGTAATTTCAAAATTATATTGTGATGTACCAACAAAAGAAAAAACGATCTGAAAATTGGAGTACCGAGGAAAAAGTAAGTAATCATAAATTAGGTACTTCGATGAACTTGAAATCCGTCTTTAATTTATTGATTTTAAGCTAACCCAAATTTTAATGTTTTAGGATATACTACGCGAGATGATTGCACAATCACGCCACATAATCGAGGACAAAAGCACGAAAGCTTCCTCCAATATTAAAAAGGCTCAAGAGTGGAAGAGCATAGCAAAGAAGTGTTTAGTTTTTTTATATTTTATGTGACCCGTTATTAACGCAGATTAACAATATTAATGATATATTTTCAGAATTAATGAACTCACGGGAAAAAATAGGTCTGATGGTGAAATTAAATTGGCATGGAAGAGAATGAAGCTTGCGGCTAAAGCTAACTTGTCCGCTCATAGGCAATATCAGATCCAGACAGGGGGTGGTGAAAAGCCCAAGTCGCCTTCTCAAGAAGATATGGCGATTATGGCTATTGCTCCACACGATTTTGTTGTGGAATTCAACGACTACGATAGTGATGCAATTAAAACTGTGGTAAGCATAATAATATTCTTTATTTATTATTATAAAACACTGTTTAAATTATAATATAGTATATTTAAATAATCAATACTTGTAGGTTGAATTAAACCCCCCAGAAGATATTGAAATAACAGCTGGGCCTAGTAAAGACTTTTCTCCAATAATCATACCTCCTGAATCCAATGATGTGGTAGAAGTTATAATGGATCAAGGTAAAAATAATAATTCTTCTTTAAATTAACTATAATATTGTAATCTTTTAATTGGATCATATTTTGAATATTCAAAAAATATATAACATGAATTTAAAGGATTTTATTTTCTTTCTACAGTACATAATAATTAAAATACTTTCAGGTACCTCAAAGGAAAATGTGGGAACTACTCCTAGAAAAAAAGAGAACATTCATAGAAAAAAGGGTCCTCAAAACAAGTAAGCAAGATTACCTTAGAATATATTTTTATTACTTGCTTGCTATAAAATATGAAGGGTACCTAAATATTTTACAGAAAAGAACCAATACAAGAAACAATATTGAAGAGCAACACTCAATTTAAAAAAAAGCAATTAGATATGCTAGAAGTGGAGCATCAGTACAATGTTAAAATTGCTAAATTAAAAATTAAAAAACTGGAACTGGAAATAGAATTATTAGAAAATAGGAAGAACTCTAGTACTTAGTAAATATTAAATGGTGAGTGAAATTTGGTTTCAACATACATATTTTCTTAAAAAATTTAAATCTTTGAAATTTCTACTCCAATAAAATATATAGATTAAAATCAGATAGAAATAAACTTTATTTACAATATTACTATAATCTTATTTTTATACTTATTTACAATTACTATTTACGAAAAATATTATACATAATGCCAACAGGTATGTATTAGGGGAGATTTTACTTCACAATGTTATTAAAAATACAAATGTCATAGACCAAAGATTTTATGAATAAATAATAATTGCTCAACAAATTAAAAAACATCTACGCTAGTTATAAAAGAGCTAAGTAATTAATACACGCATTATAACCATGTTCTAATATTTATTTTCAGATCCTACAGTGAAGTTCAAAACTGTTTTTCATAACAAGAAAAACATATTGTTGAAAGAATTTTTTATTGTAAAATGTTTATTGTAAATAATTTAAGGTTTAAAATATATTATTTTAATTAAAAGTATCTTTCAATGAATTGCCGTCTTCTAATATTTCCACGTACATTGTTTTCCACAGGTAAAACAACTGCTTCAGATGTTTGTGTGATAGCTTCATTGTCATCAAGCCCATTATGAAACACATCTTCTTTCATATATATGGCAATATTGTGCAATACAGCACATGCCACAATAGTTTTTAATTAATTTTGCAGTTTCAATGTTGCAGTAAAGGCCTCTTAATAAACAGCGGAACCTCTGCTTCCACAACCCAAAACATCTTTCCACTGCATTTCTGGTGCTAATGTGAGCACTGTTATATCGTTCCTCTTGAGGTGTTGTAGTATTCAGTAATGGAGTAAACAAATAGTGTGTGCAAGCATAGCCACTGTCTCCTAGCAATATGCCTGAGAATGCACCAGCCTCAAATCGCTGCTTCAAACGACTTTCTCTAAATATTCGTGAGTCATGAACACTCCCACGCCACCTAGTAACAATGTCCATGATTTTTAAATCTGCATCGCAGACTACCTGGAACAATAGTTAAATATTTTAGTTTTTCTTACCCACATAAATAAGCATGAGTATTCACTATCACTACAGATTACAGAACAAAGTCACTGTCCACTTCTGTCTTTTTGTATGCTCACTATAAATATAATTATATATATACACTTATAAACCACTAGATTTTAAAATGGTTTTCATTGTTATTTTAATAATTTTTTTTTAAGAATGTTTGGTACACACAAAACATCCTAATTATACTTTTCCACTGCATCCGTATTCCATGAAAAGCCAGACCGTGTTGTTATTATTTATTGTAAAGTAATCACACTTCACATGGACACCCTGAACCCTGTAGTAGATTACTTTTGAACATTATAATCAATGCCTCATCAGGGATGGGTCTGTCTGTGGACAAAAGTTGTTGTTCCTTTATATTGGAAGAAAAATATGAATGTAAAATAATACCTGGACATTAATTGATGGAAATCCTTTGCGGTTAATATACAGTTGACCACCATCTTCACTTAACTTTTTTATTTTAATATGAGTACAGTCAATTGCAGCAATTACTGTAGGGAAATTTGCGATTCTGCGAAAATTCCGCATTGCTTCCTCTTGTTCTGTCAATGTAGCAGGCATTTTTATAAATCTATGTGCTTTTCGGGCTAAGGCTTCTGCAATTTTTTTGCATGTCTGACTTATAAAAGTTTGTGAGACTCCGTGCAAATCGGCTGTGTCATCCTGGATCTATTAAAACGATAACAAAATATTAGTTTGGAACTTAGGACATAATTTAATATACATTGCTACCAAAATGTTTTGTTATATGCAATAATAATATAGGCTTTGAATCTACTTACTTCATGTCGAGCCCAACTTCGTAATGCGCAAACCACTTGTATTTCGGGAGACACAGGGCATCCTCGAGCGTCTCTGGTTAAATCTTCTCTTAATAAATACACTATTTTCATCGCATATCGTTTATTAAACCTATACTTTTGTCTAAAATCTTCATCGGATAATTCCATGAAGGGATTTATGCGAACACGATTTATGTTGTGTCGGCGTGGCGTTCGCAACAACTCAGCGGCTTCAATATCCTCAATATCAATGAAATCGACCATGTTAATATCCATTTTAGGGTAAAAACAACACAACACAATGAAAAAGATGCTTTAACCTAAAAGAGAAACTTTGACAGATACAATTTAGACCACCGTTTGATCGTTTAAACTAGGGGCCGCCAAGGTTTAGGGTTAAACCATGAAATGGTCTATGGTTTATCGAAAAACCACGATTTGTAATACCATTTTTGTTTAAACCGTAGTTTATAGAGGTTTAAACCTGGGTTTTTAGTTAAACCGCTTTTTGTAATAACACCGTTAGAGACTCTTATGCATTTAGTTTTCTTCGCATTTAATACCAAATTATTTACAGTAAACCAATTATGGACCTTAAGCATAGCGTTATTTACGTCGTGAAGCTCCTGTGCATGTCTGTTTACTTTAAAAATCAGTGATGTGTCATCAGGAAATAACACCATTTGTGGTCGGGTTTTCAGTAAATTAGGTAAATCATTTATATAAACTAAAAAGAGGAATGGACCCAATATCGAGTCCTGTGGAACACCCATTTTGAGTTTTAAACCCAATGAATTTACACCGTTTATTTGAATTTACTGCAATCTATCATTCAAATATTATTTTACTAAGCTCAGCGCAAGTTTATCTAGTCCGTAATGCTCAAGTTTCAAGAGCAGTGTTTCATGATCTACGCAATCAAATGCCTTGGATTGGTCGCAAAAGATACCTTTGCATCTCGTGCCTCTTCCCATACATTAAATATGTGTTTTAATAAAGTGACACCAGCGTTGGTTGTGCAACATCCTTTGATGAAACCATACTGTTGATCGTGTAGGATGTTATTACGATTAAAATAATTGAGCATTTGATTTAACATTACTTTTTCAAACACCTTGCTGAAAACTGGCAAAACCGATACGGGTCTATAATTATTAGTGTCTTTGCTGTCCCCGGATTTGAAAAGTGGAATAACTTTACTGTATTTGATTAAATCTGGGAATATCCCTTGATCTACACATAAATTAAATATTAAAGCTAAATAGGGTGCAATTGTCTCAATAATTGATTGACAAACTTTAGTAGACATGCCCCACAGATCTTCGGTAATTTTAATCTTCAGTTGCTTAAAAGTCTTGACAACGACCACAGGGTTTATACATGTTTGAATTTAAATCCCGAAGAACAGGTTGAAACATTTGCTTTTAATAAATCAATAGCAATGAAAGGGCAGGAATTTAAAGTTTCAGTAGTTTTAATTGAAATATTGGTAAAAAAAGCTGCAAATTCCTGAGCAACATCGAAGTTATCGCTTATGAGACCGCGGGAAGTGTCCAGTGTGTAATCTGTATTATATCTTTTGTTCTTGTTTGTTTCATTGTTAATAATTTTCCAAACTGTCTTTATTTTATTGTCTGCTGATTTAATCCTGTTGCTAATGAAAGAAGCTTTAACTGCTTTGCAGATATTTTTAAAAGTTTTAGAGTAAGTAGCAACATACTTACTAAAAGTTTCCGTATTAATATACGGCTTAAGGCCATACAGTTCAAATAATGTTTCCCTATTTTTCCTGATGCCTTTAGTTGCCCAGTCACTGAATAAAAACTTAGGGCAAATAGTTTTATTGGACATATTTAGACCCTGATTACTTATCTTGCTGATTAAAGTGCTATTAAACTTATTTAAATTACCTGATGTTATTGGTCCATTTTGTATCTGCACTTTTAGTATTGGTGTGTTGGACTCAAAAATAACGGTTTGACCGCTGTGATCAGAAGGGAGATAATTAACAATAGCTTTATCTAAATAGTCGCAGTTAGTCGCGTTCGACCCGATTTCTACTTACTAGAAGTAAATCGTTGAAACTAGTCTGATCGTCCGTGTATGTGCCTGTATCTGGTCAGAAAAATTTGGTATAGACTAGTCTGTTCAAATTGACTTCTTCATGTATCTAAGAGTACATACTGCAGCTGTCTCCAAAGATCAACGGTGCATTTTTCACAAGAGCCCACGCCCCCGTGAAGTATGGCGGCTCCGTAGTCTTAGCCTTCATCCGTCTCCACAACCAGTACGCAGCGCATGCGATGCAGAATAGAGCTACAGCGAACATTGTTGATCTTAAAATAAAATTAAACTATTTATTCTGTATTCTAACAAATTTTCATATCAAAATAAACGATTTTTTTTTACAAGTTAACTGGAGTCGAAATGCAGGGTCTATTTAAAAAGCCAATCATATATATTTTTATCTTGAAACTGAAATGCAGGACTTATTGCCAAAAGTACCCAGAACAGTTTGAGTATAAATAGTGTAATCCTATCGCAACAAACGGCACGCTTGAGCTCAAGCCTATCTTAGGAAGCTCAACAACCCGGTACAAAATATAGACACCAAAAAAGAAGGCATAAAAAAATTCTAAACCGGACAGTTGTAAGCTGAAACTAGCTGTTTTACTGAAAAATGTGAATCACGATAAAAATAAATCTGAAACACAGTATATTAGTTCCATTGTTTAAATTGAGTTTTAAGTTTGAGTTGATTTTGAGGTGTTTGGGAACTTAATTCTCGATCAGGTGTCACTTTAATAAAAAAAAATATCTTTCTTTATCAACAACAGTAAATTTTCACCAAATGGCGTTGAACAACTGATGTCACCCTAAAAAGTAAATTTTTAACGCCTAGGAAGATGCACACGTTAACATTGGAATCTTTTACGATCTCTGTAAGGTGTTCGATTACGTAAACTCCCATGGCTTACGTTTACTTCTGCTGCTGAAACTGGAGCACTATAGAATTTGAAATACAGCTACTAAAATTTGTCTCCTGCAAGGCGGCGAGCCTCCTTGCCAGATTTCCACCATGAAATCTGGAGGCAAAGGTCCTCACGCACATTTGGGAGTGGCGCGAGGAGACGAAACGCCGGGGCTTAACTCCGCTGCCGCAAGAGATCACGGCACAGCGGACAGAGCTCCAGCGGGATCTCATGGCGTCATGGAGAATGCGATTGTCGCAGCAGTAGGCGTAACCCAGCGCTGGGCACACCACAATTGCGGTGATTAGTCCCTTCTTTGAGGAGTGGCTAGAGAGGCGCCACGGCGTTCTCTCCGGACACGGTTTTCGGGAGGTTCCTGTTCAGGATAAGGCGGGAGGAAACGCCCGGGTGTCACAATTGTGTAGATCGCCCGGAGGACACGGTGGAGCATACGATGGAGGTCTGCCCGGCTTGGGCTGAACATCGCCATGTCCTCGTCGAGGTGATCGGCGGCAATGATCTCCCGCGTCCGGCCCTGATCCAAGCCATGGTGAGGAGCGAGAGGGCATGGGAGGCCGTCACCTCCTTCTGCGGAGCAGTGATGCTTGCAAAGGAGGAGGCGGAACGCGTGAGGAAGAGTTAAAGTTCGCGCCCTCACGCGCAAAAATCCTACTAAAATGTACTTAAATTCTACCTGAAAGATAGACAAGTTCAGGTAAACGGCATAAACTTCTTAGGGTCTGAGATGACAGTGGGCGTTCCTCGAGGTTCAATATTGGGTCCATTCCTCTTTTTAACCTGTCGAAATTCAACCGCTAAACGACAATTTTTTTACAAAAAGTATTTTTACTGAAAATTACGTAATCATGATAATATATATATTATGGAATATCGGCGACATTAATATAACAGAATCCGTTGACGCTAGCAAATTTAAATCATGCGATAGTTTAGCTAGATTTGTGGACAGTTGCGTTTACAAAACAAAAATTGTTAAACAAACGGTTAACCACAGCAACTTGCACTCGTGATTAAGGTTATGGCTTCATGGCAAGTTCAAAATTCTGTTTCCCAAACATCAACGGCAACTACAACAACAGGATCCACCGTGACTAATCAAAGCCTAAGTCAACATAAACCATAAGTATTATAAATTGGAAATCAGAAACGATTTCAATATACGGTAAAAACTGAATTTTCCGGAAAAAAAACACCCAGAGAACTTCATATTTTCACAAAAGGAATTTAAACATTACAAAATTCCGTAAAATCACAGTCGAAAATATAAACAATATTACAAAGTCAAATCAAATCAAATGAAAATCAAATAATTTATTACTTTGCAAACATGGGTAATTATTACATTAATGTTTTATTAAGAAAATCCTCCATGTTCTACCGTCACATGGGCATGCAAATCGTGTATTATAGATATACACAAATATATATATATATATATATATAAATATACACAAATTTAATTTTACCTAACAATTAGGAAATTATAATATAATAATACTTTCTTTGAAAGTTGAAAGACAGCATATGCAGACTTACTCAGTTTCTTACATACTCGTTCAACATGAGGTTTCCATGTGAGTTTGTTGTCGATCACTATACCTAAGAACTTAGCTTTATTTGCTTCCTCAATATCACAGCCTTGGCAAGTAACACTAACGTTTGGGTTTTCGCAGCGTTGATGAAAGTGCATAAGTTTTGTCTTACTTAAGTTAATTACTAAATTATTATTATTTTGCCAATTTATAATGTCACGTTAGCAATTGTTGATGTCATGCTCATAATTATTTTTATTTGAACACTTTATTACAGCTGTACTACAAAGAGAACCATTTTGTTTGATGTTACTTTCGGGAGATCGTTAATATATATTAAAAAAGTGGCGAGTCTAGTACGCTACCTTTTGGGATGCCATATCTTACGTGCCTTGGTTTAGATACAAAAATGGTTTCCAATTTAGTCTTTGGACATATTCTAGAAATTTCTGTACATTGCAGCCTATTACTTAAGTACGATTCTATTAGCCATAGGATGTTTCCTCTTATACCATAACTATGCATTTTTTTTTAACAGAATCTTATGGTCCACATGGTCAAAAGCCTTGGTCATATCAGTATAAATTGCACAGACAGGATTTCTCATATCTACAGTTGACATGATATTACCTAACAGATCATATAGTACCATATTGATCGTGAAATTCTTACGAAATCCCTTTTTTCTTTGCAAAATAATTGAAACTTTTAGTAATAAGCTTATAAAGAATGATAGATAACTTTCTCAAATATTTTAGAAAAAAATTAAATTTTTGCAATAGGTGTGTAATTTTTTTAATCTGTCTTGTCATCTTTTTTATAAAAGGGTTTAATTATAACTTTTTTAAGAGTGTTTGCGAGTTAGCCATCAGCAATTCACAAGTTAATTATATGGGTTAATAGAGGTACTATTATTTCTTTGGTAACTTTTAAAATTTTGTGAAAACACCATCAAATCGAACAGTATTTGTGTTTTTTAGGCTGCAAATTATTCTTATTATGTCAATGGTTACGGGTTGCATGAATAATGAATTTAGTGTCTGATTGTTTAAATTAATATGATTCAATGTGATGTAAGTTGTTACATTATTTTCAATTACGTCAATAAAATTATTATTAAATTCATTTGCAATGTCTAAGGTGTGTTTAAACGACAAATTGTCTCTATTTACACACATTATAGGCTCCTGCGGCAAACACATCTTATATGTATTTATTATTTGCCAGGTAGCTTTTGATTTATGTTTGGCGGTATTAAAAAAAAATACTTTTCTGTGCTTTTTGTGATAGTTTTATAATTTTCCTATAAAGTTTTGTGTAGTTTTTAAAAACTATTTTATTGTTAAAGCTAAGATTTAATCTATGTGCCCAAAGTAACTGCCTTTGTTTCTTACTACATATTTTTATTCCATGTGAAATCCATTTCGTTTTTACGGTTATAATTTTTTCCGGAAAACATAATTTATATAAAAGAGAAAAATCTTCCATGAAATTGTCAAAAGCTTCGTTTGCGTCCGTGGCATCATGTAGTGTTATAAAAGATAGACAGCTCAGGTGCGTTTTAAAAATAATTAAATTTGCCATGCATAAGTCTTGTTTTGTTTTTCCAATATTTAAGTTTGCAAGTTTTGTTAATAGGCACTTTAAGTGTCTGAGATGTATGATCTGAAAGGACCAGATCTACAACTTAAGCTTTGCAATCTTTCCGGTAGTTGTGCGCTTAATTGTCATTTCAGGTGTGACTACTTAACTCAGTGGGCGTATAAAGCGCTAATTTTAAATTGAACTTTTACTTCATTTCAGAACATCAATATTAAAATCTCCACACAAGACTATTTTCTTACTTAAAGATATACTAACTTTAGTTAAAATGTAATCTAATTTTTCATAAAAAAAACTTCGTAATTGTGTTTAGGAATCCTATAAATACAAATAATAATTGCTAGTCAGAAGAAAAGATTCAAATGGTGCCGCACTAAAGCTAAACTTTATCATAATGAAGTCTTACCTACTCCTTATTGAAATACAAACTTAGAAAGCCAATTACATTGGTTTAGCAGTCATTTTTAAATGCCTACTATTAGAAGCCCATTCCAAATAATTAAATGCCTGGATAAAGATAGTTATGAAGTCAAAGAAATAATTATTATATCTGCCACCGGGGTAAAAGGATTAGACAATCGTGAGAAGTCGACTGCCCAGGGTGCGCCGGACGAAAAAGAATGTAGTTGCTCGCGAAGGCTCCTTCCATGCGGGGTGCATGGAAGGAGCCTTCGCGTGGTGCTCTATTACCTGCACGCGTGAGGACCTAATGCCTGCGTCAGCAAACAGAATGAGCGTTGCTGATTTTGGGGCAAAAAAAATAAAGAATATAATTATATTTTAAAATATAATTGAAAAAATATAACTATATCGACGCGCTAAGAAGAACTCAAAGACATACAGGGCAGTGAAAGAAGTAGTCAATCGTATAATGGGGTAGCCGCTGCTGACAACACCTTGAATTAAAATTGAGAACTGTGTGCAAAATATAAATAAAAGGCGACAAGGTAAAAAGAAATGTCATTTGACGAAAAAAACTGTAATATGATTTTTAGTGAAACAGCTATGTAGATTCATAAATGGGGTAGTGAAAGATCCTAAGCCTATAGGATAGAAACGATGCAAACCCTGCATCTGGAGTTCCATTAGTATTATGAATCATGATTGGCCGAACCATTTTTGTGTCATATTTAACAACACATTAACGTGTAGTGTGATTTCAGATGCGTGTTTCGTTAAGGTACGTAAGAATGATGGTGGAAGGCTTGCCAGAAGACATTCACGGCAGACGGCCCGTTGGCAACATCAACTGAAGTTACTTCGAGCTGTTTTTAAGCGAAGGAACCGAACATCCCGCAATTATACCGACTGATACTTTTTACCGTCTCGAAAAAAATAGGGTATAGTAGGTGAACGGAATAGAACCCTATGGCATAGTCATTTTTTTTTATAACCTGTAATGAATTTGATCCATTAATAAATATTACCCATTTGAAGTAAACTTTTCATACTAAAACAATAAAAACAGAAATTTAAAAAAAAAAAAAAATCGATGAAAAAATATCGAAATTCAAATCATACGTACCCTACTAAATGTGCAAAATTTATCAATGAATTCCCGTTCCTTTGCGGCCGATAGGTACTCGCCGCACTTGCCGTCGGCTTCTTTGATATCAGGCGCACGAGCCGCTCGCTCGCGCATCCCCGCCCGCCCCCCGCGTCACACGTTTCACACGTTTCAGTCACCTGCGATTAGTCACGGCGGCGTGACGCGCTGTTTGTTTCCGCGTATGCACCTATCGTCCGCCCGGTGATAGTTATCGTATGTACGAATATTCTAATGTAGATCAGGTTTGTCTTAGTTTATTAATAAGTGGATTATTAATGTTATTGCGTTGATTTTGGAAACGTTTTAAACACGACTGTACCATGTGAGCGGCTGCTCTTATTACGTTTCTACTAAGCAAAAGAAATGTGTGTGCGTCTCCCTTGCACGTACAACTTTCAGTCATGCACGATCGTAGCCTACGCCGTTTACTATTTCCTATTTTGGCTATTATTAGTTTTACGCGCGGGCTGTAGGATGGATAGTTTTCATGATTTTTTAAGGAAATTCCGAACTTTACAATCTCGGTGGTACTAAACAAATATTCTCGGATATGGCTTCTGTTCCACTTACACAACACACCTTAATATTCTCGAGACGGTAAAAAATGTCATCCGGTAATAATTCTCTAAAAACGTGTTTTAATAAAAACCCTACGTTTATAAAACTGTCTAGACTGATATTAAATAAAAATAACGAACACACCTGAGATTTGTTACTAATAAAACATGATTTCTGTTTTAGTTTTGTCTCGTTTCGCCACGGTTTCGCTTTAGAAAAGCAAACGAGTTGTCAAACAAAATAGCAGCCGTCACTGACATTAACTTTCAAGCTAGTGCATGGAATTATTAAGTACTATCATCTTACTTAAGCTATAGCGAAGATACTACTTAATAATGCCATGCACTAGCTTGACAGTAACTATCAAGCTAGAGACCGCGCTACCACTGAAGTCCTTTTGATGCGGCGCTAGTGCCCATGTCATTGCATAACATTGCATTAAAAAAATGAAGTTCCACAATTTCCCGCTGGCCTTTTTTCGTGGCGCGCACTCTAGTGCATGTTGATAATGTGCCGGCTAATATCATCGTTCGCTTTCGAGTGCTTTAGCGCAATTGCATGCATTTGTTTGCAACAAAAATTTAGTCATAGAAGCGCACAAAATTTTAAATTTTGTTGCCATCCTTTAATTTGTCCAAATACAACGGCAGAAAATATCAAGAAAAAAATCATGATACTACTCTTTAATAGTAGATTATTTGCCTAGGGAGCAAACATCTATTTTAAAGGCGGGAGTGTTTCTTTGAATCCTGAGCGCAGCAAGGGAGTCAAAGTATGTCACTCGAGCTATAGCTAATAGTTTTGCTCCCGAGGTGAACACTCTACCTTTTATCACCCTCTATGAGAAAATAAGTAAGTACAACTTATGAATAAGAACAGTACCTACGTTTATTTATTTCATTCTCACCACTTGAGGAAGACACATTTTTTTTTATTAATCATAAAATCCGAATTTGAGTAAATAATTACAAACGAAAGCGGAATGTACTTCGCACTTTTTTTATTTTACACAAACTTTTTTTTTTAATTTAGCTCGCGCTTGGTTTACTTTATCATTCAGCCTGTTACTTGTTCATACAATGTTCGTGATTGATTGTTGATTGGAACTTTTACTAACAATATCCACATTCCAAATTCAAATCACTTTTAGTCCCTAGGGATTAAAGAGCTATTTTGATCCCTGTTTACGAAAAATAAACTAGCTCTTTTTAAATAGATGTGATAAAAAAAGATATTTTTCACACCAAATTATGTCATGCAAATCTAACCTAAAGCAAATTATTAAAGCAATAGGCTCTAGCTGGGCAATAATATTGTACTTGATTACATTATGACCCGCTGGTGCATAATGAGATTTAAATTTGGAACCTCAATATGTATGAAAACTTTTGCCATTAAAAAATAACGTTTTTATATTAAAGTATAGCTCGACCAAAGAGTTCTCACTTCATGGGGTTTATATGCCGTCGACAAACAAAATGATGAAATAACGCAATTTAATATAGATGTTGTGTGGAATAACATGAATGTACTTATCTATACTAATATATAAAAAAGAGGTAAAAGTTTTTTTATATGTAAGTTTGTATGTCGGGGGTATCATCTCCGGTACTACCAGTTGGATATGAAATATTCTTTTTATTACATCTATTCAAAAGTAACTAGTTTATTCTCCGTAAGTAGGGACTAAAATAGCTTTTTAATACCTAGGGATTAAAAAGGAACTAAATTTTTTTAACAGTTATTTAAACATTCGAGAGGTTATTATGACCACCCCGCACATGCGTGCAGCGGGGGCTGCTGTGTCCCGCTTCAACGCTCCATTACAAAAGTTGATGGAAACAAGGAATTGCATACATGACAATGTTCGTTTTTTAAATTCGAGTTGCATAATAAATTTTGTACAACATTATAACACTCATTTGGATGATATTGTGGTTACTACGACACTGGCTGTTTTAATGTTGTCAATAAGCTGTTTCAGAAACTTTTATAGAGGTTTTATAGCATGGATGTAGATAAAAACCTTATTAATGTTTGTGGCCATAAAACTGCATTAAGAAATAGTATCATTTGTATGGGACCGATCATAAATAATAAATTATCGGAATATTGAAAAAAAAAATACATTTCAACATTACAAACACAAACTAGCTTTTCTAGTGGATAAATGTTATAATTCCATTATTGATTTCCTCAAAATACCATTCCAGACACTAATTTACTAACACGCATGGTCACACATGGTCCTCATATATATTATATTATATGTATATGAGGACCATGTGTGACCATGAGTAGTCAGATAGGAAACGCCGAACTCATCTAGCTTATTTTTAATATTTTTTTTGATATGACGTGTAAAAGTGATTCAGATATCCTACTTACAGAATAAACAATTTCATTTCATTTCCAATAAAACAGTGAATGATGTTTTTTTTTTTGCAAACTATTAGTATTTTTTTTTTTCTAGACCATTTTGCATATTATACAATGACATGAAATATTTACTTCGTAAATTATCATATTATTTTAATTATTTTGAATGCGAGGAGTGAGGAATATGTGGGTCATTGTTTCTTTTTATTCTCTCAGTAATTTTAATGATGGTCTGGCAATTTGAGTAATTTATGCGGCCTACCCAAATGTCCTTTCTTTGGTATTGTTCGTCGAATTGTTAAACTCCTTAAGTTCTGAAATGAGCTGTATGATTACTGACAAATCAATCAATCACTTTATTTCTCACCACAATATACATAAATTATTTTACATTGGTCAGATTCGACAAAGATACACAATTCAGATGAGTATATATTGTGGGAGACTGGTGCCTAAGCTAGGCCATGAGCCTAGCTTAGGCCCGTGTTTCAGGACACCAGGATGAAAATGTAAAGGGGTGGGCCCTTTACGTTTTCATTTTATAAATTATGTACAAAAAAAAGATGCGAGATGAATGTTAGTAGATGTGTAGTATGGATGATTGTGTGGGTGTGTAATTGTGTGGGGGTGTATATGTGGATATGAGAAAGTGTGTGATTGTCTGATTAGGTCATCATAAGGATGTTTTCAGTATCATTATAGTTTTATTTTTGTAGCCAGTCAGTTAGCCTCTTTTTGCATTTATTCTTCGTGAGACCAAAAAAAAACATGAAACACCTTATGCGTTTTATTGTATAAGTAGCCATCAAGATAGCAAAAGAAACGCCTTGCAAAAATAGTTTTGTGACGTAAATGATTGCGCTCTACTGGCTCATAATTAGTCTTTTTCTTTTGGACGAGAGTGTGCTGTTTCAGCAGAATGTTCAATATAAACACTTGACGCACTGTCAGGACGTTACTTTCTTTGTTTAACTGTTCAGTGGTAGCGATACGGTCGAAAAGACGACACTTTCAGAATAGCTCCCTGGGTTCTTTCAACTTCTATTAGAGTAGTTTTTGGAGCACTACCCCAGGAGGTGATACAGTAGCTTATTAGGGATTGAGCAAAAGTACGTGCACGGACTGGACAAATGCACTCCATCTGTGTGGTTTTCCTCAAAAGCCCATTTCAGACACCAATCTACATGATCTTCACATGATCTGACCAATATTTTCTGGACTTTAAAAGAGATTGTGACCTCTGAGTTTGTTTCGGCCTTTGTTCTCAGAGTAGTCTGATAGGAAACGCCGATCTTATCTAGTTACCCGACTGCCCCAGAAGGAGGGTATATATCTATCCTACCTGAGTCAATATTTATATTCTAATAAAACTAAAAAGCTTGAAATAAAGCAAATTATTGAAAAAAAACAAAAACCTGACTGCAAGCAGCAAGCAGGCGGGGACAAACCAATAACCTGAAATTATGGTGTAAATTTTGTTTGTCCCTCCTGCTATAGATTATAATGCTGGTTTTTACTTTTCAGTTAAGTGTTTTTGCAGTCGGGTATTTGATTTTAATTTTTTTAAATATGATTGGCGTTTAAAAGTGTTTGTACAAACCTATTTACAGAAATATAAAAATTTATCATTTATCAACACCATCTATACTATCAATCTCGCGTCAAATCCACACAAATCCAAAAATGAGACTAAAATCATAATAAAAGCTGGACCCGGTTCCACAGTCTCATTCAATTCTATGTCCTCCTCTCCAAGCTGATGTAATGTCCTGCGTCTGGCTTTAGCATGACGTCAATTTTTAACCGCATCTTGGTGTGATCAGCCATGATTCTGTAGCGGCGCACCACGTGAGCGAGGGTCGTCTTCATCGACATAATGGCGTAGGCTTTACCAGGTAGAATATTATAAGAATCAACCGATCAATCAATTTATTCATTTCAAATTGGTAATACGCTACTGCACAAAGAAATAATGCAAAAAGATAAAAACCGAAAGTGGAATTTGGTAAAATCTAAAACAATTTTGTCGTTCATGTCCAATGAATACGTGCACTGACTGGACAAGTCCGCTCAAAGCTGTGTGGGTTTTTCCTCAAAAGACCATTTCAGATACAAATCAAGATTATGTCGGACATGATACTGTAACCTCCGAGTTTGTTTCGGTTATAATATACTTAATATTCCCAGAGTAGTCGAATAGGAAACATCGGCCTCATCTTGTTTTTAAAATATTATTGACCTGTAAATGTGTTTGCCTAAACAGACTTACAGAAATAAAATCATTTATCATGTTACAATATTCTCAAGCAAGCTTTTCATTAGAGTGCTTACAGAGCCGATAATTTTGTGACTGACTCTTACCAATACACTGACGTTTACCCAAACCAAAGGCAACAAACGCCTTAAGGTTATCGGGCAATTTTCCAGGTTCCAGCCAGCGTTCAGGCTTAAACTCATGCGCATCTGGTCCCCAGATCGGATGCTTATGGATCCCGCACAGGAATATGAAGCAGATCCGACCGGCTGAGAGGATGCAGTTTTCTGAAACACAGAAGATAAAGAAAGATAATTTAAGGCGCCTCCTTGGTGCGCAAATCTATACATTCTGGGCGGAATTTTGGGAACGTCGATTTCGAAGAAACCAGTGTTCATTGGTGTATTAGGCTGTTTGGTGGCTTCGAGCTTAGAGCATTAAAATCATGGTCTAATCCTTAGACTCTAAGGCTTCTAATCAGTGCCTCTCCTTCAAAATAGGATAAAGTGGCGCACGAAAAAAACGCTAGTCATTTTTCACAAATATCAATTTGTTATTGTTTTTTTTTTTCCTTGCATATAAAATAATAAAAAATAAAATTTATTTATTTCAAAAAAAAAAAGTGTAGTACAGTCTGTTACGATAAATATAAATTTACAATTTTCGGATAATAAGAAAAGAGTAACAATAAATAGAATTGAGTCTGGCGTCCTAGCTAGGTTACATGGTAACCTGTATTAAGGATCGCCAGCCCAGGTTCCCACAGAAGGAGCACAAATAATTTATAATAGACTGCTTAGAACTACAAGGTGCAGACGTATGTTTACTTAAATTTACTTACTAAAGTGTTAGTATGTGTATTCTGTGATGTAGATGTGGTGTGAGTGTGTTTTGTAATGTAGGCGTGGTGTGTTTGTATGTGTGTAAACGGAAGGGAAAGAGGTAGAGTTTAGAAACGGAGTGTTAGAGAAGTCACTACGATTTTGAGGTAAGCAGAAGTTCAGTGTCGTCGTAGTTTAAACTGGCTAGAAAGCATGTTATCTGTCTTTTACACATTTCGTAAGAGGATTGATGTACAGGGATGGTTTTGTTTATTCTGTTATATAAAAATGGCCCAAGGTAGTAAAAGAAACGTTTAGTAAAAGCAAAGCGTGTGAAGGGTACTTTGCAAATTTCGTTCTTGCGCCTAAGTGAGGATTGTGTTTGTGTAAAAGGAGTTTTTGTGTGTTGATGTAATAAAATGTTGAGAATAAAAGTTTGGCGGACCGTGAGGACTTTGCATTTTTTATATAGATCAAAGGTTGGGTAGAGCATTGGCCGGAAAGTAGCAACCTTAGGAATGGCTCTTTGAGCTACTTCCAGAGGTTTGAGTGTAGTTTTCGCAGCTCCACCCCAACTATTAATACAGTACGAGATGACTGACTGACACATGGCGAGATACACGGTACGTATTACATAAGTATTGGCAATGTGTCTGAGTGTTTTAAAAAGATATATGAGTTTACGAACACGAGCAGTAAGGTGGGTGATATGTGCTTTAAAGTTAAGGTGTTTATCTAAGATAATTCCGAGGTATTTCACCGTGTCAGTAGACAAAATTGTAGGACAGTTGCAAGAGGCCGAATTGGGTTGGCAGGTGTGAGCTTTTAGAGTAACGGGTGCCAGGGGTTGAGTAGTGGAGTTTAGGGAAAATGTAATGAGTTTAGTTTTATTAGTGTTTAGCGTGAGTTAGTGAGAGATAAGCCATCCATATATTGAATCAAATCCATTTTGAGCAGTTGCTTGCAGTTTAGCCCATGATTCATCATAAAAGGTAATTGCAGTATCGTCGGCAAAAGAGACAATGTTACCAGAGCTCAGGTGCATGTTGCACAGGTCGTTTATGAACACCAGAAACAATGTAGGGCCCAAGACACTGCCTTGAGGCACGCCATATGAAATAGGCAGCTCGTCGCTAAGGCAACCGTCGATTTTGACTATCTGCCTACGGTCTGAAAGATATGAGTTAAAAAGCTGGAGTTGCATACATATATGTACTGAAAAACTTTTGATACGCGTTAGTATTTGTCATTGTACTCTCGGCTCCATTACAATTGCATTCCAGACTCGAGTGCAATCAAACTCAAACTCAAAGCATTTATTTCTATTAAACCAAATACAAACAATTTTAAAGTCAAAATCAATTAAAATGATCCAACACACGCCACCATCAGCGACACATTTCTGAGAGCATGACATACTCATAGCCGCCAGGGCACATTCAAGTCAATGAAAAACATACCCATTAAATTCTAGCTTAAGGCTGCCTGTCCACTGGAGCGGAGCGAGGCAGTGGAGCGGAGAAATGTGCCAATAATAACCAATAGAATCTAAACTCTGCTTCAGAGCTCCGCTCTTAATGGGACATTTCTCCACTCCGCTGCCTCGCTCCGCTCCAATGGACAGGCAGCCTTATAGTAGGTACATAGTACTCACACATGTGTAATAACAAACTTTGCACACTTACATGAAAATGAACAATTGTAAGGTACTAAGTACTGGCCTTCGAGTCTTTAAGAACGAAGTTTTATCTGGAGAGAACAGAAAAGTTTCTGTAAGATTACTATTAATATTCCAATATCATATATCAACTTACTTAGTTTTACATCTCTATCAAGTTTTCTAGCAATAACCGGTGCGATGGTGAAGAACCTCATGCTCTCCTTTAAAACAGCCTCCAAGTACACCAGCTTCGACAAGTCCGTCTTCTTCAAGTCTCTGCCTCTTTCCAAGTTCTGTTGTATTCTGAAATTATTGTGTAAATTAAAATCATGTTACGCACTTATTTTCTGACTTTATAAAACCAATTGTTTGAACTCGGTGAACTGTACGAGTATGTTTTGTATGGGTCACGTGCAACCATGAAATAGAATAGAATAATTAGATTAATAGAATAATAAGATTAATAGAATAATAAATAGAAATAATAATTGATTAGTAAGTACTCACTCAGCAAATAATTTTTCCTGGACCTCAGGGTGAGACCCCAGCAATATCATGGTAAACATAAGTACCTTCGCCGAAGTGTCATGGCCGGCGACGATCATAGTGTCTACATGCTCTCTGATCTCTTTGTCGTTAAACACTTTCTTCTCAGCTGATAGCTCAAGGAGGAGGTCCAAGAAAGCTTTGAATTTCGATCCTACGAATAATTAATTGAAAGCTATTTAGTTACTTGTAGACTCAATTCTATGGAACACTCATAAAAAAACAGCATGACTTTAGACAGCAGCTTTACCTGGTATCATGCTCCTCTCAGTGCAAATATTTCCATTAAACTCAGATTTTCTCTTTTGTAGAACCTGCAACAATAACATAATATCCCTAGAGGAAGCTGAAAGTAGTGATTACGCGATAGTATAACTTATGCATTTGAAGCTTCTAATTACCTATTTCTTGAACACATAGAAATTCCTTTATTTTTTCCATTCTGACATTTTTATAATTTTTTGACAATTTTATTTAATGAATATTTTAAAAATTATTGCATTTTGGATTTTTATCTGTGAGTTGTATTATTTAAATGTAACTATGGACTAGATTATGTCTGAAATAAATAAATAAATAAATAGAACGATACATATATCTATAGGTTAGTAATAAAAGCTCCGAAAAGAAATAACATAAAATATGAGCATACTCAAACTATGAAATTTACTGCTATATACACTAATGTTCCGACAACATATACGCGAATACAAATAAAGAAACGACCGAATAAAATACTGAAATGACCGAATAAAATACTGATAATTTCAAAAAATAATTACAGCATTTGAAGACGTAACATTTTTCAAACATACACCATGCATGCAGCATGCAAGCGAGCATGTACTGTGCAGCCGGCATGGTTTCTGTCACGGCTCAATACTCAATACGTTTATTGCATTCCACAATGTGAACTTAGGTGGTAGGTACATAAGGATATACATTAGTTTTGGAGCATTGTAGGCCCTGTCGGGCATAACAACATAAAAATTAAGAGAGAGTTTTAATATTAATTCTTTCGTTTTGTGTGGGTAGGTAGGCTTATAACTAATTGAATACATACAATTTTTACTACTCATATTGGATTTATACATTAAAATTTATTTAAATTATACATATATTATTATAAATTATTATTGCGTTTTTTTTTATTTTTTGGTGTTATTGTTTATTTATTAAATTTATCATTTAAATATTCATGCACATTAAAATAACATTTACAGATTAGAAATTGTTTTAATTTGTTTATAAAGATATAAAATTTTTGTTCATTTTTAATTTCATCTGGTAATTTATTATATATTTTAACTGACATTACTAAAGTGCTTGTGGAGTGTATTTTCAACTTAGAACCTGGTAGGTTTAGTCTATTTTTGCGTCGTAGTATGTAGCGAGTCTGTATGTTTTCGCGTGTAGTGAAGAGTTTTTGATTTTTTCCAACAAATTTGCACATTTCTAAGATATATATACAAGGTAGGGTTAGAAGTTTATGTTCTTGGAAATGGGGTTTGCAGCTGTCTGTGTTGTCTATGTTAACTAGTATTCTAATCAGTCGTTTTTGTAATATGAAAAGTGTTGGTGCGTCTGTACTATTTCCCCATAATATTACGTCGTAATTTTACCATGCGTATGCATAAGCATAATACGTAACCAGAGCAGTGGAGAGACTTGTGTATTTTTTATTTCACGGAGGGCATAGGCAAATTTTGGCTCTGGCACTGCGGTGCTTAAATGTCACCCTAGAGGCCTACCCCTAGAATCACGACAACACCACGACGACTAACTTTTGCAGCACAACATATTGACTTTTCGGAACTTTTTTTTTTTTTTCGGATGTTGAAGTATTTTTTTCGTAAATTTAGTATTACAGTCAACCATAGATTTAGAATAGAAGAAGTTAATTTGTTTTTCGGAAGATTTATTATTTCCCATATCTATATCCTCATCGTTTAGGACATATTGTGCAGTATCTTCAGATAAGCATCTTGCTGCTTCTTGAGGCTGCTCCATGTGAAGGTGTAAGGGCTGTGCCACCAGAACTTCATGAACCGTTCCACTATCGTGTCGAGGATCAGTTCTAACGCTTCCATGTACTTGCCATTGAGCTTCGAGTCTGTGAAGTCTACTCCTAGCGCTGTCACTGGGATTAATGAACAATTAATGGATATGACTAAATGCCTTGAGGTTGATGAGGAAAATATACGTATTCGTAAGGAGTTAGAAATAAATAGAAGACTTACAGCATATAGTTTCCAAAGCGTTGTGTCGTGTGTATGTCCAGTGGTCAAAGAGTCCTTTCCCAACTTCTTTCTCGAGATCTTTTACCAGCTTCCTTGACTGGCTGTTGAAGACGCCCATGAACGTGTCCAGGAGTATCTGACTGAACGCTGGGTTCAGGAGCTTGCGGTGATCCTTCCATATCGAATCTGGTGATTTCAATATTAATGAATTAATTACACTATGACACTTTTTAACCGACTTCAAAAAAAGGAGGAGGTTTCTCAATTCGACCGTATATATTTTTTTATGTGTGTTCACGGATAAATTCATCGTTTATGAACCGATTTTGATAATTCTTTTTATTTAGAAAGGAGATATCCCAAAAATTATACCATGATAAGGAAATTAAGATCTGATGATGGAATCCTGAATAAATCAAGGAAACTTTTCAAATATTATAGGAAAACCTATGGCGATTTGGGTATTTTTTATAGTGACTCGTGCAGTTGCTCTTAGAAAGCACCATTTGGTGAAGTGGAACTGATTATAAAGACCACAAATGGCCACCGGAATTATTGCGATTCGATTACTTTAATATGGTTGCAATGCAATTTATGCTCGTCACAATACATATAGAGAAGTGGAGTTGATGGTGAAGTACCAGGAGAACTCCTCAACGATTAACGGCAATGCATCGGAAAAAAGCAATATTTTTTAAAAGGTGATGAGCAATTGAGATTAGGCTATTGTAACTTAGATAAATTACAAACTACCCACTAAAAAGCGAGAAATAAAAACGTTTGTACAAAAAGTAACAACCGACTTCCAATACAATGTGAGAAATAACTTAAATTTCGGAAGTCAGCGGTTAATAACTAAAATACAAAACCAAAGACACTGACTTCCTAAATTTAAGTTAAGTCCGTTGTTTTTTTTTTTTTTTTTTATATAGATTTTTCATTAAATGGGAATCACTTAGCTTGATAAGGGGACAATAAATCTTTAAACTATGTTGTTAATGTTTTGGGAAGGTCAATTTGGACAGTTATAACTCCGTATATAGAGTATATAAGATAAGAGTTCCAAGTAATAAAATAATAATACCGTATGTATGCAACTCACATCTCGCAGTGAGTAATCCATCGCCTAGCCAGGTTTTCCGAAGTCGTAAAGCTCATCCTTCTCATAGCATGTGTTCGCTACCGTGAAACTGTCGTCCGGATCGGTCACAACTGGCAAATGATAATTTGATCACAAAAAGTAGTTGGAACTTTCGACATCCTTGATTCATTATTGCAGGTTTAAGAAAATCTGGTGACAGTCTTGAAATGTATTTAAATGGATTCCGGTCATTGGTGTTATGGCACTGTAATTTCATCATTACCTATTCAATAAAATTACTACATCTCACATACTTCACAACACACACACGCACTAAGTGTGCGTGTGTGTGTTGTAAAGTGTGTAAAATTTCGAAAGTGTTATTATTATTTAACGAATGACCTGTATCTATTAAGTGTTGAGCAAAATGGGATTCTTCTGGATAGCTGTTTTTTTGACGGGCGATAAGGCTCAGTCTGCGTTCAGCGGTCGGTGTGGCAACACGCCGTGTTTGAGTTCGCGACAAGTCAATCGGCATCCTGAGGATGCCTCGTTGAGAGGTGATACACGTGTCGATTTATTTCAGAGTTTTTATGACTCTTTAGAAATAGCTAAGCGGAAAAGTTACTAAATACACACATCAAAAGTGTCTAGGGATCAACATATATTTTTGTAATAACTTTTCTCCTGATTGATATTAATTAAAATTTTCTTTAAGGATTCATCAAATAAAGTGTTTTCGTTTGTCACAGTAACGATAAACCAAGTCACCTTTGCATTAATAAAGAAATTTGCCATTTTCCTAATAAAGGGATTTTTGACATTTGAACCACTAACATTAAAGTTCGAAAAAAAGACTGAAATAACAGTTTTCTTTAAAATTTTATTGGGTAACTTAAACAATTAATAATCCGTGTTTCTACCGCGAACACTAACAACACAAGAACATCGGTTTGGCATACTCAAAATGAGTTCATCCAAATCACGCTGTGGAATGGCCGCCCATGTTCGTTGCAACAACAAAAAAAGGTCTTCTTGCGACTGGATACCCTCCATATTCGGCAGAGCTCTTCTCTGTAGCATATCCCATGCATGCTCAATCGGGTTCAAGTCTGGCGACTGAGCAGGCCAGAGCAGGACATTGATGTTAGCTGCGGCGAGAGTCTGTCTTACAACTCTTGCGGTGTGCGGTCGTGCATTATCATGCATTAACTGAAATAAGGGACCGATTTGCACTTGTAGAGGAACGATGACGTCAGATACAATCGTCTCAGCATAAATTTGAGCGTTGAGGTTGCCTCTGATCCAAATCAACTCAGTTCTTCCGCCGATCCAAATACCCGCCCATACCATGATGGTTCCACCACTATAAGGATGGACTTCCTGGCAGGATTTTAATCGCTGTTGGCGTCCAGGGGTTCTCCAGTGTCGTATACGTCTTGTATCCGGTCTCATACCAAAACGAGACTCATCAGAAAAGCACACGAAACGCCATTGTTCTTCTGCCCAATTTCTGTGTTCAAGAGCCCATTGATATCGAATCCTACGATTGTGCATTGCTATAGGTGGTACCCGTAGCGGTCTTCGGGAATGAAGGTTCACTTCATGCAAGCGGTTTCTGACTGTTTGGTCGCTAATTAAGTTCCCTGAAGAGTGATGAAGCCTCACGGCTAACATCATGGCGGTTATTGTTGGAGCTCTTCGAGTTAAGATTTGAATGTATCGGTCTTGTCTCCGTGTGGTGCAGCGATACCGTCCTCCATGGCGCTCAGCCACGGTACCAGTGCTTCGGTAACGTGTCCAAAGTCGACTGATAACACTCTGACTTGTATTCAGAGCTAAAGCCACAGTACGTTGCCGGGAACCAGCTTTTATCATTCCCACGGCTCTGAGCATTTCTTCCCTTCTTAAATGACGTCGCCGCTCCATAATAACGTTGGTTTTAATCAGTAGTAGGGAAACAGTAGCACTAATAATGTCTTCAATGCGTTGTATGTTTTTATAGGGAAAATATTGACAGCTGATTTTCATCTTTTACTCGAATCTGATTAACAGTTCCTGTTTCAAATTATGAAATGCACCAAAAAGGATCCATATAAATTTATATAATCATAAATTTATTACAAAGCCACATCTCAATCTCAAGAAATCCGCATAAAAATGCTTGATCCCTAGACACTTTTGATGTGTGTATATCTACGTCTATTGGATTTACATTGTGTTAATTTCCATCCTAATACAGGCATTTACTTGCTTAAAGGGGCACTTCTATTACTAGTATGTAGTACAAGCTTGTTAAAGAAAATAAACTATTTGTATTGTATTGTATTGTATCATAAGAATACTTACTATACACAGTTTGTGGTCCAATACTGCCTGATACAACTCCTCCCAAGTCATAGCTTTGTTCGGCGAAGTTGTTGAGTCGGTTCCATAAATCTACAAATAAATAGGTACAGAAATAACTTCTTTAGTGAGTTCTTCAAATAATACGAATACTGTTTATTCGAGCGTGCAATATTTTGATATACCTAACTGAGCCTGGTCTTTAGGCTCCCACAGATAATCAAATCAACCTTTAGAACTGATCTGACCAAAATCCGAAACTACCGTATTGGCTGTTACGACCGACCGATTTCTACTTAAAAGAAGCAAATCTTTCAAACCAGGCTGATTATTAAATGTATGTGCATGTATCTGGTCAGTCAGATTTGGGCATACTGGTCTGTTCAGATTGACTTCAAAATGTATCTAAAAGTACATACTGCAGCCGTCGCCAACGAGCAACGGAGCATGTCCCAGAATAGGCCACGCCCCCGGGAGGTATGGCGGCTCTGTAGTCTTAGCGTTCACCCGGGTCCACAACCAGCACGCCGCGCAAGCGATGCATAGTAGCGCCACAGCAAACATTGTTGATCTTAAAATAAATTGAAATTATTTATTCCGTATTTGTAATTAGTATATTTAAATCACCCACTTCATTTTTAAAGCAAAGTAGAGTCGAAATGTCCGGGTCTATTTAAATATTTAGTCAGTATTTTAACATTTTCAAGAAACTGAAATGCAGGACAGAGTCCGGACAGGCCTTTTGCCAAAAGTACCTGACTAGTTTGAGTATACATACTAAAAGAGTAATACTGTCGCAAGAAACGGCAAGCATGCATCAGTCATCGTAAACTCAACCCTTTTTTAGGGAACTCAATAACCCGGAACATAACATGGACACCATAAGTATGGCCATAAAATGCCAAACTGCACAATTGAAAATTGACACTAGCTTTTTTACTAAAATGGTATGTAATGGCAGTTGAGCCGGTGAAAGCGATAACTAACGAGCGAGAGGACTCTTTAAAGCATCGCTACTATAGTTCTGTGCTGACCACATCTTATTGCTACATTACTTTATTCCGAGGTTTTTATTAATGAAACAAGCAGTAATAAGATATAATGAAACGAATGCTTACTTGATTAATTTGAGAAGTGTGTATAATACGGTGTATTAATTACCTCACGACTAACACAGATTGACGTTGCACAATATTCTCCGACTTATGTCCGCCAACCGTCGATGAGAATATCTCGCATCACACCAGTAACATCTGTTTTATACGAAGAGCACCGGGCAAGTGCGAGTCGCAATAGTGGACTGGCATTCCTCACAATAAGTAGGTAATTAAAAATTTTGGAGCCGCATATAACTGTGAGTAAAGTGTTTTCCTCAGCAAAACAGTTTACTCAATTTAAGTATAATATATCGTTTTACTTTTACTATAATATATATTTACATTTTCTAATAACATAACATAACATAAACATAACATCACGCCTTGTTTCCCCGAAGGGTTGGGCAGAGGTGTCCCTGTAGCAGGCACACCCACATTTCGCCAGTTATGTTTAAGTCCCATGTAATAGGGGGCGAGCCTATTGCCATCAACCGGGCACAAATCCAGACTCCGAGCTGCTACTGAGAAATTTCAGATAGAAAAACCCAATAACATTTTGCTCGACCCGGGAATCGAACCCAGGACCTCATACTTAGCAGTAGCGCTTACGACCACTAGACCTAATAATAATTCTAATAATTTTAGATTTTTTACTTTTCAAACTTTAGAGATAACTGTGAGGTGCTCATTCATCCTTTTCGTATGATACTCATTTTCTACCTAGCCGTTTCTTAACTATCTTGAGGTTAGGGTTACCATCTATAAAGAAGGATGCCTGTCTAGGATGCCTGTCTAGGATGCCTGTCTATGTGGAAATTGCCACTAAACAGAAATATGATACCACCATCAGCTTCTACTGCTTTCCTATTTGCCATAATGCATTTTCTTATCCCATACGATGAAAGCGCAATCCCTAAATACACGCCCTTTTCACTGTTGCGTGACATCCCACAAAGAGGGGTTTCGTTGCTCTCTAAATCCATGGGAATCTTAAACATAGCGTGCGCTATTTTGCCACTAGGAAGCAGTGTGGCAGCGATTCCAGAAGACGCTACCGTGATTGCAATTTGGCATTGCATGCTGACCTCTGCAAGGATGCCAGTGGTAATAAGTGTTTTTCCTGTTCCACCAGGGGCATTCAAGAAAAACATTTTACCCGGACTGAGCCCAACGCATTGGAGAATGGTGTTAAGAATGTCCCTTTGCTCTGAGGTGAACATAGATACGTGGTCATCATGGACGATGCTACTCATTGCACCGGCGGTGTATTGCCAATTTCCGTGGTCTTGATGATGTGCCAATGATTGCGGACCGGGTAACCCACACTCGATCAGAGGATTGCTACTGATGGAAATGACCACGTATTGAAGTGAATTAAGACAACTGTTTACAACGCGTTCATCATTTTGTTCAATGTCACCTTCAGTAGTATGCCGCAAAGTTCGAAAAAGTCTTCGGATCGATGATGCCGATATTTCGTCCACAACAGAACTGGGTTAGTGATTCCTAGAAAGACTAAAATGATGGCAAACAAATGTCGCAGACGACTGGGACTGTCGCTGATGCTGGCCTCCACCAGAGTATCATCCCAGTGTTGGTCATCGTCAAAATGACAGTGACATGCTACCCAGGCTGCACGGAATATGGGATATTCTGCATCATCAACAGTCCTCAGGAACGCAAACGACAATGGGCCCCGTACTATGTGAAGTAATAACCGCATATAATTTTAAAAATATTGATCGTTTTTTTGTCGATTTTTACTAAGCGTAAAATCAGGTAAATAATCCTCGGTAAATACGTAGCAACTTTAGCGAAGCGAGCTCGGGACTTAGGACACCCCGACTCGGACAGGTTAGGTTAGAAGGGGATAGCGGGGTCATTTTTTGGGATTTTTAGGGGTTATTATGTAATGTGTTATCGTAGCAATTACTTTTTTTGGGTTCCGTACCTCAAAAGGAAAAAACGGAACCCTTATAGGATCACTTAGTTGTCCGTATGTCTGTCTGTCAAGACCCTTTTTCTCAGGAATGCGTGAAGGTATCAAGATGATTCATATCAAATACTCAAGTCTGCTGTCCCTTGGAGCTGTGAAAAAATCAAGTTTCTAAGCCAACGCAACCAAAAGATACAGGCGTGTATGCTGCAAATTTTCGACACTCGCAAGGGAATCAAAACTTACAGGATACTTCCCGTGAACTCAGAATCTTGAAATTTGGTACGAAGCAACGTCTTATAGCATAGATACAGGAAAAATTGCGAAAAGTATACATTTTTAGTTACATCATATAGTAAAAATATTTTTAATAATTTCAAACTTACTACCCCTTTCCTCATGAACGCGTAAAGGTATTTAATTGAAATTTATATCAAATACTCAAGTCTATAATACTTTTAAGCTGTAACAAAATCAAACTTCTATGTCAACGCAATCAAAAGAAACAGAAATTTAAGCCGCATATTTTGAAACTCGCAACTACTCGCAAGAGAATCAAAACCTAAGAGATACTTCCAGCCGACCTAGAATCTTGAAATTTGGCATGAAGCAACGTTTTATAGCACACATAAAGGAAAAATCTCGAATACCTTAAATTTTAGTTACATCACATATATATATTTTTTTAAATAATTATAAACTTATCTTGCTTCTTTCCTACAGGTTTGTACGGAACCCTCGGTGCGCGAGTCCGACTCGAACTTGGCCGGTATTTTTTAAACCACACAGAAATAGGAGCCCCGTGAAGCAGTAGGGCTCCGTTGACTACACTGACTGAAACAATCATATTTACCCTATAAAATAATAAACTCAAAGCATTTATTTCAAATAAACCAATTACAGGCACTTTTGAATTGTCAAAGGGTCGGTCAGTCAGAAAGATGAAGCTAGTTGCCCATTCCAAAGCGTAGTAGGTACCTATGGAGAAGAACGGGCAAGAAACTCCACGGACACTCTTTTAAATCACAATATGGTTACAAAATATTGATTTCATCATTCATGTTGAAGTTATAAATGTGAGAACGATGCAGAACGTTAAAAGCGTCCGTAATAAAAAATAAAACAATCCGAAAATTAAATTAAAATGCTAAGAGATGACCCGTTCACGAACATGACGCATGGATTAGCATCATTCAGCTCAACTATTTTGAAGGGAGCTAAATGATCCAACACACGCCACCTTCAGCGAGACATTAGAGTGAGCATGACATAGTCTCAACCGCAAGGGCATATTCAAACAATGAAAGGCGTACCTAGTAAATGGTAGCTTTATAGTAGGTACATAGTACTCACACATGTGTTATGCAATTATACAATGCTAAGGGATTGATACAATGCAAAGATATCTTTTTAAATCTTCAGCAGCTCCAACAGTATTTTCAAATGCTAATCAATTACTTTATGCGCCCTTGTGGAGCAGGACCGGCATCAGAATCGATCCCAAACCTCGTAGTAATTACTTTTTTAGGATTCCGTACCTCGAAAGGAAAAAACGGAACCCTTATAGGATCACTTTGTTGTCCGTCCGTCCGTCTGTTTGTCTGTCAAGACCCTTTTTCTCAGGAACGCGTGGAGGTATCAAACTGGAATTTATTTCAAATACTCAAATCTACTGTTCCTTGAAGCTGTGAAAAAATCAAACAAGCCAACGCAATCAAAAGACACAACCGTTTATGCCGCAAATTTCCGCCAATTTTCAACACTCGCAAGGGAATCAAAACCTACAGGGTACTTCCCGTGAATTCAGAATCTTGAAATTTGGTACGAAGCAACGTCTTAGCACAAATAAAGGAAAAATTGCGAAAACCGATTTTTTTTAATTACATCATATAATTAAAATATTTTTAATAATTTTAAACTTACTACCCCTTTCCTCATGAACGTCAAGACCCTTTTTCTCAGGAACTCTTAAAGGTATTAAATTGAAATTTATACCAAATACTCAAGTCTATAATACCTTTAAGCTGTAACAAAATCAAACTTCTATGTCAACGCAATCAAAGGAAACAGCAATTTAAGCCGCATATTTTCAAACTCGCAACAACTCGCAACGGAGTCAAAACCTAAATGGCAAGCCTAAAACCTAAAAGAGTACTTCCTGTCGACCTAGAATCTTGAAATTTGGCATGAAGCAATGTTTTATAGCATAAAGGAAAATTTCCGAAAACCTTAAATTTTTAGTTACATCACATATTTTTTTTAAATAATTATAAACTTATTACCGTTTAACTCATGAACGCCTAGAGATATCAAGTTGAAACTCATATCTAATACTTAATTAGTATTTTTGTACCAGATTTCTGAATAGTGAACAAAGAAACTTTGTAAATAAATAATTTTGATTTTAAAAAAAACTTGCCATCATTCATCAACAGACTTGCAAGGCTGCTGCAAGGCTAGTGTAGATATTTCAGTTATATTATAAAATAAATGATATGTGTTCATATAAAATAAACGATAAAGAGACCTTTGTCTTTCATTTATGCTCCTCCAGCTTTCCATATTGTAATGTTATGGATTTCATTTTGCAATAAAAATAACATAACTATGACTCGATTGTCGTGATGGGTGATTTTTTACATATATACCTACAGGTTTGTACGGAACACCCGGTGCGCGAGTCCGACTCGCACTTGGCCGGTTATTTTTTTAAATGTTCAATGTAGGTACAGTTTTGACTTCGCAACGATTTTTATTTTTTATTTTTATATGTATTAAAACATTAGCATCGAAAGCAATTAACATTACCAAATACAGAACATTAAATTAAATTATTTACATATGGCAAATAATTTCGGCGAGCACACTTCAATATACCAACAAAACATTGAAAACATAAGCATAATTTTACAATTTATATTCCTATATCTACTTAGTACTAGAGGATCTCAATTAACAAGGCCCTTTACGTATTCAATGTAATAGTGCACTATCCGTAATGTTAATTACGTCTAAAACAAGTCTACAAAAATAATGGCAAAATATTAATTAATTATTTCATTTAATGAGATTTTTGTTAAAATATGCAATGAATTATATTGAAACATATTTATCATCATAATATAATAAAATCATAGCGAAGTGAAAACTGTACATTGTTTTTTTTTTTTTTGTTGCTTCGAGGTCTGGGATCGAATTTAATGCAAAATATCGTTTTAAAGAATGTTTGTCCGTTTGTCCGTATGTATGTTCCAGCATGACGCAAATTCTGCTGGATAGATTCCGTTAAAATTTTGCATAGATATTCCCTATAATTCTGGTCAAACTGTGGGGTATAAACTATCACAATAAAATACAATAGAAGTGGATATATTTAGTAACCTTTTCCGCTTAGCTATTTCTAAAGAGTCTTAAAAAAAAAAAAAATAACCCTGAAAGAAATCGACACGTGTTTCACCTCTCAACTAGGCAACCTCAGGATGACGATTCTTTAGAAATAGCTAAGTGGAACAGGTTACTAAATATATCCACTTCTATTGTATTTTATAATGGATTTCCGCAAGGTCACGCCTGAATCAATTAATTGTTAAGTAATTGCTTAACGTCATAACGGCGACAAGATAAGACTTCTTGAAATAAATAAACTATACCTAGTGTTTATATAGTACATAGGTAGTAATTATAAGCCTGTTTGGGGGGTGTCACGCAACAGTAACAAGGGACGTGTGCTCAGTGGCGTGCCTAGGGGTCAAAATTAGGGCAAGCCGCCAGATTTTTTACGATAAAAAAAACAGCCAAGTGAGGGATTGACTGATTTTCATATGTTGTTCATGGTACAACATTATTATAGTTTTGGTTAGAAAACCTTTAAAATTCGAAGAGGTCTGGCATTAGTATGTAATTGTCATAAGCGCCATCTACATTAATGAATGCGCGTAATCACACCGCTTAGCCGAACCTTTTTACCATAATTCATATTCGCTTGTCAAATGAAAAATTTTTCAATCAGAAGCCACTAGATGGATCCCACATTATCGATTTGTTGTTCTACTGCCGTAGGTACGCATAATTTTACGAGTTTAAAATTTAATGTCGATTGAAAATGTTAAAATGAGATATTACCTACTTAAATACTTTTTTATAATTTATTTTAATGACAATAGCCAACTCTAATCTTTATTTCAAAACACCTATGAAAAATCTCTTCGATACGAACATTATTGTGTTTTATGATCTCAAGATGTAATACATAAGATGGTTTATTTTTCAGTGGTTTACTAAAACTACGAATTCCATAAAAACAACCCTAGTCATGTGCTTTCATGGCACCAGCTATTCACCTACATAAATTTGTATTATAGACAATCGAATGCCTACGAGTATTTCAATATATTCTTCGACTAACAAAAATACTGTTTTTTATTTCCGAGAAATAGTTAAGTACAGTAATTTGATGTTGGTTACGGTGAAGTAAAGAGTTACTTACCTATGTCAGAAAACTCAATATGCCTAAACTCAAAATACCTTTACGAACAGTCTCCGAATTTGATGATAAAAATAACACTATAATCACTTACAAAAAAGCGCGGAATGACATCGCCGCAATAACTATCACATCATTTTAAACAATAAAACTAATTCATTACTTCAGCACGTGGAAAATAAAATACTAGTCTCAAAATATTAATTTCAAAACATATTAACAAATTCGTCGTCGCGTCGCACGGACTTGCCATTCACTTTACGCGGGTCAACAAAGCGGATAGTGCATTTGCGTCGTTTGCGCGAACTTAATGCCTCTCAAAATAAAAAGTACTCTGTGCGCATGTGCGCTCAAAGCCGGGCTTTTCATTTCATAGAAATCTGCGTATATGTACTTACCAATATATCAACAAATGTAAACGTTTCTATAGCAATTTGTAAGCGAAAACTGCGAGACAAAGAAAGGTGAGGCAAGCCAGATAAGAACCCCACGAGTGTGAGCGAGAAGGCGCAATTAAATGCATTGTATTGGCGCGTAGGTTTGGCAACAAAGCGCGCGGAACTTAAATTTTATTTCTATGATTACTAAATGAATGATTGAGTTCGAGTGCGTAGATCTGGCAACCTAGCCCAGTGCGCGCGGCTGTGGCGCGGCAGAAAAAGCAGAGATTTCGAAATTTGATTATTCCTATGACATGCATGATTGACTTCGAGTTCATTGACTGTTTTTTTTTTAATTTTTTTTTTATTGTTAGGCTTAGGTTTGTTCTTGTGAATTATGATTTTATTACGGCAAGCCGGGCTTTTCGGCTTCTATGAAGGTACCGCCATTGCGTGTGCTTAGGGATTGCGCTTCATCGTGGGATAATAATAATAATAATAACCCCACCGCCGTATCTCTACGTTGACGTCGTGGTGGGGCTTGCGCGCTCCGAACTCTAGGTCTGTGCCGGTAGAGTTTACTTTGCCGGAACGGGTCTGGGATGAGGAGCCAAACCAAGTGAGATACAAAACCCCGCAGGGCAGCATGTGGCGAGCTGTTGGGCAGTAGCGACCCCACGGACCCTATCTCCCGGGAGAAGTCTTGTTCCTCACCTCTGGCTTGCCTTTATTGGCCGGCTGGAGTGAACACTGACGAGGAACGGAGCTCCCACCTCATTCTTGCCTTAATTGGCCGGCTTGAGTGGAGATTCGCAGGAGCAAACGTGCTCGGAGGAAGGAAGTATTCCAGTAAGTGCTCGTAGGGATCTTGACCATCTTCCGGGCTCTGGGATTGTTCTGAAAGCCATGGAATACCTTTCCACTCCTCAAGCACCTCAGGACATGTTGCCCCCTTGCCGCTACGTCACTATGTGCTAGCGACCGTTTCCGGGGGCCCATTATTGAGTGTGCCAGTCACCCCCTGCCATTTTATCCGTGTAAATATAAAACATTGATCAGGCAGGGGCTATAGTCTGTCCATAGTTCCAGGTAACCAGTCCACTTCTGCCACTCAAACTCATAGTCCAATATCTTTGTTTCCATATCCTGCAATAGTCCTACACCAACTGGGGGTTGTCCTTGCGTGCACTGGCATAGTACATACAGGGATAGTCGTCGGTTGGTGCCTCATTTAATTAAAAACGTCTAACAGGCCTCTGCGAGTTGGCTTCGGCCCCTCGTACGCCTTCCAAAGGTCCGGGACCCCAGGGTCCCGAGATATGTCAAAGACCCTTTAAATAATACTAATAACCCCACCGCCGTACCTCTACGTTGACGTCGTGGTGGGGCTTGCGCGCTCCGAACTCTAGGTCTGTGCCGGTAGAGTTTACTTTGCCGGAACGGGTCTGAGATGAGGAGCCAGACCAAGAGAGATATAAAAACCCACAAGGCAGCATGTGGCGAGCTGTTGGGCAGTAGTGACCCCACGGACCCTATTTCCCGGGAGAAGTCTTGTTCCTCACCTCTGGCTTGCCTTTATTGGCCGGCTTGAGTTGAGATTCGCAAGAGCAAACGTGCTCGGAGGAAGGAAGTATTCCAGTAAAATGCTGGTAGGGATCTTGACCGTACTTCTGGGATTCTCCTGATAGCCGTGGAATACCTCTCCACTCCTCTTAAGCATCTCAGGACATGTTGTCCCCTTATCGCTACGACACTTCGTGCTAGCGATCGTTTTTCGGGGGCCCATTATTGAGAGTGCAAGTCACCCCCTGCCATATTATCCGTGTGTACCATAACATTGATCAGGCAGGGGACATAGGCCTTCCATAGTCTTAGGTAACCAATTCACTATAGCTCAAAGCACTATAGCCCAATATGTTTTGTTTCTATTTTCTGCAATAGTCCTGTACCAACCGAGGGTTGTCCTTGTGTGCACTTGCATAGTGCGAACAGGGACAAGCGTCGGGTGGTGCCTCATTTCGTTAAAAACGTCTAACGGTCCTCTGCGAGTTGGCTTCGACCCCTCGTATGCCTTCCAAAGGTCCGGGACCCTAGGGTCCCGAGAAAAGTAAAGACGTAAAAATAATAATAACAAACAATTTTTACTACTAATACCTACGTACTACTACTACGCTTTGGAATGGCAACTAACTAACTAACATATTTCTGACTGACCGATTCCTTGACAGTTCAAAAGTGCCTGTAAATGGTTTAATAGAAATAAATGCTTTGAGTTTGAGTTAAGGCAATGGCGAGACAGCGTTTATACCGCGTATACCACTCACAAATACTAGTTTAAGCGCGTGCAGTTCCCTGTGAGCGTATGCTTGGTGATGATTATCAACAAGTCACAGGGGCCGATACCGAAGGCTGAAGGCTGTGGGTGTCGACCCTCAAGACAATCTGCTTTTCACAGCTGTACGTCGCTTGCTCCCGAGTCACCATTCCTGACTCTCTGTATATTTTGGCTGCTGAAAATAAAACTGCAAACATAGTATACAGGGAAGTTTTATAAAAATTTAGCTGTTATTGTAATATATTGTAGGTGTCTTACGACTTCTACGCGAACGAATTCGTGGGCAGAATCTAGTCGTATATAAACTGCGTACTTATGATGATAATTCTGATCCAGCCTGTCCCTTCTTGCTGTCCTCCCCTCAGCGACGCCCTAAGCCGAGGTCCGTACCCCACAGGGGGTGCCCTTAGCGAGCGTTCGCCTAGTTTTAATTTAGAATAAGTTTTGCCCCTGGCTGGAGGCATTAAGTTTAAAAGCTTAAGGCAACCACAGGAAAGTCCGGTTAAGCAGCCATGACCTCAGCTGTGAAATGCCATAATTTTAAAAAAAAAATGATAATTCTGAACCTTCGGTAAACTTCTGACGATCTTTCCGCAGAGTTAGACAAAACAGTTTTATTTTAGAACTGTAGGACAGTGTAGGGCAAACAGGGCAAGTCAAAAATACAGCTAATAGTTGCACTGGACATACAAACTTAGCACGACACTTCATTTTTATTCAAATTTTGACCTATCATAGCCCTCTAGAACTATAAACATGTAAACCGTCGTTTTGTATTTTTCTCATCAGACATAATCTCTGAACAGCTTCCCATCCATTCCTTCTACATCCTCCTCTCAATGCTGACGTAATGACCCGCGTCTGGCTTCAGCATAACATCGATCTTCAGCCGTACCTTGGTGTGGTCAGCCTTGATTCTGTAGCACCGCACAACGTGAGCGAGGGTCGTCTTCATTGACATCAAGGCGTAGGCTTTACCTGGAATGATAACTTAGGTCGTTAAATAAAAATTAAAGAAACTTAAGACTAGGCACTCTAAACACAGTTTCCACGCAAGCTCCGCCCCATACACCCCGCTATTCCACTATTGCTTTAAACGTTCTTTGATCGTATTCGAGCATGGAACTGAACGGAGTAAACTTACTCCGTTCAGTTCCGAAATAAGAATTGAGACTTGTCTCAATTCTTATTTCGTTTATAACTAAAGTATCTAATAATTTATCTAGAGAAACAAATATCTTGTGGCTGGATAATAAACTATATTTTCTTACTGTGAATACTTATTTTAGACATAAAAGCTGAGTAATCCGCAAAATTTCTAGTATTAGTTTACCGGCTTTCATATCCTCGGTTCACGGTACTGAGAAATTAATCAAGAAAATTCTAGCTTCCACACTGATTAATTTTGATGTGCCGTGCCTCACCGAGGCTATGGATGCCTGGAGACTCGCTTGCCCGAATTCAGATCCGCCCGACAATCCACTTTCCCAGAGACGGTGGGATGAGCCGCTCTGCAGAGTAGTACAGAACAATTTACTTGACCTACTGCTTCTACTGCGGAGCGTGCGCGCCTGCTGGCTGTGAGTAAGTGGGAGTCGGGCTGTGGCTTCATGCACTACCGTCATCGAACTTAGGCACTTTGTTCGACGACACTACCTTCCGCATTGCAAGCAGCAACTAGGAGCTCCTTGTTGTTCTCCTCATCGCTGTCACTGTGGCGAAGTTGTCAACAGCCTCGGACACCACGGCCTGTCTTGCAGCCGAAGTGCGGGTTGCTTAGCGCGGCACGCGAACATTATTGACATTATCCGACGAGCTCTTGTAATTCAATGGCTTGGCACGCGACGATGGCAAGAGACCGGACGGCATGTCTTTATTTTCATGGAAGGTGGGTAGGCCTTTAGTGTGGGACGCAACGTGTGTCTATCCTCTAGCGCCATCCCATCTTCCTGGCTCAGCGTGCTGTGCTGGCGCTGACGCTGCGGCTGCGGAAAACCTCAAGCGGCGAAAGTATAGTAGCCTTATAGGTCACTATATTTTCGAGACATTTGGGGTTGAAACCTTAGGGCCGTGGGGTCCGAGTGCTCACGGTCTGTTTAATGAAATCTCCAAAGGACTTGTTGACACTTCCCGTGACCCAAGGGCTGGCTTTTGTTTTGGCTGGACAACGTGGCAATGCCGCCAGTCTCTTGAGTACATTACCAGTCAACAGCGATGTAGAGGAATTTTTCGACGCCATATTTTAGTTTGCTAATAGTTTTAGTTAGGTTAGGATATTATATTTTTAGTTTTGTTAAAATGTATAATAGTTAGGTGTAATTTTACTATGTTACTTAAATTGAGCATTGAATTAGGTTTATCATGCTGTATTTTTATCATCACAAAATAAATTAAATATAGGTATATTTAATTTATTTTGTGTTGTGTGTTTTTTTCATGTTCCAAAAATATTTAAAAAAAAATATATATATAAAAAGTAATCATGAATTAAGATTACACAGCTTTCTTTATGTACTCCGATTTCTCCGTCCATTATAGACCGATTTTTATAATTTTTTTTTCGGATGAAGTTTTTATTTAAATAATCTTTAAAAAAAACATGATTTTCGAATAAAAAATGAATTGAGCGAAAATGTTACAATTACGTAACTGCCTTGTACTGTCTGTTTCAGAATGTTAATGCAATTTAACATACAATTTAGGGAGCCTCCTCTTAAAAGGAAGACTCTCGATGTAAATAATCAGGCAAATTATAATTCGTTTTCTAACTCGATGGACCAAGAGCTATTAAGAACCAAGTAAATCATTAGCATAGATTCTTAGTTACACATTACATCTCATTGAAAAGACGTTCACTTGAAGTAATACACAAAGAATTGCCATAAGCCCGTTCTGACATATTTAAATTAGACTAGAGGAGAGAATCTTATGAAGCTTCTTTTCCACATAGAATGCCTCTACGTATAGACTCTTGTCATCAGTCCTTACCAATACACTGTCGTCTGCCTAAACCAAAGGCAGCGAACGCATTAGGGGTGTCGGGCAGTTTTCCAGGTTCCAGCCAGCGTTCAGGCTTGAACTCGTTTACATCTGGGCCCCAAACCGGCTGCTTGTGAAGCCCGAACACAAACAGGAAGCAGGTCCGACCGGCTGAGAGGGTGTAGTTTTCTGAAACAGATGAAATTTCAGATTTTGTAAGATGAAGATCGAAATACCAAAGAAAATTTTTCAAACCAAAAGTTATTAATTCATATTTGGCCGAGAATCAGCTTTTTGAAGGTCAAAATTACATAAAACTGTCCGCCAAAACGCCCACCCTTCACCACTTCCCAATGCTTTAGCTGGAAAGAAGTGGCGCAACAGACTCCCCAGTCAGCACATCTATCACAAATAAAAACGGCCAAGTGCATGTCGGACTACGCACAATGAAGGGTTCCGTAGTTAGGATGAATTTATCACAAATACAAACTTAAAATTGTAGTTGAAATACATGTTCTCCCATACATTCCAACTGCAAATGTAAGTTTATACGCACAATATTGAGAGATTTACCATGTTATTTTAAAACCATAGACTTCTTATAGGTTTTCCTGTAATCTATGAGTAAAGAACCATATTAGGGAATTTTTTCAAAAATTTTGGCTCATTAGTTTCGGAGATAAGGGATTCCCCCCTTATCTCCGAAACTAATGAAAATTTTCATCAATTTTCTTAAATATCCTTTAAAGCATTTATTTTGAAATAATATAAAAAATATATTTGAGATCCTCGCAAGAAGCCCCTTTCATTTTAAATGTCACACAGTACTCTTTTAGTAGTAGTTTTCTTATTTGCGCCCCAAAAGTGACCTCCATATTCAAAATTCATTTATTTACGTTACACGTCCCTGTTTGGGTCACAGAAATACTTATGTCAGCCAAATTTCAACTTAATTGGTCCAGCAGTTTCGAAGAAAATTGGCTGTGACAGACGAACAGACAGACAGACAGTCCGACAGACAGATAGACACACGAGTGATAAAACGGGACCCTTATAGGAAGGGTCCCGTTTTTTCCATTTGAGGTACGGAACCCTAAAAAATGAAATGCGGGTTTGACGAAAGGAACTAAATAGAATATTTTAAATAACCAAGTTGTTTTCTACTTAAGCTTTACAAAAATAGTCGGGAGGAATATCCATCCCAAACAATTTTAAGCAATTACTGTATTCATTTAAATAATGTTTTGTTCTACGTAGTCCCCAGAACTGTCGATAAAGTTCTATTTATTAATGGTAATCTGTGGATGAATAAGGATGGCTATGAGATAAGTTTAGGGGAAGACCAAAGAACCGATGGATAAACTGTGTGAAAGATGATATGGCTAGAAATGGGCTGACTACCGCGAGGACGACTAATAAAGAAGTATAGACAAAATACATATTGCTCCGACCCCAAATAAATTGGAATAAGGGCAGGAGAATGAAGAATCGGTGAACAGCGCTTGCGAAGAATGAAGAATCTGTTTTTTTCATCATTATCATTTCAGTCAAAAGACGTCCACTGCTGGACATAAGCCTCCCCCAAGCACCGCCACTTCGACAGATTCTGTGCTTTCCGCATCCAACACATCAAGCTGTTTGTTGTTCCTATTTAATAAAAGAAAATTAATTTTACTTAGTTTAATATCTTTATTGAGTTTTCTGGCCAGGACTGGTACGATGGTGAAGATCCTCATGCTCTCCTTCAAAACAGCCTCCAAGTACACCAACTTTGACAAGTCCGTCTTCTCCACGTCTCTATCTCCTCCCAGAACGTCTTGTATCCTACAGTACATTAAAAAAAATGTAAAAGAAATGAAAAGGTTTAGGAGAACGACTCACGAAATCATACATTCATTTATTTTATTTAACAAAAAACCAAGGTGTTTGAAGTCTGAAACTAGGTCAAGGTCAACTAAGACTTATAATAATAATTAATTTTATTACTTTTTTTCATCATCACTATCTTCGGTTGAGTAGAACAATAAAATCTTAGAGAGTTAGCACCAGAATTTGAAAATCATATTTCATATTGAAATCAGTTTCTTAATGATTCACAATTTTTTTTTTATTTACTTACTCAGCATACACTTTCTCTTGAGCCTCGGGATGTGATCCCAACAATATCATTGTAAACATAAGTACATTCGCCGAGGTATCATGGCCGCCGACGATCATAGTGTCCACATGCTCTCGGATTTCTCTGTCGTTGAACACTCCCTTCTCAACTGACAGCTCCAGGATGAGGTCCAAGAAGGGTTTGAATTTTGTTCCTAGAATTGAAGGATGTTTATAATCATTCTGTGGATGTACCTTTATAAAAAGCAGTCTGGAATAGCTTTTTTACCTGGTATTATACTCTTTTCATCGCAACAATTTCCATTGAACTCAGATTTTCTTTTTTGAAGAACCTGCAACCAATTTTACACATTCGGAACATTAAAAAGGTGAAAGTGATCACTATGATGACATGACTGTTCTCGATATATTACGTTCTGTTAGACAACAAAATATTATGTATTGAACTCTTGTATTGTAATACCAAGAAAGATACTCAGTAAGTTACAATGCACCCAGGTACATTGAGTGCAGTGAGTCAGTGTGGGCGCAGTGAGTCCTTATTGAAGGTATGAACTTTATTGAACTATCAGTCTTCTTCCACACTGCAATAATTTGGCATTGAATCATAAAAAGACATCTCTGTATCCTCACCGTATATGACATATTGTGCAGTATCTTCAGACAAGCATCTTGTTTCTTTTTAAGGTTACTCCATGCGAAGGTGTAGGGGCTGTGCCACCAGAACTTCATGAATCGTTCCACCATCGTGTTGAGAATCAGTTCTGTCGCCTCCACGTACTTGCTATTAAGGTTTGAGTCTGTAAAGTCTACACCTAAAGCTGTCACTGGAAACAATCATAAAGATTATTTTGTGAGTAAGTTCAAAAAATATTAAATGGGCTCTTGCTATCCCAAAGAATTCCATCTTTCAAGATTCTATTTATGTTTATGGTTGAGAACAGCAAACAAATTAGATAATTCTGCAATTCTCCATCCAACCAGTTATGTTTTGAGAGTTTGGCATTGCCTAATCCAGCCATTTCCTCGCTTACAGGTGTGGCGGCATCTACATCGCCACATGCGAACTACGCATCACACGGAAGTTACGCAAAATCCTACATCGCGCAAGTAGAGTTTACCGCGCGACTAGCATTATACATAACGTCCCAACGTCAGGCATCGGGCAGTAGCCCACCGGACACAACACCCGTCTGGTCAGAAGATCCTCCCTTTTCTATGGAGGACGAATGAATGATAACTTTACACCCTGTTGCTCACACCTCTATACAGCCTTCAGTGAATAGGTTTTATGAAGACTCTTTGCAGTCTCATTATCATTAGGTAGTATACCACTATCGTGTTGAAGTTGATGAGGGAAATATACGTATTCGTAAGGAGTAAGAAATAAATGGTAGACTTACAGCAAATAGTCTCCAAAGCGTTGTGTCGTGTGTACGTCCAGTGGTCAAAGAATCCTTTTCCAACTTCTTTTTCGAGGTCTTTCACCAGCTTCCTGGACTGGCTATTAAAGACGCCCATGAACGTGTCCAGGAGTATCTGGCTGAACGCTGGGTTCAGGAGCTTGCGGTGATTCTTCCATATTGAAACTGGGGAATTTTACATTAGCCATAATTTTCGTTTTTAAGACTTAGCATACTACTGACTTATTTTTTACTTGTTGTAAAAAGAGAATGAATAATTACTTAGGGGAATACCAGGAGTATCTTAAATCATGTGAATAAGCGGCTTCTTCATTTATGCTGTTTTTTATTTTACTTTAGGAAGTCAATCGTTAAACAGACAACAACAACAAACGAATCTAATTATTTACTTTCTTGATACTATACTTTGAAGGTGGTAATGTCCAACTCACATTTCCCTGTGACTAAGCCTTCGCCTAGCCATGGTTTAGCGAAGTCATAAAACCCGTCCTTTTCAAGGCACATGTTCGCTACCGTGAAACTGTCATCCGGGTCGGTCACAACTGCAACATAATTATTACATGTATATTATAATTGATCAGAGATTGACAGTGATCTTACATTATAGTAGATTATTCACTAAGGGGATAAAGCAGTATTTTAAGGTTGAACTAGTCGCGGGGTCGAACCCACTGGTGGGCTTGGTCAAAAAGCACGCTGTCTCACCTCGCATCGTGTCCGATAGAGAAAGTATTTGAAATGAGCAGTTAGACGCTACTCTACAACAACATGCGTCTACACAAACACAGTTCCGAACTATTTACGAAAAGTCCTTTGGAAAATCTTTTTTTTTTTAAATCACTGCATAAATTAATAAAAAATAAAGTTAATTGAACTCTTCGATAATTTAGCTTTGTACGTGCCGACGTTGTTTTGGAGATTTTATTCTTCTTTTAATACTTATTTACGACCAAAGTTGCGTTAAAATAAGCGAGAAAAACGAATATTTGTTGGCTCATAACTTTTTAATGGCTTTTTATTTTACTATTCCATTTTCGTACAGACAAAATTAATAATGAGACAAAACGATATCATATTTAACTTTGGATGTACAATGTCAAACAGTGGAGTTAAACCCCTCCGAAATTTGTATGGAAAAAATATCAACTAGTTCCACCTTAAGGTCATGGGCACTATTTTGACTCCCGAATGTATCGATGGATTGTAGGGCTCCCGAGCACAGCAAGGGAGCGCTGTGTTAACTCCTGAGCGAAGCGATGGAGTTGAGACTAGAATCCTGAGTGCAGCGAGGGTTCGAGTTCGTCCAAGACAAAGACACCTTTATCCCCGAGATCTGTTGGAACCTCATTGATGATGATCGTCATCATCATCATGATTCCAGCCGAACGACGTCCACTGCTGGGCAAAGCCCTCCCCCAAACTTCGCCTCAATCCCGTTAATAAATGAATAATGTTGGGTCTGTATAACAGACCCGATATTATTCATTTATTAACGGGGGGTTGGTTCATAAGTAACGTACCGAATTCATGAGCGCGCGTCATATGGCTCTTATCACATTGTTTTCAACAATATCTTTACTTACTATACACAGTCCGTGGTCCGATGCTAGCTGACACGACTCCTCCGATGTCGTAACTTTGTCTAGCCAAATTGTTGATGCCATCCCATAGTTCTAAAAATAAGGATTTAGGTACAGATGTTGACTGTCGCACAGCTATCAAATGGGTGATGAACTTTTTTTCTATAACTTGATCTTGAAGTGCACGAAGGAGTAATTTAGTAATGCGAAATCAGAAATCAGAAAGCTTTATTTGTGAACACAGGTCAAGTTACACATAGTGTGAGGTGTTATAAATAGGTAGATCCTCCATGTTTTGCCCAGAGGCGTACAAATATAATTTTTTAAGTTTAAAAATAACAAATTGGTGAAATTCCGTCAACTTTCACGTCAGTAATAAAACCAGTTTAAATAGGCATAGCATATCAAAAGAAAAAATAAACATACAATCAATTTCTAAATAAATGTCAAATGGTTCAATTACATGCCATAATTAATAATGATAATGTCGAACAAAATTCAAGGTCATTAAAACAGGTCAGGTAGGGTGTTCTAAGGCAGTAATTATAGAATTGTCGTCGAAATAGTCCTTTATTGAGTAATAGCATTTATTAGTCAAAATTCTAAATAGTTCTTTTTTGAATTTGTCCACATTTAACATTTTAATTTTTTCGGGCAGTTTATTAAATATTTTTTTGGCCATACAGAATGTGCTTTTATTCATAAGTGCAGTTTTGCCATAAGTCACTTCGAGTTCTGACTTATTTTTATCGCGTAATTTTCTGTAGGAACTTTTAGCAGCTATTTTGTATGATGAAATGTTGGATTTGACGAATACATTTGTTTCGTATATGTACAACGATGGTAAGGTAAGGATTTTATGTCGTATAAAAGTCGGTTGGCAACTGTCTGTGCTTTTAAGGCCACACATAGCTCTGATACATCTTTTTTGGGCTCTAAAGACCAATTCTCTATCAACTGAATTGCCCCAGTACATTACGCCATATCTGAGTGTTGACGCAACATAACCGTGATAGGCTGTAAGTACGGATTCTAGACTGACTATTTTTGAAAGTTTATATAGAACATAGGTAAATGTATTAAGTTTCTTGCATATTACATCTGTCTGGGATCTCCAAGTCAAGTTATTATCTATATTGATACCAAGAAATTTAGTAGCAATAGTTGATTCAATATTTGTCCCTAAATAGCTAATGTCAAGATTTTTATTCGGGATTCTTTGATAAAAATGCATAATTTTAGTCTTTTCTAAGTTTATAATTAGATTATTGCTGTCAAACCACGATATAATTTTATTTAATGTCATATTTATCTCCTTTTCATAAGTTTTGGGATCGTCACATTCAATCACTACGGTGCTGTCATCGGCGAATAGCACCATGGGGTGATTTATTTGCCCCGGAAGGTCATTTATGTACAATAAAAAAAAGAGGGGGTCCCAGTACGCTACCCTGAGGAACGCCAAATTTAATTATCTCGCTTTCAGAACGATATTTTTTCTCATAGCTGGTTTTTGAACATATTTGTGTGATTTCTACAAATTGTTTTCTGTCCGTTAAGTAAGATCGAATGAGATCAAGTATATTTCCCCTGATATCATATTTTTCAAGTTTTTGTAATAGAATTGGGTAATCTACATAATCAAAAGCCTTAGTTAGATCCATATAGATAGCACATACAGGATTTCTCTTATCTACATTTGACATAATAGGGAGAAGCAGGTCATGTATGGCCATATTGATGGTCTTCTGCTTACGAAATCCCTTTTGTTCTTTTACCAATATGTTTGACTTCTCGATATAGTTATATAAGGACTTGTAAATTACTTTTTCAAAGATTTTTGAAAAGACGGGTATCAACGCGATAGGCCTATAATTTGACATACTGTGTCTATCATTTTTTTTGTGCAATGGTACAATTATTGATGTTTTTAATTTTTCAGGGAAGACTCCGCTAGATATACACATATTAATTATGTGACTGAGATGTGGAGCTATATATTGAGACACCTCTTTGATAACTTTAGTGCATATTCCGTTATACCCAACACTGTTTGTATTTCGAAGTGACTGAGTATGATTATTTATATCTTGAGGTGTGGTCGGCTCCATAAATATAGAGTTTGGAGTGTTTGAGCGGATTTTAATTTCTGGTTAGTTTTATTTTTTGGTTTGGTAACTTGATTAACATAAAATTTGTTAAAAGCCTGAGCTATTTTTAATGGGTTCGTGATTTTCTGTGGTCCTGTTTGAATTTGTGTAATTGGTTCTTTAGGGAAGCAGGTCTTAGATTTATTAATTACAGACCATGCCGCTTTAGATTTATTTTGGGATGTCTTAATAAAGTAGTTATTTCGTGATTTCTGTGTTAACGTTATAACTCTTTTAAATCTTGCAGAATATGTCTTAAACGACTGTTTGTTCTTTGGGGTAGGCTTTTTCCTGTATTGCCATAGCAAGTGCCGCTTCTTTTTACTACATATTCTTATCCCATTAGTGATCCATTGGGCGCTTTTTGTAATTGTTTTTGTTATTATTTCATACGGAAAGCAAAGGTCATAAAAACATCTGAATAAGTCAAGAAAATGGGTGTAGGCATCATTGGCGTCACTAGTTGTATATATGTCCGAAAAAGTGAGATTTTTAATGTAATTTTTAAATTTTTCTACGTTATCTTGACAATAATTTCTTCTTTTTATTTTCCAACGCTTCAAGATACATGTACGCGAACTGATCGTTATTTAAAAAAGGCATTCAATTTTAACCACGGTAAGGTCCAAATTCACTATTACTCAAGGGGGTTCAGATAACGATCGTCCTGGATTGATTTTTGGAGACATTGGTTGGAAACAATCCTTGTTTAGCAACAGAAATTCAGAGAGTCTTTCATGAATAACCTTATTCCTATTAGGAACAGCTAAAAATTATTTTACGTACTGCAGCTATCCCCAATAAGGTCCGGTGCATGTCCCACAATAGGCCACGCTCCTGGGAAGAATGGCGGCTCGTTAGTCTTCGTGTTCTTCAGGCGCCACGCCCAGTACGCTGCGCACGCGATGCAAAACAGCGCCACAGCAAACATTGTTAATCTTCCACTTTGTTACTGAAGAAGTTACGACATTATACAGGGTCAAATTAAATTACCTAGCGAAACTCCACAGACGTGTTGGGTATCGATAGAAACAAGATAAAACAAAAACAAAAAAAAACTTAACTCATGTTTCAAGTAACCACACTGCAATATTTTCTTCGTCTTATCATGTTTAGATAAGTATTGATATCCACCACGTATGTGAAGATTACAAAAAAAATAATACTGATTTTCTAAAGTATACAATACTTGCGGTCGTCGACTCAGCTTTTTTTAGAAATTGTAGATATTATGAAAAAAAACACAGTGGCATTCCGGGAGTGCTGACAGAAGTGAAAACTTGAACAATTTTACTGTGCAGGAAATACTTTTAATGAGGTGTCGGTAATGGTAACGGGAAGTTTTGCGAGTTCAATTGTTTTTTCCCATCTCAAAAACGCCCACCGCGCCTGAAGAAGATTTCATTAAAAAAAATAAACATTATCATACATTTTCTTTTAAGTTTTATCATTTTTAGATAGCGGTACCCAGCACGTCTACAGAGTTTCCTGTACGTAATAATGGGCTATTACGTTTGTATTAGTCATGGCTATCACCTTCATTTTTTGCACTATTGACGTGAACCAAATCCTAACTCAAGCATATTAGCTTAATTCAACATGACACAATTAGTTGTCTAGTCATTGCACTAGACAAGTATTTGTGTGGTGCAAGTGCATCACACGTACGGTTTTGTTTTTGCTGAGATTACGAAATACGATATCCTTAAAACGGTGTCCCACAAAAGCTCAAGTCCGAAAGCATGAATTCAAAACACCCCGATAGGTACTTTAAACCCAAGGCCATTTTAAATATTACAACTGCCAATCCTACATATTTGTCAAAAAAGAAAAAAATATCACATTTTCATTTCTGTTTATTAAAGCGGAAAATGTGAAACTTGTAAAATTTACATATTTTCGCCTGTCACCTATCGCCTGTCAATTGCTGCTCAAATCCAAGGGGTCTTCTCTGCGTGATGTTATTTCTTTTGACCATTCGAACAGGAGGAGGCAAACTTACCACAGAACTGAACAAGATGGTAGACGTAACATAATGTATAACTTTATTCGGAGAGGAATTATTTGGACTAGCGTTCTGAATACAGCCAAATATCAAGTAACAACTGAACTTGTGTAGAACCAACTTATCAGCAAACTCTGATACACAAATTTGATGAACCTCAGTTCAATATTCGTGGCTAGCTATTTCGGAAGGACTGTGTGTCGTCTATTCGAGTTAGCATTACGATATCCATTCTCCAAGGTATTCGGGGCAGTTTTCAGGAACTCCATATCGAGAGATATGATCATCAATTATTCTGTTCCAATATTGAAAAATCATCACTTCTAGTTTTAATATTATGTTATTTGGTATTTATTGGGGTTATCGTTGGTTTCGCAGTCACAAGCGCGACTGCTGAGCGTGAGGTTCTTAGGTTCGATTCCCAAGTCGGCCAAAGTGACTTAACGACACGCGGGGTTGCGGCAATCGTCGACAGGATCCGGCAGTTGGGACTCAAGGTGGCCCTGCACAAGTCCAAGGCCATGTGTTTTCATGGTCCTCGCAATTGGCGGCGGTGATCTCTCGCATCCGGCCCTGGTTCAGGCCATGGTACGGAGCGAAAGGGAATGGGAGGCCGTCATCTCCTTCTGCGAAGCGGTAATGCTCGCGAAGGAGAAGGCGGAACACGTGAGGAAGAGGGAAATTTCGCGCACTCACGCCCCTAACCACCGCAGGAGGAGACGCCCTGGGCGTCGAGAACATCAGGCCGATTTCCGGCCACCGTAGGCGCGGGCTTGCGGACGGTGAGTAATAGGTAGCTCGCCGTCCGATAAGGACCAAAACTGGGTCGACGGCGCGTTGTGTTCCACGCGCGCCTCAAAGAGATGTCAGCAGAATTGACGGGGTCCTCTAGGGCCGATGCCTGCCGGGGGTGCGAAGAAATCCGAAAGGGAGATCGTGGCCCCCGGCAACAGGGTAATCGAAAAAACACGCGTGGGTTTTAGTCAGTAAGAGTCTGACACGCCCTCCCGCTCCGTCTAGAGCGGGAGAAGTTATTTGATAATTTCCAACCAAAAAAAAAAAATTGGCTAAAGTGTTATTACGTATTTCTACCAGAACCTCAGAAATAGCCCGGAGGCATATAACCAGAGTTTGAATGAGTTTTGAATGTGGCTTCTGATTGGTCGTTAAACTCCCATAGTAGCCTTTGTCTACAAAATCCATCAATTGAGTTTGAAACAACTTCTAATTGGTTGCTCTGATTCAACCTCTGATTGGAAGTAGCGCTCGCCAGCTGCTGTCACGGCACCGCTCGGCTCGCGCGCTGTTGGTCATAGTTCTAACCTAACCTATTTCACCCAGTTCAAAATGACAAAACATATTATCTACCGCAGAAATGTTTTCACCATTGTTTAAGTATCTAGTCGCAAATTGTATGATTCGTCATTTAATTTTTAGCAAATTAGGTTTTAGTGACAGAAACGAATCGCTGTAAATTCGACTCCACGCAGTCTTGTTTCCCTTACCCCTAGAGTATAATTTAGAATCGCGTAAGCGCGCAGGGCGAGGCGGGCCGAGAGTTGAGGAGCAGATAATTGTAACGTTCGCCGCCGCGGCTGAGTCTGGGCGGCTTTGTCGGCCAGCAAGACGAAACTGCGGTGGCGACGATAAGCTTACGTGGGACCGCCGCCGCCGGGGCCCCGCAGCGCCGAAGCTGTGTCAAAAACAGCGACGAAGCTTGAATGCTACATGTTGCATACTCGCTTACATGCTAGATGATCGTTCATGCTGCATGGTTACTGCATGCATGGTGTATGCTTGACGCCTGAGAGAAGTTCATAGCAAAAGCTTTGTAATACAAAGTTTTAAAAACATTATTAGGATAAATAAACATTATATTATTTTTTAATAACTTTGATTGAAAACGGTTTTAAGTTCGGCCGCGACTGAGGCTGGCCGGCGAAGATGATTCGGACAAATGATGATTAGGACAAATATAAATAAAAAGTAAAATATGTTATACCAACTGAAATATTTGACTACATTTAAATTGGTAAAAGTACTAGTTGGTAAGCAAGTTATTGTTTAAACATTCACTTACCAAACATTAGGTTTGCGTTACAATTATTTGTGAAGAGTTTATTTGCTAAGTAATAATTAGGCAACATCATAACATCACGCCTGTATTCCCCGAAGGGTTAGGCAGAGGTGTACCTATAGTACACCCACATTTCGCCAGTTATGTTTAAGCTATTATGTTTATTTGCTAAGTAATAATTAGGCAAATTATGCGGAAAATTGGTTGGGAAGTGACCAATTGTCAATTATATTTTTTTAATGACGCAAAAGTAACCCTAGAGTTTAACGACCAATCAGAAGCCACATTCAGAACTCAGTTGGTGGACTCTGCTAATATGCAGCCCGGAGTGTTGCTTCGTACCCAATTGATGGCAACAGGCTCGCCTCCTATAACATGAGACTTAAGCATAAGCGTTAAAGGTCATGTATACACCTGCTCAAAATTTTGCCCGACCTGGGAATCCAACCCAGGACCTCATGCTCAGCAGTAGCGCTTGCGGCCACTAGACCAACGAGGCAGTCAAACTACCAGACTAGTTGGCATAACTAGTTTTCCAATATTTACATCACTTAACCTCCTGACTTCCGAAACACTCAAGCTTACCTCCTTATCCCGTATTTCAACACTTCCAGAATTAACTGCAAAATTTAGTTTTCATTGAAATTATCCCTAATTCACCGACAAGAACTATTGGACTGCACAAGCATTGCTTAAGCCCTGTTATATATCTGAAGGGCTATCAATAGTGCAGGGTTGTCGAAAGTGTATAAACCAACGACATTCATGCATGAGACAGCATAATTATGGTTCAATTCATGTATCAAGATGCCGCCCCAAAAATTTTCAGGTTGTTAAAATCAATTATTTTTATTTCTATTAGAGAAGACCAATTACTCCATAGAAGATTTTTTAAATGATAATATTAATTAACGGCTATTAACATTTTTTTTTTACGTTCTTCGACTTTATAATATATTAGAAACTTACTTAGACTTTTGAAATCATTTACTTAATCTTAATTAATTCTTTTTATTATTATCATTGCATGTTATTTAAATTATAGTACTTATTAAAATTATACAACAAATTATTTGTTTACCAATTGCATTGGTAGTACATTGAAATCACGCTAAAATGTATATTTTTAAGACCTTTTATTTAACTTTGTTCACAAATTTTGATTTGATTTGTTTGATTCGATTTGTTGTGGTTTGGTTTTAGCAAAACGGAGCCCCTGTCGGTATTGACAGTGGGTCATAACATCACCATACTACTTATTTGGATAGTTCTACTTTCGTTATTACTTCATTTATACTGCTTTCAACGGCAATTTTATTATAATTATGCTATCTAAGTAAATGGGACTTTAATATCAAATAATGAATCACGGCATCCACGCCATCTAATTTTTCTTGTCACAATTTTTTTACACGGTGTATTATGTCTTACGCCACAGATAATATAATACTATGCTACGCCGAGTTTCTCATGTATTGTGTCCAATTTTTATTATTTTATTTTTGAAAATGTTAGAACGAAGAGAATAACCGATGATGAAATATGACAAAGTACTAATCCATTTTTCTAGGGTAAAGATTTGTTTTTTTATTTATTATTTGATTGGTTCACTAACTTTAGTGTTTACGCTGGTTTTATGCCAAAGTTAGCATGCAAAACAAAAATCACTTACAGGCAAACTTCGCAGGCATAAAGATGTGCAATACGTTTTGTATTGCACATCTTTATGCCTGCGAAGTTTGTTAGAAACTTACTTAGACTTTTGAAATCATTTACTTAATCTTAATTAATTCTTTTTATTATTATCATTGCATGTTATTTAAATTATAGTACTTATTAAAATTATACAACAAATTATTTGTTTACCAATTGCATTGGTAGTACATTGAAGTCACGCTAAAATGCATATTTTTAAGACCTTTTATTTAACTTTGTTCACAAATTTTGATTTGATTTGTTTGATTCGATTTGTTGTGGTTTGGTTTTAGCAAAACGGAGCCCCTGTCGGTATTGACAGTGGGTCATAACATCACCATACTACTTATTTGGATAGTTCTACTTTCGTTATTACTTCATTTATACTGCTTTCAACGGCAATTTTATTATAATTATGCTATCTAAGTAAATGGGACTTTAATATCAAATAATGAATCACGGCATCCACGCCATCTAATTTTTCTTGTCACAATTTTTTTACACGGTGTATTATGTCTTACGCCACAGATAATATAATACTATGCTACGCCGAGTTTCTCATGTATTGTGTCCAATTTTTATTATTTTATTTTTGAAAATGTTAGAACGAAGAGAATAACCGATGATGAAATATGACAAAGTACTAATCCATTTTTCTAGGGTAAAGATTTGTTTTTTTATTTATTATTTGATTGGTTCACTAACTTTAGTGTTTACGCTGGTTTTATGCCAAAGTTAGCATGCAAAACAAAAATCACTTACAGGCAAACTTCGCAGGCATAAAGATGTGCAATACAAAACTTAAACGATCAATTTTTGAAGTGAAAACATCTTTAGGCGCATTGGGCATTTTTGAGATGGGACTAAACCTTTGGTTTTACGACACCGTGATGACACCAGCTTTTGACCATTCGAAAGACATCAACGCGTTGATTATCGCGGTGCCGTTTCTTTTTTTTTTTTTCAAGTTTTCATTTTTGTCGGCACTTCCAGCGTGACACTGTTTTTTCTATTTTGCTAAGTACCTGGTACTTGTTGATAGACCGACACTGTCCTCTCATACCTATTAACACTGTAATTTAGAAACATTGTAAAAACCACTTATTTTTAAAAGAGTAGGTAACCGTGGAGATTCTTGCCGGCTCTTCTCCATAGGAAACGACCAATTGGAACCGTGTACCTAGCTTCCGACATTTCATAAGTGCCCATGTAGGTTTATGTGAAATAAAAATATATTTTTAATTTGAATTTGAACCGTTGTACAAAAAAACAGCAGTAGAGGATACGCCTAGCACCTACTAGTACCTATTTATTACCATTTCAATTCTTACCATTTTCGCCAGCCCTATCACAGTCTCAATTGCACTTGCGACACATAATATATTTTCGGTCCAATATTTTTTTCAGTTTCCTGAAGTTAATTATAACAGTGTCCACACTTCCGTTTATTTAGTAACTGCGGGTTTATTTCTTGTGTGTTTTGGGGCGTGTAATGTAGCGTGTTAATATGATAATTTATCACGTCAATGGTTTATTGGCTGTCCAATATAGTTTCTTGCTATTTTAGTGTGCAGGAAAATGATTTAATAATTATTTTATTAGAAATTACTTGGGTAATACAATAGTCGGCTTGAGTAATACAATAAAACTACATGTCTAGGAGTACGCAGCCAAATGCCTTGTTAGTCAAAATATTCTCATAATCGTGTCGGCTCCTAGAATATGTTCAGCAAAGAATTTATATATTTATCCTTCTTTCTCTATACGAAACTAGATACCGTTTGGAAAGGGCAACTAGAATCAATTCTATTTTCTTGTTTGACGTTCAAAAGTAATTTTATTTTGACTTTATTTCCTCTAAAGGTAACCTATTTCTTTTTTTATTATTATTTATTTATTTATTTAGGGTCTCTTATAATGGCAATTTGTGTGACAGTTCCACCACACCGTAAATACACACTGCTACCGATTACATTTTGGCCATGAGCCTGAACATGAGGTTGAGACAGATTTTTATGGAATGTGCTTAAATCAGGTCGGTCTGAAAAAAACACAATATCAGAACAGGAAGCAATGCCAAGGTAGATCTCAAAATCAAGAAACCGTTAGCTGAACACCGCAGTTTCAAACAATGGCGGAATCACTAAAACGATACCTACATACAGCAACGAAATATGGGCTCATTTAGTAATAGTGGACAGTTACATGAATTGGTAAACAATTGAGTGTTTGTGTATGATTGCTACTCGCCCATATTATTGTGTACAAGCCGTAAAATCCTTGTCTTCATTGGATTTCAGCTGACGTCGTAGGTTGAGCAATGATGGGTGAGTAATTTGATTTCCATAATTTTTTTACCGGCTTCAAAAAAAGGAGGAGGTTCTCAATTCGACTGTATTGTTTTTTTTATGTTTGTTACCTTAGAACTTTCGACTGGGTGAACCGATTTTGATGATTCTTTTTTATTTAAAAGCTGGTACTTCCCGTGTGGTCCCATTTCAATTTGGTCTAGTTCTGATAGTGGTATCCATGAGAAAACCATATAAATCTTAAATTTGCATTAAGTATGTCCGCGACAAGTGGACGAATAACTCAATATCGCGCCAACCGATTTCGATGATTCTTTTTTTTTAAATAACTCATGCAATTTTTCTTGGAAAGCACCATTTGGTGAAATGGAACTGATGATGAAGACCACAAATGGCCACCGGAATTACTCAATAATAAGTATTTCACGGGTTGCGAACTACAAAAAGAAAAATAACTTTAATTTCGGAAGTCGGTGTCTTTGAATCAGTATTTTAGTTTTTTGCCACCGACTTCCGAAATTAAAGCTATTTTTGACTTTGTAGTTTGGAAGTCGGTCGTATTTTTTTTTTTCACTTTTTGGAGGATTGGTTTTTATTTTATCTAAGTAAGACTAGCCTAATGTCAACTGCTCATCACCTTTTACACCTTTTCCCGAAGCAGGGACTTTAATCGCTGAGCAGTTCTCCAAGTACTTCACCATCAGCTCCACTGCACCATATGAATTGTGACGAGCATAAATTGCTTACCAACCATATGAAAGCAATCGAATCGCAACGCGTGATGAACACTTTACCAAATGATGCTTTCCGAGAGCAAAAGCACGAAACGACTATAAAATTACCCAAATCGCTACAGATCTACCTACTGCTGCGAACCTGTGCTGACAGACGGTCTCCACGTGCTACCGACGCTCACTACCAGCGTCTTGCGAGGGCCGTACGGCCTACTGCTGAGCCTGTGCTTAACAGGCCCCCCACGTCTACCATGTGCTTCCAAGGACGATACCCTTCCTAACTAAGTGTACGAGTGCTCAGGGATCAGTGTCCTCACCCAAGACCTAGCTGTGTTACTACTTATCTACAGTATAAATGTATTGACTAATCCAGCTGTTTCGATTACCTCACCTAAACTATTACCTATCCGTTAACGACGTGCGCAGCCTACCCTGTGCAGCCCTAGCCGTTACAGTGGCGCCCAACGTGGGCGTACATAGTGGCGCTCCAAGATCCCATCATCAGATCGTGACCAAATGAGAAGGAGACCACGAAACCCTTGTAAGTAATTTAATTAAGGCTGAATAAATAAAGTCATTGCAGCTATGATTGTAGAATGTTATTTATTATATCACTGCAATATAAAACAGTGTGACTACGTCTCTCAGTGTCGAAACTTGTGTATTAAAAAGCTCTGGAGAACACAAAAACTTTTTACAAAAAAAAAAAAACAACTGGCTTCCAAAAAAATCACTACAAAGCGAATGAAAACTAACTTTAATTTCGGAAGTCGGCGGTAAAAAACGAAAATTCAAAATTAAAGACACCGACTTTTCATTTCTTTTTATGTAAAAAAAAAACACGTTTTAGTTGTGGTGCCTACCCCACAAAATGCTACCAGTGACAGAAACTTGTCATATCATCCATATACTAAGTGAGAAACAATACGTATTATTGAAGCTAAATCAAAAACTATCCAAGAAAAGTTAATACAATTTATAAGGAAGTACTTCGAGAGCATACCCTTTCAAACAAAAGAAGAATTTTCAAAATCGGTCCACAATTGATGGAGAAATTAGCGGACATACATAAAAACAGACATACGCTACGAACATATAACCTCCTCTTTTTTGGAACTCGGTTAAAAAGGCCAATTCCTTTGATTATCACAACGAATAATTTCCATGCAAGATTTGACCATTAACAGCACAACTTTAACTCGATGTTAAATTAAGGAATATTTAGGAAAAGGACAAGCTAGTCGTGATAGTTTGAAACTAGTTGTAACAAGATCCAAGCTAGTCGAACAGAACTTAGATTCATACTTTTAAAGACGCATAATAAAACATTTCAGTGGTGGGCAAATTGTATATTAATGACATAATTATTGTACGTAGGCTTATTTTTAAACATAGTAGAAAAGATATCGCGCAAAGATAAAGGAAGATCAACAAGGATTAAAATAAGAACCTGGAAATCACAACTGCAGAGTTTCAAAATGACAAGTTACAATAACGGTGTAAAAAAAGACGCTTAACGAAGCCGAGAGGCACTTGTTCTTCAATTTTAAAGTTTTAAATATTATAACTTAACTATAAATACTCCCAGGTTCTACCCGTTACATGCATATAAGCACAATGTTTTGCGTGCATTACGTTGCTACCTTAAACAGTGCATTTTCACACCAAAAATAAAAGTAGTTTCCAAGCAATTATTTTAACACAAAGTTACTAGTTTTATGTACAGAATCCGTATACGGCGGCTTCGTGATGGGTCTTTTTACATCTTGTATAATCAATACAGAACAAGGAATATTATCATACAACTTCAATCCAATAACAAAATACTTAGACATTATTCAAAAAAGTGCAAATTGAAATTATTTATTAAATACTAAATTACTTGCAAAATATTCTTTGGCATATAATACGATTCGAGTATTCTTCTTAAGTTAATTTAGATCCGTAGGCCTAAGGTTAGTTCAAAACATAGTGTAGGGCGCCTGCGTTAATGGCTTAAGGGCGTTCCGTTAAGTTGGCCCCCGAAATTCCAATTCGCTTATATTTTTTTTTTGCAATTTGCAGGTTGTATGTTGATCGCAATATGATTCGCGACCGTAATAAATGTGTATTTATAGAATTATAATCATTATTGTAATCAAAAATGATCAGTAGAACTCTCTAAGTTCAAATTGTTCAAACTGAATGACTATAAATCATAAAATTAATCATAACATTTAAGGCCAATTCTAAATAAGAGGGTTATACTGTTGATTCTAATTATTAATTCTGTAAATATACATTTGATACGCTCGCGAAATATATTTTGATCAAAATAATATCTGATACGGGTTCCCTTTATCTAGTAGAATCTTGATGCTCCGAATTTTATTAGGCATAAAACAATTGGCATAATCTTCTTTAAACGAATATTTCAAAGGCATATACATTATTTAATATAATTATTGTTTGGCCGAATGTTGATATGTCCTAATTTACAACGACATACTTTTAAGATGGCAGAATTTTATTTAGCATAATTACCTTTGGCAAACTTAAAATTCCGCATAATTTCGTTTAGCCATAAAGTTTATTTAGAGCGACGATTATTTGGTACAATTTCACTTGCATACTATGAAGATAGCAGAATTTCATTTGGAATAATTGTAGTAGGCATATTGCCATTTCTTAATGTCTTAAAAAATCAATATGTTGTGCTATAAAAATTACTCCACGTAGTCTTGTCTACTATGGTAAACAAGACTACACTCTAGGGGTATGCCCTAGAGTGTAATTTAAGCCCGCGTAGGCGCAGAGAGGCAAGGCGTCCCGCGAGCTGAGGAGCAGGTGACTTTAACGCTCGCCAATGAGGCTGAGGCTGGCCGGCGATGCCGGCCAGCTAGCCGAAGCTGTGGTTGTGAGCGTTCAAAGCATCTGCAACGATAAGCTTACGTGGGACCGCCAAAGCCCCGCAGCGCTGGAGCCGTGACAGAAACCATGCCTGCTGCATGTTGCATGCTCGCTTGCATGCTACATAGTTGCTGCATGCATGGTATATGCTTATTTGCTTGTTTGCATGATGCATGCATGTGATAAATGAATCTTTCAATTATTATGCATATGAAATGTATGCCAAAGGATGATTCTAACTGTAATTTTTTTGAGATATGATAGTGTTAGTGATATGATGACTATTGATATGAAGTGTATGCTGAAAGACGATTCTGACTGTCAACTTTCTGCGATATGATGGTTCTGCTTTTTAATTATTATGGATGAAATTTATGCCTAAAGATGATTTTTATACTTACAAAATTATGAGTTTTGAATGTATGATAGATAAATGAGTGTTTGTCAAACGATTTTCTGCGAAATGAAGTTTATGCTATTCGCTGTTATGCAAAATAATATTATGACATAAAAAAGTATGCTATAAAGGGTAGACCGATCTGATAATTACCTGCAAATTGCAAAAATCGTAAGCAAATTCGAATTTCGCGGGCCTCACTGGTGCTTTCGCCTTAAGGTGAAAGCGCCGACCCTGCCGCGAAATTCAAATTTTCTTACGTTTTTTGTATTTTTTAGGTCAGTCTCAGATCTCATGTTAATGATTGATTGATTTGCGGTCGTAAAAATAATAAATATATATTTACAGAATGTTAATAATTAAAATCGTAAATACAATTCTCAGTGATGGTGTATAATGTCATAAATTCACGAAATTGACATTCTTAGCAGCAAAGAATTTTATATGTTATTTAGGTAACCGTGAGATGTGGAAGTAATGGAGGGAGGCCATATTTTATGACCACCAATCAATCAATCATTAACATGAGATCTGAGACTGACCTACAAAATGAAAGAAACATAAGAAAATTTGAATTTCGCGGGTATGGTCGAAGGTACCACCTTAAAGAAAGTTTCTTGTGAAGCTTACTTTCCGACTTTTCTAGAAACTGGTAACGAGTATAAAATTGGCCCATGATAAACTAGCGTTCCCGCAATCAGTGTCAACGTTTCGCCGCATTATCGATAAACTGTATCTATACTAAGAAGCCATCCATAAATAACGTCACACGAATTATAAGTAAAGAGTTGAAGTTTAGTTTTAATACTTTAGATTCATACATCGACGTCTGGAAGCTTATGTATGACTCATCCCTTGTCACACGATGTCACCCTTTGTTGGCTTCCTCCCTCCCCCTCAACGTGTGACGTAATTTACGCATGACTCGTATGTATAGTCGCGGTTCTCAACATATAATTGCTAAGCGGCAGGTCACCAAAGATTTTCTTAGGATTTTGAGTTCAGCTGTTACACCCCATAAGGAACTTACTGATGCTTTAGTTGGGTGACTGTTTCCCTGAGCTATTTTCGAAAGAAAAAAGTCTTAGTTAATCAGTATCATTGTCCAAATTAAATAACAACCGGCACAGGAACACTACTAGGGCTCTGATAATAATTAGGCGTCTCATTCAACGTGGTAGCGCCGATGACATCGCCTCCAGCGACCAGCAGCAGCCTTCTCTTGCGGTGGTTACGTAGCAGTGACGTCACGCTTGCGAAGCTCTGCTCCCCGCGCCGAGGGAAGCCGAGCGCGAGCCGACCGTCCGGGCGGCGGCGCACGCCCACATTGTGGACTGCATTTGCGCACGCTACGCTTAGAGTGTAGGCGTGATCAGACTGAAATGTAGAAAATAGGTTTCTGTAGCACTGGTCTTGAACTATGACTGAACTAAATGGTTTAGCATCTTACAGGTGGAACAACCAAAGGTGAATATCACCCAAGTAACTGAACGCGATCAGCACATCTACATGCGTTCAAAAGCTGTCAGTGTTATCATTGTTGTGGGAATATTGACACTTACAGTTCTTGAACGTAGTTTACTTGGCTGATCGCGTTCAGTTTTATTAGTGAAATTCGCCCTTAGACCTTGGAACAATTCCAAGAAACAAATAAAAAATCAAAATCTTTAATTATTCAAAGATTCAAAAGATGAGTTTGCTAATAAAATAACTGCTGTTTGTGTCGGTGCTTTTTTTTCTAATTACGTAGAACGATAACTGAGAACTGTTGGAAAAATATTTCAGATCAATTTTATAGGACACAACATGTATAAAGAAGCGGCTATAAAAAAATGTGACAACCCACCTGACTAGACGGCCTCAATATAAACGTTCCATCCGGCTGTCCCCTCAGCAGATTCAGCGCCTCCCCTCTATCTACGTTCATGTAATACGGCTCGTTCTCCACCGGGACGGGTAGCGGCCGGTCCGCCATGTTAGTACAGCCGGACTTGCGGCCCTCCGGCCACTTGCGGGCGGCTTCATCGCTGGGTGTGCTGGCTGCCCTATGTGAGTCCGCTTCCGAGTCTTCGGATGGATGATCGTCATTTGTTTCTGGAATAATGTATGAAGAATTTGTGATTGCAGAGAATCGTGAGTGCTCATTATATTTGGATTTGAAAAATAAAGGTATTTCAATACTTAGTAATTTTTCACGTTTTAAATTACTAATCTAATAATTAGGTACCATTGAATCGAACCGACGATCACACCACTAGGCTATTACTGACCACCATCGCCAACGTGTCAGACTGCCAAGTCATAGGTCTCGAGTTCGACCCAAAGGCACCTCTGATTTTCGGATTCATGTGCGTTTTGTATAATTATCACTTGCTTCAAAAACGGTGAAGAAAAACATCGTGAAGAAACCGGCATGCCTGAGAGATATTTCTCGACGGCATGTGAAGCCAAGTTAGAGACCCATGGGTGGCCTTAAAACTCTGACACCTGGTTAGTCACTAAACACACGAAAAGAAGAAGATTGACTCGAAAAAAAGAAGTACATTATGGAGAATAGGATCAAGTGAATTCGCTGCTAACATGAATTCCCAAATAGCCATAGCAAAACCAACTAATATCTACAGTTTGCACCACAAATACAAGTTCAAATATAGTGATGATTGTTACCATAATTATATAGCCTCAAAGAGCATACCTACACATAGAACCATAAATTAGCGACGATGGCCCACCTCACGCACGTTTCAATGACAGTCATGGGATACATGAAGAAATAAATTGTTCACTCGCTTGGTGTATTAGACCATTCTAGTTGAACATAAACAAAAAAAAAATCAGGGTTTTTAATTCGTAATGTTGTACTGTACCTGCGACCACATCAGTAAAACAGTGCACTATGTGGTAGAACATATCCACGACAGTCGTCCCGAGCCGAGCTCCCAGGTTGTACATTAATGGCACACTGAATTTTAACCACCAGCACATTTTCACAACACTAGCAGTTTTAGTATGCGCGGCTTTCACGCCGGTAACGTCGATATCATTTTTATCATCTAACAAGGTTTTTGTGTAAATTATCTCTTTGTCAATAATTTGGTTAATAGATGATTTTAGTTTTATTATCTAAAACTTCCTTGTTTCTACATTGACCTTTTGTTTATACGGCTACAGTCAGTTACCTATAACGGGTTCAATTCCGATTCCGATCTACGTTAATTTCAGGTTAAAAGAAAAAGCAAAGAAGCGTATCGTAAGATAGACAAAAAAAGACGATTATGTGAAAGTTACTACTAAAATTTATGTATACAAGCAGTTAATACATTCCCTAAATACTTTTGAAAAATATTGAATGTATATGCTGTTGGTGTTCTTTAAATAAATAAATAACAAGAATAACGCTTAACCAAAGTAGGTACATGCCAAGTACTGGTTATAGATCTCGTCCTAAGATGACGGGTGATAGAGATGACGTCAAATGATAGAGACAAAAAATAAAAAGAAAAAAATATTTCTTTAAGGAGCCATGAAGGATATCAAAGTTGTAAACCTAGACATCTTAATCCTAACTCAATATTATAAATGCGAAAGTGAATTTGTTTGTTACGCTTTTACGCTCAAACGACTGAATGGATTTAGATAAAATTTGGCACATGGATAGAACAATACCTGGACAAGGACATAGGATACATTTTAACCCGATATTCCCACGGGATGGAGACTTATGCAGGTGAAACCGCGGGGCGCAGCTAGTAATTTCTAAAAGGATGTATGACCTAACGTGTGACATTAAATTAAAAACAATTGTAATGATTCTAATACATGAATCAGACGTGAGTCACTGTCTCCAACTTTTAAGAGCCACTTGTCACTATTCCATTAGGAGTATCAAGATATCTGAATACACAGATCTACGGCGAGTCGTAAAAGATAATACAATTGAAAGCAACCGCAATAAACACCGTCATAGCTCTGACCATAGGAAGATAAATGATGATTCTATTATTCTAATGATATTGCGACTCTTGAAACGTATGAAGATGGATAGTATTATTGGCTCACAGTGTTATGGCAATGCCAATGCACCAGCAGAATAGGTTTATTTATATTTTTTGTCGTGAATTTTTCAATAGGCACGCTTAGTTTGACCCAAGAATCGAACCTACCTACTGCTAACGCCCAGCTACCAACTTTACAGACTCTGTAACCTTTTCTCCTCTCTGCTCCGGAAAAGATCTATTCTACAAACTTAGTTAGCCCTTTATTCAGTATCACTTTTTTACTCACAGTTCACACAATTCCACGAAAACACTATTATTACTATTAGGTTACTGCATTTTAATTAATTAACTTTAGTTTTAACTGTAACCATTGAAAGTAATCCAACCCAACACGTATAGGGGTCGGGTGTCACTCGCACAGTACTAATAAGGAGTAAACAAATATAATTGTTCCACGCCACCATTGTTTTTTTATTGTTTTTTATAACGACTAGCTTACAGCCGCGGTGGTGCTTGGGTAAGGAATATCTGTCTTTTAATATCGTGGGATATTATTTCCTGGCTTTTTCTGTCAGCCTTGTATTATGGTGGATATTGAAGTGGTCCATCGGCTATCATTTGTCATAAAACCTGAATAAAAGTGTTTAATGGTAATTAAAAAATCTTTATAGTTTTGACTGCACTCCATTGCCATCCATGTAGTTTCCTTCTTCATCTTTAATAATCTTTTAAAGCAATCGAAAATTATTACTTTCAACAAACAGACACTTTGAATTGAATACGTATTGTTAATAAACTATGTAAGTGACACTACGTGTATAATGCATAAGGACGTTTTCGATTCTTCATCTTTGTTATCGATTTAACTTTTATTAATTATGACATATCTTCTTCACTATACTGTTTCACAATTAATTTTATAATATTCATTTCAACACCTCGTACCAACTCATATTGAAACAAAATGGTTAAAATAACAAATAAGTTTAGTTTGAAGTACATGCTTAGGTATTTCTAATTGACTACTTCATAATGTAAGTATATCTACATAAACATAACATCACGCCTTGTTTCCCCGAAGGGTTGGGTTGGTAAGTATATCTATGTATTATAATTCAAACCAAACGTACTGTACTTCTATTATGGCATGCTCATTCTCTTTTATCGATACTTTGCCATTGCGGCCCATCTCTACACACATGTCATCCACACGACACATGTTGTTCAGGAATTAAAAGAACAAAAAAGTGATGAGAAAGTACAAGCTAACAGTATTGTCATTAATATTAATCGCCTACCTACTAAGAGAGATACTGTTACAAATATAGGCAGTTCTGTGCACATTGTGCATGAGATATACTTGAATAAGGAGAATCAATGTCACCCAAGCACGGTGCAAGGCACTTTCGCAATATCATTTTAAATTAGACACTTAAATGGCCTAATTTTGGTCGCGCATGTGATAAATGAGCAGCTGCATTGCTTTACAAGGTCAATTGATGAAATGGCTGGATGAAATTACCACTTTGCTCAATAAGTGCTGTGCAGTGGATTTCGTCATATATGCTTGTTTGTAAACAGTCCAAAGGCATGAATGTTTTCGAAATGCGTTTATTCTGTTGCCCCGTAACGATCAACAAACCAACAAAAATGTAAAAAAAACTTACCTCTTCGAATTCCGAATCGATTCTCGAAGATGCTCAAGATGTACCCGAGAAGTGACTCTTCCTTCTCTCTTCTGTAGTGGACGTCACAATAGTCCTTGGTCAGCTGCACTGGCTCTAGGTACTCCTCTACTGCTAATTTCGTCTGCTGTGGAGAAAATAATTGTTAAGTATCGACCATAATAATACATAAAAAGTAAGTAAATAAAAAGTAAAATTCTTTATCTTTATAACTTAACGTATAAGAAAAGCGAAGAATGAAACCAATTATTATAATACGGTATCGTAGTGGTTTGAAAAAGTAAAGATAATTGTTGTATGAATATCATTTGCATAATAGCTTGCTTATCACAAGTACTTAGAGATGTCAATGGTGTTAATAATGTAAGCCATGGAGTAGCATGCGTTCTAACTCGCTTCTATTAAAAATTTTATCAGTCTGAACTTACTTGAACTTTCACTTCGCTGTCATCAACAGATTGCCTATTAACATGTACGGAGTCATACATATTAACGACACTGTCGCTGTTTTCATAAATATTTGACGATTTCTCACTCTCCACAGTCTCCATCTTCCTTTCCTCTAACATCTCATGTTTCTTGAAGAATGGTACTTTGAAGGATTGAAATAATTCTTGAATCTTCACTATACAAGGTTTGACATTTGGTACTCTTGATTCCACAGGCTTTTCTATTTCTTTTTCTACCTCATTGTAACATAAGTCTTCGTAAAAATGGTCTTCTGAATATTTTTCACTTAACTCTTCAGGAGTTGATAGTGTTTTATATTTGGGTCTAGATTCAGGTTTCTTATAGGTCCTAGCTATGTAGTATCTGCTGTTTCTTTTCATCGCGTAATATCCTCTGTCGTTTGAACTTTCTTGTCTTGAAAATCTCGCCCTTAAGTCGAAGAATGGGTATTCGTATGAGCTTAGTCTGAATAGTTTCTTTTTCTTAGGAGTACCAGCATCCATAGGCAAGTATGATGGTGTTCTTTCAGCCTTTTGTTGGTTTCTGTATAGGAAACTCTTTGCTGGTACTATTCTTCTGATCAATTCTTCTACTGTGCTCATTGAGTGTGCAGTCGTACTCGTATGTAAATTTTCGTCCTTTCGCCTGTGAGTTACTGTTTGATACTGGCACTCAATATCATTTTGGTCGGAAATTGTACTTTTTGTTTGAATGTCGACTGTTGTTGTTTTTTCTTTGGAGTCAATTTTTTCCATTGTTGCGTTATTGTCTTTGTTTTCTAAGTATTTGTTGGGATTCAGTTTCATATCTTCGATAAATGTCATGAATTTCTTAGCATTCGCTTTCGGTCGCCATAACTTTACGATTCCTTCGCTGACGTCCTGAAAATAGGTGTACATAATTATATTTTTATAAGAAAATAACTATCAGTATGCGTCTCACAGAAGATAAAATATGCGATTAAGGTATAATTATACAGTATGTATTAGAAAAGTTTGGATATAGATACAACAAAGATTATGATTTCCCCAGTGATCATAGGTTAACCTTTATGAATGCAATTACAGAATTTAGGAGCCGAGCATAGTAAACGTAGTCTACGAGGTGATAAAGTTCGTTTATTACGCTAATAAAATTATTCAAATTAAGGCTCCTAGTCTAGTCTTTATTAATTTAACTAGCCTACCTAAATTGATAAGGTTAATTACTGTACTTTTCATTGTTTATCACATGTGTGATAGCCGGTCATCTACACACTTAAAATCGTATTTTTATATCGTTCACATTAGCATTGTTTAAAACGTAAATGACATTTCCCATTATCTGAATGAAATCAAAACTGTTCCATTATAAATCTAACAACATACAACGGAAATAAAACATCCTTATATAACTTAAAACATACATACGTACATAAACATAAAACATACCTAGATAAACATGACTGAATTCCCGAACATACCTACATATTTGATTGATAGTGATGAAGTAATTTATATATGGATGGACAGGATTCCAATAACGTTGAAAATTATAAATTTAAAATAACCCTCCTTTTTGCTTCGCCGTAGTCGTATAAAAAGAAACTGCCAATAAATTAATAGATGATGACCAATTTTGGGAAGAAAAGGGATGGGTTGTGACAGCACAGCCCATTCCCTTTATTCCCAAACTACTACGGCTATTTTTCTGCGAGTAACACGCCGTAGTTACTCAGAAAAATATCTCCATCTCTCATAGTCGGGAATAAGATAGATTGATAGCTGTGGGATATCGTTCAATATCATTCACAGAAGCAGAATTGCATCATTCACGTCCAGGGTTGGTACGTGTGGAAACAGTATAGTTAAGGCCCTTGCTGATATAATATTTGCTACAAGACCTATAAGCGCACAATAGCCACATAAATGTTTTTATTTTTATTTCAGTATGCAATAGAATAATGCAATTTTATATAAATATATATTTTAAATTATGTTTATTTTTATTTTTATGTATTTATTTATTTATAGTGTAGTAGTAAAAGTGTAGTACTAAAATGATAATTTTATTAATATTCATACTTACAAATAGCTTCCTACCATCCAGTCTTCTCTCCCTGGCGAACTCCACAAATTCATCCAAATCCCATTGTTCTAGAAGTGTCACTACTCCTTCCTCGTCTAGCTCTTCTAGTCTCTTATACTTCTTGTCATGTTTGTCCATTATCTGTTATTGAGAATACCTTCAAGAGATATTCCTTAAACTTTTATTACTATTACATTTATACAAGTAATATTACTTTGGGTATTTTAAGTAGCATAGTTTATAGCGGATTTTGCTGCCGATGCATTTACAAAATAACAATAATAAGTATTTTGGGTTGGGTTTAGAAACTTGCCGCCTCGCTAGAAAGAATGTGATGTTATTAGGGGGGTTCTAGAGGGTCTCCTGAACCAGCCACAACATTTTTTTTACCGCAGACGCATTTTTAATTTAGGTTAAAGGTTTTTTTTTATAGTAATCTTCAAAAAATTCTACTTATTTACGGATGTAAGAGCGAGCCTACCGAGCTTGAGACTTGGGGCACCCCTGCTCGGACAAGTTAGGTTCGAAAAGGATGGCGGGGTCTAATGAGCGAGCGAAGCGAGCGAACAACGACCCCCTTCGACCTAACTTAACCTGTCTGAGTTTGGATGCCCCAAGTCCCGACAAATCTCGACTTAGTAAAAAGGTAATAAAAACTTAGGATGTAAGAGCGAAACGTAGCTCCGTCGGCTACGCCTTGCTTCAAAAATTTTCTTTTTCACTTATTTTTGCCTTGTTCTTCGAAACTTTTGACATTGACCTTGAAAATGTGTCTCCTGTGAATTAGTTGGTATGAGGATGACTTGTCCTCTTCCTCTCTCCTCCTTTCCAGCTCCCTCTATATTTTATTTATCAAACTTTTTATGAGATTTATGTCACATTAAAAATCGTTTAACGTTTCACGTTTCTAAACTTAAGCTAGTATTTTTAATACCATGAGGCCACTATTAAAAGAAGGTATATGTGAATCAATGCAAATGAATGAGAGCAGGTATATATTTCATTTATGTTTCTACCATTAACGTTGTATTTCATCAAATAAAATAAATGCTTATTCAATCAAATAAATAAGTACATTCATAGAAATTAATTCTAGCGAAAATCTAGTCTGAAAAGTGCATCTTATTTCCCATTAAATGGGGAGAGGAGGTCAGATAGCCGGTTGCTCCAGGTAAAATACTGGTATTCAGCTACATCCAGTTAGACTGCAAGCCGAACCCAACATAGTTGGGAAAAGTCTAGGTAGATGTTGATTCAGGGATATTAATTATCAGACCCCTTATTTTAGCCTTTCATATAACTGTTAAAGAATGGCAGTTGTGATTTGAATATACGGACAACTTAAGTTGGTAGTCAATTTGCTTAACAATAAATTTCCCTAACCTTACATAAAAGGTACTTACTAAAAAACGGAACACTTCAACAATCGCAACATAATAACCACCAATGTTTCAATAAACTTCACTTCACTACTCCCCTCTCGAACCCACAGTAATATAAATAAATATATCTCTATCGTAATGAAACTGGACGCAACCGACCTCCCTGCTGAGCCTTATGTGACGAAGTCGTGCGTGAGACAATGGATTGGACACAATTAGCTTGATTGGTCATCAGCTATGGTGGAGGTGTGATGTGTTGCGGGAAGATGAGGTTCGATTCTGTGTAGGCCATTAATAATTCGTGAAACGTGTTTGAATTTAAAGAAGATCCCTTTTTTATAGTAGGCTGCACCCTAATTGTGTAACACACTATGAATCTCATCCATTGCTTCATAGGTTTGAAAAATTAGTCTGCTCAGCAACGTGAATAAAGCAATGGACGTGGGTGAACTGTCTAAATGAAACCCATTGCGATCAATTATCACTTTATGTGTGTTACGCAATTACCCCGCTGCTACGAGATGTAAATATTGATTAAAAATTCTAGATCTTTGACTGTTATTCGTTCCTCTACTGACACTAGAAGTTTTAGGAATTAGGATATATTGGATGTAAGAAAAGCAATGCTTCTAAATATAAAAATCTAAAACGAAATATTCAGTGTTACGATATTTATTATTGCATTTCATAATTAATATTTTAGTGACTTTAGTGAGTAGACAAATGAATCAAAACAGGCAAAAAATAGGTCAATATTTGACAGTTATTTGCAACGTTGCCGACTTTTAGAAAGTTAGGCCAAAATCAGCATTCATACGTAGATAGTACTATATTATTATCTGTGCACAGATAATATAGCATTACCAGCCTCGTCCATGTGTGATTATTATAGCCTGTTTCGTTTTGTTTTATCTAGTAATTTATTTAAAAATTTAACAAAATACATTTCTATTCGATAGTAATTATTATCTTCATCAAATTATGTATTAGTACCTCCACTGACATTTAAATATTTGTACACGACTAAGGCCAAATATGGCTAAATAATAATATAGGTAGGTGCTTGTATTAAGATGTACCTGGTCGTCCAAGCTCTTCTCTGGTGAAAATAGACAATAGTATCGGATAGTTCATATTAACTTCATGTGTAGTACATACTTGCTATGCCCTAACAGGATCATGTAGTTTTAAGTTTTAGCCTAATCATAGCCTGTAACTGTGTACATTGTGCAAATCAACAAATAACTGTAAAAAACCCCCCATGTGCGTGTCGGACCACGCACAATGAAGTTGTAATGAATTTATCAAAAAAAACAAACTTAACATTTTAGTTTTAAAACTTGTTATCTCATACATCGATGTACGAAAATGGTCACGGTCAATTCTTCAACTGCAATTTAAGGGAAATTAGTAATCGCAAAAAAAAAACATGAGATAAAACTTCAAATTAAAAGTTTTCGAACTTTTTCCATTACTTGTGCTGTGAGACCCGTGTTTCTTGCTAAATTTCATGATTCTAGCTAAACGAGAAGTACCGTATAGGTTTTGATTTTTTTGCATCAAAATATGTCGTATAAATGGCCGTGTTTTTTTTAATGCGTTGTATTAGAAGTTTGTTTTTTTTTAAAAGGACCGTAGACTTACGTATTTGGTATTAATTTCAGCTTGATACCTCCACGCCTTACTGTGAAAAAGGATCTTGATAGACAAACAGACAACAAAGTGATCATATAATGGTTCCGTTTTTTCCTTTGAGGTACGGAACCCTAGAAATATTGAGTTCCGTCGTAATTTCCTAGTGCTAAAGCTCTTTGTTCTAATATTAGAGTGCTAGTTATCACTGATGAATAAAGGACTGTAAGGTAGATTAGATATCGTTGTACTGAATGATATGAATGAATAGGGACATTCCTGAGGATAGATATATTACATGCGATATATTGCAAGGATATGACACATTTGAATATCAGTAGTAAGCTGGGGTCTATCTGAGTAATATACAGGGCGAATAAAAATGTATATATTCACCAGTTACTACATTTGTATATGTTTTCGCCATGAGAAGAAAATATATTACAGACAATTTGGAGCCGAGTTCCATGTTACGTCTCTGGTTTTATGGGCCCATAAAAACCAACCTCAACCCAGTTCTTACCTAGAATCTTAAGAGAAGCTAATACTTACCGTCTGACTTAAATATAACTGTGCCTGTGTTATTTTTTTTTTTAATTATTAGTGATAAATATAACGACCTCTTGACGCAGAATTTTACTGAATTTTAAAATTACTTTATATCGCAAACCAACATTGTGTTCTAACTAGGTTCACGTATGTAAACGGTATTTATGCGCATGAGAGCAAATTAGTAAAATTATATTCAATTTACGGGATTTGTGTTTTCTGATGAAATATGCATCACCAGAGTCTTCAAATCGACTCTAATGAAAAATATATTTCATAAAAGCGACTGTCTATTGGCTAACGCAGATCTTAATAATAGCTGCCTCCAGTTCTCAGTGGCACCTCATACAAACTCTCTCACACATACTTGAAGAGGTTAATAGAGTCATTAGACACCACATGTATACCTGCCCATACACAAACACTCTTTCACCTATGTTAAATGAAACCTTAAAACAAATCCCTAAAGTCCACAATCCCCCGACACGTGTTGGTTTAAAGTTGTATACCTGCTGATGAAAATACCATCTCATCTGCCGTTCCAGTAGACCTTACTGCATAGCTTTAGGGTTGAGAATTGCGTTTTGTATGTGTTTAAGTAATCTTGTGGTGAAGAATGAGAGTCAATTGGCGAGGTGATGTCATTATGTTTGATTGTTTCAGACTGCGTCGGTTTTATTTTGGTAGATTGATAATCAGGCTATTTATGTATTTATACACAGAACAGATATTATATATCTATACAGGGTGGCAGGGACATCGACGCGAAAACTGTTACCAAGCATTCTGTACATGATTCTGAACCCCCCTGCGTTAAAATGATTCGCTCGAAAAATCAGCTGTTCTATACATTTTGACCGCGTATGTATTGCAGTTTTCTATGAAACAGATGATTTCTTTTTTTAAATAACCGACGAAAAATTACAACGCAGGCGGTTTCAGAATCATATAGTGAATCCATGGCAACAGTTTTCGCATCAATGTCCCTGCCAGCCTGTATATTTGTAAATAAATTTAGTTATCAACCATCAGTATGCCAGAATTAACACATTAAGAGTTAAGCACATTCAGCTCAACGTAGATAGCCAACACCGCTGCCAGTATGGTTACCTAGTTAATCTTTGGCTAATTTGTTAATTTTCCAAATACACCAAATTACTCCAATAAAGCTTCTATATGATTTATTTTTACATAAGATCAGGTCAGGATTGACATGTAACCTAGTGGAAGCAGTTAACCGATGCCGATGTCGTGAATTAGATAATTTATTTAATTATTTTGTGTCGTACCACCTGATACTCCAGTTTACAATAAATCACGGAAGATTCCGGTAGGTAGCTGTGACCCATGGCGTTCCCCAGCCAGGTCAACGCGATATAAAATAAAAGGTGGTAATGCTCTAAATGCATATATTGAACGCACTAGAACCTGTGAATTGGCATGTAGGTGATAATTCTTTATCGTTGTTATTCGTGTTATAGGCACCTAATCTTTTAATACCAACCGATAAGATATCGACCACCTACTTCAACGATAGAATACAAAGGAAACAACGATATGGTATGAAAGATATCTCATTTATTTTAAATACCTGTATTTTTTACTTTTTTATATAGTTTTTCCTCTTACGTGACACACATATTATCAGTCTTCAAGATCTACGATTTGATTTTGAATAGACACTTATAAGGTGATGACTGCTATCAATAATGTTCCAGAACATAGGTTAAAATAAATAAAATCTAGAAGGAACGGGGGAGACCTCGACATACTTTGGATTATAATAAGTTAAAACTTTTTACTAAGACAGAGATTTCAATATTAAACTCGTCAATCGCCCTATAAGTATATAATTGGGGCTCATAAACCAAGCCGCCAACGACTCAATATTTATATCGTCATTCTGGCTTATCAAGACAGCCTGATAAAGAACGCTTTAATAAAAAAATAAGCCCCAGATTGACACAAGTGCAACATTTAAACCCTATTGTCTAAAATAACATTTTCGCCAACCATTTTCGGAATCCTAGTCCACGTTACACAAATCAGCTGATCCTACACAATACATCATACATCTTATGAGCCACTTCCTGTCCAGCAAAACCGATGTAGCAAGAGTTGTGACTCGGATGGATCTTCCCAGGAGTCACCGACAACTGGTACCTTGCTCTTCCGACGTACAAAGTTTCTCCTGACGCAGTTCTGCCACCAGGGATCGCCCCGGGAGGGACGTTGCCGTTTGAAGCTGGAACCCAGCGCAGATCATCAGGCTTAGCACATAAAACTTCGATGTTCTGCACTGATACCTCCTTTCCTTCGTAGACGATAGAAGCTGAATTGTGTCGAACAGACAGCTTGCCAGGCATCAGGTCTCCGTTATGCCAGCCTCGGATCACCCAAAGCGGACTGCCATCCCAGCCTTCATGACCGCCAACAACTGCTCGTCCGGTCAAGGAACTTGCCATCATGGCGGTCGTGGGCACCCAGTCAAAGTCTCCAGAAGATTCCACTACTGATACTTGATTATTATTATCGTTGACTGTAGTCTCTCCATGGTAGATGTAGTTGGTGATATACGTGGAGTTGGGTCCGGTTTCTGGTGGTGGTGGTGGTTGCGCCGGTGGTACTGCCACGGGGATCATCATGGTCCCAGGAACGTAGTACGGTTGTGGATACTGAGATGGAGGGTAACCAAAATCTGGTGGAGGCGGGTACATTGGTTGCTCTGGCTGATACGGAGGAGGCCAACCGCCCGGCGGCGGCCAGCCGCCCGGCGGTGGCGGAGGCCCGTAGTGTCCGTAAGGGTTTCCTGAATAACTCATTATTGCACTGAATTTCACACAATACTGAAGTGTTCGATTTAGTAAACGGTTTATATCAGATACTGGTGTATCTCGTATCTTATCATACTGATACGTCGATGATTCATGTGTTGTGCGTAACTCACAATAAAACAAATTAACTTTCGCTTAAATTATTATTTATTGTTCAATGTTAATGTTACATAATGATAATTTATTACATCTAGGTTTTATAACTATATTAATCTTAAGAAAGTAAGAAGACATTTTGTACATGAAGATGAAGAAAGTTCGTTTATAAATATAGCTATGATGAATAAAATTTATAAAAATAATTGTCATACGATGTTCTTACAAACAAATAATCTGCATAATTCATCGATATATAAATTAATTTCATACTAAATAGCATGACGTGTGTTTCCAATGTGATCTTATATTCATGTATGCGTCACTAACAAATGTATTAATTTGTCATGCCCGACGTGCAGTCCAATAACAATCAACACGGCCTCAAGAGAAACGTCATGATTTAGATAATTAAGTGTAGTGAATCATCAATATTTTTCCTGCTTCCAATCTTACTGTGACAGATTTTACTATTTTGAAAAGTGATCCTTAGAGTTCCTGAACATTAAGTAGAGAAGAGTAGACAAGAACAAAACTTTTTGTAAGTACTTAACAATTTCAATCATACAGCGCCTCTGGGCATTTGAATAATAATAACTCTTTAATATTTGTTTTAGCAGCTTGTTTCCTAAGAAATCCTACAGTGTGTTTTATATCATTGTAGAAGACATTATTATAGGTGATGATTACACTGGCATTAAAAGAGCCTCATGGAATATATCATTCAAGTAAATCCGGCGTAGCAGCATCCAGCCATTGACTAAGCCTTATGGCGAATTTCAACCACGGCATTAGCACAACGAGAGAAGAGTAATAATTTATTTTGAGATAGCAGTTCAGACATCGATGCTCCGCGTCTGTCAGGTCAGCACCACGGCTCTGAAGACGCAGCGGTTGCCGTCCATCAGTGCGGGCCACACGAAGGACTTGATGAGGTCGGAGCGACGGTCGCGGGCCTCGCGACTCTCCGTCGAGAACCGAACGTGCTTCTCTGGGTTCATTACCACTGGAAAAGAAAGGGTATGTTTGAGTTTTACTTTGTAATAATAATTATTTTAATTTACAGGAAGTATTAAGGCTCTTTCAAACAGGCGCGACACGCGACGCGACACAAAGACACCGCTCGTCGCGCGACGAGCGGTGTCTTTGTGTCGCGTCGCGTGTCGCGCCTGTTTGAAAGAGCCTTTAGTAATAACGACAAGAACTGGATGTCATTGGATGAGATAGATTATATCATAATCATTAGCAGAGGCCTTCAGATATATATTTTTTTTTTCAATTCTTTTTCAAAATAAGTATAAATATTAATTCACAGGAGAAGACTTGCGGAATTCTACAATTTAGTTTAATGATTATACATTTTTTATACTATTATTATGTGGATAGAAAATATATTCTATCACTCACAATCATAGCCTGCTAAGTCAAAACAGACCAATCATGGTACTAGTATAATTCACAGAGTACTTCTAAATAAACTTCTTAGCCCTTCAAACTGCAAGTTTTCTTTAAGGGATAAGACAAGCACCGACCCGCGACCGACAAGCTCGTTATTTGTTGTAGGTAATAATGAAGTATCTGGATAATAGTAAGTATGATGATAATAATCTCACCTGGTGTGAAGTCGGTATCGATCCGCAGCGGAGGCGAGTGCAGGCTGACGGTCCAGGCGGCGCGGCACGCGGCCGCCACCAGCGCGTGCAGCGCCGCGCACGACGACAGGCACGGGTACTCGCGCAGTGTGCTCACTACCTGCGGGGACGACGGCAGACATCAGAATACGTGTGAGAGAGAGATGTCATTGTATGGTGCTACTGTTCTTGGGGTTTAAGGTAGTCGAACATTTTGAACCTAATCATCACTTTTACACATTAGACATACCTAAACATAACGTTACGTTACGTTAAAGTACCCATATTTTGTTAGTTATACTTGAGCCCTATGTTACAGAAATCGAGTGTATGCCGTTAAACTTGGTATGAATTCAGACTTGGGGCTGCTACTAAGAAATTCCTAATAGAAAAGCTTTGCCCAAACTGGGAGCCGAAACCAGACCACGTGGTTAGCGATCATTACAAGGAGAGTCTGTAACTCTGTACTAGTCATGATAAATGATCTTTACCTGGTTGATAACAGTCCGCTCAGCTTCACCCAGCGGGAAACTGTGTGCTGTGGTGTGCAGCACCCTGGTAGCAGCTCCTAGGAGCCGGGTCACGCTGGGGTCACTACTGTCTGCCTCCCCCACACCAAGCAGAGCTTTCATCTCGTTCAGGCGACGGTCGCGGAGGCTGATGACTGCGCGGAACGATAGCTGGAAGAGGATATGGTAGATCTAGATAGATAGAAACGCATTTGTTCGGTGTTGAACATAAAACACTGAACATTCCCTTACCAAAATGTCAAATGTCACCAACAAAATATTTGTTAAGTGTTAAACACTCAAAGCTGGTTTTAAGTTGGCACCCTGCATCGCATGATACTTTCACTATCCGCGAAGCAGACACACTAATAGTGACTTAAGTCTGCGTTGGTACATGGTGGAAAAACTATCTCTTCAGCTACGTTTCACATAGGTTTTTTTATGGTGTCATACTATATGACACCCCAAACTACCCCTTGTGTCTGTAGCTGTAGGTGTCTTGAAATGCCAAAGATCGTGTAATGACAGGTTTTCGATGTCCGGCATGCATCCGTGTTTTACTGATAAACATAGAAATGCTATGATTCACCCACTTCACTTGACGTCTCTTTTGTAATCAGCATTTGCAATAATTATAATATCGATTACTAACTCGTGTTCTGCCATGGACGAATACGAAGATAAGTTTTAAAGGACAGGAAAGAGATTTTGCAAAGTCATCGTCAGTTTCTGTCTTTGTATGATGTAGCACCTGATTTGCTTATTTATCTACGCTGGGTATGGATAAAATTGAACTAAACTGCATGAAAGTTATTTGGCTATTCACCTGCGATCCCCGGGTTTTGCCCATTGCAAAGTGGCTGTCTACCAGCCACGCTACAGCTACTCGTAATTTGTTCGTGGCAATATGCGATAATTTGTTTGAAAACAGTTACTTCAACGCTTGATTACTAGTTTCAGTGAATGCGACACATAAACTAACAGCTTTTTCCCGCGGCTTCGCCCGCGTGAAGGTCGGTATTTAACCCACGGGTACTTACTACCAGGATAAAATGTATCCTAGGCCATGGTCTACCTGTCTGCAAATTTCATTGTAATCTGTTTAGCCTTTAGGGCGTAAAACGGTAACAGACCGACGGACAGATCTACTCTTGCATTTATAATATTAGTATGGATAGGTGCTGTTTAACAATACTTACAACAACAACAGAGAAGACGATCTTATACTTGAGGTGTGGCGTGTGTCGCAGCTGCTCAAGCGCTGCCAGCGCGGGTATGGCCTCGTCTGCGGCGCGGGACCACACGGCTGCGTACTGGGAGACCAGCTTACTTCTGGAAATAGCAGAGAGAAGGATCAAAATATATGTTGATATGTCATCGTCAAGTGCAAAACTTACTTAAGTGGTCTTGGAAGATGCATCGATGAAATTAATTCAGTCAACCCAAAACTTTTAACAGCTGTCGTTATTAAATCTTTATTACTAATCTCCATTCCGTTTTATTAGAATTTCTCCAAAACCGACTACTAAAAGGTCCCATTTAAAACCTAATGGACTAAATTCTAACAAAGCCAAACTCGCTGTTGCCGATAGGCTATCGACACAAAAGTCAGCAAACAGACTGCATTGTCAAACTCATATTAAGGTAAACGCAGCTATCAACGACCCATCGAAAATCTGTAGTTATTACCGACCTATAAAAGTAATTCGAAATCTTTACGTTTCCAGAACTATTCTAGCTATAGGTAGGCAGAGTAACACACGCGTTTATTCCTTGAGCATCGTATACTTTTACGTTAGTGTGAGTAGCTGTGCAAAAAAGGGATAAAATACGTCAGTTACTGCGGGGCATCGTAGACGCAGGAAGTGTCGTACTGTTCCCTTGTTCCTTCAAGTAAGTACGTGACTTTTCTATTTAAGACATTTATACAAACAAATGACATCTATAATTTATCTTATATTACTAAATGTATTCATTTAAGTGTCAACTCTTGATTTCTTACGACATTTTATTATTAAAAAGTAATTTGAAACGACAAAACTTTAAATTAAAATGGGATGGTGTTAGCTTCATCAGTTTTAGTCGTGGCAGCTATCAACGACCCATAAGTCGGCAATGGCAGCAACGTAACTTTTCGTTTTATTTTTCTTTTATGTTACTAAATCACACTAACACAAGTATTTTTATGGACCAGTTTAAATCTTAGCTATCAGTCTTTAAAAAAATCTATTAGCGACTAAAATTTTTTGTCTAGTTTTTACCTTTTAGCGTTGTCAATTTAACCAAAGTTATGATATTTTTCGAGGAACGATATTGAATAGTTACAGTAATAAATAATTGTTTTTGTGTTTAAAACAGTGTGCATTTGTTCATATTTTTTGTGACATTAATCAATTATAATCTGTTTTATAGTCCGAAGGTCAATTGAATTAAAATAACCAAATTTTTATGAGTCGGTAATACAATTTATGTTTATACTTACATACTTTATTACCGTCCCATGAGGGTCGGCAATAGCAACAAAAGAAGCTATTACCGATCGTATATAGATTACTTAGTTTGTCACCTACTTTTATGACATAATAGGTACCTATTATTAAATGCTACTTCTTGGCTAAAGCAACATAAAACATACAATTATATTTTTTCCAGAAGTATGGAGCCACAAAAGCGGCGAAAAGTATACAGTGAAACACAACTCGCCGAAGCAATCAAAGCAATTAATAACGGTACAAGTGTATATGAGGCATCAAAAAGGTTTAATATTCCCAAAACAACATTACGAGACAAACGGGACGGGAAATATAAGAATGAAATTTGCGGAGTTCAGCCGGTTCTTAATTTAAGTGAAGAAAAACAGATTGTAGACTGGATTCACTACCTTGGCAAGATGGGATTTCCAGTTACAAAAGAACAACTATTAGAAGCAGTGGCTAAGCTAGTCCAAAACTTAAATCGTCCAAACCCTTTTAAAAATGGTGTGCCTGGCAGATATTGGTTTGAGAATTTCATAAAGAGACATCCAACAGTATCTAAACGCGTTGCACAAAATCTTCCTTCAAGCCGAAATCAAGTCACAGAAGCGGCTATACGTGCATGGTTCGACAGAGTGAACAATTATTTTATGACAAATAATCTGCATCATGTTTTAGAAGATCCTAGACGAGTGTTTAACTGTGACGAAACTGCTTTCTTTTTATGCCCAAAAGAAAAAGAAGTTTTGGTCAGCAGAGGTAGCAAACGAGTGTATAATCGTGTTGCTAATGACGAAAAAGAGTGCTTGACTGTGCTTGTGAACGTTTCAGCTGACGGAAATCTAGTACCTCCAATGATACTTTTTCCGTATAAACGTTTGCCAAAAAATCTTGTGCCTACATTACCTCGTGGATGGGGACTTGGTAACACCGAATCGGGTTGGATGAACACAGAAGCATTTTATGAATATGTTACCAACTGCTTCTATCCGTGGCTTGTAACAAATGAAATACCATTTCTAGTAGTTTTGTTTTTGGATGGTCACACATCTCACATATCACTTCCACTATCAACATTCTGTAAAGAAAAAGCAATCATCCTGGTAGCTTTACTTCCCAACTCTACACATATACTACAGCCGCTTGACGTAGCTGTTTTCAGACCAGTCAAAGGAACATGGAGGACTGTTGTGCATGAATTCAGAATTCAAAATAACTATGCCAAGCTTAAACGCACTGATTTTGCTCCGGCAGTAAAAAAATGTTTTGACCAATGCCTTAAGCCTGAAACCATACAGAGCGGATTTCGATGTTGTGGATTATATCCATTTGATCCATCTAAAATAAACTACAGTAAACTGTTGCCAAATTTAAAACATACTGAAGACATCAATTATATAACCACATCTGAATATGCAGAAAAATTTAAACATGATTTCGAGGCTAGATTGTCACCTATAACCTTACAAACTTTCAAAGATTCGGGAGGCCAATGGATGGGAGATCCAACTTATAAAAAGTTATTCGAATATTGGAAGAAAATTACCCCCGAAAACGCCATAAATCAAGAGAGTGGAAGTATTCTGCAGTTGGGGGAATCAAAATAACAATTCGAAAAAAAATAACAAATCTAAATAACAATTTTGTGAATGAAACGCCAGATATATCTGAGGCTATCCTAAATTTTGATATAGTTCCTGAGATTAATCTAATACTGCCAATAGAGCAAAGTTCAGAAGTATTGGGAGAAGAGGCATCCAACTTATCTTTATTTAATGAAAAACCTCTACCCTCGTCGCCTACTGTAAACTTATTAACTGTACAAGATGAGTTCAACCAGTTTCTGCAGACATCTACTCCTCAACAAAATAATATACTTCTACCATCTGCCAACGAGTTAACACCTTTGTCCACTTCGATTCTTGCACCTGAAAATATTACTTTAATTGAAATAACCGCGGAGCCGCTACAAACACTTCAGAAGTATACTCCATCACCCAAAAATGCAACCAAAGAGGCCGCTCCAAAAACAAGTGGTAGCTCTGCTATTCCCACACCATTTAAGAATTATGCGACACCTTTCAAAAATTCTCTTTACTTTCCGAAGAATAATATCGATGACAATAAAAAGAAGACATTAAATAAAAAACTAACGCCGACAGTCTGTATATCTGATGAGTTTATGGAATATCAAAGGAGAATTATAAAAGAAAAAGAAGACAAAGAAAATAAAAAACGAAAAAGAAAACAAGAAATCTTGGAAAAAAGGGAACAAAAAGAATTATTGAAGAAAACAACGACCTTAAAGAAGAAAAAACCTATTAAAAAAGTGAATGCGGTTAACAAAGAAGATTCTCCTGTAACAGGACCTAGTAAATATCAATCAGATAGCGAATTTGATTTTAATTTACTGCCAAAGGAAGCAGCAAAGCGTCGCGTGCTTTGTAACAGTGAGTTAGAAAATGAATCTAAAAAAGAACATGAACATTCTAATAGTACTTTAATTAATGATAGAGATTCTTTTGAAACAGAAACTACCTTACGTCTATTAGAGTCAGACTCTGCAAGAGAGACAGTTAAACGTCGAGTCTTATATAGCAGTGAGTCTGATGATAGTGATGATGAATGTATTTTTTAAGTGACTTTAATGTTTCGTTTGTAAGCACCAGTTGTACCAAACCATATATGTAACTTATTAGTTGCAATTTATTTCTAAAAATAAGTGAAGCAGTGACTGTGATGATTAATATTATAATTTTCAAAAAATGATTATGATCTCAATAGCATAAGGAAATATCCTAGAGTTTGAAATCCTCAAATTAAAATATATGTGTGTATTAATAGTATTATGTTGATTAATTAAAAAGTTTATAATTATTTAGTTCATAGGTATGACTAAGAAGTACTAATTTGTTTTATTAAAAAAAAAGAATTGAGGAGTGCTTTAGAGGGTGCGATTCACGAATATCGGTTTATGTCGCCCGAACTTAGACCACGTTTACCTCGTTTGCCCATGCATAACAAAAATAGGGCGCTAGTGGCGGCTCTGGATTCGCAGTTGTCAAACTATTTTGATGACTGCGAAGACCTCACTGATACACATTCAATTCTGTACTGCGCGGCTGTAGCGGTATGTCGTGTAGCTCACGTCAAATTTTCTAATGACTCTAGAGCTACACTACCAAAACCAGCCGTACCAGCTTGGCAGTGCAGAATTGAGCGCCGTATTGATGGGGCCAGAACGCTCATTGGCAAACTAATCTGCTTCAGGGAGGGCAATACTCGCCCTAGAGTGATGCGCTTTGTGAGGCGGGCGTTCTTAGGGACTGATATCAGCCCTCAGGACTATATGACCCGTGTCACAGAGCGCATCGACTTCCTGAAGCAGAAAGTGTATGCATGGGCGAACCGTATTCGTAGGTATAAGCGGCGAGTAGAACGATACACTCAGAATCGCACCTTCCAGAGCGATGAAAGGTGGGTTTATAGGGCTTGGGAGCGACCAAACCAAGGTGTGACTGACACGCATCTGCCGGATGAAGATGCCATGTGCTCTTTCTGGCGCAGCATCTGGTCAGTACCTGTCAGTCACACCGAAGGTGATTGGACTCGGGAAGTCGAGCGAGCCTGCGATTCAATACCAGAAATGGGGGCTATTACTATCTGCCCCCAAGATGTAGCTCGTGCAGTCCGTCCGTTACCTAACTGGAAGTCTCCAGGGCCGGACGGGCTGCACAACTTCTGGATCAAATGGTTCGTAAGATCGCATGCTCGCTTGGCGGCTCAGTACCAGACTGCTTTGGAGTCTGGTTCGCTACCCCAGTTCCTAACGACAGGAGTTACCCACCTGCTCCATAAATCTGGTAGCACCGCGGAACCCAAAAATTATAGACCGATCACGTGTTTACCGACGGTCTATAAAGTTCTTACATCCGTTTTGAGAGCTAAAATTAACAAACATATTGACACCAACTCCATCATGTCTGCCTCTCAAAATGGATGTAGGAACGGGTCCCGCGGTACTAAGGAGCTACTCCTCATTGATATGGCCATTAGCCAACAGGTTCGCCGTTCCCGAAAGGATCTGTCGACATGCTGGATAGATTATAAGAAGGCCTATGACTCGGTGCCACATACATGGCTCATGAGGGTGCTGGAGTTGTATAAAGTAGATATAACTCTGCGCACTTTCCTGATGTCGTGTATGGGGCAATGGAGGACGGTCCTTCGCTATCCAGGATGTCGAAATATCCAGAGGAATAGCGAGCCGATAAGGATCGAGCGAGGCATATTTCAGGGCGACAGTTTGAGTCCGCTCTGGTTCTGCTTAGCCCTGAATCCTCTAAGCACACTGCTGGAGGATTCAGGTCTTGGCTATCGGTTGAGGAGAGGTGGTCAGGTTATATCTCACCTCCTCTACATGGACGACCTAAAACTCTTTGCCCCCAACAACTTGCACCTGATGGAGCTACTGAAAGTAACTGAAACTTTTAGTAGCGCCATCAGGATGGAATTTGGTGTGGACAAATGTGCGGTCATGCATGTAAAGCGAGGGAAGATTATGGAATCCGTGGGAACCCAACTCTCGGATTCCATAAACCTTAGAGCCCTCTCCGCATCCGAAACCTATAAGTATTTGGGTATGTCGGAAGCGTTGGGCATCAATGTTACTGACATGAAGCAATCGTTGAAGGAGCGCTTCTTTGGCCGCCTGAAAAAAGTATTAAATAGTCTTCTATCAGGCGGAAACAAGGTGCGCGCCTTCAACGGTTGGGTTATGCCGGTTTTGATGTACTCTTTCGGCATACTCAAATGGAGTCAGACCGAACTCGACGCCTTGGATAGGAGGGTCCGTACGTTGCTGACTGCATATCGAATGCATCACCCACGGTCATCAGTAATGAGATTGTATATCCCGCGAAAGTGTGGTGGTCGAGGCTTTTTAAACGCTAAGACCCTCCACAATCGCGAGATATGCAGTCTCAGGGAATATTTCCTAGAAGCCGACGTGGGGATGCATCGAGATGTGGTCGTGGTGGACAAGGGCCTTACCCCGCTCTCCTTGGCTAAAGAGAACTGGCGCAAGCCTGTAGTGCTTGACACTAAGAACCGCATGGAGATATGGCAGAGTAAGGAGCTTCACGGACGCTACTTCCGGGCCCTGCATGGGCCCGATGTAGATTTACCAGCGTCCGTAGCCTGGCTGCGTTGTGGTGACCTCTTTGGGGAAACCGAAGGTTTTGTCTGTGCAATTATGGACGAAGTTATGATGACGAACAATTACCGGAGATTCATTGTGAAGGACGGCACGGTTGACATCTGTCGGGCATGCCACCGTCCGGGAGAATCAATCCGACATATTATCTCCGGGTGTTCTCGTCTAGCTAATGAAGAGTACTTGCATAGACACAACCTTGTAGCCAGGATTATCCACCAGCAACTTGCTCTGAAGTACAGCCTTGTGGAATCGGAAGTGCCGTACTACAGGTATGTGCCCGACCCAGTTCTCGAAAATGGAAATATCACATTATACTGGGATCGATCCATCATCACTGACAGAACTATTGTTGCCAATAAGCCTGATATAGTGGTGGTGGATCGAGGAGAGCGGAGCGCAATGATTATTGACATAACGGTCCCGCATGACGAGAACCTCGTGAAAGCTGAGAAAGACAAACAAATTAAGTATCTTGACTTGGCTCGCGAGGTTGTCGACATGTGGGATGTGGATTCAGCAATCATTGTGCCGATAGTCGTGACAGCCAATGGCTTAATCGCCAAGAGCCTCGACCAACACCTAAGGAGGCTCTCGTTGGGCAGCTGGATCAAGGGCTTGGTTCAGAAAGCGGTACTCCTGGACACGGCTCGCATTGTCAGAAGGTTCCTCTCTCTGGAGCCCTGACCGCCGGTAGCTTGGACCCTGTTCCCGATACCGGTGGGCTACTATTTTTTATATTTTTAAATGTTTTTATATGTTCTAATATTTAAAAATATAATTTATAAGTATGTAAATGAAATAAAGGAAATAATACGATAATAAAAAAATACGAATAAGTATGTGGATTTTATTAAGATCGGTAATCATCATCATCACTAGCTTATATACATTCCATTGCTGGAAAAAGGCCTCCTCTCATACACGATCGGAAATAGCTGCATAAAAATCGTTAATAGCTTCCACAGCCGTTTTTATGGGTCGGTAATTGCAACAATCGACTAAGTCACATTGTAAATTATTTTTTACAAGATAATCCTTTATTTAAATGTATTTGATTCAGTAAATATATTTTTTATACATAACACTAGCATATAAAATGAAACTATTAATCTTTAGAGGAACCAGTATACTAAAAAAATATGGTTGATTTTAGAATTGCCTTAGGGGGGTCGTTAATACCTGCGTTTACCTTACTGAGCATAATAGGCTGACAGAAATCAAATCATTTGATGAGAATTTGGTATTCTTTCAGCAAATTGTGTTCCTCTAGCTTTTTGTAACCGGTTGTTGATCCGTGTCACCAAGGAGGGGACTGTGTCTATCCTAACAGCATCATTACAAGTCGATTATAGTAGACCCAGGTGTTGTTAGTAGAGGAAACGTGATGGTATACCTGTCAGGATGCTGCTGCGAGTCATCGCTGTCTGAATGGTAGCCATCACTGGCAGAGTCGGTGGAGCGAGGAGTGGCAGGGTCGCTGTTACTACTCCGTTCTTCCTCTGACATCTGGCTGAGGACTGCAGCACACCCGCGGGAGTAAGTCATCAGTACCCCTGCTACCGGCCTGAAAGGAGGATTTGTTTTTATAAGCTTTGTTCATTGGTTTATTTAGGAACTTACATAATGTTGATTATTACTGGAGTCACCAACCCTAGGAAACCAAGAACATGTGACAATGTAGCGGACACATCATACAAAAAAAAGTGGTGGCACTCCGGGAGTGCCGACAGAAGTGAAAACTTGAACAAGATCGCCTTGGTGGAATAAAAATACTTGTATAGAACATTGGTCCGTAATCTTATCTAAATAAAGAGCATAATCGCGTTTAAAAAATAAATCTTCCGAAACCTTTAAAGTAAAAATACTTGCATAAAACATTGATCCATAACGTAATATAAATAAAGAGCACAATCGCGTTTACAAAGTCAAAGTCAAATCATTTATTTCAAATAGGCCCATGTATGGCAATTTTGAACGTCAAAATTTACAAAAAAATATAATTGATTCTAGTCGTCCCTTCCAAAAGGTAGTTTTCGTATGGAGAAGAATGGGCAAGAAACTCCACCGTTTTTAAAATGTTTTACAATAGTTTGTATAAGTACGTACATTAGTTAAATAATTATATGTGAAGACGATGCACCTAGAATAAAATTACTAACCATAAAATCGAGGTGTCGTTATGGTGTCACGAAATTAATGGTTTAGTCCCATCTCAAAAATGCTCAACGCGCCTAAAGAAGGTTTCACTTTAAAAACAAAATTTAAAGTCATGTATTCAAATTTAGCTGAGAATCAGCACTTTTAAACTTCAAAACTACATAAGACAGTCCCCCAAAACGCCCACCCTTTCTTCACTTCAACAAACTCCCAGCAGCACCTGTCCGTTATGTCTGTTCAAGATATTATTCCTAATTCATTATTCCAGTTTATTTAGTGTCTGTGTAGGTATACAGGTAAGATTATCTTCTTTCATTCGCTCTACAGCCGGCCATGTTAGTGTTCTTTATGACCTAATCACATCAGACTACTTTCGTACCGAGATTTGACATTGAGGATAAAATTAACACTTTACCGCCTCTATTGAAGTCCTTAAGCATACATATCGGGAAAAACGCACTGAATTTTTTTTTTTAACGTATTTCTCGGTCCACCTCAAAACTTGTCTTTTACCGCGTAATTATTGTAACTGAGGAACTACAGCTTAAATTAAAACAATTTAAGTGATGAACGTACGCGCGGCGTGCATGCGGCACACACACGCGGGGTGTGTCAGGGGAACTGAAAGTGAAACTATCATATATCTACCGAAGTACATCCAAGGCATCTGACACAAATAGATTGATTGAATGGACAGCAGCCTACACAACAACCAATCAAACTATTCAGCCTTTTACCAACTATGTTAGGGTCGGCTTCCAGTCTAACCGGATACAGCTGCAATACCAGTATTATACATGGAGCGACTCTGACCTCCACAGCCCAGTTACTGTGTAACACGATACCCCTTGGTAAGATTGGTTGTCAGATTTTCGAGCTTCTAACGATCCGTAACAACTGTCAAAGATCCAAGAATGACAGCCGAGACCAAACGCTTAACGTGCTTTCCGAGGCACGTAGAGGTCTTGGTATGTTAAGATGATCACCCATCCACGGACTGACCGCGGTAAGCATAGCTTAACCTGATCGATCGGCGCGTGCGGCTGTTTTGACTTAGCCACGAGCCCCTACTCAACAACCATTACAACCCAACCCATAAACCTCTTTACCATCTTCTATTGTCTTTTGTTCAGCTAAAACCATAACTTACTGTTATGACATACGCCAACTTTTCACAAGCCTTTTCTCCGAAACTTCACATAACCCGAGTTTAACCCTAACATTAACCACAAGTATATAACTCTGATTCCCACGACTTCTGATCGTAAACTGGCTCCGAACAATAGTTAGTTCTGCGACGAGTAAAAACTTATACAACGGAGAAATGTATGGGAAACTATTGTTGAAGAGCTAGTTTCATAAGAGGTGAGGAATCTTAATTTGATTTTGTGGTTCTGTTGGTGGTAACGGGGTTTTATTCTTCAGTTGGTCTGCTTTAGTTAATTGATGTGTCCTACGTGGGTTCTCCTCCCTGTGATCGCTTATCTTAGTCTTCAACTCATGTGGTGGTTGATTTTAACAGATTACATTATTCATTATAATTCTTTAGGTACTGTCCATTTCCGACACAAAGAGGGCGTAAACAAAATACACCCAATGTTTGTTTTGGGTTGATGTTAGTGCTCCATTTCTAGAAGGAAATTACTTTTTGCCTGTACGTTAACAATTTTTATATCATAAACTGAAAATGTTTTTAATACAATATTCTCAGAGAAATGTAGTCAACTATACTACGTTAATCCTAATTGAAAGTTCCTTGAATCGTTAAATACGTCACTTACTACTATTTTACGATAGATTTAACTCCGTAAACTGTTATTTCTGAAACAAAAGACGGTTACAGCATCGATAACGGCTTGTTCGTTCGTCTCACAGACCCTTAAGTTACGAAACACAAGTAACGATCGACTTAAACAAAAGGTTTTAAAGTAAATTGACGTTTGTGTGAGCTTATCTAACTTTTCTATAAGTTCTACGATTTCCTAACCAGTTTGGAAAGTGGAAACTGACTTTCCATGTTCTGTTCGAACAATACGACGTATCGTACTATAAATTCATCTTTTACTTTTCTTCTCATGTGTGTCTTATTGAAAATTCAACTCAAACATATGGAAGGTAAGGTTCGGGTTTAAATGAGAAGGTTTTCTGATAGTTCGACGGTTTTTATGGTGGAAAGTTTTAGAGGCTATTGACAATGCATTTAGTGAGATTTATATCCAATGCATTAATTGTAAGTGATTCTTCTGTGTTGGCGGCAGGAGCTATGTAAGAATTTTAGATACTGGTTGAATATTAAGCCAGTCTCCAGAGTTGCTCACTAAACAGGATGTGACATATCTAATTAGTAGGTATTCGTCATGAAGAACTTTTAGCTTGACCTACCTACCGTTGATTTGTTGCAAGTCATTGATACTTGGTGAACTGAACTGAAGGCGACGGAAAACGTTTTGTGGGTATTTGAAACAACATTTTAACAATAAAGAGAGGTTCTCCAGATGTCGCATTATACTGAAACGATTAAATTAACCTTTGGTTTAAGAAACCTGTCCGCGTTTGAAACCTATCGCATTTAAAAGTGTGACACTTATTAAATTACACATAATTATCTGATTTTTAGACAAAAACGAAAACAAAAATCTGCTGTTCCATACATTTTGACCGCATAGGTTTTGCAGTATGAAAGAGCTGATTTGTTTTTTTTTAATAACCGACGAAGAAATTCAACGCAGGGGGTTGAATCCATGGTAACAGTTTTCGCGTCGATGTCCCTGCCACCTGTATAGTGCATACTATGAATTGGCATAGAAGTTGCAACTTACAGTCAGTCAGTTACAGGTTCTGAGTTAAGTTTTAGTGCGAAAGACAGCACTATTGGCTTATTGGCCAAATACACAAATATGGTAGGTTTCGATGCATGCAAGAGCAGCAACGTACCTACGAATTCTACCATATCAAAACTTCGGCTATAGAAAGCTACATCATGAAAAGATAGCCTCGTTTGGTAACGTGACGTTTTAACTTGTCCAGTGTGGCGGTAGACTCACCCCTCGTCATAGTCACAGTGGACTACGGGCACTTTTCTTCTCCTCCTCAGCGTGGTGCCGCCCTTGGTGCCAGAATCCGCCGAGCTGGGGTAAATAACTTTAGATATAAATATTTTTCAGGACTATATCCTCCGAAAGGAGAAGACATAGGGTATAGGGAGTTGGAAGTAAGTGCTTGGTGCACTTTAACACATCATGATATTAGGTGATATTGGTTTTGAAAAGATGGAACACAGACTCCTTGAACTGAGATTCGAACCCAGGAATTCACATTTGGCCGCTGCACTTGTATCCTGATATCTGTGTATGTTGATCTACATTTCCCTGTATATTGAAAAGATATAGGAGAGTGCACAATCATATCCTAGATGAATACAAATATTAATATCAACAGAACTCAGGAGGACCAAAACATGCGAGGCCATTCTTAAATATGAAAGTCGAAGCCACGACCTTAGTTCCTGTGAACCCCAGGCAACGCATGCTACCAAAACACCAATGGACCCTGACTCATCATTATACCTTCAACATTCATAAAATATTCAAAATAACTAGTTTTATGCATAACTTTAACTGAACGGAATGATTTGTGTTTTTGAGAAAGATTTCACTAAACGCACAAAATAACATACGTAAATAATGTGACGTAATGTGTCACACGGTACGCGAGAGCGCGCTTTCTCTGTTATATCACTGTTAAGTAATATTTTAGGGTTCCGTTAGTTTATTATGAACCTCTAATAATTCGCCTGTCCGTTCGGTTTTTAATAACAGAATTAGGTACTATAACCCTCCAATGAATTAACTAAATATCTATATAAAATATGAGACATTTAGCAAATATGCAATTAATTCTAAAAAAGCTTCATTAAAACATAGGATATTGGACAATAAAATACCTAAGAAGCTTCAAGAATCTCGCATAAGACATCAATCAATATTGTTACGGAACCCTTTGTTGTAACAATTTTTGATGCACTCGTCAGTTTTTATAACTGCTAATCACAACTTAACAACTATGATAACGATATCTGTTATTAAATATGAATCTTCATTCTGAATTCAGAACATTGTCATCACAATTACATATCTACTCTACAGCGTTCGGAATAAAGTTGATTGTTCAATGAAGAGTTAAGTGGTAATTTTTAAAGTGATAAACGATGCGTTTAAAGTAATTGCGGTCAATTGCGCCGGCGCATGTGATATAGATACATTGTTAAGTAGCTCTCATTATAATGTATGCGAGAGTTTGTAATTATGATGAAGAACTGTCGTTGTTTAACGGAGTTTGCATGAGAAGCACTTTGTATGATGAGACAATGATTATCATGTAACGTTTCATACAATTTGCACCTGTGTTGGTAAATGCAAGACAATTCGGCCAACGACCTTATGACATCTGTAATGACAGCGATCTGGCCTTCAAAAAATGGAACGTTTTAGCGTTAAAGCGTTCGTTCGATTACCTAAGTTATTTTGTATGCCTTCTGGCGGGACAGAGTATGGACCATCATTTGTTTCGGGTTCCGTACCCAAAGGGTAAAACGGGACCCTATTACTAAGACTCTTCGTCTATCCGTCTGTCATCAGGCTGTATCTCATGAACCGTGATAGTTAGATAGTTGAAGTTTTCACAGATGATATGTTTCTGTTACCGCTATAACAATAAATACATATTTAAAAACAGAATAAAACAAATATTTAAGGGGGTCCCATACAACAAACGTGATTTTTTTGCCGTTTTTATAGATAATGGTACGGAACCCTTCGTGCGCAAGCCCGACTCACACTTGGCCGGTTTTTAATACACTATGATCTGTATTATTTTACCCCTTTTTTATGTGGGAAATTATCAAATAACTTCTCCCGCTCTGGGCGGAGCGGGAGAGCGTGTCAGACTCTTACTGGCTAAAACCCACCCGTGTTCCTTCAGTTACTATGTTGCCGGGGGCCACGTTATCCCTTTCGGAGTTCCCCGCAACACCTGCAAGTATTAGCCCTAGTGGACCCCGTCAGTTCTGCTGACATCTCTTTGAGGCGCGCGTGGAACACAACGCGCCGTCGACCCGGGCCTGGTCCTTATCGGACGGCGAGCTACCCATTGCTCAACGTCCGCAAGCTCGCGCCTATTGTGGCCGGGAATTGGCCTGCGACTACCGACGCCCAGGGCGTCTCCTGCGGCGGTTATGAGGACACGAAATTTGCCTCGCCCTCACGCGTTCCGCCTCGTCCTTCGCGAGGCCGTGGCGCCTATCTAGCCACTCTTCAAAGAGTGGATTTATCGCCGCAATTGTGGCTTGTCCAGTATTATTTTACATTAAGTTCACAAAATTAATGAATGAATTTGAATTTGAAGCCCCGCGGTTTGTCATTAACGCGCCCCTACGTCACTTTCGACATTTTCAGAATTTTTCGGTCTTACCTGCCATTTTTTTTTATTATTTTAGTTCTAATTGACGAGATAGTTTGCCGTGCACATTAAATTAATAAGTTCACGGTGGGGCTTTACCGGTTGAAACGCCGTGGTGGGTCTGAGATTTCAAACCTAGGAGTACTGCAAATACCGACTGTAGCTTAATATCATAAATTAATTATTAAATACATTTTAAAAGGAGTATGTAAGGATCGTAGCAGGTAGCGTTCTGATGTGTCTGCCCACCCCCAGGGAGACGGCATGAGTTTGTGTGTTTTAACTAGCTTCTAGCTAACTGCTAAGTACCTTCGAACTACTAACTTTTAAATAAGATTTCAACTCAGGATGTGAATAACTCATTGATACACAATAACAAAGATTACATAAAGTCCTCATTCAATACTACACTATATCTAAATCTACATAAATCACACAGTTATTCTAAAATAACAGAGTAATATTCTAAATTAACAACTATTACTTTTCACGGCTATCACGTTATTGTTTCGAATTCGATTTTCTCACGGACAGCTGATTGTAACTCGAATAGTTCTCGTAAGTTTTCATCACCCATCGTAATTAGAAGTTGATCGTAAAAGAGAAACTTTTTGTAGAAAAATGAATGTTCGGAGTAATCTAGCATTCAGTTTCAATTTAACCAGCGATCGATTTTTACGTCGACTGTTTATTTTTACGCATCCACATAATGGAACGTTCTTTTAGAATGCAAACACAAACATTTTTAGTCCTTCGAGCCGACTCATGTAGATAACAATGACTGAACATTAAGTAGGCCCTTGTATGTTTTGTACTGTTTAATTTATTTTTTGCAATGTATTTTTTTAATAAAGTGTAGATACCTATATAAAGTTAATACAAGAGTTATCATGAAAAGCCCCCTGTGACATAACTTTCATTAAAAATAATTATAATAAGAGCAATCATCAGCTATTCTTAGAATATTCATAGAATCATGTATTTTAAGTAAGTTCTAGACGATATTATCGTTATTTACCCCAGAGATGCAGAAAAATAAATATAATTTATGCTCCAAAACAGTAGTTTCAACCACTAAACAAATGCTTTGCTGATTACATAACTATAAAACAAACGAACAAAACAATTACAAAAATTACATTTCTTTCTCTTAAATTAATGCGAAATTGTTCATTACAAACAAACATTAAACATCAAACACACACACATAATTATAACGTATGAGCAATTGTTAAGCTCACACTCATTCTAGATCACACACACATTTCCATGCAAGATATATTATTATGTGTGAAGTAACGCCTTCCTTTTCCTTGATGGCATCACCTTCCAACTTAATGAGGTCTTTCTACTCTTGGATAGTGAAGAAATGCATAACAATTGTTAAACATGTGCAGTTCCTCATTAATGGTGTTTTTGTCATCAGTATTCACACCTGTTGCAGTAAGCGTTGAGATCAAAAACTCTAAGAATTCTACGATTGACTTGGTCCACATAAAGTCTGTAATTTATCCTTACCTACGAGTACTAAACCTTTAAACCAAGGTTTCAAAAATTCTAACTTTGATTTATATATCAATGCTTATACAGCATAATTTACATCGCCTATAAACGTAGCTCAATTTAATTTAACAATTTACCTATACATCTAAATAAACGCAATTATTCGTTTCTTAGCATAATTGGAACCAGTATTATTTTTAAAGATTGTGTTTTATTTCTGCAATATGTTGCTATCCATTTCTATACTACACTAGCTGACCCGACGCTGAGATGTTATCCTGTTAAAACTTGAATATGGTTGGAAAAAAGCACTTTCAGTTTTTCCCGAATTTTCAGATTTTCCGGGCAACTTTTCCATAAAAACCTAATTCGGACTATTACGGACTAATTATTTATCCCAACGAACAGCATTTCTTTTTTATTTATGTAGATAGATTACTGCTCTGGATAATTTATTAAAAGACACCGCATCGTCACAATATAATCACACTAAATAAAAATCCTTTTAACTCAAGCTATTAAATGTGCCGTAATCAGCAGAGCATTACCGTTTATGTTAATAATTGTTATAGGAACACAAATAACGTTTCCATGTTGTTTTAATAAAAAGTACTTGGCTCTGATATTATCTTTATGAACATTATGGTGGTTGTAACACCCGTTACAAAGAGTTATTGAACAGTAAAACATAGGGGGTCATATGTTCTATTGGCTTAATGAGCATCTTTTTAATAAATCTGGGTTGTTGACTAGAGAAACATGAAGAATTAGGTGGGTGATTTTTGGTTTTATTGACGCCTTAATTAAATAGACTCGTGTCATAAACTATCTCATATTCCTACAGCCTGTCTTCTCCATAGGAACCTACTACATTTTGGCATCGGCAACTAGCTTCATCATTCTGACTGACCGACTCCTTGACAATTTAAAAGTGCGTGGTTTACTTGAAATAAATGCTTTGAATTTGAGTTTGTATCAATACAAGCCAGTAATATTTTAAATTTTTTTTTGACGTTTATGTGAACGGCGTTTATTTTTTTTAGTTGCTGGGACTATCTAATCAGTCAACAATGATATCTATCATCAAGAAAACCAGTTTCCAATGAATCTGATTATGACTCCAAAACTCACGTAACATCATTAACAGATGACACAACGGAATGAGATGAAAGTAGGTAATCTAATGAATCTATAAATCAATCGATTCTTAATCAAAAGTTAACAGCATTTAATTTAAGACTTAAATGATATACTGGAAGGAAAGTCGAGCGACCACTTTCTAAAATAATTACGATTTAAGATTTGAATCAAGTTTTGGGACTGATTTTGGTTCTCCTGTAACTTTGTATCATATAAGGTTCATGGTATCCCAGTACTTAGCCAAGTAATGTGTGCCAAGAGGAAAATCTCAAAATTCTGGTGAAAAAACACCTTATAAAATAAATTATGAAGCGTTAACGCATTCACAGAAATTAACAATTGCGAGTGTTTAGTAAACTTGTGATCCAATGAATTAAAAACAATGATCTCATACCTATTACTTAAAAAATATGTACTCCCCAAAGGACATTATTAGATAAGATATTCTAAAGTTCACACCAAAACTCCGTAACACGAAGAAGCTACATGCATTAATGATTGCCATTCTCTAATAACAGTTCCAGAGAGCCTCGACAAAGTGACATTCTATCAGCGATAACGATGATGGAATATTTAAAAATGTATTGGAGTGGCATTGTTTAAGCTACCAAAAAGCTTATATTAAACCGGTTGAAAGTCGTTGTAGTAATACGAAACGCTTTGAAAGCAATTGCCGCTCGTCTAGGCCCTTAGGACATCATTGCAAACAAATTATGAAAATGAAGAACTAGATTGATGATACGAACATTCCTTACACAATGAACGCTGAATATAAAAAAAAAACCCAAAAGATCTTACCTCGTATCAGTCAAATCCAGTGACGGGTCACTCCGTTTGATCTGCCCAATGCAAGCTAGCACGGCCTTGTCGCTCTCGACCCTGGCTGCGAGGGCATCCACCAGCGTCGGCAGCTGCCTCAGAGCTGGCTTATCGACGATAGTCAACAAGGACTTGTTGTCTATGAGCCGCCTCTCCACGTCAGCGTGGCATAGCGCCAGGAGACGCTGGTGGGAGGACGATGCTGGGTCTTGGGTTATGGTGACTGGAGACTGCAGGAAAGAGATAACAGAACGAACTCATTAATAGAAAAGAGTGGTGTACCGTTAAGGTGTAGGTGTAGAAAAGAGTGGTAAGATTACATCGATGAGGGTGTTTTATAGTGGCCAACTAAGCAGACACACTTGCGTATGTCAAACGGCGACTAAAAATTATATCAAGAAGTTAGGGAGCAACATGCTGCGAATATAAATTGCATATATTAATTATATCTGCTAAAGTCCATCGTTTGGCCATCAGAATTCACGCTTTTTCTGTATCTGCATGAAGTATCAAGGTTTTGGTCCTTCGGTTCAGCAAGTGGAAATGATTAAATTTTAATGGAAAAAATTACAGCTTCAGAAAAATTACAATTACCCCATAACTCCATAAGATAACACAGTATTGTTATTTTACGTAAGAATTCTAGGCAGCATTTTGAAAATGAAAAACTACTAAGCTTCGCAGCGGACTATATTAAGCTGTTGTTTCTTACCAGCTCTTCCAACTTATGCAGTGCCTGTTTGTAAACTTCCACGTGTCGCTGAAGCTCATTCTTCATGGCCACGTGCAGAGATATCAGGGAGCCGGTCGCGTCGGCCGTCAGCCCGTGTGTGCCCAAACCTGCAGGTTAAGTCACATTAAGTAATCGAAGCAGTCTTGAGGTAACGACAATCAATATGGAGGTTGTCGTGATCAGGCCCTCTGAATATGCTTAGGGAAAAAGTAATAAAAGGTATGGAAGGTGAAGTTTTGGAAACACAACATATATTGCTAATTTAGACCAATATAATTGAAACAGCCGTAGATGACTAATAAGTTAACCTAGAACTTCACGAACTATTACAAAGTCAAAAGCTAAAACAGTCCATTACAACAGTGCATTCACAGTTCCGCACCAAAACCCACGGACGATAAGAAAACATCAAGCTAAGGTAAAGGAAACAAACGTAATTAGTGTAATATTTCCTCGTTCAGCTAAATTATGGCATCCGTTGTAGGATGCCAGCTATCCGACCATCTTGTTTCTGCTTCTGAATCATTGCTAATCGGTTTCAGATCGACCTTGTGGCATCCCTCGGTGCTAACACATGGAAGTGATGGGTAAATATTATGATGGATATCTTTCACGGTTTGGTGGTTTATTTAGATAATGATGTAAGGCATGTTTGAGTTTTTATGATATGTAATTATAGTTTTTTTGGGTAAGATTTAAATAGGTAGGTAACCGTATAATGTTATTGTGCTTCAATATTCATAATAGCTCTATTGCCTGACTAACTACTTGAATTAGGTACTCTTTCTTACATTTATACAGGGTGGCAGGGACATCGACGCGAAAACTGTTACCATGGAGTCAGTACATGATTCTGAACCCTCTGCGTTGAAAATTTTCGACGGTTATTAAAAAAGAATCTGCTGTTTTATAGAAGAATGCAATACCTAAGCGGTCAAAATGTATGGAACAGCTGATTATTTTTTTAATAACTGACGCAAATTTTCAACGGAGGGGTGTTCAGAATCATGTATTGAATCCATGGTAACAGTTTTCGCGTCGATGTCTCTGCCACACTGTATAGTTCTAGTTTCCTTCTTTTTAATGTTTAGTCCCTACAATAAAAATATTGTCTATCACTCTCCCTCTTCTCTCTCTCTTTGGCTGTTTCGTCTCATTTTGGACTTTGGCCGCTTCATTAACACTTAAATGCTCAATATCCTTATTTATTCACTTGGAATGCAGTATATTTCTATTACATTTAAACTCAAAGTATTCTTTGCATCTTAAATGACCATCATTTGCATGATGCATGTTTGACTGTGACTCTTGTTTAGTTGTATTATTGCTGATTAGTAAATTGACATAATATTCAACATTATTATTATTTTTATTGTAATATCTTAATTTCTTCTTCTTAGAAGTCATCACAATAAACATCATTAGATGTGTATTGTGTCGACTTGTAATAATCCTTTACCAATGACTATAATAAAAATCTTACCCTGTACAGCACCATCCAATTGCCTTCTCCTCGCATCGATGGCATCCCTGGTATCTGGCGTGTAGTGCACCAGCGAGGACGCCAGCCGCGAGGTCCTGGCCCTCAGGCCTGAACCCTGGTCTACTCCCAGCAAGCCTACCAGACGCCATGCTATCGCCTCGCACTGCACGTCCGGCCGGGGAGTCACTTCCAGGGATATTAGTCTGTGGACAATATTGTTGATTAAAACCAATTCAAAATATATTTGGACGTTGACCTTTCATAAAATTAGTGATTTTTAGACGGGCTTGGAAGTTTCTACATCCCAAGACAAAATATTGGATAGTACTGCTATCGCTCATCTTAGCTTATCCTCATTATCATCACCATCTGCCTAGCCTTTTCCCAACTATGTTAAGATCGGCTTGCAGTCTAACCCGATGCTCTACTATATAGCATTATGTTACAGGTTTAGCTTATCCTGTTATATCATGGGAAATATAGATGTGGAATACCGTCTAGCTTGAGTGTCTGAACCAAAAAATCAATAAGCCATCAAGCCAGTTACATAATTTTCACACGCAAAATCAATAGTGATGCGATCGGAAATCGAACCGAATTTTGACAAGACTTGTTACTAAAAATATAATGGTATATAATAAAACAATATTAAAGCAAGCATTGCATAAAATGCAATTACAAATAACTCTTTATTAAGGGCATCCTTTAATTTAAAGATGGAGTATCGATAGCAGTACAGCTATTGCGTCTACTTCATTAAAATTCTTCGTAATATCATAAAAACGGCTGCTCCCATTCCTAGCATCTTAATTACTACATATTTTGATATAAATGTGTTAATGTTGCATATTCCATGCTGTTGCAAGGACGAACGCACCACTGCGTTGGTTGGCCTCAAGTTTTTTTTTAATATCTTTTAATAAAATTATTAGTCATCATACTCGTCTTTGTACCTATTTATAGTAGATATTGTATAAAAATAAACAATTATAATTGTTTCCTTATTAAATCTTCTATAAGTATGAATGTGTGTAGAATTTAAAGTCCCAAACATTTTTTTTTTTTAACAATTCTCAATGAGTGGTTTAAGAAAAACAAGAATGTAATTACAGTTCTGATTGGATAAGGTTCGCCAGTCTTTCCTGATTGTCATTCTCAACTTTGTTCTCTACCAAAATTTCGTCTGATTTTTTTTAAATATTTTCCTTCGATGGGCTTCTTTACTACTAAAGCAGTATTTACATCGGCTTAGACAAATTCGTTTCTTCATTAATATTACTATCCACTACCTAAGCATTCATCATTATTGCCTCACTACTATTGTCTATATCGGTACACATAAACATCTATGTCCATTCGCAATTCACACGCTTCTATAATAACCATATTTGCTCCAGGAACGCCATTATAAATCATGACACGTATTGACCATACACCATCAAATGTGCCACCATCATAACTGCGCAGAGCATAACGGTTCGCGATCCAGATGCACCTCATTAATATCGTTCCTATTCTCACATCATATATTCCATGAATTAACAATGAGAGTACTATAAGTCTTAGAAAGATGGTGACGACGCTGTTTCAAGATAACCAGTGTTTAGAGTTAATGAAACAGTTTTTATTTGCTTTTCTGATGATTGTTTGATTTAGTTCGATTTGATTCCATTGTTCGTTTATGTTCCGTTCTTCTGTGAAAATTGTTTCTTAGATTCTGATGTGAGATATTATGTGTGCTATTAGGAGTCGGAAAAGGTTTACAGAGATTGTGCAAATTAATCAATTAATTATTAAACAGTGTAATTTGCTTTGTGTTAAACCATGAATCATATCAATCTTCAATGACTCATTAATTCAACTGTTTTGTCTCAAATTCAGTTAAAAAAAGACATTCAATATTCAGAAGAATTGTTCATTCATATTGAAACCCTGCATTAGCAGTGCAGCAACATTTCTTCTTCTTCTCACGAAAAACATAGTTTTATTTAGTTACATTTTATCTCGCTTTGACTTCAAGCGAACACTAAAATATACATTTATTATGTATATTGTATATAAAAACGGAAGAGCTCATTGAGCATCAAAACTTAAAATTACTAAAAAGTTAATTTTAAAATTCCGCTTCTCTTTAATTAAAACAAACCAACTACAATCATCTAATTAACTTTCACTTTTTCAGTGTTACGTGTGTTCATTCGTGAATACTTACAGTTTTCAGTAGCGAGTGAAGTTGTTTAAAGTATAATAAACTACACACGAACATATTTCACGTTATTGACAATCATTTCTATTTCTGTTCAAACAATAATTATTTTAATGAATGTCTGCTGTCTTTCGTAAGAGACGAGTTTTTTACATATTTTACTTGATGATGTTTTCTACACAAAAGTAGCTATTATATTATCAGTTTTTTATACCTACTTACATATCATAAAATTTCATAAGATGTTAGATAATCATGCTTTAACCTACTGCAGAGAAATAACCACATATTGTTCTTCTTTTCGTGTCAATGACTCTTTGACTAGAGATGATTATAAATATCATATAACTCATTATTATAAAATCAGTCATTAAATTTGTAATACTCACAATAACATGAAAATATTCACTGAAAGCAAAATATCATAAGTTTTTATCACAAAATTGCAGGTTCACGCTTCAGATAACATTTAATTCGTGTCCGAGCTTATTGCGTACTTGGATGTAATATAACGTGGGGTGAAGTAAGACATTACAATAAAATATGAAAGTAATAAACAAATAAATAACAAGAATATCATCAGACCTGAGCCTTTTTTTAATCAGTTGAGCTAGAAGGTAATTCCTTAGCGTTTTTTTTTGGTTACTAAGATTTACAGGCCGTAGTAGCTATAGATATTTTTAGGACTCCTTCAACCGTAAACAGTACATTTTTAGGGTCAATATCTTTCCCAAATATCGATATTACAATACTTATGTTCTAGACACCTATCTAATAATTCGTGTCTGCTTTTATTACATCGTCCATTTAGCACCATTACCACCGTTTTTATTATAGGTACAAGGTACAATCACAACACTCCCACATTCTCAACATGGATACAACATATTTTTAAGAACCAATCAATACAGGTTCATAAATTTCACTGTACCACCAAATTCGAGGGTCTGGGCAACAGGTCTGACCGGTGCACTTTCACCCAAGAAAGACCAGCCGACGTATAATTATACGATTATGGACGTAAACACCATTCACGTAAGTATCGGTAGACTTAAAGGCGGCGTGGCTTGATTTTTTTGTTTATAATGATTGGTATTTGCGGATGTTAGGTGTAATGCGTCTTTTATTGGGCATTAGTGGATTGTAAGGTATTAAAGTATGAGTGTTGCCATTGATTTGCGGTTTGAATGAAGGTCGCTAAATTGTTGGGAATGTGATCATAATAATATAGTACCTCAAAACTATTTTTTTCTTATAGAAAATGTTGACTGTATGTTTAAACCATTAATAATTTCAGTAATCCTAAGGAAAAAATCAACAAAACTTTCAAAACATCCGGTAATAAAAATCAAGCTTCGATACTTACACCGATTAAATATTACATATTCAATAAATACATCATGCAGAACTGACGCATGCAATCAAGCATGACTGACAATAAACGTATCATCTGCATTAGGGACCTTTCTCGAAAGTGAAACCTCATGAACTGTCAAAAATCTAGGCAGTAAAAGTGAATGCCTTGATCTACAGATAGGTACAGAACAAGATGGCGGTTTCGGCGGGAGATGTAATAAATTGTTATTGGTAATCCAACATCATCGAAGCGTGGCCATGTAATTAATCGTTGTCGCGAATATACTTGAGCTTTCCAATCCCATGTCTGAGTAATGTGGGTTATATTTTGGTACTCTGTTATTAAATTAAATTATCCTTTCTATTTAGTGATACGGCAGAAGATACGTTGATTAATTAACCTTTCTTAAGAGCTTTTATTACTTATACTAGGTGGGTAGTATAACCTCGTCTTTCTTAGAAGTCGATTCATAAATATTTAACACAGGTCAAGTGTCATTCGTGGATTGGGTCACTGGTCTAATTGTCTCAATTTTTATGACACTGGAAGGAAAGAACCGCCTGCTCTTATTTGGAAAATTCAAGTACTACTTCTTCTTCTTAGCGATGGCAATATAAATGGAGTCGGCCCAGAATACGGCTAGCGTCCATCAGTTCCTGTACCGTGCAGATAACAGATCGTTTGTGGAACAGCACTACATTTACACTCTAGGGTGGAGATATCTATGAACGTCCACCTGAAGATATTTTAATACTTATAGGTCTTATTTTAATGAGAGATACAATAACCAAAACACTCTTGCCCGGACGACAAAGGGCCAAATATAATTAATCTAAGTAGTCTATATGACGAGTTGACGTCTCATAACCAAGACCAAAGAGAGAATATTTGCGACTAATAGCTATTAGCACAGAATGCATATACAAAAGCCTATACAACTCAAGCAAACATCATCATGCTTTTGTATGCAAGACATTTGCTTTTGACCTTTGAACTCGCTGAATCATTTCGCGTAACTAGTGTTATTCAATATCAGTAACAATCGACTGGTTTAATGGAAGATGTTATGCCATAATATTCTAGCGTGAAGCAAGTGTGATTACTTAATCATGTCTATGTAATGTGTTATGTGTTAAGAGTAATCACACGGTGTAGATGCATTATGTTCCTCGTTATATCTTGTGTTGAACCCGATAATCGCGGACATAGTCAATTATTATGCATCTCGGCATTTTGGTCCGTTAGGTTTCCATCTAAAGGGTTACCTACCTATGCACCTCGAATGATATTCACCAATTCATTACAAATCCACTAGACGTCATGGTGATTATGTCAATTTCCCCTGTGATTGTTCTTTGGGATCAAAATCAATTATAATATATGGGTTCTTGATATTGTTTTATGGTTTTTGTAGTCTCAAATTACTCTCATACTGAAGTATGGGATTGGATAAAACGATGAGGAAAAGATAGTATCTAATAAAGTTAGTGGGACTATAGCTAGGAGGAAACTGAACTGTGTATTAAGTAAAAAGGAACAAGCAGAAAAGAGGTGTTTCTCGGTAAGTACAACATAATATCCTCTGTTACTCACTACTGAAAGGAGGAAACAATCTAGATTTGTTTGCATATTCAAATGAAGAGACTTCATTCCGCATTCACAATGTTTGATAAAATTCATATGAATTTCGTTTAGATTATAAAGAACTTTGTCGGGAAGTAAATGAAAAACGGTCATCTTCAATAAACTCCGAAGTTCAGTGTCCAAAGTGTTTTATGGATACTTATCCGATTATGTTCAATACTATCTATCAGTGGAGCAACAAATTCCATTGCTGCTTTTGGAAGCAGTTTTACCAACTTTGATCACCAGTTTCCTGCTATCCATTGCGCACAATGGACTCAAGCCTGATATAGAATTTCTCAGTTTCAGGTTCCCTCAAGTCTCCATTTTGAAGGTCATTATCGTTATAAATCATGTGAAAGTAGTTTGAACACTAAATACCAAGGAAACCGGTCGCCTGGCACTTTCGTTCAGAATCCCGTAAATTAACTTATATGACATCCTTGGGTCTTAAGACAAGGATTTAAGGACTGTTTTTGTTTGTTAAAGTCTTTATAATATGTTAATGAACACGTTAAATCGAAGAGGTTTTTTATTTTGGACTTTATTGTGTAGTTATAAGAGTCGATTATTGTTTGGGGGTTGTATAGCATACGTTAGCATGCTTGTAATCTAAGATCTAAGATAGTAGGTGAGCTGTATTGGCAACTTGGCGTATAATCTTACTGACATGAGGAATTTAGAAATTGTAGCGTTTTAGCGTTTTAGTTCATCGTGCAGAATTTGTAGTAATCCATTAGTGTGACAGATTGACTCATAAATATTTATTTGGAGATTCATGAAGTCATTTAAAAATGTTGAAGATATTAATTAGGCAAATTAAAATTATTAATAGCATCTCGCTAATTATCTATGGCAATTGAATTGAATAAGTATGTCTCCGTAGGTATATCACACAGTGACACAACTTGAACATAGAAATATAATATTTGCATTTGCAATCAACACTACAATAAATTGCCGAGAAGTATTTGAAAATTGAAACCATAGAAAATTGAGATATTAAAAACAATTACTCTAATATTCAAAAAGTTGATTTGATTGTGCAATCACAACAACAGATTTGTTTCAGTGTCGAATTATTTTTTTATTTGTTTTTAACCATATTAACAGCAATCGAAACAATAGGTAACTACTACTACTAAATATATTAATAAATAAAATGTCGGTCTTCAGCTTCATTATACGCCATTAAATTGTATACTGCTGTCATTAGTTGCCATTTTCACCACCATTTGCAGGTAAATTTGAGTCTTTGTAGTTCTTTTAAAACCTCTACGATTACTTATCACAATATTTGAACAAAAAAGGAATGCCCTAATCTCACGCCTTACCGAGCGTCCTATTTAAAAGCGATGGTCGCGCGTATACACGATCGTTCGTACAATTTGTTCAGTGAACCCGAATGCGTGGTTGCGCCAGCAGAGGGCGCTTTCCGGTTTTCCGAACAAAAAGTGACATATGCACCTGACTAATCGCGTATTCGCGCGACTATCACTATATTGAACGCGGCCTTACCCGTTTTCCAAAATCGAAACGAATAACTATTAAAATACAAAAATCCGAATGATATAACAACCCCATACATTCGTGGCCGAGTAACAACAGCCGCACGGGTCGATCGATTAAATTAAGCTACGCTTGCAGAGGTTGTTCCGTGGATGGGTGACCATCTTGACTTATCGACCCCTCCGTGACTCGGAAAACACGTTAACCCTTTGGTCTCGTCTGTCATTCATTGATCTTTGACAATCATTACGGGAAGTCAGAATCCCAAAAGTCTGACAAACAGTGTTACCTAGGCGTATAGTGTTACCTAGTAACTGGTTTATGGAGGTCAGATAGGCACACCATGCAATATTGATATTTAGCTGCATCCGAACAGATTGGAAGCTGACACTAATCTAGTTGGGAAAAGGCTTGGCAGATGATGGTGACAAACCCATATATGATTGGGATACTATATTTACTGTAAGCTCGTCGCAGTTGACCGCTCTGTCGGCCGTTAACCGAAACCTCAAACCAAAGATAACGGACATCGGAAACTTAACTTCACCGTAACTACTCAAATGAATCACTTCCAATACAATGACTCTGCAATACCATAAAATATATGGGTACAGAAGGTCGGCTCCATACAACCAATGCACACATAAACAAGTTGCACTTACTACAGGCCAGGCCTACATAGCCCCCAAAGAACGTACCCTTATTGGTACCGTATGGACATGCCCATAATTCGCCTGCCGCACCCCCTGACGGAGATGTAGCGACTACCCACAGGCTCCATACAAGGAGCGAAAGCGCACACAAACATAGACACGCTTCACTTACAGCAAGTGCAATCGCACTCCCGACTGGCATTTGTTTGACATCGCCGTACGTTCGTGTGTCTATGTGTGCGTGCGTCTATTTTCGCTCGTTCTATGGAGCGGACCTTCTGATGTACCTGTCTATTTTGTGGCAATACTGTCTAAACAATATTATTTAACAAATTGTTGAGAAATTTGACTTGTGTCATATCGTATATAAATACTACTTTCTAGTAAGAGTAGGAAGAAAGACCTTCGCTAATCGAATTATGGGTTGTTAATTTACTTCATGTGTTGATGTTATGAAGATTAGCTTTTATTATATTTGATTGTGTAATTGTGGAGGTATGTAAGAAAGTCTTAAGTGAAAACATTATAAACACTTTCTTACGTATCACAGAGAAACACGTTGGTAGTGTTACTAATTTGACCAAACTTCGTCCATGAAAGCTTTTGATTTTGACTGTCTAAAAACTCCATACCAAATCACACTCTTCACATTATTTTGTATATAGAAGTTCTAGCCTGTTGAACATTGCAACAGTAGCCACACACATTCTATTATACCCTGAATCCAATAAGTTAAAAAATGTTCGGAAGTGTTTGATAGATACTTAGTATGGCTAACATTTCACGGTGTGATATTCTCCCGTGCCCGCATGCGGTTGCGGACCATGACCGCACAGGAAAATAACGCACAGTGAGTTTACCACCCTAACCACCCTAACTAAACCCGTGTAGAAACACCATCACTCACCTGTTCAAAAGAGTTTCTATAAGATGCGCCGAGTGTGGCAGCGCCTCCACCAGCAGATCTATGGGCAACTCCGACGCAACGCTTTGCAGCACTCCAGGCCCCAGCCTGGACAAGATGGCCGCCGCCTCCCGAAACTGACGTCCCTCAGCCAATAGCAGCACGCGACGCAGCGCGAGACGAGGAGAGGTGTATGTGTTCTTCTCCCTCTCTCGCTCACGACGAATTCGCTCCCGACTTTCGTTCATGTTTGCTTCGAGTTCCTGCGGTAGGGCGAAGTGCCCATTGTATATCCTTTGAATTTTTTTGAAGTTACGTCTCGATCTGTGAAAGAATTTATACTTATAAGAACAATGTATGATTATATCATTAGATGAAAATTGATAAGAGATATAGAAGGGAGATAATAATCTGATATAGCTGGTACGTTTGGTTCGGAATTCACTTAATACACTCAGTAACATGGCATGTAATACAATAGTCATACTTCTTGGTAATAATGGAGATGCATGTTGACTTACAACTTGCAATGCAACCAATCAAACTTTTATAGTAAATTGTAATTTGCATTAAATATTACCTCATGCTTTGATTTCTAAAACTACGTAGGTACCTACCTGAAATGACCTCTAGGTAACTACCTACTGGATTTCTATCTAATTTAATTAACATTCTTTCTCCAATTTATATTTTCGCACATATCATTTCAGAAGGTGACAAAAGGAATTGCGACAAAGTTAATTTTCATACGCCTACTTTTCAATTACACATATTATCAAGTCGCAATACATCGCAACTCCTCCAATATTGACGCAAGCGAGTGAGAATGGACTTTAACCAGAGGCAGTATGGCATAGATGTAGGTAAGTAACAATTTCCAAACAGCTCAATCTGTAGCCGATAGCTTTTTACACAAAGTTTTTGCAAGATCACATTTTTTTCGTATAAATCAGACAGATCTACTCAAATACCCTCAAAAATGGAATAAAGGAAACAAGCCTAGTGATGCGATGACCTACAGAGCATGATACCAGTTTTTACTAACTTAACAGTCGACAGAAAAACGTCGTAAACTCGTAATACCGTTGACCAGATTAGAATAAGCTTCACAAAAAGTAGTTTGTTCGATTTGTGAGAAATTACAGAAATGTAGTGTCGAGGTGACTAAACGTAATAGATGATAACTGGAATATAGTGTACAGGTGGTGGAAGTGACAGGCGGTAGCGTTTTAATTAGGATGGAAAAATGTTTATTTGGCTCAATACCGTATAAAAAGAGGACACTTGAAGAAAATAAAAACTAACATTAAATAAAAATATGGGAAGTCTGAATTCTTTATGCACGCTACCACAGATGAATACAGATAGTTCACTCCGCATGTTTGGTATAAAGTTAGAAGTACGCAGCGGGCCCGTCTTGTCGGGCCAATTCAATAAGTGTAACGTAATCAGAAAATATAAGAGTTACGCGATAGAAAGATAACCAACTTCTAGGTGAATATGTAAGTAGTAATAATTAGCTGTGTAATTAATAAATAGCTGTAGGTAATATTTGCGGGCTGTGTGACTTGAATTGCAATTAATTGTGTTGTAGCAAAAGTCGCTTTTTATTTAAATGTTTTTGCGGAGTGAATCATCTGTATTCATCTGTTCGTCGCAGATGAATACAGATGATTCACTCCATAAAAAATCTACACAAAAATTCTGTTAAGTTATTTAAGAATCAACAATCAAGTTTTAAATGCAAGTGAACTTACGGATCGGAGTAAGTGCAATTACTAGTGTATCTCAATTTTAATTATTAGAATAAGTCGATTTGAATTAATTACTTTTTGCATTACCTGTACGGCTGCAACAGTTCAATGCACTGCACACTGTGCTACAAATTAAAGTAGTGAGTAACAAAATTAATCTGTTTCGGTTTCGTTACACAATTAAAGTTTTTATTCTGTAAATTATATAATATCGAAATGACGTGTTTCTCGACAATATGTCGTATTTTTTCGACAATACCTATTTGACTGCCCCTGAAAAGAAACGGCGATACAAACTCAGGGGTCAGTCTCTCCGGGGTTGCGAAGAAAACCGAAAGGGAGATCGTGGCCCCCGGCAACAGGGCAGCCGTAAGAGTCTGACACGCCCTCCCGCTCCGCCCAGAGCGGGAGAAGTTATTTGATGATTTCCCACCGGTCAGTCTCTCCTAAAACGACATATCTTGGTACGAGCATGTGAGGACCATGATTAGAGTCTAAAATGGTCTTTTGAGAAAAGAACAACAAAGATTTGAGTGGACCTGTTCAGTTATACTACAAATGTAAAACTAATAAAAAACAGTGGCACTCCGGGAGTGCCGACAGAAATGAAAACTTGAACAATTTTACTGTACAGGAAATACTTTTAATGAGGTGTCAAACTTGGTTGGACGTTTAGCACTAAGAAGTGTCACGTCGTGCGTCGCAACACATTTTTTTTTCTTCACACTGTCCATCCATCGTTTCTTTGGTTTTTCCCTAATCTATATTCTAAACCCATCGACATTCATACAAAAATAAGCATGCAGATTAAATGATAATATCTCTATTTTGCCGTTTTGCATCTTTTTAGCAAGAGAGAAGGTTGTTGATGCACATATTTTCAGCGAATCTTAGTTGACTAGGCTTTTGGCTTTTGACTAGGTGTAGCAAAACCTATTTTACTCACATTTTGCAGTAGATTGACGCGGTTTGACCGAACTCAACTTGTAATTATAGCAGCCGTATAACATTTTTCCTAATAAACTCGAATGCTGAAAGTTGATGTAAATTCCTGAATTGCATGACGTAATTCACAATGTACCGTCGAGTTATCAGATATGTCATATTATGTCAAAATCTTGTTGAGCAGAGTGGTTAAATCTCTTCTTCCTACAACTTATACCACATAACAAAACCATAACTGTACCCCAATGACAGCAGACCATCGGCCATCGTCTCGGCACCTCACTATTCTACGACTGTCTTTTATTTCAGCGCCATTTTGGTAATTTTTAGGTCAACGTCTGTAATTAACTTCGATGAGATTAAAGTTTTCCGTATAGGGGTATACTTAGCTCTTTGGTATTGTAATATGTATATTTAACTGTTATTTCTGTAGATTACTTAAATATTGATATTTCTAGACATTAACCATAGTTAATGTATCCGCATTGAACCTAAAGATCATTCAAAGTCGCCGAAATTTCAAACAATTATCTCTTGTGTAATACAATAACGAATAAGATTCTTACTTGTGCAACTTTAGCATGTACATTGTTTTTTTTTTTTTTTTTTTTGCTTGAAACCTCAAAAACTTGCGTACAGAAGCACCTAGCGTGACACCGTACCAATATTGTAATATGTCAAATAATTATTCATATGGACACAAAAAAACTTTTAAACTATTTACGCAGCTTGACCCTATCAAATTGACCTAACGAGCTCACAACAACAGCCTGTTTTTATCCAAAAATAATCGAATAATTTAAAACATAATGACATAAGACGAGTCGCGAAAGTGATTCTATCGAGGTAAAGAGGTTACTATGCCCATAGATTATAGAGTAACATCTAGTTTTACATCGAGCACTGTCTTCGGGCTTGGCAAATTGATACTGTACAAGGCTTGAAGCGATAAGAAAGTATAAGAAAAACTGTTGTATCGACTCGTCCTAGAATACTTAGTTACTCTCTTTTTAAAGGACAGGTTGTGAAGGCAAAAAGTACTGTGTTTTTAATATGGAAATAGGTGATGTGCCGGTTTTCTCACAATCTTTAAAATAGAAAAAGGCTTGGCTGTTAGACATGTTCTGACTCAGTATTTTCTGTTTTTAGGAAACCCTCACAGACTTTATCAGATCGAAAAACTTAAGATTAAGAGTGTTCTAATGATAATGACTGCCCATTGGGACCAAACAACTGATTGAAATCGTAAGAAACCGATAAAAGAGAGCGACACAAGCTGGTATGACGTTAAAAATGTGGAAGGTCTGAGAAGTAATGGGCAGTAAAAGCCAGGGTATGTTGTGTATGCGTTTCCACGTGCTTGCGGTTATCATGTAAATATTCTTCCTTTAGAGTTTAGACCATAATATTTTTTGCCTTCTGGGAGCTCACTTATAATACTGTGTGCATTCTGAGAACGCCGGAGCTCATCAACATCAACAGATAAACTAGACCCGAAATCACATGTGTAAACATCCAAGAGAGACCACGCCATACCCAACGCTGCAATCGTCAGCTTGACGTGTGTTTTTCACCCACGAAGCCGTGTGTATATTGCAGCATGCTAGAATGAAGTTAACGCTCCGTTCGCTATCTATTCATGTACCCTAAGCCATTCACACACTTGCCAAAACTGGTCGTAATAATCGTACAAGTACCGTCTCATTGTTAGCCAAACGTTACGGCGCGACATTTGACGGCGGTGCGACAAAACTATGTGGTTCCGTTAGTTGCTATACGTTGCCATGGTAACGGGATAAGCCGTCAATTCGTGGTGTCGAAAATTAAGAAGTTAAGATTTTTACATTGGCTTGTGCATTGTACAGTTTTTTTTTTTCTGATAAAATAAGCATCAAACCCTTTTTACATACATTGTTCAAAATATTGCAAACAAGGTATTTATTGTAAACCACCAGTTCTTATTTAATTTTGGTAGAACTGAATTATATGATCAGAATTTGGCATGCTTTGGCTGATAGATAATCTAAGAAGAGCAATTAGTGTGTCACCAACATTTAGTATATCGGCAGTTCCGTCTTAGTAAGGAAAAACAAATTGTGAAAGTATTTTCGACGGATTTCCGTGAACGCAAATCGCGACCATTACTATGTAATATGTACAGAAATAACAACACCTTCCTTTTTAATTATTTATAGATGGTAAATTAAACTGATACCGGTTTCTCAATTTATTTTAGGAAATCTTGCTTACAATTTGCGTCACTTGCTTGTCGACTCCATCTTGCTTATTTATTTATATGATTATTTTATATGACTGATTCCAATTTCCTATTTACAAAATAAACAATTTCATTTCATTTCATTTCCTATGCAACAATCCGTGCCTCGTTAACAGATTTTTAAATGCAACCGTTTTCCCATAATAAAGTGTAAAATTTATAAAACACACAATTTTATTACAGTTCATTTTAATTCTTACTTTGAATGGTAACGGTACAGAATCCTGGAACATTCGTTATCCCGACTTTGCCCATAAGTTGTATGTGCTATTTGTGAAACTAGGTTTCTGTCTCAATCACGAGTCGAACTCACGACTCGCTCGGAAATTCACAACAAATTCAACCTGCACTGTAATAATATGTTCTCTGGTTATAAACAATTATAGTTTTGGAATTAAAGACAATTTCTACATTTTTTATCAATTGAAAAAAATCTTTTCTGAAGTAAGGTTATCTAAACAATTAAAAATAATCACACACACATATACACACATTGTATGTCCCTATGACTTGATATATCTTTAGCGACCTATACAAATATTAGAGGTTTATTTACAATGCTAACCCTAAATATTCAAAGACAATTAATTAATAACTTTCGCATAATAGTATTTAAAGAAATAACACCTTAATTGACACGATATAACTCGACTATTGCCACAGTTCATTTTCAATAGTAACGCAATTACAGTGTTTTACGAACTCACAGTAAAACGCAAAAAAGAAACCACATTTTGTAACACTTTATATTGTTATTTTAAATGATTGTATACAAATGAGAAAAACTCACGACTTTTCATGTGAATTTATTCTCATGTTTGTTGAATAATTAGCTAATTACGCAAGTGTAAGTAACTGCAGTTTTTAATTGTCTTACTTATTTACTGTTTTTATGCGAATCATTGTATTTATTTCTGTGAAAAGTATAATTTGAATTATAAGTAGGAATACTGAATAGCATTTTGATAACCTACTATTAATTAATTCACACGTGATTTATTCACTCAACTCAGCCTTTCACAGTCCACTAGTGGACATGGCATCTCCTAGGCTGCGCCACAACACCTTATCCTCCGCGTTCCGTATCCAGTCTGTTTGCGCCATCTTAAGGTCGCCAATCCATCTAGCTGGGGGCAGCCCACACAAAACTTGCCGATACGAGTTCTCCATTCCAAGCACTCGTCTGCTTCAGAGGACATCGCTGCTTTGACAAACATCGCCAGCCCACGGCCACTTCAGGTTGCACACTCTGCAAGCTATATCGGTAACTCCGGTTCTTTTGCGAACTATTAAGTTATTTGAATTCAATATTTTAACCTGTACCCAAATTGCGTAACTTATTTTCATAATACATTATGACAAATTTGTTTCATTTTGACAATTCAACAACATTCATTGCGATATTTACGTTGTTGAGCAGACTTTTGTTCCAACATATGAAGCAATGAATTAGCAATCTGTTTCAAATCGAAACAAATTGTGATTGATCGTGCATTACGCAATTAGGGTACTAGTTTATAAAGATTTAATTGCAGCGTTATCGCTGTATTGATTACACAATCAATATCGATATAATTTCGAATTATTTTCTCTTCCGGAGATATCGAGTCGAGAATCTATCGAGAACGGAACTGCATATTAGATGCTAAATGAACTCGCTTACTTGTTTATCGATTTTTCACTGGGTGCATGTCATCGCGGTCGATTATGTATAACGTTACTTATGAAGTTATAACGCTATGTATCGTTATTTAACGTTATTTATACACGGAATAATTTATCAACGTTTATGAGTATTTGTTAAATAAACGGATAGGCTCTTTTTTGTCTTTTTTCGTTTATATTTTTATCGTTTACCTATTTGTATTTATAATTTATAGATTTTATAAGCATCTAGACCCAAAAGCATAACTTACATAAAAATTATAAATTTAAAAGAACAAGCGCCACTTAGCAAAAGTCACAAATCTTCCAAAACCACTGATCGTTTTATACCGGCAAAATAGCTTTTTGTTCACCTTGACACGAAAACTCCAAAGTTTTTCGACCTACACTCATTATAATTCTTCACATAATCTGAACTATACATATTACCATAATTCTCAAAATTCTCGCGACGTCAAACGGAACGTGTAACAATTTCCAGTGTTGTACGCGTTTGATTCACTGTTCTCATTTCACTATGACGTAGTGTTTACTGATTATGTAGATGAAGATAAGTAACACACTTAACTATGCAACTGGTACAAGCAGGCGATCTTCTTTCCTTTGATACTTTATGGTTTTAAATCGTAGAACAGGAGGTTGCTTTCCAAAGGATATTCCGGAAAGTTCAGTACGTGATAAAGGGGCTATCTTAAGGTTTATTTTGGTAGAAGTCCAATATCCCTATCCACCTTTCCCAAACGGAGGATCCACAAGAAATTAATTCGGAATTTTAGGTTCTTCTTCTTGTCATGTGGTTAGTGACTAACCTGGTGTCAGAGTTTTAAAGCCGCCCATGGGCCTCTGACTTGGCTTCACATGCCGTCGAGAAATATCTCTCAGGTTAGGGCTTTAGGTTTTACCGAATTAAATATTGGAAAGTACAAAATTCACTTGTTGAGGGATTTTAATAATTCTCCAGTCATAGACATTCAATAGTCAGCTTCGATCAATAATTATTGATCAAAGATAGTCAGGCGAGCCAGCTGCGTAACGATCTCCCATAAGTAGGTGACCACGTGAATCAGTTACCGATATGTCGTGGTATTTAGGCGACTGATCTAGGTGTTAGTTCTTGTCTGGGGTAGCGGCCATGCATATGTATGTATGGTTTAGCATAATCTGTACTCGTCAAATAGGACGAGAAATGGACGGAATACGCACAAGGTAGGAATGGTACAAAAGAGATGGACGACAATAAACTGAGAAGGTAAAGTGGAAAGTGACTAACAAGGCTACACACGAAACCTTCCCAGTACCTACTGATCAAACTTCGTTCGTAATAATAATTAAGCTAAGTACTAATGGTATTAAAGATACATAGCATAATCTTACCTGAAAACTAATATATGTCATTATTTATGCTCATTAGAATTAATGAAGCATGACACAACTTGAAGATATAGATGACAATAATAAACCAATACTCGGAAGCAGTTACACCAAAGACTTGAGCTCTATACAGCCCTTCCATTAAAAACCAATTAAATAGAGATTTGTATAAACCATAAAAAATATGAGAGAATATAGATCACCCACTTTCCTTCCCGCCCAAGCAAGAGTTAATTGAGCCTTGAGAGAAATACTCGGGAAATATTAAGAATATAATGATAGACCGGGATGGAATAGGAATATAACTAACTATAATGATGGGGGAGTGGAGGACTATGGTTGCTAAGCATGTTCAAAATATATACGTTGGAAAAATAGAGCAGGAAAGCTAATTTAATATTGACTGCAAATAATAGCTAACTATATTAACATCATAGAAGCAAACGAGGTTACGGTAATCTAAAGTATAACATGCAGTGTTTAGTTTAAAGCTTTTTATCACCAAATAAATATCATCTGGCCTCGGTGCTGATAACATTACTTCATATAGGTAAAGGTAAAATGATGCTGGAACATTTTCATTAAATTCTAGCAATTTCGTAATATTCGCCCACTAAACTGAAATTACATCATCTACCTATAATATTATATTTATATATACTATTTAATATAATATACTGATGTACATGTACCTTCGATACGAAAAGAAGAAGAAGAAGATTCTATGTTTGCTCGTTTATTGCTTGTTGGTTTCTTCAGACTATATTAGATCTAAGCTTCATAACCATCATTTTAGAAAAAGTATACCAAATTATTAGAAATACTTTAACTTCAATCCTAAATGTGGTCCTGGACGACCGGGCGTGGCAGCATGCCACACTTCCCATTCGCCTGGGTGGTCTCGGTGTCCGCAAAATTTCAACTATAAGTTTACTGGCGTTCCTTTCCTCGGTCCACAGTACCAATAAATTAACTAAGAACATTTTATCTTCCTCACTGGCCGATTTTGTGGTACCGTGTCTGACCGATGCGTTGAACCGTTGGAAAATGGCTTGTCCCAATACGGATCTGCCCAACAACCCGTCTTCCCAGAGACGATGGGACGTGCCGCTCTGCAGTATTATACGTAATACCCTGTTAAACACGTCACCTAATACTGTTGAGCGCGCCCGTCTGCTGGCTGTGGAAGAATAGGACTCAGGGTTGTAGCTTCAGGCGCTCCCGTCATCCACCATAGGCACTATGATGGATGACTCATCGTTTCGGCTCGCTACATGTCTCCGCTTGGGTACACCTTGTTTTGCTCCGCATCGATGTCACTGCGGTGGAGCTGTCGACAGTCTCGGGCACCATGGCCTGTTCTGCTGCAGGAGTGCAGGTCGCACAGCACTTCACGCCAGTATCAACGACATTATTCATCGAGCCCTTGTCACCCGCCGGCGTACCAGCGGTATTAGAACCAAACGGCTTGGTACGTGACGATGGGAAGAGACCAGACGGGATAACGTTATTACTTTGGCAGGTGGGTAGGCCTCTGGTGTGGGACGCAACCTATGTCGACACCCTTGCACCATCTCATGTTCCTAGCACGGCGGCCTATGCTGGCGCCGCTGCTGCGGCTGCTGAGACCCTCAAGCGGCGCAAATACTGTAATCTTATGGGTAACAACAGCTTTGAGCCGTTTGGGGTCAAAACGCTTGAACCCTGGGGCCCCAGGGCGCGTCTCCTTTAAAGGAGATGGAAAACGGTGGGCCCAAATGTAATAAGTTGAGATAAAAAATTTATCATATTTTTTTTTATACTTGAATATCAAAAATCAGCTCAATTCTCAGTCTGGAAGCGTAGAAATATGATAAAGATAGTTTTCGTGAGATTACCGATTAAAGTAATCGATAACACAACTACAAAAAGAAAACCTACCCACTAGGTAGCACTAGGTAATAGAATTAAACAAATAAATTAACTCAAAATAATTAAATGACTATATATACTTTTATACAATATAGTGCATTTAATTTAAATAAAACATCATTAATTACTGAAAAACCAAAATAATGATTATCAATTTCATATCGATTAAAATTAGTCTTATATTTTTAGTCTATGTCACTGGCAGTGCATGTTCTGTACTGGCAGGAGCCAACTGACATTGACACTAGACATTAGTGGTGGGTCGTTGTCGAATTTTTGACGGACGAATCCGTTTTCCCGATGACGAAAACGGTTGCAGAAAATGGTTAAAGGACGAAACTTATCCAACATGAAATAGAATCGCATTTTCGTTGAACGCAGTTACTTACAACTATCAACGATTTGAAATATATAAAATGGTTTTTTCACATTACGAACGACGTCATTGACAACTGGTAATACATTATTGACTGTATTTCATTGAAAAAGAGTTCACTTTCTATTTGAAGGACTGTTTTACGAGTGTGATAGATAGTTGAATCATTGTATCCGACTGTATTTTCTTAGATGTAAAATAAAAAATTGCACCAAGTAATTCGAAGACTGGTTTGTGCAATGAAGGCTGTTTGAAGTTGAACCTAGGACGTAAAACGGTTTCATGATCACAAAACACAAAACGGTCTTTGTAAACGGTTCGTCGTCGCAACGCCCACCCCTACTAGACAGCTGTCACTTGTTTTGTATTTTCCGATGCGTTTTGATTTTCTTCCCCGATTATTTTTCATTTTCAACGACCACTACTTTGTTTTTTATGGATTCTAACCCAGGCAGGGTTAGAATCCATAAACCTTGTACGACCCTTGCTTTCACACTGGACACCGATGATCGCTCACACGATTGACTTGGAATTGTTATTTTGGATTCTACCGCCGCTTTATGGATTGGATATTGTTGAAAGTATGGATCGCTGTGTGAATAGCAACTAGTCACTGCATTACACTATTTTTGAATCTATAAATTCACACCATTTTCATCTCGTTACATTCAGGCCCAAGAGTGTATGTAATCGTTTCCGTCTCCTTTCTCGTCGACTGGTCGAAACTTCACGTGACCAGAGGGCTGGCTCTTTCTTTGTCCAAAGAATTAGCACTGCCATTCAACGTGGCAATGCTGCCAGTCTTCTGGGCATGTTTCCGGATGACAGCGATGCGGACGAATACTTCGACGCCTAAGTGTCGTTTTGTTTTTATTTTCATTTATACAGATAGACTTTTAATTTAGTACCTAGGGTAAATAGTTAGTTGTGTTAAAAACTGTAAAGTTATCTTGAATTCATATTGTCTAAATAAATAAAAATTTCAATGCTTCATAATATTTGTGTCCAAGTGTATGTACTCATAACTTCATACACATTTGAATTTGGAAATGCCTTTTTTAACTCATCACGTCATTTTACAGATATTTCTGTCATAAATCATCCTACAAATTTCTCTTCCAATCTTGGCCGTACATGCCACAACCCTGCAGCCCGCAGCATCACACAACTTTCTCAATGCCTCCACCTGCTCAGGTTCCTCATCAAGTCGTATTTATAACGGTGAAATGTTACAACCTGCCCGACGGGACGGGCTTTCGTTTTGAGCCTCAAGTGTGGGACATTAATCACTTCTAGTTAACACATGGAAATCTAGATATGTTGGGTCTTGCTTTAACACCTACATATACGTGCAATATGTCCGATAATGAAATCGGATGCAGGAAAGGCAGGACCGGTCGTAATGGCGATTATTGAGCGAGGCCAATTTACGGTGGACATCTTTCGGTCGCGATGAAGAGAATAAATGAAACCATTTACGGAGTATTCATGTTCTATTATTTAACTATCTATCTGCTTGTTCAGGTGCACTAATCCACTATTTCGACAATTCTAGGCATGAAAATAACCGGCCCCGTGTCAAACATACCATGCTAAAGACAACGTTCGTTCAAGACAATCCCTTGGATTGACGTCATAATCTCATGCATGATGCTGCTCGAAGGCTCAGAGGCAGATGTTCAGCATAAAATACTATGGGACAGTGATCATCATCGTTCTGTCTTTCATCATCATGATCTGCCTGGCTTTTGCCCAACTATGTTGGGGTCAGCTTTCAGTCTTACCGTATATGGCTGAATACCAGTGTTTTAGATGAAGCTATTGCCTATCTGACCTCCACAACCCAGTTTTTGTGTAATACGATCCCCTTGGTTAGAGTGGTTCTGTCTTTCATCGTCATTGTAGCGGAAAGATGTCCTCGTCGTCGGCGCACGACTGCTCCTCATAGTCCCCTAGGATTTCAACAATGACCGGTCCTGCGCTGCTCATATCTGGTCACTTTCCACCACCAGCTCTTATCCCTTTAACATCGCTGTAGCAAGTGTTTTTCTTCGATACATTTTGTTTACCTGGTTTTACTCTACTGTTCCGGGAAAATGATAAAATGTATGCATGGAAACACTAGAATAAAGACCTAAACATGAAAATCAACGCTCTATTTAAAACAAAGGCGGTAATTAAGTCTCATATCGATTTGATGCGATGCGATGCGAGATGCGTACTGCCGGGGAATCGAACCCGCGACCTTGATCTCTAGTGAGGCGAGACTGTACTCGGTGAAGCGGCAATTGTTCTTATAACTAGGAAAGATTAATCTTGTTTTAAGTGTTAATTGACTGCCTACTTGTTTTGTTGAGACGAAAGTTTTTATGTTCGGTGTAGATTTACTGGAAATTGGCATGGCTGGTAGATAGGAAACCATGAAAGATGTCTAAATATTACTGGTAAAATCAAACACGTTATATCTGGGCTTTTGAAAGTAGACCGAAAAATGGTATCTTCTACCCACAGTCGTTATACAAGGTGCATTGTTTTCAATATCAATAAGTCGATAAATACTTATTTTCGATAGAAATTAAATAAATCATAGGTATAGACTTAAATACTATTTATGTTCTAGGTACCTGCAACTATACGAATAAAAAAAACATCCATACTTACAACAAGTAAACGAGACCAATCCAACAAAAAAAAAGAAAATCCAATCACTATTACACTCGAGTCCAGTTCACAGTGCACAGTCAACAAGAGAAATTAAAATAATCAAAAAAAAAATTGTTTAAAATCAAACGATCGAACGCCGGCAATACGCGGTACTCAGATGAGCGTGTGGCGTGCGCGGGAGTTGATTCACGAGTAGCGCTGAGCTTACGACTCACCCAGACGCAACGCGAGAAAGCTTTTGGACCATTTCATGTGAGACTGAAGAATTTATTCTATTGTTGAATGATATCATTTACTGACAATATTCAATAAATGATATCATGCATAGATGGTATTGTGTTTATATCAGCAGAATTCGGGAACAACAGTATTAGGTTAACAAATATTGTTCTCAAATTGGTAGAGTTTGTGTTGATAAGAAATGAATTGGTGAGTCACGACCTTTGCTAAAATTCGATAACCTACCTTTTTAACGATGAATAATCCTGAAAAAAAATCTGATTGTCTTAAAAATACATCAATTATTAGAATTCTGTGTGGTATTCGTGCGGGGAAATTACCTGTCTATTTTGAAACCATACATAATCAGTGATGAAGACACGTTAATTATTAAGTCTTTAGGTGAAATGACAATCATGGGGACGAATTTTAGCATCACTATAATTTTATGAACACATTTCCTTTAAAACATGTTAAGTAGGTAATTGAAAGTGTTTCAAGCAGTTGTAGTGTTTGTTTGAAATGTTCATCACTACCTTTTAACTGATTAGAAAATAAAGTGCTTATTCAATAACACAATAGCCGCAATACAAAAACAATCCCACTACCGGAATTATCTAGTATTAAACATCACTGACCAGCAAACATACAACGTGAAAAATATTTAGTAAACATAATGCTATTACATAACAGACAACTATTATCAGAAATGTTCATACAATGATATCATTTAGATTATAGTTGTTTTTTATTTTTATTTGATGTGTGAATTAAGTATAATTCAAAAAAAATACTAAACAATGGACATACATCTATATGTATTCTATACATATAATCAAATCGTAGCGAAGTCAAAACTTTTATTTTTGAAAAAAAAAGTAATTACTACAAGGTCAGAGAACTATTGTAATGCCTAAAATATAGTTTTGGAATTTTTGTCTGAATGCAAAAACACACAAATACTACCGGATAGGTTTTGTTAAAATTTTGCATTATATTCCCTATAAGTCTGGTTAGTCTACAGGCTATAAATTATCACGCTATTTGCTATGGGGGATGAGCAATATTGCAATTTGTTCGTATTATTCTATAGTTTACCGTAAATTGTAAAAAAACGAGCCGCAAGGTTAGAATATTGCAGATAGTTGCAGATTTAACCTTTTAGATGATTTCTTCACGCTATACCTTCATGGAGCTAAGCAATCAATCATGACACATACAGAGTGGATTTTTCAAATGACAATAAAAGATATCAATAAAATAAAACGTCATTTACCCAAACTTGGTACATACAATATAACACCATCCTCTAGCGACAGGTGGTCTTGCTTCCGCGGCAGTTTCCCATGCGCAAGCGGCTGCAGAGTAGCTACAGACATGATTTATGATGCGATGCGGCGATCATGGTGCCGTTCGATTACCGAGGCGGATTGCTACTCAAGTGTTAGTACGCTGATAGATCTCATTTGTCTATTAATTCGATGTCTAATTACTGCAGTTTTGTGTTGAAATATCTGGAAGTTTGTTCAGTGACAGAAAAGTGGAAAGGGCTCCGTTTGTGTTGGTATGCGCATGTAACGATGGCGATGAAACTATGTGACCGGAAGAGTGTTGAAAATAAAATGAATTAGAGAAAATATTAATTGGAATAACATGAATGAAGAGGCAGTGAATGATAACGTGACAGCTGAAGTAAATGGAAGAGAACAATTATACTTTGCGCCAATTCCACTAAACTTGCTCAACCCTTCGAATTACTACGTATGTTAAGAAATCCTAATAGCTTAGCCATGCAGCCCCTTTAAACATCTATGAGGGAATCATCATCATCATCTGCCTAGCTTTTTCACAACTATGTTAGGGTCGGCTTCCAGTCTAACCGGACGCAGCTGAATACCAGTATTTTACATGGAGCGACTGCCTATCTGACCTCCACAATCCAGTCACTAGGTAATACGATACCTTGTGGTAAGGCCGGTTGGCAGATTTATTGTATACAGTATGGTATGTTATCAGTAGAAGTTCTACCTTACCTACTGCTAAACCCTTGACTGCCAAAAAAGAAAAGGTATGCATAATTTTCATACTAAACTGAAATTAGCATTAATAAGTTACAACAAAAAAAAAACAACCTCAATATCTCACGTTAAACAAAGCATGAAATATTAACGTTATATAACAATAAATAATTTGTACCAACCTTAGCAGAAGGTCACAAAACATTGCTGAGGAGAACATTGAAATTAATTACTAATTATTCATAATACTTCGTGCGAAGAGCTCGTATATCATCACGGAGCTTCCTTAATCCGGTGTTGAAAAATAAATAAATAAACTGTTTAGATAAGACTTTATATTGACGTTTTCCCTTTTGTAATAAGTATACTGCATTTTCACATCCTGCTTAATTTTTTAAGCATCATTAAAGGTGGTGCTCCCAAAAGAACTAAGTCTGTTTTCATTACATACAGGCACTTGTGATGTGTAAATTATAGTAAAGTATGTGTGTTTATATTATCATATTAGATCAGTGCTAGAAGTGCTAACTCTGAGGTTTTTCAGTCAGGAAGCTAATGCCTGAGTTGGTTTTCAACTCTGATCAGGTTATTTCTAGCGTACGCCTCCAGTATTTAACAAAAAACTAACTTAAAGTCAACAAACACAAAATAACCTATAAATTATAAAACACTACACACAACATCACGCCTGTGTTCCCCGAAGGGTTAGGCAGAGGCGTACCTATAGTACACCTATATTTCGCCAGTTATGTTAAGTCCCATGTAATAGGGGGCGAGCCTATTGCCATCAACAGGGCACAAATCCAAACTCCGAGCTGCTACTGAGAAATTCCAGATGGAAAAACCCAATAACACTTTGCCCGACCCGGGAATCGAACCCAAGACCTCATACTCAGCAGTAGCGCTTGCGACCACTAGACCAACGAGGCAGTTATAAAACGACCAATTATAAAACGTTCATAATTTATTGACTTTTCTACTAAAGCTGCTTTTTTACCAGTGGAAGACGCTTCCCCTGTCCTTAGCTCGTCTTTTAACAGTGCTAAACTGCAAGTCTCATACGTATTTATCTAGTTTTCGTATAATTTGTGATCGACACAAATGTAAACATGTAAGTTGTACGTCTTTACACAACAATGGCGGTTTAAAGACGTACAACTGTGTTGACACCTGTTATGAGCTTTCAGTTTTTAACCTCAATGAAGATCGATTTACTTTAAATAATTTCATGTCTAATAAATATTTTAACTTTAGTTAGAGATAATTGCTTGTAAGCCCTACTATTAATATTCGCATGCCAAAATTTTGCAAAATGTGTCGTCGCACAAGAATACTTATGTTGTAACCGCATTTAAAGCAAATAAATGACTTTGACTTTGACTTTGCTTACTCTATTTTATTGTACTGTCACTGCCGTCAAAATACTCGTATATTATACTTAGATTAGCATAACACATTAAATGCGCATCATTTCAAAGAATGGTTTATTCATACTACTACGTTTATTTTTTATTACATTTTGTCAATTCAACAACATTCAGTGTGTTATTGACGTTGTTGAACAGACAATTTTTTCGAACATAAAGCAAGAAATGGATTAGCAATATGCTTCCAAATGATTCAGATTGTGATCGATCGCGTGTTGCACAATTAGGGTGCTGGTCTTCATAAAGGTGGTCTACAGCGAAACATTTTACGCCATGTTGAGCAAACCATTATTGAATCATCTCTCTCGGTATTGCTGTATTTAGCATTTAGTTTAGATGTTTTACTGCTATTTGATTTGTATTGAAGTTGTTCAACTCTATGTACCTACCTACTGATAGCAGGCGTTCATAAGCCTTATAAAATAATACGTAAAAAAATATTAGGACAGAATAATAATAGTCAGATGCTCCGATACATCCAGCTAAAGACAACACTCTTTTTCTAAAAATTGTATCGAAATTATTTTTCTATTCCTGTACAAAAGGCCGAAATAAATAAATATTATTCCGTAGAAGGAGAGGTAGTCTATACAGTCCCCTCGACTATTACAAAATGATTACCGTTTTCAACACAAAAGAATAAAGGGCTCCAGGATCTAAGAGTAGAACCAACAAATTAAAAAGAGTTACCGCGTGGAACTCAATTTCAACTTGACAACTCAACCTCCTATGACCTCACAGCATCACGATAACCACAACTAAGTAAGCGCGAGTCTAATGTGAATATAAAAGCCGTATTAAACCGAGATTACATGCAGTGCGATAATAGTGCGTGAACTTACATTACTACTCTGTGGGAATTGTTTATGTTCATATCTTTATGCTGGTGAACTTCTGGGTGGATTAACAAAACAATTAGGACAGACATAGGGCGTGGAAGTTGGTCCAGAGAATAACAATTACACACACACGACACAATTCTTTAATAATTCCGAAAATACGAGACCTGCCTTTCGCAGTTGACGTCTTTCGGTTGAATGTTGATGACGGTGACACAATTTCTGCTACTGCTGAACAGCGTTGCTTTGACTTTGACGAATGTGGAGCCTGTGATAAATTAAAGCTTCATTTTATATTTGTAATATATATGGTGTACATAATCAAGAGTATTCTATCTATCTTTGCCTCTAAGGTCGGCTGCATCAGCTATCTGTTTCCATAGATAGCGGTTACCACTTCCGCTTTGCGATTTTCGGTTTTGATAGCAGTTTGTCGACTATTGCATGATTGTCGGTCGTCGTACTCTACGATCTTAAGATGAGGCTCCTTGAACCCCGTACACGTTATGGTTCTATAAGATCTGATGTCTGTTCTCGAGGTGTTCAGCCAAGCCAAGGCACGCATATGCTTATTTAAATGAAGTTGTAGCTGCAGCTTGTTTAATACCTGCTTAAAACTCGCTAAATTTTGTGGACTATTTACATTTTTTTGCATTTCTAGTCAAAGGATCAGTGGTAGCCAAGTGGTAACGGCCCCGACTTACGAGTATACTCTATATCAGAGTCATTTACATCAACATTTATTTCACGAATAGTAGTTATTAAACTGTGTCATCATAACGGTGATTCACAGTTTTATTTCTTTAATAAAAATAATGTATTTTAAATTGACCAAAATATAATAGCATCCTAGCACAGTGGGTCACTAAAGGTCATATTATATCACACCTTATGTGCAAAGCATATGCACCTTTTTGTAAGGATATTTTAAGGTGGATAATAGGTTAAATGTAAATGTTGGGTCTATATGAAATTGTGTAACTTTCGGAAGTGTGCTGCTAATGGCTATACACAACACACTTGACCGTCGACACATATTTCTGGTCACTTAGAGCAGGCAGATACATCCGTTTTTCTCTGAAATTGATTGTGTAATATTGACGTTTGATCTTGAATTTTGAACCTTTTGAATAAATATTGGGGATATGAAACAGGTTCACTTTCTATTACGGTTGGAGCAAACAGGACAGCAAGGTCAAAAAGACGGATTGTCGCCGACACTTTACTCAATATTTGTACCTGTGAACCTGCTTATGTATTTCCTAGACACTAAACTATTTTCTGTTGAGGCCATTATCTAAAAGCAGGAGACGGTTATACAAGTCACAAACTAAGGCCAGTTAAGTCCAGTTCTCCATAATTCCGATCAATAATGTACGGGAAGCTGTCCCCCCACCGGATCCCGTCCCATCCTAATTGAAATAATAATAGAAAAACAAAATCGAATCGACACTATCCAGTCAAGCGAAACAACAAATATTATCCTAAAAAACCTAGCCAGGAAGTATCTTAACCCTTCCTGTGCTGCTCATACACGGTCGGTTAACAAAACGAATTGATTCCACTGAAAAAAAGAAACATTAGACATACGACCAATCCTTTTGCTATCGCTCAGTTACTGAGACAATTATCTAATTACACACTGTACTAGTATAATAAGCATTCTAGGGTAACAGTTTTTAAGAAAATGCTATTTCAAATGCAGACAGTTGACAAAGACACAATAGTAAGTAACCACAGAGGCCGGAAGTTCATCGACACTCGACACAACTCTATCGATCGACATCTGTTCCCGCGGCGACGACCACGGCGGCGCCCGCGCACTCTCTTATTACATTCTACTTGTTCACGTTATCTCTTGCTATGGAAATTAATATTGTTTTAGAAGTAGCATTTGATCGTCTCTTGTTTTTGTTCGACATAGAGCGTCAATTATTCGAAGACTACTTTTTGCTGTAGGTACTACAGAAGTTCAATCATTACGATCTACAGAACTATTCTCATTTGGAGAATCTGTAGATAACCTCGTGTAAAACCTAAGAGCATGAGCTTGGAAACCCATAATCATCATCTTAGACTGACAAATAAATTAAAAATCACAATCTAAAAGGTAGTGTTTAACAAAATCCATTACATAAATCCGCCTGTTTTTGTTTTATTTTTGTTTTAAATTGTCATTAAAATTTAAATAACTTCAAAACATTAGATAACGAGTATTCGACACCGGACCAATCACCAGGATAGCATAGATGTGTGTTAGTTAATCATTACCTAATCGACAACTTTCGTTCAACAAAAACTGTAGTCAGGTTACCACGCGTTACGTCAACGAAGCACGGGTTGGATTTGAGAAGATTCCGTATGTAATTATAATTTTGACTGTAATCTGTATTAAAATGGGCATTATTATTTTCAACTATTATTTTCTTTATAATTAAATAAAAGACAAAATACATCGGCTCCAAAAACTCCTTCATAATCCTTCATCCTTCAATTTGGCCATTTTTATCCCAGCCAAGTATAATTAGACTACTTCTGGAAAATCACTCTGTAACTGATTAATTTTAAATTCCTATAAGTTTGTCAAAAGTGGTAGGTATTTACAAGTTACTTTTATGCCCAGCTCACGAAATTTCACAGCGGGAATCGATCGATATCAAAATGATGATAGTAGAGCAATCTGTTTTCATTTAAACGAGCATAATTGACATTCGCCTAAACATTATCGTATCTAGTTACTACGTTTACTATGGGTACTACGTAGGTTGAAATATTTGTACGTCATGGTCCTCACGTGATCTGACTAAGATTATGTCTAGACTTTAAAAGAGACTGACCTCTGAGTTAGTTTCAGTGTTTCTTCTAAGAGTAGTCAGATAGGAAACATCAACTTCATCTAGTTTTAAAATATTATTATTTATTTTGACATGTAAAAGTGCTTTTTACAAGCAATATACACAAAAAAATATCATTTATCACTCTCTGCCATAACAACCTGTGTCAACTGAACCCTACCAACAGTCAACCTCCTCAGTCACGCACGCGCGTCGCGCTCAACGATGCGCGAGCGCAACCTCTCGACACGGACTCTCAAGATGAGCACTATTACCGAACCATCGCACTTAGAACAACGCTAATGCTTTATTTACACCCTAATTATGGACAAGGATGTACCGCGGATTTACGCGGACGTGTTGATATTACAATTGATGCATAGTATGATTAAGTCTACGTGTTGAAAGACGAAAAAAATATATTTTGTTTGGTATTTCTAATATTTTTAGGTCTGTCAAACTTAAAACATAAATTCATCATCATAATTATATCAAGATATCAAGCACAGCTAGAGATAAAGCCAGTGCCAACTTGCTCAGTACATGTGCAAGGGATGATGGATCACTTATTATCATTTCTAATGGATAGGAGACACATAGAACTTAATAGCTTAAAAAAAAAACAGAAAACTACCAGGATCTTTGCCTGACTTCCAGATTCTTAAAATCTTACCAAAATTACAGTCAGTTTTGCTGGTAAAATGAGGGTAAACTATTATGATTGGTTCACCAAAACAATGAGCAATACTCGTTACTCAAAGACTTTTCACTGTCCTACCTCTATTATTTCTTGCCTTCAAAAAACTGCGCTAGCTCTACAACACCCCATCATCGTTCATAGCATTAAAGAACGCACGTCCCGTTTACGTAACGAATGTACTTGAGTGAATGGTGGCCGAGTCAATGAACGTGCATATCTATCGCAGTTCGAGCTTGTACTAATCGCTTGTGACAAATTGTATTCGATTATGTATCTCTGCTTAACCGCAAACTTGATTATTAGGATATTGATTAATAAATTTTTATAAACGGATATGAGTCAATGGAAAACAAATTCAGATTATTAGATAGAGTTGCATAAGAACTACATCAAGAAATGACTTTTTAAAAGAAGTGCAGAAAAGCCGCTACGAATGTTGATACTTACATAAGTACATCCAGCGCAGCCTGGATAGTCAGCCCCGGTGAGAACCTTACTGCCTTATCTTTTTAGCAAATAATGGGCTTTTAACATATTTTAGCTCGTGCCGAAACGATAAAAAAAGAAGAAGTAGGTAAGTGGTAAATCTCGATTCCAACAAACAGCACTCATTCACAAGCATAAATAGCTTATGACCATCGCATATCATTGATCTTGCTGACACGAGCTAACCAGGTCAGAGTGCATTATATTCAGGGAGTTTCACCTTAATGCACTCTTTCTTCTATTATTACGTAAGGCTGCGAACACATAAATTCATATTTCAACTACTCCAAGATCACTTCAAGATTATCATTCGTTAATCATTCGCCGACAGACGTTACAGCAGCATTTCTATTCCTTTCCTCAAATTGACAGCCTTACCATCTAAGAGATAAGGATCAGTAGTCGTACGTTAGATATGTATCTATATGTTACGCAACCAAACCTAGCCGGTGCGAAGCCGAAGCACCCTGTTGGTTAACGATCGATATGTTGATTTATGAAGCTTTGGATACAATATTACGTATTAGTAATAGTGGGTGAAGAAAGTGGCTACAACGAGACAAGATCTTAAACTAGTAAACAAAGATGACGGAACCTCGCGAGATGGCAATAATTTAAAGACAGTAGACGTAGAACTGATTGGTGAAACGCAGTGAGAGTACAAAGCGCTCCCATTCATGTTTATAATGTCCAGTGCATTGGGCATACCCTCGAATTCTAGAATACTATTCCAGAAAAAAGAACAGAATGATGGATCTTAGAAAAATCGGTTATCAACTGATGTGATTGGCTTACAATCACCCAACACACAACCGCTACATTGACAGGGTGGAATTAAATTGACGACACGGTTGGCGCAGTGGTCAAGCGATTGACTGCTGCGCTGCGTGTCGCGGGTTCGCTTCCTACACGGAAGAAATATTTGTATGACCTACAAGTAGTTGTTCCGGGTCTGGCTGTTTGTGTATGTGAGTTTAAATGCTTGTTAACGCACCCACAACACAGGAGAAATTCCTAGTGTGGGGCAACGTTTTTTTCCCATCACGCGCCTTATGTTGCCCGTTATCATCACAAAAAGCCTCACATTCCGTCAGCCGTCAGCGACGCAGGCGCCGAGTTTATCGCGAATCAATCACCTTTCACCGCGCACCAACATTTATTATTATAATTAATTGTCGCGCTTGTGTGTGTGTCAGCTTTCACTACCACGCTTGTTATGTCTTTTGTCTTCGATTGGCTGAACGAGGAAAATTGCAAGTTTATGAGATATTTTTGAGACCTAAACATTTCGGCAGCACCTGTACTCAGTATGGTATGATACATTACTGTAGTGTCCCCCATGCTTTGCTCTCTCTTCAATATCTGTAACTACAACAGTCTGAAATAACAGAGTTGAGTTATCTATCTGTCTGTTTGTCTAGTAACGTACTAAAACAAACCACTTTTCTATTGTTTTTTTTTATAACCTGCGTAAGTTTCTACGCTAGGCGGTCTAGAATCATGTGCTGAATTCATGGTTACAGTTCGCGTGTCAATATCCCTGCCACCCTGTATGCAGCTGTCAACGTAAATGAAAAACTATGTATGTAGGTATATGTGAAGGACATTGCATGATGAAGTAATATCCAGCAACATCGGCAATCATAATCAGCGAACAAATCACCAATTCGTTACGCATTTCTAGCTAAAAGAAATATAAACTCTATCTTTTATATCTCCTTACACAACTATCACTATAATAATGATAGTTGTGCAAGGAGATTAAATATTGCCAAATCAAATTGTTCTTTTATCTTGTACGGATTCTTTGCAGAACTTTGGAACAATTCTAAAGTTTATTTAAATTCGCTGACGCAAAAAAGGATGTTGTCAAGAATGCTTTGCTGTGGCTTCGACAGGGTGATTTGTGTAGGGGTGATTTATATTTTCTGAAAGCTAATGTTTTCGCGTCGTTGTGTTAAAATAGTTTTAGAGTTTTCCAAGATCTTTCGCAACAGTTTCAAAAGTGACTTTCGGATTATACCCCGAACCGACTTTCTCATTTCAATAACGCATTTTACAGGTATTCTATACCTTCATTCTTTCAGTGAAAATATGACAATTGTGAAAATATAGCCTCTTTAGAGGAATACTTCATTAATCAGCTAATTTTAAGCCACTTTTCAACAAAGCCTTGTTGAAATTCTTTCACATTCTTGTCTGTCATCTTCCATATTCTTTCCTTCCTTATTAACTTTAACAAACATCTCCTAAGACAGATTACATTACAAATGATTCCACTTTTTATTCATAAGTACTTGCCTCCGTGGGATCCATCAGAAGCCTTTCACATAGCTGTGTAATTACATAAAAACGACTGCTATGTACACCTGTCATGGCCGTCACATGGTTGTGTTCGTACTGCAGTTATTAGAGGTAGAGTCGTGAAGATGGGCCAGTAATTAGTTATTAAGTTAAACAAAACATTTATCAAGGCTGTTAGAGCATTTAGAGATTTCCACTAAAATTGTTGTCATGATTTTTGTTTTATGTGAAACCGCATTTGAATAATGACACACATCGTCATTGAATGTTTTAAAGAAGTCGACCAATTGTTCAGTAAAAGTACCTATCCAAACGAGAGATGTGCTCTCCAACGTCGGTAAGTCAGTGAGAATATATATTGCCACTAACATAATTTAATTTCAGTCTGTAAAGTTTTAAATCCACCATATTGAGTTCAGCAAATGAGCTCCTAGCTCCCACGACACTCAACCACTTTTAAATTAGGAACCAATAACGCATACCAACACCACATCATTCTTATCACCACTTCCTCAATGTCAAGTTCGAGACACAACAGATGCCACATGTCCAATCACAAGCGACGCCCAGTAATTATATTGTCAAGCATATTCGTCACTGTCATGATGCGGCTTCTATTGAATGTCGTGGTTCTTAATGGTTAATGTAATTGCTGGTGATGATACGTGATTGGGTGAAAGAGGAAGAGTGTTTGTCATCTCAGATAAATGGTGCAGCTGGTTATTTTATTATCATCATCTATATACAGAAGATCAGCTGGTAAATATTATCCGCTATTGAGGTTGCTTCTCATATTAAGTGGGGCGTGAAACACCTACAAAGTTTTATCTTTCCGTGTGACAGCAACTGAGAATGTAATAATGATACCGGCCTATTATTACTCACTGCTGGGCAAAGGCCTCTTCTGATACAGAGAAGGCACGAGTATTGATCACCACGCTTGCTCAAGATGGATTGGCGATTTCAGACTTACTGTAAGTCATTCCACACGATGTTTTTCCGTCACCAATGTCCTTAATATGCAAGATGAAAAATCATCAGGTTCCTTGCAGAGCAGCATTGATAATCTGCTCAAAATGAATATGAAAGATCTGACTAGTAGTTCCGAGTAGGTTATGGCCATACTAATAGTTCTACACATATTTCAGATACCTACATTGAAAAGTAGTAAGTCTCACAAATGACTCACAAGATCAACGAACCCATACCAAGAACAAGCGTAAATACAACGAATTGTAAATCAATAAACTGAAAAGTTAAGAGCTAGCACTATTCTGATTGGTAATTGGTTAAGTTAATCCATTAGAACGATTATATCTACGATAATAATCGATTTCTTTTCCACAGTTCACACATTTGTTCGATTAATTATAATTAATCGAACAAAATAATTATTCGCGCGTTTGCAGTACAACGCACTAGTTAGACAAAACTTCGACTAATTAAACGAGGAATTCTCCAGGCACATCTTAGGACCTATCGTAATATGTGATGTAATTAATGATGATGTCATAACATGAATGTTTTCCTTCCCAATACATTTCTCTATTATGTCGGCCCCGTTAAATAGAAACCGCGCATTTCGTAAGAACTCTTCAACACAAATCATGAATTAACATTAAAGGACTCTTCACTACCACTTCAGCTGGTTCACTTTACTTACAAATATGACAATATGGTATTTTTGAATTATTTAAATATTAATTCAAAAATTCCAAAGTTAACCTTTTTTTGGGTGAGAAATTATCAAATAACTTTTCTAGTGTCTGTTTTTTAACACAATCATCAACAAGGATGGGGCGTCGGTGTATCTAAAGCAGTTTTAGACACACTGACGCCCTATTCTTTGGGATTTAGTGCCTGCACTTAAAACGTGGTAACAATAAAATAGTTACTACTAATTTTAATGGTACCACGTTTTTTAAACCTATGCTCATTCCTGGCTGCTGCTAATATGATCATTGTAGACCCTGTCGCACACAGCAAAGTAGTAGGAGAGAGGAAGCTTTAAAAACTTAACTCATCAGTCTTCTTAATTATATTTATTGTGTTATAAAAAACCCTACTAAGTTTTTCTAATGTGTATTCAAATATATGTGTGAATTTTCAAATATAAATGTAAATACTTTCTGTTTTAATAATAACTACGTATATAATATAGCACTTATAGCTGTTTATCGTTTAAATATTATTTTCTAATAAAGTAGTATTCTCTGATTAAAAATTGTTAAGTTCTTTTATAATCTTTAAACAGGAGTCCAGTTCATCCTGCCATCTTCTTCAATACTGTTCCTATCTCAATCTACCGCTGCAATCTAAGCACCTAGTGTGTATACCCAACTAAATGGCGTGTACCGCTAATATTGCGTGCGCGCACCGCTGATCGGAATGACGCCCATCTGCATAACGTCGCGATGAGCAGATAATAGTGTAATGGCGAGTGACACATTACTACACGGAATGTAGCCACGAGCTACTAGCCACCGCGGTTGAGCAAGTCTGGGACACACTGGGAACCAAAAATAGAGAAGTTGGCTATAGATGCAAAGGATATTGTAATAAAAGATGAGTTGTAGTATCAATAGGACACCTAAACTTCCTGTTTTTATTTCCAGTGTGTTACGTCATAAGCGGAGGTCTTTTTCTTTTCCGCCGTATTGTGTAAAAATGAGTTATTTTAGTCTGCTGCTGAACGTAACAAAGAAGATCACACTCATGGAGGCTCTTTCGGTGTTTGTAGTTACACCCTTATCCCACTGATGATGGAAGTCTTATGAAATAGTTGCCGTTTACAGACACAATATTTTAAAACTCCAAGATGACTACATGTTATAACACTTCACAAACCAACATAAACTGGCAGGCAAGTGACTAGCCCCATTATGTACTTAGACAGTTTTAATCTTTATCATGGATCTCAGCCCAGCGACATCAAAACCCAGGGATTCGCACCCACGCGCCACATTCTAGCCCACACCAGCTTTCCAATCAATGTATATCTCACTTATTGACACAAGCAGGTAAAAGTCACAGCTATTGACTTCATTACATAAAAATGGTCTTTACTCATTACATAGTATTTGTACGAGAAGTATTTGGAGGATAAACATTGAGAGTGTGCTGTTTGCCTTGCAATTTGTATTGGCAATAGGCGAATTGTTTTCTAACCGAGACGTCTAGATTAAACAAGACAAACTTTATTGCGTCTGTTTATGTTGTTACCTAGTGAACAGACGCAAGTGGTGGCTTCAAGACTCGGCACTGTATTACCCTGACACTATCTATAATATTTTTTTTTTTTTGGCAATTTAATTTGACTTTTTGATTTTAATTCGTTTTTTGTAATATAATTTACTTTGAACGTTTACATGCCTCATTGGTAGATTGTACAGGTATCTCAAAATTTAGTAAACACCTTTATTTATGTACTTTCTAAGCAAATAAACGATTATGATTACTAACTCATGGAGAAGGAAAACTTTGTAGTACATATACTGTAGTAGTGTGTGTGGTCTGAAACCGGTAACTGACGGTTGTTATGCTTTACAAGAGACAGTTACAGACTACTGCCAGTTTCGATATTTATTATTAAAGTGCAAAACACACACTGGAACACGAATCGCGTCCAAAAAATAGTCTATAATTGCAATTAAAGTCCCTAAAAAGTCCACCCTTCACCCTTTATTAGTCTACCCCAGTATATTCCCACCCTAACGTCCAACTGTACCGCTACTCAAGTAATCGTTTAGCTTCGCGTTTACGTTCGCATCACTCATCATTTATCGTGACGCGATCAGATACCGATTTATCATAAGTAGTTTTTGTGATGGTGGAACTTGCTGTCACAGTATTGAATGCATAATATTCCACCTTAAATAAGATAATATTAAGCTATAGTCGATAGATCAATCAACTCAGCCTATCGCAGTTCACTGCTGAACATAGGCCTCTCCCAGGCTGCGTCACAACACCCTGTCCTCCGCCTTCCGCATCCAGTCTGTCCCAGTCACTTTTTAAGGTCGTTGGTCCATCTTGGAATCGTGGTAGTAGGTAGATTCCATTTTTTTTGGGTGGGAAGTTATCAAATTACTTCTCCCGCTCTGCGCGGAGCGGAAGGGCATCTCAGACTCTTACTGACTAAAACCCACCCATGTTCCTTCAGTTGCCATGTTGCCGAGGGCCACGATCTCCCTTTCGGACTTCTTCGGAACCCCGACAGAGTCGGTAGATACCAGACAGCATTATTTAGCGATTCGCTCACAACTCACATAAGTTTTTCCCAAAGTGGCAAAGCAGTCGACCTCGAGGGGTGACAGCCATCAAGAAGACTTGCAGCAGTTTTTGAGCTTTCTACAAAGAAAATACAGCTATTTATCCTTTTAAATATTTAAGCCGCGTATGAATTTTGGACCGTTCTGACATTCCATGGATTTCAAACTCTAAGTAAAAGTATTTTTTAATATATGTTTTTTTAAGCGGAGTTCGTGAGGTTCATTAAAATTATGTTAATTCATTACAAAACAAGCCTTCCTAAAGACCAAAACCTTCTACCATCCGTATCGATGGATTGGATTATCAAATATGTTATATCATACAAAACAGGTTTCTCTGTAACTGCTAAAGCTTGTTTGATAAAATGACAAAAAGTTACCACTTTCTAAACATAAGTAGTTACCTACGTATCTACAAAACTGATCATTGTGTGAATAATTTGTCAAATATGGCAAGAACTTCGGTAAACATATAATATATTATTTTGAGTTACCTTGAGATAAGCAATTCAAATTGATCATGCCTTTGAGCTGTAATCTAGAATGATTAGGATCTTTGGAATCAAGCTACTTAACATTTATATACTGTTTACAACCAAATAATCGCTTATCTGAAACAGATTTTTTGCTATGTTAATCCCATCTTTTACCAATCCCTTTACAGTTTCTGTTGCATAAAGTTAATGTTATTACATTACTTATTCAGCTTTGCATAAAGCACATCACAGACGTAGCTAACTATAGCTACGTCAAATTTCTAGTACTAGAATTATACTTATATTAATATATACTTATATACTTTTTTCTTGCGTAATTTTTGGTGACGTACTAGAAATTTTTATTATAGCTCCGTCTAAAGTCGCTCGAAGATTACGATGGAAAATATATCGTAATATTTTATTATGTCTTGCTATAATATATATTATAGCTACGTCTGTGATGGTCTTTAACATAACGAGCTCCGCCACAAATCTACAATACGTTTATATTATACGTATATACCTACCCACTTATGAAGTCATCTCTTCACATTTCTCATACACATTATGATTTCATGCACGAGTATGCATTTGTAATCTCATGTCATCTCACGACCTTCCCACAAAGCCGCGAAAGTGGATAGCAAACAAACAAACAAACATAAATATAAGATGTGCACGCTAGATTATGCACTTCTCTCATATTACACGGTATGATATTGTTCTTCCAAAAAAAAACGTAACTACTAAGTAGGATGTCTCCTGCATCATGGGTCGTTTATACATACAAGGTGTTATTTCATAACTGGAAACCTCCAAATGGGTCATAGTACTCATCATTATGACAACTTTTACTATGGGACCAACACTGAAATCGTGAAAAAATAATTATCTGTTCCATACATTTATGATCGCAAAACTTAACTAAATGTAGAGAAAAGTTTTGTTTTCGGGATTTTCGGGTTGGTCCTACCAAATCTGATCAACGTATCTATAATTTTCCTCCTATTAAATATCTACTTGTTCAACCACTCGATCGACAAGGTCAGTTTCATCGATCGCAGGCGGTGGTGAATCCTGTTGATCCCGTATTTAAGCTGATTATATCACTACACTGGCTCATCACCACACCAAGCCTCTCGTGCAGACAACTCCTCACTTTCAACTGTTTCCCGCTATTCGTCGTGAACTGACAGTTGACATAAGTGACAGCGACCCCACTGCTGACGTGCATGAGATAGTGTTTACATATCTATTGAATAAATACACTTCAGGCGGGAACAATTCTTTCTTTTTTTCGAGAATTTTAATTTAAATGTTTTGTTTTTTTTATAATGCACTAGCTTCCGCCAACGGCTTCGCCCGCGTGATATCTTTATAAATTATAGCCAGTTACTCAGTGATAATATAGCATTCTACTGGTGAAATATTTTTTTAAATCGGTTCACAAGTTTTTGAGTTTATTCATTACAAACAAACAAACATACAAAAAAACAAATCTTTTCTCTTTATAATATTAGTTTAGATTTAGATTGGGGTCGCCAAATTATGCCAACCCAGGGTGTAGAAACTAAGAGTACTTACTTTATTACTAATCAGCAGATCACAGCTACTAGTGTAGTCGCTTTTGGTAGTCATAGAAAGACTTCCGGTGAGTAACACATCAGTATGCGAAAGAATTGGACAAAGAAATCAAAAGTAGAGTATTGATCTATCGGAAACAAACTCGTAACATCGATTATCTGAACTAGTACATAATACAATCGCAGTAGGTCGCCGGTAAGGGTACCGCAAGCAATCGCAAGGGTACCGCAGCCATTTAAATAAAATTTCAAAAATTGTAACTATTCCCCCTGCGCCCCCCCCCCCCCCCCCCCCGTGCCACCGGTCGATAGATGCCTCACCCCCGCGCTCGCCCGCACGCTAATAAGTGAAAGTTTATCACTGTGATGGAAATATTAGTTTGGTGTGTGGTGCAAAGTGGTGAGAGAAGCGATGATAACATCTATTTTTAGAATTCTCACATTAACTCTGAAATTCTGCTTCAATACTCTTTCATAATGTAAATAAAAACTTGCTTCTTTATTTGTTGTTCTATCGGCGTACAAATATGACAGATCTTTATGGATTTTCATCGCGATTTCGTTAGCCCCAACCATAGGCCCCAGCTTAAAACATTCGTCCTGACACAGATTAGATCAAACCAAGTAATACCTTTTTTCAAAATCAATTCTACATTATAAAAAATTCTGTCTGTCTGTCTGCCCATTATCTTAAGAGTAAACATTTATTGTTAATATAGCTTTTATTATCTCCTTCTTACCCGCTACAGCTTATAACTTGGCCAATCCAATCAAATACATTAACCCATTATAAGGAATATCAAAACCTCTCTATTTCCAAAAGCTAAATTACCATAGACCATATTATTACAAACAGAATTACATACATTTGTACTAATAACATAATTCACCTATAGCGAGCTAATACGAGTACTGACGACGCTTGCTGACTGTTTGTTGCCAATTTTAGTCTAAATAATAAATGGCCGAAAATTCCAATCCGGATTTCAGGATTATACCCAGCGCCCCAATTGCGTTACACACTTGCAATCGTAATCCGAAGGATTTTGAAGAAATTCCTAAACTATTACTGGATCAAGAAAAGATGTTTGAAAAATTCGTATGCTTAACAACGCAAATAGCATGGCATTGCCCTTGTAAGTGTGTTACACAAACATCCCGCAGGATACTTCTTATTTATGTTTTAATGAAAACCAGATAAACCGATGACCTGAGTAATAGCTCCAAAGGGCCCAGAATAGATCCTTGTGGAAAACCTCGAAGGAGTTCTTTGTCTGAAAGTGTGTTCCGGTTCATTTGATCAAATAAAATCAGTGCAGTCTTAGACCTAAGACAGTGTATATTACTGTGAAAAAGAGGCCCTAATGGAGGCCGTGGCTGGTAAGTTAAGCTCAACGAGGACTCCGCTCGCACAGACGCTTACACATAAGCCAAGCCAAATAACTTTTATAAATTAAAAGGGAAAAACACGAAATCGAATATGTTGCGTTTTGTAATTTGTAAAGATGTCAGCTGTACCTGCCAGATAATAAACCCACAATCTGTAGGCCGAGATCTATAAATGTTACCTAACATGTAGGTACCTACTCTAAGGCTAATCGTTATTCTTGTGAGTGTCGCACACTGTCAACTACAATCTTAATGGAAGATAAAGACAGGAACATGTGTGAGCCAAAGCACGGGCTAAGTAGCGTTTTTAACTTAAGAGACGTGGTTATAAAAGTCCCAGACCACCACGAAATGCCATATCGACTATCCTTAGAACAATACGTTTTCCATCCATCAACATTTTATGTTTTGTAATAAACGTTAACTTTTACCCCTGTTGCGACTGTTGCGAGGGAAAACCATAGCCACCACGCGATGGAGCACCATGGTTCGTGGTTCACCATCGTGGGCCATACATCATACATTGGTACAACTTTCGCTTTTGTCTCGCGTGATGGCTTCTTTAATCTATGGCTTTTTATTGCCGTAGAGATGTACCTATTGGTTGTGTATAGGTGTGGTCGTGTGGTATAGGCTTGATTTGCTAATATATAGTTAATAAATAAGGTCACATCTTTTATTTATGAAAATAATTTGCTGGTAAAAGAGCCGGAAAAAACAAATTATGGTACACATTTGTTGTTCTCTAGATTCACAACCACAATTTGTCATTTTGTCTATTCTTCCGTCGACAAAACCCGTTTCTAAAATGGTGATGCTACGCGTGCTGGTCTAGGTAAGCGTATCCTCCTTCCTATGTCGACGGAGGGCTATGTCGTCTCCAACTGGCTATAACCGCGGTGCAACTTCTTCCAGCCTTTTGGGAACCCTATCCCTTGGGTCGGGACTATTGAAGTCATCCGTGGCCCCATTGACAAGTCTGTTTTTACGCTACTTGATTGGTTGATTTTACATTCTGTGATTACTTGAACTCCCACACTGACTTATTAGTATTCGTTGTAAAAAAATTAGGGATATCGTATAGGTACTTTTACAATGCTTGTAAATATGTGAACACCTTGTATCCATCACATAATTAATTTTTCTGTCATTGCTTCATTTTAAATTATTTTTTTACCTATTGTGGTATTATAGTAATCTTATTCCAGGTGCATCGTTTTCACATATAATTAATGTGTAGAAAATATTGTACAACATTTTAAAAGAGTAACGGTGTAGTTTCTTGCCCATTCTTCTCGATACGAACTACCTTTTCGAAGGCGCAACTAGAATCAATTCCATTGTTTGTAAATTATGACGTAAAAGTGCATTTTATGTGCATAATTGTAGTTAATTATTTGACTGTGACCTCTCGGAAGGTTCTCCGTAGAGTCGTGCGGTAATTGTCATGCCAATGATGGCTTTGTACAAACTCCAATTTCATTAACAGAAGTAGCAATGTCAAACATGATACGTTTAAGAATTGATTTATAAACGTTTCTTAAATATAATAAATTAACCCCATAGTGTCCTTAATTTCCACGGAAGACGTTTTTATTACATACCGACACACCCTCTCCATTTAAAACTTAGCACGCAATAGTCTTCACAATAAACATCTTTCTCCTTTATAAGATCTCACAAACAGGCATGTAACAAGTTTCCTACTTCTAGGAATGTGCCCAACAAATGCGATGCTATTTTTATTGGTAACACACTTAAGACCTGTCTGCCAAGGATTATTGAGCTCGCGGTAGAAAGCGTCTTACTTATACGAGTATCGATAACTTGATGAGACAACTAAATGTCACATGATTTAGGAAACGTTGAGTCAGCAATAAAAACATTCATAATGACCATTTGCATTGGGTTTGTACAGAGTTCACGCTTTACAAATCCTAGGTGCGTTCTTTACATCTTTTACCCATTTAGATTACCCCTATAATCTCAAAATCAGACCAGAAGTATCAAGAACCTAAGACATAATAAACCAGAAACCAGCTAGAAATAAGAAAAATAGTGTATGAACACAGACACACACAAGCATCACATCTGCATCTCTTTTCTGTGTCCACGTCTGGTTAGCCTACATTAATAGGCAGACTACATTGTTTGAGGGGCTCATGGCTAAATGATAACAGCCGTACGAGTCGATCTAATGATGAAAATAAATTATTTTATTTTCTGTAAAAAGGTATGTATGTACACACACTTTTACACGTCAATCAAAAGGTTAATCTACGCCTGCCGCGAGACCTACGAGATCTCCGTGCTGTTGGTCCCGGCTGTCATTCGTATATCTTCGACGTTACGGGTAGTCAGCAGCCCGAAAGTCTAACAACCAGACTTACTACTACTAGTATGTTACCTAGCAAATGGGTTGTGGAGGTCAGATAGGTAGTCGCTCCATGTACAATTCTGGTATTCATCTGTATCCGGTTAGACATGAAGCCGACCCCAACATAGTTGGGAAAAGGCAGGCACGTGGTAAACATTGTATGGAAAATGCTTCGAGAGAAAGCTTGTTTTTCAGCATAAACCTGACTCAGTGACTCTTTAATAAGTATTCCATGTTATTGTGTTCTCATTTTTGGCAATATTATGACCATAAGATCATAAAATCACCAGTGTCAGTGTCAATTACCGTTCTCCTTACTCCTAAAAGGATAGAACGTGCATGCTTTACATTGAATGGCGCCAAAGTGTGAAGAAATATGTTTGTTTAATATTTTATGTGTTGAGGTGATGCAGTTCGAAAATATATAAGACTTATTACGAGAATTCATCTATTTATAATCGTTACTCATTATGTTAATGTAGAAATGAACGATCAAACTTATAATTCTATTATTGGTTTAGTATTTAAAGGATAGGTATCGAAAGGAATCATGGATTCCCGAGTGGAGAAAAGCGTTTTTGAGGTTATATCTACGGGAAAATTTCAGTAGCAGACTTGTTTTCCCTGAATGTTCCAATGGCGGACGTAGAACGGGACTGGGTACTGGTACAACCTTCCGCAGATATCCAGGGTTCCATTCCTTGTGGCGAGAAATCGAAAAGGTTACCGTGCTGTGTTAAAGGTGCCTTGCGCATAGTTAGATGAAATATTGATATAGACCAATCTACTCTTATGCATTTTAGGGTTCTATCCCCGAAGTATGCCAAACGAAACCCTATTACTAGGTAAACCTCCGCTGTCCGCCCGTCCGTCCGGCCGACCGTGCGTCGGTCAGCGGGCTATATCTCATGAACCGTAATAGGTAGACAGTTGAAATTTTCTCAGATTGTGTACTTCTATTGCCGCTACAAATAATTGAAAATCAAATTTAAAAAAAAGGAACGTGCAGTATACAAGGAATGTGTTTTATTTACTGAAGTATTTATAAAAAATATGTAGTATTAATATTGTACGGTGGTACGGAACCCTGCGTATGCGAGTCCGACTCGCACTTGTTCTGTCTTTCAGAAATAGGCTAATAATATAAGAAATATTAAGTAGCTACAGAGAAACTGCTTATTATTATTCCGTATTAACTTCAAATCACCAGCCTGATCTCACAACGGTAAGTCTCCTTGATAAAGAACATGTCACTGATATGCAGCTGTTCCGGCAAATATGAATATTATCAGTGTCTTACATCACGCGGACTGGGTCAGCAGAGCCGGAGGTCGCTTGTCACACACTTTTGTAATTATGCATACCACGGGTCGGAGAATCGGCGCTGATTGTCAACGTTGATAGTAAGAGGAGGATAGTGACTTCTGGAATACTAATAGTAAGCTCTTTGGTAGGAGATGAGAGGATAAAAGACGTATCCTTAAATCGAAACGAAGACAAGTAGTAAAGAAAAACCAGACAAGTGCGAGTAGGACTCGCAACCTGAGGGTTCCGTCTTAAAGTTCTGCCCGGCTGCCTGCGGCTTCATTCAAGTTATAAAGCCTATAAATTTCCAATTCCGCACTGCATTCCAACTGCAAACGTATCACAATATTGAGAGATTTACCATGTTATTTTAAGACCATGGACTTTTATAGGTTTTCCTGTAATATATAATAAGTAAAGAAATAATATTTCAGTTTAAAAAAGTTTGGACTGGTAAATTTTCATATATTTACTTTATAACTTTAAAACTATTTATCTTAAAGCTATATTTATGTGAAATCCTCTCAAAAAACTATTTCATGTCATATGTCACGCGGTACAGTGTGTTAAACTGAGTTCTTGAATGATACTATTTGTCATTGTTGCATTTATTAATTCCTATTCTCATGACATAATTTAAATTTCATGGTTTAAATAATTGTTGCCAAATATTTCTTTGGACTGACTAATCACTTAGGTATGTATTATGTACTTGAGCGAAACAATTTTATTTAATCTTGTAAAATGTATACATTGGTGCACCTCACTAAACTAGTGAAGTTCTTATAACATCCTGCATGCTTTGAGTGAGTCTTTATTATATCTTTATTATTTAGGTTAAACTGTTTGTATGCATTAGTTAAGGTAGTTAGTATAAGCCCACGTACACACGGACGTAATAAAATCGTGAAGATTTTTTTCGTGCACTTGATTTTCAACGCTCTGCTTACCGCCGAGAGTTGAAAATCCAGCAATGTGTTTTTACAACGCGCTGGGACGAGAGTGCGTCCCAGCGCGTTGGATTCTCAACGCTCGGCTTAACACCGAGAGTTGAAAATCCAGTGCGCGATAAAATCCCGCCGCGATTTTATTACATCCGTGCGAACGTCGTCGGCTAAGGATCATTTCAAACTTAACATCTGTAAATTGTACCTGCTTTCTGTGCAAATAAAGAACTATTCTATTATATTCTTTATTTGTATGTGAACGCGTGCTATGAACCAATAAATTATCTATAACTTGGAGTTTTGTTTTACTAGGGTAAATAATTTTATTACGAAAAAGTAAATAAAACACTCAAAAATAACATTGATATGATATTTAATTATAATACACATTTACAATCGTTTGTATCGTTGGCATAAACTAAACAACATCCTTAAATACACAGTGTACGAGACATTGTCTACCCTACTTATTTACAACTTACACCTAACTTAACCTAAGGAAAGACAAGAGGACAGGAACAGAGACGACAGATTATTATGCTACTTTATATTATATCTTTTGCTAAGCGTTTTCCCGGCTTTTAATGCTGTGATTAAAATTTAGGTACAAAAATACTCTATAAGCAACGCTTCAAGAGAAGCACCTCCTCAAGCGTTGCTAGCAATAGGGGTTGGGATGTCAGCGGCACCCTATGAGGAGACGGATTGCTAGCCGACGCCCCGTGCGCCACCTGAACCCGGCTCCCTCAGTCGCCTCTTACGACTTGCGCGGGATGATAAGCAGCTGGCCCTTCTATGTTTTTCTTTCTTTCCCAGACCAGCATGGAAAGATACGGTTATCACGTTCAGTAAGATGAACACACAAAACAAAATCACAGAAATTATAAAGTAAGTATTATCTTAATGAACGTGACGAATTTGGGTGGGGTGACATTCGCGATGGACTATGTCACCCCTAAAAGGAAGCTCTCAAAGAGTGATTATGTTGTTTTTTTTATTGAAGGAGAAGACATTATCATATCCATCATATGATAAAGCCTTTGAAACGCGATATTTTTTTGTGTACGGATTACCCTACGTGCCTATTTTGGAAAATAACTAGAATACCATTTTGTGCGTAGAAGAATAGCACTTAAACATCTAGCTAGAGAACTATATAAGTAGGCTTAGATTACACAAGGGTTTGTCCTAAAATAAAAATTATTCGGTGACGGTGATGGTCAGTTGCTTGCTTCTGTTGTTCTCAAAGCGATCCATCGTCTTGATGTCCAAGATCATTGTTATGGAGATGCCTAAAGCAATCAGCATGATGCACGAGACCATTATGCCTGACCTGCGGACAATATACTCATTAGTCGATATTTTCAGGAAAAATACTTTGATTATTAATCTGGCGATTTTGATCAGGTCATCAGTTTAAATTGCTTGCGAATCCGTCAAACTTACCAGATTGGTACAGTTGTGAAGCCAATGCAGTCGAAAGCATCAGCGAACCTCTCCGTGCTGTCCATGAACATTTGCATCTGTTAACACAAAACATGTGTTATAATTTTATTAATTTCAAAAAAGATTCGACATCATTCACTGCTTTGTCACCAACCTGTATATCTGGCAACGTTAGTGTAGCATCTTCCGAGGAGTAGACCAGGGGCAGTGAGCAGTGATAAGACTTGCCGAGCACAGCGGATGGGGCATCGGGCGGGCTGGGCGCCTTCAAGCTAATGCCCGTAACTTCTAGACCAAACTTCACCTCAACACCCACTGCCGTCCACCAGCCTGCTGATTGCTTGAAGCTGAACTCAAGAGTTATCTGGAAAAGTAAATTAGATGATAGAGAAAATGGTAGAAGATCCAAGAAGACTTTATTTTACAATCACCAACCCGTTAACTCACCTTATCTTTGCTGTCCCCATCCACGAAACGTACCACCATGATGGTGTAGAGCCTGGTTGGTTTGATGGTGGGTTCTCCGACAGGCGTGCTAAGTCTGATAGTAGTGCCGTTAGTGCGACGAAGCTCTGGCCAGCCTGAGGAGAATAGCAGAGCACCTTTACCTGGGAAACCTGCGAACAATAGTATCGAATCAGATCGGCAATCATGACCGTTGGATATAAATTGTCTTTTTCGTAGACCTAGGACATTTGAACCTTACCTGTGGCATTATAGAGTGCAAACTTCTGCATGACCTTCGTAGGCCTCTCCTCCTCAGGAGGGCTGGTTGATGACGACGTCTCATTCATCACTTGCCTTCGAACCCGAGACCAAGGCTCTCCATCGATGTAATCAGCCGACGGGCTCTGCGATACGGAGTTACCTACGCGTATAAAATAAATATTAATAGATATATTGTACTACGTCTGTGAAATATATAATTTGCATCCACGTTTGAATGCTTGTGTGTATGTAACGCATGTATGTATGTTACATGTATAACCTAAGTATGTATGTATAATTCACGAGCGCATGTAACATGTATGTATTGCACACGCAGTCAAAATTGAATGTGTGCATGTTACAAATACGTATGTTTTATACTGTATACGTATGTCGATAAATCATATCAAGTTAAACAAATAATATTAATTCATTTCTTTATAAAGTACCTAAGATGCCCAACACCCTGCCTGCTCCGTAGATGTCCTGCAGACGCGCGAAGGTCTCCGTCATCTGTGCGTCCCTCTCCGACCAGGGACCCTGCAGCGTCAGGACCTGGAGGTGACATATGGGGTGTCCAGTAAACCAACGATAACCTTGCCAATGCTAAAAAGCAACCCATAATATAACAAAATTGCTTGAAGTGACCCTGAAAAGCGACATAGCTTTCGAGACATTTTGAATAAAAAAGTGTTTGCATTCTTTAAAAAATACGATTTATTTAAGTCGTTTATGTTACGTTTAAGTGTAAAATAAGACTCAATATCCCGAATACTACAACACGTTACAAAGGTCACATCGCGCCATTTCACTCAACTGTGAGTCCGCCCTTTAGCAAGCAGCAAGGTCATCGTTGGTTTACTGAACACCCCCATTATGATATTTTTTGCCATCATATTGGAATCACTTCAAGAAGTAATGAAAAATATCTTACCGACTAAATTAAAAACTAAGTTCACTTAATTTAACTTAAGTATAATAAGATAGATGTTATTAATAGGAATAATATCATTGTAATATATGAATGCATTAATACCACTATATTAAATTAATACCATACTCCTGGTTAGACAGTGAGCTGAAACTATCCGATTGGGCGATTTAATTCTGACCAGTAACGACTCACGCGCTCTATGGAGTGAGCGTGCTCGTCCAACGCATACATTTTTATCAACAAGGTTGGCGTCACGTCATTCGTTATCATTACCCATACACGTAATTTGAATTCGAATTTTAATGGACAATTGTAAACATCGAACAGTACTAGACTTAAACAACAACCTTCGGCACCCCAGAGTCCTTGTATCTCTCTGTATCTTGGCTAGCAAATTTCAGTATCAACAGTCACCGTGTTAAATCTTGCAATTAGAGAACAGTGTGCCGACGTGTATAAGAAACGGTTAGTAGCCCCCACCTGCGTCTCGTTGCTGATGTAGTCAGGGTGAACATCGAGGAAGTCTTGTGGCAGCACCAACGTGGTCTGTCGTTCCAGCATCTTCCTCAGGCGCGGGAAGTAGCCGCTGGACAGCGGCACGGAGTCCTGGTTGTTGAAGACCACGATCGCCGCCTGCTCTCCATATATCCGCATAAGCTCATCTTGATCCAAGTACTTCAACGCGGGTCTTTTGTATTTTTCTAGAGACTTAGGCCCAAAGAATAGGAAGGGGCCTTCTAGATTGGCCTGAACTGAATATAGGAAGAGCAGGAGCAGCAGTTCGTGCCGCATGTTGCTCGGGCTAGGCGCGGTCCATGTCTGAGGCACGGTGGGCCGCGGCCGGGCCCCGGCTGCTATCGACCGCACCGCCGCGCATGCGCCCGAAGCTGCACATAGCGCTTATGTAACCGCCCCTTCCGTACCTAAGGGTTCCCGCAATCGTCTAGACTGACTATATACTAATTAATTCGTAAATCGAGAGAGAGGGCGCCTTGAGAGGAGATTGAATTGTTGTTATGATGACCTTTGTGCTGCAGACAGATTTTTTTCTTTGAATATTTTGAAACCAAATTCTTATTATTAAAAGTTGCAGTTTTTGATTCAATGCTACTAAGCATTGAAACCGAACAATTTGGTAATTCATCACTAAAGTAGAAATCCAAAGACAAATAGATTCCGACAACTTGTACGATTAGAAACAATTTAGAGCCGCTTCAAAAGAATGCGGATTTTTAACCTAGCAAACATTATTAATTATCAAAATGTACTTTGAAGATGAACTTGTACACCGCTAACTTTCAGTGAAGGAATATTTCTTACTAGCTGCGCCCCGTGGTTGCAGCCGCATAAGTCTCGATTCCGTGGGAGTATCGAGATAAAAAGCATTCTACGTCGTTTTCCAGGTCAGGGTCTACTCATGTGTTAAATTTGATCCATATCCGTTCAACCGTTTTAGCGCGAAAGCTTAACAAACAAAGTAACTTTCGCATTTATAAAATTATAATTAGAATGTATACTGTCTTAAGTCTCAGTTCCCGCAAATGCTTGTTGGTGATCAATGCTTGTCCCTTCTATGTTCTAGAAGATACTTGTGGTGAGGGCAATATTATAGACAAAAGAGCCTCAACGTATGGCAATACACTCCCGCCTCCAACTTGCTGACTGGGCACAACTTTTACCATTGCAGAAGGTTTTCTTTTCTTGAGAAAAAAAATAAAAATAATTTTAAAAACCCTATCGATAGGACACATAAGTGAAGATGAATATTTAATGCGGTGTATGTGGCCATGGTATAATAATATACATTATTATACCATGTATGTGGCATTTACCGTCATTTGCGTGTCTGTAAAAAGTTTCAAATTGCATTTAATAATACCAGCCAGCATCGGCCATTGAGTACTGAATTAACAATGAAGAAGTGCCTTCCCACAGGTGTATTAATAATGCAATAAAAACGATCGATCGATGGCCACTGATGCAACTTGAACGTTATTTTATTAGCTCGCATAAAGAGGTTACATGAAACTTCATAGCAACTTCGACATGGCATTTTTGTTATCCGTGGAAAAGTAGTGATTGTACAGTGATCCTTCATTAACTTTTAGTATTTCACTGTTTAATATGTACTGTACCTACAATTGTTTGTTTTCCCTAATACAAAATAAAATGACAAATCTGTACAACCGTAAAATCAGTTAGAGAACAATGTAGGTACCACGTAGAGGGTAAAATATTTTTGAAAAAAAAACTCACTCAAAAGGAAAAAAACGGAACCCTTATAGGATCACTTGTGTGTCTATCTGTCTGTCCGTTTGTCACAGCCTATTTGCTACGAATCTAATGGACCGATTTAGTTGGAATTTGGTACACATATGTATTTATGTGACCCAAACATGGACGTGTAACGTAAATAAATGAATTTTGAATATGGGGGGAATATCACTGTTGGGAGCCAAAAGGGAAATTTTAAAAAAAGTTTGCAAATTATACTGTGCGACATAACAAATGAAAGAGCTTGTTGCGAGGATATCAATTTTTTTTTATAATTTAATATAAATGTATTTAAAGATATTTAAGAAAATTGATGAAAATTGATAATTCCCCCTTATCTCCGAAACTCAGCCTAAATTTTTGAAAAAATACTGACCATGTATCTTTACCGATAGATTACAGTTGCAGTTGGAATATATGTGAGAACATATTTTTCAACGACAATGTTAAGTTTGTATTTGGGATAAATATAAAGAAAGAAAGAAAGAAAAATATTTTATTTGGGACACGCACAGGAAAAACAAACAGTAATAAAAAATAAAATAAAAAAGGAGCCCTTCATTGTACGTGGTCCGACGTACACTTGACCGGTTTTTTCTTATTTTCTTTCTTCTTTCTTTTTGCCCTGAGAGCACTGGAATATCTGTGTGGATATTTGTATTCAAAGTCGCAATAAAGTTATCACACTGATATTATGTTATCTGCTAAAATAATAAACAATTATAAGTACTGAAGTTGTTCGTTCATGCGTATTCGTCAAGTCTATTTGCATTTAGGTACATGATATTGTTAAATATTAAAACAAAAAACCAGCCAGTCGAACCACGCACAATGAAGGATTCCGTAGATAGAATGAATTTATCCCAAGGGCAAACTTAACATTGTAGTTGAAAAACATGTTCTCCCATGAGAGAACATGTTTTTTCAACTGCAAATGTAAGTTGTTCGATTATTACTCGTTAACTTGTAGAGCCTCCTTAGCTGTGATAGTTTTCCTTTTAATTTCGTTATACATTATACTACTGCTGTTAATTTTTCCACATATCCAGAACCAACCATTTAGCTGGCAGGGGGGAGGACACTTGTCTATAACAAAAATTAGCACTTTAAAGCTTAATATTTCTCAAACGGGTCCCTGAATCCAAAAATGATTATTGCATATTCACAATATTTTTGAACGACTGTTCCAACGACACCCCACCCACACCATGGGATAGACGAGAATAAAAAAAAAACATCCCCACTTCACGAGTAGGGGAGGTACCATAAAAAAAGAACATGGTTTTATATTTTACCGCTTTGTCGGCGTGATTAATATTTATACCCATGCCAAATTACAGCTTTCTAGTACTAATAGAGTCTGAGCTAAGCCGCGGACAGACAGATAACCGGACATGGCGAAACTATAAGGGTTCCTTGTTGGCTACGGAACCCTAAAAATGCAGGTACCACAACTAGTTTTTTTTTTTTTCGTTTACATTCATGAAACGTCATGTAGGATACGTGATTCCATTTAATGTGATAACCTTAATGGCCCTTCGTATACTTATCTCTTCACCGTCCAACAAAAAAACATTCACTGAAGAATCTCCAACGTTTCATGATCTGTCATAGTACCTACGAGATATTGACAAAGTGGTGGCTCTTCCACAGAAGCCATTAATGAAGAGTTGAAGTTGAGTGTAAAATAAAACAGCCCGCAAATATGTAACAAGCAATGTATTAAATATATTTACTTATGTACAGTTTGGAATGAGTAACTAAGGACTGTTCAGTAAGTATCTGATGAAAATGTAAACAAACGGATCAAAAATCATTCCTTTGGATACCAGCTTGTAGTGCCACGCACATATTGAATTCTTTTATTTCATTATATGAACTTGATACACACGATAACAACGTTGATACTTAAACCTGAAATTCTATTTTCAATCACCTTAAAGATGTTTATCATTTGCCAATTGAGGTTAATTTTATAACCTCAATGTTATTAAATTGTTATAGAGAAATCATCGACGAAATGATTTCTCAATGATGATAATGATATTCAAAGAATAATTGTAGGAAAAAGTGGTGAGATATAAAGTGGAAATCTTCTAAATTCAGATAAATGTGTATATAAGTGTGTGGGGGAGAGTGTGTGTGTGTGTTTGTGTGTGTGTGTGTGTGTATGTGTGATTAATTCTCTTTAGTGAAGGATTGCGTAAGAATTTAAATTGAACAGGGTTTGTTTACACTAAAATGAGATACTTTTGGAACGGACTATACACTACACTACAGTTGCATCAGTCTCATGGCGGCGCACAGCAGCAGCAACAGCGCCCGCGCCGGTGACGGCAGCGTCGCCGACGACGGACTCGACGAGAAAAAGAACGAGTTCTCTGAAATTTAAAGGACATTTGTTAGTTTGGTCCTTATTGGTAATGTTCTTCAGAAAGGTAGTACTTGAAAACAGGGTGCATCTATTTATCAGCCGATCTATTATGTAAAAATGTCACCATAAACAACTTAGATGAAGTAAGCTGTCAATATTGTCAATCCTAGTGGTCCCGAGAGGTCCCGAGCATCAGCTCACTTCAGCCAAGTTTTCACGGTAGGATTTTTACAGTATAGCTAATGTATGTGGACGAAGCAAATAAAGTAATAATAATGATCGTTGTAGTTGACGTTCTACAGAACGTTCCGTTCTACCTTCCCCCAAAGTAAAATGGCGAAAGTTTATTAAGTAAATATTCCACAAGCGCAATGAAATAAAACATATTCCCAAAAAACTAGCCTAATTTGAATATACATAAAAACTGATATTATGCCAACCATGGCCGCTAACTGGGAGAGCAGCCAAGAAACCTGTTGAACCAAGGAGCGTTACTTATTGTGGTAGGTAAGTAACATTTATGGGGTAACAGTCCTTGGTGGTCGGAGGGTAACGTAAACAAATAGTGGCAAGATGCCAGCCTGTTGAATATTGGGAGATAAATATTGCCTATGAGCAGAAAGTGAATGTTTTTTTAAGTCCACGTCTGGGTTTTGTTTCGTTCTGTAGATTGAAGATTTGGGGGTACTAGTTCAATATAGAATTGTAATAGAATTATTTAATACTAAATATTAGCTTATATACTATATAAAGTAATAGATATATCATGGTGGTTTCGCCGGAAAGGATACTCCGCAGCGCAACCACTTAAAATAAAAGTTTACGTCGAAACTAGAGATATATACTTTTTTATATAACTTATAATACTTGTTACCGCCAGGGAGCATGACGTCAGTATTTACACCATGGCGAAATGTGGGTGTGCTTATTTATAGGTAGAGAGATCTGCCTAACCCTACGAGGAAGACAGGCGTAATGATTTGTTACGTTATTTTTATCATACGTAGGATACAAGGTACAAGTCATGCTAATACCCAGACTCGAGACTTAATTCAGTCACGGAGATTTAAAATATTTTTTTTGTGTACCTATAGGCTTCTAAAAGTGTGGTTTGAAAAAATAATTATTCAGCGAGCTTTTCAATGTGTTCGTAATTTTTGTATATACCATATCGTAATGCCAAGCAATTAAAAGAATTTGCATTCTACGACTGTTTTATAAATGCTCATACATTTATAAAACAGTCGTTGATTTAAAAGTGTAATATTTAAATAATAATTAAGTATAATAATTAAAACAAGGTTCCAACCAAACACTCAAGCAAAGAATCGAACCATTTCAATAACTCAGTACCACACCCTAGATAGAATATTCCATTGCATGCTGCACGACCGTTCCCGTCACCCTCACCCTCTTCCTACCCCTGGTCCTTATATACGAGCTCAGACCCCGAGCCTATGTACTAGGCACACAGAAGACCTAAGATATCGATCCGATCGGGCCGCTGCGCATGCGTCCCGCGGATTGTGCCACGAACAACAAAGAGATGCACACAAGTGCATACCGGTGTACCTATGATGTTGCAGGGTAAGAGAGAAACTGGGTGTGGTCAGCTATCTAGGAACTTTGGAAATTTCCTGACTGTTTTAATGTTCGGGCGAGATAACAGTTTTCTTACCCTAATGTGAATGACTATCCCTGATCTGAGTGAAACTTTCAATATTATAAAAGCCAAGGCCAAGGTCGCATGGTAGGGGCAATCGATTGCATGTTCTGCACAAGTTTCTGAAGGTCAACAGTAAAAGGCAACCGACAAAATTCTATTCTCAAATGTTTGGGTCATTCATCGCAAATACATCTCCAAGATAAGAATCTAAGAACTATTTGAATGTTACAAGGTTTAACGTGGTGCACGTGTTTATTTTGCTGCTATTTTGGCAATAGTGTGTGTAATTACAAAAAGTAAGTTCAAAAACTAAAACCCGACTACTGAAAAATCACTCTCTAAAAAGTATGAAACAAGAAAATACACTCTTTTGCAAAAAAAAACGGGCACCTAAGGAAATTTACGTTCTAAGGTCGATTTGAGTTAATTAAATGAAATTTATTTCTTTGACGTAGTCTATGTATACTTATAATCGTGTAAATTAATGCGCGTGAAGTGAATTGGGGCAATTAAAAGAAAAAAAACGATGGATTCTTTAAAACCGATGTACATGCCCAAACAATAAGAAGTGGTCGGCAATGAAGACAAGATTGTTTTTTCCTTTTTTTAATTAAATAAATTTACAAATGTAAAAACCTAATAACGAGTGTGACCTCCTCTTGCCAAAATCACAGCTTGAATCCTTCTGGGCATGCTTTCCACGATGTTTTTAATAACGTTTTGAGGAATACGTTCCCACTCTTCTGCAATGACTCTTTTTAGCTCCCTGATGTTTTGTGGAGCAGGTTGCACTGATCTTACCCGTCTCTTTAGAACATCCCAGACATGCTCAATTGGATTGAGGTCAGGACTTCGAGCTGGCCAATCTAAACGACGGATCCCAACTTCTTGCATGTACGCTTCCACGTCGCCAGAACGGTGCGGGCGAGCATTGTCGTCCATAAAAATGGAATCTTCCCCAAGTGCAGTCAATGTGGGTTGTGCATATGGAATTAGGACTTCCATTATGTACCGGTGTGCATTTAATGTTCCATTTTCTATGAAAACTAACTCCGTACGCTCCGTCGAATTAATTGCTGCCCAAAACATAACGGAGCCTCCGCCATAAGGAGTGATTTCTTCGAAACACACTTCCGCATAGCGTTCCCGTGGTCTTCGCAGCACTCGCCGGCGTTGGTCCTCTCCACACAAAGAGATTCTAGCTTCATCAGAAAACAATACTTTATTCCAGTCCTCCAGAGTCCATGAAGCACAGTTCCGAGCAAACTGAAGTCGAGCAACACGGTGCTCACGGAGTAATTTAAGGCCCCGAGCTGAGCGATAACTCCTGATATTGGCAGCCAAAAGCCTCCTCCTGACCGTCCACAAGCTAACTTCTACTCCTCTTACTTCTTCAAGGCTCTTCTTCAGGTCCACACTTGACGCCTTACGATTCCGCAACGCCTGACTCACCAAAAAGCGGTCATCTCTTGGTTCTGTGCATCGTTTTCTTCCCGAACCGGGTCTTCTTTTGACCGAACCGGTCTCTTGATACCGTTGCCAAGTCCTCTGGAGAGTTGAATGACTCACATTTAGCCGCTCTTCCTGTGGCAACACTACAGCTAACAGCTGATTTGAATTTGTTCTTGTAATTTTAATCTTAATTATTAAATTAATTTGTTTTTAAGGCCTATTTCCAATTACTAATTAAGTAAATAGGATAGTAGTGTGTATTTTGTATTAGATTCACATAAAAAGTGCAAAATAAGTGTAAATATTTCAATCTGAATCGGTGACAGCTACCGGCACAAGTGAATTTTGCATTGTCATCTTGATATCAGGTACAATTCTTAATATTTTACTTGCTATTTGTTTGTTTACGTAATATAATTTCACCAAAAATTACATAGTAAATAATAAGGCTGCATATTGATGCCAATGACCTTTAAACGTAAACATAACCTTAGTTTGGTTTGGTGACAGAACTTCTTACTTACATCTAAATTTCATTTTTTCCTTGTTAAACTAATTATTTCTAAACTACTGCCACAACTATCTTCTCTCTTTCAATTTCTTGTCGCTTCCTTATTAAAGTTATAATAATGATTATGACTCGCAGCGCCCGTGCTCGCCTCGAAGAGTCCAAACTCAATCAGGCTTTGAGCGAATTAAAGGCTTCAAAGGAGTCCTGTGACCAACTAAATAAGGAAATAGATGACAATGAAAGGGTGCTCTTTGGCGCCCATGAAAAGAATAGGAAGTTGAAAATTGAAATGGCTCAGATATATACTCAATACACTGATGCCATAGAAGAACGGGACAGACTTCAACTTGTTGTGGACGGGTTCAGCCAGTGTAGCATAGAGTATGAACAAGCTCTTAGTCACAAACATTTATTAAAACAGCAGCTACATGAGGCTCAAAGTCAAATAACAGAACTTCAGACTGCAAACCATAACATCACCGCCTCGCTGAATCAAAGTCTGTTCAACGAGTTGATGCCTATTGCTCCATCAATGGTTTCTGCCATAAACCCCTCATACACTATCGATTTAACGGGTGATGAGGATTCAAAGTCATGTCATTCAGTGAGGGTAGTCACCAGTAAAAACAAACTTAAAAAATACATTAAAATTAATAAATACATTGTTAAAACACAAAAAATGGTTAAAAGACAAAAGTTCTTTATTAAAAATGTTAAACTTAATAGAGAAAGGCTAAATTTACTGAAACAATTAGATATGTATTCTTTTAATTTGGAACAAAGTACTAGGAAATACAACATTGACACAGAGTACTTGCAATCTGAACTTCACCATTTACAGGACAAACTTAGTTCAATGACTAACAAATATAATACCTCTGAACATCTAATGAGGGAATATGTGTTGGCAATGAATGAGCTGGTAAACTCACAAACAAACAACTGTGAGCAGTGTCAAACACCATCCAATGTACTTACACCGGACCATTCATTGACAACATGCAACACCACCTTCCCGCAGCCCTGTGTTGATTTGACATTTCCTGCTATCAATCGTTCAAATAAACAAACTAAACAAATTGTAAAAAATGATGTAGTATTATTTTGTGATGAGATTGGAAAGGACTTAGGCCACTTGTTGACAGATGAATATCCAGGACACTCCATAATAAATTACTGTATGCCTGGTTGTTCTTTATTTGACATTATGAAAGAAATTATTAAATGTAACTTTAACCAAGGCACTACATTATTAATTTTTATGGGTAATAGGGGAAATGTGAACAAAGGAGAATTGCTCCAATATTATAGAACTTTATGTAATCTAAGTTTAAGAAAAATTGTGTTGTTTACATTTCCATATAGTAACAGTTTGCCACAGGAAGAAAATAAGCTAAGATTTGAATTAAATATAACATTGTATAATTGGACATTCAATAATAATCTGTTCCATCTAGTTGACACTAACAATTATGTTGGTAATAATTTGTATTTGACAAGAGATAGACATAATATTGTTATGTACTATCTTTCTAACTATTACAAAGGACAGATAGCTGTGTCGCTATCATATTTTTTTTCTATTTCAGCCAAAAATTTGGCTAAACAACTTGCTTCTTTTGAGCAATGCAATGACATTTTAAATAATTCTGCCAATAATTTGGCAACAACTAATGACATTAATTATCATTTAAATTAGAAATTAGGACAATAGACAAAACCTCTTGCTTAATAAATGAAGAAAATTTAAATACTGGTTTAAATCATCAAAATGTTACAAAAAGTTCTTTGATATCTCACCCAGCGAATTGTAGTAATAATAATAATACTCTAAAAATTGTTCATCAAAATATACAGGGTGTGATAGGTAAGGAATTAGAATTGGAGCTGTTCATGAACTGTAGTTATATTGATATCCTATGTGTAACTGAACATTGGTTGAAAGTCCACCAGTTCATGTTCAGCTTTAACAACCACCAGGTTGCCAGCTCATTCAGCAGAGTTAATATGATACGTGGTGGCTCTTTAATAATTGTTCGTAACAATTTGAAATTTAAAGAACGTAAGGATATTGTGAGCCTCTCTGTTGAGCGAGTTATTGAAATAGCTTGCATTGAGCTTGAGCAGTTCATTGTAATGAGCGTGTACAGGCCCCCATGTGCTTCATATGATATTTTTGAGAAATATATGGAAGAAGTATTATTAAAGACTTGTAACAGTAATAAAACAGTTGTAGTCTGTGGAGATTTCAACATTAATATACTGGAAAAATCTGCTGTAGTAAATAAATTTATAACTTTATTAAAGTCATGTAATTTGTACAATATATTCTTTGAGCCGACTAGAATAACTGCCACTAGTGCTACCTGTATTGACAATATTTTTACAAACTTAAAACCTTCTAGCCATTTAATTATAAATGAGTTAGACTCTGATCACTGTGGCCAGTTAGTCACTTTCCCTCAGAAAACAGTCAGAGCACAAAGAAAACTTGTGAGTTTTATTCCTGTAAATAAAAGTCGCTTAGGCCAATTTAAGAATAATTTAATGGAAAAACTACCCGGTTTGCCTTATCAAAATGACCCGGACCAAGCTTACACTTTACTATTTAACCTCATCAATAGTGAGTTTAGGAAGGTTTTTACCTCAAAAACATTGCCTGTTTGTGACCGCATTATATTCAGTGATTGGGCAACACCAGGTATTTACAAAAGTAGGCAGAGGTTATTTGAATTGTATCATGAAAAAACATATAACTATGATGAAACTTTTCAAGAATTTGTTAAGAAATATTCAAAAATTTTTAAAAGAGCCTGTTCCTCAGCAAAAGCCATACACATTAAAAATAAAATAAAATCTTCTGGAAATAAAATTAAAACAACTTGGAATATTATTAATTCAGAAACGGGAAGAACGACAGTACGGAATCGTGACTTCCATCTAAAAATTAATGATGTAGATATTAAGGCAGACGTGGAGGTGGCAACTGAGTTTGAAATTTTTTTTACTAATATTCCTATTTTAACAACCAAAACTCTGTCATCGTCGTCCTCTACTTCTGCTTACTCAATACTTAAAGAATGTGTACCAGAATGTGACAAACTTTTTGAATTCACAGTTATTACTGCTAAAGACATTATAGAATCTTATAAAAATCTTGATGTAAAAAAAACTGCTGACCTTTGGGGATTATCAGTACATACCGTGTCCTCAATAATTGATGTAATTTCACCCTTTTTAGCAGTCGTTTTTAACTCTTGTATTGCATCTGGTGTATTTCCTGATCTGATGAAACTTAGCAAAGTGATTCCATTGTTCAAATCTGGCAGCACAACTGATCCCACAAATTTTCGCCCTATTTCAATATTACCTACTTTGAGCAAAATCTTTGAAAAATTAATTTTAAAACAAATGTTAGGACATTTCAATGCATATAATCTACTTCATCTGAAACAGTTTGGTTTTACAAAGGGTCGTTCAACTACAGACGCGGGCGTGGAATTACTGAAGAGCATATTCGAGGCCTGGGAGGAGTCGCAAGATGCTCTTGGCATTTTCTGCGACTTGTCTAAGGCTTTCGATTGCGTACATCATGATACACTCACCAGGAAACTGTACCACTATGGTATGAGGGACAAGGCTCTTGACCTTCTGACTTCTTATCTGAACAACAGAATCCAGAGGGTCGATGTTAATGGCAAGAAATCTGCAGGATCTGCGGTCACCATGGGCGTTCCGCAGGGTTCAATTCTTGGGCCTTTCCTATTTCTAATTTATGTAAATGATTTACCTTATCACATAAGGGATAATCACAAGATAGTATTATTCGCAGATGACACTTCGCTCATTTTTAAAATCAAACGTCAGTTAGTCAACTTTGAACAAGTTAACGATGCACTCTCTAAAGTAGTGCATTGGTTTAATGTAAATAATCTTCTACTGAACGAAAAAAAGACTAAACTCATTAAATTTTCAATGCCAAATGTCAGGCAGCTATCTACCAATGTTCAAGTAAATGGAACAGAGTTGGACCCTGTTGATTCGACAGTTTTTCTTGGAATCACTATTGACAGTAAATTACAATGGGGCCCACACATAGACAAATTGTCAGGAAGACTAAGTTCGGCCGCCTATGCTGTTAAAAAAATTAGACAGATAACTGATGTAGATACAGCCAGAATTGTTTATTTTAGTTATTTTCATAGTCTTATGTCATATGGGATTCTTCTCTGGGGAACCTGTGCGGACATTGATACTATCTTTGTTCTACAGAAAAGGGCTGTTCGAGCCATATACAACCTAGGTCCAAGAGATTCCCTTAGAGAAAAATTCAAAGAAATAAATATTCTGACTGTAGCCTCACAATATATTTTTGAAAACCTATTGTATGTACACAAAAATATATCAAATTTTAAGAAAATGTCCGATATTCATAGTTTAAATACCAGGAATAAACACAATCTTGCTGTGCATCGCACACGTCTCCACAAAGTAGGCAACTCGTTCATGGGTCAATGTATACGCTTTTACAACAAACTTCCCATTGACATTCGAAACTTACCCATTAATAGATTTAAAATCTGTATTAAAACTAAACTTTGTAAAAAAGGGTATTATAAAATTTCAGATTATTTAGAAGATAAAAAAGCATGGGATTGAACTGCTCGCTCTGCTAAGCCTTGTGATAAAACTTAACATTTTAATTATTTTGTAAAATCATGAAAATATACCAGTTTTATATACACATTGACATTGTTGAAAATTATATTCAAAATGGCATGATTACTTTGTAAAGTATTATATTATTTTATTTAATTATTGTGAATGTGAGGACTATGTGGATATCATTATTATTTTCATTTTTCAGTTAGTTTTAATTATGGTCTGGCAGTTTGAGTAGTTTATGAGGCCTACCCAAATGTCCTTTCTTTGGTATTGTTCGTCGAGTTGAGCTCCTTAAGTTCTGAGTTGAGCTCCACGATTACTGACAAATGCTTGCACTGACTGGACAGGTTCACTCAAATCTGTGTGGTTCTTTCCTCAAAAGACCATTTCAGACACTAATCTACATGGTCCTCATATGGCCTGACCAAGATTATGTCTGGACTTTAAAAGAGACTGTGACCTCTGAGTTTGTTTCGGCCTTTCTTCTCAGAGTAGTCAGATAGGAAACGCCGAACTCAACTAGCTTATTTTTATTTTTTTTAATATGACGTGTAAAAGTGATTCTGATATCCTATTTACAGAATAAACAATTTCATTTCATTTCATTTCATTTCATTTCATTTCATTTCCGCTGAGACATGTAAGTTTGCGAACAACCTTCTTCAAGTAAGGCTATAATTTTACCGGCCCTTATCGCTTTATCACTAATATCAAAAAGTGGTATTTAATGTAAAAAGAAAGATTAAATTGTTTAATTTGCAGAAAATATCCAAAAAGTTTTAAAATATCGTAATCAGTTAAAAATCGTTTCAGCAATTCGCGCCATTAGTAAAGCAATTTTAGAATAATCCACAATAATCATTATTTTTCTTTCAATAATTTCAAATTTTAAATTTGGAACGTAAAGAATCATGCCAGGATGCTTCAAATAACATGCCAATACATCGTCAAATTAATAAAACCTATTTCTTGTTCTTCTTCATTGAAGTAGAGAAAAAAATCTAAAGTGCCCGTTTTTTTTGCAAAAGAGTTTATTTCAGACAGAAATCAAGAAATACACACATCAAAAGTGTCTAGGGATCAAGCATTTTTATGCGGATTTCTTGAGATTGAGATGTGGCTTTGTAATAAATTTATGATTATATAAATTTATATGGATCCTTTTTGGTGCATTTCATAATTTGAAACAGGAACTGTTAATCAAATTCGAGTAAAAGATGAAAATCAGCTGTCAATATTTTCCCTATAAAAACATACAACGCATTGAAGACATTATTAGTGCTACTGTTTCCCTACTACTGATTAAAACCAACGTTATTATGGAGCGGCGACGTCATTTAAGCAGGGAAGAAATGCTCAGAGCCGTGGGAATGATAGAAGCTGGTTCCCGGCAACGTACTGTGGCTTTAGCTCTGAATACAAGTCAGAGTGTTATCAGTCGACTTTGGACACGTTACCGAAGCACTGGTACCGTGGCTGAGCGCCATGGAGGACGGTATCGCTGCACCACACGGAGACAAGACCGATACATTCAAATCTTAACTCGAAGAGCTCCAACAATAACCGCCATGATGTTAGCCGTGAGGCTTCATCACTCTTCAGGGAACTTAATTAGCGACCAAACAGTCAGAAACCGCTTGCATGAAGTGAACCTTCATTCCCGAAGACCGCTACGGGTACCACCTATAGCAATGCACAATCGTAGGATTCGATATCAATGGGCTCTTGAACACAGAAATTGGGCAGAAGAACAATGGCGTTTCGTGTGCTTTTCTGATGAGTCTCGTTTTGGTATGAGACCGGATACAAGACGTATACGACACTGGAGAACCCCTGGACGCCAACAGCGATTAAAATCCTGCCAGGAAGTCCATCCTTATAGTGGTGGAACCATCATGGTATGGGCGGGTATTTGGATCGGCGGAAGAACTGAGTTGATTTGGATCAGAGGCAACCTCAACGCTCAAATTTATGCTGAGACGATTGTATCTGACGTCATCGTTCCTCTACAAGTGCAAATCGGTCCCTTATTTCAGTTAATGCATGATAATGCACGACCGCACACCGCAAGAGTTGTAAGACAGACTCTCGCCGCAGCTAACATCAATGTCCTGCTCTGGCCTGCTCAGTCGCCAGACTTGAACCCGATTGAGCATGCATGGGATATGCTACAGAGAAGAGCTCTGCCGAATATGGAGGGTATCCAGTCGCAAGAAGACCTTTTTTTGTTGTTGCAACGAACATGGGCGGCCATTCCACAGCGTGATTTGGATGAACTCATTTTGAGTATGCCAAACCGATGTTCTTGTGTTGTTAGTGTTCGCGGTATAAACACGGATTATTAATTGTTTAAGTTACCCAATAAAATTTTAAAGAATACTGTTATTTCAGTCTTTTTTTCGAACTTTAATGTTAGTGGTTCAAATGTCAAAAATCCCTTTATTAGGAAAATGGCAAATTTCTTTATTAATGCAAAGGTGACTTGGTTTATCGTTACTGTGACAAACGAAAACACTTTATTTGATGAATCCTTAAAGAAAATTTTAATTAATATCAATCAGGAGAAAAGTTATTGCAAAAATATATGTTGATCCCTAGACACTTTTGATGTGTGTAGGTACAAAAACGGTCAAGGTAAAGCCGGGCAATTTTAGAGCGTGATTTTTCAGTAGTCGGGTTTTAGTTTTTGAACTTACTTTTTATTTAAATTATTTTGGGGTAATAATTTCGTAATAAAGTATTTGCAGAGCACTTAATTTCTTAAGGTATTAATTTTACAGCCACGCCGAACGTAGCACAGTCTTACTTTTGCTTGTTTTTAACAATTTAAACATATTTAATTACTTAGATAATATGATATAATATATACATAGTTATAATGTGCTCGCCAAGTCCTTTCATTTGATACCCAACATGGCACATTTTTTTTTAGTCCACAACTTTATGTCCTCTAGAGGGCGCCATATTGCATTTAATGTGACATTACATAGCCAGTGGACGATCAAGACGCTTCCAATGATACCTCATTTGTCAATCCAATTAAACTCCAATGAACATACACACATACAGACATACATACATACATACATACATATCGGTCAAAATCATAACCCTCGTTTTTGCTTCGCAGTAGTCGGGTAAAAAAGGTGTACAAGTTTCCATACTCAAGACGTACCTCAAGAGCAATCTTGTTTTCACGGCTTTTACACGTGCAACCTTCCGCGTGAACTCTATTCTGTTTGAAAAGAAGTAAAACTTCCCCTTAAGCATTATTGAACATTTCGTCAATTTTCCTCGTAGTAGCCGTACACATTCATGAACTTTAGCTACACGTGATTCGTGAATTTATTTTCCTGAAAACTCAACCAAAAATATTTTTTCCGTCGTTATCGATCGGTTAAACGTAGGGCTAAGATTAACTTTTACATTCAGTATATTATGTTCCTTCAAGATGTTGACCTGTTCAATGGTACCGAATGTCTTCCCGCTGTTATTCTTGACTTTGTTCATCTCTATTAAGTAGGCCGAGGAGAGAGTAAAGTCAAGCGCACATGACAGCCGCAAGGGGCCGCAGTGCAACGCATGCAAAAAAGTGCGGTGCAGCCCGCCTTTAGTGCGTTGGTTCATAAAAAATATACGAAAGTGACGAAGGAGTAAGCTTTACGTTGCGGCGCGGCCCGCCTTAACCTGCTTTAGCCTTAAAAGACATAATATCTTACCCTCGCGTGCATTCGTCATGCCGTAACATTTAAAAGAACCCGTTAGGTGAGTAAATTTTAATCCACAATCCATATTCAGAGCACTGGACTGGTCCAGTCCAGTAGTTAGTATTAAACTTATAATTAACAATTTTAAGAACATCTTATACAATCTCTTAAGGTGCTCCCATCACCGCGAACTTCGCACAATGTAATAGTTCAGATTCGAGCATTACATCTGTGAGGGAGGAGAACCGAGCATTACAGTTCGCAACCAGTTGATACAATTCCAGCATTAAATCAGTGAAGGAGGCGAACCGAGCATTACAGTTCGCAACCTGTAATGATACAATTCGAGCATTACACCAGTGACGGAGAACAACCGAACATTACAGTGCGCAATGTCTGTAATATTTTGATACAACGTAATGCTCAAAATCGAATCTGAAATGTTACATTAAAAGCGAATGCTCTCAGTCAGGGAGCACCTTTAAACGATCTTATTCCAGAATTGATTAACTTTGTGACAACTCCAGTTCTTTTCACCTAAGAAATTACAAATGAAACTAGCATGATAACAGATTGTCGCAGTTTATCAGTCATTCCGCGACGAGCTCTTCTTCCAGTTACTATGTACGTGCGTTATGTGCAGCGTATATACATACCTATGCCCAACGAATTTAAATAAATACGCTCGGAGGTGTATCTGTGGAATGGCGACTGTCTGCGGTTTTAAAAGGGACACGATTTGTAATTAAAAGTAATGAAACAGATTTTATCGCGCAAATATTGTCTATCTCTACTTTATACATATCAATCTTTCTGAACATTATTGAAAGAATGATAGAATCGTATTATAGGTACTTATACGCCTCGGATCTAGATTTTTTGAGGCGAGGCAAAAACTGCCGTCTGCCGGCCCCCGACAATCTTTTATGGAGATGCGCTAAGTTAGCCCGCGAAATTTAAAATTTCTGAAAATGAATATTTTGCCAGCAACATATTATTACAATTTTATCGATCGATAATGCGCCAATCCAACAGGGGCGCCGAGATCCGGGGCAGCTTATACTCAATATAATTATTGCATTCCGCTATGTGACCTTAGGAAGTGGGTTTTTACAAAGACATGATCATTATGGACAATGACAGCAAAGAAACAGCGAGGAATAGAGCTTTAATTTTACTAATTAATTGTTATACTATATACTAAGTAATTATTTCATAAAACATGTAATTTCAAATTTATCATTTAGATATTCATTGATGTTATAATAGATAATATAATTGTTTGTTTGTTATTTAGATCGATTCTTGCTTTTCCCTCTCTTTGTCTTTTGTATTTCCTTTAATTTTACACAAAATCCAAAGTGTTATAAAGTGTAAACTTTAAAACAGGTACCACTATAACTTTATGTCGTGTTTGTTTATGCCTCGTTGGTCTAGTGGTCACAAGCGCTACTGCTGACTATGAAGTTCTGGATTCGATTCCTAGGTCGAGCAAAGTGTTATTGGAATTTTCTATCAGGAATTTCTCAGTAGCAGCCCGGAGTCAGGCTCAGTGCCGGCAATAGGCTCGCCCCCTATTACATGGGACTTAAAGATAAATGGCGAAATTTGGGTATGCTATGGGTAAGTACACCTCTGCCTAACCCTTTGAGGATTATAGGCGAGGTGTTATGTTACTTTATGTCACGACTCATGTTCTAAGGAAGCGTGTGCCAAAAAACAGTTTAATTTAAAACTTCACTTACTTTTTTTTTCATTGGGGTCTGTGGTTCCGCACGGTCTGTACGAGATGGTCCTTTTTCGTTTCGTGTTTATGTACCCTGGGATAAACATACTGGGCGAATCCAGACGACCTGATGCTAATAATCTGGAACAGAACAGAAACGTCACTTCTATCTTTTTGGTAACTTTATATTACTATATATTTCCGTTCATGAAGGCCCAACAAAAATTACTATTCGGTTTTTGTATTAATTGGACACGTGCCCATCTTAAGCACCAAATATTGTACTTCTACTAACGTGATTTATCTACTGACTTGAGAACTTAGGCGCCGGAATTTGGTCTTTATTCCCGAAGACATTGTGTAAATGTTGGAATAATTGACCATACATAAATGTCTGTCTTAACAAAAATATTTCCGTAATGGTGCAATCTTAAAGTCTCTTCGAAGGAAGAAGAATACACGTCACTTTCCCACAATGCTTCAAATTAACATAGAAATATGTTCCATTCCAGTGGAGTAGTTACTTGGTAAAGTCCAGCTCGAGCCTGTTGGCCTGCGGGCCGGTGAAGTGCAGCAGCAGCTGGATGCACGTGCCGCCGTGCAGCGCGCGCGTGCGGCGCGCGTCCACCGACATCATCCACTCCGGCACGCCCATCACGCGCCGCGTGTCCTCCAGGAACATGCCGCTGGACAGGACATCATTTGATATTAGAAAGAAGAAAGGAATACTTTTATTTAGCACAGTCTAAACGGCGCGGCGCGGTAAAAGATCACGGAAAAGCATACATACACACGCAAACACTGGCATTATTATGTGTAATGTAATGATATTATTACAGTTTGCAGTAACACTCGGACCATACATAATATAATACCTCGGACGGACCGCCTTACGAAAATACACACTTCAATGGGAATAACTAAGTACGATTGGCAGAAGGATTGTTGATTATAGTTTGTTGAAGTAGACATTACAATGCAGCTGCGAATCATTTTCATGTCATCTTTTCAATACGGACCCAAGGCAGGCACCTCGGACTTTTCAGATTCATATGCGTATTGTATAATAAAATGATCACTCGCTTCATAAACGGTGAAGGAAAACACAATGAGGATACCGGTACGCCTGAGAGATATTTCTCAACAGCATGTGAAGCCAAGTCAAGTCAGAGGTCCATGGGCGGTATAAAAACTCTGACACCAGGTTAGTCACTGACTACACGAAAAGAAGAAGAAGAAGAAGATCACCAACGGAGAAAAGATCGCAACGATTGTCGATGCACTGCGAGTTTCTTTCTGCCTTTGTGTAGCAAGAAGTAGGTATCTCTCAAGTAAAGATATCGTAAAAGACTTGTGGATTAATTCCTCCGCAGAATCCTCGCATACATTATCTAGCTTTTCTAAATTACCCTAGGATAACATTTTCATTCTTCTTGTTAAGGTATTTTTAAACTAGCTGCGCTCCGCGGTTTCACCCACATAAGTCTCGATCCCTTGGGAAAATCGGGTTAAAAAGTATTCTATATGTGCCAAATTTCATCAAATCTGTTCAGCCTTTTTAGCGTAAAAGCGTATCAAACTCACTTTCGCATTTCAGATGTTAAAGTTAACAGTGTAAGAAATGAATAAAAAAGGAAATTGAATAGTATTGAAACCGTAATAATGATATAACAGAGAACGCAGCTTATCAAATGAAATACAGATAATTTTAATTCCTCCTAAACTTTAAATGAAACGGAAGAACGTAAAAGATAAATGTTTGATACTCACAGCACAAATCTCGGCGGCTTCATGATATTGACATACTTGATGATGTCCTTGTCGGGCTCGATGTTGGCACACGCGAACCGCTCGGAGCTCCTCTCGGGCCCGAAGATGACGATGGAGCGACCCACCGCGCTCACCGTGCCCTCCAGCGGGAAGTTACTGTCCACGAACATTTGGCGGTTGCTGCCTATGTCTGGGAGGTTCAAGAGTGTTTACGTTCTGGAGGACTTTAGAGTGTATCTAAAATAACAATAATAGAGTCCGGCCACGCTAAGTCTGCATAAATCAAAAAACGATGAAATTTGAAAATCTATAGACGACAGCACCACAAACAAATTTTCTTTGTTTGTCTTTTTGTTTTTGATAGGTTATTGTGTTTATATTCTGATTTATTCCTGGTAAAGAATAGACACTTTAGCACTATGCAGTGTGGATTTGATACAGTTTTGTCATCGTATGGAGGTAGATCATAGGTACGACATAGTCACATAAACACACACACATAATATATTATGCAAAAATCAAAAGGCAAAATATCAAAATCATTAGATCTACTTATAACCCCGATACTGACATAACTGACTGATGTAAAAGTATACCATATATAAAACGTTTTGGGGTTGCCCATTTATTCCATTGCAGACTTAGCGTGGCCACACTCTATCAGCCTATTATTGTATGCTGAACAGCACGGCAAAGGCTTCTTCTCATATAGGAAAGGCCCGAGCATTGATCACCACGCTTGCTCAAGACGGGTTTGTGATTTCAGACTTATATTAACTTTAAGTTCAGGATTCCTCACGATGTTTTCCTTCACCGATGTTAGTAATGTCAAAGATAAACTTAGAAAGTACATATTTGAATTGAAAAAGTCACACTGGTACTTGCCCGGGCATGACAGGCGAGGCCTTAACCATCACGACTTTTAAAGGACTAATTTAATTATTTGCTCCTGGGTTACACAATATGTTGGTTCACGCGGTGTTGATCTTTGCATCAGGATTAATACTTTCGTGTTATATGGATTTGATCATTACATCTAGAAGAAAATAATATGAAACTATATGTGGGTAATACCAAGGTTCATATTTACAGGAGCGAGTAGAGAATTTCGTTCTAAATTCTCGCATTATATATGTTATTTCTCATCTTGATGTTAATCACGTTGTTTTACTGAGGTAAGATTGAAATATCAGTGAACAGTATTCTTACTAATGGTCCCCAGTCTAGCGGTGAGGTCTCCCACGTCACATCGCAGCGGATTGTCCGCTCCACACTCCTGGTTGTACAGGTCGAACTGTAAACATACAATAAGTTAACTTTTTATAATGTTTCATAAACAAAGGAGCAGAGTGTGACTTTCTGATCTAATCAGATCTAAATTAGATCAGATCAGATCTAAATTATTTAAAAGATAACAGCTAACACAAAGTCAAACGTTATTTGTAGTAAATGCAGTAATAATGGTAGATATAGGAATTGTCAGTGCAACACATTTCACCATAAATTGGAACAAGGTGCTAGTTACAATAAGCAGATCTAAAAAAAACAAGCATATCTATTCAACATTAAGTTATTTTAAGTTAATTTTAAGCTACACAAACTCGATATAGAAAAATGTAATTAATAGTCGCAAATTAAAATAGATATTGTCTCAAATCATCAAACTACTAAAAAGATTCTCGTTCCTATATTTTTTTATTAAATCGATAGATTCGACAGTCCCTCAGTAAAAAAATCAGAAAACAAATGATAGTTTTGTAACTGCGAATTAGAAATGTTATGATTCAATTAATTAATATGTTTAGGCCTCCCAGGTATCCCAGACGTGTCTTCTTTACTAAATCTATGTTTACTTATTCCTATCGTATGCTTCTATATTTACTTATTCTTGTACATAGTTTACTCTGTTTATCCGCGTTACAATATTCTTTTTATATTTAATTTTATTATTGTACACTAGGGGTGATACTTTTTTTAAGCAGCAACACTAAATAATATTCAATTTAATTGTAAACTGACGTTGAGCGGGTCAGCCAGCTGCGTGAAGTAAGGGTTCCAGCGGTACCCGCCGGCGACGCATCGGGTGTTGGTCACCTTCACAGCCGCGTCCACGCCGACCGGGTTCACGAAGATCGCCCAGTTGTGGTTCAGCGTCTGTAACCAAACATTACTTTTTTCACTGTTTTTCCTAGCTTCAAATACCCTCTCGCTAAGTGATAGGTTTAGACTTAATCTGCCATAAGTTGCATGCACCATATGAAGATAACGCTATAAAAAAGTGTATCAGCTTCCCTCTGTAGGTACATTTGCATGCCAATTGTCACATTATGAACAATCGTTATCATATGAGCATTATCTATGGTATTAATCATCTTCCTTTTCTTTAGACTTCTCAGTTTCAGGCATTTCTCGTGTATTCATTTGAAGCAATCTTTAAATGAAATTTAAAACTTTTCTATTCAAATATATTCATTATGAGAGACTACTTTCTGCCCGCGACTTCCGTCCGCTTGGAAGTCCATAAAACATACGGCACTCAGCAATCTTGTAGCTTTCTATTCGCAAACCGTGCTCGTCCCACTTACCCGATTAGTATCCCTAACTCCAGGATGCCTCAACTTGACCTCAATGATGGTGTCGCTGGCACTGCCATCATTATGTATGAGCTGTGTGAAGCGGATGTAGCCGGTGGCGAACCCGCCGGGGTGGTGGAACGACGCGATGGCGCGGAGCTCTCGGGCTTCTGAGGGACTGTAGCCGCGCTCGATAGAGGAACAGGCCCAGCGACGGTTCTTCTGCAAGGAAAGGAGGGAATAATGATGTGCCTATTTCCAATTTTATGTTAGTTTAGTAACAAATGAAGCAGGATATTCTTTCAATCGATTTTTTTTTTCTCATGTGTAAACATAAGCACCGCAACTGCTTTTTAAAACGCATCATCGGAGTAGCCTGACTTCCCAACTACTCGTGGGTCCACTTTCATTGGAATCGCAGTGCGAATTGATAACGGTCCCGATGTTTTCAATTTTAAGACAATTAGAAAACCACATAATTCTACGGACCTTTCGGTGCAACACAACAGAACGACCCAGAATACTGTGCGGTCCGAACAGCGACACTTGCGTCTCGTTGTAGTACGTGGTCAGCGAGCGAGACTCCACCAGGCCGTACTTAGCGCCCAGGTCGCCGAGCTCGTACTGATCTGCTGTACCTGAAGTGCACAATCACCATTTGTTACCTTTGATTAGATATTCCTATTAATTGAAAGTCAAAGTCAAAGATTTATTTGCAGATAAATATGGTTACAAAAGTTCTTACAATTAAGGTCTTTTCTTTGCTAAAACTTATCGATACAACAAAAGCTTATTTTGAAAACTGAGTTGATATCATTTAATTTTAGGGTGAATATCAAACTGTACCTGTTGTAGGAGGCGGACTTAAAGACTTGTTGACATGGAATGGATTGAAGGTATCATACAGTGTGGTCTTCTCACATGGGAACTCCAAGTCTTTCTCTACTGGCACCTGCAATGAGAAAAGAAAAATTGAGGAAAGGTTTAGCGGCGATATAGATTCATTTAAGCGACATAGATTGTTCCTAATCGAAGTCTTAAAACCTAAACGCAGTCTGTAAACATAAGAGTGGATATGGTCACAATAAAAGACTTCTCTCTCTTGACTTTAATTCCTGAATCTTAGCGACTGACGCGCGAGCAACAGTGCGCATGTGAAATTGAAAAAGGATTTTGTTCCTTGCCAAAGTCACAAACTGTTGCATCCGACTTACTCAGTAACCTAACTAACTTCTGAACTTAAACATCTGAGCCGTCACTACCTATTTCTACAAGACTTTTAAGCGAACCTTCTTAATAATGTAATACGCTCACCACATGTATCTTGTAGTCGTTGACGTCCACCAGGCCGTCGAGCGTGACCATGACGTTGGTGACGTCGTACTCCGACTGCTGCGTCAGCTCGATGCGGCCCTTCAGCGGCGCCGGCTCGCCGTTGCCGAACCAATCGCGTACGACTGCCTTGCGACGGTGGAGGCCATTTACACTGGATATACAAACAGAAGACGATATTGAAGTTTCATATTTTCTTGATTAATGATTAGGTATCTTATTGTATGAAGGTGTTGGTCCTTGGAGACGGATTCGAACCAGAGCAATAAAATTGATGTTGAATATTAAGGCAAAACGAGTTTTAGAAAAAGTTCCTTTTGTCAGTGTGTCGTGTCTGTCAGTGACACGGTGTGTCGTGTCTATCACTCGTACCGGTGTGACAGTCTCTTTCTAAGGCTCGATGAAGATTGACGGTTAATTGTTGTGACAAGCGCCTATTTTTATTTTCAGAGCAATCTCATTTCTAGGCTACTATACTGTCGCACAAAAATAAACCACACACAAGCAATCAATTGAACGCTAGCACTTTGCAACGTTGCCCGTTTCATCCAAAAAGCGCTTAAAAACTATCAAAAAAGCTGTCATTCCAGAAAACACATAACAAATTAAACCTAATGACTGCCTTGTCCTAAGCGCTTCATTACACAAAGATATTTTGAATTACACGAATAACTCACATAGAACACGCCATGCGCTCCCCCCGGGCGACCGGTCCATGGTCGTCGTAGATGACCAGCGACTTCCTCATGATGGAGTGCTTCCCGGCCAGCCCGACCACCGTGTCCGTGAACAGGCGCCGCGTCAGACGGGCGGAGTCCACCTTCTTGCCAGCCACCTGAAGCATGCCATGCCTGGAAATGAGAAGAAGAGAAATAAAACTGGAGTCCCTACTAACCTATCTAAGACTATCATGTAAACTGTTGCAAAAAAGAAATTCTCTTGTATTCATTAGGATTTTAGAGGTATGAGGAACAGGGTTTAAAGGTCACTCCTTCTCTATAGAAAAGGGGGATCCTCCGACTATATGGGTGTCGTGTCTGACGAGCAACTGCCCAACCGTTGGAGTCGGAATCTCATATATATGGTAATAATGATTCAAAATTATGTAAATCAATGAGGGTAGTTACTAGTAAAAATAAAATTAAAAAATACATAAAAATTAACAAATACATAGTTAAAACTAAGAAATTGGTCAAAAAACAAAAGTTCTTCATCAAAAATGTAAAACTTAATAGAGAAAGGTTGCATCTATTAAAACAATTAGACATGTATTCATTTAACTTAGAAAAAAGTACTAGGAAATACCAAATTGACACAGAAGACTTGCAGTATGAACTTGACCAGCTACAGGAGAAACTTACTTCTATGACCATCAAATATACAGCCTCTGAAAACCAAATGAGGGAATATGTTTTGGCAATGAATGAGCTGGTAAGCTCACAAACTAACAAATGTGAACATTGTCAACCACCATCTATTGAACGCACACCGGATCATTCATTGACAATATGTGACACCACCATACCGCAGTCTAGTGCCAGTTTGCCATTATCAATTACTAACTGTTTGCCTAAAAAGAGTGTAAATAAAGAAATAATATTATTTTGTGATGAAATTGGAAAGGATCTAGGCCACTTGTTTACAAATAAATATCCAGGACACTTAATAATAAACAACTGTATGCCTGGTTGTTCTTTATTTGACATAATGAAAAAAGTTATGAAATGCAATTTTAACCAAGATAGTATATTATTAATATTTGTTGGTAATAGGGGTAATGTGAACAAAGGAGAATTACTCCAATATTATAGATCATTGTGCAACCTAACTTTAAGAAAAATTGTGATGTTCACATTCCCATACAGCCAAAGTTTGCCACAGGAAGAAAATAATTTTAGATCTGAAATTAATATGACATTACATAATTTGACAAGTCATAATCATTTATTCCATTTAATTGACACTAACAATTATGTTGGTAACCACTTTTATTTGACAAAAGATAGATTTTGTATGGATAGGTACTATCTTTCAAAGTATTGTAAAAGACAGATAGCTGTGTCGCTATCATATTACTTTTCTATTACAGCCAAGAATTTGGCTAAACAAATTGCTTCTATTGAGCAATGCTATGACATGTCAAATAATTCAGCCAATAATTTGGTATCCAATATTGACATTGATAATAATTTAAATTAGAAATTAAGACAATAGAGGCAACCTCTAGCAATAATGTACAGAATTGCAAAATAAAATCAAATAAAGGTTTAAAATCTGTAAATAGTATTAACCTGGTGCATCAAAATATTCAAGGATTTATGAACAAAGATTTAGAATTAGAATTATTTATGAATTTTAACAGTATTGATATTCTTTGTATAACAGAACATTGGCTTAAAAGCCACCAGTTCTTGTTCAATGTTAATAATCACCAGGTAGGTAGTTCATTCAGTAGAGTTAATGCTGTACATGGTGGCTCATTAATTTTAGTAAGTAACCAGCTTAAATATAGAGACCGTAAGGATATTGTGAGCCTATCTATTGAGCGAACAGTTGAAATAGCCTGTATAGAATTGGAGCAGTTTATTGTATTAAGTGTGTACAGACCCCCTTCAGGATTGTATGACTGCTTTGAAAAGGTAATGGATGAAGTGTTACACAAGATTTGTAACTCAAATAAGTCCATTATCACTTGCGGTGATTTTAATGTTAATTTATTAGAAAATTCAGGTTCTTGTAGTAAAATAATAAGTCTTTTTCAGTCCTACAATCTTGTAAACCTATTTTTAGAGCCCACAAGAATAACCCCGACTAGTGCCACATGCCTCGATAATATTTATACAAATGTTATACCTAGCCACAAAGAAATAATAAATTTACTAGATTCTGATCATTGCGGGCAGAGGATTACTATCCCAAACCAAAACAACAAAGTGGCTAAAAAGGATATCACTGTTAACCCCAAAACTGCAAGTCGCTTGGAAAATTTTAAAGTTAAACTCATGAATAAATTACCAGTTTTGTCTATTCATGCTGATCCTAATTATCTATATGATGATTTTTTTCATATATACTGTAAGCAATTTAATTCCATCTTTATTCCCAAGACTATCTCGGTTAATAGTAACCCATCTTTTAGTGATTGGGCTACCTTTGGTATACATAAAAGTAGAACACGGCTTTATGAACTGTACTATGAAAGGACTTATGTAAACACAGCTGAATTTAATTTATATGTTAGAAATTATTCAAAATTATTTAAAAAAGTTTGTTGTATGGCCAAGTCGCGTTATTTGAGTTTGAAGATTAAAAATAGTAATAATGTAATTAAAACGACTTGGAATATTATAAATAGTGAAACGGGAAGGTCTAAAAACCGAAATACTAACTACAGCCTGTCTATTAATGACAACATAATAAAATCAGACTCCCAAGTCGCCGCGGCCTTTGAAAATTTCTTTTCAGATATTCCCGTTTCAACTACTAAATCCCTAAACTCATCACCTTCTGTTGCTGAGTCTTTGCTAAAGGAAAATGTTAATGTTTGTGATTCGGAATTTCTTTTTGAACATATTACCTGTAGAGACATAATTAAAACTTTTCATACTTTAAATGTAAAAAAGACTGCAGATCTGTGGGATAACTCTGTAGAAGTTGCCAAGTCTATTATTGACATTGTAGCACCTACTTTAGCTCTTATCTTTAATAATTGTATCGACTGTGGGGAGTTTCCTGACCTAATGAAAAAGAGTAAAATTATACCTTTGTTTAAATCAGGTAGTACATCAGACCCCACCAATTATAGACCTATTTCAGTACTACCTACCTTTAGTAAAATTTTTGAGAAATTAATTTTAGAGCAATTGCAAAGATTTTTTAATAGACATAAATTATTACACAGCAAACAGTTCGGTTTTACAAGGGGTCGTTCAACTACTGACGCCGGTGTTGAACTTTTAGGTCACATTTATAATGCATGGGAAGATAAATGTGATGCCTTGGGCATCTTTTGTGATTTGTCCAAGGCATTTGATTGCGTTCTTCATGACACGTTAATCAGGAAACTCCGCCACTATGGGATCCGGAACAGCGCTCTGGATCTTCTTACTTCATACTTGAGTAATAGGATTCAGAGCGTTGACGTTAATGGAAAAAGATCTCCCGGATCTTTAGTAACAATGGGAGTCCCACAGGGCTCAATTCTTGGTCCTTTCTTGTTTCTTATTTATATTAATGACTTGCCTTACCTCATAAAGGATAACCATGATATAGTGTTGTTTGCAGATGACACTTCACTTTTGTTTAAACTTAAACGTCAGCAGCTAGTTACTGACGATGTAAATACGGCAATCACAAAAGTAGTTCACTGGTTCAATGTTAACAATTTACTTCTGAATGAAAAAAAAACTAAGTGCATTAAGTTTACCCTACCTCATGTTAGGCAGGTGAAAACTAAATTGTTGATAAAGGACGAAGAATTGAATCCTGAAGATAGCACAGTATTCTTGGGCTTAACTTTGGATGCTAAGCTTCAGTGGGGCCCACATATAGATAAATTGTCAAAAAAGCTAAGCTCCGCAGCATATGCTGTTAGAAAAATTCGCAATTTAACTAACATAGAGACAGCCCGTTTAGTGTACTTTAGTTATTTTCATAGTGTAATGTCGTACGGTATTCTGTTGTGGGGAAATGCCGCCGACATTCAAACTATCTTTGTTTTGCAGAAAAGAGCTGTTCGATCTATTTATAAATTAAATCCGAGACACTCTCTCAGAGATAAATTTAAGGAGATAAATATAATGACTGTGCCTTCTCAGTATATTTTTGATAATCTTTTATATGCCCATAAAAACAAAAAATTGTTTAAAAAATACAGTGATATCCATAACATAAATACTAGGAACAAACACAAATTTGTTGTACCTACAACAAGGCTCAAGAAAATAGGTAGCTCCTTTAGATGTCAATGTATACGCTTTTATAATAAACTTCCAAGTCACGTACAAGATCTAAGCCTTAATAAATTCAAATCATTTACTAAACGCAAGTTGTGCCAGAAGGCTTTTTATGCCGTTAAAGATTACATTGAGGACAAAAAGGCATGGGATTGAGCTGCTCCAATTTTTAAAATTTTTTTTTTTTGCTAACTTTAAAATTATATACACAATGACATGAATATTTACTTTGTGAAGTATAATATTTTTTTATTATTGTGAATGTGAGGACTATGTGGGTCATATATATATATTTATTTTTCTCAGTTACTTTTAATGATCATCTGGCAGTTGTGAGTACTTTATGCGGCCTACCCAAATGTCCTTTCTTTGGTATTGTTCGTCGAATCATTGAGCTCCTTTTAAGTTCTGAGTTGAGCTACACGATTACTGACAAATGCGTGCATGGAATGGACAGGTCCACTCACATCTGTATGGTTCTTTCCTCAAAAGACCATTTCAGACACAAATCTACATGGTCCTCAAATGAAATGCTCTGACCAAGATTATTTCCTGGTTTTTATATACACATTGACATTAATGAATTTTATATACTTTTAAAGTATTATATTATTTAAATTATTGTGAATGTGAAGACTATGTGGGTCATTCCTTTTTCTTTTTGATTTTAATTTTTTCTCACTTAGTTCTAATTATAGTCTGACAGTTTTGAGTAATTTATGCGGCCTACCCAAATGTCCTTTCTTTGGTATTGTTCGTCGAATCGTTGAGCTCCTTAATTCTGAGTTGAGCTGCACGATAACTGACAAATGCGTGCACTGACTGGACAGGCCCTCTCAATCTGTGTGATGCTTTCCTCAAAAGACCACTCCAGACACCAATCTACATGGTCTTCACATGATCTGACCAAGATTATGTCTGGACTTTAAAAGAGACTGTGACCTCTGAGTTTGTTTCGGCCTTTCTTCTCAGAGTAGTCAGATAGGAAACGCCGAACTCATCTTGTTTTTAAAATATGATTGACGTGTAAAAGTGTTTGTACAAACCTATTTACAGAAATAAAATCATTTATCATTTATCATTTATGTCGAGCCCGCGGTTAACTTTTTAGATTTTTGAGGCTTTTATTGTAGAAGATAATCATTTATTTGCTCAAACATGAGTACAATACATACAACACAAAATGTCAGCATGCAAGAGATGTTAAAAGTAGAGATAAAAACAGGTCATCACGTTCGCCTTAAACAATGGCATGCAAATATTAATAAAAATAATGTATAATATCACTACGAGTCTAATTATTTTAAAATTTCATGATAATATAGATCTTTGAAAGTAATAAATGAGCAAAACATGGTCAAAATTTCTCATCTAAAAACTCATTTAAATTATAACGAGCTTTATCTGCTAGAAAATTTATAACTTTCTTTTTAAACGCTACGTCAACTGCTTCCAACTTTTAGGCAGTTTATTATAAATTTTTGGAGCCATGCAAAAGACTTTTCCGCATAGGTGCCGTTCTATACTGATGTAGACAAATTTGACTATTGTCTCATGTATTACGAGGAAGTCGATCTGCCATGCGAGAAAACAGGTGAGGGTTGGATCTTAAGAACATTGCATTTTCTAACTATATATTAGAAAATGAAGGTAATGTCAATATTTTGTATTTCTTTAAATAAGGCTTGCAACTCTGAGTGGTTTTTAGTTTGAACATTGACCTAATGCAACGCTTTTGAGTTTTAAATATAAGCTCCCGGTCAATCGAGTTACCCCAAAAGATAACACCGTATCTTAAAATGCACTCCACCAAGCCGTAGTATGCGGTGCGCAAAGCATCTACACTAATTACTGCTGCCAGTTTGTACAGAAAATATGCTGAGGTACTTATTTTCTTACTGAGCTACTGACCTGTAGACCTACTAAAACAAGATGGCAATACTTACAATAGAACCTACTACACGATAGATCTGCCAGTTAAACCAAGTAGATCTTCTTCTCCGTCGTGTCGATAGCACGGCAATGATGTGAGTAAAATTTTGTTGGCCGAATACCTCGCTTCCACGGCTGAGTTGGTAGCAGTGGCGAGGTCACTATGGCTGCAGTTTAGTTGTTTTTAACATTTTTATTAACCTGGTAGTAAAATCTCCCAGTCTGCAGAGCCCCTCAAGCCCAGGCCTGCAGTAAGACTCAGGATGCCTAGTATCGATATCCAGCGCGTGAGGCGTGAACACCTTCCCGGCGCTCAGACACCTTGCTGTCCAGTTGTAGTAGTCGGCGCCCGGCGCGTGCTCGTGGATCGCCCAACGGTGGTCGCGGGTGTTGTTCACGTTCGCACCGTCGGCGTGCACCTGGTACAAACATTTAAATTAGAAATCCCCTTGAATAGGAAGATTAACCTCTTTTTGAGGATCATACAGACAAAAAGTTTGGATAAAGAGAGCGAAAGGGGGAGACCTAATTCCAATGATGACATTCGTATAGTGTTTGCTGCTTACTGGTCAAAGATCGTAGTTCTTTTACACGGCCCCGTTGTACCACATAACAGATATAAGCGTGTGAAACTAGAACCAAAAATCTCACATACACCATAACCAGACCGTATCCACTATCTGAAAGCCATACGAGTATTCGTTCCTAAGGGGATTGAACTCGAGATCCATTAGAATACAGAAACTATTTTAACGGTCAGTCAGTGCGCTAACTTTGCCGTCTCATAATAATTATACTGAATGCATAATTTTGATTGTATCCAAAAAGTATCTACATATAATGCTAAGCATAGTATAATAAAGAGTAAAATCTACCTTCTCTGATGAGCACACGTCCTCAGAGAATCTAATAATGACTAGCCATGCACCATGTACTCAACTCACCATGCTCTCTACAATAATGGTGGTGTCCTCCCAGGGTTTGTCCTGCGGCTGCCGGAACAGCACGGTCCCCACCAGCGGGTAGCGGAACACCACCTGCGCCGAGAACATGGGCGTCTGGTACTCCGTGTCTACTTCGTACTGCAGGATGGTGCCGCAGATATCGCGTTTTGGGTGGCGTCTGGAATATAGGACTTTTTAATGATCAAGTAGCAAGAGTCTATATGAGTACGGCATGGATTACTGTTTACAAGTATGCGAACCTAATCCTAGCACAATAATTGATATCCCAAAAAAGTAAGAAATAGGGACGAGCTTACTGCCATAAACCAGGCACAAATCTAGACTCCAGGCTGCACTACGGAGAAATTCATATTGGAAACTTCCAATAACACTTTAATTGACCAGGGAATCGAACCCAGAACCCTTGGGTGAAGCCCAAGTTTGATTAAAAAGGTATTTCGTCATATTTCACTAAAACTTTTTTAGTTTTATTTAGATCCAAGTTCCAAAGTTTGTTGTTTGGTTTGTACTATTCGGTCTCATCCACCAAGCATTATTTTGAATCCTAGACTTCACCGCCAGTATATTTTGGCCAAATCATAAAATTCATACCTCTCCAACACCAGTGCTCTATGCATCACGCTGTTCACACCCTGCAGGGGTAGGTAGACATCCCAGTACGCGCCGCTCAGCTCGTTCGCCAGGCCAGGGAGAAGATACTTGTGGTTCAGGTACTCCGTGCGATCCTTGTGCTTACCCAGCAGGTCTCCTACCGGGTACTGGTCTTGGGTGCCCATGCCTGCAAGAAATTAAAAGAGTGGTATAAATAAAAAGAAGGTATTTTGCATATTGCTCTTAAAAGGAACAAAATCATCATTATCATCATCATCATCGTCATCATCTAAGTAAGTTCCCTTTTACCAAAGAAGCCCACCCTTACATAGTTGGAAAAGCGCTAGCACATGATGTTAAAAGTAAATTAGGTTCTTTTACCCATACTTTGATATGAATTGTGAACTGCACGCAATCAAAACTTGTGACTTCGGAGTAGCTCCGACCTTGCATTGTTTTGAACTGTTCATCCCGGCTCTGTTCCCTACGCGATTCTTTCTTCTGGTAAACTCTTCCTAAATTACTATAATATCTAAGCCATTCTAAGCGCAATCCAGCTATCTAAACATCACAACAAAATTCACACGTGTTCGATCAATTGTTGTATAAAGAGCGAATAGTTAGTTATATTGGAAACAAATGTCGTTTGCGAGAATACCTATAATGCGTCATCGTTGTGAAGACGTAAACATCTCAATTGGTTCGTCGACTTACTGTTGGCTCACCACCAAATGACAACCGCTTCGACACTATCTACCAGACTATTCCAAAAAACTTCCATGACTGTTCTACTAATTCTGGCAATCAAGTTGTGGCAAACAAGAACGTTTATTTTAAGGTTTCGATTCGGTCTTCAAGTCTGTTTTTAATTTTCGTTTCGAAAGATTTAACATAATAATAAATGTAGATCAAACGTTTCAAAATAATTAAAGCAGATCTTAAAGAGGCAGATGCACTTGTTCAGAAAACAGATATATGTACTGCCTAACAGCACTGGACAGATTAGAAATATTAAATAAATTAAAAAGATGAATAAGTCTAGTATTTCGAGTAACGTTAGCCGAATTTCTATTTCTGATAAACAGACTAGGGTAATATTAGACACACACTGAAATAGATTCGAACGTCCATTGTACCTAAATATATGATTTTATCGAATGTATGAGAATTGGCCTCGTTGTGTCAGATATTAGAAACGATTTATATTCTGTATTTGATGTTTTGGTACTATAGTTACAATTACATTATACAAATCCTCCAGATTATCCAAGTCTCCATAGAAATAAACGAAAAAAAAAACAAATAAACGTATTTTCTTTCTTTCTTTTAGCGAATGATCAGCTTTTCCAGACAAAATTCAAAACACCAACCCGTTAGTAGGTATTTCAAAGTTCAAATCTCACCTGGCGGCGGTAGCTTCTTCAAATCAAGTCCAGAAGGGTTATAGATCCCTCCCGTGGTATTACACAAGGAGTCCATCTCATCAGCGATGAGCTTGGGAGGCAGTTCCTGGACGCTGTACTGCAGGACGGAGCTCACAAAGCGCAGGTTGGACTCGTAGTCCCCGTCCGAGGCGCCCAGCTGGAAGTTGGTCCAGGTGGGGTCGAAGGGGGAGCGCTGCGTGAAGTCGATGGAGCCGCGGATGCCGTCCATGTTTATTAAAGCTCTGGAATTAAAATCACAATTCGGGTGTTAGATGACAATGACATAACTAATTTGTCAATCTGAAAGCATGTATGATATGACCTGGGTCAGGGTTAGGTTTCCGTACTATTAAAAGCCTTCCGTACCAACAATCGTGGCTTAGGTTTGAATAGGTAAACCAAGATGGATGGATGAACTTCATGGCTGAAAGATATTGTTTGATGTAGAGAAACATAAGATACACTGCTTTTATTCAGTTTATTAATGTTATCGTTGAAGCCAAGTCACATGCTGTAGTTCGCAAAACAATATTCTTTTTCAATCCTATTTGCTTACACTTAATTGCGATAAAACGATGGTGTTTTTTTATTTATCAATTTACAAACGTAGGCCGACAATAAGTCGTCATTTTCGGAATCTGCTACAATGAACATTCTGAGGGAGAAATGCAATAATATCCTTGATATGATGTTATTCATGCTCCGAATTAGTAACGTAATACTGATATCGGCTTTTTAACTTTCATGAGAAGGATGAAACGATCCTATACAAAATAATAAGATCATGCCTGAAACTATACCATATAGTAAATAAACAATTAATAAAGCTTCAATCATTAAGGAAAAGTCTCCAAAAAGCCCTAGACGTGAACAACATGATATCGATGTTGGTCGAAACTAGTTTATTTTTATGCCTATAAATAATTTATATACTATTATGATTGTGGCTAGAACTAGCTTCCGAGTTATTATTCTTATGACGTTATTAGCAGCCCGATGTGACGGAATCACTGTCGAACTCTTGAAGGCCGGCGAAAAACCCGTTCTTAAGACCCTCCAGAAGCTTTTTGATTCCGTCATAGTCGAGGGTAAAACGCCACAGGCATGGAACAGAGGTGTGGTGATACTTTTCTTTAAAAAGGGTGACAATGCCTTTCTTATGAATTATAGCTCAGAATTGAGATGGAGACATGTCTACAAGCTCTTGTGAAGAGGCATCACGAACCGCCCCGCGCGCAGGTTTAATGACTCCCAGCCTCCCGAACAAGCCAGATTCCGTAAAAGCTTTAGCACCGTAGACTACATACATACTTTGCGGTAGGTTATAAGCATAACCTGCTTCTCTGCTTACGGTTTGTGGAATACGAGAAAACCGTCCATTCAAACGAGACATGAGCTATACTGCAGTCATTTCAACGGTGCCAGATCGACTATCAATACATCGAAGTCGTGTTTATTAATATATTCATTATAGTCCGATACAGGACCAGACCTTGAAACCTAGGATAGGATTGCTGCAGCGAGGTGTGAGGCAGGGAGACGGTACCTCCAAAACTGTTCACGTTCACGACGTTACCGCTACACTAGAGGATGTCTTGAAGGTGCTTGACTGGAAAGGGCTAGCCATCAATATTAATGGCGTGTACAACACTCACCTTCAGTTTGCCAATATATAGTAGTTATAGCCGAGACTATGGACGATTTTAGTACAATGCACTCAGTAGAGCTTCTGAAAGAGTGGGTCTAAGATCTGGGTTACAAGACAAAGGTCATATCAATTGCCCGTGTAACACCCACTCTCATGAAGATCGGAAGCGCTACACTCGAAGTTGTGGACGATTATGTTTAGCTAGGACAAACTGTCCAGTTAGGTAGGTCCAACTTCGAGAAAAAGGTCAATCGTCGAATCTGACTCGACTAGGCAGCGTTCGAGAGTCTACGCAATTGCTTCTCGTCCCATATACCGCAGTGTCTCAAAACGAAAGTCTTTAACCAGTGCATGTTGCCAGTGATGTCCTATGGCACTGAAACGTGGTCGTTACAATGGGCCTCATCAGAAGGCTGAAACCCACCCACAGGGCAACACCACAGGGCAGGCGTGATCGAATCAGAAATGAAGAGATCCGCAGGAGAACCAAGGTAACCGCACAGCCCGAAAAATTGCCAAACTTAAGCAGCAGTGGACAGGGCACATTGCTCGCAGAACAGATAGGTTCTGGGGTCGCGACCGCGTACCGCAAGATAAAGCGTTTGAAGACCTCTCACAAGTTGGACCGATGATCTGGTGAAGGCTGCAGGAATCCGCTGGATACGGGAAGCACATAACCGGTTGAAGTTTTGGTGCTTGGGGATGGCCTATGTCCAGCAGTGGACGCTTATTTCGGCTGAAATTATGAATGATGACTAGCAGCCTGCTTATGTATTTGTGCGCCTGCGCTGCAAAGAACGATCCGTTCTTCTTAAATCTGACTTGTATTTTGGTAATTTTAAGTATCTTTATTAATATTATAAATGCGAAAGAAACTCTGTCTGTCTGTCAACTTTCCACGTCCAAACCACAGAACCCATTGTTATGCAGATAGGTAACCCGAGGCCTGGAGTAAGCCATAGGCTACTTTACACTGCTGGGTAAAGGCCGGCTACTCTCGTTCCACCTTACTCTGTCGAGAACTTACAAAAAAATTATAAAAAATTATAATATGAAATATAAAATACACGCAGACAATGTCGAGGTCAACAGCTAAAGTGACTATCACCCAGTTGCACTAAGACAAACATGAATGCCCCATTACGAAATGGATCATTAGCGCTAATGATTTCATTAATTTCATCAAAGAACCATTAAAATCGAGTTTAATGTTGCTTTCTGCAACAAGTTAAAACAAGTTAATGGAAGGTTAGTATTTAATGACAGCTTTAAAAGTTAAAGTTCGTTTCAGCAACTGGCTGTGAATGTAAAGAATAATTAAAAAATATACTCACTTTGTACTTTTCGGCGCCATCGGCCTCAACTTGGCACACGCCAGGAAACTATCAGAATGTCTGTTATCATATATCACCACGTACAGGCTCCGCCGAGTCACCTCCATGTCACTGCGCAGCACGTTGATGACGTCATCCTTGAACAACGTCTTCGTCTTCATTACGTTCGCATCTGTCGCTACCTTGATCATCCCCATCCTGCTGTCCAGGTCCCCCACACTCATCCCATCCCCACTATTCTCAGGGTCAAACACTAGCTGAAGAACGTTACAATTGTCTTCGTAATTCCCTTTGTCAGCATCAAAAATGTCTGTCACAAATAACTTCCACTTATGTTCTGTAAATGCTACTTTTTCTGATACACCTTTGGTATGATATAAGTCTGCTTGGATGTAGGAATCTGATTCGTCGGACTCTCTGGCTGATAGCCATCTAAAATGCAGTGTCCCCGCCACTGGAGACGTGAACCTTGCTATGGCATTCTTCTCGTAATTCTTATCTGTTGATAATATCGAGGCGCATATAATCCTGTCTCGTTCAGCTGTTTCGAAGACTATACTCTTGCCCCAAAGCCCATTTGGGCCTGTCAGCATGTTTTTGCTTTCGAATTCCGCATGGTCTTTTCCAGGTATGATGAGGTACCCTATTTCTTCAGTGAGATCAATGAGTTCTTTGCCTAGGTTAGCGTCGGAGCACCTGGCCTCGGAGAGGTCTCGGTAGTCGACAGGGAATTCGTGGATGGTCCAGCGCCACACGCCATCGGGGAACTGCAGTGTGGGCTTGAGGTTAGTGCGGATGCTTATGAGCGTGTCGTTCTTGTGCGAGAACTCCACTTCACCGTGCAGACCGTGCTGTGACACGTACGCGCGGAGGACCAGGCATTCTGATATTTCTGGAAGAGCGAATAGAGGTTGATTTAAATTTGTGATTTTGGAAAAAGTTCCATCCATTCATATAACTATACTAAAATCCGCTCATAGTTTTGGTTTGACAAATAGTTAGATTATTATCACAAATCCAAGCATTTGGAGCTCTATTAACTGATTTATTTTGTAAACATATGCCTGCGGTTTAAAGTAGGTACTCCTACGAAATGCATATCAAATCTAGATAACATCTCAATATTTAAATGGTAATTAATAATAAATTATTTATTTCTGTAATAGGTTTAAAAAAACACTTTTACACGTCAAACATGAACAATGTCTTAAACTAGATAAGGTTGGTGTGTTGTATCGACTACTCTGAGAAGAAAACAATATTTCATTGTATAAGGCGCAGATTGACGTGTAGAGTCGTGAGTTCGAATCCCAGTTGTACTAATTTTACTTGACTAGGAAGCCAAAACTCGTAAGTCTGTCTTTGCCAATCGCAATAGCTTAAACATGGTTATCGTTTACATGACTCAAAAGATGCCCTCATTTAGGATATGATCACAAAACATCAAGCGTTCACATGAATATACCAGCCATATATTATGTTACTTAACTTCACTCAAACGAGTGTCCAGTTAAGCGACTACCTCCAAAACGTGATCGCAATGGTAAGTAATTCAACACCAGGCGTTGACTTTATGCCCTTGAGACATTTTTATTATTATTGAACACAAAACAAAGTGCACTTTCGAAAGTTTGTTTCATAATCATTTCGTCGTAAATTATAAGTGGATATTGTAAATGATTATAACTTTATTATTCGCGATTTCTAATCATCGATAAAGTTGTGTCCATGTGATTCAATTAAAGTTATGTCTTACTTTAAACTTTCTTGTTTGCTTTTTTTTGTGCAATTAAAATCAGAAGTATTGGAAAATACTGATAATTTGAAAAGTTACGAAAACGATATTGTTGTAGCCAGGTATTGAAAACTAAAAGCTACCATTTATTTATTAAGTTAAATAACTGACTTAAGTTATATGAAAACCATGACTAATATAGAGAAATCAACTTAAAACCAGCCAAACAGGATTTAAAAACAAACTTCGCCTAACTTTTGATCAAACTGTTGTCCCAACTTACCAACACTTAACAACACAAAATACACTAAACACAAGAACTTTGGTCTCACATGACTAAACCCGTAAATCATTGTCACTAAACTATAGTTAAGTTAACTAGACGTGGTATCGTAACGCATGATGCCACTGGTTTCTCTCGCGGAGTGAAAGGCACTGAGCCACTGACTTAACACTCAAGTACAACTTAGACAACAAGACAGGTAGATGGTTAGAGCAAGATGCAAGATGTTAAGGTCGTGTGGAAGGAAATGATAAGTCGTCATTCGTTGATTTTCGCGGTAAACCGGAGTTGATTGAATACTTTGCAGAAACCAGGAAGCTGCCTGGAATGCTGAAATGAATAAACACGACATTTTAAAGGAAAGATAATGACAGTTTATTTAATGAGGCAGCTTTTGGGGTTGGGGTACAACTACACAAGGCAAGACGTCTTTTTAGACCGAATTTTGAATGCAGAATTTTCACGAGTGCCTTTTCTAAAACAAAACCAGGGACATGTTACTCCACAAGGCCATGCGGCAGGTTATGACTGTTATGATTATTACCTTGCTTGACCCTCTGTCCATAGTGTCAATATTACAGAGTAGTACTCCGTTGGGATTTTTAACATTATGTAATGAGTGTCTTAACAGATACCTACATACTTAGCTAAAGGACTGTAAAGCAACAAAGTGAAGGAAAACCTTAACAAAAAACAAACATACTATTTGATAACTAAATAAATAGTCCTCCCGACCAAATTTCGGTCATGTCAGCCAATCTCAGGGGAGACTAGCTATCTATGCGGGAGATATTATAGTGCTAAAGTGTGTTGATAGAAACAGCCTAGGTGCACTCACTCTTCCGTCACTCTCATAGTCCGATGGGACGGTAATCTGATCAGTCCGGAGAGAGATCAGGCGCAGGACCAACAGCTTAACGTGCTTTCCGAGCCACGGGGGTATCACATCGCCAATTTCGAAACTCTTAACTATTACTGTGAAATTCCTAATGGAAAAACTAAATAATATTTTGCCCGACCTCGACCTAATCGCAATCAACCAACGGTGCAGTTAGCTATAATAAACTGTGCTGCTGAAAGAACTTGCTCTTATGTGCAATGATATAGACCATGGGTTTAACTTTGAAAAAGGACAACACTTTCACGTACCACCCACCCATAAAAAGGGTTCAATTTTTCCTTTTCAGGTACGGAACCCTAATAATTATAACGGTAGTTAAACGAGATCAAGCCCTTACCCTTTCACCCCCAGGTGTTCCCGGTACTATAGACAACTTACCCAAAAACTTTCGCAATTATAAATATTTGGCTAGTTCTGACGCAATGACGCACGTCACTGCACCATGTATGAACATACATGGTGCAGTGAGGGAAAGCGCCCCCTATCATCACGTTTGTTACAGGAATTGATGAATGCATTCACCTCCAGTCATCTATGTATTCACCGCCAGTCACCTACACATTCACCACCAATAACTTAAACTTTTTATTCATTTTTTTTCTAATTGTTTATTAGAAATACACGTTACCTGCCTGTTTATTTATATGATGCCATTAAAGTGGGGCCTGGTGACCTGTAATACAGGTTTTTTTTCTAAAACCTACTTCTGGCACCAGCTCCCACTATGAAAATCACAATGTGAATTTTTATAGTTCAAAACTGTTATGTAACTGTTAGTAAAAAGCCATTGTGAGAGAAAATAAATAAAACTTATTAAATGCTAGTTTTAGTGCAAATGAACAATGAATTACTTTTTATTTGGAAACTAATTAAGTACCTACATACTTTACAGTGATTTGACCGCTATTTAACTTCTTTTGTCCTATTATTAGAATAAAGAACGTGCTTTCTTTACATAATTACGTTAAGTACTACATAAATTACTACTATTACTAGCCTCACATTAATGTCTCACTGTAACTATCGCTTGGAAGCCAAGAAATTGTAAATTCAGTTAACGGCGATCATAAATATAAAACAAGCTCAATATCAAAGTTAATTTAGTTCTGCATGTGTCACATGTATAGTTCTGTTCCAATTACTGTGCTTTAGAATATTTAATCATTCACGTAAGATATGCCTTGGGATTTGTCTATGAACATGCAATTAAACAACCGACCAAAATATATGAGGCAAACTACTGTAGATCTAAGTAAATCAAAACTCATTGCTCACACAAGAAGGGCCACACAAAAAAAAACGATTAAATATAATTTTAATCTTTTTTTTTATACTCTACGGAACTAAACAATGTTTTATTTTTTATTAAAATTTATCAGAAGCACTTAAACAATGTTTTATGTGTTTCTGATCGCCTATAAATTCTGTACGCGATTATTAAGTCACAACAGCAATACTCATTGATTTAAATTGTCTTAAATATATATTTTTTTAATTTTAATATCATTTTTTCTCACATAATTGTGGGAAAATCAAACGGAAACGAATCTGACGAAAAATGACGAGGAGAGCCGACCCCAATTATTGAGATGAGTGATAAAAAGGAAATAAGATATAGCAGTGAGTAATTTGCCTTCTTTTATGATGTAGTTATCCATTTACGTGTATCCAGCATAGATCCTATTCTATCAAACATATAAACAAATATTGCTCGTTTAATAGTATAAGATATATTATTATATAAATATATATTTATACTCATGTTCTGGAAATCGGCTCTAACGATTTCGATGAAAGTTGCAATATAGGGGTTTACGGGGCAAAAAAATCGCTAGGTTTCATATCTGGGAAAATTAGTTTTCTCCGTATTTTCACCCGAGCAGAGCTCGGTCGCCCAAATTTTAGAACAAGATATTGAATAATAACATGAGAATGGAAATATCAATAACAGCATGGAATAAGTAGGTACTATACATGGATTAGTATAAACTTTCCTATACTATTAAATGAGCATTCTCTATTTTCGAGCTCGGTCGCCCAGGTACTATTTATATAACACTCGAGTAACTCTTACTTACTTACTTCATAATATTTATAAAAAAGACAACCGTTCCCTACGAGAGACGGCAGTTACTCAGCACCTATAAATAATTTGTGCAAAGGCAACAGCGAAAGCTCAATACAAAACTCACTGTCACGCCACTGACAGCGATTGTCTTTTTTGATTTGGTCTGAGCAGCAAAGATAGATCTAAACTTATCAATTACAACGTTAACAAAAGTCCAAAATATTTTTAGGCAGGGTGCAACAAGTATGGTCTAGAAGACCTTTATCAATTTCCACACAAATTTTCGAGGTTTTTAGTCATCGTCGTTATAGTGATCGTTTTTGTTCAGGAGACTACCTCTTTTTTCTTTTGCCTCTCCTTTAATGTATCTTTGAATATCATCCTCCTGTCCGTATCCTATTGTAATAGTGTTAACTCAGCACTTCAATATTCACTATCTTCCTCGTCATATCAGCTCTCTTACATTCCATCCATCATACTTCTTTCATCTAATAGGGGTTCGTGGCTAAGTAATAGCAGCCGCACGAGTCGATCGATCAGGTTAAACTACGTTACGTCGGTTCGTGGATGGGTGACCATCTTTAGATATTCATCCCTCCGTGCCTCGGAAATTATTTTAAGCTGTTGGTCCCGACTGTCATTCGTGGATCCTTGACAGTCGTTACGGGTCGTCAAAAGCCCAAAAGTCTGACAACCAGTTTCACCATGGGGTATCGTATTACCCAGTAACTGGGTTCTGGAGGTTAAATAGGCAGTTGCTCCATGTAAAATACTGGTATTCAGCTGCATCTGGTTAGACTGGAAGCCGACCCCAATATTGTTGGGAAAACACATGAGGATACTTCTTTCGTCTAATTCTTTACAGTTTTAAATAAACATTTATCTTCAGATATATTCCTCATCACATGTCAAGTAAGCCTATATCACATGTCAAGTAGGTCGTAATTAGGTACGTGAGCCACTTACCATGTTTCATGTCAATTGAAAATGAACTAAACCCCTTATTGCCATAATACATGCAACTGATCTCAATCGTTACGTCTATCAGTTCGAGGGTTTCCATGTTATGGCAGTATTGCATTGACAGCTATACATTGCATGTCTAATGTAATTTGTAAATGATCGATATTTCCTGGTTCTAAGTGTTCACATACCGGAGGTTGGGCAATAACATTGCTATGAAACTAACTTGTCCCTGTGATTTTGTTCTTATTTTTTTAAAGTTTCGAAATTTTTTGAGTTATATAGGTAATAAACTTTACATACACACTACTTGTGCTTCCGTAATAGATGCAGTTTATAGTTTAATTCAACTAGATCGTTAATTGATTTAATCTCTCTAATAAAGACAGAATAAACGATATACTCTTAGTTTAATGGTTCTCCACTAAAACTCTGAATCACATCTTCACAAGTTAATCAAAACATATTAAACTTCAGAAGAAAGCACGTGGTCATGTATTATACAATAGTACATATAATATTACTGCTTGAATCATATGTTCTCTGAATGTTTAGGATGGCAAATGGCAACATATCGAGGAAATAGACGACCTTCACATCGTATCGGAATAACACCAACATCGCGATCCTGATCACAGAATAACATAACAGAAGAGGCACAGACGAAGAAACAATAGAAGGTCCTGCAAATATGCGATGAGGTGCTGTTACTACCTACACAATCGATTGATTGCAGACGAATTTTATTTAAAATCGTCACAACCATATTCTGATCATCATTTGTTTTAGTGACAGCCTTAAACAAGGTTCTAGTGCCACTGTCAGATCTGCTTAGCTTGCTGCTACTGCTCGGCCTAGCATAATTTTAGTCTGACTGGAGTCGGGTTTCGCTAAGAGTCTAAGATACCAAAGAAATTACATTTTTTTAACTAAATTGTAATTTCGCCAATATAGATCAACAATGTATGCGTAGCTGTTGCTGGAGCTTCAACGATAGTTTGTTTTTCATCCTTGTTTGGTTTAGGTAGATTCTCTGGAGTGGAACTTCTGTACCTTTCTATTCGGTGTCCAGTTAAAATAATCGTATTAGTGACGTCGGTGCGCCCGCGCCGCATGGCTATTCCTGGCCCAGACTGAGTCACGCGCTGAAATAAGGTCATTGTAATCTACACCGATGGTATCGTGGTTCGACTCCCGGCTCGTGACGTGTACCTGCATTCTCGTATGTACAAGTATGGTCCAGAGTCTGGGTAAGGTTGCCTGGAAGAGATCGCGGAAAGCGATAAGGCCGCCCATTGTATATTTTGTAGTGTTTGATTTAATTTTTGTTATGTGTACAATAAAGTATATATAAATATAGAATACATGTGCTGGCTTATATCAGCTTCGCATCATGACTTTCAAAAACTAAAATACTTACGGTATTTTTATTAAACTAAACTAGAAATACGGATAGTTATAACCAATAGAAATACCTCTCTATTGTTACAATAATAAAATTAAGTATAAAGTTTGTTACTACATCAACTATTGATAATGAATAATTAAACACATTTTTAAATCCGCCGCAGGCTAGTGAATGACCGACAAGTTATATAAATAAACATGAAGTTCATTAAAGAAAATATTATTAATTAACCTCTGTCACACAAACTCAAGATGTCATCTACACAAGTGAAATACGAGTTTTCGTCTCGTAACACAGAGATATGTGACATCAAGTGGCTCATCTGCAATTTTAAGAGCAACTCTCAACGCTGGAGATTCCATAAATTGTCGGTTATTGCGAGGATTAGATGCACAGCACACATCAATGTTTTGTAAACAAGCTCAACAAGCTGTGATATCTGCAGAAATGCAAAGTATAGGTACTCGTAGCTGATCATTAAACATGTAAAGTATAAACATTGTATCTGAAGGATACAATGCACAATTTTACATCAAGTGCAAATGCCTAAATCTGTCTCTAACTTACCTAAACCTAACTATATTCGCTCGGCTCTAAGGGTCCTTGCGTAATGTTAAATCTAATAGCTTATAGTCTTCCTCAAGAATTGGGTTATCAGAGTTTTTTTTTTTTTTTATCTGCTTTACAGATAGCAGATGCTAGTACAGATATGAGTAGGTAACCTATAAACAGTTACTTAGGCGTCCGCCTTTGGCCTGCCTAGGAAGCAGTGGACTATGGGGCTATTGGGAGACCCCAGCCCAGGAGCTTATCTGACCTCTACAACCCAGATGCTGGATAACACAAACAGCTTGACAAATAAAAATAGTAAGTAAAACCCTTGTTTCAAGGGCAATGGTGGAGTGTGGGAAATTCTGTCTCCATGTTCTTTATACCTACTTATAAAGTTAGATTTATCTATGATGAGGTACTTCTGATAAGTTGGCAGCCGGATGAAATGTGTTTTGATGTATTTCTTTGACCTTGACATTCTAAGATATCATAAATAGTGAAAGTTTCAATCAAAGAGCTCGCAATTTCCAGACTTCGATTTAGGTACATCACATGTCGGGATAGTAGCTTTAGCCCGCGGCTTCACCCGCGTTGCCGTCGAAAATAATTATCCCATGGAAACGTAATACTGGGATATAAAATATCTTATGTCCTAATCGAGGTCATAGTCTGCTCTGCCGAATTTCAATGAAATCTGTTCAGCCGTTAAGGCATGAAAGGGTTACTTTCGCATTTATATCTAATATTCGTATGGATAACTTCCGCAGCACATACATCGTGAGTCAGCCAGCTTCCATTCTCTCACTCTCGACCACACGCCACTCCCCTGCCAAGTGGCAATGTCCCGAGATGTGGTCTACAATGGACGTGTCGCAACATGCCAGCACTATCCTAACCGATACTGTTGTGAAATGTATCGATAGCTTCATATTCGCATTGCAGTTTATAGCGTTTCCTAATGGCAATCCATACATGCAATGGTGCTGTAGGTAAACTACGTGTCATTCTGATTACGTTGTTCTTGTTGTGTCTAGAAGACGAAGGAAATGCAAGTGTATTGATCATTGATGTATTTTTATACATCAATGGTATTGATGAATTCTTTTCTAACTGGAATTTATCTGCAGAAGCCTGCAGTCGAGATTTATGTCTGGTTAGTGACAATAAGCTCTTTCTAGTAGGTACATGTGATTTAAACATAACTAGTTTGGCCCTCTGTCTAACCCTTTGGGAAATAGATATGTAAGAAAAACTCAATAAAACTGCCTCACACAACACTGCGCTGCACGCTGCTTGAGCAGCGAAGAAGTTAAAGCGAGTTAGCTATTATTGAGACACGGAACTAAACCGGAACATTCCCGAATCCTAGCTCATAATATCCGTATATTAAATAAATAATCTACACTAAAATTCGTACAACAGTAGGTTCCCGAACTGCAATTGCATTGCAGTGGAAGTACAGTCCGTCTGTACAGGTAGTAGGTTCGTACACGTGGAGGCCACAGTAATCCGTCAGCTGTGGAAGCCCTGGCCTCAATACTGATTTAACAAATGCGTCAGAACAGATGCTACCAATGCAGTTTACGTAATACATTATACGGATTTACATCAACACTAATGCGGTTAGCTAGATACCTGGTTCCCACCTCTCCCGGAATTCAGCATTGACAATTAAAATCTCCCGGCTCCCGGAAGGAATTCCGGACAGAATAATTGACAATGGCGAAAATTATACGAGCGCGAGCGGTAGCGAGCTACTGTGGCCAATGCAGTCGCGAACTCGCAACACTCAAAACTATATTTTGTCCATATCTATATCAAACGCCGCCTGCGGGCGTGTTTTAAGGCTCTTTCAAACAGGCGCGACACGCGACGCGACACAAAGACACCGCTCGTCGCGCGACGAGCGGTGTCTTTGTGTCGCGTCGCGTGTCGCGCCTGTTTCAAAGAGCCTTTAAGTATAGTATTCGATATATGGACAAAAGAAAGAAACCGCTTATATGAAGAACATATCAAGGCAAAAATCCAAACATTTTCAATTTTGAAATGACCTACAAAAACTTTTTGAAATTTTTTTGTTCAAGACTAGGTATTTTGAAGTCTGTACGTTCAAAAGGAAAATATAAGTTCAAATTAAAACAAAAAGGAAAAAAATGCTGTTTTTTTTTTGCCCGGATTTAGACGAACAAGAGGTGGCAACCCTGTGTATTATCCCAGTTAATTCGTACCTAAGATTACGCGGCGCAGAACAATTGTACAGAAGTCTGCCAAGTCCTTTTGATGCATGTTTATAAGTCTAATTGACATTCTGGAAATCTCTCAATAGATCTTTAATTAACACTCTCCAGGTCTATGATGCAGTCACAGGATAGGACACACCTTCTTTCCTTCACAGGCACAACCACTTGCACCTCTTAGAATTGGAACCAGGATAAAGAAAGAGCTGTTAAATTCGATACGTACTGATCGGAAGATTTGAGTTGCTCTATTGACACGAAAAGAAGAAGTCTACAACACCTACTCATCGATTTGTCAACTAACACTTTCTCAGTGACAAGCCTGTACGGATCGGTACGATCCGTCTGCTGAGCGATGTAGTTACGAGAATAACATCCTTTTGATCTCCTTCGTCACTAGACATAGAGGTCGTGCTTCAGCCGGGATATTCTGTTCAAGACAGTCAAGTAACTACATTTATGTATACTTTAGGGAAATTGTTGTTCACAGCTAGTGCACAGTGGAAAACCGCTAGGACTCCTATAACTGTCCATAATGATTTAGGACCATTAGGCACTTGGAGCCTAAATACATGATGGAGATTATTTTCTTGTAAAACATTTCCCTTTCTTAGTCCTTACTTAAAAATAATGTTTTGGAGATATTTTTTTCTTTACCTGCTGACTTAGTGAGAAAAGTTCACCTGTTCTAAAATAAAATTGAAGTTAAATGGTGTACAAATCCCCAGGGTTAACATGTTGTCCATGAAAAAGGACTCTAAGTGACTCAGTCATGGTAGTAGGTAGGTACCTAAGTATTATTGTTTTTGCATTCAGTGCATAGTTGTAGATAAGTAAAACAAATTCATTCAACTTTTCCACGCAATTTAGTTTCCATTTCTATTCCTGAGAGTATTGTACGACTGTACGTGCAATACCGCAACCTGTGCTACCTCAGTGACGACGTACCGGCAGCTGGCAACCCGTCAAGAATGCTCCATAACCAATGAGTTCCCAATACGAACCGATATAGAATGTAGGACTCCGCCTGTATCCATAGCGCACCGCCAACGAGAGCAAATATTAATAAAGAGTGCCTAAATGTGCTCGTACTCCAGCGTCACTGGTGAGCTTGGCGTCCTAGGTTCGATTCCAAAGTACGGAAAAGGGTTATTGGGATTTTCAAATTAGAAAGTTCTCAGTAATTTACATAATAATGACACATTACATCATTGGCCATTTTGTAATTTCTTACATCACAATCAAAGAATATAGTAATATATATCACATCTAGTATCATATCTAGTAAATGTTGGGTGCACGTCAAATAAGACGCGCCGAAATGTTGCCACCATATAAAACGTAAAATGTTTTTTGAGGATTATATTCTCGTAACTTAAAATAAAGTATGTCTATTTCTTTTTTATGTTTTATACATCTATTTAATATGTTGAATCACATTTTAATTTTAATAAATTAATTTTCTTTAAATACGCTGCACTGGTACAGCGTCTAAATATTTGTGTGCTGCACCGGACGACGTCATTACTTTGGCGCCGGCTGTCGCTGAAAACCAGCGCTGTGGCTCTGTCTTGCATAGGGTCGTAGCATAATGCTGAGCGATAGCCGGTTTACGTAGATGTGACGCATGCTTCCCCCCTTACCTACCTTTTCTCATTTTCGTATTTTTAACTTTTTTTGCGTCATGTTTACCGCAAGTAAACGTTCTTTCTTTCTTTCTTTCTTTCTAGTAACCTAACAACCCGGAGTTTGTCACAATACTCACTACTTACTGTTTGTTTGACTCAGTTAATAAAAATAAGCAAACCTATGACATTTGGCTGAATGATGATTATGGCATTATAGGCTTACCCTCTGTTACACGAAATTAAATTGAAAGTGCGTGTCGAACCACGCACAGTGAAGGGTTCCGTAGTTGGGATGAATTTATCCCAAGAACAAACTAACTTGTTCTCTCTGATACATTGATATACGTCACGGTCAATTCTCCAACTGCAAATGTATGTTTTAAATCGCGTTTTTTAGGGTTTCGTACCCAAAGGGTAAAACGGGGCCCTATTACTAAGACTCCGCTGTCCATCCGTCTGTCTGTCTGTCCGTGTCACCAGGCTGCATCTCATAATCCGTGATAGATAGACAGTTGAAATTTTCACTGATGATGCATTTCTGTTGCCGCTATAACAACAGAATAAAATAAATATTTAAGGGGGCTCCCATACAACGAACGTGTTTTATTTGCCGTTTTTATAGATAATGTACGGAACCCTACGTGCGCGGTGCGCGAGTCCGACTCGCACTTAGCCGGTTTTTGTTTAATGTTATAAAACTAGGTACATATTAACAAATTTCGGATATTTACTTATGCTGTAAGACCTTGCTTCTTGCCCATAATAGGCTTGTTTCATAAAAAAAATTTTTTAGTCCGGAAGGTAGATTAATAAAAACACGTATTTTTTTTTTATTTTAACGTAATCAAAAGATTACGGCGATACATTGAGTTAAAATGTGGCATGACGTCACTGCTTGCTAGATTTTATGCTGATTAGTGACGTAGCCAGCCCCCACTCCCCAACTTTAATGCGTGTTTTCTAAGTTATTTTTTATTAATATGATTAAGCAAAAAATACGTGTAATATTCTTATTTCTTTTATTGTCTAATATTTTTTTATTATCTGAAAGCCGGACTAAATAGAATTTCTTTTTTTTACCTAGGCAACTACCATATTCTGGGTCAACGGGAACGAGTATCAAAATACGTCGCAAATATTGCCGTATGTTTTTTAATGCGTTGACTTAGAAGCATGCTTCATTTTTTGAAGTATTCCCGTTTGAGCACTTATGCATTGAGTACTAAAGGTTTTCCCATTTTAGCACCAATCAATACTTTAATGTGGTGCTCAAGGGGGAAAAAACAACTTTATTCCCCTTTGAACACTACGGTGCGGTAGCTTGTAGTGATAGGGTGTATAATAAATAATATCGATAAAAATAAGCAGCTTTATTGCAGAATATTAGAATTACAGTGAAATTCGCCAAAATATGGGAAAACCAAAATGGCAAAAAAATGCGAAAAGAAGGAATCAATTGATAATTTCCATAGTTATAGAGATAAAAGTGTACTTATTACAATTGGCCACAGCTTAGAAAAGCTGCGATTTTAAAATAGTAAATTGGTGTTTTCATTAATGTGGCATTTTTTCGTAACAAGTTCAAATAGAACTGATTGTGATATTAAAAAAGACTGCTTGATTGACTAATTACCATACTAAAAATTTGTAAAAGAAATCATAGAAGTTCAGTGATTAGTCGTTCTAGAAACGAAAAATATAAACTCTATTTCAGGTATAGAAGCGATTTCTAGTAGCAATTTTTCTTTAATACATTTTTAAATTATTTACTTAACTCAAAAAATTTAAAACAGAATGGTTCTGCTTAGAAGGTTTGTAAGAAATACTGTATTTACTAGTTTCATGTGGCTATAAGATTAATAAGCATAGCGTTATTTTTCAGTTTTTGAGTTAAATGGTAATAATTTAATTTTTAGAAAAAATCTATTTATTTTTTAACATATTATCTATAATATATCTATCCATCTACTACTAAAAGTTTCTATAACTGATATAGAGATCATATTTTTCGTTTCTAAAACAACTAAAAACTTTATTTGTATAATATATGTAAGTATTATTAAAAAATATTATTTAACTAAAAACAATAAGCGACTACTGTTGTTACGAGGAATGTGATTTCATTTATTTGTTTAAGTAGGTGAGGTACAATACTGATTGTGATATTAATAATAATCACTTAGTTTCCTAAAATTAATATGATAATAAAGTACTGCTAATTTTTATCGATATGTTTTATTATACACCCCATTACTAGAAGCTACCGCACCGTAGGTGCTCAAAAGGCAATAAAGTCGAAATTTTTTTATTGTTCCCATTGAGTACTTACATTAAGCTATTATATTGATTGGTGCTCAAATGGGAATACTTCGATTTTTTTAGAGCTTCCATGGACCGCAGATAGCGTATTTGATATTAATTTCAACTTAATACCTCCACGCGTTCCTGAGAAAAAGGGTCTTGTCAGACAGACAGACGGACAACGAAGTGATCCTATAAGAGTTTCGTTTTGTCCTTTTGAGGTATGGAACCCTAAAAACTGTCAAAATATAGATGATCTGTGTAGATAGACCTCTACCTTCCCACTGGCGTGTGTATGTCGAAAGAATATATCAGTCTGGTTCCGGCAGAAAATGAGGACACCGTCTCTCGTTTAAATAAACCTTTTTAACAGTTCGTTCAACAGATTTTGACTTCTATTGCGTTGATGGCATGACAAATGGCAGTTGCAGTAAACAGTTGACTGGTTGAATAGACTGTAAAAAAGGTTTGTTTAAATATTAGGGATGCCTCGATACGCCTTTTTGCCGATACGATACCGATACCGATGCTCTTATAAAAATATCGGCGATACCGAAACCGATACGCTTATTGAATTCTAAAATAAAGGTAAAATAAATAAAACACAAGTCAGGTTATTTTTTTAAAACCATTTAAAACTATAGACAGGTTGAGAGTAGTTAATAGTTTTAGTAATTTAAATTAAGATTGATGAGATTTTTGTTTAAAAAACAAATTATTCTTATGTTTTGCGGAGAAAGGCGATTTCGCAAATCTATTTGAACAAAATCTCCGGTAGAAAATAGTCTCTCAAATGCGACAAAACTCATTTGGAAACTAAAGTACTGCTGCGCCATTTTTTTCAAGTTTGGGTATAAGACGTCATTGCGTCAGAAAACGAACGGATCTGCGCCTTTCGATATATTAGGAAACCTTAGGTATCTCTCGACTTCTTCTTTGAGAGAATTACAGCTCAGAGTAGACAGGGGCTCATCTTCCTCGGACTCAATAATATTTTAACAAACGCTCCAAAGCCACTCGTAGGCATCTCAGAACTTAGAGTTACAGTACTAGATGTAAGTGTGACCGTATCTGAAATAGTTTCGGAATGCAGTGCTATACTAAGATCAAGTAACTGAACAAGACGCTTTTTTGCATAGTAATAGTAGTCTGTATGTATGATGAAAGTATCGTTGAATCGGCCATAAAAACATCACCGGTGCCGATATATCGGCAAACTTCAAATATCGCCGATATATCTGCATCGGTATCGGTACCGGATGCATCCCTATTAAATATCTAATCTTATTTCAAACAGAGTATAGTACGTAGTAAGGGTCCCTGCGTCTAGTAATTTGGCCATATTACATGGTCAAAGGAGTCATAAGGATAGAAGACCAAGCCACTTCTCAACGCAGACAAGTTTTTAGACGTCAATAATGAAGCTTTAAAAAATCTGAAAAATAAATCATCTCACCCCGCCATTCGATCAATGTTTGTCCTTTTATTTTATTATAATTATATCCTATTAAAAATCCTGCACCCAGCTGTTGCCGGCTGCTAATCAATGTTTTGGTCACCTCACTGCACCAGAACTAACAAATGTAACCATAGGTAAACCGCGATGAATTTGATTTAGTTTTACATGATTCTATTTTATCTTAGAATAAACCTGTTACCAAGTTGTTGAAATAGACGTTAATTGCAACCGTAGCATTCAGTAAGTGTTGCTGTATCTGCGGAATTACGCACTCTTAAGTTTCCTAAGAGTTTATTCGCATTGAGTGTTTATCTAACGGAGGCATTGACATCGCGTTGCTGTCACGTAACCGCTGCGTAATGCAATTTCAAAGTTGACAGTGTCATTTTCTTAGGTATAACATGGTTTTCTGAAAAGCGAGGCTATGTTGGTTACCCCCGCTACCTTTAACAAGGACTTTACAATGTGCACGACACGTACCTACTGAAAATAATGCACTTTTAGTTACATTAAAACGCCACACCCTACGTCTTCCTACATTCCTACATTTAATTACTACATATCAACATCTCTCTGAATATCTCATAGACGTTTAAAATGACGCCGATTGCTCAGCGTTTTATCTTATACCTACCATTACATAAACGCACGCTATATTTTGAACTAGAAGCCACTAACAGTACCGTAAATAAATTATGATTTTATTATAAACACTTCAAAATAAACAAACTCTGCCCCTCACTATGTTATCGTGAATAATTTAGATAGAAAGCAGATTTAAATATATAAGAACATCATCAGCTGATATTCTAAATCAGCTGATACCGATCAACAGACTATCATCGATTTCAACCTCGAATTGTACACGAATCAGAAGACATAAACTAAATGACGTTCCGTGGTAAAGTGGCAGGTGAGCCTCAACCAGTAGATTTAGAGGACAAAGTATTTCAAGTAATAAGAGATCCGATCGCGGTAAACTTCCATTCAATAAAGTTATATTTGAGAATTAAGGCGTTCGTTGTACCCAGGAAACAGTGACAGGTGAGTTGATTATTTTTAAATCCAAACAAAAGCGTTGCCACGGCTGAGCCGGCGAGCCGCCCAAACCGTTCTGATGCTGATTCGAAGACTATCGTATTTGTCGAACTAAAAAAGGAATGGCGAGCGCAGCGGTCGTCGGGAGGGGAGAGACGGAGGGGGGATTCTCCTGGATCTACGAGAGGGAACGAAAACTCGGAGTCAGGGTGGGACTGCCGAGCGGAACAGTTTCTCCTTCGTCGATAGTCCAACACACAACACAATGGTAAGTGTTAACACAGTGACGCCCAGTGGATACACAAGTGATAGTAAAGTGAACTGTGATGCAAGTGCTGAACACTTTGAAGAAACTCGCGCTGCAGATACCGATGAATTCATTGCCGGTTTAACAAATAACAAAAGAAATCGTACGTAACAACGCCGCGATAAATATAGTAGTGAACCAATAGATAGTGCTGGTGATACATCGTATTTTAATAATGTAGCAAATGTTAACTGAAGTCGCTAAGCAGAACTTAAACAAACAATTTATCTGCAAGTGCTTTAAAACAAGATATAAAACAATCGTAAAATAATCGCTCGTTTTTTATTTCGAAAGTCAAATCATTTTATTACACAGAATACAATTATAAAAAATAATCAAACTCAATGCAATCTAAATAAAGTTCATTCAAAGTCCGAATACGTGGCGATTAATACTAAACATTGAGGAAGTCCATTTGAAATGGAACCAAAGGTGAAACGAATTATCTGAAAAACATATAACTGAACACTCAAATACAAGTAAAACTAGTTATTAATTAGTAATGCAATAATAATTCAAACCTGAAGCTGAAGAAATGAGAGCACGCATGCTTCTATAAATAACATGATGTAACTGAGTAGTGAAGATGAGGCGGGCGGCAGCTCATGCCGGACCATGCTAAATATAGAGGTGCCACAAGCCACGCCTAATCGGGACTCGGCCGGTGAAAACTCGTGGTAATTATCATGTAATTAAAGACCGAAAATAAAATAAATTCAAAAATAATTAAAGCTAGAAATCAAACAGATATTGAAAATTATTTAGACGAACTAGAAACTTTCAAACTGGAATAAACACCAATAATGACGAAAGGACAATCAGTTTCTGAGCCAACTATGTCGAAAATAGCAACGGTATAAATCAGATTCTGACATTCCGATGAGGAATTCGTAGCGCAGCATCTGAAATTCTACGACGCAAACATACGGAAAATAAACTAGAGCCGCGGAAACTAAATGGAGTACAGACTAGGTGGAACATTAAACACACATATATTGACTTTAAAAGAGATTTTTAAAGGCACCTTACTAATGAATACAATTGTTTACAGGCGGATAAAGATAAGGTAAAGAAGAAGAAGAAGGTAAAGGAAGATGCACCAGCAGAAGAGGCGCCAGCAGCAGCTGCGCCCGCCGCCACTGGGGGCAGTGACAGGCAGTCGTCGCGTGGAAGCCGCAAGGCCAAGCGTACCGGCTCCAATGTCTTCTCCATGTTCTCACAGAAGCAGGTCGCTGAGTTCAAGGAGGTGAGCCCCATCACTATAATACGATACCCCTAGACCGAGTATTTGAACTATATTCGTACCTATAGCAAAAAAAAAGTATAGCACCCAGTAAGTGTAATGGAATCCTTGCCCTTCAGTATTTTACAAGTTAGGAGTACGGTGGCCAAAGTCAAAACACTGGCCAAAAATGTAGATAGTAATTGCAATAGTAGCAAGTGCATTATTTTTTATATACTGCTTCTTGCATTGAGTAATTCCAGATTTTAGTTGGGTCTAGAAATACATCGTCTATTTGTTAAAGAACCTTTATGGTGGACTGAGTACCAAAAATGTAGATAGTAATTGCAATAGTAGCAAGTGCATTATTTTTTATATACTGCTTCTTGCATTGAGTAATTCCAGATTTTAGTTGGGTCTAGAAATACATCGTCTATTTGTTAAAGAACCTTTATGGTGGACTGAGTATCAAAATTCTATGAATTAGAACAATTATAATTATCTGCGTCAATTATCTGGAACTTTACGAATTGTTTTACAATTGTGTTTAGCTCGTGCTCGTTCACCTGTTTTGTAAACATGGCCCGCCATCTCTTGTTATCATTGTCTTTAATAATGCCTACATTTTCAAAATTGTACGCTCGTGACATCATCAGTTTACAATTTCAACTTACTACGATGCTAAGGATGTAAGAGATCGTCGATTGAGTTAGGACTTCTCGATAAACAATAACTTTGCAGAATTCTTAGCACCCCCTACAAATCCTGTAATATTCTTCATGTACTGACGATGCATCTCTCTTGTACAGGCCTTCCAGCTAATGGACCACGACAAGGACGGCATCATCGGCAAGAACGATCTGCGCGCCACCTTCGACTCGCTCGGCAGGTTGGCGTCGGAGAAGGAGCTCGACGAGATGGTCAATGAGGCATCCGGCCCCATCAACTTCACCCAGCTCCTGACCCTCTTCGCGAACCGCATGTCCGGCGGCTCCGACGAGGATGACGTCGTCATCAACGCCTTCAAGACCTTCGATGACGAGGGCAAGATCGACTCCGAGCGGCTCAGGCACGCCCTCATGACTTGGGGCGACAAGTTCTCCGCCGACGAGGTCGACGAGGCGTACGACCAGATGGAGATTGACGACAAAGGCTTCATCGACACTGTGAAGCTGATCACCATGCTCACCGCCAGCGCTGAGGAGGAGGAAGGCGGCGAGGCCGCGTAAATATTCCATCATTGTCATCATCGAAACAAGTGTTGAGATGCGCACAGCAGCACACCGCCCGGCCGCCGCACGGTTCGAACTCATCGGATTAAAGACCACGATGTGAACCGACAACATTTTTTATTTAATTTCTTTATGTAATTAATTTATTGTTTCCATTTTTTTAATTTATATATAATGAAAATATAGTTCTACTATTACCAAAGTATTGTGTAGTACTGTCCCCGTACTATGTTTGACCAACTGCAGAAGAGATATTTATAAGGAATACTATGTATTCATAATTATTCTGTTTCAAATAAAGAATCTATAAAGTCTGAACTAAATGACATGTGTCCTAAAGGTCACACTTTTACAGAAACATTAATCTTATCATTACACCACACGATGCACCTGCATAGTCAGACAAGACCCTTAGAGTAATACAGTAGTGGCTAGAATTATATTTATACATTATACAGAAGTACTTAGAAGACTTGGAAACTCTTCACTCACAATCATAACCTTTCCATTTGAGCTTATGGAAAACATAGACTGCAGCTTTATAAACATAGGTCGAGCCCCTTGATGCATAAGTTCACTAAGGAAATTCAATCAAAACACTTGACTGCAACTCTATTGTAGATGGGACTTATTGTTGCTATCTACTCTACCCTATCTCTTGAAACCTTACACTCCAACCGGAGCCAGGCATTGGGTTACCCTGACACATTGTAGTACAAAATACCAAAATAATCTCCAAGCTATTATTAGCAGACACAGTCACACACAACACGGGCAACCAACAATAGCTTCTAATACTATTATTTTTAGGTAAATTATTATTATCTGCTCTCAAATACAGCTGCAGGCCCTGGGTTCGATCCCCAGTCCCTATTCCCAGTTCGGGCCCTATGTCGAATTAAAACAATAGCCGTCAACAGCGAACTCTGATTAACTAGGCTTAACTACTCGGGAACATGGGTGAAGTTATAATAAACTTCAACACTGAAAATCTTGAAGATCCAGAGTGTCTCATAACTACCATCCATCTCTCTATTGATCGTGATCATCTATTAGGTACAAAAAGTAAACAGAACATCACGCATGGCTTCCCCAAGGACTAGACAGAGGTGTATTAGTACAGACACGTACCAACTGCGTCGTTGGTCTAGTGGTCGCATGCGCTACTGCTGAACATGAGGTCGTGGGGTTGATTCCCAGGTCGGGCAAAGTGTTATTGGGTTTTTCTATCAGGAATTTCTCAGTAGCAGCCCGGAGTCTGGATTAAGGCCCAGCATGGCCCGACCCTTATTACATGGGACTTAAACATAACTGGTGAAATGCGGGTGGAACTGGCGGGTGTACGATAGGTAGTATAGGTACACCTTTGCCTAACCTTTCGGGGGTTACAAACGTGATGCAACGTTATGTACACCCACATTTTGCAAGTTCAGCCGTTTCAATTACCACGTAATAGGAGAGAGTCCAGACACCGAGCTGATACTGACCAAATACCTGATGGATAGGGCCCTCCAATAACCCATTGCCCGAGCGGCGGCCTTAGCTATTGCGAGGCTCCGGGCAATTTCTGATGATTGATGAGAAATACAATTTGTAAATAAATGTCCCGGTAGGCAAAAAAAATTGATGCAACGGTGAGCGTAGCGAGCTTGAAAATTGTAGCACCTCGTTTCGAAAAGGTTAGGTTTTCTTTTGACCATTCATACAGAAATAGGAGATACTTTGTCAACTTCTGTAGAAAAGTTTGAGAAACAAAACACTGAAGGATGAAGAGCAAGAGAAGCGTGCTCGAAAATTTTAGCACACAACTCCAAACTGCTTTTTATTTACTGAACATATTTTAGCCTTGTTTAGTATTTCTTTCAAACTCAAAGTCACACTCAAAGCATTTATTTCCATTTACAGGCACTTTTGAATGTAAAAGGTACTTCACGAGATTTGAGGCCCCCAGAACCTTAAAATCTTCAATTAATGTAATCTAACGAGTGCGATACTGATGATAAAAATAGAAGCTAAATCGCCGGTTTTGTGTCATTGAAATCCGCAAATATGTTTTAATAATTTTTAATCTCAAAAACTGTTTTCTGCAGACGCAACTGTCACAGGTGCAGAAGCAATAACTTCTCACTCTCACTACTCCGACTACTCCGATAGTGGGCTTTGTATTTGCTCCGTGGTGGGGTACACTTAAAACATTTTAAGGATACCTACCTACCTACACGTAAAGTGTGGATGTTTAATTTTTTTCTCGTCTATCGCATGGTGTGGGGTATCGTTGGAAAGGTCATTCAAAAATATTGTGAGTGTGTGAAAACTATTTTTGGATTCAGGGATCCATTTGCGAAATATTAAGCTTTAAACTCAGACCCAATAAAAAACCTAGACAAAGCGCAGCGAACAATACAGTGAAGCATGCCAAAAGTATACCTCCGCTCTGTGCATACACGCTCACACGCACTTTTATTTACAACCATTTACAATGACACTACAATCAATCTACACCTCACTAAGTGCACACATGTTTACGAAACCGTCTTCACGTCACTGTTGACAGCGCTATGTCTTGCTTTTTATTTGGTCTAAGGTTTAAAGTGCTAATGCCAGCTAAATGATTGCTTTTAGAAATGTGAAAAAAATCACTCAGTAGTTTATATACACTATAACGAAATTAAAAGGAAAACTATCACAGCTAGCGGCTCACAAGTTAACGAGTAGTAATTGACCAACTTACATTTGCTGTTGCAAAAAAACACGTTCTTCTATACGTTTCAAATGGGAGAACATATTTTTCAACTTCATTGTTAAGTTTGTTCTTCAGATATTGATCCCAACTACGGAACTCTTCATTGTGCGCGTGCGCACTTGTTTTTGTTTTTAATTACTACGAAACGTTTTATTGTGCGAAATATGTTTGCTGGAGCCGGAGGATGCAAAAAAAACCAATTTACTTTAGACTAATTTATTAAAATCAAGAAATTACAATTAAAAAATATGTAGGTGACAATTGGTCGATGTATGTACCAAGAAATGAGTTGAAAACGTGGAATCGTGGAAGGCATTGTCGATGTCCGGTCCCACGGTTACGAAATGCTGCGTAGGCAGCACGTGTAAGTCGTTGCGATGCGCAATATTGGTGTCACGATGTCCACAGTCCGTGTGTTATACCGAATCGTAATATCAGCGATCCTTATGTTACACCGTTGCGTAACATCTCCCCCCGTAGAACAGCAACTATTTGTTAACTGTTGTTAAAAATGTTGCTGTAAGATGACCAGGGTCCATCTTGATTCCAGCTGGATGAATATTCCTTCTTGGTTCCACTTCAGCATAAATGTCTTGATCTGCGTTTATTTCTACAGATGTAGTGTCGATCTTCTTGTCTTTATTTCCCATCCAATGTCGGTATGTAAGAGCAATGGCAAGTACACCTGCACTGAATAGTAATAGGTATACAGGTATGGTAGTATGGTAGAGGCTTCCATCTGTTATCTTGTTAAGTCTTACTGGAGGCTGAACTGAAACTTTCTTGTAACTTTCGTGGAGGTTCTCAAGGTTGATTGAATTAAGCTGTACCAATGATTCTTCGGTTCTTGATGTAGTGTTCTGGTCCCATAGTGTTCGTATTCTAAGTACATGTCCCTTAATTCGGTTGTCAATGTTAGCGATAGTGAATTCAGTGGTTCTTATCAGGCAATCTTGCGGTATTGTAGCTAAATAACTTCCTTGAAGTGTTCTGAATTGTTCCTGTCCACATAACATCTGTACTTTTGCAGGTATCGGGAAGCTTAGTGTGTAATGTTTTTCGTCAAGTTGTTCCAGAGCTTGCTTGTGTAGAGTGACTGGCGTTAATGTACAGGAGTTGAGATGCTGTTGGGTGATGAGCTGCTGCACGCAGTCCGGCTTGTCTTATCTTGAAACCGACTTTCTCTTCGCAGAGATACCATGAGTTAAGCTTCGGACATTCTGTCTCTATGTACATAGAATATAATCCATGAATTGCTATAAAAGGTGAGGTAGGGATAAGGGCCATATTATTTCTGTTAGGAATTATGGATAACTTGTATAGGTTATAGGTTCTTGGTAAGGCAATCGGCACCTTTATAACTATAACTAATTTCTTATCAACATAATACGATCCTATTTTTAAAATATCATAGTACTCTCGAAGATCGATATCAATGATTTCGTCTTTTGCTTTTGAGTATAATAACCCTAATTTGCTTATTATATTTCTAAGGTTAACTAAGCTAATCATAGAATGGGTAGTGCTGGAAGCACGCGTAAAAGCTACCATAAGTTCTATTTTATTTAACTCATCCGATAATGTCTCTATATTATCGTTTAATATAAGTAGGTGCTGTGCCAGATGGGCATACGTTACTAGGTCTGCCTGTTTGGATGCGTCTTGTTTTATGATTTGGTTAAGTTTATTAGCAATAATGTTCTGGTTGTCTACTATAATTTTTAATACATTAGAATGTTCTAACATCCATTCTTTAGTCAAGCTTATGTGACGGTTAAATTCCGTTTCCAGTTTATTATCGTTACCTTCTAAAACTTGGATGGCGTTATTATATTTGATTGCATCTGTGTAGTCTAAGTTTCCTGAGATACTTTTTATGACTGATCCTAATCCGTCAATGAGTCCTCGTTTAACGCGACTAGGTTCAAAACTTTCTAATTGTATGGATATCTTTTCAAGTTTGTCCCCAAGGTAGCTTATATGGGATTCAAACAGTGACAGTGTTTTATTGTTAATTAATGGCCTAAAATCACTTAATTGCAATTTAACTAAATCAACCTTCGACTGAATATCTTCTAGATCAATGTGTAAGAGGAAGGAATGATAGTGAGACACGATTTTTGTAGGTCCCAATTTGAAAGGGAGTAATCCGGGTCCGTCTTCTAGGGGCTCAAGTAATATGTCCTCCGCTTGGACCAGGTGAAGCAATATCGTCAGCGGTATTCTGCAACAATTGTTTCGTGTTAGGTGTTCGTTTAAGACGTGATTTGGCAACGGGACCGCGTTTTTTTTTTTTTTGTGTAAATGTGAATGGGCAGGTCAGCTAATACTATGTCGTGTGTATAACGAGGTGCGAGTTTCTGTCTGTTAGCTAGTGGATTCTTAACAAATACCTGTTGGTCTGGCTCGTATTCTTTTTCAGGCTCCCTGTCTTTGTTCCTATTTTCGATTAGTTCTGTGCGTTTATGCAGGGACGTTTCATTAATAGCCTCGTATACCTTAGACATCCTATTTCGGTGTTCTTGCACGTATTGTTGTAGCAAGTGCACAGATAAATCTATATCTAAGGGATCGCGAGGATCAGTATGACCGGTAACTACTTCCAATGGTCTACATTTTGTGAAGCTGTGTATGCTGCTGTTGTATGCTAATAAGGCATATGTCATAAGGTTAACAATCGCTTCACTACGGTGTTGTAGTTTTAGAATTCTCAGATGTTCTAGTAAAGTGGAGTGTAAGCGCTCTACCATCCCATTATCGTTGGGCGTATGGGCCAAGGTTTTATGATGTTGAATTTTATGGACACGCGTAAATTCGGTAAATAGTTGATTAGTAAATTCGGGTCCCTGGTCCGTAACTATTGATACCGGAACGCCATGATGGGAGCAAAACTTTAAAAAGGCTTGGACTACACTAACTGCTGTGCCGTCTCTAAGATGGTATGCCTGAGCGTATTTAGAGAAAGCATCAATGATGGTCAGGTATTTCTCGTTTTGGGCCGTAAACAAATCTAGGTGAACTGCACCAAACGGTTTTGCTGGTGGTGGTACTATACAGAATCTTTGTTTTATAGGATTCCGATCATATTTGGCTTGCCCGCATACATTGCATCCATTTATATACTTTGAGATTTCTTCCTTCATTTTTGGCCAATAGTATTTATGGGATAAGGCTAGGTAGCATTCATTTATACCGCGATGATTAGTTTTACCCTCATGGTATTTCTGAATGATCTCTTGCTGTCTGAGATATTCTTTTACATTTTCTACTTCGGTTTTAGTTAAAATAAGGTTCATAGCGGAGCTCTTGAACTTTTCTTGAATTATTGGAACTATTCTATACATAGCTAATGGGGGGTGTATTATAATGCCAGTCTTAACTTTCGGGTTTGCGAATTCTTTAATTGCGTTTATTACATCCTCCTCTAAATTCGATTCGGAGAGTTGGATGGAGGTACGGGTATGAGTTTCAAAAGGCTTAGAAACTGCTGGGCGTTTCTTTATATCACCTACTACTGTAAAACATATTTGTCTGTTAAATCTATTTAAGGGGTCATCTGAGATTGGTATTTCTAATATTGGATTTTCGGCGCTAGTGTGAGCTGTGAGAGTGGATGAGCCCACTACGGAAGGTGACTTTTCGGATACGTTAACTATGACGGAGCTCGTTTCTTCATTATTAATCTCGATTCGCGACAAAGCATCGGCATTTGTGTTGTTTTTGCCCTGTTTATAAACTACTGAATAGTTATATTCACTGAGCTTGAGTCTCCAGCGAGTGAGTCTCGAGCTAGGTTCTTTTAAGTTCATTATCCATTGAAGCGGTTTATGATCTGTTATAATTTTGAATTTACGTCCGAATAGATATGGCCGAAAATACTTGGTTGCCCAAACAATGGCTAAAAGTTCTTTTTCTATTGTGCTATAATTGATTTCGCTTGTGTTTAGTGTACGCGAAGCATAGGCTATTGGTTTGTCTGAACCTACGGGTCCCTGTGAGAGTATGGCTCCTATGGCTAGGTTTGATGCGTCTGTTGTGAGTAGGAAATCTTTATTAAAATCGGGATATTGTAAGATCGGATCGTTTGTAAGTAATGTTTTACATTTTTCGAAGCAATTTACATAGTTGGTATCATTGCAGTTTATTTTTGAGCCTTTTTCAAACATTGGGTCATTGGTTTCGTGATTTTGGCGAAATCGGGAATGAACTTCCTGTAGTACCCTAGTAGCCCTAAAAATGTTTTAATTTCCGTAGCTGTTTTAGGAAGTGGGAATTTTCGGATAGCTGAAATTTTATCGGGGTTCGGTTTAATGCCATCTTTACTGATTATATGTCCGAGATATGCTGTTCCCAATTTCAAGAATTCTGACTTATCCATCTGTATTTTAAATATAGAGTCTCTGAGTCTTTTAAAAACCTTTTCCAAATTTATTATATGCTCCTGTAAACTAGTGCTAAATACGATGATGTCATCTAAATATACTAGGCAAATAGAGTTCTGTAGATCCCTAAGCACATTATCCATGGTCCTTTGGAAAGTTGATGGTGAATTTTTTTGTCCCATTGGCATGCGTAGGAACTCAAAATGGCCATGTTCTACATTGAATGCAGTTTTTGGGATATCATTCGGGTTCATTTCGACTTGGTAAAAGCCACTGGCGAGGTCGAGGGTTGTGAAATATTGGCAATTGCCTAGTTTATCTAACACATCAGTTATATTGGGAATGGGGTACTTATCATCGATGGTTTTTCGTTCAGCTTCTTGAAATCTATTACAATTCGCCATTTGACTTTGCCGGATGCATCAGCTTTCTTTGGGACTACCCAAATGGGCGAGCTCCAAGCCGATTCTGAAGGTTGGATGATTCCCTGTTCCAACATTTTTGAAATTTGATTGCGAACTTCTTCGCGGTGTACAAATGGGTACCTATAAGTTTTAGTATAGACCGGTACCTCACCTGAAGTACGTATACTATGTTTTATTTTATTGGTAAAGGTAAGTGGTTCTCCCTCTACATAAAATATATCGGCATATTGCGAAACCAAAGACTTCAGATTAGCGCGCTCTTCTTCATTTAGATGGTCAGTGCGTAACCGAGATAATACTTCCTCTACCCGGGATTGATGTGATTGGTGAGTACATTCTAAGTTATATGTTTCCGCTTTAATAGGTTGGTCCATGGAAAAAATTAAGTCATTGCTAGTTGGATTGAAAATTTCTAGATAACCGCGATTATTTCTGACGCTCGTAATACACTCGTTTATGCAGCAATTTGAAATTACCTGATCAGGAATTACAGCGTCACCATCTTGTATATTAACTGGGACTCTGACTAACTTTGAGGAATTCGCCGGGATAATATCTTCATATAGATTGCTATTGCGCGAATTGTACATAACTATTGGGTTAACTGCAGTTTTTGTAATTAATTTATTATTTTTAAGATCAATATTTGATTCCTATTTATTTAACAAATCTAAACCGATAAGGCCGTCAAAATAATCGTGAAACTTGTAAATGTAGAATGTTAAATCATTGTTGTCGTTTATCTCCTGAAAACAAGGTAAGTTAATGGAGTAATCATTACGGCTAGTTGCATGCACATTTGTTACCTCAAAGGGGTCATAGTTCCATTGTAAATGTGGGTAAAACCTCTGAACAGCTTCAGGGCTAATAAATGATTGGTTTGCTCCTGTGTCGATTAATAATTTTAATGGTGGGTCTGAAATTACTATATATGGTAGGTAACGTTGAGTTTGTAGATTGACCTCTATTTTGATTCGTTTGTAGTTCGACTCCCCCGAAAATTTTCCTGGTTAGAAGACGCTGATTCCTCGATGGATTTCCCTTCAGATGTCGCCTGATTTACCTCTGGGGACGTTCCTAATTGCTGATTCATATATGCACTCAAATCGTCGTAATAAGAATAGTCGGGCTGTTCCAACGAGTTATAAAGATAACCGTTGAAGTCATTATCACAATAAGGTTCAAACATATATGGATATTCAAAGCATTCGTTGAAATTCATTTCTCTTGTCCTAAAATAATTAGAAGGTGGTGGGTTCCCTTGCCTAAACCAATCGTTACCCCGGAATGGCATAGGTCTCGGTACGAAATGAGATACACCGCTCATTGGTTTTGGCGTATCATTTGTGTTCGACCCTTTAAATTGATTATTACCGGATGAATTATTTTGTGGATTATAGTTAGAAGGACGTGCCCCGAATATCTGTTGCGTTCGCGATGGACCTTGCTGTTGGAATTGCTGTGGTTGGTTAAAGCCTTGTCTCCACATTTGCGGCGGACGTTGCAGCGGATGTGACATAGCTATATTTGGTCGAGAATGACCGGGCATATTAAAATTAAATGGCCTATGCATAGGCATGGGAATATGTGGCATAACAGGATTGAATAATTTGGTCTGATCAGTTGGTGCCTGAGACTGTGGTTTTCTAGCCGGTGTATGCTCGTTTCGCTGTTGTAAGTAGAGAGTGTTCATTTCATCATGAACAAACTCAAGTGCTTTTTCGATCGTGTCCGGTCGCATGCACCTAATGCGTGAACCTAAGGGGTCACGAAGGCCCCGTAAGTAAGATTGCAAAGTTAACTTTTTATAAAGGGAACGTTTCGAATCGATTGTACTCTGAACGGTTTCATGTAGTGACACGTAGGTCATTATAGTGGCGAATAGAGTTTGGCACTTTTCGTAGAAATCCTGTGGTGTGGAAGAGCCTTGAGTTAACAGAGCCATATCGTTGTAAAGCGAGGTCTCATCGCGTTGGTCAGAGAAATTGTTGACTAAAGAACTACGTATGCCACTCCAAGTTTCTGGTACGCCGTTGGTGTTAATTAACCGGGCTGCGGGTCCAGTGACCTTGTTAGGAATCCCGTTTAAAAGAGTCAAATTTATTAATTCGCGCCCTGGTTCAGCTGATACGTAAGCTTCCACTAACTGGTCACACAGTTTGACAAATCTAGTGAGGACATTAGGATTTCCGTCAAATTCGGGAACTATGCGTAAGGCCTTGTAAATTTCGTCTATAGCCGACATTTCTATGGTTATCTCTCTATCTTCTAACTGCCTAAATGAATCTAACAATAATGATCTGGACGATCTGTCTAGCCTAAGGGTCCTCGATTGCCTGGGATGGAAAATCTTGGGTTTTTGTTTTCTACTTTTATGATTAACACTTAAGGATAAGGATGAGCAACTCAAGAACTATTCTAAAGTACTCACATGAGCATGATTGGTACCTCTGCGGTATCGATGTCTGGATACTCCTCCCGACGACAGCTTCTGAAGATCCGGATACTCGTACGGTGCTTGATAGTCACCCGGGTGACTCGCGAGTCGCGATCCTAAGGTCGATCCTATGAATTTACTCTCGCGAACCGGCCCGCGAGTATCCTACCGACTGCGCCAAATATGTTTGCTGGAGCCGGAGGATGCAAAAAAAACCAATTTACTTTAGACTAATTTATTAAAATCAAGAAATTACAATTAAAAAATATGTAGGTGACAATTGGTCGATGTATGTACCAAGAAATGAGTTGAAAACATGGAATCGTGGAAGGCATTGTCGATGTCCGGTCCCACGGTTACGAAATGCTGCGTAGGCAGCACGTGTAAGTCGTTGCGATGCGCAATATTGGTGTCACGATGTCCACAGTCCGTGTGTTATACCGAATCGTAATATCAGCGATCCTTATGTTACACCGTTGCGTAACATGCGTGTACAGACTTGTTTTTGTTTTTAATTAGTATTATTATATTTCAGCACCGACATAATGTCGTCATTTCCTTCATATACGTGGATAAACATATCAGTTCTCTATCTCTCTAATCTTCAAACTGATCGTTATACTTTTTAATTATAAAACTTATATTATTGTTTTAACTAATACCTAAATATGAAAACATAAAGTTTTAAATGTCAACTTTTTTCTACTTGGATTGTTGCGCGAAGCCCCAGCAAGAGGCGGTTGCCCTGCTCGCCCCCCGCTAAGGCCGCCAGTGCATTGCCCAACCTGGAGATCCACAGGACCAACAAGGCTATCTATTTCTTGTGCTAAATGCCTATTAAATGTGATCCTGCCGTTCTGCCAAAATTATTTTGCCAAAATTTAATTATCTAAACAAATTTTAGCAATCTTTTTTTACAGCAATGCAATATTTGGAATGATTTTAGTACGCACATTTTCATTTGTTCAAATTTTTACTCGACAGAATATTACTAAGGATAATGACACTAAGTATTTGGTCTTTAATGAAATGATTTATTAAAGCAAACAATCTTTAGACAATAAACTTTTAGTCAAATGATTCGTTATGACAAAAAATATACTTAACGACTTTTTTTTTATCGAAACGGTTAGGTCAGGTTGAACTGTAACCACACAACGCACAAGCCGAGCGAGCGAAGCGAGCGTGCCGCGTTAGCGGCCGGCGAGTGCCAGAAATGGTACTCCCTTTCTTCTCCTAAATTTTTTTGTTCCGAAAACTATTATCCATAACACGTTTCCATAAATCTCCTAATTTTGCATGAAATAAAGTCATATAAGTAATATAATAATAATAACCCCACCGCCGTATCTCTACGTTGACGTCGTGGTGGGGCTTGCGCGCTCCAAACTCTAGGTCTGTGCCGGTAGAGTTTACTTTGCCGGAACGGGTCTGGGATGAGGAGCCAGACCAAGAGAGATACAAAAACCCGCAGGGCAGCATGTGGCGAGCTGTTGGGCAGTAGCGACCCCACGGACCCTATCTCCCGGGAGAAGTCTTGTTCCTCATCTCTGTCTTGCCTTTATTAGCCGGCTGGAGTAAACACTGACGAGGAACGGAGCTCCCACCTCATTCTTGCCTTAATTGGCTGGCTTGAGTGGAGATTCGCAAGAGCAAACGTGCTCGGAGGAAGGAAGTATTCCAATAAGATGCTGGTAGGGATCTTGACCGTACTTCCGGGATTGTCCTGATAGCCGTGGAATACCTCTCCACTCCTCAAGCACCTCAGGACATGTTGCCCCCTTGTCGCTACGTCACTATGTGCTAGCGACCGTTTCCGGGGGCCCATTATTGAGTGTGCCAGTCACCCCCTGCCATTTTAACAGTGTATTTTATATAAAATATTGGTCAGGCAGGGGCCATAGTCTTTCCATAGCTCTAGGTTACCAGTTCAATTAGCCACCCAAAACCCTTAATCAAATATCTTTGTTTCCATATCCTACAATAGTCTTGCACCAACCGGGGGTTGTCCTTGGGTGCAGTTGCATAGTGCATACAGGGATAATCGTCAGTTGGTGCCTCAACACTTAAAAATGTCTAATGGGCCTCTGCGAGTTGGCTTCGGCCCCTCGTATGCCTTCCAAAGGATCGGGATCCATGGTCCCGAGATTTGTTAATAATAATGTTTATTTTCAGTAAAATGTTTGCAAAGGTACAGTAAGCGTTCAAAAGTGGATAGGCACGTTAAGAGTCGTTTTGCTGTGAACACGCGGTATAGTCCGTATATCTGTATGTGTAAATAACACGGCACAAACACCACAGAGAACGCTTTACACACTGTCGTCACGTACTCGCGAAACAAAAATATATCTCCGTCGCTTTTGTTAGACACGATAACACACACGCATCATGCGCGTGACATTGGCCAGTTTATGTCATTGCTAAAATTCAAATTAATCTTATGTGTGCAGATAGCAGAAGGCTTTAAAGAGTTGGTCTGAGATTCGAGCTGGCTTAGGTTCTAATCTCGTAAAGAACAGCGCGGTTTTTTTCTTTTCGAAATTTATTATTTTTGTTTTCAAAAATAATATTTTTTTTAATATTGCTGCCTTTTTTATTAATTTTTATATTGCAATAAAGGGTTTAGAATAAAAGATATGTGATAACAAAATTAAACAATATTTATTAGATATAGATCTCAAGAAACTTAGAAGCAATTTGTATTATTTTGACATATTTAAATTATGAAATGTTTTAAATTTTAAATGGATTTTTTCGCCATAAATATTAAGCTTTGATCATGGTCGAAGTAATTAAGCAATAAATAAGAATATTAGACTACTCAAAATGTAAAAAAAAACTACTTACAAAATAGGTGATTTTAAGGTTAAATATTGGCAGTTTGTTTACATTAATTATTTTACATTTTATTTGGCTTTAATAAATATTGGTTGGTATTGAGGTTATAGCTTAAGTATTCATTTTCTTTACGAAAAGAAGATTGAAACTAAACCACAGATTTTAATTCTAAAATAATAATATTACTAAAATAATCTTAAACATTTTCGGTCAATTTGCAAGAAATACGACAAACACCATATTTCAATATGGTTTTTGTCGTATTTCTTACATACTTAAAAAAATCGTTGCCACAAATTCATGCAATAACGAATGTGTTGTTTATTAAGTTAGAACGGTAAATATTTTAAGGTTAAAATATAGCAGTGTCCCTCTTGAAGTCTTAATATTATCGTGCGAAACTTAAACGTTCTTATTTATGCCTTTCTGTCAAAAATGGTTTCCTAGCTGGTCTTCAGTGATGCAAGCCTTCAGAGTGCACGGAGAACGGTTCATAATACCGTGTTTAATAATTCAGCAAAATATCCCGTTGATATGCAACCATTTATTTCATATTTATTCACCATTTGACGTCGCTGCTTCTCGATAACAAGCATCTTCCTAATATCTCTTAACCTTCACAGTATTTCTCTAGAACAAAGAATAACATCGTATTTATTACACATACTAATTATTTATCATTCACTAATCGAATTAAACCTCATAATAAATTTAAAAACTTTAAAGGCATCTTCTGTCTCAACAATACCTCTGTTCGATCAACAATACCTTTGATTAACATTTATGTTTAGTCAAATATGAAATATATAAATGATAACACTCACACTTAGTCTGGTTTCATACGATATTTGTGTAAATTACATTCACTTTTACGCAGCGCAACAATATTTGATCTCCGTTCAATATTTATATTTGACTGCATTTTGAAAATAATAACCACAACACCGCTTTTACTTGTCACCAACAATAACCACGAACCAACAAAGTTCTATTAAATTAATACTCGTAACGAACAGCATCTGTCTACCCCACAGAAATCGAAATAATTTACTTAGTTTTCTGAGGTCTACCTGCTAAACTTTAATATTTATGTGAACAAGACGAATGAACCAAAAAAGAAATGATTATTGAACTAGTCTTTATTTAAAAAATAACAAAAACTACGAATTAAAAAATGACGAGCTAACCGCACGTGAGATTCGAACCCTCTCGGCTCGCCATAATCGCATATACCAAAGCAGGTTAATCCACTGAGCTAGCATGCTATATACAGTATTGCTCGAAATTATGAACTAGTATGAGTTGCAGACAAAGTAAGTATGTGTGTGTGTAACAACTTATAGAAGAAGGTCGTAAGTCAAACCGCAGCGTCAGTCTATTGGTTTGTGAGTTTGCCTATGGACTTTTGGTCGATACTGTACAAGTACAGTAATATGGTAAACAACATAAAGTGCATTGAGTATTATCTCCTGGCACCCAAACTAGGTTTATAGCCTGTGACTTGGGGACTAGTGATTCCATAATGGTAGATGAACAAAATGTTTTTGTAAAACTGTTTCACCAGTAACATGGTTGACATAACAATATAATTATTATTTAAGTGTATAGAAAAAATAAAAGTAAAAACAATTAATAATAAAACTGTTTGTGAGTGATTGAGTTAGAGTGAGTTGGTCGTGGTAGTAGGTATGTTGTGTATGTGTAGGTAATGTGAAAGTGCGGTTTATGTATGGTGTGAATGAGTCCTGGTAGGTGTAGTGGTGGTAGATGTGTGAGTAAGTGTGAAAAAGGGTGTGTGGGTAAGTATAGGAGTGTTTGTGTGTGAAAATACTTGAATAAAAGGATATCTGTCTTAAGCATGTGGGAAGAGAAGTTTTTCGGTCTCGTCATATGATTTCTCAATTAGCCATTCTTTAACTGTGCTTTTGCATTGGTGATAATTTAAATTGTGGATATGAAGAAATTTATTGATTTTATTATATAGAATATAGCTGAGGTAGGTGAATTGGTGTTGTGCGAAGGTGGTTTTGTGTCTAACTGGTAGAAGGGCAATGTCTGCACGACGTTTAGTACTTGCTGTGAACGGCAGCCGATGTTTCCTTAATACACACTGTAGCACATATAAGCCTCTCACTGTCAGAACCCTGCTTTCCCTAAAAAGTTCCAAAGTAGGGTATCCATAGGGCTTGCAGAACATAACTTTGAGAACTGTTCTCTGAGCTCTCTCTAATTTCAGAAAGTATGTTTTGCAAGCGCCACCCCAAGCTGGCAAACAATACAGGAGAAGAGACTGACAGAGTGAGTAATAGACCATCATAAGTGTTTCCGAGTCAGCCGAACAACGGAGTTTCTTAAAGATGGAAATGAGTTTACGCGTTCGGATGACTAGATTATCAATATGACTATACCAGTTCAGATGTTTGTCAATTTGCACGCCCAAGTATTTTATACAAGATGTGGTTGCCAGAGTGGGATAGGTACAGCAGGAGTCTTGAGAACAACTATGTACCTTAATAATGGGCGTTATGATTGGCTGAGTCTTATTACTTAAAGAAAAAGAAACGAGCTTCGTTTTTTCTGCATTCAGGGTCAACAAGTTATTGCTAAACCAGTTCATGACCATGTCCAACACCATCTGAGCATATTTTTCTGTTTCACTCCAATCATTCCCATGAACAAGTAGCGCTGTATCATCAGCATAGGTAAATATGAAGCAGTTAGTTAATGGAAGTGAACACAGATCATTAATGTAAATGAGGAACAAGGTAGGACCTAGAATGCTGCCTTGTGGGACGCCGTATTCTATTCTAGCTTTATCGCTTATTGCCTCACCCAATTGAACATGTTGGAAACGATTCTCCAGATAACTTGAAAAAATGTCAAGTGCAGAACCACGAATTCCCTTGCGTTCCAGTTTCGACAGAAGTATGGGCGCAGAGACAGTGTCAAAAGCTTTCGAGATATCTAGAAATAAACCAATACACCGCTGCTTCTTATCCATGAGGTGAGTCGCTTTTTCAGAGAGTGCAATGACTGCATCCTCGGTTGCAATTCCGGCTCTGAAGCCATATTGGTTTTCAGATAGAAGTTTATGAGCATTAATGTAATTAAGCAAACGGTTGTTCAGTATCTTCTCCAGAATCTTCGAAATGGTTGGTAGAATAGATATAGGTCTATAATTTTTGACACTGCCTCTGTCCCCTCCCTTATAAATAGGGTGGACTAGAGCTGTTTTGAAACAGTCAGGGAAAACACCGGTAGATATTGCAAGATTGCAGATATGTGTGATGTAGGGGATTAAAATATTGCGCGTTAACTTCAATATATGTCCAGAAATACCGTCAATTCCAGCTACAGAACTTGATTTCAAGCAGTGGCGTAGCTAGGTAACCAAGGGCCCTGGGGCAAATAAAAAAATGGGGCCCCACTGCTATCTAAACTGGTTAGGTTTTATCAAGTAAAAATATTAAATATACAAATACTTTAAAAATGCTAAGCTACTTTATCATCAGCTCTTTTTCGTGCACTGCGGGGCAGGTAATAAAAATATTAAACAATAACAACACAAATTACAATTAATACTTGGTGTAGGTATTGAGCAATAAAACGAAATAGAAAAGATTCAAGGGTTTATTATATAAAGGTCGGACCTACCAACTGACTAAATAACAATTATATTTACAATCTTTTCCTAGCTTTAGTTTTCGCAAAAGTATCAATGACTTCGGTTAAATCCAGGCTTGATGCGGTTTTGTTTTCAATTGCTATTAGCGATAAATGTCGGAGTCGAGTTTGGCCCACACTATTTCTTAAATAATTTTTTATTATTTTTAATTTGCTAAATGACCTTTCAGCTGCTGCAGACGTAACAGGAATTGTAAAGAATAATAACATTGCTGTAAATACTTCCGTTAGGTCGCATTCTAGCACTCCATATTTGTTCATTATTTCCATCATCATAATTGGTGAACAGTCCATGCTTGAGTTAATTGAGGTAAAACTAGGTGGTAAATATTAATAAATTGAAGTGAAAAGCTAGGACCTATTATATCTGAATATTTTCTTTGAAATTCGTCACACTTTTGTAATAAAGTTGCTTCATCAACATGTAATAAAAATGTTGGTGTTAGAAAATCGAATATTTGACAGACTGCACTCATATCAGTAAAACGTGTATTTAATTGAGCTATTAATGTGTCTAGTACATTATTGAAAATCTCAATTTTAAATATTTCTTCTCTGTTTGGAAATCGGTGATCAGCAGCTAATTCATCAAAATGTTTTTTAACTTTCCTTTGCCTTTTTTCCTGAAAATGGGTATCTAAACCATATTTTCTTGCAGTTTCACTGGCTTTGCACTTGAATAATTCGAAATCATTTCTATAAATTTGCAACTTTGCTTTGGTCTCTGCTAAAGCTTTACTTGCCTCGCCCAAAATGATATCGCATTTCTGTAAAGTTTTGGATGCATAATTGATTTCATTCAATACACTGTACATGAATTCGCAAAGCAACACGAACTCAAAATTTAGCATTTTTGTTTTAATACTCTCTGCTTCACTACGCTCATCTTTATAAGGTCTCTTTAGAACTATTTCTGATAATGCTTTGATAATATCAAAAAACGAAGTTTTATTGCAGATATCGTATTGACCCTACTGGACCATCTAGTCGGATTTAGTTTATTCAAAGTGGAGCCCGATTCGCCAGTGAATTTTGACAGTAGATCCCAACGTTTGATACTGTTTCCGAAAAAGTTATACAAATCTTGCAACGTTGCGAAAAAAATCTGTATTTCCACACAACTGCTAACGGCATCATTTATCACCAAATTTAAAATTATAAGTGGCACAATGTACGTACTCCGCGTTAGGCTGGATATCCTTAATATGTTTTTGTACACCATTATATACACCACTCATCACACTGGCTCCATCATAACCTTGACCCACACATTTTTTTAAATCAATATTTTTGTCGATAAATAATGTAGTCACTTGGTTGACTAAATCTGCTGCGCCATGTTTGATGGCTGCATAAAAGCCTAGAAACACTTCTTTTACTTCGATATCAATTGGCTGTCCATTTTCCGATCTGGTTATTACTGCATACCTCACAACAATGCTTAGCTGATCTACCTTCGATATGTCCTGTGTCGTATCCATTATGATGGCGAAAAACGGTGACGCTCTAATTTGTTCTAGTAGATGGGTTTCGAGTTTGGTCCCCAAGCTCTCAATCATTTCATTCTGAATTCTTGCACTCAGATATCTTGTAGATACTAAAAACATAAAAAAACACAATTTCAAAAAAGTCCTGATATTAAACAGTTAATAAATATAAACAAAATAAAATGATAAAAACTTAGAAATAATAATTATTACCTTTGGGCATATCTAAAACTTGCCGCAAAATGTGATCATATCGGGCGACAAGCTCTACAAAGGACAGGAAATTTCCATGGTATCCTGCCTGACTTAAGTCTTCTCGATGTCCTCTCAAAGCCAAAGAACTCTTTGCTAGGGTAAGTATGATATCGAATAACCTTTGAAGAACCATTTTCCAAAATGATGCTTCTTTGCGAATGTAATTTTCAAGTTCCTTGTCGATAGTATTATAATTTATAAAATTCATACACAGCACATGCTTCCGTATGGCCACTCGAACAACTGTGTTGTTTAATTCTTTCTGATAAATGCTTCCAATCTCGAATTCCTGTACACCAAACATTATTTCTTTGTGAAGCAAATAACCAGCAGGGTTGACAATAGGCAGCGTCTAGTATTTTGGAATAACACAACCAAAAACGATTAACTGGTCCATATTTAGAACTAGAAACATAGTACGATTTTGAAAAACACCTATTGTTTTGGTTGATGTCTGTTGGAAAAGGTCCTAAAGGCTGTAAAGGCCCCATATCAAGAATTTGACGTTTTTCGTTATCACTTAATATTTTGTTCGTGAAGTTTCCCAAGTCATAAGAAGATTTATCGTACACATTTTCGAAAAATGTAGAGGTCTGTGGTTCCTCCAAATCCTCCGCTCTTATGTGTGCCATGCAATCATCATCCACGTTCACATGATCGGTGGCGGAGGTATCTCCAACTGCAATAATTGTCGATTCTTCTTCAGTAGGCTTCTCAACCAACACTGCAATTACCACATTATTTGAGTCACTATCAATAGAAATATTTTGTCCAGAAGTACTTATAGAAGGCTGACTAAAAAACTTGTCAATTTTGGGCAATTTTTGTTTACTATCTTCTCTTTCTTGGCGTTGTTTGCGTTTAAATGCACCACTGGGATTCTTCTTTTTGTCCATAATTTTAGTTTCCTAATTTATTTATGCAATATTTATATTAGATTGTGCTCGAGTAGGTACTCACTGTTCACTGACGACGTTAAAAGTAAAAGGAAGGAGAAACGTAATGATACGCTACAAGACGTCGTTGGGGAATCCCCGGCAAACATTTTATCGCCGCTAGTATTACCACATTTAACGGTGGAGACCAAGAACGATCTCCTCGCGCGCGGACCTGAATTAATGCACCTACTGCAGGTGATCTGCATTTTTTTCTCGATACTTCGCGTTATACAATGAGTAGCCGAAATCCATAGATTTGACATGATTGATTGACGTAACAGACATCAATATGAGTGGTACTAAAATCAAATAAAATTGAACCACTATATTGACCAGTACTAAAAAGTTTATTAACATCAGCTTACTTATTCCTGATACAGCATTAATTTTGTAACTGTTCTCGAAAAAAAAATCTTGACTCGAATTCACAATAAAACGCACATATCGCTATCCGTCAAATTGACAACACTGCCAACCCACAGAAAGAATTTAGGGGAGATCCCTAGGTATAACTTTCGAATTTCTCTCAACTGAGTTGCCATGATTAAAGTCGGGTTGCAACCTGTCATATTTATTTTGAAAATGGGAGAAATTTTCAAAAGTTCAGTTCGATCGAGATTTTCTGGTAAGGATTCGAGGGCCCCCTGAGCTTGAGGGCCCCGGGGCACTGCCCCGCCTAGCCCCTAGGTAGCTACGCCACTGATTTCAAGTTGATTATAATTCACTCTACTTCAGAATCGTCGGTTTCCAGGACACACATTGAGTTGCAAGTTGAAGCTAAACTTGATGGGTGAACTGGCATATCATTCAGACACTGCCGTATATTTGTAGCTAGGTCTTTGCCTACATTAACAAAGTAATTGTTGACTCTATTAGCTGATGCAAGTTTGTTAGGTTCGAGTTGTTGCAGTTCTTTCAATTTTGAGTGCGTTATGGATTTAATTAAATCCCATGTTGCTTTGGAGTTGTTTTTTCTTTTCATAAATTCAGTTTTCTCGTAGTTTATTTTCAATTTCCGGAGCAAAGAATTACAGTAATTGCGATAGCGAGAATACGTTATTTTAAGGATGGAGTTGTTTGATTGTGTTTTTAAAGTAAGATGCATTTTATCCCTGTTTCTAATACAGCGAAGTAAGCCAGGAGTGATCCAGGGCTTGATGTTACGGTCCTTTCGTGAGACGTTGGAGAAGCGAGTGTGTTTGTCAATAATTTTTGTCAATAGAGTTGTTAAGCTGTTCGCTGCTTCATTAGCGTCATTAGAAAAAAGGATTGGGGAGAAATCAGTACTCTCAATATCTTTTTGGATGTTTGAAATATCGACAACTTTGGCAGTGTAGGTGAGCTTTGGCTTAGGAACATCTAGGTTGGCACTCAGGAATACAGGTAAATGATCGGTAATATGTGAGTCTATGACAATGGATGTTCCTGGTTGTTTGGTTTTTAAAAGAATGTGATCTAAACAGTTATTTACTCGTGTAGGATATAGGTGCGCCGGTAATAAACCATGGGAGGCAGTGAAGGTGAGGTATTCGTACGAGTGTCTATCATTGTTGTTCGGCTTGATATCAATGTTGATATCGCCTACTAAGGCAACGTGTTGAAATTTTATTAGGGGTTTTAAAATGGAATCCAAACTGTTTAAAAAATTATCAACGTGGATGAAGGAGGGTGATCTATATAGGGCTAAGATGCCAACATTATTGTCAATTTTGCAAAGCAGACAGTTTGCTTCAGTTATATTAGGTTCAGAAACGGAGCAGTTCAGTGAAGACTTAATATACATAACCACCCCATCATTTTGGTTTTTTGTATTTTTTGTGAAGTGGACATTGTAATCAATCATGTTAGGAATTACAGCAGATTTTAGCCAGCACTCGGTCAATATAATGACATCACAATCAATTTTAAGAAGATGTAAGAACGCTATAAAACTATCAAAGTTCTTGTTTAGACTGCGAATGTTGAGTTCTACAAATGGATAAGTTTCTTTGTGTCTTCGGTATTTTAGATATACATTCACCTAACGGTAATTTATAAGATTTTGATACTTGGTATGCATCTAATTCTAATTCAAAGGCATTATTATGGTTAGCCATTGAAAGTAAATAATATGTTCCAAAATAAAGTGGTGCACATATTTAGGCATGGGAAGATGAGGCAGACTGTAACTGCATCAGGTACATTTATCGTGTAGAGGCGTTCAATGTCAACCGAAATCGTGAAGTTATTTTTCTCCATAATAAAAATTGTGATGTATGTAGTAGTAGTGGATACAAAAAGTATAATAGAATTTTCGGCGAGAATAAGTGTGTGAGGGACGAGAATGTGAGTGGTGTCCGGAAGTTTATGGATGGAGAGTAAGTGTATTGAGGATTATGTGTATGTGAAGGATAATTGTAGTGGTGGGTAATTCTTAATACATAAGCAAAACAAACAGTGTTAATAATCTTAAACATGCGGGGAATACAACTTATAATGAGGTAGAAGTTAGTTATTATGAAACCTGTATAAAAAGACAATAATTAATAGGTTTAGTAGTCATTGGTTGCGTTGTGCTAGATCTCGTAGAGTCTGCTCGGATTTGACCAGTATTGATTTGACTCCCTCTTCCTTCCGCAACAGTATGTTACCATTGGCCGTCCAACAAAATTTATACTCCTTAAGCTTTGCAAACTCGCGTGCAGCAAAAAGTAGTTTTCTTGAGCTGGCCGGGAGGTACTCACTGACATATATCGGACGATGGTCGCCAAGACCACCTACGTTTGTAGTACTGAGTCGAGACTCCTTCGGTAATGTATTATATAATGTGTATTATACCGAATGTTCATTTATACTAAAATTGTTAAAAATTCAGAAACAGAAACGAATCGCTGTAAATCTGACTCCGCGCAGTCTTGTCTGCCGTACCCCTAGAGTGTAATTTCGAATAGCGTAGGCGCGCAGGGGCGAAGCGGCCTGCGAGTTGAGGAGCAGGTGGTTGTATTACTCGTCGCCGCGGCTAAGGCTGGCCGGCGTAGCCGTAGACGAAACTGCGGTGGTGAGCGTTAAACAATCTGCGACGATAAGCTCGCGTGAGACCGCCGGAGCGTCGCAACGCCGGACCCGTGACAGAAACCATGTCTACTGCATCTTGCATGCTCGCTTGCATGCTGCATGCTTACTGCATACATGGTGTATGCTTGAAGCTTAAGAGAAGTTCATAGCAAAAGCTTTTACAATACAAATTTGTTTTAAAAACATTATTGGGATAAATAAACATCAAATAATTAAAATTTAGGACTAAATTTAAATTAATAACTTTTATTGAAAACGGTTTTAAATTCGGCCGCGACTGAGGCTGGCCTGTGAAGATGATTCGGACAAATGATGATTAGGACAAAAAAAAAGTAAAATATGTTATACTAACAGAAATATTTGACTACATATAAATTGGAAAAAGTACTAGTTGGTAAGCAAGTAAGATTATTAATACTAAATTGTTTAATTTATTCAATCGCTACCATTTCTGAACAAATCATTAACTATCACTGTCAGAAAGGCGTCACAATTCGACAATGACATTGACAGTAATGACAGTCGTTCCAATCGAGTCGACTTGTTTGCGATTATTGTGAATTTGTGATAAACAATGACTGCGGAAATTAGCCAGAATATAACAAAGACGTTCAAGTATTCCTTCCCGACATGTATCAATGAGGAATTACTGTTCAAGCTGGAGGTGCCGGTGGATATTCCTCACGCCGGCTCCACAAGAGAGCTTGTGCAGAGGGTCATCAACATGTTTCATATTCCCGTGTATTTGGAGGAAGGTATGTAGTAGTTTAGGCTAGGACCTCAAAAAGTATGTATATAGAAGTGTACTGAGTAAATACTAGATCGGTAAAGTAGTTGACCACTGTTTGTAAGTACTTGTTGTCTTATGATACCCTCCCACTTTCTAGTACTTATCCGGTGCTAACATTACGTTGCCGATGTCGACACATGACTTAAAAGTTGTAATTACACACAATCTAATGTTACTTCCATTACAGAACTAAATGCGAAATTAGCACAATTTGTAGCAGTAGAAACAGAAAACTTTCACAATGAGAGAGACAAGAAGCTTCTCAACCAACTGAAGAACAGTGAGATCAATGTAGAAGGCATAGTGAAGAGCTGGGAGAAGCTGTTCAAAGACAATGTCATGGAGTTTGCAGAACAGAAGGGCACATCAGATGAAGAGGTGTTTGCTGCCGCATACCACAAGCTTGTGCACTCTCCCGCACTCGAGACTATCCTGCAAGTTGAGAACTCCTATGCTAAGACTGTCATAAACACACTGAAAAACAGGGATGAAGATATTGAGAAACTAACACAGAAGTAAGTATTTTTGGAGTACCCTCAAAATCTTATAATTTATTTTATTTGAATATTTGTTTTTAGAGTTAATTTAAAAAAAGAATTGGGATGGATGAACTCTATTGGTTAACATTAACAAAGCATATTATTATTTTGACGGCAATGCAGAACAATAAAGACAAATTCAAACTTGCTTAAAATAAACACAGATGATTTTTACTAAAAATAACATAAACATAACATCACGCCTTGTTTCCCCGAAGGGTTGGGCAGAGGTGTCCCTGTAGCAGGCACATCCACATTTCGCCAGTTATGTTTAAGTCCCATGTAATAGGGGGCGAGCCTATTGCCATCAACCGGGCACAAATCCAGACTACGAGCTGCTACTGGAAAATTTCAGATACAAAAACCCAATAACACTTTGCTCGACCCAGGAATCGAATCTAGGACCTCATACTCAGCAGTAGCGCTTGCGACCACTAGACCAACTAGGCAGTCACTAAAAATCTAAAATTTTACTAAAAATCTACTACTTTAATAGACAAACAGAAGAAATGGAAGAGAAAGTCCGCTTACTAAACACCACAACCACAGAGGAAGAGATCAATGAGTTAGCGACGCAACAGTTTGAGCAACAAGCACTAGTAGCTGGGCGCTGGGGCTCTCAGCTCGACGCGCTGAGACAGACGCAGCGTGCGCAGCACCGCGCCTGGCTCATGAAGACGCTCGAGGAGTACCAGAGCACCTCGGCTCTTAATACACCCAGGTATTTGTTTATTTAGGATCTCCAACAAAAGATATACACAATCAGGGCTGCCAGTAGAACCGACTTATATTATATCACAGAGTCCCAGACACCTGATTATACAAAAACACTGATTGAACTAAAAAAAGTTTTAGTTTTTTGTAACTAGTAGGAAAATATATTTTTTTACAAATTGTGGAACAAAAAATATCTTACTGTTCATAGGACTACTTCCCTAGTCAATAAACTAAAATTACTTGCGACAGTCTACCACTAGTACCACTTTATTTATGTATAAGATAAAATATATTTATTTGTCAAAAACACATAGGTTTTCAATCAGTTGGAACTATAACAAAAAAAAAAAAGTTTCAGCATGTTTTGACTAGAAAGGTGGTGTACAAATACAATAACAATATAATTTAAAGAACAAAAATCAGAAAGTTACGTTAAATTAATGAAAATAAAAATGTTTAAAGTACATCATTTTAATTAATTGAACCTTGCGGAGATCCATTATAAAATACAATAGATGTGGATATATTTAGTAATCTGTTCCGCTTAGCTATTTCTAAAGAGAACCCTGAACGTATACAAATCGGCGAGTTTTACCAACCACACGCACGGTGTTCCGTGTACAAACCGGCCTGTGCAGGCAAAACTGTAGTGAAGCTTGAGCGTGTGGTAGGCCCATTAGGTACGTGCGCAGCGAGACGAGGAGGCAGTGCAGGCCGGTCGTTCGTCAACGCTCATGGCATCCCGCCACCCGCCTCGCCGTGCATTCCTAAGCCGTGGTACAGCGGTACCAGTCAAACTATAGTATAACAGGCTCTCATATCTACAACGGAACAAGGATCTTTTGGCGCGTGGCCAAAATCGAAACGAACGCCACCATCTTATGTTTTTTAACAATTTCTGTGCCATTTTCACAGATATTTACCAACAACCCTGTCAATAGCGTCCAGGTGCCTTTCAACTTCTGTAACCTTCCAAAGGCCGGACGAAGTTACAGAATCACTTGGTTGCAGCAACTCGCCCCTGGCCACGTTCTCCCCCGAGGCGGCGCCCGCGGGCCCGGCCGCGCCGGCGCGCGCGCGCCTGGAGGAGAGCTTCACGATCCACCTGGGCAGCCAGCTCAAGCAGACGCACAACATACGCATCGTCGCCATGGACCTGCTCGATCTTTGCGCAGTTGAACAAGTTGACAAGTACGTATTTCTTTAGTATTCCCAGTTATAGAATGCAATCTAGAGTCGAGATTGGCAACTTGAGATCTCGCGTGCTAAGTTTGGGGTCGCGATTGACTATTCGAAATCTCGCCCGACATTCTAGCAAGACCGTGATAAAATTTATGTCCACCGATTTCTCCGTCAGTTGTGGACCGATTTTTTAAATTCTATTTTTGTTTGAAAGGATGTGCTTTCGAGATGGTCCCATATAAATATTATTAACTTTGCTTGGATAGTTTTTGAGTTAGCTTCAATAATACGTATTTTTTCCCACTTAGTATGTGGATGATATGATAAGTTCCTGTCACTGTGATTTAGACAGCAGGTGGTATTTGAATTTGTGTGGAGTAGGTACCACAACTAAAAACTGTAAAATAAAAACATTTTACAAAAAAAAAAGCAACCGACTTCCAAAAGCGAAAAAATAACTTTAATTTCGGAAGTCGGTGGCAAACAACGAAAATTCAAAACCAAAGACACATACTTCTGAAATTAAAGTTATTTTTCACTTTGTAGTTTTTCTTTTTAATTTTTTTTTCCGTATAAATTGCTTAAACTTATTGAAAATTAAAACTATACTTAGTTAGGATATTAATGGATGATAATTTTGTTATATATAACAAAAAATAACAATATATCGAAACAAAAAAATCAACTTTTATTTAAGTAATAATAATCTTTTACACAACGCAACAAACAGCACACACGTCATGCACACTATAAGTCCAATGTTTTAGGTTCTCCAGAAGTATAGTGTGCTAAGACGTATGCGCTCGGTCTTGAAAACTCGACTAAACGGCCCATCCAGATCACGAACGGCACAGACTTCTCACGAGATAGCAGCTTTTTACTAAATGAGAAAAAACAAGTACATATAACTATCAATTTTTTTTTTTTTTCTCTTTTCTGTAATTTTCGAAACGGTTGGACTGATTTGATTCCAATAATCACATAACATGGATTGGGGAAACAAAATCCAATAATAATCATAGAGTATATTTTGTATTCTGCCCGCGACTTCGGCCGCGTGAAATTTCGCAATAAGAAGTCCGACGGGTAGTTCCAGATATTAGCGTGTTCAAACTAACAAACAAACTCTTCAGCTTTATTAAATACCGCGAAGTAGTATGTTGAGATTTTGACAAATAAGTGAAATGGCAGTGCAGCCCCTCAGACTGTATGCGGCGCCTGCAGACGGCGCTGTCGCTGTACGCGGGCGAGCTGGCGGGCGCCGTGCTGCTGGCCGACAGCCCGCCGCGCCGCCCCGCGCCGCCCACCACGCTGCTGCTGGCCGCGGCCGCGCGCTGCACGGAGCACCACTTCGCCGACGTGGAGCACCAGCTGCGCGACATCAGCGACAAGGTGCAGGAGCCGGTACGTCATCATGTCCGCTTGTTATTGAGTTGCAGGATGATACGTATCGCGACTTCAAAAAGGTAAACCAGAAAAGGTATAATACGATTCGATAATCTTCGTGTTTCCGAATCTGCACGAACATCGCGCCACAGAGTAACTCCTCACAGAGGCAACGCTTTGTAGTAGTGCACCTATATCGCATTGGTACGAAGTTTTTCCTGTCGGTTTACCTACTACAGTCGTCATTTGTCTCAGCTTTTTTTTTTCTTATTTATCTAAAATAATAATAAAAAGAGAAAAGGATTTGATTTTTTGTATATTTGTTACGCTTTCTCGTTAAAACAATTGAACGGATTTGGATGAAATTTCGCACATAGGTAGTCCATGACCTGGGTGAGGACATACGGTACTTTTTATCGCGATATTCCCATGGGGTCGAGCAATATGCGGGTGAAACCGTGGGGCGCAGCTAGTTCATTTATAGTTGTCGGCATGATTGGCGCAGCGGTTAAGCGATTGACTGCTGCGCTGCGTGTCGCGGGTTCGATTCCCGCACAGAACAAATATTTGTATGAACTACAAGTAGTTATTCCGGGTCTGGCTGTTTGTGTATGTGAATTTAAATGTTTGTAAACGTACCCACAATACAAAAGAAATTCCTAGTGTGGGGCAACGTTTTTTAAAAAAAGAAAAGATAGAAAGAAGAATTTTGTAATCATGATAATACAAAATAGGCAAGTCCATTGCGCGTTCGTATATCCAAAGATAAACGATAATTTCCAAACCACATACTTTTCGTTGGGCTCGTGACTAAAGAATAACAGCCGCACGGATCGATCGAAGGTTAAGCTACGCTTGCGGCTGTCGGGTCGTCGATGGGTGACCATCCATTACATAGCGAGACCCCTCCGAGCCTCGGAAAGCAATTTAAGCCGTTGCTCCCGCCTGTCATTCGTAGATCTTCGGCAGTCGTTACGAGTAGTCAGAACCCCAAAAGTCTGACAACCAGTCTTACCAAGGGGTATCGTGTTACCCAGTAACTGGGTTGTGGATGTCAATTGCAGTCGCTGCATATAAAATACTGGTGTTCAGCTGCAATCCGGTTAAACTGCAAGCCGACCCAAACATAGTTGAGAAAAAGCTAGACAGATTGATACTTCTCCTTGAAGATGTGTACGTATTATTTATCTTCAGCTGTCTTTATTCACACCGTGGTTGAGAAACATATTTAAAAATTCATTTTATACTAATTTACAATTTCAGAAAGCCAATTCCCGTATTGAAAAACGTTCAAAATGTAGTTACAATGTAAACTCAGCGACAATCAATTTAAAAAACTTGTAAAATAATTAAGTAAATTATAGCTATGTTTGACAGATTGAAACTGAGATTAGAATAAGACTGTTTTTACTATACGAGAACTGCCCCTCTGATGGTTTTGGCTAGAAAAGGACAATCATGTGGCTCTCCTTCGTATCTCAGGGACGCCAGATTAGTAGCCTTTATTCACAAACTCCTTCAGAGTTCATGCGTTTAGAAAACTGATTTCTTCTTCTGTTCTTGTTTACTTTCCATGAACCACCCAGGTGGAACGGCGCAACAAGCAGCGCGTGAAGGAGCAAGCAGAGAACGTTTCCAACGGCTCCAGTTCCGCTAACAACGGCTCGCGGTTCCGAACCAAGCGCAACCTGCAGACGGGCGACATCTTCATCACCAAGCACAGCAACCTCGCCGAAGTGCACGTGGTGTTCCACCTCATCGTCGACGACTCCTCGCTCCGATCCGGTGGGTGCTTTATTTATTTATTAATTAGGCTCTTCAACAATGAGTACACTATTACCATTGGCAGATCAATTTCAAACTCAAAGCATTTATTTCAGTTAAACCATTTACAGGCACTTTTGAATTTTCAAGGAATTGGTCAGTCAGAAATATGAAGCTAGTTGCCCATTCTAAAGCGTAGTAGGTAGGTTCCTATGGAGAAGAACGGGCAAGAAACTCCACGGACACTCTTTTAAATAAAAAATTGTTACAAAATATTGGTTACATCATTAATTATAAAATTATACATGTGAGAACAATGTAGAAAGACGTGCACGTTAGAAGCACGTAATAAAAAGTCAAAACAAAGAACAGTTCAAAAATTTAATTAAAAATAAGCCATGGCAACTAAGCGATGATCAGTCCCAACTGACGGCGCCCGTTCACGAACACGACGCATGGATTTGATGGGAGCTAAATGATCCAACACACGCGCCACCATCAGCGAAACATCTGAGTGAGCATCTGAGTGCCATGGCACATTCAAGTCAATGCAAAACATATTACCCGGTAAATGGTAACTCTTTAGTACATAGTGCTCACACCTGTGCTATACAATTATATAATACCAAAGAGATTTGAGTTTATACAATGCAAAGATGGTCTTACAATCTTCAGCAGCTCCAACAGTATTTACAAATGTTACCTAATCAATTAATTGTTAGTGTGCAGCGATAAGCATATTATAACTTGGGGGATTACCCCCCAAGTTATAATATGCCTGCCTGCATAGTATGCGTTTTATACAAGATTTAAATTTCGTTTCATTCAGTTGAAGTATGTGGGGAGGAATTTTGCTATAAAATTTTAAACAGTACCCCATGAAAGATGAGTCTACTTCAGCCAGTCTGAAACCTGGTTGCACTAGTAGGTCCCTACTTGTACGATAATTATGTCTATCACCTCTTTTACTGAACAGATGTAATTTTTTTCTTACGTACATGATGTTTTCATTGATAAATTGACAAGGTACCGTCATATCCACTAACACATTTACTCAATAAGTGTATATATATGAGTATATTCCCTGACCAACTCAAAATGCCCGAGTTTTACCTACGTATAAAAAAGGTTCCCATTTAGATCCCAATAATTACAGACCAATTTCGCTATTACCAATAATATCGAAAAAAATTGAGAAAATCCTTAAAATTAGGCTCCTAAAGCATCTAAAACGCAATAAAATTCTGAATATCAGTCAATTCGGTTATCAGAAACGTGGGAACAAATGACGCAATGGCTACTTTAACCTCTCTGCTCGAATAGATTTTGACATATTATGACATACCTACCAGCTGACTCGACGAGTTGTTGCAAAAAACGTCATGAAATTCAGGAATTTACATCAACTTTCAGCGTTCGGATTTATTTACAAAAATATGTTACCGCGCCTGTGTTGTACAATAAGTTTGTGGCAAATATCTTGAATTATAAGTTGATATCAGTCAAACCGCGTCAGTACACAACGAAAGTTGTACAGAATTGGTATTACTACACCTATCCAAAAGGTAGGTAATTTAAATTTGCTGTAAATATATACATAAACAACCTACTCTCTTGCTGAAAATATGATCTTGCGAAAAATAAAGATAGTTAATTGATTCAGGTGTGACCTTGCGGAAATCCGTTATAAAATACAATAGACGTGTATATATTTAGTAACCTGATCAACTTAGATATTTCTAAAGAGCCATAAAAAACCCTGAAAGAAATCCCAATTATTATTAATTCTCCTTTACTTCATTTAAATTCTTATAAATTATATTTTTAAATATTAGAACATAGCCCACCGGTATCGGGAACATGGTCCAAGCTACCGGCGGTTAGGGCTCCAGAGAGAGGAACCTTCTGACAATGCAAGCCGTGTCCAGGAGTACCGCTTTCTGAATCAAGCCCTTGATCCAGCTGCCCAATGAGAGCCTCCTTAGGTGTTGGTCGAGGCTCTTGGCGATTAAGCCCTTTAGCTGTCACGACTATTGGCACAATAATCGCTGAGTCCATTAATTTTATTTATTATTTAATTATTGATTTATTTCAGGGTTTTTTATGGCTCTTTAGAAGTAGCCAAGCGGAACAGGTTACTAAATATATCCACGTCTATTTTACGTTAAAAAAATTATATTATCATTCTCTCTGCATTCTTTTGCCATTTTTCATACTATTAGTGATCGATGAGTTTATCTCATCGATCACTAATAGTTCTTTATTAGTGATCGATGCATAAACTACATAAAAAACACGATCAAATCTTCTTTCCGTCTACCCAGTTTTCTTATTTCGATTCAAAAGTTGCATTCAGCCTAATCGATACTCGCAATAAAATCGAGTATGAAAAAAGTATTAGAAACTGAATAAATACTCTTTGGTATAATTTCCATGAATTAATAATTTTTGATATTAATAATTTTATTAGTAAGTATTGTAGGTACGTACCTACAATGTGGATAGGGCAATAACTTTTTAAGGTTCCGTAGGTACCTAAGAATGAAAAAATGGAACCCATAAAGGATTACTCTTGTGTCGGTCTGTCACAGTCAATTTGCTCCGAATCTACTGGACCGATTAAGTTGAAATTTGGTACACATATGAATTTCTGTGCCCCAAATACGAAAGTGTAACGTAAATAAATGAATTTTGAACATGGGATCACTTTTGGGGGGCAAATTAGACATTTGAAAAAAAAAAACTGTGGCACTCAGGGAGTGCCGCCAGAAGTGAAAACTTGAACAATTTTATTGTGCAGGAAATACGGCGTCGCGAGTTCAATTGCTTTTTCCCATCTCAAAAATGCCCAACGCGCCTAAAGAAGTTTTCACTTCAAAAAAAGTTTTGCAAACTGTACCGTGTGACATATCAAATGAAAGGGCTAATTGTGAGGGTCTCAAATATTTATTTATTATTTATGTACACACAGTAAAATACATAGAGAAACGACATAATTATAATTTAGAGTACATAGGTACTGCTTATTTCTTAAGAATTTTTTTCCAGCAGACCTGCGAAAGGAGAAATGAGAAATAAATGTAGACAATAGTGTGTGAGAACAAGAAGAGAAAATATGGATATGCGAAGTACTAAATTAAAATATACCTACCCATATAAACGTAGTAAATTAAATTAATTAATTATTTATGTTAATTATTATATATTATTTTCGGAACGAAGTTCTTTAACGCGACTTGCGGTAGGAGTAAACTGGCATAAATCGTCACGCGAAAAAGTGTTCATACTTGCGACTGTCTTCTAATTTATTAGGGACAGAGAGAGAAAGTGTTAATTTGGTCAAAATATAAATCCAAGATGGCGGCTGCGAAAAATTTCAAATTTTTCGTCATGTGACATTTTCATGGTTTTCGAGGGAGTAAAAGCCGATAGTGACATTAAAATGTAAATGCAAGATGGCGGCTCCGAAAATTTTCAAATGTTACATCATGGGTATCGTTTTCATAGTTTTTAAGCGCGATATTGAGGTAAAATGTAAATCCAAGGGTGGCTGCGAAAAATTTCGCGCCCTCACGCCCCTAACCGCCGCAGGAGGAGACGCCCAGAGCGTCGGGAATTGCAAGCCGATTTCCGGCCACCATAGGCGCGGGCTTGCGGACGGTGAGCAATGGCTCACCTTCCGATAAGGACTAGGCCCGGGTCGACGGCGCGTTGTGTGTCACGCGCGCCTCACGGAGATGTCAGCAGAATTGACGGGGCCGTTAGGGCCGATGCCTACCGGGGGTGCGAAGAAAACCGAAAGGGGGATCGTGGCCCCCGGCAACAGGGCAACCGAAGGAACACGGGTGGGCTTTAGTCAGTTAGAGTCTGTCACGCCCTCCCGCTCCGCCTAGAGCGGGAGAAGTTATTTGATAATTTCCAACCCAAAAAAAAAGGATGGCTGCGAAATTTGAAATTCGAATTTTGTTTTTGTTTGAAATTATACGTGAAAAAGAACTTAACGGACGGACACGTTTTATTTTTTTAATTTGTTATAGAAAATAACCCATTACCCACTTATCTCCGGAGCCATTGAACCTGTTTTTTTTTTTAAACTGAACATTGATAGTTGATTATAGATTCCTGGAAAACTTATAAAAAGTCGATGGTCGTGAAATAATAAGGTAAATCTCTCAATATAGTGCGTACAAGATTAATTTTGTTCTTGGGATAAATTATTGGTAAAAATATGGACGTCATTTAAAAGTGTTTGCGGAATACCTACCCAATTTATAGAATTAATTTATTATCATTCCCAAACAAAATTTTGTTAAGCCTGCCTATAAGTAAGGCCGGTTTAAAATGAATTAAACTAAACCGTTTAAAAACGAAAAAAAAAACGTTTGAAACCGAAAGAAACCATTTTTTTCGATTCATAACGGTGTTGATGACTATGTTTTTCTTAATTACCACTACATTTTCTTGATTTTATCGAGGTAGGGATGTAACAGAGTACCTATAAACTGTGTAAAGATTTTTTTAAATGTGTGATATACTGATATTGAATACTTAGCGGGTTTAGTTCTAGTTGATCCGTCCGACCAAGCGTAGGTATTACCTACCTAAGTTATAAAAACTCAATTGATAAATTAAAAACTCTGTGATGGTAAATAGTTTTTTTCAAACGATATAAATAATCAATTTGATTCGGTTTAAAACCAAACTCACACGCTCGCACTCTCGTATAAGTCAGATCCGCCGTCCGAGGCATGTTCTTTCCGACCCAGATGACGCCATCACACTCCTCCAGGAGAAGAATAGGGCCACTAATACAGTACACAAACACAGACGCCTCCCGTCATTCCGACCTCGCCGCCGAGGTCCTTTGCGATCGCGACCGTGTCCCCGAGTAAATGATACTCCTCCCCGATCCTTGCTCGAAATCGAGGTGCCAGCAGTTGTTGCAGCTGAGCACGTAGTTTTAAATACCCCGCCTAATAATCATGATATTAATCAAAATTTGTCCAGCCTGTCCCTTCTTGCTTTCCTCCCCCAGCGATGCCCTAAGCCGAGGTTCGTACCCCACAGGGGGTGCCCTTAGCGAGCGTTCGCCTAGCTTTAATTTAGAATAGTTTACTTGCCCCTGGCTGGAGGCTCTAAGTGTAGCAGGTTAAGGCACCCACAAGTCCGGCTAAGCAGCCAAGACCTTAGTGGTCAAAACTGTGAGTTGCCATATTAAAATTTAAAAAAATCGCACTCTCGTTGACGTCATCACTCGTGACTCGACGCAACGTTGCCAGCTCGCCTACCCTACACACACATGCACATACATAAGCGCGGCCGCCGCGCCGCGCACGCACGCTTCTCGCTCCAGGCGCGGATACAAGTGGGGGAGGGGTATTGAGTCATCGGGCCTGCTGACAATAACTACAGTCGGGCCACTTTCAAAAGCCCATTTTGACAGTTGACATCTCTTCTAGTATGAATTCAAATGTCAAAATGGGCTTTTGAAAGTGGCCCGTAAAGGTCATAAGTTCTAAGCTAACCTAACCTAAACTTTTTTGCGAGTAAAAATATTTAACCTAATCTAACTAGTTCGGTTCCGGGTACTTAGTACTTGATTACTGGAATATGGAAATCATTGAATAAGGAAATATAATACTGAAAAAAACAACCGCAACCGGCGCCGGCAGCCATTTCAGCAACTGGCGCCGGCAGCCAATTCGGAAGCCAGCGCCGGCAGCGGAGTCACTCCCTAAAAAAAACAATAATGGTCGGCGATTTTTAACACAGATTGAGTAGTGGTAATGTATATTACGTGTTATTGGACCTGTGTTCGTATATTACGTTAAGATCTGGTCATTTTCTAGTTGTATAAAATATTTTTAATAATATTTGTCTCATTTTAAATCGTATCTACATGTGTATGTGTGATATTTGTGAACAGTTAAAATGTAAACACTCACTACTGGCGCGAAACTTCGCCTTTGGATATCAAAAAACTTCATTACCACTACATAATTAACTTGAACAATGGATGAATTCGTCAAATAATTAAATGATGTAGTATTCAATGCCCCTGTGGTGGAGTTTGGATATGCGAAATCCCCAATTTTTATGTTTTTTAACCTCGACCTCGACTGTCATCAAAATGGCGATTATCGCGTTTATAGACTTGAATTTTATAAAGGTAAATTAATAATCTTGCGCGCTAAATATGAGAGATTTAATGGCATTAAACATGAGTTTTTTTATCCAAATCTCTTAATTAACGCACATTCATAAGATTTGATGGGTAGCTTAATTTACATAATCAATTAAGGGTGTCGTATGTCGCCATTCTGGGGTCCAATTGGACCCACTACCAAGCCGGCGGCGGCGGAGGTTTGTACGTTCGAGTCCAATCTGGGGCGCTTCCGAACTATACGTTTAATGGAGGAAGCAGTTGATAAAATTAATAAGAAACTAAAACTTGCAGGCTTATTCCTTTTTAACACAGTTGATCACAAGCTACTATTAGCAAAAATGGAACACTATGCTATGGAGTTCGAGGACCGGTTCTAAAACTATTTAAAGTTTATCTGGAAAATCGAAAGCAATACGTAGGAATAAAAGTGACTGAAGAAAATTGTGAAAAATTTTACAAATCGGTTTCTAAACTAATAAAAAAGGGAGTTCCGCAAGGTTCAATATTAGGGCCAAACTTTTTCATATTGTTCATTAATGATTTAATTAATTATATGCAAAAGCATATAGAAGCTGGACTTGTTCTTGTTGCTGACGTGACGAATCATATAATATACGCTAATGATATAGAAACTCTAACTAATAAAGTAAACATGGCTCTGGCTCTTTTCCATTCTTGGTTTACCATGAACACTCTTAACCTTAACACCAGTAAAACAAATGCTATATAATGCAATGTATTTCGAACAACGTCAAGATATAACGACACAATTGACATAATTTTGAATAATGATACATAATCTTAGTGGATAACGTAAAATTTCTAGGCATTTACATGGACGAAAGTTTAAACTGGAAAAAAGAACTATCAGAAATAGAAAGTTCAATTAATTCGGCTTTTTTTTTGTGTGGAAAATTGTCAAATAACTTCTCCCGCTCTGGGCGGAGCGGGAGGGCGTGTCAGACTCTTACTGACTACAACCCACCCGTGTTCCTTCAGTTGCCATGTTGCCGGGGGCCACGATCTCCCTTTCAGACTTCTTCGCAACCCCGGCAGGCATCGGCCCTAGCGAACCCCGTCAATTCTGCTGACATCTCTTTGAGGCGCGCGTGGATCACAACGCGCCGTCGACCCGGGACTGGTCCTTATCGGGCGGCGAGCTACCCATTGCTCACCGTCCGTAAGCCCGCGCCTACTGTGGCCGGAAATCGGCCTGCGATTCCTGATGCCCAGGGCGTCTCCTGCGGCGGTTAGGGGTCTGAGGGCGCGAAATTTGCCTCTCCCTGACGCGTTCCGCTTCCTCCTTTGCGAGCATTACTGTTTTGCAGAAGGAGGTGACGCCTCTCGCACCGTACCATGGCCTGAACCAGGGCCGGACGCGAGAGATCACCGCCGCCGATCGCCTCCACGAGGACACGGCGATTCTCCGCCCAAGCCGGGCAGACCTCCACCGTGTCCTCCGGGCGATCCACACAATGGTGACAATCGGGCGTTGCCTCCCGCCTTATCCTGAACCTCCCGAAACAGCCGTGTCCGGTGACCTGCGTCAGGCTGAAGGTGAAGATGCCGTGGCGCCTCTCTAGCCACTCCTCAAAGAGGGGACTTATCGCCGCAATTAAGTAGTGTGGCTTGTTATACCCTTAGAAGTCTTCGAGAGGAGATCACTATCGTATAATTAAAAGTAGTGTACTATTCCCTTGTAGAGTCTAGACTCAGGTACAGTATTTCTCTATGGGGGGGTAGTATTTCTCTATGGGGAGTAGTTACGCTTACAATGTGAACACAACTTTTGTCGTTCAATGTTCGCCTTAAGAGCTATAGTGAGAATTCCATACTGGGTATCGTGCAAGGAGTATTTTAAAGATCTACAGATATTAACTGTGCCGTGCTTGTATATTCTAGTAGTACTCACTGACCTTATGAAAAAACGGAACAGGTTTGAAACAGCAGAAGAAAGACATAAGCGAGAAGCTACAAGGCGTAAGGACTTGCAGTATGACATACATCCACTTATGAAAGTAACCACTTTCGATCGATTGATCGATTGAAAACTTGCCGCATGACCAACCGGTCACCAACGGGGGGTTGTCCTTGGTCCTTGCACTTACATAATGCGGACAGGGATAATCGTCGGTTGGTGCCTCATTTAATTAAAAACGTCTAACGGGTCTCTGCGAGTTGGCTTCGGCCCCTCGTGCGCCTTCCAAAGGTCCGGGACCCCAGGGTCCCGAGATATGTCAAAGACATTAAAATAATAACAATAAACGTTTATTTGAACTCAATAAAATATAGCCTAATACAATTATATTCCTAAGAACTAGGGTACAAATACCGAATGTAAGTGAGTAGACGGCTAAAACTATATGAACTCTGAATTCCAAAACTAGGTAAAACCTGTATCTTGGAAATCAGTGCTCTTCCGTGCTAGATTAGGTGTAAAAACTTACAAATCAATTATTAAGTAGGTGACATGTATTTGTGTGGAACTAATTTAATCGTGTTTTATTGTTATTATTTAAATTATTATTTTGCAATTATTTTTGTAAACCATTCAGACACAATGTAAATTGTTATTGAATAAATGAAATGAAATGACCTACTTATCAATTTACAAATTGGAGTAAAGGAGTGAATTTGAGTTTAGGTATTATGTTACCTCAGTTCAAATTCACTCCTTATCTTGCTCGCACGATACTGCTCGCGACCTGGGTGAGAGCGAGACTGAGCGGCGTGGCGGGGAGAAGGCTCCAAGGCGCCAATAGTTTAGGTATTTCTTTTTACGGCAAAAACAATCGTTATTAAAATTTATAAAACATAGTATCTGTTTAATAGTTCAGTTATAATACAAAGATTCATTATCTAATTTGAAGTTTTTTTTTTTTATACCAGTGGTTTATTATTCGGTTTGGAGGTAACTTTGGATTTTTTCTATTGAGTAAATTTTATAGAATCGTGTTTTCGTCAAACAAGGTAAGTACTTAACATTAATCTTTAACTTTACCATAATTATATTTATTTAAATGTTAATGCTGCAGTAGTTTAGAAATAACGGATACAATTTGAGGTAGTATAGACTCTTAAATAGTCTTAAGTGTAATTGAGACTAAGTGCCCCATTACTGAAAATCACAGATGGAACGATACGCAATTGCGAAATAATTGCGTTCGTTTGATTCCTTGCTACATCGTTATGACTTAACCTTTAGTTATGCAATTAAATTAATATGCAAGATATTTAAGGATATCTATAATCGTACACCTTAGAAACACGATTACTTGCAGTTTCCTCGATAAAAATAAAATCCAAAGAAATCTCTAAAAAGCAAAATAAACCCTTAGTCTATATTTTATACTTCGCGGAAGGTCACTCATCAGTTTTTTAATAATAACAAAACTACATGTGTGTTTGTTTTAATAATACGATGGAAATACGTAAATTAGCGCGCGAGCCGCCGATTCTTTATCCCGCCCATCGCATTCATTAGCGCCAGAAGCTCGATGCGCTCTTAAAAAAGCACAGCATATACTACGCGATTATTCACTTATTATTCTCTTATTCGCGATTATTCACTAACGATAGTTCACTGGTACTCATACTTCACAGAAGGGAATCCGTAGTTGCGATGTACTTATCTCAAGAACGAAAACTTAACACTGTAGTTGGAAAACATTCAATTAAAACATTCCAGCTGCAAATGTAAGTTTGTACGCACAATATTGAGAGACGTACCATGTTATTTTAAAACCATAGACTTCTTATAGGTTTTCTTCTAATTTATAAGTATAGTAACTATTAACTGTATTTTTTTTTTCAAAATGTTAGGCTTAGTAGTTTCGGAGATAGGGAGTGTGTAGCATGGCCAATTTTCATATATTTTCTTAAATAGCTTCAAAACTATTAATTTAAAATTTATTTAAAAAATCTTTTTGCTACCCTCACAGTATGCACTTGCATTTGATGTGTCACACGGTACAGTTTGCAAAACTTGTTTTTTTTTTTTAATTTTCTTTTTGCCTCCTATAAGAAAAGAAAAGAAAGACAAATTTCAACTTATCGGTCCATTAGATTCGGAGCAAATTGGCTGTGACAGACGGACAGACAGACACACGAGTGATACTATAAGAGTTCCCGTTTTTTTCATTTGGACGTACGGAACCCTAAAAATAATATATTAAACAAAACTAAAACAATGTGTAATAAGAAAATGCTACTTTACTAATATTTAAACGCTACACACAACGCTACATTTAAGTGCTTCAGTATCCAATAATGTATTACTACCAGAAATTATATTAATTTAAGGCGACGCTCACGCCTAAACGAGTAGTTATTAGTAGTATGATTTGTAAAAAATATATATTTTAGAGCAGCTTTTTAATAACTTATTATAGAATTTTACATGATGTTTATATTATGTTCATAGTGAAATTAATTTGTTAAGTTATTTCTAATGCGGATAAAAACTGAAAATCACGCAAAATCTATCAAGCTTATCATTTTGAAACGTTCACCATTTTATAGATAATTTAATTAAATTACCTACGTATTTTATTAAAATACTTTTTGTGTTATAATAAATTAATAATGCGTCTGATTTGGGACAGCGCTCCTTGATGAGCGAGTCCTATAAATAGCTGGACGCACGACGCGTTGTGTGAGCTCAGTACAGAACACGCAAGCTAACCACTCAAAGTCACTGGCTACGTCACTGGCATATATCTGCGTACTCATAATAATATAATGATCTCATTATATTTTAAGTTAACAGACACATTGTGGAATGCAATACATGATTGAGTATTAATCAGTTGTTATTCAAATATACAATAATTTCCTCGTCTTTACAATGTGCCGAGATTCGAAATTATTCCGTTATTTCAGTTACTTTCTTATATTGAATAATTTTTTAAAGAGACTTTCTTATGAGTCTTGTCTACACGACCCATAAAAAAGTCTCCCCAAAAAATTCACGACGAACATTTCACAAACGACTTAAGTACCGTACTGAACTGGTCTGCGGTTTAAAAGATCCGCGTCCTGCATTTTAGATCAGAAGATATTTTCGACATGCTATCCGTTAGACATTTTTGTATTAATTTCACATTTTTATTGTAATTCGAACGATTTGACACTAATTTGTATTTTGTATTATTATAATTTCCTAATTGTTATTTAAATTTATAATGTCTGTGTAAATTAAATATTATTTGCATGCCCATGTGACGGAAGAACATGGAGCACTTTTATAATAAAACATCTATGTACAAATTACCCATGTTTACAATGTAATCTATTATTTGATTTGTAGGTAGCCATCTGGTTTAAATTTGCTTGTGCAGCAGGTGTTTGTATCACTGATAGGCGTACCATGTCAAATTGATTTTACAAAACTAGAGATGCTTTAATCAAAATAAGTAGCATTGAAAATGTTAACACTGGTAATATTCGCAGGCGACATCACATCCCGTCACCCGGCGATCCTGGGCCTGCGAAACATTCTGAAGGCGGCGTGCAGCAACGACATCACCAGCATATCGATACCGCTGCTGCTGAGACATGAGATGTCCGAGGTATACTTACAATAATATTTATCTCAATAGAAGTGCTAGTGAGTAATGGCTCCTACAAACAGGCGCGACACGCGACGCGACCCGCGACGCCACACAAAGGTACGTCGCGTCGCGCGACGAGCGGTGTCTTTGTGTCGCGTCGCGTGTCGCACCTGTTTGAAAGAGCCTTAATATTTCGATCGCTACTCTCCAAATAATTGAATAGGATCACACGACGCCGACATGACGCGTTTTTTTTTTTTTGAACGTCAATATACGAAATCAAGAAATAACCTACATACCATAATCAAAATCAAAAGTCATTTAATCAAACTCGGCTGAGAATCAGCACTTTTCGAACGTCAAAATTACTTAAGGCAGTCCTCCAAAATGCCCACCCTTCACCACTCCCTAGTGCTTTAGCTGGGAAAAAGTGGCGCAACAGACTCATAAAAACATAATTATGATTGTTATGTATTCACACACTATAACAATGAGTAACATTCATAAGCACCAGGTGTAATTTAATTTTAAACTATCTTCTGCCCGCGACTTCGTTGACGTGGAAGTCGTAAGACACCACAGTATACTAAAATAACAGACACATTTTTACTAAAAAAAAACTGCCTAGTTGGTCTTGTGGTCAGTAACCGTAACGCGTGCACGGTTGAACATGGGGTCCTGGGTTCGATTCACGGGTCAGGCAAAGTGTTATTGGGTTTTCGATCTAGAATTTCTCAGTCTGGATTTGTGACCGGTTAATAGCAATAGGCTCGCCCCCTATTATCCCTGTATACTATGTGTGTACATCCCGGTATACTTTGTTATACAATGTATATGCTGTGAATACGAGTTACACACTACCCTCACTAATAATAATGTGTATAAACAATGCGTAGTTACCCACTGCTGACAAAAATCACTGGCAACATTAGAAGGTGCGTTCTGAAACTGTACTTTTTTTTTTCATTTGGTAATAAATCCATAACTTTATACTTACTACTTTAAAAAATGTAAATTTAAATAATTCCGTCTTTTTTTGGTGGTTTATCATTATCAATTCCATCAAAAATATCGAAATATTGTTAATAATCCATGGTTTCAAACTCAATACGACAAAAGCAACTATGTAGTTATTATATGTAGGTTATACGTTTACTACACAAGGTCCGAGGGCTGAATAACGGTTGTACATTATCCATTGTTTAAAAACATCTGTTCCACCAGATGTTTACAACTGAAACGTCAAAATATCGTTTATTGGTAACATTGATGTTATAACCCTGATATACGTCGTGCATAAAAGTTTATTAGTAAGGCCGTACGTGAGTACTTCCCTGTATACTACGTGTGCTGGACAGATTCTCCCCAAATCGGCCACTTATAAACCCTTATAACTTTTGAACCAGTGACCGACAAATTCTGATATGTGGCGACTAAATCAAAATTAAAATCCCTGATGGTGGTCATGCCAGTGTCAGTCACACGATAACATCATCAACCAACTTCGATTTTAAAGTCCTCAAACAAGGTAATTCCTTAAAACGTAAATGAAAATCGTAAATCACGTTACGTATGATAGAATAGTCAAAATCGACCAAATTTTAACGAAATAAGTAGGGTTTTTTTTACTCTTTTTGGTGATGGGAAGGGAGCCATTTTTTTTTTCATCGTGTTCTTTCACAATATGCTTTACAGTTTCGACTGAAACACCACAAGTTTCAGAAACATGTTTTTGAACTTTTTGAAAATAACCATTGCTTTTTTCCCTAAATCCATCGGCTTCTTGTAAAAAAAATACAAGAATACGCTTAAAATTATCTGTCGTGCCTGCGACTTTAGCATCTTTCCTCCCATTTTCAAAATAAATTACATTAAGTCAAAAGAGTATAACAACTCTATATACTGCCAAGTTGATTGAGACCGGCCTGCACCAAGTACAAAGGGAAACTGATAGAAATTCGACGACTGACGAAACACGAAGTTTACCGAGAGACATTAAGAAAATTGTTGTACTGTACCTAAAAACGCGACCTTAAGGTATATTTTTCAAAAAAACTGAAACAAGTTCCAGAATTTCGCAGCTTTTCGAGCACCGCGGGCGTAGGACAAGGTTTTCAGGGTTGCAAACTTGGGTATAAACTACTCTCAGGGGGACCTAACAAATGGGAGGCCGTCACCTCCTTCTGCGAAGCTGTAATACTCGCGAAGGAGGAGGCGGAACGCGTGAGGGAGAGGCAAATTTCGCGCCCTCATGCCCCTAACCGCCGCAGGAGGAGACGCCCAGGGCGTCGGGAATCGCGAGGCGATTTCCGGCCACCGTAGGCGCGGGCTTGCGGACGGTGAGCAATGGGTGGCTCACCGTCCGATAAGGACCAGGCCCGGGTCGACGGCGCGTTGTGTTCCACGCGCGCCTCAAAGAGATGTCAGCAGATTCGAAGGGGTCCACTAGGGCCGATGCCTGCCGGGGTTGCGAAGAAAACCGAAAGGGAGATCGTGGCCCCCGGCAACAGGGCAGCCGAAGGAACACGGGTGGGTTTTAGTCAGTAAGAGTCTGACACGCCCTCCCGCTCCGCCCAGAGCGGGAGAAGTTATTTGATGATTTCCCACCCTCAAAAAAAAAAAAAAAAAAGGGGGACCTAACAACATAAAAAAAATTGTAGGTACATGCGTGTTTGCGACGTTTGCCTTTTTGTGTCGATAGACTGGGTTGTTACACCGTAAAACACTAATAATCCTGCAACATCATTTTTTTACCACACAGTGTAACAATGTTGTATCATTGGGTTCGTGGCCATGGTTGCCGCTTTGTTCCGACTGGTTTGTATTTTAAAACCTGTCCAGGAATGATTTATTAAATTATTTGGAGAGTAGTCTTTCATGACCCGTGACAGATATGTTCGTTTGTGAACGTAATTTATTTTCGTATTGTACGTATAGTCGACCTCGTAATAATTTTACCACTTTTAAAAACTCCCAGTAAATTCAAACTTACTACATGGCGGACTGCAGACATCGAGTCCATTTTTATTCTGCGGAAATGAGCGATCAGAGCCATATATAATCTCCGCAAGCGCCGTTCTCTGAGGGAACTGTTTAAGGATATTAAGATGACGGTACCTTGTCAATATATCTATGAAAACATCATGTACGTAAGAAAAAAATCTCATATGCTTAGTAAAAGAGGTGATAGATATAATTATAGTACTAGTACTAATCAATTAGGTATCTATTAGGTCAACGAGGTTTCAGACTGGCTGAAGTAGACTCATCTTGCATGAAATAATATTTAAAACGTTACAATAAAATTCCTCCCCACATAGTTCAACTGAATGAGACGAAATTGAAATCTCGTATAAAACACACACTATGCTGGTATATTACATATATGTTAGGGTATTACATAGCTGATAAAAATGCTTGGTACAATGGGTCCTGCTCCACAACCACAACTAATTGATTTACATTTGCAAATACTGTTGGAGCTGCTGAAGATTGTAAGACCATCTTTGCATTGTAAACTCAATCTCCTTTATATAATATAATTGCGTAGCATAGGAGTGAGTACTATGTACTACAGAGCTAGCATTTAACGGGTAATGTCTTTAATTGACTTGAATGTGCCCTGGCGATTGTGAGTATGTCATGGTCACTCAGATGACTCGCTGATGGTGGCGCGTGTGTTGGATCCCTTCAAAATGGTTGGGCTGAATGGCCATGCATCATGTTCGAGAACGGACGCCGTCTGTTGGGATTGGTCATCTCTCAGCTGTCATGGCTTATTATAATAATTTTATTTTTCAATTGTTATTTTTTTGTTTCTAAATGCAGTACTCTGAACGCTTTTAACGTGTACTTTTTTTTTACATAGTTCTCACATATTATAAAATCAACATTAATGATGTAGCTAATATGTTTGTAACAATATAATTTAAAAGAGTGTCCATGGAGTATCTTATCCGTTCGTCACCATAGGTACAAACGCCAAAAGAGATAAGTCACCAGGCACGCACACTACATAACTATATCGCTACTGCTAAGACGATTTATTACGTACTGCTCACAATGAGAGCCACGCACTAATCGCATTCGTAGAGTGAGTGCTAGGGGAGCGATCCTGACCTGCACGCACAATCTTTTTTTTGTTTTTCTTTTTTCCGTAGGGCATCTCATAGCTGGTGACTATTTAACCGGTCAATCCTGTGGTTGCCTTAAGCTGCTACATTAAAAGCCTCCAGCCAGGGGCATACAAACTAATCTAAAAAGCTAGGTGAACGCTCGCTAAGGGCACTCCCTGTGGGATACGAGCCTCGGCTTAGGGCGTCACCGGAGAGAGGACATCAAAGATGGGACAGGCTGGATCAAAGTGAACGCGTCCCAGAGGGTCATGGCCATCCGGCTGGCCCGAGGATACCGCACGGTCTCCTGCGAGGCGGCGAGCCTCCTTGCCGGATTACCGCCATGGGATCTGGAGGCAAAGGTCCTCGCGCACATTTGGGAGTGGCGCGAGGAGGCGAGGCGCCGGGGCTTAGCTCCGCTGCCGCGAGAAATCGCGGCTCAGCGGACAGAGCTCCGGCGGGATCTCATGGCGTCATGGAGAGTGCGATTGTCGCAACCCAGCGCTGGGCACGCCACAATTGCGGCGATAAGACCCCTCTTTGAGGAGTGGCTTGAGAGGCGCCACGGCGTCCTCACCTTCCGCCTGACGCAGGTCCTCACCGGACACGGCTGTTTCGGGAGGTTCCTGCACAGGATAAGGCGGGAGGAAACGCCCGGGTGTCACCATTGTGTGGATCGCCCGGAGGACACGGTGGAGCATACGGTGGAGGTCTGCCCAGCTTGGGCGGAGCATCGCCGTGTCCTCGTGGAGGCGATCGGCGGCGGTGATCTCTCGCGTCCGGCCCTGGTTCAGGCTATGGTACGGAGCGAGAGGAAATGGGAGGCCGTCACCTCCTTCTGCGAAGCGGTAATGCTCGCGAAGGAGGAGGCGGAACGCGTGAGGGAGAGGCAAATTTCGCGCCCTCACGCCCCTAACCGCCGCAGGAGGAGACGCCCAGGGCGTCGGGAATCGCGGGGCGATTTCCGGCCACCGTAGGCGCGGGCTTGCGGGCGGTGAGCAATGGGTGGCTCACCGTCCGATAAGGACCAGGCCCGGGTCGACGGCGCGTTGTGTTCCACGCGCGCCTCAAAGAGATGTCAGCATAATTGAAGGGGTCCACTAGGACCGATGCCTGCCGGGGTTGCGAAGAAAACCGAAAGGGAGATCGTGGCCCCCGGCGACAGGGCAACCGAAGGAACACGGGTGGGTTTTAGTCAGTAAGAGTCTGACACGCCCTCCCGCTCCGCCCAGAGCGGGAGAAGTTATTTGATGATTTCCCACCCTCAAAAAAAAAAAAAAAAAAAAGGCTGGATCAAAGTTTTGATCATGATTATTAATCGGGGAATTTAAAGCTACATGCACAGCTGCAACAACCGCTGGCACCTCGTTTTCGAGCAAGGGTTGCGTAGGAGAATCATTTACTCGGGGGCGCGGAAGCGATCGCAAAGGACCTCGGCGGCGAGGTCGGAATGACGGGAGGCGTCTGTATTTGTATACTGTAGACGCACAATCTTCAACTCCTACTAGTATTATATTATCTATCACTCCGTGGAAACAGTGCAGTCGTCATAATAGCTGTCTCGCTTTCTCCAAGTCCGCACATCATCGCAGGCGCCTTCTACATGATAGTATAACATAATTTTACATCGAAAATTGAAGCGTTCGTAGCCCAACGAATAAGCCATATTCTTCTGAATGCATCTGTGTGAGTTCGAATCTCTGAAGATGTGATGAATTTTTGCGATTTAAAATTTTAAGTTAAAACAATTAATAGAATTTTAATTACGAAATGGTTTTATTTATTTAAAATAGCTTAATTAAAAAAAAAATAATAATAAATGTCTTTATTTAAAAAATAAAAGAACATCACAATCTTTTCTCATGTTTGTATTTTAAACTTTTTTTTTGCGTCATGTTTACCGCAAATAAACGTTTTTTTCTTTCTTTCTTTCACAATTGACATATTTATTATAAATGCAACAATATATTTAGAACTCAGTACTCAATACTTTAATGCATTCCATATGTATTACATAGATGGTATAACAAAGTAAAAGATCAATATGGACCCTGTCGGGCACAGCAAAATTAGCAGAGAGGAAGAGGGCATACCATTGCATCTTTTTATATAATTATAATATAATAAACAATGGGCGGAGTGAATCAACATGTCACATAGATAAAAAAATATAAGCTGATCGAGTGACAACAACATCACTCACACTCCAGTACCGCCGATTTATCGAAGATTAAACGAACTTACCTGAAGAGAAGTTCAATCCCAATTACTTCGTGTAATTGGGATTGAATTGGGCTCTGTCCGAAGATTACAGTCTTTTTGGTAAGACAATCCAAGTCTAACTCATCGTTGGGACATAAATTAGATAAGTAATCTAACACAATGGAAGGATCCCAGGTTTCATTATATTTATGTACTGGTGGTCTAAGTTTATAGAAACCTTTAAATAAACGAATAATTCTGTCATCAGATCCAATTTTTGATCCAATGATTAGAGATAAAGCTGATCGGTGGCTGTTCAAAGTTCCATACTGGGCTCCGTCGTTAAAAAGCATTTTAAGAAAATACATAATATTAGGAACAGAAGCTTCATAAAAATCAAAATAAGACTGACAAAAAAGGAACCACTTTTTTGTATTGTTGGAAAGTGAAGCATACATAATATCAATAGAAGAAGGAGGGACGCCTCTTTTCAGTAGTGCCGTCCTAACAACCTGCCTACAGCCAGGGTAAGCCGAGGTGGTAGCGGTCTGTGGGAACAAGTCAAAAGAGCTTGGTCACTTGGTTCAAAGAGGATAATTTTAGAAACTAACAGACTCGAATACCACGGGGAACCACGGTTGTGTGGGCCAGTATGGCACCACAACGATGCCTTCAGCCTCATGGTAATTATTTTCCGGAAAGTTTTTAATATGACAGAAAATTGTGGAAATGCTTAAATATTTAGATTATTCCAATTCAATGTAAACGCGTTTACTGCGTAGGCGTCAGGGTTTATTTTCCATGACACGTATATGTCGCATTTTCTGTTGATTCTAAATGCAAATAGATCAATAGTTGGTGTACTGAACGTGTTGACGATTTTGCTGAAGGCATTGTTACTTAGTTCCCATTCTATGTCTGGATGTGTGGCCTAGATTCCGCGTCTGCGATTTCATTATTTTCCGAACTAATTTAGGAGGCGACAACGTATATATTTTTCTCTTCGCATCACTGCCGAAGTTCTCTGCTAATTCTATTCAAATGCGGAAATCGAATGCCACCCATTCGATTAATATAAGATATGACTATGCTATTATCAATGAGCAAAAGGATTTGGCAATTCTTAAGCTCTTTGGCAAATATCTTCAGGCCAAAAAAGACTGCCATGAGTTTTTGACTTGACTCACGGTATACTCGCTGGTCACTGTTTAGTCGTCGCTTAGTTTGAGCGCACGTACATGCTCTAATAGTTTGACACACGTCACCTGACCTTACTCCTCTAGATATTTATGTTTGGGATCATATGACAAGTCTTGTATAACTAAAAGAATAGTACATGCAGCGGAACACATGAACTTATTGAACTTCAAAAGTTACCTAAGACAGAAGTGAGAAGAAGAGTGAAGAAGGTTCTATTGCCAATTCTATTTTTCGGCATCACTGACTATGGGGCTCTCATTTTTTTTTTTTTGTAAACGTGGGAAGCTTCGTCAATGTATTTATCTTTCAAATTTTTACTAAAATCAACCGATTTTCCGTATCGCTGTTAGTTTGTGATTACTCATCACATTTTATTTTAATAAAATTCTGTGGAATAAAAGAGACTGATTATATATTAGACTGTCGTTTTTTTGTTTATTACATTGTATGTAATCACTTTTTTAAGTTTACTTTATGAGCGTAGAAATCAAAACTAAAAATAAGGGGAAAAAGTGGAATAATCCAAAATGAAAACGGGACTTTCTGGTTTTTTTTTTTACATTGAAGTTCAGTTTTCCCCCCTGAGGAAGATTCTCTCAGAGGGGAATAGTGGAATAACTCAAAATGAAAAGGGGACTTTCTGTTTTTTTTTACATTGGTGTCCTGTTTTCCCCCCTGAGGGGAATTATCTTAGGGGGGAAAAGTGAGATAAGCCCCAGCGCCCGTAGCAGAGGCACAACTTAAATTTTAAGGACCTCAGTGGGGATTTCTGGACGATGGTTTTCAGATTCCAGTTTTCCCCCCTAAGGGGGATTTTCAGAGGGAATTCTAGACTTTTTTTACAGATTCAATTTTCCCCCTTAGGGGGGATTTGAGGAATAAGCCCTTAATTGTTGCAAATGGGTCACACTATCACATCCTAGAAGGAATACTTCAAATAACAAGTCACCCTGTATACAACGTGTAACGGAAAGGGTATATACATACCAAGGGCACGGCTTCTTTGGATGATATCAAACGATATTGGAAGGGTTTTTTAATCCTACCTCTACATGTTCGGAAGATATGAGAATTTTTAATACATTGATACCAGAAACCGAACTTTTCAAATTGGAATAAACACATCACTAGCACTAAGTCAGCTGATCGGTGTCAGCGAACTATTTGTAAGTAAAAATAAACCTCTTACTCCTGGTATTTCTGAATAAAAGGTTCCGCATGTTTATTTTTTGTTTACAAAATATGATTACCTACTGACTTTTCCTAAATTTTGATTATGTTTGTGAACTAGCTACAATACAATTAATTTGGTCTAGGTATCAAAATTTTACGAAATAATAATTATTATCTACATAGTAATCTTTTATTTTGGTGGCCATAAGAATTATCGATGTTTTGCTTTAAATCGATTTTTTATTCGATTCACAGATCGAATCCCGTGCTCTTGAATCGATCTTCTAAAAATTCATTCAAAAATCGTAATGCTAAAAAAATTTAACAACACATATGATCCAGGAGATTCGATTCACCTTACTATTGAATCGATTTGCTTGAAGATCGCATTAAAACGAATTGTTTTGAAAAATCGTCAGCTCCTACCATTGAATTGATCATAAAAATCGAATTCTTACGTGCACCCTACAAGGATTTAATTGCTTAAATGAACATTATTATTTGCCATTAGAATTTAGAATAGAAAAAGGATTTAGTAACAATTTATGTTCAACTGAACCCAAAACATCATTTCAATTCATTTCTTCGCAACTTATTCTACTCCTAGTACAAATAAAATCACAGTGGGTTCCGTTCATAATTGTTAAAATAAGGTTATTTTTTTAAATAATTATGACGAAAACTATTAAAAACAAGTTAGGTAATAGTTTTTTTTTTTTATTAAAAAATAATAGCACGCATATTTTTTCTCTAGTAATAACCGAAAAAATTCTCGGATGTTCACGATCTGTCGGTGCTGTTTAAGTGGTACGTACATACATGGGTTTGATTGGTTTGAAGAGCACGTTTAGTCTTTATTATAATTCAAATGAAGTCATTAAAAAATGTTGCATAACTGCATCTAACTGAAAGAAATTAATGAAAGTACTAGGACCGCATGAGTAACAGGAATTGTTATTGCCGAATTGAAAATCGTTTGCTCACAGAACCCTGATTACGTCGTTACACACACAAAGTAAGCATCATAATGTGTGTAAATCTAATGGGTATATGAACTAATTGTAGTTTCAATTACTCCTGGTAAATACAACGAGATAACGGGCCCCATAATAATTATGATCTTTAATGATTGAAATTAATGATTTTCCGGAGTTGCGGGAATTTCCGGGGTTACGGGAATGTTCTAACGAGATAACGCGGTCCAGGAATGCTAGGGAAACTGAAGGAACAGGGTGGTTTTTAGTCAGTAGGTAAGAGTCGTAAGCGTAACAGTTCCGTCCGCTCCACACAGGGCCCAGGGCGGGAGCTGAGTCATTGATTTCCCACGCCAAAAAAAAGATTGATTTTTCATTTTGAATTACCTAATTAGTCTGCTCTGGTGTGTTAGATTTACTTAAAAGATTAACGGAGTTTAGTTGAATTTATTAGTTAGGATGTTAAATAATCTTGAATTCTTGTACATTTTGTAATAGTAGTGGACCCTAATAGGACAGCTACCCTATAGGTATCTAAATTTAACGAAATATTAGGTACCAGAATAGCAGGTAATAGGAGTATAGGAGCTTTATTTAACATTATTGTTAAATGCTTTGCTTGCTCGTCAGTCGTCGATGTTCCGCGTCTCCGTGTAGTGCACTCCTCGTTTTCATCCCTGTGATACGCGCAATAGTTCAGTACGGCTACACCTAATTGACTTATTTTTGTTGTGTTTTCAAAATGTCGTTAAGTAATAGCGAATATTACGAAATGATGATGTGTGTCGGAGCAGAACATGGTAATTTGCGAGCTGCCCGAGAACTGTACCGTCGCCGTTTTATTGAGGGTAGACCAGATGCTGAGCGTCGACAGCTGCCTTCGTCGGCATGTTTTAGTCGGATGGTACATCGTCTGTACCAAACTGGGTCATTCCACGCACCTGCTTCAGAGGGTCGCCCGAGTACTAGCGATCCTGAATTTGAAGAAGCCGTATTGGAGCATTTTGAACGCAATCCACGCACTAGCACACGTCGAGCTGCATTAGCGCTGGGTGCCTCTAACCATATGCAGGTATGGCGAGTGCTAAGCAATGACGGTCAGCACCCATACCACTTCCGTCGCACCCAGGAGCTGATACCGGCAGATTTTTTGCCTCGCGTGGCCTTTTGCGAGTGGTACCGAAACCAGGTAGAAGCTTCGCCAGATTTTGATTCAAGAGTGCTATGGACCGATGAGGCATCCTTCACGAGAGCGGGAATAAGCAACATCCACAACGAACATGTTTGGTCTCACACGAACCCGCATGCTTCGACAGAGTCGTCATTCCAACACCAATGGCGACTGAACGTGTGGGCAGGTATAATTGGAGACGTCGTTGTAGGACCAGTTTTCTTGCCGCAAAGCTTAAACGGCCAAAATTATTTAAGCTTCCTGAGGAATGAATTAGACGATGTCTGGCATGGCAGTGCTACCAGCGGCAAGTTATATCAATCTTGTGATGGACAATAATGTAATATTTCAACACGACGGTGCACCGGCACACTTTGCTCGAGATGTGCGCCATCATTTAGATGCGCGCTTTCCCCAGTGGGTTGGGCGTGGTAGTAGAAGCGTGGCTTGGCCTCCGCGATCCCCAGACCTAACCCCGTTGGACTTTTTTTTGTGGGGGTACATTAAAAATGTAGTGTACGCAGTGCAGTGTGATACAATGGACCAAATGAAAGTGCGGATTGAGGCCGCTTTCAGGACAATTTCACCAGACATGCTACGCAATGTTCAGGTGTCCATGAACAAGCGAGCGGCCTTGTGCATACAATACCAAGGCCACCACATCGAACCCCATCTTTAAAAATGTAAGTCAAATTACTAATAAACAAAGCTTTAAGATTTTACTGTTTACTCGGTATTATGTAATAATAAGAGATGAAACTAGTACCTACCTAAACTTCGTTTCGATTTTTTACGTAATTAAGATTTGTTTTCTCAGTTTTTACGTGCAATTTCTGGCTTGATATTAACGAGTTAACTGTAAATCAATAATTAGTTACGCATTCATTTTTACATCACGGTAAAGTAGGTATGGTTTACTGCACTCGCGCGCAGCTTTGACGGCAACACCGCGGCGCGGTGGCGGCATAGTTTTTCGTTAGTTCGCGCCGACAAAGCAACACCGCCTGCGGTAGGCTACTACGGTACTAGGCGCGTAGAATTAAGGAAGAGATTTATCGTGGTATTAGCAAGTAACGTGGAAAGTTATTGACCTACGTAGTGCGGTGACACGTTGGTTATGATTTGAATTTAAAAAACATATGAAACCGAAAATTTGGTATCAATTCTTAGAGTATTTTATTTTGAGTTGAAACTATGTATAGTGATTCTATACCAGCTGTTATCTTTAGTGCTTAAGGATAGCAATAGGGTTTCTGTTACACGTTGTATATATACACATATTTATCGTTTATTTAAATTATGTAATACATATATCATACTAATAAAATAAAAAATATTTATCACACTCATATTATAAAGGCTTTGAGTGTGTGTGTATGTTTGTGTCTTCTTCACGCTCAAACGGCTAGACAGATTTAAATGAAATTTGGCACACAGATAGTTTATAACCTGGATTAACACATAGGATACTTTTTATCCCGATATTCCCACGGGATCGAGACTTATCCGAGTGAAACCGCGGCGCGCAGCTAGTATAATATAATTATGACACTTATTATTTACTTTATTCATTAATGCTAAAAAGTATTAATAGAAAAGTTTAAAGTTATCTTATGTTTAATTTTCATACATGTAACTTACATTTTTACATTACAAAAATTTGTGAGTCCTATGCCGAGGCCCATGGACTCAGGATACAACGCGAAGAAAAGTGAACTCCTAGTATTTAAGGGTCGGGGCAAAAATTACGTGACTGTACCTACAATCACCTTAGCTGATATCCCCTTAAACAGAGTCGCTCAGTTCAAGTATCTGAGTCACTAGTTATATCCGAGAACCTAAAGGATAACGCGCTTGTAGAAAGGGCACGTAGGGTGTTGGCTGTCCGGTGTAATATGTTGGCCCGCAGGTTCGCGCGTAGCAGCAATCAAGTGAAAGTGACTCTTTTTAAGTCTTACTGCGAAACACTTAACACTTGCAGCCTGTGAGTTAACTACACACGGGTCATATAACGCTCTACGTGTTCAATACAACAACGCGTTTAGGGTGCTGCTGGGGCTACCACGATTCTGCAGTGCTTCGACGATGTTCGCAGAAGCGCACACCGATAGGTTTCATGCTCTTATAAGGAAGCAGTGTGCGTCGCTGCTGAGTCGTATTAGGTCCAGTAGCAACAGTATAATAAGCGTGTTCGCGGACAGGTGGGACTCTCCACTGCTGCGCCATCGCCACTGGATACGTTTGCATACTGCACTGTGAGCAGTGGACAGTTCCTCCCGGTCTTAGTGTGTGCAACTGTGTCCTTAACTGTTTTTATTTCGTATATGTTATTTTGTTTGTTTTATTTTGATGTGAATTAGTTGTATTTAAAATGTGTGTGTCGAAATATAGATGTTTTCTGAATTAAATGAATATATTATATTATTATTTTTACGTCTCTTGACGTTTCTCGGAACCCTGGAGTCCGGGACCTTTGGAAGGCGTACGAGGGGCCGAAGCCAACTCGCACAGGCCCGTTAGACGTTTTTAATGAAATGAGGCACCAACTGACGATTATCCCTGTTCGCACTATGAAAGTGCATCCAAGGACAACCCCCGGTTGGTGGTGTAGGACTATTGCAAGATATGGAAACAAAGATATTGGGTTATAGATTTGGATGGCTTAAGTGAACTGGTTGTCTAGGACTATGGAAAGACTGTGGCCTCTGCCTGATCAACGTTTTATGTAAAATACACAGACAAAATGGCAGGGGGCGACTTGCACACTCGATAATGGGCCCCCGAAAACGGTCGCTAGCACATAGTGTCGTAGCGACAAGGGGCAACATGTCCTAAGGTGCTTATGAGGAGTGGAGAGGTATTCCACAGCTATCAGGACAATTCCGGAAGTACGGTCAAGATCTACTGTACGGCTACAAACATCTTACTGGAATACTTCCTTCCTCCGAGCACTTTTGCTCTTGCGAATCTCCACTCAAACTGGCCCATAAAGGCAAGAAGGAGGTGGGAGCTATATTCCTTATCATTGTTCACTCCAGCCGGCCAATAAAGGCAAGTCAGAGGTGAGGAACAAGACTTCTCCCGGGAGATAGGATCCGTAGGGTCGCTACTGCCCAACAGCTCGCTACATGCTGCCCTGCGGGTTTTTGTATCTCTCTTGGTCTGGCTCCTCACCCTAGACCCTTTTCGGCAAAGTATAAATGATAAAAATATAAATTTTATTTTGACGTAAAAGTACACAGATACAGGTTGACACTAAATTACACGTGGAAATAGCCTGATGCAAAATATTGAACAATGACCCCCATGCTAAAAATAACCTGTGTTACAGAGGTGTATGATGCATGGTCTAAGTTAATCAATTAATCACAATAACAAACTTCGTAAAAGTGCAAAAGAAGGACTATATAGGTGCAGTTGCTAATGCCGACTGATACATAAGTTCATAATTAAAGGCAGGAATATATTTTTAAAGCGGGTAGTTAGCTTCTAAACTGGCAAATAATTTTAATTAGGCGAGAAACTTGTGGTAGATTCACAAACCGGTCAGTATATCGCTTTAATCAGTTGATTGGATAACTCTAAATTACAAAATCTCAAAAATAATATTTTAGTTATATCTCATGGCTCGAACTCATATCATTTGTCATTGTAGGTTGAATGCTTACATGCTGTGCCACGAGAGCAACTATCCTAATTTGCGAAATCATGTTATAATGTCATTAAGAAGACATTTTGTCGCGTTATCACGAATTAAACTTCGCGTGTTATCTCTCGCACACCTCTCGACGTCTCGCTGAGCAACAGAGAGCGTGCGAAGTAAAGTTCGCGATAACACGACAATGTAGCCCCAGCATGATTGACTCTGACAATTCAAAAGTGCCTGTAAATGGTTTAATTGAAATAAATGCTTTGAGTTTGAACTTCACTATATAAAACTCTGTCTTAATGGTCTCAAAGCAAAAATAGACCTTGACGTTTTGTGACGTGGGAGTGTCATTCAACTTTAGTTTGGTAAAGCAATTAAGAGGTTGACTGTACACATATTAACTCACTTTTCTTTGATTGGTCTCAGAAATGTTCTGAGACCAATCGTTCGCATTCTAATCTTTCTCAAATTTGTCCAATATACCAAAATTTCTGACAAGTTTTGGTTGAGATTCCGATTACATTTAGTACGTTTTTAATTGCGGTAATCTGCCTTCCGTTTCGGTAGGAGATGACGGCGGCGTGGTGCGTGCGGCGCGCGGAGCTGGTGCTGAAGTGCGTGAAGGGCTTCATGCTGGAGGCGGCCGGCTGGGGCGGCGCCGAGCTGCGCACGCTGCACTTCGCGCTGCCCGTCGGCGCCGCGCCCGCGCTGTTCGCGGCGCTGGCCACGCTGCTGCCCAACATCTTCCGCATCTCCAACCCCGTCAAGTTCAAGGCGCCCGCGTAACCGCGTCCAGCCCGCGGACTACAGCAGACACATTCATAGCCTCTAATGTACGATTCGCAGCGTCGAGCAACATAGGAGCGCATTTTATAATATGTCAAATAAAAATGAAACGTTTATGAAGTAGTCAAATGTCATATTTGCATGGAATTTAAACAGCCGTATAATTTGAATAACGTCAGTGTCAGTGCAAAAGGCCCTGAGGCTACGTTTACACAGCGTTGTTGGGTACGATGTTTTACTGTGTAATTTTGGGATTACATAACAGTTTCATGCTGCATTTGTTTTTAAACGTATGACGACGGGATACTGACGTATGGTCCCAACTTTAAACCGTAAAATATCGTACACGTATCGTTCACACGCCGCTGTACTCGGCGGCGTGTGAACAAGCCGCTAACTAAACAAGAGGGGTGATTTCGCCATGCAGCAATTTAGAGTCTATCTATTGAAAGCTGAGAGTGAAAAAGAACGGCAAATTTAAAAAAATATATGTTTGGTATCCTCGGATCAACTATGGAAAAACGTATTTGTTACTTAAATATTTTTATGCAGAATATTAATGTTTTTTTTTACAGATTAATAAATAGGAAAGCATAAAGCAAAAAATTGTGTAGATAAGCTTTTATGATCATAACGTTGTAAGTCACATCATCATCATCAACATTTCAGCGGAAAGACGTCCACTGCTGGACATAGTATTATATTATCTGCGCCATAGGCCTCCCCCACGCACCGCCACTTAGACCGATTCTGTGCTTCCCGCATACAACGGATTCCTGCGGCCTTCACAAGGTCATCGGTCCACCTAGACCCCTGGACATTCTGAGTTTAAGGTACGCCACCCTGGTCGACACACTCGATCTTCACCACGTTACTCACAGGGGACTTATAGACGATAAACCCGACACCACCTTGGGACTGCTGGTTGCCCTCCCGGAAATTGAGCAAGTCCCCGGATTTGAGGATTATCGAGTCGTCGTCCCCCCCTCTCTTCGGACTTCAGATAACCCTACTACACCCCATCGTAACCTGCTCAATTCTTCTTCGAGTTCGATGATGTTATCGTCGGTCCGGTGATTGTGCTAGCCGGATCTCTTCCGGGGATTCTTTGCACCCTTTGCCTCACCGCGACCTTGACCGCTACCGTAGCCTAGGGTAGGTGGGTAGGTGGGCCACCGGGCACTAAGGGCCATTTATATTTAGTGCTTGTCATTTTTGGGGACGTATGCCATAATCGCCACGCTTGGCATGCGGGTTGGCATCACAGTATGGTATTATAAATGCATTAAGAATTTTGCTGCCCATTCTCTAGTAAGTCCCTTAGTCAGCTTACACGACACCCATGGAAAGAAATTATTGTTGCAAGTTTATTGTCAAAATGAAACACGCAGACATGTTTGTTATTTTATAAAACTTAGAGGATAGTCTGATACCTATATTTAAATCACAAAAAAAATAAAGGTTTTGTTACAAAAAACACAAAATAGGGACATTTTACTAAAAATTAATAACGTGTTTTCGCCTCTGGCTCTGATCACCGCCTGCATGCGATCAGGCATGCTCTGGATGATGTTCTTGTTTACTTGGGGAATTTTGTCCCAGGCAACCACCAGAGCGGTTTTCAAATCATGGAGGTTCTAAGGAGAGTTGCGATGGATTCCCTTTTTAAACTTGCCCCATGTTCTATGGGATTCATGTCTGGGCTTTTTGCTGGCCACTCCAATTTGCCAATCTAGGATGTTAAACTGGATTATATAAATAATAACACAGATTTGTACACTGAGATCACACGATTACGATTCCACATTTAAAACTGTTATATTGATGGACCAGGACTAATAAATATAAATCCTGTTTACTTAGTATCAAAACGAACTCAATAGTTTACCAGTAATTTTCGAAGTTATTGTAAACAATTGTACTTTTTCGTTTAATACATCCTCGCGTTCGGTAAATAATAGTGTATAGCAACTTTCTCGCACTGCTTCGCAGTTTTAGGCAATGTTTTACTTGAAATACGACAAAATATACACAAATTGGTTTTCCTATGAGGTTAAAAAAACAACAAGTGACACTTGCAGCAGTGTTGTCAATTTATGAAAAGGTGAAAAAATCACTCTCAGCTTTCATTAGACAGACTCTTTAACATTCCTTGAAGATAAGAAATAAAATCAACAATACATAGTTCACAAATTTATTAGTTAATATGCAACAATATTTTTAAAATATCAATTCCACTTCTCATAATAATAATAATTTTGACGTGTGTCAAGCTATATCTAAAACTGTCGTTTTTTCAATCGATATATTTTGTTCCTGATATATTGATTTATTACATTATCATGTTTCAGTAGTAAGAAATATTTTATGGTAGCATCAAATGAGATAAAATCAAGAAACTAGAAACCTGGAATCCAAGACCACTAAAAATTCAGAACATAATGTGCGTTCACCTAGCACCAACTATGTTATCAAATTAAATTCATTCCTTAGGATTTCTTAACTGAATCCTCTTAAGTAAAATATCACTACAACTATAAAAGCAACTCTACGTTACGGTTGATGTCACACTAGTGACATAAGAACTAACAATAAGAACTTAAATCATAATTATTATAAATAAAGTAAACATGATTGATAGTGAGTGAGGATTCAAAGAGGAAGCTGTTTGTGCTAAGCTAAGGTAGGTATGTACTACTAAGTTATACAACAGACAACAGTTATCAGTTATCTGGCATGGTGGTCTACTGCTGGAGGGTACACAACTACCACCGCGCGGGTGCTTGAGAATCGAACTAGAACTTTGTAAATGTATAACGATATTAAGTATGTTCGAAATCAAAGAAATTATCCTCCGTAAGTTGTTCTAACAATAAGAAATTGAATAACGATCTAAAGTTCAATTTTACTAAAATATTCATGCTGTTTGCACATCATCAGTGTCAGATAACTATTCAATTGATTCCAATTTCGCAATGAATCTATTCAGATTCGTTGCCGACGTACCACCGTATGAATGGAAATCACCTGGATATTAACTATTATTTCATACATTTTTTAACAGATTTAAAAAAAAGTGGCTGTACCGATTTGAAAAGTTCTTTTTTTGTTGGAAAGGATATACTTCCAAGTTCCCATTGTCATTTGGTCACGATTTGATGATGAGATCTTGGAGAAATCGAGGGAACTCTTCAAATATTATAGGCACACCTATAGCGATTGGGGTATTTTTTATAGTAACTAATGCATTTGCTCTCATACATACACGATTATATGACAATACACGATTTGGTAAAGTGGAACTGATGAATTACAAACCAACACACTAATAATAAAAGTGAAAAAAAAATACCAAAAATACAACCGACTTCCAAACTACAAATTGAAAAATAACTTTAATTTCGGAAGTTGGTGCCAAAAAACTTAAATACTGGTTGATCCAAAGACACCGACTTCGGAAATTAAAGTTATTTTTCATTTTGTAGTTTGGAAGTCGGTTGTATTTTTTGTTAAGAAAAAATTTATTGTACATTTTTATTGTCAGAAACATGCATTGAACACAATGTCACGGAGGAACGCTAGAACATTAAAATATTCTTAATAAAAAAATTCTTCACAAAATATAACGCGCGGCGTCTGCACACATCTGAAACAAGCAGTTATTATGTAAATAATGGAATGTTATTTTTTTGAACTTTTATGTCAATGTGATAAGACTGTAAACTATAGTATCCTAAAATCTATTATATCAAGTGTAGTTTGTAAGATTATATATTTAATAAACATTTTAATTTACATTTTTGTTGGAATGAATAGCAAACCGTATGACTCACCTTATTTAAGTAAACTATTTGTACTTGAGTTCCTGTTGTTCGAAGAACGTTCGCTATCTGCGGCGGCTGCGGCCCGCGGGCTTGTCTACACAGAAACAGATGTTACACAAAACTAATCTGCCATTTTTTAAGAAAAACTAGAGGCAATTAGAACAGTTTACGTTTTACTTGTGCCCAACACTCACTGTAGAGATGTCGTTTGCAATCTGTTTTTTTTATTGATAACCAGCATATTGAGTTGAGAATGTTAAGATGGGTGTGTGGAATGACGAGAATGGATGAAGTAAGAAATGGTTATTTATGAGGAAGTTTGAAAGTGGCGCAAGTGACAGAATAGTTTTTTATGCAACTGTTGTATAATAAGGGGTATTAAAACACGAATGTGGGTTTATATTAGTTTTATTTATAATAGTATCACATGAGTGTTTTAATACCTAATTATGTACAGTTGTACACAAGACTATCAGCACCCATGATATGAATCCTCTATAAAAGGTTCTGAAACCATGTTGTTGTACAATATTGTCTTGACGACTTTTCTGGTAATAATTGGTTACAAATGTCTATTGCTGTGTGTTATCAAAGCTTGTATCACTCATTTTTGTAAACAACAAAGTAATAAATGTTTTCAATACTTATATCTTAGAGTATATACAGGGTGTAAGGGACAGCCCTCCGCCAACTAACAGGGTGCATTCAGCTCTTTATTTTGAATCATATTCTACCGAAAATTTTCTCAGGAAAACTTGTTTTTTTTTTTGCGTTTTTTCAGTTACTGTTTCTTTCTTTCAATATAGAATTACATTCTCTGTATGCAGAACTCCATTAATGTAAATAAAACAGCTAAAACAAAAAAAACAGCAATGGATGTTGAAATTCTCTAACAAACGACGCGTGAAATCAGCTGTTAAATTTCTGCCTAGCAAGAGTTCTTCAAACCCGCCGCAACGCATACCTACTAAGGTACGCGGTGCGACCGTCCCAACAGCAGTTGCTTTGTGTCGCAGTCAGCCGCAGTGTCGCTGTCGTGTGTGCCGCGGGCGCATGTCGGCGCGGGTCGCTCGCGCAGTCGCGTTGTTAAGTTACGTTACGTAAGTTTTTGGATTTATTTTTTATTGTGGCGTTTTTATTTGTGCTCGTGAGTATGGAAAAATGATAATGTGCTACGAGGAAGCTGTGGGAAATGCTAGGGAAGCGCTCAGAACTTACATTGATAGGTATCCTACTATCCTGACCGTCGGCATCCATCAGACTCCCGAATAATGACCAATGCCTATCCACGCGTGCTAGAAAACGTAGTTCCCAATCAGGAAGGCGCTGGAAAACCACTTTGCGGTGAAAACTTACGCGGTGCAGGGCGCCGCCTCGCTGCCGCGGGGTGGCGGGGGAGGCGACCGAGAGCTCGCTGCGCTGCCGTTCGCTACCTACGTGCGTTTTGCCACGGTAGCGATACATTGCGTGTAAGATAATAAAACAAATCAGGTTTATTTGATTCCCATAACATTTCTGAAATAATTTCATGTACCGGTCATCTTAGTATGATATACTGAAGTCACCCTATCAGTCTGCGGAGGGCTGTCCCTTACACCCTGTATGACTGGAGAAGCCTTACGAACACTTCCCCCTCAGTAAAAGTACAAGAGCAAATGCTCTAACACGGTCAAAAATTACTTTCAAATCGATTCGAACGCACAACGTTAGTTGTTTTCGAATCGCGGGGTTCTCATCAGTGCTCCGTGAAAATTCACGGAGAACCCCGTGATTCAGCCTAGTTGTGCTGTTACAACATGTAAAAAGCGTTCAAATAAGTCAAACTTAAATAAAGATGGAATAACCATCCATATGTAAGTATTTTTTTTTTATATCTAGTCATGTTTTCAGTGAAATTCAAAATCCTAACCTCATAATACAACATTTTGACTTTTCAATCGATTCAACCATGATTCAACATAAAACAGGGCATGAATCGAGTATTTTTCTCGCATTGCTTTTGTGACGTCACCATGTCTCGCTACACCTTGTTTTTATGTTCATAAGGTTCAATTTTTTATTATAAAAATGTACGTCAAATCAGCTAAATTGCCACGCACTTGCCATGCGATTATGTCTTCTAGCAAAAATGATAACGAGAGTACCGTAAGGTTGGGGTCATGTATGAAACCAAAATTGACATATCGATAAATTCTTAGGGCGAATAAGTATTTTTTGTTGTTTAAAAAAAAATGTTTTTGAACGAAGTTCGCGCGTGCAGTGGGAGTAAACGGACAGAAAAGTCACGTGAAAAAGCGTTTATATTTCCAACCGTCTTCTTCTAATTCGATCGAGAGAGAGAGAGAGAGAGAGGGAGAGAGAGAGAGAGAGAGAGAGAGAGGAGAGAGAGATGAGAGAGAGAGAGAGAGGAGAGAGAGATGAGAGAGAGAGAGGAGAGAGAGAGAGAGAGAGAGAGAGAGGAGAGAGAGAGAGAGGAGAGAGAGAGAGAGGAGAGAGAGAGAGAGGAGAGAGAGAGAGAGAGAGCTACCGCGCGTCCCCCGTCTTAAAAAGTTCAACAAAAAAGTCCCCGATGGCATATGTCTATCTTCTAAGGATGAGACCCACAATAACCATTTTCATCTTTCAGAATTTGATAAAAATTTCATTGTTATTTCCGAAGCTATTTTGACCGGTATTATATTAATCCTTATCCAGTTAACTTTGTTACTTAAATTTAGCATTTAATTTAGATTAAAATATGCCTTGACATAATTTCATTTAAATGAATAGTTTAAAAGATGTCACAGATTCAAAATTACGCGTGACAAAATAATTATGGTTGACCGTAACGCAGACGCAGCGGTAGGAGTCAATGACCTTTTCTTCGGCTTTTAGGTATGTAATCCCGACATTGGTAGTACGTTCCCGTGGGATATTTTCCGACATCCACGCCGGCGAAGCCCGGGCAAAAACTAGTACGGATATAAATGATGGATGAAGCCCCAATCATCCATCATTTTATATCCGTAATTTTTTAGTTAGGAGAAGGCGAAAGAACATCTTTTCTTTGGCCTTCTCCTAACTAAAAAATGGATTATGATGTGATATATAATTTTAATTATTAAGTAACTTATTGTAAATGTGCTCCTTTTTATAAATAAACGATTATATTATAAAAGGAATATTCTTATGTGAAGACTGATATGAATGAAAAGGGAGTAAATGAGAAGGTCGACAGAGTAACAACGTTACAGCGTCGCAACGCCCGCGTGACCGCCAATGCGGCGAAATCTTTGCGGTGCGGCGCCGTAACGCATCGGGCGTACACGTATAGGCTCTTATTGTAATATATATACCTTCTGGCTGAGTGTTCCCGCGAGTAGCGCGCGTTTTTCTTTCCTTCACAGGCGATAGTTCTGCTGCAGCTGTTCTTTTACGCTTCCCAGTCACCTGGTCCGCAGGAACATTCTCGATATTTGCCTGAAAACAGAAATAACAATAATATTACAGTCAATACACTTTACCATCTAATAATAAAAAACGAAATGTATTCCAGGATAAATTGTAAAACAGTATTGAATGTAGATTACCTTTCTACCTCGTGTTTTCTGCTCGGTTTGCTTCGCTGCCTTCGCAGGTTTCACTTCCGCCGTTTTCCTGCTGCGAGTGAGCTTCACGGGCGCCTCACTTACTGTATCTTCTTTACTTTCCTTAACCGCGAACTTCTTCCGCGTATTCTTAGTTTCTGTGTCCATTACAGTCGCCCGCTTCCTCCCTCTTTCAGCCACTTCCTTTGATTTCCTGAGTTTTGGAGGTATCTCATAGTCTGGAGCTGTGTCTGACTTGCGTTTGCGAGTTTTAACTTCAACTGCGATACTGTCCGTTTTTGCCGCCCGTCGTCTTCTCGTGCTCGGCATAGACTCCACACTCTCTTGAGACTCTACCTTCTTGCCGACAGTTCTGACTGGTTTAGCTTCTTCAACAGACTTCTCTTGCCTATTACTCTTTGTCTTTTTATTAGCAGGTTCGCCTATCTTACGTCCCTTCTTAGTTTGAGCTTTAACCTTTTCAACTCCAGCTTTGTCTATAGGTTCGCTTACAACAGTCTTTCGTCCCCTAGTCTTGGTTTGTACTTGAGATTTCTTCGGAGATTCTTGTTGTTTATCTTGCACAGTTACAGTTTTCCGTGTGTTCCGCGTCGCTTCCTGTTCAGTCTGGTCTGCTTGTCCTCTCCTCGCGCGCGGCTTCAACTGCGGCGAAGGTTTGCTGACCACTACGGTGGCTTTCAATACTTTGGCTCTGGTATTCTTTGGTGTCTTAGGCTTGTCATCTTTGACAGAAGTGTTTTTGCGCGCAGTGCGTGTTTTCTTATGACTCGGTTTAGGCGTTGACGGAGTTTCCGGTTCTTTTCGTTTCCGGGTCGTCCTCGGCTTGGGGCTCATGACGGGAGACTTCTTAGCGATAACTAATGTCGATCTACGCTTTATGATGTTTGACTCTAGCGTCGAGACATCTTTTCTGCGAGAGCGTGTCGTTTTAGCTGGAACAGGACTCACTAATTTCTGGCTCGGGTTAGTGGGACTGGCATTTTTAGCCTTAGCGGGACTTGCCTTTTTGACCTTAGCAGGACTTGCCTTTTTGACCTTAGCAGGACTTGCCTTTTTTACCTTAGCAGGGCTTGCCTTTTTGGCCTTAGCGGGACTTACCTTTTTGGCCTTAGTCGGACTTGCCTTTTTGGTCTTAACAGGACTTGCCTTTTTGGCCTTAGTGAGACTTACATTTTTGGTCTTATCGGGACTTGCCTTTTCTACTTTAGCAGGACTTGCCTTTTTGGCCTTAACGGTGCTTGCCTTTTTGGCCTTCGCGGGACTTACTTTCTTAATTTTTGCGCCGGCTTTCTCTTTGGCAGGGCTAGCTAGCTTAACTTTAGGACTGACCGCTTTCGCCCTCCCGCGAGTTTTTTTAGGCGACGGCTTCACAAATTCGTTTGCTGTTACAAGCTTTTCTGTATTTGCCCTTGTGCCTCTCGTGCTTTTTGATCTCACTTCAAACGTTTCTTTTGGTTGAGAAGACCTGGAATTAATAAGAAAACTATTTTTAGTGCTGCATTACTACGAATATCGTGAAAAATCTACATGGGAGTCTGTAAGCGAGTGGTACCAAACAACATCAACATAATGCCTTCGGTGAATACTCCCCGAGGCATAAGGAAGGGGAGTTTAGTACAGTCACATCCAAAATATGTATGTCGAAAATACGTCACTGATTTTGGCGCCGCCTAGCGTCGCTCGACAGAGTGTACAACATAACGCTCGGCCGGAGATAAGCAGAGTTGATCGGTCGCGGTCAAGCATTGACCACGTTGACAAACTGTCGTGCGTTCCGTATAGTTTGTGCCGTGTGTTGCATCTACAGTGTGTGAATTGCTAATGTGATTAATTTGATCTTAAATTATTATTTGATCTGATCTTGACATGAATATTTACTTTTAAAGTATTATATTATTTAAATTATTATGAATGTGAAGACTATGTGGGTCATTCCTTTTTCGTTTGTTTTTAATTTTTTAGTTCTAATTATAGTCTGACAGTTTGAGTAAGTATGCGGCCTACCCAAATGTCCTTTCTTTGGTATTGTTCGTCGAATCGTTGAGCTCCTTAAATTCTGAGTTGAGCTGCACGATAACTGACAAATGCGTGCACTGACTGGATAGGCCCTCTCAATCTGTGTGATGCTTTCCTCAAAAGACCACTTCAGACACCAATCTATATGGTCTTCACATAATCTGACCAAGATTATGTCTGGACTTTAAAAGAGACTGTGACCTCTGAGTTTGTTTCGGCCTTTCGTCTCAGAGTAGTCAGATAGGAAACGCCGACCTCGTCTAGTTTTTAAAATATGATTGGCGAGTAAAAGTGTTTGTACAAACCTATTTACAGAAATAAAATCATTTATCATTTATGAACTGCAAACGGTTTTTCTTGTGCACAACAATCAAGACTACCCATAGTACGCCCACAGTAGTTAAAATATGGCCGATAATAAAGAAAGAAACATACCTTCTCCATCATCATGTATGTATATAAAACAGCCAGGCCATTAAAAAGGTTTTACGTTGATGTCAAATCGACATTGGTCAAAAGCGTATTCTAGTTTGAGTTTTGTGATCAAGTAATTAAATATATTTGTATGCAATGACCTGCCGGTGCCGTAGCTTAAAAAAGGTATATTGTGTCCTGACTTGATAAAGAAAAGAATTTGAAGTCTGACGAAAATATAAAAGAAACTTTAAATAATAAAATGACTTACGTAATAGAAGTATCGCGTTCCGTGTAGCGCGTGTCGTCTGCCCGTATGGGCGACACGCGGAGCGCCGACGCGTTCATAGTGACGTGCAAGCGGCCCTTCACCGGCGTCGAGTGCAGCACATAGCGCTTCTTTAGCGGGAGCTGCGCCTGGCCGGACACTTCCGCCAGGAGCAGTTGCGCCTGGCCTGACACTTCCGCCAGCGGCAGCTGCGCCTGTCTGGACACTTCCGCCAGCGGCAGCTGCGCCTGGCCGGACACTTCCGCCAGCGAGCGCTTCTTGATGGGCAGAGTATGAGCGCTGTACAGCTGTGAAGCCGACTTCTTACGGTCCACGTCACTCTCGTTACTCCTTATAACAGTACTGTTTCGTACTCTCGAGGTGCGAAGTGGCGCGTCGCCTTCCACTGTCTCTGTTATCAACTTCTGCAGCTCGCGACTCATGTTCGCTTTAGATATGTGAGCTTTGGACTTATTGACCCTAGAGCGGTTGGCTTTAGATTTGTTGACCTTCGATTTATTGACTTTGGATTCGTTTACTGATCTCATAGATTCTAGGTACTTATTTATTTGTTGCTCCTTGTTCAGCTCTTGTTCTAACAACACGTCGACGTCGGTCACTTCGTCTAGAGACGCGTGCAATGGCTTCGATTTGTTTGCCTTGGATCTGTGGGCTTTGGAAGTGTTAGCAGATTTTAAAGAATCTAAATAATTCTTTATTTGTAGTCGTTTGTTCAGTTCTTGTTCTAACCAGTTGTTGCCAGTGGCGGTTATTTGGTCTAGAGATACGTGCAATGATTTAGCTCTGGGGCATTTAGTCTTCTGAGTTTTCGAGGAGAATGTATTAGAATACACGCCCCTTATCTGTGGCTTGCCGACCAGCTGGTCGAACAAGCTTTCAGCCCTAGTGGAGACAGTTGCCGACGAATAGTTGGATAAGTTAAACAACTCATCGACTCCGCTGACGTCACTCAAGTCGTTCCGCTTATCTCGCCTGAACACGCGCTTCACTCCTCGCACGTCAGTCAGGTCGTTCCTAGGACTTTGTCTTCGCAGAGTTCTCTTAACTCCTGACACGTTCCGCAAATCGTTCGCCGGACTCCTCGTGTTGAACAGCTTCTTTACTCCTTTTACGTCATCTAATTCATTTCTAGGCGACTTTCTTTTGTTAGTAGTTCGGAACAGGGACTTGACTCCGGTCACTCGCCGCAAATCGTTATCAGGCGAGGAAGCAAACACTTCCTTCACTCTTACATCACTCAGTCGGTTTTTGGGACTCTTAGCAAATAAATTCTTAACCCCAGACACGTTCGTCAGGTCATTCTTGATAGATCGCCTCGTGCGCGGCGTGCGCAATAAGTTTTTCACACCCCTGACGTTTCGTAGATCATTCTCGGGAGTAGTTTTAGCGAACATAAGTTTAATACCCTCCAGACTGGGACTACGAGTGGGAGTGCTGATGGGACTCACGAATATCTCCGGGGTATAAGACTCGGTGTGGTCCAACAGCGAGGTGTCGGGCGTGCGGCCTGTGAGCGCGACGGTGTTGCGCGTGGGTCGCGTGGTGCGCACGAAGTCGTCGGCATCAAACAGCTGTTTCCTAGAGAACTCCGTCATACTCTGCGACAGCTTCCTCTTCACGGGACTGTTGAACAGCTGCTTTACTATATCAGACTCATTCAAGTCGTCTATGATCGAACGTTTCGACTGCGGCTTCTTGGCCGTAGAGTGTTTGTTTTTCACTCCTTCGGGTACCAACTTAACTGCGCTCTTAGGCGTCACTATCCCACTGTCATCATTCTTATTTAATATCTCCACGGAGTCACTGCTTAATCTCAATCTAGTTTGCTTCGCGCTGAAGCTCAAAGACTTGGACTTGGCACCGACTCTAGTTTTAGGTCCCGTGACTCCTCCGATGGTCTTTCTATTGGTATTGAACGACGGTCTGCCTTTTCTTGTTGGTCTTTGTGAGGCAAAGGAACTCTGACTGGAATCTAAAAGACTTTGAATACTAAGGACGGGAGTACTAGCATCTTCAGGACTGTGTCTATTCTCTGGGGTGCAGGTGCCGTTGTCTTGTGCAGGACTATGACTGAGCGTTCGTTCTGTGTCGTTACCAGCTGTTTGTGCGCTAAGCTTGCCAGACTTCGAGCTGGTGCTGGTCCTCTTGGAAGTCCTCGGCGAGTCGTCATCTTCGTCCAGCAGTAGCAGGTCGCTGTCGTTAAGTCGCGACCTGCTGTGCGACACACGTGATATCCGCGTGCTGTTCACAGAGACATGTTTCATGGCATCCTCCGTATTCTCCGGCGTCGACAAGGACTTGGATCGTGTTGACCTTGAGCTCCTGACGGTGGACTGTGTACCATTCATGGAGGTTTTGCTCGTCGTGTGCGGGCTCGGGTTGGAGCGAGACCGCGGGGTGGACGGCCTACCCTTCACGTACGGCGTACTCGAGCCGAGGAGCGTCGGGTCGATGGAGGACCTCGTCTTCCTGCCGTTACCATTTTGTGGTGTTCCGAAAGCCGTGCTTTCAGTGGAGCCCGCCGAGCCATACACAGATGTCAAGAGAGCGGATTCGTCAGTGTCGATGGAAACTAAGTCGACGATGGAGTAGGACTCGAGGTCGTTCCGGGACGTGCGCGGGCTCAGCGTGCGCGTGCGGTACGCGGTCGCGACCGTCGCGTTCTGACTTGTGTCGACAGACTTGGTGGTGCGGCGCGAGTACGACAGCGTGTCTGTGTCGTCCAACACATTCTGCACTATGAGGCTGCCGCGGGACGATAGCTGCGAGCGCGGAGCCGGCGGCGGCGGAGCCCGCGCGGAGGGCGGCGGCGGAGCCCGCGCGGGGGGCGGCGGCGGAGCCCGCGCGGGGGGCGGCGGCGGAGCCCGCGCGGGGGGCGGCGGCGGAGCCCGCGCGGGGGGCGGCGGCGAGGTCCGCAGGAGGCGGCCGCTGCGCGAGTGGATGGCGCGGCGCGGCGACGGCGACTGTGCGGACGACGACGAGTAGCGCAGCGTGACGTCATCGTCCGAGGCGCTGTCGGCCGCGTACGACAGCCTCGTCGTATCGCTCAGCATCAGCACGTCGGTGTCTTGAGAGTGGTTCTCCAAGTTACTCAGATCGAACTTTATAGATTCAGTTTTCCGAGCCCCACGTTTAGCTGAAGGATCTTTGAGGGCAGACTTTCTAGGGCTGGTCGAACCGAACGACTTCTTTGGACTCTTTTGTCCAGAGCGACGAGATACGTTACTTTTTCGAAGAGATGAACTTTGTCCGTCGGAATCGGTTATCTCTAGAATGGTCACCTAGGAAAATAATGAAAGTATTCAGTAAAGGTGTGTCCAAACATTGAGCGGCAATCGTACGCGATTGCCGCGCTGTGTTTAGACAACTACCGCGCGTGAACGCTTCTGTTTACGTGCCGCGCACAAACATTTTTTTAGGACAAATTCGTCACTAATTGTGTCTGGACGTATTACTGCGAACGTATTAAAGGCTAGGAAGATTGATATTGCCAACAGAAGTCCGCGGCGTGTCTCGGATGTGCCGCACAGTACTATCGCTCAAACATTCGTCGGTTTAGTCCTTTCTAGAGCGCGACATAAATGTGTCCTGCAAACGCCGCATGTTGCTGCCGCGCTCTTGCCGCTCAATGTTTGGACAAACCTTAACGCATCAATAATCTATTAATATTTTGCGTATAAAACAAATATTTAAATAACTCAATGTACACATCAAATAAATGGTGAACACGCGCGAAAGATTAAACAGTTTTTATAGCGGTAGGATCGAAACAGTTGACGATACCAAGTAAGTAAAATTTTATATCAGAAATTGCAAATTAAATCCTTTTAGTTGCATAAATCATTTATTATGCAAATGTGTATGATAAAAAAAAACTTGGAATTAGTTTCCCTTTGTAAATATCTTTACCCCTTAAAGGGGGATGCGCTAAGGTAGCCCGTGAAATTTAAATATTCTTACGTTTTTTGCAATTCGCAGGTCCGTGTCAGGTTATATCTTGATTAAAATATGATTCGAGACCGTAACAAATATGGGTTTACATAAATAATTATAATCATTTGAATCAACAATACAACTACTTATGTTAGAATAATCCTAAAATGTCAAGATTTCATGAAATAGTCATTCAATAGGATTGATCGATGATTTTTATGATTATAAATATTATAATTCTGTATATATAAATATTTGATACGGCCGCGAATCATATTTAGATCAACATACTACCTCATACTGACCTGCAAATTTGAATTTCACGGGCTACCCTGATGCTTTCACCTTATGATTGTAAATCTAAGTAAAAAGACTATTAATATTTCATGAAACACGTCACCACCTGCATAACTGCACCAGAATAAAACAAAAAAAAAATCTAATTAAAGGTTCGTGTTGACTATGCACTGCAATGTGCATTATTTGATTATCTATTTGTAAGGAGCGCATTGAAGGGGCGCGCCAATTTCAATTAATAGTTGATAACGCTACTAGCCGCCACAAGGTAATAAACGTGCATGGCGAAGGCGAAATTCTTATACCAATTGAAATGTAAAATCTCGCCTTTTTTTTCTTCAAATTGTAGCTAGTAAATTACTGGGAGGCAAGATGACACAAAATTTTAGAAAGACACAACGCTATGCAAAACCAAACCTTTTCTACAACTGTACGAGCCATATTGACGGGTGCCTACTGTATACATATTATGACTAGCTTTTGGTCGTCTTTTAGCGGCCCTATCAGTGAGCCAAATTACATCCAAATCCGTTCAATCGTTTAGGAGTGAAAAGGTAATAAGAAAGAGTTACTTTCGCATCTATAATATTTATCAAATATGGATATTTTACTTAGTGACGTTTGTTTTACTCACAGTGCGGTCAGCGCCACTTTTCCTGTTGCTAGTGATGCCGGGAGTTGTGCGACCGTCGCTGGGTGTTGCGCGACTGCTACCAGGTGTTGCGCGACTGTTGCGCGAGCGTGGCGTGCGCCGTACCGGGCTCGGCTTCTTCACAACAAACGACGGACTAGACGGCTTGGACTTCGGCGTGTGGCCGGTCATCAAACGAATGGCCGCCTGCTTAGTTTGGTCTGCACAACGTACAGAAACATTACAGTCATTACTAATATTACTTCGCTTACCTACAGTTCTACATAATTCCATGAATAAATCTACACGAGCTAAGTAAAGTCACGCCAACCTAATAGATAACAGGGGAAATGCAGTCGCAGAAGATAATGACGTCAGCGCGTGCAATGTACAAGCTGAAATAGAACAAGAACAAAAAGCGACTTGACTATAAATAGAGAAAAAAACAAAATATTTATATCTATTTAGTCAATTGCATTCAGAAATAGAAACTTACTTATTAAATTGATAGTCAATTGAAACAAAATGATTGAACAAATCATTCGTGTGTCTCGCGCATGCACCCGACAGTCAGTGAGTTTTTGATTACGTAATAATATGTAAATCGGCATGCGCCTGCTAGCCAGTCTCCGCGCAAATATGATAATGAATGACGGCGCACTACTTTGGCGCTGAGGTGGGAGTTATCGCCGCGATATATTTACTAACTTCACTTAATTCAAGGTCACTGCACTCACATTATTTAGACACTAATGTAGGAAGACGCTTTATCTAGAGGTCGCTAGTGCAGTGCCAAGCGTCAGCGAGAAATTTTAATTACTGATAAAAGCGGTGTGAATGGGTTATCCTCACCAACATTTGTAGAAGGCCCTTTATGGTATTTCCGGAAAAACCGAAACTACCAGTAAACTTTTTACTTATATCTATTCCATTGCCTAATACAAGTATATGACTGATATCGTAAGGCAGCTCCGTGTTTGTGTCCGCTTGTACTTGTGCATTAAACATTACATGAAGTGTACTTACCCATTGTAAGTGGTCCCTCAATCTTAGTGACCCTCATCTTCTGCGCACTCTGCGCTCTCTTCAGCACAGTGAGTCGTAGCGGCGTGCTCTTCTTAGTCGACGTAGTGGTCCTGCGAGCTCGAGATACTGGTTCCTGTTTGGGAGTCTGTATCTTGTTTGACTTTCTTGGACTAGTCTTCCGTGATTCGATCCAGAGCGTTGCCTTCGTCGTGGTTTGTAAGTTCGACATAGAGTTCTTGGGGCTCACTCGCGCGGTCTGCTTGCGTTTAGTCTTTTCTTGTTCTGCTTCACTGACAGACGTGTCGAGATCGCTTTTGGACGTTCTGGGCCGTTTGTTAGCTAGCAGCGAAGTCCTCTGCGGGTTCTTGTCTACAATATAATCGAATATTATACTTTGGCTACACTATGCTAGTGGTGCTTGTTAGAAGTTAATCCTTACCAGTTTGATCACTGGTGTCTCTCCTCTGAGGCTGCACGATGGCCACCTGCTTGCCGCCGGCACTGCCTGTCAAGGACAGCTCACGTGGTTAGCACAGGCAACAAAACATGCTGACACTCAGAGAGGGGTGACGGACATTATCATTCATTAGTGTCTGTTGAACAACTAAGCAGTAAGTTCAGCAAAATGTAACAAAAAGAATGTAATTTTTTTTATCTCGAAAGTCAGTGAGATTTGGAAAAGGGAGGTATTATTTTTATTGTTCGTAACAATATGAAATTTAAAGAACGTGTGGATATTGTGAGCCTCTCTGTTGAGCGAGTTATTGAAATAGCTTGCATTGAGCTTGAGCAGTTCATTTTACAGGCCCCATGTGCATCATATGATATTTTTGAGAAATATATGGAAGAAGTATTATTAAAGACCTGTAATAGTAATAAAACAGTTGTAGTCTGTGGAGATTTCAACAAAAACATTAATATACTGGAAAAATCTGCTGTAGTAAATAAATTTATAACTCTAATATAGTTGTATTATTTGTACAATACTTTCTTTGAGCCGACTAGAATAACTGCCACTAGTGTTACCTGTATTAACAATATTTTTACAAACCTAGCTATTTAATTATAAATTTGTTGGACTCTGATCACTGTGGCCAGTTAGTCACTTTCCCTCAGAAAACAGTCAGAGCTCAAAGAAAACTTGTACTTTTGTTCTGTAAATAAGTTACTTAGGAGAATTTAAAAATAATTTAATGAATAAACTACCGGGTTTGCCTTATCATAACGACCCGGATCAAGCTTACACTTTATTATTTAACCTCATCAATTGTGAGTTTAGGAAGGTTTTCACCTCAAAAACATTGCCTGTTTGTGACCGCATTATATTTAGTGTTTGGACAACACCAGGTATTTACAAAAGTAGGCACAGGTTATTTGAATTGTATCATGAAAAAACATATAACCATGGTGAAACTTTTAAAGAATTTGTTAAGAAATATTCTTTAAAAGAGCATATTCCTCAGCAAAAGCCATAAACATTAAAAATAAAATAAAATCTTCTGGATATCAAATTAAAATAACTTACTATTATTAATTCAGAAACGGGAAGAACGACAGTACGGAATCGTGATTTCCATCTAAAAATCAGTGATGTAGATATTAAGGCAGATGTGGAGGTGGCAACTGAGTTTGAAAATTTCTTCACTAATATTCCCATTTTAATAACCAAAACTATTATAGTCGTCCTCCACTTCTGCTTACTCAATACTTAAAGAATGCGTACCAGAATGTGACAAACTTTTTGAATTCACAATTATTACTGCTACAGACATTATGGAATCTTTTAAAAATCTTGATGTAAAAAAGAGGCTGATCTTTGGGGATTATCAGTACATACCGTATCCTCAATAAAATTGATGTTATTAACCCTTTTTAGCAATCGTTTTTAACTCTTGTGTATTTCCTGATCTGATGAAACTTAGCAAAGTGATTCCACTGTTCAAATCTGGCAGCACAACTGATCCCACAAATTTTCGGCCTATTTCGATATTACCTACATTGAGCAAAAGCTTTGAAAAAATGACTTTAAAACAAATGTTAGGACATTTCAATGCCTGCTGGGTTTGCGAAGAAGTCCGAAAATGAGATCGTAGCCCCCGGCAACATGGCAACTGAAGGAACACGGGTGGGTTTTAGACAGTAAGAGTCTGACACGCCCTCCCGCTCCAACCAAAGCGGGAGAAGTTATTTGGTAATTTCCCAACCAAAAAAAAAGGACATTTCAGTACACATAATTTACTTGATCTGAAACAGTTTGGTTTTACAAAGGGTCGTTCAACTACAGCCGCGGGCGTGGAATTACTGAAGAGCATATTCGAGGTCTGGGAGGAGTCGCAAGATGCTCTTGGCATTTTCTGCAACTTTTCCAAGGACTTCGATTGCGTACATCATTCACTACATATACTCATCAAGTAACTGTACCACTATGATATGAGGGACGAGGCTCTTGACCTTCTGACTTCTTATCTGAACAACAGAATTCAGAGGGTCGATTTTAATGGCAAGAGATCTGCAGGATCTGCGGTCACCCTGGGCGTTCCGCAAGGTTCATTTCTTGGTCCTTTCTTATTTCTAATTTATGGAAATGACTTACCCTACCACATAAGAGATAATCACAAGATCGTATTATTCACAGATGACACTTCCCTCATTTTTTAAATCAAACGTCTGTTAGTAAACTTTGAACAAGTTATTGATGCACTCCCTAAAGTTGGGCATTGGTTTAATGTAAATAATCTTCTCCTGAACGAAAAAAGAACTTAACTCATTAAATGTTCAATGCCAAATGTTTGGCAGCTGTTGTACTAATGTTGACCTGTAATACAGGTTTTTATTTAAACCTACTTCAGGTACGTCTCTCACAAAGTCAGCTCCTTGTTTGTGCACTATTGTCAAAAACTAGCATTAAGTACATAACTTGTGTAGAGAAAATAAACGTCTTATTATTTCGTTTACTTATTTTCTTTCATATATAATTATGTTTTTTTAATATTTCATACTCTTAAAAAAAACATTTGAAAATATAAAAAAATAGAAGTCCGCCGGTGTCGGGAGCAGGGTCCAAACTACCGAAGGTTAGGGCTGCAAAGACTGGAACCTCCTCATAATGCGAGCCGTATCGAGAAGTACTGCCTTCTAAATCAGGCGCTTGATCCAACCGCCTAACGAGAGCCTCGAGAGATGTTGGTCGAGGCATTCGGCCATCAGGCCAATAGCCGTTACGACAATCGGCACAATGATAGCCGAGCTCACATTCCAATGTCAACAATCTCGTGTGCTAAGTCGAGATATTTTATTTGTTTCTCTTTCTCAGCGTGGAATTGGGGAATGGTACTCGTAACATCGACTATCATTGCGTTGATCTATCACTACTATATCAGGCTTATGTCATATAATATTCCTGTCAGTAATGATAGACCGATCCCAGTACAACGTGACATGGTCATTTTCGAGAACTGGGTCGGGCACATACTTGTAATACGGTACATCAGAGTCTACAAGTTTATATTTCAAAGCAAGTTGCTGGTGAATAATCCTGGCCACTTGGTTATGTCTCTTTAGCCATGGAGAGCGGGGTGAGCCCGTTGTCCACTGCGGCCACATCACGGTGCATAACCACATCGGCTTTAAAAAAATATTCCCCGAGACTGCACACCTCGCGGTTGTGGAGGGTCTTCGCATTTAAAAACCATGGACCCCCGCACTTCCGCGGGATGTACAGTCTCATCACCGATGAACGTGGGTGATGCATCCGGTTTGCGGTCAGGAGTGTACGTACCCTCCTGTTCGGTCTGATTCCATTTGAGTATGCCGAAAGAGTACATCAAGACCGGCATGACCCAACCGTTGAAGGCGTGCACCTTGTTTCCGCCTGAAAGAAGACTAATTAATACCTTCTTCAGGCGACCAAAGAAGCGCTCCTTCAACGATATATTATTATTAATGTTCAAGTTAATGGAACAGAGTTGGACCGTGTTAAGTTGTCAGTTTTGTCTTGGAATCACAATTGAAGGTAAATTACAATGGGGTCCACACATAGAAAAATTGTCAGGAAGGCTAATTTCGGCCGCCTATGCTGTTAAAAATATAAAACAGACAGATACAGCCAAAATGGTTTATTTTAGTTATTTTCATAGTCTATTGTCATATGGGATTCTTCTCTGGGGAACCTGTGCGGACATTAATACTATCTTTGTTCTACAGAAAAGGGCTGTTCGAGCTATTTACAACCTAGGTCCAAGAGATTCCCTTAGAGAAAAATTCAAAGATATAAATATTCTGACTGTAGCCTCACAATATATTTTTGAAAATCTATTGTGTGTACACAAAAATATATCAAATTTTAAGAAAATGTCCGATATTCATAGTTTAAATAACAGGAATAAACATAACCTTGCTGTACATCGCACACGTCTGCACAAAGTAAGCAACTCGTTCTTGGGACAATGTTTACGCTTTTACAAAAAACTTCCCATTTACATTCGAAATTTACCCATTAAACGGGTAGTAAGAGTGATCTCTCTAATTATAGACCAATATCTGTGCTACCAGCATTGATTAAAATATATGAAAAAAATATGCTAGACCAGATGATCTCACATTTTAATTCAATGGGATTTTACATAGTCACCAGTTTGGTTTCACGAAAGGTATGTTAACGACTGACGCAGGAGTAAAACTCATCAGTCACATTTTGGAATCCTGGGAGAAGTCCCAGGATGCAATTGGCATTTTCTGTGACCTCTCAAAAGCGTTTGACTACGTTGACCACAATACACTGATCTGTAAATTACACCACTACGGAATTCGTGGACAAGCTGCTGATCTTGTTCTTTCCTATCTATCAAACAGGGAGCAAAAAGTAAACTGTAATGGGGCGACGTCTTCGGGGTCTCTAGTTAAAATGGGCGTGCCTCAAGGTTCAATTCTCGGCCCTTTCTTATTTCAAGTTTATATAATATATAAACTTCTCGGCCCTTTCTTATTTCAAGTTGCGCTCGGTGCTTGGTGTGGCAACACGCCGTGTTCGAGTTCACGACAAGTTAATCGTCATCCTGAGGATGCCTCGTTGAGAGGTGAAACACGTGTCGATTTCTTCCAGGGTCTTTTCAAGACTCTTTAGAAATAGCTAAGCGGAAAAGGTTACTAAATATATCCACATCATCATTTTATGTCTTACATGTCAATGAGTCTAGCTGTTCTTTCAAAATGGTTCGCAGCTAATAATCTTGTACTTAATGTATTAGGTTCTCATTACCAAATGTACCTCAAGTAGGTCTAAATCTAAAACTTGATGGCAAAACACTAGATGCAATAATGGAAACTATATTCTTAGGAATTACTTTAGATTCAAAATTGCAATGGGGCGCCCACATTAGAACTATTTCAGGTAGATTAAGTTCAACTGCATATGCAGTAATAAAATAAGGCAGTTGACTGATATAACCACAGCTAGGTTAGTATACTTTGCTTATTTCCACAGTATTATGTCTTATGGCATTCTGCTGTGGGGATCGGCAGCTAACGTAGGTTCAATTTTCATTTTAGAAAGCATATTATTAAATTAAGGACTACGTACGTAAGACGAGGAAGTTTGGCAATCATTTCATCTGCACAATAGATGGTACCTTATTAACGGCATAATTATGTGAGAGTCTATTAACTGCTCCCAAATTACCAAGTCCATATTTGTTTTTTTTTTTTACATTCGTCCCGTTCATATTCATCCTATTATTTGACATATATACCTATGAGTTAATTTCAATTCTTATTAGTGGCCTTTGTGCACATGATAATTATTCAGATTTATTACAGTTGTAATAGCAATCATTTAATTGCATTTAATTAAAATAGATTTTTATTAATTTATTTATATTTTGTATAGATTATTTTCTATTTTGTGAATGTGAGAACACTGTAGGCTTAGTTGACCATTTTCTATTTTCTTAAGTACCTGGTACTTACTGAAAGACCTACATTGTCCTCCCATACCTAGTCACATTGTTATTTGAAAGAATTGTAAAAGCCAATTATTTTTAAAAGAGCAACCGTTGATTTTCTTGCCGGCTCTTCTCCATAGGAAACGACCAATTGGAACCGTGCACCTAGCTTCTGACGTTTCATAAGTGCCCGCCCATGTAGGTTTATGTGAAATAAAAATAATTTGAATTTGAAACGATTTAAAATCAGTATTAAACTTTGTAAAAAAGTGTACTATAAAATTTCAGATAATTTTGAAGATAAGAAAGCTTGGGATTGCTAAACCTTGTGATAAAACCATAAAACTTGACATTTTAATTATTATGTAAAATCATCAAAATATACCAGTTTTATACACATTGACATTGTTGAAAGTTATATTCAAAATGACATGATTACTTTGTAAAGTATTATATTATTTTAATTAATATGAATGTGAGGACTACGTGGATATTATTATTTTTATTTCTCAGCTAGTTTTAATGATGGTCTGTCAGTTTGAGTAGTTTATGCGGCCTACCCAAATGTCCTTTCTTTGGCATTATTCGTCAAGTTGAGCTCCTTAAGCTCTGAGTTGAGCTCCACGATGACTGACTGACTAGGCAGGTCCACTCAAATCTGTGTGGTTCTTTCCTCAAAAGACCATTCAGACACTAATCTACATGGTTCTCATATGGCCTCACCAAGATTATGTCTGGACTTTAAAAGAGACTGCGACATCTGAGTTTGTTTCAGCCTTTCTTCTCAGAGTAGTCAGATAGGAAACGCCGAACTCATCTAGCTTATTTTTTTTTACTTTTAAAAGTGATTCCGATATCCTATTTACAGAATAAACAATTTCATTTTTTTTTTCTCCTAAAGATTCGATATTCATAAAAGGTACCCAGTATGGACATTTTATGAGTGTTTTTTTTTAATGGATGCCTTTATTTACCCTCTTTGCCTATTGCATATTCAAAGACAATCGTATTAAGGAGTAAACTCCAGTCGTGCGTCGGAGTTGACACACACACACACTTTTTGTCACTGACTCAACAGTTGCAAAGATATTTTCTTACCAATTGGAGCTTTATTATCAACAATTTTGAGAAGTTGTTTTGTGTATGTAGCACGATTATTTTGTACTTAATCTGACTTTCATGTTATTTATTGAATTTATACTTGAATTTCCGGTTCCGGAAATTTAGGCGCCGACGGAGGCGAAAACTCTCATCCACTGAACAATAATAACAACTACCTTTTAATATTATTATTATGTTGAAAAAAATATATTTAATAAAAAACGCTCAAAAACAGCACACCACCATATCCATATTTGTTTATACTCGGAAACTAGTACTTCCGAAGGAACATAATTATTGCACAAACAATACGATAGTATTCATAATTTGTGCAACAATACGTCCATGAAGTTGTCAAATTCCCCGCTGAACTTCAAGTAAAGTACCTTCGGAAACTTAATCCCGCGTTACAATTTACAAACACAGAAAATTATAATAATATGAAGTAATTATAATTATATAGCTCAATAAACATTGCGTTCATATTTTCACCTACTTTATACTAGAGTAACTAGATTAATAAGTACATATTTATTATTTTGATCATAAAATACGTGATTTAAATACTTACCGAAAAATATTTAATTGTGTTTCTGAATGTTACGGCAGAGAATTATATATATATATATATAGTTTGTATAATACAAACTACCCAGCGTGAAGTCGGTCAAAATGAGGAATGTATGACATTCCTCAGAAGATTCGAAAGCAGATCGGGCATTTTAATATGTACTTTGATCCAAGTGGCGTCGGTTGACGAAATATAGTCCATTTAGAAGTTCATGATATAGGATATTTTTTTACTATGGACACCAAAAAATTGGCCCATGGAGAAAAAAGTTATACGATCCAGAAAAATATTAGGTTAGGTTAGGTCGGAAGTGGTCCCGCTGAAGAGTGCTTAAGTGTCCCCGAAGCCCGTATCCTCCTGGTGCAAGTGTATTACGTGTATTACAAAAAAAAAACTGAAATGGTCCAAATGGCGTTGATTGATGAAACCTAGTCCAGTCCTAGTAGTAGGAGCGCCTCATCACAAGAGTCTGACAGACCCCTCTGCTGACATCAATCTCAATCGACATAGGGAGAAAAAGGTATTGACACTTTACCTAAGTATCAATAACTTATCCCATATTAATCACTCATATTTATTATAAGGAGGTGGAGGAGGAGATCGTGGCTAAGTAATAAGAGCCGCATTGGGCGATCCATGAGGTTAAGCTATGCTGGCGGGGGTTGGTCCGTGTATGGGTGACCATCTTTACATACCGAGACTCCTCTGTGTCTCGGAAAGCACGTAAAGCCTTTGTTCCCGGCTGTCATTCGTGGATCTTTGAAAGTCGTTACGAGTCGTCAGAAGCCCGAAATTCTGACAACCAGTCTTACCTTTCATCCTGTCCGATTGAATTTAAATTCAAACATATAAACCCCATAACAGTAATAAAAGCTTTCAATCAAATAAAGATCAAACTAACCGAAGATCTATGGGGAATGTCTATCAAAGTTTGTACCTCCATTATTGAGACTATAGCGCCTACTTACTTAGCCTTAATATTTAATTTGATGAAATATAGTAAGGTAATACCACTTTTTAAATCCGGGGACAGTAAAGACACTAATAATTATAGACCCGTATCCGTATTGGGGATTTTCAGCAAGTAGTGTGAAAAAATAATGGTTAATCAAATGCTCAATCATTTGAACACCAATAAAATCTTACATAATCGAGGCGATGTACGACTGACGCCGCACGGTGGATCGAAAATCGGCTGTAGAAGACATAGGATCTCGATGTCTTAAATGTTATTTTTTTTGCTGGAAATGACTTCTGCCGATCATTACTGTTCTATAAAATGTCATATGAAGTAATTGTGTGCACAAATGGAAGAGTTATAATTTTTATAAGAAAAAAATGTATGGAGCTGACATGAAAAATGAGGATATCTCTGGAATCACAAGGTTCGCCGTTATATCCTTGCACACTGTTATAGTACTATTTATTTGTGAATTTTTGACATACTTAATATCGCGGCATCACTTGCGATTTTTTTTTTTTTAAATCGTCAAAATTAAAAAAAAAAGAAAAGTATATGATACATTTTAATGCTTAAATATGGCTATACCAAGTGTAACTTACAATATTTTTTATGCTTAGACCAAAACATTCTAAGAAATCACAAAGTCGTATTACCTACTTATTTGAAATGACATGGTAATTATGAATTACATAATAATGTAATCTTGTCTAATGCCTCAAGTCCACATTAGCTAATGATTAATAAAACTTAATACCTATATACCTGTTAAAAGGATACGTACCAAAATAATTTGGGGTACTCGCTAATTTAGCAATTAGTGCAGGATTAACTTAATGAAAGTAATTAGATAAATGTGATACCATCATTAGTCAATAACAATAAATAGTCAAACATTGGATTCACAACTTCAGTTCATTTAGAGCATTTCTAATACTAACATCTATCCTACCGTGTCTTTTTACTCAGTGATCGTGAATAACGGAAAGCATTATTACAAATTTGGATTTGTTTGTTATTCTGAGCAATCAGGATGCTTCGTCTTTCGATCACGAAATATTTTTCAACACACTTGTTATTCGACTGGGCTCTAGCCTTTCAGATGAAGACAGTGTTACCGTGAAAGAATTTTGTCGAAGATTTACACGGGCAGTTCAAAAGAGATGGTTACGATCCCACAGGAAAAGTGAAGTTTTTAGACGTGATTACAGTAATTGGCTTGAGGCAAATATTGACTGGCCAAACTGCGTGCAAGCCAATTTGCTCATTCAAGAATCAACAAGTGAAAATATTTCTACTGAACCTGTACCTGAACCTGTACCAACAACTTCAACAATGAAATCAACTTCAACGATGACAAAAAGATCTCGAAAGCCGTTTGAAGATCTAAGTAACAAGCAGAAGAAGAGACGATCTGATGAATATATAGGCGATGACCCTAATGAAGTAGCTTATTCAGCTGCAGCACTTTTGAAAGGAGATGGTCGTGTGGATATTGCATCTGTTATTGAACATATGCTCCAAAATCCAGAAGCAGCAGCAAAAATCAAGGAAATGTTGAACAAACCAGCTCCTTCGACAATATTTTCACCAGAAAAAGCACTGGGTTTGCTACTTTCATTAAAACTATCGAAATAGCAATATATCACATTAAGGGAAACGACTATTCGAGAAGGTTCAAAGGAGATATATCCGTCTTACTATAAAGTGCAAAAAGCTAAGCTACAGTGCTACCCTCCGAAGACATTTGTGACTGTAACGGATTCATCTGCTAAGATTGCACTACAAGCGTTACTAGATTTAACAGTGAACAGAATTTTTGAAACTATTCGTAGTCCTGATGCGATACAAGATAAACAATTGATATTAATATCAAAGTGGGGATTTGACGGTGCATCTAACCAAAGTAGATATAAGCAAAACATAGAGAGTGGTCAAGATGATTCCAGCATATTTATGACCTCTTTGGTTCCATTAAAGTTGACAGCTGACGGTGATACCGTATGGGTGAATCCAAAACCCTGCTCACCTATGTATTGCCGTCCAGTCCAGTTTAGTTTTGTGAAAGAAACCAAAGACGTTGTCATAAATGAAAAAAATGCAATGGATAACGAAATTGAAGCTCTCGTTCCCTCAAAATGTCAAGGACATGAAATTAGTCACAAATTAATGATGACGATGATTGACGGCAAAATTTGTACATATCTGTCTGAAGCTAAGTCAAATGCGGCCTGCTACCTGTGTTTGGCTAAGCCTACAGAAATGAATAAGTTAGATGTCATTGCGTCAAAAACCATTTCTTCTGGTGTGTATGAGTTCGGATTATCATCACTTCATGCCCGCATTAATGTGATGGAATGTCTTCTACACATAGCGTATCGTCTCGACTTCAAAAAGTGGTCTGCAAGAGGAGAAGGTCATCAAGAGTTATTGCATTCACGAAAAAAACTCATTCAAGATCGATTCAAAGATGATCTCAACCTTTTGATTGACATCGTTAAGCAAGGATCAGGCACAACTAACGACGGGAACACAGCAAGGCGGTTTTTTGAATTTCCTGTTAAAACTGCAGCGATCACTGGATTAGATGAAGACCTAATACGCAGATTTGCTGTGATTCTGCAAGCTATCACATCTGGAGAGATTGTAGACGTGCCGAAATTTAAAGAATACGCTAGAACAACCGCTGAAAAATACGTGGAACTGTATGATTGGTACTACATGTCATCAACCGTCCACAAATTGTTGATTCACGGAGGGGACATAATTGCAGAAAATGCTATTGTACCAATTGGAAGTCTTTCGGAAGAAGCTTCAGAGGCCCGAAACAAAGACTTTAGGAGGTTCAGAGAACACCATTCGAGGAAAAAGAGTAGACAAGTATCAAACGAGGATATCCTCAATATGCTTATCGTCTCTTCTGATCCTCTAATTTCTTCCACAAGACCAAAATTAGATGCCCACAAGAGGCAGACATACTTTAAGGAAATAGTAGAACTACTGAAACTTCTGGATCAGGAAGCTCCGACAGAATTCTTAGAAGTTATATCTATTGTAGAGCCTGATTCTGAAGTGGATTCTGATGGTGACGAAGTATAAAATAAGTTAAATTTTATTGTTTATGTTAGGTTAGGTTAAGTTAATATTTTTTTTTAATAATTTGCTTTTATTTTTAATCATACAATAGTTTACCATTTATTGTTATTGACTAATGATCACGTTTATCTAATTACCCTCATTATGGTACGTATCCTTTTAACAGGTATATAGGTATTAAGTTTTATTAATCATTAGCTAATGTGGACTTGAGACATTAGACAAGATTACATTATTATGTAATTCATAATTACCATGTCATTTCAAATAAGTAGGTAATACGACTTTGTGATTTCTTAGAATGTTTTGGTCTAAGCATAAAAAATATTGTAAGTTACACTTGGTATAGCCATATTTAAGCATTAAAATGTATCATATACTTTTCTTTTTTTTTTTTTTTTTGACGATTTAATAAAAAAAAATCGCAAGTGATGCCGCGATATTAAGTATGTCAAAAATTCACAAATAAATAGTACTATAACAGTGTGCAAGGATATAACGGCGAACCTTGCGATTCCAGAGATATCCTCATTTTTCATGTCAGCTCCATACATTTTTTTCTTATAAAAATTATAACTCTTCCATTTGTGCACACAATTACTTCATATGACATTTTATAGAACAGTAATGATCGGCAGAAGTCATTTCCAGCAAGAAAAATAACATTTTAGACATCGAGATCCTATGTCTTCTACAGCCGATTTTCGATCCACCGTGCGCCGTCGACCCGGGCCTGGTCCTTATCGGACGGTGAGCCACCCATTGCTCACCGCCCGCAAGCCCGCGCCTACGGTGGCCGGAAATCGCCTCGCGATTCCCGACGCCCTGGGCGTCTCCTCCTGCGGCGGTTAGGGGCGTGAGGGCGCGAGATTTGCCTCTCCCTCACGCGTTCCGCCTCCTCCTTCGCGAGCATTACAGCTTCGCAGAAGGAGGTGACGGCCTCCCATTTCCTCTCGCTCCGTACCATGGCCTGAACCAGGGCCGGACGCGAGAGATCACCGCCGCCGATCGCCTCCACGAGGACACGGCGATGCTCCGCCCAAGCTGGGCAGACCTCCACCGTATGCTCCACCGTGTCCTCCGGGCGATCCACACAATGGTGACACCCGGGCGTTTCCTCCCGCCTTATCCTGTGCAGGAACCTCCCGAAACAGCCGTTTCCGGTGAGGACCTGCGTCAAGCGGAAGGTGAGGACGCCGTGGCGCCTCTCTAGCCACTCCTCAAAGAGGGGTCTTATCGCCGCAATTGTGGCGTGCCCAGCGCTGGGTTGCGACAATCGCACTCTCCATGACGCCATGAGATCCCGCCGGAGCTCTGTCCGCTGTGCCGCGATTTCTCGCGGCAGCGGAGTTAAGCCCCGGCGTTTCGCCTCCTCGCGCCACTCCCAGATGTGCGCGAGGATCTTTGCCTCCAGATCCCATGGCGGTAATCCAGCAAGGAGGCTCGCCGCCTCGCAGGAGACCGTGCGGTATCCTCGGGCCAGCCGGATGGCCATGACCCTCTGGGACGCGTTCAACCGGCGGGCTGGCCGCAGCCTTATTGAACGCGCCCACACCGGCGCCCCGTAAAGGGCCATGGACCGCACGACCCCCGCGTAGAGCCTCCGGCAGGAGGCGTTTGGATCCCCTAGATTGGGCAGGAGCCACTTCAACGCAGCCCCGGCCCGCTCCAGTCTGGGAGCCAAACGTCGGAAGTGTTCGACGAAGTTCCACCGGCTGTCGAGGACAAGTCCCAGATACTTCATCGTCGACTCGACGCCGATGTGAACCCCTCCCGCCATTACCTGGGAACCCGACGGTGGCGCATTCCGAGGTCCATGAAAACCCATGGCCTCGGACTTGTGCAGGGCCACCTCGAGTCCCAACTGCCGGATCCTGTCGACGATTGTCGCAACCCCGCGTGTCGCTAAGTCGGCCGCCGCCTGGTAGGGCTAAGTAGCCTCATTTTACGTTAGTACCTAAAGTAATGTGTTATTTTATTTCACTTTTTTTTGCGTGAATAGAAACCACTAAATTTACCTTAAACCAGTTAATACTAATAATACCTACGAGTTATAGGTATTTCAATCACCAAATACTAGTACTGTCGAAAAAAAACTATTTCGCATACTGTGAGAGAATAACCCTAGAGCTTTAGTTTCACAGTAAAAGATGATAACTGTAATGTTTACTGGCATAAAAAGCTATTACTATAATTAGATTACTGTTATTCCTTTAACTAAAACATACTGAAAACAGTACTCTTCATACTCGTATTACAGCGCAGGGAATGGCCCTATAAATTTGATATCATGACGGAATATAGCTTTTTTTGTTTGGCCACTTTCACATTTAGCCCAAAAATGTATGGACGGTGTATGATCTCCTTTGTACTTACCATACGCAATTACACGACGTCATACACTTAATATGATTTACTGAAATGAAGAAATTCGACATTTTGCCGCTGCGACTACGCAAACTGCACTTGTACTGAATTTCGTGGGGTTTTTGGAACAAAGTTCTTTAACACGGCTTGTAATAAAATACAATAGACGTGGATATATTTAGTAACCTGTTCCGCTTACTAAATATATCCACGTCTATTGTATTTTATAATGGATTTCCGCAAGGTCACGCCAGAATCAATTAACTACGGCTTTGTAATCTTTCAGAAATCGTCACGCTAAAAAGTGTTAATACTTGCGACTGTCTTGTTCTAATTCAAAGAGCAAGAGAGAGAGAACGCCGGCAGAAAAAGAAAAGAGTAAAGTGATTACAGTGTTGTGGGATAAAATTGTAAACATCGGCCTGAGTACACTGCATGCCGGAAAGAGAAAGTGAATTTGTTCAAAATGAAAATTCAAGACGGCGGCTCTGGAAATTTTCAAATGTTTTCATCACGGATATCGTTTTCATGGTTTTCAAGGGTACGAAAGCCGATAATGAGGTCAGTATGAAAATCCAAGATGGTGGCAGCGAAAATTTTAAAATTTTTCGTCATGGATGTCGTTTTCATAGTTTTCGAGGGTGCTAAAGACGATGGTGGGGTGGAAATGTAAATCCAAGATGAGGGCTGCATAGACATAATAACCAAAACCAAACAAACAAAAAAACAGGAGGGGAGGGATGCGGGTCAGTCCGACGCTGCATCTGGCGCGGAGGGCTCTAGCCAGAGCTCGGAGCGCGAATTGGTGGAGGCTGACGGGATTATCAGGAAGTTCCGGAAGCGCCCCTAATCGGGGGATAGTGAGTGGTCGTCCGCCGAAGACAGGCGAAAATTGCACACCAGCCGGCGTGGTAGGGCCCGGGAAAAAAGTGTGGGGAGAGGGCTCACCACCAAGAAGGGTGGGGAGAGGGCTGACCACCAAGAAGGGTGGTGAGCCGAGACGGGCCAGCCCAGCCGAACTGGCACAGCGAGCCGAGGGAGTCGCCATGGAGGGGCACCACCCTGGAGGGACCAGCAGCGGGGCGGCCCTCTCAGAGGCCGCAGGTGGTGAGCCGGACGCCGTTGGCGGCTCAAATTCGGAGCAGACGGCCAGGTTTGCGGAGGCAGCCGCGATCAGGAGTGTGGCCTTGAAGAGGATCCAGTCTTCTAAAGAGAAAGCCATACCCGCGGCCACGGCCTCTATTTTGGCGGCAGCGAAGGCGCTCCACCTTGGGCCTCCGTCGGACGAGATATCCGAGATGCGGGCGGAGGTTGCCAAGCTGACAGCCGCCATGGAGCTTCTCCGTAAGGAGAACGAGGGGCTGCGAGCGGACCTGGCTGGTCTACGAGCAGCCAGCCCCCGGGAGGTGCCGCATGGGGGGGAGCAGCATGGGCAGGGAGGGCCCGAGCCTGCTGAGGACCGGATTCTGTCCCTGGTGCGGCAGGAGATGACTTCCCTGCGGAGTAGGTTTTCCACCCTGGAGGCTGTCGTCCTGCGCCCCCCGCTAGCGGCGAGCCAGCCGGCCTTGGGCCAGCAAAAGGTGGCATCGTATGCCGCCACCTTATCTGCCGCGGCCAAACCGGGCTCGTCGAGGCAGGCCAAGGGCAGAGCAGCTATGCAAGCTGCGAGGGCCCCGGCCCTGACGGCGAGGGCTCCGGCCCAGGCGGCGGCGAAACGGCCGCCTCCGCCTCCTAAATCTTTTCCTCCGGCCGACGCCGGGTGGCAAGTAGCCGAGGAGAAAAAGAAGGCCGTGACGTGTTCGCTGACGCGTGACGCTCTGGCTGAAAAGCTCAGGGCGTCCCTTAATGCGGACGAGGCCTGAGTGTCCAGGCCCACCAAATGCGCTGACCTGCGCATCCAGGGCCTAGACGCCTCCGTGACGGAGGAAAAGGTGGTGGCCGCCCTCGCTAAGGCTGGAGGGTGCTCTGCCAAGCAGGTTAGGGCGGGCACCATGCACCCTGATTTTACGGGGATACGAGCCGTAAGGGTGAGCTGCCCCGTGACGGCGGCCAAGAAGATAGCCGGGGAGGGCCGAAGGCTCTTGGTGGGCTAGGTTTCCGCCCAAGTCAAACTGCTGGAGCCCAGACCTCTGAGGTGTTTCCGCTGCCCGGTCGGACACCACATGGGGGTCAAGTGCACCTCGGAGGCGGACTGCAGCGGCCACTGCTTCCGCTGTGGTCAGCCCGGTCAAAAGGCCGGCTCGTGTAACGCCCCGCCGCACTGTTCCGTATGTGCGGCGGCTGGCAAGCCGGCCGATCACCGGGCTGGAAGCAAGGCCTGCGCTCCACCCGCCAAGGCCAGAGGCAGGGGCAAACCCTCCGCCACCGCCGTCACCGCCGCAGCCGCCGCCTATACTGCCGTAGCCGCTGCCGCCTCTACCGTCGGCGTCGCCACCGTCGTTCCCACCGCGGCAGTGCCCTCACAGGGGACTCAGGAGGGGGTAGATATGGAGTGCCAATAACGGCCCCATTACGCCTCCTCAAGGCGAACATCAACCGCTGCGGCGCCGCGCAGGATCTGTTGCTCCAGAGCATGGCGCAGAGGTCGATTAACATCGCCGTAGTCGCTGAGCCGTACTTTGTCCCGCCCAGGGATGACTGGGTGGACCTGAGCGGCTCAGTGACCCTCATTTCGTCAGCCGCCGGCAGTACTCCGTCCCTCGAGTCTGTCAAGAGAGGACGGAGTTGCGTGGCAGCACGGTTCGGGGAGATTGCCGTGGTGGGGGTATACTTCTCCCCGAACCGAACTCTTGCCGAGTTCCACAACTCCCTTGCGGAGCTGAGAGTCGTCGTCGTCGGGTTCGGTTCCCTCCCCATGCTCGTCCTCGGGGACTTCAACGCCAAGAATCTGGCTTGGGGTTCCCGGTATACGGACACACGGGGCAGGATGGTGGAGGACCGGGCTCTGGAGACAGGCCTAGTGCACAGGCACGTGTGCGCGGCTGCGGGGTGCCTTCAAGAGGGAAACATACCCCACGCCCAAGGCTCCGCCTACTGCGGTGCCCGATGCGGACCACACCGCCGACGACGACGACGACGATGCTCCGGAGTTGACCGAGGTGGAAATGAGAGTGGCAGTACGCAAGATGAATGCGAAAAATACCGCCCCAGGACCCGACTCTGAAACTGGTCCTCAGGTGGGCAAGCTATTTGAAAGAGTCATTGCAGACCGCCTTGTCGAGCAGCTGGTGCGGGTGGCCCATGGCCCTTTACGGGGCACCGGTGAGGGCGCGTTCACTTAGGCTGCGGCCAGCCCGCCGGTTGAACGCGTCCCAGAGGGTCATAGACATCCGGCTGGGCCGAGGATACCGCACGGTCTCCTGTGAGGCAGCGAGCCTCCTTGCCAGATTACCGCCATAGGATCTGGAGGCAAAGGTCCTCGCACACATTTGGGACTGGCGCGAGGAGGCGAAACGCCGGGGCTTAACTCCACTGCCGCGAGTAATCACGGCACAGCGGACAGAGCTCCGGCGGGATCTCATGGCGTCATGGAGAGTGCGATTGTCGCAACCCAGCGCTGGGCACGCCACAATTGCGGCAATAAGAAGAGAGGCGCCACGGCGTCCTCACCTTCCGCCTGACGCATGACCGGACACGGCTGTTTCGGGAGGTTCCTGTACAGGATAAGGCGGGAGGAAACGCCCGGGTGTCACCATTGTGTGGATCGCCCGGAGGTCACGGTGGAGCATACGGTGGAGGTCTGTCCAGCTTGAGCGGAGCATCGCCGTCTCCTCGTGGAAGCGATCGTCACCTCCTTCTGCGAAGCGGTAATGCTCGCGAAAGAAGAGGCGGAACGCGTGAGGGAAAGGCAAATTTCTCGCCCTCACGCCCCTAACCGCCGCAGGAGGAGACGCCCTGAGCGTCGGGAATTGCAAGACGATTTCCGGCCACCGTAGGCGCGGGCTTGCGGACGGTGAGCAATGGGTAGCTCACCGTCCGATAAGGACCAGGCCCCGGTCGACGGCGCGTTGTGTTCCACGCGCGCCTCAAAGAGATGTCAGCAGAATCGACGGAATCCGTTAGGGCTGATGCCTGCCGGGGGTGCGAAGAAAACCAAAGGGAAGGGAGGGGGGCTTTAGAAATAAGCATTGCCTTTATACGTATTTTTCTGTTCCCTTCTTCTTGTCTGTTTACATGTGTGTGCATAAATGGTTAAATAATAAATAAATAATAATAAAGGGAGATCGTGGCCCCCGGCAACAGGGCAACCGAAGGAGCACGGGTGGGTTTTAGTCAGTAAGAGTCTGACACACCCTCCCGATCCGCCCAGAGCGGGAGAAGTTATTTGATAATTTCCAACCCAAAAAAAAAAGATGAGGCCTGCGAATTTTTTTTAAATGTTTCGTCTTGGGTGTCGTTTTCATAGTTTTCGAGGGTGCTATAGCCGATAAAGCCAAAATATACGTACATGGCGAAACTATAAGGGTTCCTTGTCGACTACGGAATCTTTACTCCAACTTTTCTGAGCGGTATATCTCGAAAACTATTATGCTGGGGCTACGTTGTCGCGATAACGCGAACGCTTCGCACGCTCCCTGTTGATTAGCGAGACGTCGAGCGGTATGCGAGAGAGAGCTCGCAAAGTTTAGTTCGCCTTATCGCGACAATGTGGCCCCAGCATTGGGATTAGTTCGCTTATCTGGTTTTCCTGTGCTATTATGTCGCCGTAAAGACTCATTTCACTCAGATTTTCCAAATGAGGTGCGGCGCTGAGAATCGCCCAACGATTCATTGCACTAATGTTTTTACTCTTATCACGTTACTGTCAACTGCCAGTTTAGGTGCCGTCAGAGAACCAGTGTGTGTATACTGTTATGTATAGTTACCAGGCATGGATGCGCGGTGCGACATCTCGAGCGCGAGCTGCAGCTGCGGGTCGCGCGCAGTCGCGCTCGCCGGCCCACTGCCGCGCCGCACGCCGCGACCCTTGCGTCGCGACACGTACAGCGCTACGGAAACACCACAACCTATATTTTTCAACCTTCAAATCACAACGATATTTCGCTGTCTCATTATTGTTCGTCTCGGCACGTGCGCCGCTGACCTGGCTCGGGCGCCTGCGGGCGGCGCGCGGCCGGCGCGGCGTAGTCCCAGCGCAGCAGGCGGCCGCCGACGCCGATGACGTCACCGTGGCGCAGCGCCGCGACGCTGACGGGGCGCCCGTTCACCTGCGTCTCGTCCGAGCACACGTTACGCACCACCGTCTGCGCAACAGCACGACACATCCACATCACAAAATGAGATTGAAACTAAACAACTTGTTTCAACCAATGAAATGGCTTGAAATCCATGTTTAAAGTGAGATTTGTGCTTGATTATTGCTCTTGAATAACCAACTACATCTACACCACACCGAAAGTCAATGTAACTATATCATAAAAACAATGTCCACAGTACATCCACTATATAAATCTTTTTAGTAGGATGAATATAAGGTATACTACCAGCCTGTTACTGTCCCAGCTCAAGGGAAAACTCGCCTCTCATACAGAACATAATATTATGAATAATTTAAGCTTTAATGATTTTTGTTTGGCTATAGCTTACATTGACTAAACTATGTTCTGCAATCACTTTAGAGAAATAAAACGTCCAACATCAAATGAATTATTGGAACAGGCAGAAGTGTTGATAAGGGTGTAGTGTGGGGTGTTGATAAGGGTGTGGTGTGGGGTGTTATAAGGTGTATTTTCTCTGCTGTAATGCCAATAAATGCATATTTATTTCTTTCTTTCTTGATGAAAAATAACACATTACTTGGTTAGCATGCACAACAACAGTAGCGTGGTGCGGGCTGACAGTAGGCAGCATAATGCGGATATCACAGGCCGGGTCACTGCCCAGAGTGGCCAGCCCCTCAGCCAGCGAGAACCGCTTCACATCGCGCCCAGCCCGGTCCAGCACCACCAGCCGACCGCCTGACATCACTGACAAACAATATCACATAGTCAACAACTAGTACAATTAAGGATGTAACGATTTCGATATATCAGCATCACCGATAGATACAACCAATATCCAACAGTTTGAAAAGCGCGCGAAACGACGACGCGCGCGAAACGACGACGCGCGCGAAACGACGACGCGCGCGTCATTTTTGCCCCGACATGGCAACACAGCAAACGGCAGTGTTTGCAGTTTGCTGAGCATTGGCTGAGCGATGTATTGTTTCGTGCCACCACTATTCGTGATTCTGTTTATTCACACGTGAAAGGAGGACTATAACGCACTAATAAAACAGTTGTGCCCGAAATACAAAACAGAAAAGACATGTGAATGCCTGAGGTACGTACTTCATTATTTATTTGAATTATTATCTACTAAGCTATCGCTAGCAGCATCGGTATCGGTATCACTGATTATTTACTACAATAATCGGTAGTGGTATCATATCTGAAAAATTATGTATTCTTACATCCATAGGTATGGTGAGCTGCATCAATTAGGTACCCCAGTTGTATTAAAATTTTAATACAATTGGCGTACCCAATTTATGCAGCCAACTCTACAATTACTTTATAAGTTTTGTTTATGTTTTTATTTGATTTTTGTTATTACTTAGTTCTTATTATTTATTATGTTTTTGTACATATTTCAGGGCCCTATTGTGTAGCTTAGCTCTAGTTAGCCCTAGTTTTGTAGTACACACACTAGTAAGATTTACAAATTTTGATCTAAATTAAAAATTGTAAAGTTTTGTGAGGTCCTTGCTATGTAGATATTTTATCTCACAAAAGCATTTAATCTTCAAAGTTTGTGTCTCATGCACATATACATAGTTTATAAGTGCACAAGCTCAGGAACACTCAGTATTATCCAAGACACCTTCACACACACAGAAACAATGTACACCAGCATCCACAATTCTACACACACAAGTAAAACCAACCCACCCTACTGAGCTGCAACTTTTCTAATGAAGCTACGCTAAATGCTTTCACCTCAAGAAAAAACATTTAAGTTTTATGGAGAAATGTCATGTTTACATTAAATAGCTATATTTCTAAAATTCCCTAGTAATATTACTGTTGTTAATCAGGTTACGACCAAAATAAGACCAAGTAAGCTGCAATTAGTTAAAAAAAAAAAAACTAAAAAGATCTGGTCCTCGCGAGCTACCCTAAAGCATCCCCGTGTATTTGGAAATATCCGTCAATTTCTGGACGACTAATGAGTGACAGGACAGCCTAACCGTTTCCCGCCAACGGGTCCCAAGCCCTAACATGAAACATTATCGCACAACATTTATTACAGTAATTAGTCACATAATTTAGGTAATATTCTAACAATCTAAATGGCAGTTTAGCCACTACACAAGTTCAAAATTAAATGCGCACCGGCTGTTCTGTAAACTCACCGCTGTCAAATTTCTCCTATTTATATAGTTAATATTCCAAACATAATCCGTAGTAAAACAATATAGAACGTGTTCAATCACTATGCATCAAACATACAATTACAAAACTCATATAGTTGTAATAAAACAAATGAGTAATAAAACAGTCACCAACAACGACAAACACAAATAATGGCGTCGTCCATTTCGCAGAGCGCACAGACTAAGTAGTACTGCAGAGCGTGTCAAATCAGGGTTGCCAGATGTGATTTTTTATTTCTCCCCAAAAATGAAATAATTTTTCTCCAAAATGATACCATTTTCTATGTTTTACCCAAAGGCAAAAGTTAGTACACACGGCGACACATCAACCTAGACTGTTTGGACTTTGGACTATTAAAAGTTGAACGTTGCGAATCATGCGAGAGGGTGCGATATATTTTTATTATTTCATCCCACTCACGCATGTCGTTTGCTTGGAGCGCGTGGCACGTGTCATTGCCGCCAATTGCGGCGCGATAACTATAGATACGTATCATTTATATTATTTTTTAAACAAGTTGTGCTCGTTGCGTTCAGTTATAATATGGGGTGTTTTTTCGATTTGCGATGCGCCTGTGAATGTGCACCAATTCATCCGTTAGTTATTATCAATTATTATATATTTCCAGCTTTCCCCACGGTTCACACGCGTATAATTCGGAAATCTAAATTATCTCCGATTTAAATACAAACTTCCATCCCCTTTTTATTTTATATTATTATTAGATTTTATAAAATCACTGAAATACATTTTTTTTCTAACCAAAAAAAATTTATTACTTAATTTATTGAAACTGTTTGCCCCTTCTTAACGACAATAAAGCAATAAATACCTACTTCGACTTGACTTGATTTTGCACATACATAGTTAAAAGCCCGGAAAATATCTCATTCCCTAGGGAAAAAAACGTAGCTATTATTCAAATGTATGTTTGTTTGCCTGTAAGCGTTTGACTAGTTTGTAACTGTTTGATTTACTATTACAACAAAACTACTGAATCGATTAGGGGTACCTTGAACCCATAGGATTGTTTCCAAATGGACATTAATTACCTACTTGCTTTGTTTTTCATAGTTAGGTTAAATATAAAACAACGTTTTAAAAATCAGCTCTTTATTTTAATAAAAATATGACAATAAAACACACACATACTTAAAAAAATACATACAACATTTACCTCTTATTGGCAAATAAAACTTAATTACTAATAAAAACATTAGCTATTTAAGTCCTATTATATTCAGATACCTATATTTTGTGCGAACGTTTATAATGTATTATTATCGTAATCTAGCACGGTCTTGGCTGCTAACCGGTCGATGAACGGTGCGCTGTCGCGAAACGTAAAATAAATACCTTACAAAAGTTATCTAATGAGAAACAATTAACTAATTACCTACCTATTGTTGCGCGGCCGCCAGTCGGCGCAGCCTTGTAAAAGAAAATGTTCAAAATGATATCTATTGTCTTGCAATGATTTTCTTGGGTAATTATTAAATAATAATAATAAGCCCTTTATTCGGAATAACGAATTTAACATTTCATATTATGAGAGCGTTAAGGTTTTTCTCTTGCATAGACCTCCTCTAGCATTTTCCATTGCATTCTGTCTCGCGCTACCCTTTATTACGTCCATGCGAACGTGGGCTTACAGTCTTATTTATAAAAATATCGCTAATCACTGATTAGCCATTGTTTAGCTAAGCAATCGTAAAGTAACTAAGTTTATAAACAACAATATTTAAAAAAAAAAAGTCCGTGAGTACAATAGCCCCGGCCGATTTGGGAACTGACTGGCATAGATAAATCGTAAAACATTGAACACGAGTGAAACTAGCAAAAATCTATGGCAAAAACAGTGCATCTGTATGCGTAGATGCACTTTTTTTGGCCGATGCCTCGATACTCAGTCCCTTTCCTACAATTCTATGTATTGCTGTTAGTATAGTTATGGATACATGGGGTGTCTAACTTGATCTGTCGCCGACTGTACTATCAAGAAATTGTAACTAATAATAAAAAACAAAGGAGTAAGCCCGCGTTCTGTTTGGCAAATGAAGTAAATTTAAAACATAATGTACCTGAAAACTGCGGTTCAACTTCCCAAGCTGGTCTGTATGGTCTTGATTTTGATATGATTTAATAAATAGTATGTAACACTAACTCAACAGAAAGACATTTTGTCTTTGAACTTTGAAGATAATTTTGATAGATCGAAATAGATCTTATCTCTTCGAAAGTGCGAAACAATAACAACACAACAATCATGAGTGAATGAAACGAATGTATAATATGCAGATTATATAGAATATTGTGAAAGTAGAATGAACCAAACCATAGTCTACTAAGAGATACGAATTAAAAACGAACGTACTCCCAGATTTCGAGATCTGTGAGCATACTGTTTTATCGGGTGTGTTGGGAAAATGTGATACATCCGTAGGAAAATATGAAAATAAAAACCCCAAAATTCTCCATGAATTTTTTCTTCTCTCCAATCATTTCTCCAGGAGTTAAATTTTTACCCAAAATTGCAAAAAAATACCCGATCTGGTAACTCTGTGTCAAATGCCCTAGTGAGGCGCCATGATTTTGCTGTATGCGGCGTACTCATTTGTCCGCTTCTTGACTAATTGTCTGTGCTTGATACTAAATAATAACCACTCACTTTAGTTTCTCGATAAATTACTAATTGCTATATTCTACACTAATATCTTGTGATTGGTTAGATGCATAAACCGTGCGAAGCCAAAAGAAAAAATATTGTGTTAAGTAAAGCGGGCATTAAATTATCCAATTTGCAGACATTATTGCAGGGCGCTAAACTGGTGTACTAACTAGTGCACTAGATGAGCAAGCGTGGCAGAACCCATACGATAGCACTAGATGGGATCTCTAACTGCCTAACTGCCTTTACACCATTCGCTGCAAATTGAATAATGTAATAATCTTTTATTTTAATCCAGTGTGCTTGTCAGAGTAGGGATGCAAGAAGTGCCAAAAAATATCGATATACAGCGTGTAACAAAAACCCTGGTAAAGGTGTTGTTAGAATCATACTGAAAGTGTATTTATGTGGTAATTAAGAGGCCTTTTACATTTCGACTAATTCTGACAGTGATTTTTGCGTTAAATGGGCAACATTGGCGTTCTTATTCTGAGAAACTAAAAGACTTCGACAATATGACTTTGGTGTGGTGGAGAATAGTTTTTAGTGTATAGTTTACAGCGGCCTCGCTTTTCGCAATTTTTTCTTGTCTATTTAAATAAAGCCAAAATTCTGAAGCAAGTTTTTCATAAAATGCGCGATGGCACTTTTTCGAGCACGTGGATTGAACTACTGTACATGGGAAATGAATTTAAAAAAATATATAATAACATCTCTTAAAAAGTGGATTAGATAATAGCGCCCTCAGAATATGGAAATATGTATGGAATATCTAAAACAAAATCCCATTAAAAATCATAAAAAAACGCTCAGAATTAACTGTACATTTCTCCTTTAATTACATAATACATTAATATTATTACATAAACGTTTTGGTTGAAGTTAAAATTGCATACATAAAAAAAATTATGACTGCCAAATTTTTTTTTTTTTCCTTCTTTAGCAACTGAGCCGATGTCGACTATTCTGCCAGCGTCATGTGGTGACGGCAGCGCAGCAAGGTGAGCCGTCGAATTTTTCACTTCGTGGTAGTTATTTAGTTGTTATAATAATGTTAGTAGCTGTAAGGACAAGACAATTTGTTAGTAAATCTAAATAAGAAATAATAATAGTAATATATATATTTAAGACACTACAAATCAACATATATATTTACAAAGTTATTATTACTACACACCAGACTACATTTTGATATCATTTATATTTAAAAATTTTGATAGAACTTGGATTAATTTTGGAGAAAAGTTAGTCAAGAGGGAATGGAAGTTAGTAGGAAGGGGGATTTTTATTTTGGAAAGCTTATGATACAAGTCAAAGGATTGGGAATTCGAAGGGCATGAGAAAAAGATATGGTCTAGGGTTCCATCATCAAGACCGCATTCACACAAAGAATTGTCACGAACACGGATCTTATTTAGAAATACTGGACTGCAACAGTGACCAAGTCTTAGTCTACACAAGGTTGCAACAGTTTTTCTTGACAATTTTGGACACTTAAAAAACCAAGGTTTCCGCTGGATGCTGGGTTGGTTACTGGCGTAGTAGCGGCCCTTGAGTTTTGAGCTTACCTGCCATACTGCTGACCATGAGTTGTACAGCTTATGTTTGGTGTCAGTCCGTAAGTCGTAACTATGCACCATGTAGTGTTTGTGATCCACCGGGTTAGATGTAGCAAATTTTGCCAGTGAGTCGGCGCATTCGTTGCCACCTATGCCCGAGTGACTAGGAACCCAAGCTATTTCAATGTTTAAACCGTTGTTCGAACAAATGTATAATAAATTAAGGATATCAAAAATAATTTTGCTATGAATTTTAGATTTAAGTTGGTTTTGAGCTAAAGCTTGTATGCTACTGCGAGAGTCCGAGAAAATTACTGAATTTTTAATATTATGCGTTAAAATGAAATTGATGGCTTCTAGGATACCTATGCATTCTCCTGTAAATACTGAGGCACCAGAGGCCTCAGTATTGGGCATTGGAATAAAAGGGCAATTTTTGAATTTTGAAAATATGTTGAAACACCTGTACATCCTGTTGAAGACAATTTGGATGCGTCCGTATAGAACAAATTCCAACCCTCCCAATATCTTTTAATGGCCCGATCGAAGTCGCCTTTTACGTCCTGGGAATTTTTGGAGATACCAAGTCCCAAAACGACCTTTGGCCTGAAATGGACCACCTCAAAAGCGGAAGAAAAGACCGGAAGAGTGGGGTATTGACAAACAGGCGATGAGAGGTGTTTAAGCTCTCTGTACCTATTCATCAATGGAATAGATTTATTATTCCAGTAGGATGATCGATACGTTCAGAGAGAGGTAGATTTGTTCCAAAATGGGAGGTAAAGGGTGGGACGAAAGGGAGAAAACTTTTGACAAGAAACGATCCGCTAAGTATTGTCTACGAAGGTTAAGAGGAGGTTCTGCACATTCTACCTGGAGACCATTTATGGGGGAGGATTTCATGGCACCAATGACGGTCCTCAGACATTTGGCTTGGACAGAATCCAGTTTATGCAAAGCTTCTTTGTTACATGGTTCAATTAAGTAACTGCAGTAATCGAGCACACTTCTGACCAGCGCATTGTAGACTAGTTTTAAGGTGTATGGATGAGCACCCCACCAGACACCTGCCAAAGCTTTAAGGACCGAGACTGAGCGCTCGCATTTTTTAACCGTGTTACTAATGTGATCCACTCCGGACAGTTTAGAATCCAGGGTAACCCCAAGAAACCTGGCCTTCTCCTCTATTGGGATAGCTTGACCGTCAATATTAATGTCGACTTGGGGGATGAGGCGTCTGCGAGTAAAGATAACTGCTGAACTTTTTGGAGCACTTAAAGATAACCCGTGACCTAAAAGCACTGGTTTAACGAGGACAAAGAGATATTAATGGACTGAGCGGCATCTTGTATAGAAGTGCCACAGACCAATAATGCAATATCGTCAGCATACTGAAGTATATTACAGTTAAAATTTAAACAGGAAGGAAGGTCAAATGTATAAATATTATATAACAGGGGACTAAGCACGGATCCCTGAGGAAGACCTTTCCAAACCGACCTCAGCTCAGAGTTTTCCCCGGGGATCCTGAGTTTAACACAACGATTTGAAAAAATATTGCCTATGATTTGACAAATCCTAGCCGGGATTCTCAGCTCTTGCATCTTCTGCCTGAGAAGTGGGAGGAGGACAGAATCATAGGCAGCTGAAATGTCTAAGAAAACGGCAACCACAGTCTCATTTTTGCTAAGGGCCAGTCGGATCATTGATGTGAGGGTACCCACACTATCAGCTGTACCCAAACCTTTCCTGAAGCCAAATTGAGTCGTTGGGAGCAGTTTCCTGTTTTTTACGAACCATTCTAGACGGTTTTTAATCAAATGTTCTAAAAGCTTAATAAGTATGGACGATAGAGCAATTGGCCTGTAAGAACAATGATCACTAGGATCTTTACCAGGTTTTAATATAGGGATGACGACTTGATCCTTCCATTCAGGAGGAATATAACCGGAAGGAGTAGGGGAATCCATCCACTCCAGGAGCAGAATCCTTTACATGGGCGAGAACCGATTTTTAACTCCCCCAGAGTAAATGGCCTATCCAGAGGGTCGTCCGATGCCAGCCGAGAGCTTGTAGCGGCACATTCGTCCATACAAGGAACATAGACTGGAGCCAGTTTAGAAAGAAACTGGTTACCCAGCTCCTCAGAAAGTATGCTCCCGGAGGGGGGCCTCAAACTACTCCTGAACGACTTCAGCTTACGCCACACGGCCGACGCTCTGGAGTGGAAGGACTCAGCGATCCACAATATTTTCGCCAACCTTCTCTCTTCTTATTCTTGAGCAATTTTCTGGACTTAGCCAAGATACGTTGAAAGGCAATGATGTTATCCAGGTTCATGTCGGAGTTGAAATTCATTCCTGGCCCTGATCACGGCAGAGCAATCTCTATCCCACCATGGCGGGGACGGAATTTTGTTGGTTGGCGGTTTTTTTGGAGGGAATAAGAGAATAATTTGGAAAAAGAGGAGAAGCATTCCTGAGCAGTTTCAGAATTAATGGATGGAAGGGAAGAGACCCGTAAGTCTATAATTTTGGAGTAGAGGTCCCAATCCACTGAGTTCAGCTGGTATTTTAACATTGGGGGGGAAATTTTGTCCGGAATAGTCTTGGAAGGGATTTCAACCATGATGGGATAATGATCACTCCCATAAGTCATATTCAAGCGACTCCAATTAAAAAGGCTGGCTATACTAGATGAGCAGAATGTTAGATCAACACAGCTGCTGTGCTGCCCTGGGGCGGATCTACGTGTAGCACTGCCATCATTTATCACACATAGATTAAGCTCATCTAATACATCCACTAGGCCTGTACCAAAGTTGTCGCAGGTTTCTGATCCCCATCTATAGTGATGGCCATTTAAATCGCCCATAATAAGTAATGGACCTTGAACATTACTTAGCAAACTTTTTATTGTAGTAAGATCTTCAATTTGTGGGTGTGCGATATAAAAACTAAAGATATTTATATCCTCGGCCTTAACAGCAACAACATTGATGTTGTCACCAACAAAGGGTAGAGGAATTGGGGAGAATGGTACTTTGTTATTAATGAACAAAGCACATCCCCCATAACCATCTGATCTGTCATGGCGAAGATCACTGAAACATGGAATTCTGAAATTACTATCAGAACGAAGCCATGTCTCAGCGATGCTGCAGATCGAAGGCTTGAATTTGTTAATAAGAAAGAGTAGGTCAGGTTTCCTGGGAGTAATACTCCTCACGTTCCATTGAAGGAATGTCAGGGGATGGAATATTATTTATATAATTAATGATTGATGTCAGTTTGTTGGCAACGTGGTTGGGTAAGGATTGTGCAGGATTAGCTAATACTGTAATTAGCATATTGGCGATAATATTGAGTATATTTTCAGACTTATCAGGACTGCTTGCGCCTTCCCTGGGGAAAGCGCAGCCATTTTGAGAAGGAGAGGAGTAGTCCTGAATAAGGGCTTGATGAGTCTGCTTATCATAGCTAGGTGAAAGAGGGGCATGAGATTTGGGTTTTAGAAAGACCGTTTTACGGTATGATTTTGGTACTTGGGAATCTGGGCTGGGATAGTTGTGCGAGGTAGGTATTGGTTTAGATTTATGGGACACTCTAGACACTTCAGCATACGATCTTGAAACTGGGTGAACAGGGAAAACCTGACTTGCTTCCGCATAAGAGACAGATTTCTCGGCCATAAGAGCTTTTATGCCCTTCTGCCGACCCAATTCAGGACAAGCCTTATCGTTAGCATAGTGATTGCCAGAACATGATACACAAATGGCACCATCAGTGGGAACTTGGCATCCATCGCCTGGGTGGTCTTGACCACATTTAAAGCAACGGGGTTTTGAGCGACAAACTGTCCGCGTGTGACCGAAACGACAACAATTAAAACATTGAATAGTCGGGTACATATATCTCTCAACTGGAAGGGCAGAATAAAAACAATAAACTCGCTTAGGCAAGACTTGCCCATCAAAAGTGAGAACTACAGTTTGAGTGGGTTTCCACTCTGTAACATCCAGAGAACTCACCTTTCGGTTCATTCTCCTTGCCTTTATAACGGGGCCGCATCCATCAGGAACCCTGATATTTTTAATCACCTCATCCTCCGTCCATTCGCTCGGTACATCTCTAACAAGGCCTAAACGGGTAATGTTAAATTGAGGAATTTATGCCACAAAGTTATTTTGAATTAGTGTACTACTTGTCAAGAAGCTGTTTGCGTCCTGGTGTGACTTAAACTCAACCGAAACACGGTTCCTTCCTAGGCGTTTGACACTACCTAGGAGGATGTTGCTGTAGTTGTTTTGCGTTAAAAACATGCCAAATTTTACCGGATGTAAAACAGTACCAGGTGTCTCGCCATCTTTTAAGGAAATGTGAACAACATATGGCGGATTATCCCTTAGTGTGTAAGACTGTCTTCCAATTTCTTATTTGGGTAATTTTGGAGGATTCTTTACAGTAGTCGGGGAAGAAGTGGCCAGTCTTTTTCTACTTGCAGATTCGGAATCCATTGTATCATTAAGCAGTTCGTCATTGGGGAGAGAAATCGTTAAAACCGGAGTGTAATTAAAGGGATCAGGAGGGTCAGGGGTTTTTTTTGGTACTCATGTCGGATACGGAATAAAATCTTTAAAATATAAAAAGTTAGTGATTACACAAACCATAAACTACAGAACACACACAGCGAATAGTCTCGATTGAAGTTCACACTTGTAAAATTCACTAAAATCGAAAAAATTCTTAAGACAAACAAAAGCACTTGTTAATCCTTCACCACTACCCACAAAACCCACATTGAGATCAAGGTCACCTCTGTTGGGACGCGGTTGACTGTCGTGTAGCAAGCCCTTAAGTCAGTGTTGTCTGTGGCTTGTCCACAGAATACATAATGTTGAATTTACTTGCCATAGATAATACGCTTAGTTACTCACTCAAGAGTGCTCAAGAGTCAGAGGTAGTATATATGTTCTGTGGTCAGAGGGGTGCTACACAGATAATACACTACACTTTTTACTGTCGTGCTCGAAAGTGCTTATTACCTACTAGTTAAACTACGATTGTTTACAATCTCAAAACCTGATATTACTGTATTCTATCACTATAACTAGCTCTTATTATGGATATTAACAATCCCCACAACCAAAGTTACTGGTTCGTCCTCAGAGAAGATCAAAGCAATGTCATATTCAGTAGTAATAACTTCACCATCCAGAATCCACAAAGTAAGTTTTGTTCCCAAACAATATTTAAATGTAGATACGTATCAATGTGCTGTTGGTGTACCTATTATAAGTAGCTCGTTTTACTGAAATAGATTATACTTACCTACTTTGTTTACATCAGTTACAGGGCAGGATGCAAGATATATTGTGGATACCGGGGACAACAGACAGTATATACAAATTAACGAGGCCCCTGTAGCTGTACAAGAAAATACTTCTGAAAATAGTGAAAAGGAGGTAATAAAAGTCAAAGATGATAACTTTTGGGATAGGAATAAAATAAAACTGTTACTTACATTGTGCTTGGATAGCAGATTTAAAAATATAACAAAAGACAAATCCGTTTGGGAAGAAATTGCTGTGCACTTGGGTATAAGTTCTGATGAATGTAGTAAAAAATATAGAAACCTAAGGAGAACTTACATAAGACTCCTGAAAAAGAAAAGATTGGGCAAAGAGATCAAATGGGTACACTACAACAACTGTGAAGAGGTATTTAAAGAATGCAAATCACTTCCACCATCTGTGTTGGAGCCATGGGAGGAGCACAAAGTGAGGAGATTGCTCAGTCTCTACTTAGAGAATTTGAGTAAGTTCCGAAGTCCTGACTGCTTGCAAAAAGATGTTTGGAGGGATATAGCATCACAATTAGGGACAACAGAGTACAATTGTTACCATAAGTTCAAAAATTTAAAAAGAGCATATTTTAATTGGAAAGAAAAAAGTAGGGAAACTGGTAAACCAATCAAGTGGCAATATCATAACTATTTTGAGAGAATATATTATAATTACAATCCGAGTGTAGGTCCCTGGGACAAAAACAAAACTAGGTTGCTAATAGAAGAGTACAAGCAAATAGCTGAAAAGTTTAAAAATCCGAGATACCAAAAGAAAGAGTTGTGGAAACAGATATCAGCATCAGTAGGGGAACGGCCCACAGACTGTGACAAAAAGTTCAGGAATTTAAAACAAACTTATATTAGATTAAAAATGAGAGCTGATACAGGGAGATGTATAACAAAGTGGCGCTATTATAAAGATTTTGAAGGAATATACAGTGGATCAAATAGTTATACAAGCTCAGATGGACCACCTACAGTTACATACAAATGGCAAGAAGATGATTATGTCAAGCAGCTTTTAAAATTCTATGTAGACAACAAGGAAAGATTTAGGGATCCTCTAGTCAAAAAGAAAAATGTATGGAGATTGTTTGCTCCAAAAATAGGCTTGTCTTCAGAGGAATGTGATCGGAAATTCCGCAACTTGAAACAAACTTACATTAGACTTGCAGAGAAAAAGAAAGAAACTGGAAAAATTAACAACTGGCCATATTATTGCTATTTTGAAAAAATATTTGATGAACCCACAGGAACAGGTACATGCAGCCATGGTGTGAACTTAGACGAAATGACGCTAACTGAAATAAAGAGAGTGATGCAACAAGTGCAGGACAGGAAAGACAATGACAAGTTTGAAAGTTTAATGCGGGCTGTGGAAGAGTCGAACAATATACAAAGGGAACGAAATAGAATATTACAGGCATTGTTAGATAAAAAGTGATGTGGTAGGCGCATAAGAGTACCGCCTCATTACTGCGAACGTTTTGTCGTCGCAATGCAAGGCACGTACGTACGTCTAGCCCGTGTCCCCGTCGTCGCACCGGAGCACAGTGGAACGAATGTATGGGAGCGGTTGGACGTAGACATGTCCGAAAAAAAAGAGTAAAATTATGCCAAACTAATGATGCCATCTTATTCGATTACTTAATGCCTTCATAACTTGTGGTGATGAATTTCTTCATAACTCCCATATTTCGGGAGTAATTTGAGAAAATGTGAAATTTTACTATGAAAATGAGTGTATCGAGCTCTCTCCCTCCTGATTCCGGGCTTGTTTCAAGTAGCGGTCTCTAATATCATAATGCTAATACTAAGAGCTATATTTAATACTAAGACACATAGTGCGCCAAATGTGCACTTTCTGGGATAAAGAGTGATGTTTATTTTATAACACAATTTTTTAATTTTTTGTTTATTTTGTTGATTAAAACCGTTTTTCTAAAGGTTTACCTTATTACAATAACATTTCTGATCAGCCAATTAGAGAAGATATAAGCTAATTAGGATATATAATTAGGGACTTAAGGTTTACATATAAAACTGATGCACTAATGATTACTGATAAGAACATTGCTATTATTTAATTACTAAATGGCTCTTAATACACTAATTTAGCATGCATCATTTACTAATTATCACAATAACTAATTACCTTGCAATATTTAACAAAGGATACCTGGGATACCTGGATTTTATATAAATAGGTCACTATTAGTAACTTTAAAATCAGTGTTGATTTACACCTCGTTGTATCCAAGCTAATCTCGCAATGTATTTTCCAAATTTTAATACAAATCTTGATATTCACGTTGCTTTATGCGCACGCGCACATAAAGATTTACGCGACTTTAACTATTTGTTCAGTGTTTTAAAAGATAACAGTTGTGTTCAGTTATGTGAAAGTGCTGAAACAAGTTTAAAAGACTGGTGTCGTCGATTTTGCTACCGCATTTATGCAAAATGGACACAGTCTGGAAGAAGCACAGATAAGTTTCGGAAGAAACATGAGATTTGGCTACAGGCTGCAATTCAATGGCCGGAATTACAGAATGAAAATATGGAACCTTCTACAGAAAATATAAGTGACGTCATCGAGCCCATAATTTCTCCTGCTAAATCTGATGCTTCAACTTGTACACATCCTAGTCCTCGTAAATCTTTTGAGGACCTTAGTAACCGGCAAAAAAGAAGACGCACCACTGAAGATAGTCTTTCATGCAGCAGTAGCAGCGCTGAAATTATGTTTTCGGCCGAAAGGGCGCTTCAAAAGGCAGGACAAAGCGATACAGCTTATGTTATGAAATACTTGACGGAGAATCCAGAAGAGGCCTCAAAAATCAAAGCCTTCATTGAAGGTAAATCAATTCAGGTACGGGAAATATCCCCTTTGAAGGCATTGGCTCTTTATGTATCGATGAACTTATCGAAATGGCGCTATAACACTCTTCGGGATTTCAACACTCAAGAAGGAGCTCTTCAATACCCGAGTTACTACATGTTGGTTAAAGAAAAAATTAAGTGCTATCCGGCCAAAGAAGATCTCACAGTTACAGAGAGCTCTGCAAAAATCAAATTACAAGCCTTGATGGATTTAACCTCAAGAAGACTTATTAGGTCGTTAGAAACCCCTGTTGATCCCAATCAACAGCTCGTATTGACCAGCAAATGGGGTTTTGACGGATCATCTAGCCAAAGCATTTATCATCAAAGGACGAGTGAAGATGAGCAAATCGATCTTGCTAGTAATTTTATGATTAGTCTTGTACCACTGCGGCTCGTCTCAAAAGGTGTAACAATTTGGGAAAACGAGCGACCATCTTCCACTTCATTTTGCCGGCCAATATTGTTTAAGTTTATAAAGGAAACCAAAGAAAATGTGCAGAGAGAGATGGCTGAAATCGAAGCAGAGATTGAAGCCTTAACTCCATCCACCATCACTGATGGAATTAGTGTCAAACACCAACTGCTGTTGACAATGATTGATGGTAAAATTCATTCCATTATATCCAATACAGCAGCTTCAGTGTGTGACATATGCAAGGCTTGTCCTAAAGAAATGAATAATTTAGAGTTAATCAAAGATAAACACGCAAACGAGGACATGTATAAATATAGCTTAAGCACCCTTCACGCTTGGATTCGCTCAATGGAATGCTTATTACACATTTCCTACAAATTAGACATAAAATCATGGCAAGTAAGGGGTGATATAGCAAAAAGGCAAGTTGATGACAGGAAGAAAAGAGTTCAAGAGGCTGTAAGAAGAGAAACGGGCTTACTTCTCGATGTTGTGAAACAAGGCAGTGGATCCACCAACAATGGCAACTCGGCAAGGAGATTTTTTGAAAACTACACTAAATCTGCTGAACTGACCGGAATAGATGCTATGCTTTTAAGAAAAATCTGTGTGATCTTGCAGTGTATTTCATCAGGAGAGAAGATCAACGTAACTAAATTCCGAGAGTTCTGCTTTGATACTGCTAAGCTTTACGTGGAGTTATACCCATGGTATTATATGCCTTCTTCACTTCATAAAATTTTAATGCATGGGCCAGACATAGTTCAGAACATGTCAATTGTGCCCATTGGTTTTCTATCCGAAGAGGCATCTGAGGCTAGAAATAAAGATTTTAGAAAATATAGAGAGGGGCATTCTCGAAAGCATAGCAGTATCTCATGCAATGAAGATATTATGCACAATCTTTTACTGTCTTCTGATCCACTTGTTACAAGTATCCGTCCAAAAGGAAATAAGTTTGTAAAAAAATCTTCTTTTAAGGAATTTTATGAGCTTACGGATTCTGAGAAAAGTGATATCGAATTTGTTAACATAAATGATTTAGCGGACATCGATTCTGAATTTGAATTAATTGATGATGATGATGATGACGAAGATAATTAAATGATGTTATTGTTTTAAAATGTGTAACTTAGTAAATTAGAGCTTACGTCTTAATTATTTATTGTACTTTTAATGAAACTAGGTAATTTATTATCAACTTACTTAAAAGTCATACTCTCATCAGTTCTTGTGAATATTTTTGTTAATATATATTTCTGTATATATATAATATATTTATAGACCTCTTAATAAGTCTGTCTGCGGTTTAAAGTAAATACAAATGGGGAAAAAACGTTTTTTTTTTTAAATTTTCATTTCCTTTTATCCCAGAAAGTGCACATTTGGCGCACTATGTGTCTTAGTATTAAATATAGCTCTTAGTAATAGCATTACGATATTAGAGACCGCTACTTGAAACAAGCCCGGAATCAGGAGGGAGAGAGCTCAATACACTCATTTTCATAGTAAAATTTCACATTTTCTCAAATTACTCCCGAAATATGGGAGTTATGAAGAAATTCATCACCACAATTTATGAAGGCATTAAGTAATCGAATAAGATGGCATCATTAGTTTGTCATAATTTTACTCTTATTTTTCGGACATGTCTACGTCCAACCGCTTCCATACATTCGTTCCACTGTGCGGAGCTCCGACAGCGCAGCGCATCTCCCTCCTCCAATTAGTCTCTCGTTCGTCGATCCGTTGTAACGTCGCGTACGACGATGCAACGCATAATAATGTGGCATCTCACTAAAAATATACGTAAAACGACGCAGCGTTGACGCTGCGACAACGCAACGCACTAATGGGCCTCGTTCTAAGACATTGTGCAAACCATCATATAGCTAATGTGGACAATTTGATTTCAAGAGTTAAGGTAGAAATTCATAAAGGGGTCTTCTGAGGGAGAAATAAAAGATGTGAAAATGTTTAGAAATGCTTTTTATTGTTACCGTTCTTATGCTTTTATAATGTATATGTACAAACAAACTATAATAGATTATCAGTTTTCATTCTGAAATGAGAAATCGTTAGCAAATTCAATTACATTTTGACCGGTAGCTATTCCATACAAAATGATCAATGTCTTAAAAGTACACTGATTATGCTTAATTATGTCTTAACTTAAAAATACATCTGTGAATTTAAGACTTACTTTAATATTAAATTTGACATCCATAACACTATACCACAGTAAGGAATGGAAATTTAGTTTAGAAAAAAAAAATAAGTGAAGAAATCACACTCGATCATCGGTAACCACTCAGGATCGGATCGATAAGTTTACAGATACCTCGACCAGTAAGTAACTATCACGAACAAATACTCACACTTCCACTCACCCAGGCACGCTCGAGTCGATACAACGCTAACCTAGACTGAATTACCACACTATGTCATACAACTAAGAGATACGCCGGCCGCCGACCGCGCCCGTCCGCTCGCCACCGCGCTGCACTGCCAGCTACTGGCCTGTGAGGTGCTAACGTCAACGAAATATCTCCAATAATTACACTAGGTAAAGTATACCTAAAGTTTAGTGATCGAGGATGTAGTCAGTCTTAAATGGAATTGGTCTGTCTGACTCTGTTTCGGGCGCGCGTGCTACGCGTCAGCAAGCGGACGGGCGCGGGCCGGCGGGGCGGGCGTGGCAGGCGGTTCACTTCTTGGCGTTCTTCTTGGGCGATGGAGCCTTGCCTTTAGCGTTGTTTGACATTTTCGACTTTTTGCCTTTAGGCTCTCCCTCTTCATCATCCTCATCCTGTAATAATAATATTTTTTTATATTAACTTGTTTTAAGACCACATGCCAAAATATTCAACCCAATCAAAAATGAATTAATGTATTATGTATATGCAAAAAGGCCACCTAAAGCACAGGATGCTTGTCAGTATCCCTATAATTTACTTTCACAATGCTAGATGGCCATTTTTGCATATCTAAATGTGTTATCAGCTATCAGAAGGTAAAGGTTATTTTACTGAATGAGTATACAGAAAACCAACAGCCAATTATCATGACAATTTCTTGAAAATACAATTTAGACACCACAGCGTACAAGCCCAGTTGTATGAAAAATGACAGTGAAATGAAATTAATCAACTTAATTTATGCCCCAAAGATTTTATTACAATCTTACATGAACTGTCATTGTTTAACAGAACTGGGCCTCAGGTCCTTTTCCCTCTGTAGAGCGTGTACAGAACCAGTCACTTTTGTAATTTGATATTAGTTGAAGGTTTTCAGTACCTCATTAGTCTTGCGCTTGCCTGCTGATGCTTTCCTTTTATTCTCATCTTCCTGTAAATTCAGCAATCTACTTTATCACTGGCAAAATTTTGAGTCCATTAAATATTGGCATGTCACTAACTATTCGGGCATGTTGAATGTTGAAAACAATAAAAAAAAGCCCTAAGAAATGTTAAGTGGTGTTTGAAACCTTTTGCATGATCTTTATTAGGTACTTGTAAGAATGTCAGGGTATTGTACGTACCTTGAATTGAGAATCATCTCCTTCCTCTTCATCTAACATCTCCTCCTCCATCTCCTCCATGTCTTCAAACTCCTCCACAAGGGCACCTAGTAGATGCTGGCCAATCAAATGCACTGGACCTGATCCCTGTACAACACAATGCTGTTAAGTTTATGCATGATTGTACACATTAGTTTAAATTGTTGTCATATATAGATCAGACAAATGCCTCAAGCGATCACAAGCAGGCGGTGCAACAATCAAAACGACGTCGCGCGCCCATCAAATTACCAATGGTTGTTTTTATCATCATTTCAGTCTTATTGAAACTTTGCAGATAAATTAAATTATCTCACAAAACATTGTAGGTACATAAAATATAGTAACTAATTATTTGTTCAGAAATAACCTAGTTATCATGAGTAACAATGACTCATTTTCTACAAATAATAAGTTTGAATAATCCCAATCTTTTCCTTAGGAACAACTTAAAATAAACTGTAGTTAAATAAATATTTACGTAATTACCTGAATAAGAGTAAATGTGACAGGGGCATCTGGGAATTCAATGTCAAGACGTGCATGTCTTGTCTCACCCGCCTTCAATACAGCCACCGGGATCTTGACAGACTCCTGCAGTGACATTGTTTCGACCTGCACATAAAACAAAGGTCAAATCAAGCTAGCAGCATTGCTTAGATGATGGTAAGTTTTGATTAGATGATTGATAGTCAATAGAGATAGGACTGATAGAAAATAATAACTGAATGAGTCATACTTTATCAGTACTCATTTAACAGATAGTGTTAAATGAGTACTGATAAAGTGAACAATTAGATAGTGCAAATTACCACATATAACCTGTCAATGATGTAATACACTCTAAAGAAACTATTCAAAATTATTAGTAATCTTTTATTACCATAATATCTGTCAGCCCTTACAGGTAAATGATATGGTGTACACAAATATGAGGCTAACACAATGTAGTTCAAATTTGAGGAAAATCTGAGTATAAAGAGACGGCCAACCTCCAAACACATTTTTTGCATCATCCTTTAGTATTGAATTTATGTCTAAGAACTTAAGTTTTCCACAAGCTTACTTATGCTGGTGCTACACTATCGCATTATCGCGATCTATACTTCGCGCGCTCTTTGATGCTCAGCGAGACGTCGAGCAGTGTGCGAAAGAGAGCGCGCTAAGTTTGGTTCGCGATAACGCGCCAGTTTTGTCCCAGCATTAAACAAATAACACCACATACCTGAACAACATTGAGTTCATCAGGCTTGGCATCTGGACCCAACAGTGCCTGACGTATGAGCAGCTTGTTGCTGCGGGGATATTCCGCCTTCGCCTCTGGGTCCCATGTCTCGGACTGATGTGACGCCGACAGAGTTACACCTGAAACATTCACCAACCTTGTGAACATGTTTGACGGAACTCATCTCATCCAATCTGTATCGCATAGCGTGAGACATGGCGGCCTAGCAGCGGGCGACCGCATCGCACAAACTCGTGTTCATTTTGTAATCATAACCTCAAAACGCTGACATCGCGGCGCCGACATAAACAACAGCGGTGCTCAGGTGCTCGATGCGAGCTTTGAATCGGCGGGGTTGGCATTTTAGCAAATGCTTGACGACTCAACGGCATGTAAACTGTCGCGGCTTGGACGCCGCGCATTCAAATTGCGCGCCCAACCACCACTGACTTCGCACATTTCAAACGCACCATGCGTTAGGAAAAAATCAATAGCACTCCTCTTGCGAATGATGGAGAATTAATTCGTAGCTCAGAAACGCCATTACGAACTCATAGAAGCCAATTCATTTCCTTAATCAAAAATGGCGGCAAGTCGGTTACAACTTAAAATACGTTAAATTTACAACCTGCAATGAGCACAAAGGATGAGACGTTGTGATAACACAACAGATAGCGAGTGAAAAAGATATCCACATATATTGTGAAATAAAATGGCGAGAGCCGGGTGTCAGAGCTGACGCTAATGTTATAATCAGATTTCAGAACAAAGTACAATGCGAAAAATGCAAATAAAACTATGAAAGTAAGCGCAATGGTTTATAGATTAGGACTTACCATAGAAATATTCGTCCGACATGGTGATTTCACTAATTTATTGAGATTTTTGCGACACGTTCACGTGCGATGCCGGCGCACACAAATCTGGAGATCAATGTTGCCAACTTGTGTTTCGTTCGGTCCAACATAATTTTTTGTCCACCACCCCACTTTCAAAATCACCACTTAGAATTTTACAAAACATTCAGATGTACTTGAAATTTATACCTATTTTTGCACAGAATTCTTTCATAAAATAACAAAATTTTGTCCTAAAATTCCACTTGTTTAGGAAAGATTCAACATGGTTCGTATTTCTAATATTTATAAGTATATAAAACTAAAAGACATTGAGTATAATTCTTAGTAAAATTCAAAAATGTTTACAAAACGTTAAAAAATTGAGATTGACTGCTGGGTGTCGAAGTGTTTGTGTATTTTATATAATTATGCGTATCGATTAATTTTGATGAGAATATAGTTTGAATAAACGTAACGAATATGTTCGAAGCATTCTAAAAATATTTATAAAAAGAGTACCCAGGTTCATCCCACTCCTTCAAAACTGGAAAATACCCTTCAGTTGGCAACATTATAGCAACAAACTTTTTCATAGACAATGACTGCTACGTTCTGAAACCACTAGCTATGAAAAATTTTGGCTGCTTACATAAAAATGACTAAAATATTCATCATGATGTATTTGTATTCACTATCAGTCACCGCTTTAGGAACCCGTTACCATTACGCATCTTCATCTTGCCATTCTTCTGCGTTTAACATGTATTTTTCAGTTCCAGTCTTAAGATCTATCACCAATACCTCTTTTGAGTTTGGAATACATAGCCTAGTATTTAGTACTAGGTACTTGGTAGAAAGTACTAGGAAGCTCTTTTTGAATGAGATTGTCCGGGAAAGTTCCTACACTCGAAAGAATAACTTTTACTGCGGGTAAATAACATATGAATGCCGCATACCGGTGAAATAGCAGACGTGACTCATGCCTGATACATTTTATTTAAAAAAAAATCCGGGATGACAATACACCCGACTGTGATTCCTCTGGTATCGTAGATCACAGAGTATGTAGGTACATTATTAAGTTTACTAATGGGCCTGACCTACAGGTTTGACATTTATAATCAAATAAAACAATCTCACTTAGATTTAAAAATATATTACTAGCATAGTGCACTTAAAGCCGATCTCACGATACAAGAATCTGAAACTGACCTATGTACCGTACCTCGAACATGCGGCGAAAAAGTTCTATGAATGTACTTAAAACTCTTAACATCTTCGAGCGTTTGTAATTTTAACTTTGAATGAAAAGAGTGACGATTATTTTTTTCTTCTGACTTACTTCCAGTCGGTGTTTGTTTATCAATCGGACAACACTTCTCTGAGTGCTCTTGTATTACATTGTTGGGCGAGTCTTGCTGAGATGTAAGATATATTTTTAGTTGAGTATTTTCGTAATGCAAACTGGCGTTGATTTGCAATAGTTTTAAATACTTTTTACTGTCTGGAGAAACTGAAGCAGATTTTAGTAACTTATCTAGAAGACTATTTAGGGTTTTTCTATTGTCTTGTAACAATAAAATAATATTCTCACATGTCTGAAATACAATAAAAGTAGACGTCTACAAGTGGCCATGAGAAAAGATAAAGAAACGATGTTTAGCGTAAATTGATCATCATATTATCTGAAGTGTGGGCGGTTTTTAACCGTACCTCAAACTCAAAACATTTATTTCAATTCAACCATTTACAGGCACTTTTGAATTGTCAAAGAGTCTGTCAGAAAGATGAAGTTAATTGCCCATTCCAAAACGTAGATCTCTATGGAGAAGAACGGGCAAGAAACTCCAAGGACAGTCTTTTAAATATAGATATTACAAAATCCTGGGCACATCATTCTTGTTGCTTCTATATGTGAGAACAACGTACAAAAAATAATCAAAAGCAATTGAAAATATAAGATTAAAAATAAGCCCTGGCAGATAAGAGATGACCAGTTTCAACTGACGGCGCCCGTTCACGAACATGACGCGTGGATTAGCAAAATCCAGCTCAACCATTGATCCAACACACTTACCACCATCAGCGAGACATTTAAGTGAGCATGACATACTCTTAACTGTCGTGCTCTTTCAAGTCAACATACATCTTAATAACTTAATAAATGGCTCCATGGTCTCACATTTACAAACATAAAAATGCTTTTAAATTATACAAAACTATAGGTTGCAATGTATTTAAGAAATTAATAGAATTTTACCACCAAAAAGAAAGAAAATCGTTTTATAGCACGCGGCAGTATGTAAATGCTACGATGGCAACCCAGTGCGGTTACCCGGCCGCCCGTCTGAGAGCGCCCGCGCAAGTTCCAGTAAGTTCGAATAGTAATCGTGAGTTAGTCAAGTAAGCTACCCATCAGCGAGCGAATGTGCGCGCGCTTTAACTCAAAAGTTCTGTTAGATTTAAACTTATGTGATTCGTGTAATTATAGTGTCATTCTTAAGCACCTGCGTTTCTCTTACACCTGTTCCCCGGCTATCATTACTAATTGGAGCATTCAACAATTTACTTGGTAAAACAAAAATAAACATTAACTTCGTAATGTCAAAAACAAAATTAAAAAACGGGGAAGCAACTATTCCAAATATTAAAATTTTAACTAGTGAGCCCAATTGGCTGTGGAGCAGGACCAGCATTAAGCCAAGCATTTTTATCTACGATATAATCATCCAACCTTGTCTATATAGTGTGCGTTTAATGCATGTTTTAAATTTCTTCTTATTTAGTTGAAGAATATCGAGTGGTATTTTATTATAACATTTTACACAGTACCCCATAAAAGAAGTGTGTACTTTAGAAAATCTAAAACGTGGTTGATCTAATTTGTTCCTATTTCTAGTGTTAAAATTATGCCTGTCACTTATCTTACTAAAAAGATGTAGATTTTTTCGAACATAAATAATGTTTTCATATATATACTGACAAGGTACCGTCATGATGTTAATTTTCTTAAACAGTTCCCTTAGAAAACTCAAACTCAAAGCATTTTTTCAATTAAACCATTTACAGGCACTTTTGAATTGTCAAAGAGTCGGTCAGTGAGTCAGAAAGTTGAAGCTAATTGCCCATTCCAAAACGTAGATCTCTATGGAGAAGAACGGGCAAGTAACTCCAAGGACACTCTTTTAAATATAGATATTACAAAATCCTGGGTACATCATTCTTGTTGCTTCTATATGTGAGAACAATGTACAAAAAATAATCAAAAGCAATTGAAAACATAAGATTAAAAATAAGCCCTGGCAGATAAGAGATGAGCGACTCGCGTCTGCGGAGGTTGTAGATGGCTCTGACGGCCGTCTTTTGCAGAATAAAGATAGAATCAATATCTACAGCACGTCCCCATAACAAAATACCGTAAGACATGATGCTATGAAAGTAACTAAAATTAGTTGGCGGATTTTCCAAACAGCGTAAGCGGCTGAACTTAGCCGCCCTGCAAGTGATGTTAAGTGAGAACCCCACTGTAGTTTGGAGTCAAGCGTTATCCCCAGGAAAACCGTTTTTTCGACGAATTCTAGTTTCTCCTTATTCAATACAACGTGACATTCACTACTTCTAACAATCGGTAACGCGAATCTTATGCATTTAGGTTTCTTCTCATTTAATACCAAATTATTTACAGTAAACCAATTATGGACCTTAAGCATAGCGTTATTTACGTCGTCAAGCTCCTGTGTATGTCTGTTTACTTTAAAAATCAGTGATGTGTCATCAGCAAATAACACCATTTGTGGTCGGTTTTTCAGTAAATTAGGTAAATAATTTATATTTACTAAAAAGAGGAACGGACCCAATATCGAGCCCTATGGAACACGCATTTTGACTTTTAAACCCAATGAATTTACACCGTTTATTTGAACTTGCTGCAGTCTAACATTCAAATATGATTTCACTAAGCTCAGCGCAAGTTTATCTAGTCCGTAATGCTCAAGTACCTACTACCTAGTACGTGTTACTTGATCGGTGTAGCGTCGCGGTTAGCAGCATTAAGCCGGGTCTGCTGCGCGTGTTTTTGTGTAAGGTTTTGAAAAAAACACGAGCAAGAGACCCAGCTTTACTGTACGTTTACACTGGCGCAACATTCACATAAAAACATATTGAAATCTCTATTTCCTGTCAAACATTTTATCTAACATTGACAGAAAATAGAGATTTCAACATGTTTTTATGTGAATGTTTTACCAGTACAAACACACGGTTAGCAGTCATAACTGCTAACCGTGTGTTTGTGTGGCCTAGCGCGTACTTTCATGCGTTTCTTTTTTTATCTCCTTGCGATATAAAATACGTGGCAAATTTGCGGTGTACTCACCGCAAATTTGCAGCGGGAGGTCCAATATGAATGCGTTTTTTTATCGCAATGCGCGCAATTCTGTGTCTATGACATTCCACATTTGTTAGATTTTTCGGCAAAAAAAAAAACGAGAATGATTTACTAATTGGAACAAAAATTATAAATAATATATACATATATAATGAAATGAGGGGTACCTTTTTGTTTTGAACCTGTAATTTTTCGAATTGCTTTTGGAAAAACATTTTGCTCGATTTTATTTTTAAATACTTAGCACCAATATTATAAATTACTTCATCCTTGGCTTTTAATTCGTCAAGTAAGGAGTCCTTTACTTGATCTTTGGTTATCTGGAAATAAGTTTTTTAAAGAACGTAATAAAAGTACTAAGAACTAAAATATATTCTGGATTTACGTACTTGAAGTAGGTACGTAAATTCAGAATATACTTTAGTTAGTCGACTAATGACAAAGTTGATTAAATAATAAGTATGGGTTAAAGTTTAGAAACGTGCCGCCTCATTAGCGGGTAGGGGAGGATGGTGTGGCGCGGTGCTTCTTTTCTCATTTCGTTTTTATTTTATTTTTTTCTGGAAAACTTTAAAGGCTTTTGCTAGCTGTGATAATTATATACGCGCGGTCCATATAGTACAGTTGAGTCAATATTTACGTCCCTAATGTAAAAAAATATATGTAATTTTGTATTTTTAAAGACAATGCCGCCGGCAAAAAAAAGTTATAAAAGGTTCAGGAGACCCTCTAAAACCCCCGAAAAGCCTCACATTCTTTCTAGCAAGTCAGCACGTTTCTAAACCCAACCCTACCCAAGTAGGTATTATTAGTTACTTACTTCCTTACGTTCTTGAGCGTTTATTTCGTTTTCGTCTCGTTTAGGTAATCTCTTAATCTCGTTGATGAAAAAATCCTTTTCCTTAGAATGAATGTCCCTAAAATTTCGTTAAAACTTTCAATACTTCGATGTAAATAATCTAATATTTTATGGTATTTATAACCACAGTCCTTCAAGAAAAGGTACAAGCATTTTTCTAATGTAGGTTAATCTCAAGATAGACAAAACAGCTTCCTGATAGGAGACGATGAAGACTGATGGCCATCAAATGTAGACAGTGTAGATAATGATAATTAAGAAACCGAATTCTGTGGTTTTTAGTATTTCTTTAGTCCTAATACAAAATTTACTGAAAACATATTATAGTAACGCTTGCGTTATTATTAAAAACGCGCCTGTGGGGAGAGGCTTTATTATTCTGTAATGACGTGAAGCAGAATGATGGCGTTATTATTATTCTGCCTACCCGCACTTGCGGCTAAACGGGTGTGCCGTGTGATGTCGCGAAAGAATAGATATTTGTTCACCTTTCATCTACAAGCTGTTGATGTAAGTTCCTATTTGTTCTTTGTGCACTTTTTAATTCAACATATATTTTTTCTTTTTCACGAGCTAGCGTACCTATGGCTGCATCTCTACTTTCTACAGAAACTTTTAAGGAATCGATAGTTTGCTTGAGTAACTCTAATTCACTTTGCAATTTCGCTGCTTCCTCCGGCTTCTTCTGACTTTTCCCCGAAGATGACGAGGACCTCAACGAACTTTTCGACAAAATGCGTCTAAAATTCATTCGAATTTATATACCAAATTTTTTACTTATTACTAAATCATTTTAAAACATTCCAGCTTGGAGTAAAAAAAACTATTATTTTGTAAATGCGGAAAACAGTTGTACCAAAAATTTGTCATTTACATGACACTATTCGTCATTTGTGAATTTTCATTAGTTTCACCACAGATTTTCACTGTGTGCGCTTTGAATGTTTTGATCACAGATAACTCTAGACAAGTCGGAGGTTTTGATTCGTTTCATTACTTGAAACGGAACGCATAACCATAGACAGAAACCTTTTACTTTTTTTTAGGGTAGTCATTTTGAATTTATGGTCATACTCTAATATTATTGGTTGCCTTGTTAGTACATTCGGAGATTCACGCTTCTCATTGGCAGAAAAGTAGGTTTAGTGAAAACCAGTAACTTTTATCCAATTACAGTTCGCTAATATGCAATTTTGACAAAAAGTGAGTGAGCCATCTCGTTTCTTTGAATGACACCTAAATTGACACAAAATTTGTCAAAATACCGTATAAACATAATTGCCTCTATCTCCATTGTTTCTTTTATGTTTTCTTCCGTCTCCCCCGGGTTTGTTTTATCCATTGTTTGGCAATTTTCATGAGCAAAACCGTTCTAAGTTGATCGTCACATCGTCAGCACAGTGTGAGTAATTCGTATTGCTCTAGTAGTCTTGACCTTATGCCATCGCACTCTCGATGTTTTATGTTGTGTAACGACGCCAAAATTCTAGGTAGAACGATGCCAAGTTTCATATCAACAACCTCGGATCTATAATACATAAGTTTCGCATTCACGTATGTTGTGTCGCGATCTGTCAATGAGACCAATAAGAAATTCTTGAGGTGAAATTATCACTCTCCTTTTTATTTCTCAGTCCGTGAGTATGTGTTGGTATTCACAGTGGTCAGTTCATGGTTTATGTTTCTTTTTAGGTCACAGGAAACTGTCTACAGGCGCACGTAAAGAAACAATCGTCACACACCTGTGTCAATAGAAGCTTAGCAATACTTAAGAATCTTGTATGATGAGAACCTCATAGTAGTTGATTGTGAAGTGTAGCGCGTGAAGTTGTATTCTCAATGTTATAATTGATGGTAAGATGAGTGAGGAGGGGCAGAATGATGGGAGCAGGAACAGCGCGTCGCTCGGCGAGCCGGGCGTGCCACCGGGGGCCGAGTGCGCCACGCTCGACGCCTCCACCAACGTCTCACAGACCACCATCAGCCAGGTGATTCACACAGCACAACCCCACTACATTACACACTATAGTACACAGGCATACCAACAAGTGATTACACTCACTTGAACATGTTTTTCTATCACTTATAGTTTGAAGAGGGATAGAACTATAAGTCAAAGTGTGACTGAGCTTGGTGCCATCCTTGTGACTGTTTAATTTAAAATAACCACTCTAGTAAACAAAGAACAAAATGTTAACATTTGGACATTAGGACATTTGGACTGCAAATATTTGCAGGTACCTATACACTAAAGTGAGACATCAATTATTGTACCTAATTTTGCAGTACATGTGGTGTTGATCCTTGCGAGCTGCTAATTCTCAATTAAATAGGGTTCTTGCAGAGGTACCCGGTAGATTTTGCATCTACTGTGTTATGTGACATTGTCATAATTTATCATAATTCTTCATAAGGACAACATTGCAAATCCATGGAAATAACAAATATCATATAAACATTCCTGGAATGAGATTGATATATTTTGGTGAAATCTGTCTGGCCTTTTGTGTGTCCTTTTAATTCCTCCCATGAAGGTACTTCATATGATACACAATAATGATCTGTATTTTTAAAGGTTGACCTTGAACATGTCAAAATATCAATCTAAACTAATAATGTAAAGAGAAAAGATTTGATTTTCGGTATGTGTGTTTGTAATGAATAAACTCAAAAACTACTGAACCGAATTTAAAATTTCTTTCACCAGTAGAATACTATATTATCACTCAGTAACATAGGCTATAAATTATAAGGATATCACGCATTGCAATGAAATTCTCATTACTACTCTCATTAACATAAACTCAAGGGAAGTAGGAACAAAGCTGTAAGGTCACATGTCATGTACAATGAGTGTTGTACAGCATGAGGTGCTTGTCTGACCTAATAAGTAGTCACATTATCATAATGACCTTGCAATTGTAATGCAATTCAGCTTCCATGTGGTACTGCACAGGATTACATTTCGAGTTCAAATCAACCATTTCAGAATGTATTTATTTTAAATATGCTTTTGTTAAAAAACTAGCTGGATAGTTGATTAAAAGTATGAGTAAAATGAAGAAAACATCAACACTTAACTGTGATTGTAAATTATTATTTAATCAAAATTGTGACTGATCTACTGCCAAAGGTAATTGAAGCATTGGAGCCAGAAGGCAGGATACTGATTAGTCAGTAGTTGGTATCAGTTAACTGCTCATTAAGGATAATTTATGGACTTTGGTTAATTTACTGAGATAAAGTAAATCAACTTAGTTTATAGCTCCACAAGGTGCCAGTCTATAGAACTGCACCATGGTGTTGATTGCTCACTTTTTGTACAAGAATTACTAGCTAAGGGTAAAGCAGTATTTAAAAAATATGCAATCAAACTTTTTGATTTAAAATATTAGAGATACCTATTGTGTTAGCACACATTATCACACTGTTAATGTATGCATGCCATTAATGTATGGATTGCTTTCATTGCCTGGTCTAGTTGTCTAATCTAAGATATCAGCGTAAATGATACCTCAAAAGAAAGAGTGATTATCAAATATGTTTTCAAAAAGGTTTGAACAAAAAAAGCACCCTCTGTTTTTTTTTAAATAAGATTTTTTTAAAGTATTTATATATATTTTTTACAATTTTTATGAACTTTAAATGTCTGATGACACAGAGGCCTAAAACATGTTTTGCTAGATTGCTTACACATTACTTTAATTAAATAAAGCAAAAATGAATTCATTTATCATTCAATATGGCCCTAAATAAGCAGTTTAATTAAAATTTTGGGAATTTCCGAAAAAAAGAACATCAAAATTTGGTTAAATAAAATTGGTAAGACTTTGTCTAAGATAACCATGGATTAAATGGTTCTAAATTGTCTGTACTATCTTTCCCTTTAAAGCTTCGTACGCATATAAAAGCAGCGCGAGATTTAGGATGCTATTATAACTAGAACAATAATTGAGGAGTAAGCCGACGTTCGCACGGACGAAATAAAATCGCGGCGGAATTTTATCGCGCCCTGGATTTTCAACTCTCTGTGTTAAGCCGAGCGTTGAGAATCCAACGCGCTGGGACGCACTCTCGTCCCAGCGCGTTGAAAAAACACACTGTTGTTTCAACTGTTGGCGCTAAGCGTTGAAAATCCAGTGCACGAAAAAAAATCGCCGCGATTTTATTACGTCGGCTACGACATGGTAGAATTCTGCCACCTTTCGGCCAATGCACGCGTATAGTAAGCAGTACAATCAAGAAGTATTCAGTAGTCCGGTATCTTTAGTACTCTTTGCAGTAGTCTCGTCGCGATGACGTAATCAGCAACATATAATTGCTTCAGATGACAGCAAGCTCTGTGCCGGCGACAGAGGGCGCCAAGTGGTGCTGCGACGTGTGTACCTACGAAAACTTCCCACTCTCACGAAAGGTATCCATCTACTCCATTGTAACACTTTTTCAAGTTCATACCACTTTTAAACCCGCGGCAATCATAGAATCAAGTGTAGAAGGCTCATTTACCTACGTTCCGATCACAGATTGCATAACTATACAGAAACTCGTCATGCGCCATGGGTCATGTTCGTGAACGGGCGCTGTCAGTAGGGGCTGGTCATCTCTTAGCTGCCATGGCTTATTTTAATTAAATTTTTGAATTGTTTTACTTTTTTATTACGGACGCTTTTAACGTTCTGCATCGTTCTCACATTTATAAATTCAACATGAATGATGTAACCAATATTTTGTAACCATATTGTGATTTAAAAGAGTGTCCGTGGAGTTTCTTTCCCGTTCTTCTCCATAGGTACCTACTACGCTTTGAAATGGGCAACTAGCTTCATCTTTCTGACTGACTGACCCCTTGACAATTCAAAAGTGCCTGTAATTGGTTAATTTGAAATAAATGCTTTGAGTTTGACTCGACTCCATACCATACTCCTTTGCCTTTGCATACATACGCAAATGCAGTAGCGTTGTCGACTATCTGTTTAGTATTGTGATCTGATTCAATGGATCCGCGGCTATTAGTACACATTAAACCGACGTTCGCACGGACGTAATAAAGTCGCGGCGGGATTTTATCGCGCACTGGATTTTCAACTCTCGTTGTTAAGCCGAGCCACAGATAATATACTAGTACAGATACCCAATCCCATACAAAGAAATGATACCTCCCTAAGTCTGGCTATTGAGCTGGCTATTTTTCTTCCTCCATTTTTTCAACAGATGGCAGCATCAGCGACTCACAAATTGCCAAAGACTGAAGTTTTATAACGCCATCTAGAAGTCGACTTAGATACTCATTGCATAAAGATAGATTCCCTACATCGCACATCGCACGGTAAAATTTTCTACGTTTTTTTCTACGTTCAAGGACAAATATGTATAATAACAATACAACAAAAATATCTCGAGTTGGCGGAATAGTTTCATTTTTGTGCGTGAGCTAGCAACTTTCACGCGGCAGGGAATGCTTCTTTATGTATTTTTTGTATTTCAATGCTTAAATCTAGATGTTCATCTCCTCGTTAACAAATCTATTATTGCTAAAACCCTAAAACTGAAATCACGCGTTCTTCGTCCGAACTCATTTTGACAGTAAGCGCACGTTTGCACGGTTGTAATAAAATTTTCGGCGATTATTTTTCGTGCACTTGATTTTCAACACTCTGTCGATATACCGAAAGTTGAAAATCCAAGTTTGTTTTGTCAGTTGAAAATCCAGTGCGCTATAAAATCCCGCCGCGATTTAATTACGTCCGTGCGAACGACGGCTTAATGTTTTTAAAAATATCAAATAAAACCGGCCAAGTACGTGTTGGACCACGCAAAATAAAGGGTTCCGTACTTGGGATGAATTTATCCCTTGCTTTTGGCTATGACAATCTTAAACTATTCTGTAACAAATCTCTAAATTTAAAAATAATTTTGACACAACCAAAATCGAATTACACAATCGCGATTCCACGTGGTACTTGTTTGTCCTAACCTGTAATTTTTTTTTAGAGCATTAGGCGCGCAAGCAGGGCCTCGACGTGTTTCTTTTTTCAATTTTTGTATAAAAAATATGAAAAATGATTACTAAAACGTTGAGTTTAATGGGTTTAAGCATTTCAGTAAGGGTGTCGAATTTTTTTTTTATTATTTTTTCGATAGGACACACCATTTTCGAGATATAAGCAAAAAAATAGAAAAAAAAAATTTTTTTGCACCTGAAGTCGAGATGTTGGTGTGAATTTTACTTCATGACATTTTATTCCACACCTAAAAAAGTGATTAAAAATCGCGATTAAAAATAGTCAAATTTAGTTAGACAATCAATATTTTAGGTGAAAAACGTCAAATTCAGAATAGCAAAATTGCCATTTTCACTAAATTAATAACTCGGTGCCATCTTAGTACTGTCAAACTAAAATATAGTTTTGTGTCACTTTAGTCTATTTCAGAATGGGAAATCGTCGTTTTGACAGGAATAAATTAAATTTTGGTGATTTTTAGTCTACTTTACAGGCATTTGTGAGAGAATCGGCACCATTACCAGCTACCCATCAACTTTTAAAACGTTTCGTTCAATCATTTTTAGGGTTCAATACCCAAGGAGTAAAACGGGACCCTATTACTAAGATTCCGAACCGTGATAGTTAAATGGTTTAAATTTACACAGATGATGTATTTCTGTTGCCGCTATAACAAAAAATACTAAAAAAAAACAGAATAAAATAAATATTTAAGGGGGCTCTCATACAACAAAGTGATTTTTATTGCTCGTTTTTATAGATAATGGTACGGAACTCTTCTTGCGAGAGTCCGACTCGCACTTGGCCGGTTTTTTATAGTAAGTTTTAGAAAGGTATTGGTAAAATGAAAAAAATATATAATTAAAAAGGTAGGTATTTGCCAAAAACATGTTAATTCTTCAATTCTTCATGTTTCTTTCAATTCCTTTATTTCTATGTAAACTAGGTACTAGATTATACAAATATGTTGTTTGATTTTCCTTCTAAACGTTTATACAGTATGTGATGACAAATTGAGTAAAACGCCATCTATTGCAAAGAGCTCATGATTAACTTTATCATTCTATGGATTCGAATTCAAGTAAAAGGTCTCACTTATCATTTTTGTTGGAAATACGTGATTTATGTGTTTAAATGGATAAATCAACATAAAACAAGGAAGTTTTAATTTTTACTAATCTTACTTCAGCCAAATTCTGCTGTTTATCAGTTTTTAGTGATTGTTCATTTCATAATTGCTTCCTATGCTGCCATCTATGAATTTTTTTCAAGACTAATTATAATTTGTTCGAGTTGAGACCCCATGGCCGAGCGTTGAGAATCCAACGCGCTGGGACGCCCTCTCGTCCCAGCGCATTGAAAAAACACACTGTTGGATTTTCAACTCCCAGTGCTAAGCAGAGCGTTGAAAATCAAGTGCACGAAAAAAATCGCGGCCATTTTTTGGAAGCGCAATTGAGTAAGTGCACTTCAACGTAAACGCCTAAACAATAGTCCAACGGTTAAGGCGCAGTCTAGCAAGCGAGCGAGCGGGTCGTTAGATTTAATCCCCCCCTGCCACTATTGACATAATCCTAGCACAAGCAAATTCGTTGGAGTAGTAACATGCTACCCAAATTGCTAGTAAACTTAAAAACTCAATCTGAGCAGAATCTCCGTATCGAACTTTGTTGGCATTGGACCTTCTGTGTTTCACTGTTCAGTGGCAATGGTCACATTATCTCGCTGAACACAATGTGTGGGATCCACAACAAACGACGCGACGTCTCGGCCTGATCCACGTTATAATGATTGTTTATTCATGTTAATTGCCTATTATTGCCATTGCATTTAATGTTAGGTAATTGCGAAACACATAAAATGACAATTCATCGCAGTGGCTTTCATTTTGACAGTTCATCCCCGTTCATTGCGTTAATTATGTTGTTGAGCAAACGAATTTGCTATCAATGAAGCAATGGATTAGCAATATTCTTCAAAACTCTCCGATTGTGATTCAAAGTGTGTTACGCAATTAGAGTGTAGATGTATAAACGTAAACGAGGCAAATAAAGTAGGCTTGCAGAAAAAATATCGATATTTTTGTTCGATATATCGATATTTTTAGGCCATATTTATTATTTCGATATATCCATATAAAATATCAAGTATAGAAAACGTATCAAATTCGATAAATTTCCAATAGCAATGTCGCTGTCGCCACTGACTTAAACCGCTGGGAATCAGAGCCGTAAAAAAAAGGGTTTTTTATTATCTGTGGCGTGACTGCTTGCTTTTTTAGAAAAAAATATATATCAACAAGTGAGTTGGCTAAATAAATATGCTAACATAATAAAAACAAAACACAGAAGTTCATGAAGAAAGAAAAAAAAATGCTTTTTATTATATTTTCCATTTTCAAGGTGATTTTAAGTTAGGTATGCAATGAGTGGTAAAAATATCGATATATCGATTTTTTTTTTTCGATATTTCGAATCGATGTTGCAATTTTTTTAAATGAAAACTTCTTTAGGCCGGTTGAGCATTTTTGAGACGGGGCTAAACCATTGATTTCGCGACACTGTGACGACACCAGTTTGAGACCATTAAAAATACATCAACGCGTTGATTGCCGCGGTGCCGATTTTTTTCGTTTTCACTTCTGTCGGCACTCTCGGAGTGCCACTGTTTTTGTTTTTTTAATATTGATACTTTTTGGCACTTCTTGCATCCCTAAAATGAAGTATGTAAGGATCGTATCAGGTGGCGTTCTGTAGTTTCTGCCCACCCCCATGAGAAGAAGGCGTGGGGGATGATGATAACACACACACACACACACACACACACACACACACACACACACACACACACACACACACACACACACTCACACACACACACACACACACACACACACACACACACACACACACACACACACACACACACACACACACACACACACTCACACACCTCTACACACACTCCACTAATAAAATTTCTCGATTTGTTTTTTGTTTTTCCCTTTCCTAAATAGTTGATTTGTCTGTTTACCTGTGCCATATAATGAACCAGTTGCATAATTACAAAATGGCATGTATGTACCTGAATGCAATTAAGTAACACTCAATATAGGGTTGGGCCCAGCATCTTTAACACAAGTTGTCTTGGCAACTTAGCAAGGGTGCTGGTGTCGCCACATGATTGTATAATTTACTTTAAACTGTATGTACTACCATGTCTTTAATGTAAAATGTAAAACTTGATGCAAATAAATTATTATTATTATATTTTTGTCTTAACATATCTCGGGACCATGAGGTCCCGGTCCTTTTGAAGGCGTACGAGGAGCCGAAGCCAACTCGCAGAGGCCCGTTAGACGTTTTGAATTAAATGGGGCACCAACCTACGATTATCCCTGTTCGCGCTATGCAAGTGCACCAAAGGACAACCCCCGGTTGGTGTAGGACTATTGCAGGATATGGTAACAAAGATATTGGACTATGGGTTTGGGTGGCTAAAGTGGACTGGTTTCCTGGAACTATGGAAGGACTATAGCCCCTGCCTGATCAATGTTTTATAATTACACGGATAAAATGGCAGGGATGACTGGCACACTCAATAATGGGCCCCCGGAAACGGTCGCTAGCACATAGTGACGTAGCGACAAGGGGGCAACATGTCCTGAGGTGCTTGAGGAGTGGAGAGGTATTCCACGGCTTTCAGAACAATCCCAGAGCCCGGAAGATGGTAAAGATCCCTACGAGCACTTACTAGAATACTTCCTTCCTCCGAGCACGTTTGCTCTTGCGAATCTCCACTCAAGCCGGCCAATTAAGGCAAGAAAGAGGTGGGAGCTCCGTTCCTCGTCAGTGTTCACTCCAGCCGGCCAATAAAGGCAAGCCAGAGGTGAGGAACAAGACTTCTCCCGGGAGATAGGGTCCTTGGGGTCGCTACTGCCCAACAGCTCGCCACATGCTGCCCTGCGGGTTATTATTATTATTTCCTTTATTTCATTTACATACTTATAAATTATATTTTTAAATATTAGAACATATAAAATATAAAAACATTTAAAAATATAAAAAATAGTAGCCCACCGGTATCGGGAACAGGGTCCAAGCTACCGGCGGTCAGGGCTCCAGAGAGAGGAACCTTCTGACAATGCGAGCCGTGTCCAGGAGTACCGCTTTCTGAATCAAGCCCTTGATCCAGCTGCCCAACGAGAGCCTCCTTAGGTGTTGGTCGAGGCTCTTGGCGATTAAGCCATTGGCTGTCACGACTATCGGCACAATGATTGCTGAATCCACATCCCACATGTCGACAACCTCGCGAGCCAAGTCAAGATACTTAATTTGTTTATCTTTCTCAGCTTTCGCGAGGTTCTCGTCATGCGGGACCGTTATGTCAATAATCATTGCGCGCCGCTCTCCTCGATCCACCACCACTATATTAGGATTATTGGCAACAATAGTTCTGTTAGTGATGATGGATCGATCCCAGTACAATGTGATATTTCCATTTTCGAGAACTGGGTCGGGCACATACCTGTAGTACGGCACTTCCGATTCCACAAGGTTGTACTTCAGAGCAAGTTGCTGGTGGATAATCCTGGCTACAAGGTTGTGTCTATGCAAGTACTCTTCATTAGTTAGACGAGAACACCCGGAGATAATATGTCGGATTGATTCTCCCGGACGGTGGCATGCCCGACAGATGTCAACCGTGCCGTCCTTCACAACGAATCTCCGGTAATTGTTCATCATAACTTCGTCCATAGTTGCACAGACAAAACCTTCGGTTTCCCCAAAGAGGTCACTACAACGCAGCCAGGCTACGGACGCTGGTAAATCTACATGGGGCCCATGCAGGGCCCGGAAGTAGCGTCCGTGAAGCTCCTTACTCTGCCATATCTCCATGCGATCCTTAGTGTCAAGCACTACAGGTTTGCGCCAGTTCTCTTTAGCCAAGGAGAGCGGGGTAAGGCCCTTGTCCACCAAGACCACATCTCGATGCATCCCCATGTCGGCTTCTAGGAAATATTCCCTGAGACTGCATATCTCGCGATTGTGGAGGGTCTAAGCGTTTAAAAAGCCTCGACCTCCACACTTTCGCGGGATATACAGTCTCATTACTGATGACCGTGGGTGATGCATTCGATACGCAGTCAGCAACGTACGGACCCTCCTATCCAAGGCGTCGAGTTAGGTCTGAGTCCATTTGAGTATGCCGAAAGAGTACATCAAAACCGGCATAACCCAACCGTTGAAGGAGCGCACCTTGTTTCCGCCTGATAGAAGACTATTTAATACTTTTTTCAGGCGGCCAAAGAAGCGCTCCTTCAACGATTGCTTCATGTCAGTAACATTGATGCCCAACGCTTCCGACATACCCAAATACTTATAGGTTTCGGATGCGGAGAGGGCTCTAAGGTTTATGGAATCCGAGAGTTGGGTTCCCACGGATTCCATAATCTCCCCTCGCTTTATGTACTTTATACAACTCCAGCACCCTCATGAGCTATGTATGTGGCACCGAGTCATAGGCCTTCTTATAATCTATCCAGCATGTCGACAGATCCTTTCGGGAACGGCGAACCTGTTGGCTAATGGCCATATCAATGAGGAGTAGCTCCTTAGTACCGCGGGACCCGTTCCTACAGCCATTTTGAGAGGCAGACATGGATGTAAGAACTTTATAGACCGTCGGTAAACACGTGATCCGCCTATAATTTTTGGGTTCCGCGGTGCTACCAGATTTATGGAGCAGGTGGGTAACTCCTGTCGTTAGGAACTGGGGTAGCGAACCAGACTGAACGGACTGCACCAGCTACATCTTGGGGGCAGATAGTAATAGCCCCCATTTCTGGTATTGGATCGCAGGCTCGCTCGACTTCCCGAGTTTATTATTATTATTATTGCAATGACTTTGCTTTTGTTCTCGTCTATTTTGATTGGATTGTTGTCTAGAATAAATTAGGTCGCACCGTGGATAGGTGACTATCGAACCAATCTAGGAAATTGAGCTGACGATAAGAACAACATGTCGATTGAATATTGTGTCTGCAATACTTCTTATATATATTATAAAACAAAGTCTCCCGCCGCATCTGTCTGTTTGCGATAAACTCAAAAACTACTGAAAAGATTTTCAAACGGTTTTCACCAATCGGCGGATGATTCGGAGGAACTTTTAGGTGTATAGTTCATTAAAGTTTTGTAAATTGGCTGAAATATGACGACTATTGTTGAAGATGTCGAAAAACATCATGCCGACCCCGCTTTACAGGCGTGCGCCGCGTAAACCGTAAGAGATACATAAAATTAATGTTCTACAGGATTATACTTACATTTTAAAAAGTTCAACAAAAATTCCTCTGTAGCATATGTCTATATTTTAAGGATGACCCACAGTAACCACTTATCTTTCAGAATTTGATAAAAAATTAATTGTTTTATCCAATAAAATATTTCAATTGGGATTTTAATTTTGATTAAAATATACATTATATCATTTAAATTAATTATCTAAAAGATTTCACCGATTCAAATTGCGGCGGCGGGCGCTGCGATAAGAGTCAATGATCTTTTCCTCGGCTGTTAAGTATGTAATACCGGTAGTACGTTCCCGTGGGATATTTCTCGACATCCACGCGGGTGGAACGGCGGGACAAAGCTAGTTAAGAATAAAAGAAACAGCATCAATGAATGCTGTGGCCGTTCTTAATATATTAATTATAGTGTTCAGCTTTATCTAATTCCTCACACTTTCACTTTCTGAGCGGTTCGCGCTCGCCTGACACGAGAGTATGCATCGTGCTCGTTCTACTGTGTGCGATGTAAATCTACTTAAATCCCGATATAAGGCACAATCTTAATTAATATTGAGTCTGATTAGTTATATTTTCGTAAATGTAAATCATTTGTATCGGGCGAAAGTTCCTGCAACTGGTGGACATTTGATAATTATTTAAGTTATTATTTTATTTACTACATTATATATTTTTCCAATCGCATTATCATCCTGGCACAATCTGTAGTGTAGGTACGCATCGGATAGGTACTCGTATTGGTTCCCGCGCAGTCTTAAGTGTAGCCAAATCGCATTAAAATGACTGCCGGCTTTTGATAGAATGCGCTGCGCAGATGCCGCTAAACAGTCGACATGATTAGCGTAATATACGCGCGGGCTTTTTACGCAAACTCTTGAGGGTTCATGTCCTGAAAAAGAAAACGGAATTTTTATAATTATGGGCTATGGACACATACTGGTCTTCTGACTGACTGTTTGATGTTTATGCAATAAGAAATATCAGCCACCAACGATATTGAGATAATCCTGTAATTCCGTCCTAAGGCTGCCTGTCCACTGGAGCGGAGCGGAGCGGAGAAATGTGCCAATATTAACTAATAGGAGCGGACCTCTGAAGCGTAGTTTAGATTCTATTGGTCAATATTGACACATTTCGCTGCCTCTCGCTCCTAGGGTTGCCACCTGTTTTGTGTTTTTCAAAATTCGGGAGAAAAAAGAACTTTTATTATACTTTTTATTTTGAATTTATATTTTCCATTTGAAAGTATAGACTTCAAAATATGTATCTGGTCTTGAACTAACTTCAAAAAACTCTTTGTAGTCCATATTAAATATAAACAAGTTTGGATTTCTGCCTTGACAGGTTCGTTATTTCAGCGGGTCCTTTCTTTTGTCTATAATATCGAATACTATACTAATAAAAACACGCTCGCAGGCGGCGTTTGATACAGATATGCTACCGTGCTAACGTGCGCGGTCGTACATTTTTGCCACTGTCTAAAGAAAATGAAAGAATTTAGAATACCATAAACATGCAGCACAGAAAGAACACAAAACAAAAAAGAACATGTTGTTGTTGGAAAATATGTGTCACATCCACCCAGAACGGCTATCGCTCAGTATAATCTGCGACCCTATGCGACACAGAGCGCTGGTTTTCAACGATAGCCGGCGTTGACGTTATGACGTCGACCGGTGCACCATACAATAAGATATAAAAATAAAATAACTATACAATAATTCTATATGTTGTCTGTCAATTACTCCGCCACACAGTGGTTCGAAATCGACGCTCCGTGGACATTGAAATCAAAATTTCTTTAGACGAGAAATAAAAATCGGAATGGCTTTATTTCAGTATTATTTATAATATTTGGTAATATGACAGCTATAGACAGCACCATCTCCGAAAAAAAAAAAAATTAATATTTTTTTGTATGAAGAAAAACACAAAAGTCGTTTTTTCTCGTAACTTAATAAAACTTAAAGCCTGCGGCTTACATGGGGTGTTGTCCTACATGAGGCGATTCCGAAATGCTATAACACGCACACCCATGCGCGCCGCTTCACTCACAGCAGAGTGTTGAATTTCGAGAAATTCAGTTAGAGATTTTTACGTTGATTTATGTGTGATCTTGAAAATATACAAAGTAATTGACTTTAGTTTGCTAATTTGATTAGTTATAATGAGAAATAATGGAATATACAATATAAAAATACTAAAAAAAAAACACTCAAACTGAGACTTACAATATAAATAGATTTTGCAATCTTTCTTATAATAATTTAATTCGGTGTTAGTAGATACACAGTTTGACTTCTTAATTAACATTAAAAAAAAAGTACAAAAACTTATAACTAATACAGAAAAATACTAAGAATAAGCAATTGTATAATTGAGAAATATATAAAATTTACACAAAAACATCAAACATTAAAATTTTGTCTACTGAGTTTCGTCATCGCTATCAAAGAATTCAAAATCAGAATCCATCATACTTGGCACCTCAACAAATTCAATGTTTTCCTTATCCATGGTATCCGGGTCAATTAAAAGAAGAGACTTCATTTCTTCAGTTAAATCATTTCTACTCTTATTTGTCAGTTTAGGTCGAATGCTTGACAAATATGGGTCTGAGGATACGATGAAACCATTAAAGATGTCATGGTTTGTCGCTCTGCGACAAAATTTCCGCGTATGATGTTCCCTGAGTTTTCTAAAATTTTTGTTTCGGGCCTCAGATGCCTCTTCTGATAGCTTTCCTATAGGCAAAATTTTGAAATGTTTTATTATTTCAGCTCCATGCAGCAGAAGTTTGTGGATACTGGAAGGCATGAAATACCAGCCATACAGTTCCACATACAGCTGCGCAGTTTCGTCGAGATAATTGGCAAACAAATCAATATTAATAGACTGTCCTGATGATACAACACGGAGAATAGTTGCGAATTTTTGGATGAGCTCCTGACTCAATCCAGTGATATTTGCAGTCTTCTCAGGACACTGGAAAAAAAAATCTAGCCGTGTTGCCATCATTCGTGGTCCCAGCACCTTTATATAAAAAATACTGATATGAGAACATTATAAGATAAGTTTTATAGTATTACACTAACTAAAAAACCCTTTGATATTATACAAAATAAATAAATCAACTAACCTTGTTTTACGATATCCACCAGGAGTCCCATTTCCTCTCGAAATTTTCGCTGTATCGTCTGTTTGCGACTTTTCAAAGCTGCTTTACTAGCTTCATCTCTGGCTTGCCATTTTTTAAAATCTAATCGGTAAGCGATATGCAGCAGGCATTCCATGGATCTGATCCATGCATGCAAAGTCGACAAACCGTACTTGTAAATATTAAATAAATTTTTTTTCGGAGATGGTGCTGTCTATAGCTGTCATATTACCAAATATTATAAATAATACTGAAATAAAGCCATTCCGATTTTTATTTCTCGTCTAAAGAAATTTTGATTTCAAAGTCCACGGAGCGTCGATTTCGAACCACTGTGCGCCAGCGCGCGTCAGTTTTAAATTCCGGGAGAATTTTGAAATTCCTTCTGGTAGTCGGGAGATTTCAATTTTCTTATCTGAATTCCGGGAGAGTTAGGAACCCTACTCGCTCCTCTCCAGTGGACAGGTAGCCTTAACCTGGGCTTTTCTAGCAGCTTTTCCTGATGTGTTGCCTTATGTGATATTAGTGGCGATGATGAAACATGTGGAGTTTTGAAATTGTTGCAGTGCACCATGTGCCGCAGCCCCAAATCTGTGCTCAACGAGGACATCTTCCGGCTGCAGGACGGCGCCAGCGCGCTGCCCTCTCCGGATATCTGCGGTAACATAGCCTACGGCCAAGCGCACATTACAGCCGCAACGGGCCGCAGCGTAACGCATTTTTATACAAATATGCGCGGTGCGGCCCGCCTGTAGTGTGCGTTGGTTCATAGAAAGTGTATGAAAGTGATGAAGGATGAAATGATATTAAATGAAATTGTTTATTCTGTAAATAAGATATCGGAATCAATTTTACACGTCATATTTTTTTTTTATTAAAGTTAAGCTAGATGAATTCGGTGTTTCCTATAACTATCGGCCGAAACAAACTCAGAGGTCGCAGTCTCTTTTAAAGTGCAGACATAATCTTGGTCAGGGCATATGAGGATCATGTAGATTAGTGTCTGAAATGGCCTTTTGAGGAAAGAACCACACATATTTGAGTGGACCTGTCCAGTCAGGGCAAGCATTTTTCGGTAAACGTGGAGCTCAACTCAGAACTTAAGGAGCTCAACTCTACAAACAATACCAAAAAAAGGACATTTGGGTAGGCCGCATAAACTACTCAAACTGCCAGACCATCATTAAAACTAGCTGAGAAATAAAAATAATAATATATCCACGTAGTCCTCACATTCACAATAATTAAAATAATATAATACTTCACAAAGTAATCATGTCATTTTGAATATAATTTTCAACAATGTCAATGTGTATATAAAACTGGTATATTTGGATGATTTTACATAATTGAAATGTCAAGTTTTATGGTTTTATCACAAGGCTTAGCAGAGCGAGCAGCTCAATCCCAAATTTTTTTATCATCTAAACCATCTGAAATTTCATAGTACCCTTATTTTGAAAATTTTGGTATTAATACAGCTTTGAGGTCTTTTCCAATGCGTCGCGGCGCGGCTCCTACCAATCTGCTTTAGCCTTTATACCTTATCTCTATCTCAAATTCTAATTATTTTATTTCACAAAAACCTATAAGGGCACTTATGAAACGTCAGAAGCTAGGTGCACGGTTCCAATTGATCGCTTCCTATGGAGAAGAGCCGGCAAGAAAGTCCACCGTTACTCTTTTAAAAATAAATGGTTTCTACAATGTTTTCAAATTACAGTGTTAGTAGGTATGAGAGGACAGTGTAGGCCTATCAACAAGTACCAGGTACTTAGTAAAATAGAAAATGGTCCACTAATCTACAGCCTACAACGTTCTCACATTCACAAAATCTAAAGGAAAATAATGTACATAAAAGATTAACAAAATAATAAAAATAAGAACCTATTTAAACCAAATGACACTACAGCTGTAACAAATCTAATTTGATTAAAAAAATATGAAAAATTGTAGGTATATAATGTTAAATAATGAAAAGAGTTTGTCAAGGAAGTATGTAAAAAAAGTAAAATAAAAAATCATCGTAATTTGGGAGCAGTTAATAGACATTTACATTGTTATACCGTTAAGAAGGTACCAAGGAAACCACATGTGCATAAGTAATTATTACCAAACTTCCTTGTCTTCAACGTAGTCTTTGATCTTATAATATGCTTTTTTGATATGACGTTTGATGTGGGTTATGAAATTTCCATCGCTTAGTTCTGTAACCGACTTTGGCAACTTGTTATAGAAGCGGATACTGTTTATAAGAAATGACTTGCTTGTTTTAGTTCATCTTTTGGGTATCACAATTTCATGTCTACTACGTGTATTTATATTATGGAAATCGCTTTTTATTTTGAAAAGTCCTAAGTTTTTGCGAACTTAAACGTACAAAATACTTTGTAAGATATAAAGAGAAGGCAGAGTCAGTATATCAATTTCTTTAAATTTGTCTCTAAGGGACTCGCGAGGAGCCATTTTATAGATCGCGCGAATTGCCCTCTTTTGTAAAATGTAAATTGAATCTACGTCAGGTCCCAATCCCCACAGCAGAATGCCATAAGACATAATATTGTGCAAATAAGCAAAGTATACTAACCTAGCTGTGGCTACATCAGTTAACTGCCTTATTTTTCTTACTGCATATGCAGCTGAACTTAATCTACCTGAAATAGTTCTAATGTGGGCGCCCCATCGCAATCTCAAATCTACGTAGTCTGGTCATAAGTTTTGTCACATACGGAAAGTTAAATAAATGACACAATGAGTTACGCACTACAACCATTTATATATCAAATGAAAACCTAAAATACAGATTTAAACCACATTAAAATTGTTCGAAATGTCCTCCTCTTGCTTCGGTACAAGCCTTCAATCTGCAAGGCCAGTTATCAATCGAAGCACGCACGACGTTCATGTTAATATCGGTGACTGCTTTAATCAGGGATGCTATAAGTGACTCCAAGTTGCGATGGGGTTTAGTGCAGACCTTCTCCTCTAAGTGCTTCCATGTTTTGTAATCCAAGGGATTCAAGTCTGGACTGGATGAAGAGTGTCAATCCTCATGCCTGATAAAGTCGATTCCACGGGTCGTGAGCCAGTTTTGGGTACTTTCGCCTTATGAGCCGGCGCAGAATCCTGCTGGAATACCCAGTGCCTGTTTTCAAACATGGTTTGTAAAAGAGGCGTGGAGCCTCATGTTTGTTAGGCCTGTGCTTTGATATACGAGGGCACTGGTTTTCACTCCTTTTACACAAAAATACACCTCCGTTGGACCCAAATAGGACACTCCAAGCCAAACCATGAATGCCGAAGGGTGACCACGCTGAACACGTGGTACACGTCTGTTCGCTTCTTCACTAGAGTGTGCATACACTTTGTTTGTGGAAACTCATCAGAATTAAAAAAAAAAAAAATCGTCCGAATAAAGTATTTCGCGGTACTTTTTTCGCGCATACCGCCTTAACAAAAGTCGGCTTCTTTCGAGTCTGATTTTCTTCAGCCGTGCGTTAAGAAGATGTGCTGTTGTTTTTTCTATAAGCACGCAGTCCTAAGTCTTCATTTAACACCCTTTTAATAGTAGTTCTACTTAATCCCATCTGCAGAGCCAACATTTTTTGCTTGCGGACAGGATTCGTTGGATTCGCGCCTTCACTGCTTTGATGACCGCTGGAGTCCGAACAGTACGAGGTCGACCGCTCCTTTGTTTATTTTCTAATCTGCCCTGAATCGTTTGATAGTACGATAAATAAATCTCAGTGGAATTTTCAAATTTTTCAGCAGTTTGAAAATCTCAGTTGGCGCGTGACCGCAACGATGCAATGCAAATACTGCGACTCTTATCTTCTTTGCGCGTCCAATCCATTTTAGAAAATGAACGAAATTCCAGAAACCCTTTGTTTTTATTTTACTTTACTTTAAATATTCAAATTTCGAATGCCCATAATATTTTCCTCGGCTTGCATTCTAAATTCGAAATTTTACCTATGTGATAGAACTTATGGCCCGACTACGTAGAGTTATTCCATTTGTGCTAGAGTTAAAAAATTCAAGAGATCGCAACACAATATTCTTAGATATACATACCTATTCATATACCTACGTATAGTTGATACGTGCTTCCCTCTGTTGTCCTTCAAGTTGAACTGACTAAATAAGCTAATTAAAAAGGACAGAAATATATAACTTAACATATAAGGGTAGCATCTCTATCGGTGTCATCTTCCAATGGAACGCCTTACTTGTATCTAGCGGTAACAAGTTTCTCTGCTAACTTAGTTGAATTAAAATATATTTCTATCGTACTTGTATTTTATAAGTAATTCAGTGTTTAATTCTTTTAGTATTCAAATATGTTGGGAAAATAATTGAAATCATAGTGGCAATAAAAAAAAACTGCATTTTGCCGTAAGAAAACTCTTTATAATTATTGTGACTAAACTTCCATTTTGTCAAGTTGATTGTTAACTTCCACGATTAAAAAAAAAAAAATGAATTGTTTTGTCATTTGATTAGGTACCGACCTAATTCAGGTATTTGAGCGGATTTATACATTATTACGTAATTAATTTGTAACGTGTTACATAAATAATACCTATCGTCTCATGTTTTTTTTTTGCACTTAGTTTATGTATTAGGTAATTATCGTTTATAAATTAAACATAGATTATTTACACACCTTCTTTATTGGTTTTCTTTTGTTAAAGAAAGTGTTGTTTTTTATTATCTTACAAATCATAGAATTAAATATATTCCTAACGTCGTAGCAACCTGTTGGGTGGACTGTACACTACACAGTGTGGTAAGATCCCGGTTTTTGTGTCATCGTGTTTTTATTGAATTAATCGATAGAGTCTACAATTCTGAGGATTGGAGTAAAACTCCGGGTTCGCCAAGACTTGTACTGTTTTTTTTAAATGTGAAAGTTTCGGAATATATGTACGTCTTATGAAAAATAAAAAAAAATCATTATAATTTAATGGAAGTACTTATTCCAGAATTTTTTTATTCTATCGAAAAAAGGTATAATAGCCGACCGTTCTACCAATTCCTGTTGCTTTAGTATGAATGGGTCGAAAGATAAGTTTTTTTTTCTCATTTTTCGTTTTCATTTTTTTATTCATCTAAACCGCTGATATTTTCTATCATGTGTAGTATTATTTCCAAAACCTAACTCATTGGTTTCCAGGAGTTATTGGAAATTTTTGTAATATCCGAAATATCCGCACTAGTCAATTTAATTCTTTTCATTATTAATTTTACAATTCTTTTAAATCAATTTTCGTTTTACTTTTTGATTTTACAACTTATTTTGAATCAATTTTAGTAAACTTTTATATTTTACAATTCATTTAAATCAATCTTATATTTTATATTTTATTTATCTACGTGAATTATATACCTATCTAATTATTTTAAATCAATTTTCATCATGTATTTACATCAATTGTATTGATTTTTGTTTAAAATACGAAGAGAGTGCGCCCCTGCTTCAATTATTTACGTTAAGTATTTATATTTATTATTTATATACAATATGTAACTATATTTATTAAAGTATAGTTTTTCCTATAAAGTAAAATCAATGGTTGTTCCATCTGGAGTTGGAACAATTTCAGGAGACTGAGCGCCAGTCAACCTTTATACCGTAACCGTACTCTGCACTTCAACAACCTCAGTAAGGCGTGACTGAGGTACGTCGTGCAGAACACGGCCGGGGAACTTGCCTTAACTAGCCGGCCCGCGAGAAGGAACACTCTATAAAACCCGACAGCGAAGTCGTTTAAACCCTACGGATATGTGGCGACCTCCGTAGTATGTAGCCTTACCCCCGGAATGCGCGTCACCCCAGGGTGGACGTTCTGTCGACCCTACTCGTGGGAACAACAATGGAAACTAATCAAAGACTAACAAATAAATCTGGAATTTCAACACAGACGACTATAGCTTTGCCAATTGACACCGATTCAGACGACGAGATGTTTTCAACTAACCAACAGAACCCTAACGATGCGTATCAACAGACAGATGACCGTGAAGGACATTCTTCTGGTACAAAAATACTAACTCGAATAGAAGCCTTTATGCTGTTTAAGGGTAAAGCAAAGCAGCTGCCGCTTTCCGAACGAGTGAGTATGGTTGTCAATTATTTTGGCTCTTAATATCAACTTTCACAAACTGACGAGGAGTTGAAACAAGCACGTTCAGGATTTTTATCAAAAAGTCAAGATTACTTGAAGCGTTGTAAGTTTAAAAAAAAACCAGATTGGCTTATTGGTACTCTTGTTAGTGGTCATTTGATATCAGTCCCTGTTAATGATGAAACTTCATCAGCAACAGTTTCTAATAATGAATCTCTATTTTCTCCGAAATCCAAGAGGTTTATGGCTTTAAGCAGAAGCCAACCATATAGATCTAAGAGAAAACTTTCGGAAGCCTTAGACAACGAACCCAATGTCCAGAAAATACAAGCGTTTGTACGATCTATTAAAATTGGAGGACAAAATCTGCCACATTCATCATCTAGAATCTGAGACTGCTCTGAAAATCTTCAGACTTCTCCAGAACCATGCACACCTGTCGAAACTCTGGCTATAATAACTGACAGAAATATATCCGTCGAAACATACAATGCAATTCGATTAGATCTTAAAAGACGCGGATTTGATGCATACCCCCCGTATTATAAAATTCAAGAGGCTAAAAAACCTGTTTTTCTGAACAGGTTCAGGTGTCTGAAAGAGAAGCATCTGTGCCTCTTCAAAGTTTAATAAACCACACTTTTACTCAGGTGATTAAATTATGTGATGAAGTCCTCATCAACTATTGCACCAAAAAAAACATTCAGCAGTAGATTTCATTTTAAGGGGTAACTGGGGCTCTGATGGAAGCACTGGGCAATCTTTATATAAACAGTCATTCTCAGATGCATTTACGCCATTGCAGGTTGTAACTAAAGACAGCAATTATGTTATTTGGGTAAATCCTGCACCGTCATCATTTCGTTACTGTAGACCGTTACACTTGCAGTATAAAAAAGAAACGAAAGAATGAATTACTTTGGAGAAACAGTCTATTCAGGATCAAGTACAAAATCTTACCCCCATTATAACTGAAACCTCGAGAGGGCATACAATAAAAGTGGTTGAATGTGAATTATACTGTGCAGCCATTGATGGGAAAGTCCTGAATGCAATTCTTTGTACACCATCTCAGTTACGTTGCCCATATTGCGATTTGACCTCATCCCAATTCAACGATTTAGAGTTTTTCATCCATTCTCCAAACCAGCCATAGAAGAACGTTTGGTGCATTGCATAAGTCCACTTCATTCTTGGATAAGGGTCTTAGAATTTTTATTATACCTGGGATATAAAGTAGAGGTTAAAAAATGGAGGATCCCTCAAAGGTCAGAAGAGAGACGAATAGTCGAGGCCCGTAAAAAATAACAGGCTAAAATCAGAGAAGAAATGGGACTTTTGGTAGATGTTGTCCGTCCAACTTCAGGGACCACTAACGACGGAAACACTGCATGCACTGCTCTTTCTGATAGAAACCGAGGAACTTTTGCAAACATTCTGAACATTGACCAGTGGCTATTAGGCCTCCCCCACATTAGGCGCGCGCGTTTCTCGGGCGTGTGAGCGACGCGAGCACTCTCCACACACGCCGCAGGGCAGCAAAACGCGACGCTCACGCAGCGCGCTCGCGGCGCGCGCCTGGCACCTACGCTACTCACACGCCCGAGGATCGCGCACGCCTAATGTGGGGGAGGCCTTAGATGGATTATTTGTTATTTTAACAGTTTTGTCTAGCAACGTGCCAATTGACCCTGAAAAATTCGAAATTTTTTGCAAAGAGTTGGCATACAAATATGTTGCGAAGTATGGATGGTATCCTATGACTGTCACGCTTCACAAAATTTTAGTACATGGGTCGAAAATTATAGAAAAATCAATTTACCTATTGGCATGCTCTCTGGACAAGCGGCTGAGTCACGTAAAAAATTTTGGAGGTTTGACAGAGAGCACCATCCAGAAAAAAAAACTCGTGAAGCAACTACGTTTGACCTTTTTCACAGAGCTTTAGTCTCATCGGATCCAATTATCTCTGATTACAACCTCTTAGAGAGAAAAAATAAGGCTGAGAAAATCCCGTTGCCACCAGTCGCATTGTCTTTGTTGAGACCTGTTAATGAAGAAAATCTAGCCATCGATGATTATTCGTATTGTTACGTCGTACGTACGAGATCTTTCGAGAAAGCACGTGATTACAGTGTGTTTGCGCTAAAAACTTCGAGAAGCATTCCATTATTATTAGTTTGAAGTTGAGTAGGTAACTACTTATAAAAAATATTAGGAATTGTCATTGTAATTTCGACCGTACGCCGAGGGCATAAAGTACCTACTTCTTTATTCGGTACAAGTAGGTTATTATTTTTTATACCTACTACTTTTGTATTTCCTGGTAATGTTTATTTGTTGATGTTTTTCTGGAACCGTTCTACATATCGCCGGAATGTTCGTGAATATTGGCGGTATAAAAGCAGAGAGCCGACACATGATGAGTCCCTTAGTCCGCCCGGACAAAACATTAGCCTTCGACGACATCAACAAAGCCGAGTGCCTAGCCGACAGTCTTGAAGCCCAATGCTCTCCCAGTACCCTACCAGTAGACAAAGCTCACCTCGATGAGGTCGACGCCGAAGTCGAACGTAGAGCCTCTATTCCTCCCATTGAAGACCCTGATTTTCCCGGTCTCTTCAGACCTTTGATGAGATTATCAAAGGTCTGAAAAATCGTAAAGCCCCCGGCTCGCTTAATTATGCTTTTGACCACCATCTTCAATGGTGCGTTAAGCAACAACATTTTTCCCTAGACGTGGAAAGAGGCCACTGTCATAGGTATCCCTAAACCAGGAAAACCCAAAAACGAGCCATCTAGCTATAGGCCCATCAGTCTACTCAAGGTTCTCGGCAAGATCTATGAGAGGCTTATTTATAAGCGCCTCAGAGACTATGCAGAGACCAAGGGCCTCATCCCCAACGAACAGTTCGGCTTTCGAACTCAGCACTCTAGCGTGCATCAGGTCCATCGTATCTTCGAGCTGATAAGCGGTGCTCTCACCCATGGCCGACAGACGAGCGTAGTATTCTTCGACATAGCAAAGGCGTTTGACAAAGTCTGGCACAACGGCTTAATTTATAAGCTCTACAAACTCGGTGTGCCGGATCGTCTCGTGCTCATCTTACGAGACTATTTGTCGAATCGCACCTTTCGCTTCCGCATCGAAGGAGCCCTTTCCTCCCCCCGCCCCATAAGAGCAGGAGTCCCTCAGGGCTCAGTATTAGCCCCCCTCGTTTTCACGCTATTCACCAGCGACATCCCCAGACACAGATCGACGCAGTTGGCTCTGTTCGCAGACGATACAGCAATCATCTGTAAGGGAAATTCAGCTACGATGCTGCTAAACCTCCAAAGGGCTGTCAACAACCTTGGCACCTGGTTTAGAAAATGGCGAATAGAAGTAAATCCCGACAAAAGTCAAGCGGTTAGCTTTTCTAAACCGAGAACTAGACCCCCCCCCTTTCCCCCGACCTATCACCATGTTCGGCAAACCAATCCCTTGGGCTAGGCGCGCCAAATACCTAGGTGTTATCCTAGATCATCATCTCTCCTTTTCTGAGCACATAAAGACGGTTCGTTCGCGAGCCGCTTTCGCTCTAGGTAGACTCCATTTCGTACTAAATGCACGCAGCAAATTGTCACTTAAGTGCAAACTGCGCATCTATACATCGTGTATCCGACCCATTATGACCTATGCGGGTGCAGTATTCGCCCACGCCAAGTCCCATTCCATCCATAGGTTGCAAGCCTTGCAGAACCGTTTCCTCCGTAAAGCCACGGGAGCTCCCTTCTATGTCAGAAACAAGATCCTCCATCTCGACTGTAAAATCCCTACGATTCACCAGTTCCTAAAACGCATGTCCAAGCGTTACTTTGACTCTGCTCCTAGACATCGTAACCCCTTGGTTGTCGAAGCAGCCAATTATGTCCCTTCCAGAATTAGTCAGATCCGCCGTCCGCGGCATGTACTTTCCGACCCTGATGATCCCATCACACTCCTCCAAGAGCAGAATAGGGCCACCAGTACAATATACAAAAACAGACGCCTCCCGTCATTCCGACCTCGCCGCCGAGGTCCTTTGCGATCGCGACCGTGTCCCTGAGTAAATGATACTCCTCCCCGACCCTTGCTTGAAAACGAGGTGCCAGCAAGTTGTTGCCGCTGAGCACGTAGCTTTAAACTACCCCGCATAATAATCATGATATAAACCAATTTTGATCCAGCCTGTCCCTTCTTGGTGTCCTCCCCTCAGCGACGCCCTAAGCCGAGGTTCGTACCCCACAGGGGGTGCCCTTAGCGAGCGTTCGCCTAGTTTTAATTTAGTTTAGTTTTTTGCCCCTGGCTGGAGGCTTTGAGTGTGACGTCGCGACGACTCAACGATGAGTCAGTCTGATTTAGGCGATACAACAAAGCGGATCGAAGCGAACTAGAAGTGCGATATCTAAGCGAATAGTGATCAGTAGTGTATTTGTGATTACGTTTTAAGTGTTTTGTGTTTAATAAAGTTATCTAATTGTCTGATTGGTAGTAATTAATTTATCCCATACCCAGCTCGTAACAGTATGTTGAATTAATTGTAACTAACAATGAAGATGAATTTTAGTTCGGTTAGCCCATATAATATTTTACAAATTCATATACATTTTCCTTTCGAATAGCCAACTCCATATTAGTTATTAGAAAGTATTTAAAACACCTTTTTTTTTCAAATAAAATATATCCTTGTTGTTTTTTTTTCGGATACTTGAAAGTGACAACCCTAAGGAAAATTTTGAATTTCAACAACTCCTGGAAACCAATGAGTTTGGTTTTGGAATTAATACTAAACATAATAGAAAGTATCAGCAATTTTTTGATGTAGGAATGACCACCTACTACGGCGGTTTAGATTAATAAAAAAATGAAAACGAAAAATTAGAAAAATATCTTATCTCTCGTCCCATTCATACTAAAGCTTTTTCTTTTTTCGATAGAATAAATAAATTCTGGAATAAGTACTTCCGTTAAATTATAATGATTTTTTTTTTTCGATTTTCTTCTTCGTCTTGGCGAACCCGGAGTTTTACTCTAATCCTTGGAATTGTAGATTCTATCGATTAATTTAATAAAAACACGATGACACAAAAACCGGGATCTTACCACACTGTGCACTATAACAAATGAGTTGAGCTGCGGAAACTGCGTTTCTAGGAATTATCCTAGAAACACAGTTTCCGTAATTGCATCTAGTTTCTCGCCATCAAGTCTTAAATTTAGACCTACTTGAGGAACATTTGATACTGAGAATTTAGTTTTTTCGCATTAAGTAAAAGATTAGCTGCAAAACATTTCGAAAGAATTGCCAGACTATCGTTGGCATATAAGACATCCGTATCTTTTCTACCTATTTTAAAAATAGGTAAGGATAAGTATCATTAGCGAATAGAATTATGTCCGATATATTAGCCATCAAGTAAGGAAGGTCATTAATATAAATTAGAAATAGGAAAGGGCCAAGAATTGATCCTTGAGGCACGCCCATCTTAACCAGAGACCCGGAGGCCGTCACCCCATTAACGTTTACTTTTTGCTGCCTATTTGATAGATAGGAAAAAAAAAACAAGATCGGCAGCTTTCCACGAATTCCGGAGTGGTGTAATTTACAGATCAGTGTTTTGTGTTAAAGGCAGTCAAACGCTTTTGAAAGCTTACAGAAAATGCCAATTGCATCCTGGGACTTCTCCCAGGATTCCAAAATGTGACTGATGAGTTTTACTCCTAAAAGTATCAAATAAAGTATAAATTCGTATAACGCGTATTCTTTGTACTCAACTGACAGGTCTCAGGAACGCATTCTTTCGGCGGCCGTAATGTATATTCCAGCCGAAGCAAAACTAACTCTCCCACCTCCGCTAATTTATCGTCTCCCGCGTCATAGCAATACGCCTAGCAGTACTGCCGTGCTGTGACTGGTTTAACCCAGCTTAGGCAATAAATTTCCAAATGCCCGGACATCCAAGTTTGCCAAAAAGTATCAATTGCGAGACGGATGGTATTCAATTTCCTATTATGTTATTAATGCGTAAATATGTGTTTATTATGCCAAAAGTGTCGTATGAGTTATGTCGGTCAGTGACAAAAGCTGTTATATAAGTGCATGGGTATCGTCTCCATGTATCGTTTTGTCCTTAGGTGCGGAGGCAGTGGCAGAACGTCTGAAGCCGCTGCGGATATCGTCACCGCAGGGCGCCAGCGCCTCCTCCGTCGCCAAGTGGCCCTGTCCGGTCAGTACATACCACACGAGGGCACCTATAGTCTGTTCCAAAAGTAACTGATAAAAGTGTAAACAAAGCATGTTCAGGTTAAATTCTGACGCAGTCACTCACTAATGGAAATTAGTCACCGCTTTTTACAACAATTGTTTCAATAACGTGATTAAGTTGTAATTGAAATATAATCGACGAAAATTGAGGTTGTATAATTAACCTCAATTGTCAAATGTTACACTATTCACTATTCTTAGTTACACATTTAGTTTTACATTACATAATCCATCTCGTAAAATATTAAGTTACAGTTAAATTGCTTATTAGCCTATTAGGCTAGATTGTAATCCATTACTATGAACTTTAGTTCTTATTAAAAAAGAAAAAAAATATAAAGTTGGCAAATGTTAAACTTAAGGGTGATTTAAAATTAGAATTTTGGGTTTAAGTATTCAAATGAAACCACTCCAATTGCAAATGCTTCTAAAAATTGGCAACCAAAGGTACGTTTCTAATCCATTTGTTTTCATTTTCATTTATTCACCATTAAGGGTGTCTCCTCACACTTAATAAATATACTAAACAAATTAAAACCCGGAGCGGAATAATAATACCCCGGAGGTAGAGGTATTTATAAGGGACTTTACAATTAAACCCGTTATAAATTAGGTCCTGAAGCCTAATAGTAAATACATGGATAAGATAACTTAAGACTTTTGGAGTGGACCGGCGCACTATGGTTCGTCTAGAACAAGCTAGGTGGACCAATCTATTTTCTCCGATTTATTGTTCCCAAGGGCTTTCTTATAACATGTTATGACTATCTGATTTCCTTTTGGTGTAAGAGGAGCCATTTTGGGGAGAGAGGGAGTGGTGGTTATAGACTATGTAAAAAAATCATTTTCATACTTAAAAAATATCATGAAAATAAAACATGAAAACAAACAACCATGAGTAATCTGCACGCTAGCGGCTAACAGCTATTAGTCAAGCACATAGCAGGTAGTCACAAAAAAGGTCTAGCAGGTGGAATTTAGCGATAACTCTCTAATTTTTTTAATTAATCTAATTTGTACTTAGTGTTGTAAGTTACTAATTATCGGTATCACTTATTTCTTCCTCTTCTGATGAATTATCAGCAGTCTAGTCCTGCAGCTGCATGTTAACATTGGATTTGAACAGGATTTAAAGTAGGGGCTATTATTAAATTTAACACTGCAGAAGTCAGGCTACCTGTTTTTTTTTTGGAAACCTCTTAGGCTGTTTATTAAAGGATCAAATGTGATCAACATCTTACTTAGCAGATCGTCAACTTTTCTTCTTTTCGTTTTATCACTGGACTGTCAAACTCTTTACTTTGACGTCCAGCAGTTGAAGTTGCAGTGGAAGGATATGGCTGTGCATGGTGCAGGGACACCATTAACTCGAAATCTTTTGACATCCATTCTTAATTTTTTGCTAAAAAAGCATCGCGGCTCTTTTTGTGAGTGCACCATTTTTTTCTAAATTGGCTCTAAATGCGCTGATTGACTTCTTCAGAGCCCTGGAAGAATCTATAGTGATACCGGATAAGTCGTATTTTGAAGATAGTAAACTAAACAGTCCGCTATTCCGGTTTTCTTTGCCCTGTTTAAGCAACTCCTCAAAAAGTTCTAATCTTGAGATTGAGAAGAAGGGTTCTAGAAAAAAAAAATGTTCCACAGCAGTCCACAAGCTAGATGTATTATTATTTGAAAGAAAACACGCGTTGGCAATGCTTTCCGTGTCCGAAATGTATAAAAAATGGGGAAAAATAGTAAAATTGGAATTTGATTTAAAATGATTAAAAAACCATTTGTAGCTTGCTAACTTTTTTGTATAATAAGATAGTATATACCTTTAACTTCAATAATCATCACTAAATTTAACCAAATCCACTTTTAAAATCGTTTTTATTAGTATTCGCGTCGAATGCTAAATTCCTACAAATAATCAGTTAACTAACCCTTTTCTTTTATACTTACCTGCGACCCTTAATGAGCGCAACCGCAGGTGCATTATAATTCTTGGAATTGGAGGTTCGTGGGTATTGTCTATGATACTAGAAAAGAATTTTCGGCATATTCGATATCGAATTTTGTGCAGCTAGCATGCTCTAGACGAACCATATTGCAACGGGGTAATTGTGTAAGACAACAATATTCATTGCGTTTTTTACGTTGTCGAGCAGACGAATTTTTCAATGGATTTGGAATTTCCTTAAAAATCCTTCGGATTGTGAAAGAAAGTGTTACGCAATTGGGGTGCAGTTTAGCAGGCCTCGATCCCCGTACGCAAACATCTTATCTATTTAATAAAGTTCCGGGCGAGCAGGACGTGTACACTAACAAGTGAGTATGTTGGCAGACATGCACGTACGACAACTGGCCCAAGTCGCTGAAGTGCGCGATGTGCGGCAGCAGCAACCCCGCGCCGCAGCCCTCCCCGCCGCCTGCGGGCGCCCGGCCCATGCTCGGTACGACTTCTTACTACCTAGCTTGTATTAGAAGACACTTTGTTATTACTCATTGTAGAATTTGAGTGACATTAAGGGGATAAATGCGCTCGAGCCATCAGTATATGGCTGGCAACTGCGCGACCGCTCGAGCGGTCAGTGTATGGCTGGAAACTGCGCGACCGCACGATGAAATTTCACCGTGCTGCTGACCGCCCGGAGCATTCGCAACTGCTCGAGCGGTTCCATGTATGTCTGTAAATAGAAGACTAGTTCACTATGCAGTCGCTGCTTGAAGCAGTCGGTCCTGACTACTTCAAGTAGTCGGTGTATGACCGGCCTAAAATACAGTGTGTAAAAAAGCCCGACGTAACCGTTATCTGCACATTCTGTATATCAAAATAAGTAACATTGAGCAAAAATTTATTAGATTTTTTTTTAAATGAAAAATCGCTGTTTACGAGGCGCGCAATGTAACCGTGCGTTAAACTACGTGCTAGCATAAACAGTGATTTTTAGCAAAATGTGCTTTTTGTTGCATGTAACGGTACTGGAGTTGTGGGGGTATTAAAAGTTAAGTTATATTATGTAAAATAAAATATAAAAAGAAATTGTTGTGTGTTGAAATTTTGACCTGCAATATGTCCGTAACCAGAAAGTTAAGTAAGGTCCAGTACAAAATAAAATAATACGTTTGCGTTTTTGCCATTTGGCTACGGAACCCTGAAAATGAGTTGGTTTATCTCAAAATAATAAAAAAATGAACATTATAAAAAGTGGTGGCACTCCGGGAGTGCCAACAGAAGTGAAAACTTGAACAAGATTGCCTTGGTACAAGAAAAGTACTTGTATAGAACATTGGTCCGTAACCTCATCTAATTAAAGAGCACAATCGCGTTTGCAAAAAAAAAAAAAGAAAACTTCCGAAACCTTTAAATTAAAAATACTTGCAGAGATAATTGATCCATAATGTAATATAAATAGCATAATCGCGTTTACAAAAATTTGATGTCATCATGGTGTCGCGAAATCAATGGTTTAGTCCCATGTCAAAAATGCCCATCGCGCCTAAAGAAGTTTTCACTTCATAAACCGGCCAAGTACGTGTCGGACTACGCACAATGAAGGATTCCGTAGTTGGGATGAATTGATCCCAAATACAAACTTAACATTGTAGTTGAAATACATATTCTCCCATACATTCATTGATAGATTTACCACGTTATTTTAAGACCACAGACTTCTTATAGGTTTTCCTGTAATCCATGAGTGGAAGCAATCTCTGTATTTTTTTCAAAACTTTGGACTCAGTAGTATCGGAGATGAGGGGGGGAAAGGTAAATTTTCATCTATTTTCTTAAATATCTTTAGTGACTGTTGTGTCCCAAAACATTATAAAAGTGTACCGACAACAAACTTTTAATATATAAAGTGATCTTGAAGCCAGTGTGGCTTTATGGAATTCAACTTTGGGGCAGCGCCTGTAACTCAGGCATTAGCATCATACAGAGAATACAGAATCCTATTTTGAGGTCAATTAGTGGCGTTCCTTGGCTTGTCACGAACGCTGAAATATACAAGGAGTTATCAATGAATACCGTCATGGACGAGATCAAAAAAAGAAACCAGGAAAGACTGGAAGGGCGACCCAACAATCTGGCTGCCGCACTGAAAACAAGAAGTTACAGGAAAAGACTTAAAAGAAAGACATTGTATAGTCCACCCATACCTGTGTGGACCTAAGCACGAATACGGAGTAGATGGCTCGCTGTCACCCTTTTCCTGCCAATATTTACCTCCAACTCATCCGATAAAAATAAAAACTGATCGCGGATTGACAGAGAAAAAAAAAATCTTTAAATGTATTTATTTTAAAATTATTAAAAAAAAAAAAAACATATTTCAAAATGAGAGAGGAGGGAGGGATTTGAGATCCTCGCAACAAGCCCTTTCATTTGATATGTCACATGATACAGCCTAAAGTGACCCCATATTCAAATTTATTTATTTATGTTTCACGTCCGTGTTTGGATTACAGAAATACTTATTTGTACCACATTTCAACTTAATCGGTCCATTACATTCGGAGCAAATTGGCTGTGACAGACTGACAGACAGACAGAAACACGAGTGATCTTATAAGGGTTCCGTTTTTTCCTTTTGAGGTACGGAACCCTAAAAAAGATTTATTTATTTATTTTATTTATTTATTTTTAAGATCGGAAGAAGTCTTTTCATACCCGTCATAGTGTTCTCATATGCGATGTTGTGTGACTTACAGGTATAAACGACATCTGTAACAGTCAAAACGCGTCGATCCACGAGCTGGAGCCGAACAACAGGCGATCCAAGCGACGCAACAACAACACCGACTGGATCTGGCTGCAGGCTTGTCTCGGTGAGCTGTCCTGTTTATGCAGGCTCGAATAAAGGACGAAATTGGAGAGAAATTTTGGGCTGACTCTATAATATCAAATAAGAAGCAGGGACTTGAAACGTTATCTAAATACGTACAGTAGAAATTATCGTTACTGATCGTTTTTTATCGTCCATTCCACCCGGATCATAACTAAAATAATAGTTGAAGAATTTGTTCCCATAGATTTTCGTTACATTGTCAAGAAATTCGATCGTAAATAGTTACTGGAACTATACGCATTACGTAACGTTATCGTAACGCTATTTTGAGTAACGTTTTAAGTCCCCGTTATGAACATCCGTTAGTTTATAATCTATCTAGCGAGATTATAAACTATCGGAAAATTGTGACTGCAACAAACCATTTACAATTTAACGCATTATTTTTCGATAATTTATTATATATCCATGACAAACCGACAAATTGTGAACTGGTATGAAACTTGCATGCGACGAACGCACCGTGCGATAATACTAAATAGCCAAGGAACTACGACCAACTTGGAAGAAGATTGATCACAGTTCTAACCTTTGTTTTTTTTTTTGTCGGGATGGAAATCCTCATGGATGTCCTCCGCTCTGGGGTGGAGTAGGAGTCTGTCAGACTTACAGACTAAAACCGCTCCGGTGTTCCCTCGCATACTTGCGTCGGAGGGCTGCGAGTGCAGTTGCGACTTCCGCTGCCCCGGCCTGGTGACGGCTTACCACGACGACGCCCACGACTTAGCAATCCCGACTATCGAACAAGCGACAGCCGGTAGCAACAGGTTGGCTCCGACTTCAGATACGAGGAAACGGTGCGGCTCTTCCCATGCGGTACACTGCCAGTGTATGTTGCGCCGTGTCCTCCCGATAGTGGATGCAGTGATGGCACCGAGCGTCCGGTTCCCTGTTTATGCGACACAGGTACTTCCCGAAGCAGCCATGCCCCGAGAGCACCTGCGTCGCCCGAAACGACAGGGAACAGTGCCTCCTCCCGAGCCATTCGTCGAGCACTGGTCGGATAGCGTCGACGGTAGCGAAACCGGCGCGTAGAAGCCTGTCTCGCTATTTCGTCACCAGGACCTCGCAGAGCTGAAACCACCGCCCCGCATTCGCGCATCCTCACGCCACCGGTACAGTGAAACGAGGGCTCCCGCTTCTAGGTCCCAGGGCGGGGGGAATGCGGCCAGTGCACAAGCCGCCTCGTAGGAGATCATGCGATACCCCCTGATACCTTTGACGGCCATCGCCCTCTGCGGTTTTTGCAGTATTGCAATGTTGCCGGCCGTCAGGTCAGAAGCCCACACTGGGACCCCGTACAGGGCCATGGATCGCACGATCCCAAGTACAACCGCCTACAGGCGGTGCTCCGGCCCTCCAGATTGGGAAGCAGCGTCGACAACGCAACCGCGGCGCCCATCAACTTGAGCGGCTGTCGAGCACCAGTCCCAGGTACTTCGTGGTGGACTCCACAGCAATTTGGGCCCCCCCGACCACGGTGTGATCCTGGCGGTGGCGCTCGCCGGGAGCCGTGAAAGACCACGGCCTCCGACGTAATGAAAGCCACCTCCAGGCGCAGGCGTCGTATGCGATCCACCACCTGTGAGACCGCAGCCGTCGCCAGCAACGCTGCTTCCCTATACGAGGTCCCCGAGGCGGCGTGTCGTCCGCATAACACGTCAGGTCCACTCCCGGTTGGAGCTCGCCCCTCAGCACCCAGTCTTAACCGATGGCGGGCCCACGACCAAGCCCTGTGGAACTCTGCATGACATATTGCGCCAGCCTCCGCCGTCGCGTCTCCCGTAGGTGACACACCTCTCCGCTAAATAAGCCCCAACGATGAGGCGGAGGTAGCGGGGCACCCTATGAGACCGCAATACCTCCCGAATACAACTCCAGGGCAGGGTATTGAAGGTGGATGTTGTCCAAGGTCAGTATCACCCCGCCCCGGGACACCGCTTCCTCCGTCAGGACTATCACCCGCATAATTGCGTAGTGGAGCGCCCATGCCGAAAGCCGAACTGACTGTCGTCAAGATCCTGCCCTTCTCAGTTTAAATGACCGAGGAGGCTGGCTGTAATTATCCGCCCAAAAAGCTTACCCACCTCGTCTAGCAGCACTATAGGCCGGTATGCGGACGGCGAGTCTGCTGGGCGCCCCGCCTTCCTGAGCAGGGAACCGGCCCTGCTCAAGGCAAGCTGAGTAGAGTCCTCTCAGCTGGGGCTCTAGCTCTTTTAGAGCGAGGATGAGCGCGCGGCTGGAAACTCCATCGGGCCCCGGAGCAACGGTTTTGGCCAGGAGCCACGTTACGGCCGCCATCATCTCCGGCTGTGTCAACTCAGGGACGCTGACCTCCTCACCCTTAGAACCTGCGGTTGTGGGCAAAGCCATCGGTGGCGGTACATGCTCTTCTCCAGGTGGCGACCAGAACGCCCGCCCTCTCCTGCCTTGCAGCACCCGACACATCAAATATTTTGGCACCCGTGGCTGTCGTTTTACAAACAAAGCTAGCCGGGGTGGCAAATTCGCTGAAGTTCAGCTTTTCCTTTATTTGCGCCAGGACCGACTTGTACGTTACCTTCTGTTTGCGGCTTCGGGCTGCAGTGTAATAACTACTGCCTCATTGCGTGGGGTCCTGGCTTTGGCTGGCCTCGTGCTCTCTTTTGGTGCCGGGCCCTTGGCGGGTGCCGGCAGCGCCGCCTTCTTGCGGCCCCTTTTTAACACCATCATCCAAGCCTCCTGAGCGGGAGGGGTGGTCGCTGGACCGCAGTTGAGTGGGAAGGAGGCGCTGACGTACCAGACGCGGACGTACCAGACGCGGACTTCTTGGGCCCTTCCGTGGGCTTTTTGGCCTCCGTCAATCTGCCGCAAGCGGAGGCCGGAGGATTTCAGCCGGGGGTAGGCGCGTCACTATGGCCTCCAGTCGGGCACTCACCATGCCTCCACACTGCAGCATACATATTCGGGCCACTCTCTGAATTTCGTGGTCCGACAGGGCAAGTGCAGGGCAAATGCGGAAGCTGGCTGTTGCTGCTAGTCATTCCTCTGAGCGGCCAACTCCCGCCTGAGGTCGTGCGATTAAGAATGACTTACTGCCTCCTTAATCTCATCCGTGGCTTCTTTTAGAGCTCGCGTGGATGTGCCCTTCAAGTTGCCAGACTTAGTGGCAACCTTCAGGACCACGTCCACGCTGTCCATTATTCGGCGGTCAAGCGAGCAGACCGCCGCTGTGGTCTGTCTGGCCATTACAGCAACCTCGTCAAGAGCCACTGCCCGTCTTTCTTCTCTCCTAGCAGAGTTGACCTCTCCCTTTGCGCTGACCAATGAAGTCAAGTTTTAGGTAGAAGCGCCCTCCACCTGCTTGGTCCCCGAGTCACTTCCTCCGCTGGGTGCCGGCGTGTCGGGGCGCTTGAGGAAACGCCCTAGAGGATCGCGCGACGTCGCTCTCTGCTGCCTGTCGACACTTTAGCGGCCGGTAGGTTTTTTCGCTAGAAGAGAGGCCTGTTAACCCTGCGCGTTTCTCCTTTTTACGTGAGCGTTTGCTCCAAAATTTGGAATGACGCCCAGCCATCTCCTCTTCAGTCGATGAGCGCTTTGAGCTTACGCTTGCCACGCTCGCTATACTCATCCTGTCAGTGCTGCAGATGCTCTACCAGGGAAACGCTCACTATTGGACACCCTCCAGCCATTCATTCTCTCACAGCGCTTCAAAGCTTAGGATAAGGAGGTTGTTTATCTTAGAGGTAGCCTTCCTCTGGGCCAGGCAATTAAGCCAAGTACACGGCGGCGACATTAGACATGCCTCCGTTCGCTGTCCGGCCAACCCGACTCAGTGAACTCGCCGAAAGTTCTCTAAAAACGCGCCGCTTTGCTGCGTCTACACCGCAGTGGCAGTCTCGCCTTCAGGAGCGACCCCGTCCCAGTATCTCTCTATATCTGGCCTATCACTTGGACTTTTGCGGCATGAGTAACTCTACTGGCAGAGCCCCAAGATCATTGAGACATGTAAGTCTCACCACGACGACAACGTGGAGACGCTCTCGGTGGGGATCATATTTCTAACCTAACTTAACCTATTTGGTCGGAGTGTCCTGGCTTAGTTACTGTGATCAATTCTGCTACCGCCAAGACCTACCAATCAGGAACGGTTCATAATTTTACGGGAGATAAAATCTTATGGACCCCGTCTATAAGTGAAGGTTCGTTTACAATATGACGATTTGATATTGATAGAATAAAAACTACACATAATCACAACGTTACGGTGACATATCCATGCCATAAAGCTATCGACACGCTAAGAAGAATCGGAGGGAAAGTTAATTTGAATCATGATAAAAAAAATTATAAGCATTCTCCGTTTCTATTGAAATTGAACTGTGCAATAATTAGGGTGTAACTAGTAATGCGTCGTCCGCCAGGCGTGGTGGAGGGCGAGGCGCGGCTGGTGGACGCCTTCCTGGCGGCGGGCGGCGACCCCGCGCGCGCGCTCTCCGCCGCCGACGTGGCGCTGCTCAACCGCGCCTCCGCCTTCGACGCCGGCCACACGCTCGTGCACCTCGCCATCAGGTACCGTATGCTCAACCGCGCCTCCGCCTTCGACGCCGGCCACACGCTCGTGCACCTCGCCATCAGGTACCGTATGCTCAACCGCGCCTCCGCCTTCGACGCCGGCCACACGCTCGTGCACCTCGCCATCAGGTACCGTATGCTCAACCGCGCCTCCGCCTTCGACGCCGGCCACACGCTCGTGCACCTCGCCATCAGGTACCGTATGCTCAACCGCGCCTCCGCCTTCGACGCCGGCCACACGCTCGTGCACCTCGCCATCAGGTACCGTATGCTCAACCGCGCCTCCGCCTTCGACGCCGGCCACACGCTCGTGCACCTCGCCATCAGGTACCGTATGCTCAACCGCGCCTCCGCCTTCGACGCCGGCCACACGCTCGTGCACCTCGCCATCAGAAAATAACTGAGTTGAAATTAACTCGTAGGTATATAATGTCAAATAATAGGATGAATATGTCAAGGACGAATGTAAAAAAATTAAATAAACATTGTAATTTGGGAGCAGTTAATAGACTTTTACATAATGATGCCGTTAATGAGGAACCGAGGAAGCCACATGTGCAGAAGGAATGACTGCCAAACTTCCTTGTCTTCAACGTAGTCTTTAATTTTATAATATGCTTTAATATAATATAATATAATATAATTTTATTCACCAAAATAAGAACACGTATTACAAAATGAAAAGTGACAATATACACTAAGTAATGGCTTAAATTAATACATAAAGTTTGGGACTATCTGCATCCGAACTAGGTGGTAAACCTGTATCTTGGATTGCATTTGATCCCCGTACATAAATTTTGATCATTTGATAGCCATGTTTAAGGTTGTACACATTTAATAAGATTGCCATGTATCTAGAAACTTGGAAAGTATGCACAATCACAATGTAAGAGAAAAATGTGGTGTGAAGCTGTTTCTTTGTCTGTGTTCATGTGATTGAGTATGTGTGTGTGTGCGTGTGTGTGTGTGTGTGTGTGCGTGCGTGCGTGCGTGCGTGTGTGTGTGTGTGTGTGTGTGTGTGCGTGCGTGCGTGTGTGTGTGTGTGTGTGTGTGTGTGTGTGTGTGTGTGTGTGTGTGTGTGCGTGTGTGTGTGTGCGTGTGTGTGTGTGTGTATGAGATGTGGATGGGATGATTGTTCAATATGAGTGGGTAAAGTAGTAGCTTGTCTATTTGGGGATGTTCAAAATCGCTTCTGTTTCACCGTAAGTAAGTTTCAATAGGTAGTTCTGTATTTGTTTTTTACAGAGTGTCCTATTGAGTGGGTAAATATTAATAATTTTGTTGATTTTATCGTATAGGTAAGGACCAACAAAAATGAAGAATCTCTTAATAAATGATGTTTTGGGTACATATGTACGTTTGCATACTGCATATTTCCTACGTTTGCGTAAAGTGTTTGGATCATATAAGAGATCACCGTGTTGCTTCATGATTATACTTAAAATAAAAAGTTGACGAACAGTCAGCACTTTACATGATTGGTATAGCTGCGTTGTAGGATACAGAATAGGTCGAAATGTGATAGTTTTTAAAATAGCTCGTTGAGCTATTTCAACTTTTTTCAAGATGGTTTTCGGAGCGCCTCCCCAAGATGAGATGCAATACATAATTATCGACTGGCAAAGCGCAAAATAAACTTGCTTGAGTAGTTTAGCGTCGGCGGCATGTCTGAGATTTTTAAAAACATAGATTAGTTTCCGTACGCGTGCACTTTACTGTTTAATGTGTTCTTTGAAACTAAGGTTGCTATCAATTATTATACCCAAGTACCTGATGTTATTGACGCGCTCTAGAGATTTGCATGAGCATCCAACGCCAGATAGGCATTCATGGGATATGACGTGACGATTGTTAATAACTTCACCGAGGCAGCAAGGACTAAACGTCAAGTATTTAGTTTTTTCGACATTTAAGGTTAAAATATTGGCCCTGAGCCAATGTTTCACCACATTAAATCCTGACTGGGCAGCGTTGAATACCTCATCCCAAGTATCGGCGGAGAAAAGGAGGGCAGTGTCGTCTGCATATGAGATCAATTCGCCTAGGGGTAGATGGAGGTTACTGAGGTCGTTAATGTAAACGAGAAATAGAGTTGGTCCCAAAATACTACCCTGTGGCACCCCATAGTCAACTGTGTGGTCACTACTCGTATGTTGACCTACTCGAACACACTGTTTTCGCCCAGTGAGATAGCTTTTAAAAAGATTCAGTTGCGTGCCTCTGATCCCTAGAACGTCTAGTTTGTTTATTAATATTGGAATAGAAATAGTGTCGAATGCTTTGCTTAAGTCGAGGAAGATTGACAGGCATTTCCTACCTTTATCTAGGTTGGTTGCAATATAGTTAGTTAAGATATGCACTGCTCCTTCTGTAGATCTACTCCTCCGAAAGCCAAACTGTTTATCTGAAAGCAAGTTGTTCTTTTCCAGGTAGTTCACAAGCCTTAGATTGATAGCTTTTTCTAGGATCTTTGAGAATGCAGGTAGAATCGATATTGGTCTAAAGTTAGACACTACATTTGAGTCTCCACCTTTGTATATAGGACGCACAACAGATTTTTTCAAATGTTTCGGAAAAATGCCTCTCTCCAGGCAGACATTAAAGATGTATGTTAGGGGAGAAACTAGAGCGTCTTTGTTGTTTTTTAATAATTTGTTTGAGATTTTGTCCCAGCCTACTGCAGAATCTGTTTTTAGTCCTAAGATAAGACGTTCTATTTCGTCCTCGGTGATGTTGCTCATTACAAATGAGTTAAGCTGAGAAGATCCGGGAGTAGTAATAGGGATATTATCAAGAGACCCAGACATTAGATTGTGTTGCGTTTGAATACAGGCATTTGCCAAATTTTTACCTACACTTGCAAAATAATTATTGATGTCATTGACCGATAGTTCAGGAGTAGAGTATAGATTAAGAAGTTCGTCTGGGTTTTTGGGTTCTTTTGTTGTGTTGGTGATGGTTTTTATAGTTTTCCAAAGAGTTTTGGGATCGTCTCTAACTTCTGCAATAAGGGCTCTGTCGTATTCCCGTCTTACTTTTTTCAGAATAGCGTTGTAGTAATTTCTATATCGGACATACGTTATTTTCAAAATCTCATTATCTGGGGACATGTTTGACTTTTGGTGTAACAAGTCTCTATTTTTCATGCAGCGGATTAATCCTTGAGTGACCCACGGTTTTATAATTTTTTTTCGCCTCGATAGTTTTATAACTTTAGTATTCTGATCCAGAGCTTCTTGTATCTTAGTTGTAAGGTAATTAAGCAAATAATCAGGGTCTTGAGATGCATAGATAGGGTCTAGATTTATTGATGAAATAGCCATTTTTAATGAATCTAAATCGATTTTGGTAACTGTAGTGGTAGCAAAACGGCGTGGCAACTTAAAAGTGATGCATGTTAAGACCGGAAAATGATCTGTCAGGTAAGTTCTTGGAATAACTGTGACACCAGAGTACTTAGTTTTTATCAGTACATGGTCAAGGCATGTTCCAGTAGCTTCGCGGGTCACCTCTGTGTGAGCTGGTAAGAGTCCGTGAGAGGCAGCTAGTGTAAGGTATCGTTCACCAGGATATTCAATTTTTGAACAATTTATGGGTATATTTATGTCTCCGACTACCATAACATTTTCGAAATGTGCAAATTGTGATAAAATATCGTTTAATGAAGACAGAAATCCATCAATATTTTTGTGAGAGGGTGAGCGGTATATACCTATAATTACCGTGCGGTTTTCGCTTGTTATGACCAAACAATTACCATCTGTAAAATGAGGCTCGTGAATTGTGCAGTTAAGATGGGCTTTGTGGTAGACAACCACACCATCATTTTGTTTAAGATTATTTTTAGTGGCAGAAGAACGATATCCGGGTACTATGTGAATGGTGGATGAGGCTGATATCCAACATTCAGTCAGGATCAATACATCACACTCAACTTTAAGTCGTGTTAGCATTATCTCGAAGCCATGTATGTTACAGTTTATACTCCGTATGTTCTGTGTAATGATAACTAAACGACTGGATGGTGAATTTGGTAAATGTTTATGACAGTTGTCAATGTCGGAAATAATTGATTTAGAGACAGTTACATTATCAATATCCGAACATATTTCAATCATGTCAGCGAATTTTATAGTAAGTAAATAAAAGGATCGAGATTGTGAGCGACAGATATAAATGTATGCAGTTGCGTAATGTGTGATGGACGGCAGATGATTCTTTATGGTTTGACTGGGTACAAATGATCTTTAAGGAGTGTTTAGGGTTTTTATTCAGTAGTTTACAGTATGTTATGTAAAAATTGCGAATTGGTAAAAACTGGCACTTGCTTGAGTGAAGGTTTGTTTTGGCGTTGTAGAGTTGTTTATGGTGATATTGTAGGTGTCGTGATTTAGGTGTTTCATGATGGTTGAAGTGTAATAAGTTTTGTGTTTTGTGAGATATTTGCATTTGCAATAACATTTGTATAACATGCTTTCTTGATAAGGACATGTTTGATGTGGATTTTGAACTTCCCATCGCTTAGTTCTGTAACAGACTTTGGCAACTTGTTATAGAAGCGGATACTGTTTATAAGAAATGACTTGCTTGTTTTAGTTCATCTTAATTTGGGTATCACAATTTCATGTCTACTACGTGTATTTATATTATGGAAATCGCTTCTTATTTTGAAAAGTCCTAAGTTTTTGCGAACTTAAACGTACAAAATACTTTGTAAGATATAAAGAGAAGGCAGAGTCAGTATATCAATTTCTTTAAATTTGTCTCTGGGGGACTCGCGAGGAGCCATTTTATAGATCGCAGAGACCCAAGTACTCTTGCGAACGTTGCTCCACAAAAGCAATTTCGGTGTGGATGCACCTTTACACGGCGAATTGACGAAGTTCCATTTACTTAACAATTAATAACCCTGACTCAACCTGACATTTGAATTCGTATCATCCACTTGATTGAGCCAGTGTTGACGCAAGTTCAATAACATGTGTCGTGTTTCAGGTTTCAGCGACAAGAGATTCTGTCGACACTTCTGTCGCGGATATCAGGCGGCGGGCCCGGCCTCAAGAGATCTCCTTCATACATTGGTGATTATTTATTTGCCTACCATACTAAATTATCATTACCATTTTGGCAGTAAGAGTTTTCTAGCTGACTGTACCACTTTTCCAAAATTTGTGAATTGAATTCGCAATTTCTCAAAAGTTGAGGACAGTCTCTTTAGAATGTTTTCCTGTAGCAACAACGGTTAAGGTACCTGCCCTTGCTGCCCCATCTCGAAATCCCGCCTGTTATAAGTATTACCTGTAGATGCCACGAACTGCTACCTGCTGCGTTGCTCTGAGGGTCGTTAGTGCAGCTGCTGAGCAACCTCCTGGGTTCGATTTCTAGGTCTTAGCAAAATGTCACTGGAGTTGTTTTCCATATGGAATTTTTCTGTAGAAAGTCAATCTGGTTCAGCGCTTTATTACATGGGACCTAAACATAAATAACGGTTGTAAAAAGTCACTGAACGAAGCCGAGAGTTATTCATTCTTCCCATTAGTGTGATTAAATTAAAGTCGGTTCCCAGCACTAATAACTACTCAATATTTGTCAGTTGCACAGAATGCGTAGGTGACGGCTATGCGATGGGTCCATCTTGTATAATGGCGAAATGTGTATCGAATACTGTATAGTGTACTGAGGCAGCAATAAAGTTGCGAAGGAGAATGCGGCGGCGTGGCCTGCTGACGGTGCCCATTACTCTACACTTTGTTGATCCTCTTTGGATCCCGCTCCACAGAATCATGTGAAAAGACCGCTAAACGAGTCCTTCCATTAACAAAAGATGTCAGCAGAAATCATAAAAAACAAAAAAAATAGGGTCTCATCGTCTCCCTTGCACGTAAGGTGGGGATGATATTTTGTTTTTTTATTCTATCCCATGGTGTAGGGCAGTGTCGAAAGCATCATATAACACGACACCTACTGGCTTCCCTGCGGAGGTTCGCATCAGCAATTCTATCGCTATTAAAATTTTGGCACAGTCAATAGTGAATACTATTTGCAAAAAATATCCCAGTTACACTACGGCTACGGCATTCAAATTCATACTCAAACTCAAAGCATTTATTTCAAATAAACCAATTACAGGCACTTTTGAATTGTCAAGGGGTCAGTCAGTCAGAAAGATGAAGCTAGTTGCCCATTCCAAAGCGTAGTAGGTACCTATGGAGAACGGGCAAGAAACTCCACGGACACTCTTTTAAATCACAATATGTTTACAAAATATGTCAATGAAAGACTTACCTAGTAAATGGTAGCTTTAAAGTAGGTACATAGTACTCACACATGTTATGAAATTATACAATGCTATGGGATTGAATTTATACAATGCAAAGATGAGTAGTTTCTAAATCTTCAGCAACTCCAACAGTATTTTCAAATGCTAATCAATTAGTTTATGCGCCCTTGTGGAGCAGGACCAGCGTTGCATTGAGTATTTAAAATTCACCATAACATTCAAACATCAAAAACGCCTATTCTTTGCTTTGATTACAACAGCAAAAATAATGTTCAAAAATAACCAGACGCCAAAGTCATAATCTGGAACTAAAAATTCATACAATAGCGATCCCGTCAAGTCGTCACTTTAGGTCACGTGGCACCGGCTGTTATGAAGGAGAGCAAGCCGTTGTGCAACGGATTACGATAGAAACAGATATAGAACAAATGCGTCAGCGAGAACGAGATGGTTCCTCCATCTCGTTCTCGCTGATGTATTTTTTCTTTTTTTCCTTGCACATCTTATTTAGTTTTGACATGTTCAACTGTATCGATGTATTGTATTCGATGCTTCATATTCCTATAATAATTTAAGAATGATAGTTAAGTTTATTTCTGTAGAACATAGAAAGTGTACAAAGTCTTTGTGTAAGTCTTTTTGGTTCTGCTACATGACGATAGATGGTGTTTAAATTCAGTAAAGCAAGTTTATAATACATTATTTTTACTTTATTGATATGTTAGTAAGTAAGTTAAAAATGGCTTCGCTTCGGCTTCTCACTTACAAAAATTGACTCCTCGTCGCTGGTCAAAAATATTGCGAGTCTGTAAAAACCATTTTTCTATTCAGGGATCTGTTTGCGTAATATAATCAGCCTTTGATGCTCCCATAGCTGACACACAGGCCTCCTCTCTTCGACAGGGAGTGGGCCGTCACACAGCACGCGGGCCCAGCGCGGGTTGCTGGATGTCACTATGCCTTCGTTTTTTTTGTTTCTAGTACATGCCGGTTTCCTCACGAAGTTTTCCTTCACTGTTTTGAGAACAGTGGTGATGAAAATATTAACACAAAGTATCACCCACGACCTACAACATGTCGGGGCCCTTACCGTTGGGCCACCACCGCTCTATCTTTTTGCGTAATATTAAACTTTATAGTGCTCATTATTGTTAGAGTAGTATATATAACAAGTTGAAAGGAAAATTGTCACAGCTAAGTAGGCTGTACAAGTTTACGAGTAATTGTCGAGAAACTTATATTTGCTGTTGGAATGTATGGGCCAACATGTTTTTCAACTATAATGTTAAGTTTGTTCTTGAGAGTTCATCCCAACTACGGAACCGTTCATTATGTGTGGTCTGACACGCACTTGGCTGGATTTTTTACATACAGATACTTTACTCGGGGAATGATATAGACCACTTATGTACCGGAAAAATGTACGATTCCTGCGGGAATTGCGCAACTTGCTATCAACAACACCAAGATGATAATGTCGTGTGTTCTAGCGCCGGACCTGGCGTCGGCGATCCGGCGGCACATCGCGAGCTGCGTGCGCTACAAGAAGGGCAGCTTCCCGTGCCGCTACATCAACGAGTTCTGCACCTTCTACCTGCCCGCCGGTAACACGCCAGGCACCACCGCACTCCGTCTAGCGACATTTTGCTACAAACATTTAAATCGTTAGATTTGCCCTTACCGTTCTTAGTTCGGGCGAAAAAGTGTCCATACTGTGAAGAGTGAGCTCACACATCCTGCATGGAACGATAAATACGACTTTCAGTATGAGTAAGCTAGTCAATACTATCCAAATGTCTAGTGTTCGAAACATACACGTGACCATCCTTTGACGCGGTTGTTTGAATCGAACGATTTAAATCTTTTGGCACTCCAATGTCGTCAAACACGCTAACAGGAAAAATATAACGTCATATTCGTCATTCGATAATGAAGTTCGTGCTGCTCGTAAAGCTGGAATTGTGGTTGCAGAGATCGAGGAGCTGCCCGCGCCCATCCAGGAGCAGCTGTTCTCCGAGCTGCTGGACCGCGACGCGCAGCAGACGCTGGAGGCCGACCCGCCGCTCATCAACTGGAGCCTGGAGCTTACCGTTCGCTTGGGTCAGTGCCAATGTGCCTTGTGCTCTATGTACCTCAAAATATGAATATTTCAGGGAAATATTAACATAACACTTATGGTATGAATCCTCTATAAAAGATTCTGGAACCATAGGGTTTGAACAATATTGTCTTCACGACTTTTCTGGTAATAACTGGTTAAAAATGTCCATTGCTGTGTGTTATCAAAGCTTGTATCACTCATTTTTGTAAACAACAAAGTAATACATTTTTGCAATATATGTAAAATTGGCGGGATACGACGTGAATTCGAAAACCTATAATTTTTTTTTTTAAGTTAAAGCTTGTTTAGGCGCGTTGGGCAGTTTTGAGATGGGAAAAACAATTGAACTCGCGACACCATTATCGACACCTCATTTTTGTAAACGCGATTGTGCTCTTTATTTATATTACTTGACGGATCAATGTTCTATGCAAGTATTTTTACTTTAAAGGTTTTGGAAGTATTTTTTTTAGTTTTTACTTCTGTCGGCACTGTTTTTTTTTTTAATAACGACGCTGTGGCGCGTGCATGACAATGTTCTTTTTAGGGTTCCGTACCTCAAATAGAAAAATCGGAAGCCTTATGGAGTCACTCGTGTCTGTCTGCCCGGTTGTCACAGTCAATTTTCTCCGAATCTAAGGGACCGATTAAGTTAAAATTTGGTTCACATACATATTTCTGTGAACCAAACACGAACGAGTAACGTAAATAAATGAATTTTGAACATGGAGGTCAATCATGGGGGGCAAACAATAAATTTAAAAAGAAAGTTTTGCTAACAGTACCGGCTGACATACCAAATAAAAGGACGTGTTATGAGGATCTTAAACATAATTTTAAAATAAACACTTTTAAAGATATTTAAGAAATCCGATGAAAATTGACCATTCCCTCCTTATCTCCGAAACTACTGGACCTAAAATTTTGAAAAAAATACATAGTATGGCTCTTTACTCATACATTACAGAGAAATATAATATATAAGAACTCTATGGTCTTAAAATAATATGGTAAATCTCTCAATATTGTGCGTACAAACTTACGTTTGCAGTTGGAATGTATGGGAGAACATGTTCTCCCATACATTCCGACTGTATTTCAACTACAATGTTAACTTTGTATTTGGGATATATTCATCCCAACTACGGAACCTTTCATTGTGCGTAGTCCGACACGCACTTGGCCGGTGTTTTTTTAAATTCGAGTTGCATAATGAAATTTAGTACAATACTAGCTTTTGTCTGCGGCTTCGCACGCGTAAAGGTCGAAAAACGTACTACCGGGATTCAGAGTACTATCATATGTCCTAACCCAGGTCATGGTATATCCGTATGCCATTCATCTAAATCTGTTCAACCGTTACGGCATGAAAAGGTAACAAACAGATAATAAATCTGTTTTAGGGTTCCGTACCTCAAAATGAAAATTAGAAACCCTTAAAGGATGACTTCGTTGTCTGTCAAGACCCTTTTTCTCAGGAATTCCTACGCGCACTCTCAAAGATTTATTTTGGCAATGTGCGGACTCTAGTTAATAGTATTGTTTACAGATTGGCGAATATTATCTGCAACGATAAAAATTTGTAGTGCGCGCTTAACCTTAGATCTACGGTCCCTTGGATCTGTAACGAAAGTCAAACTTCGAATGACACTCGCAAATAAACCAAAGCCCATTTGGTACTTCCCGTGGGCCCAGCAGCATAAAGTTTGGCAAGAAGCAAAGCAAAATCCGAAAATTGGTAATATATGAACTGCAAAGTTAAGTTTGTTCTGCAATTTGGGATCAAAATTTCATAGCCGTGTCTTGCAGTAACATTTAGTGTGGATTTCATTCACAGCGGTATTCTCCGGTCTATTAAAAGTTCTTTTTCATTTGAAAAGTTAAGTTTGTCCTTCACTCCGGATTTGGAAATTCGGTCAACCGAGCAAGAACTTATACTAGTCCGGTTTTTTTATATGATTACTAGCTGCCCGGCCCGGCTTCGCACGGGTAGCATTAAGAACTTATTTACGGCGCACCTAACTCCCTACCTACCCTACCTACCCTACCTACCCTACCCTACCTACCCTACCTATCCTACCTACCTATCCTACCTACCCTACATAAACCTTACGGAGCCCGAGACCTTAGAATCATTTGGAGTTAACAGATAATTGTGACTGTCAAATAATAACAGACAAATAATTAGCAATAAATTAAAATTGCGACTATAATTTGAGATTTAAACTATCCTATCTCTCAAGTTGGATCGAACTGCACATGGTGTGCGAATTTTATTATAATCGGTTAAGTGGTTTGGGAGTCCATTGAGGACAAACATTGTGACACGAGATTTATATATATTAAGATAAATGCCTTAAAATACTAATTATTAATGTTACTATTATAATTACCATTAATTAGTAATATCAACTCTAGTGTCGCCATTGACCACGTAATACCTACATGTTAGAAAGGCTAGCGTATGACTTTAAATTGTAATAACTTGTGACGGAGTGGGCCGATTTTAATTAAATAAAGAACAAATGTTAATTCAAGACACAGACTTAGGACAATATTTCCAATCCCTTAAATCTCTTGAAAAGAAAACTCAAAAAAATAACAATTATTAAATCATCCCCAATTTTAATCCTTTAGGGAATGATTTTACAAAAACACTGAAACGCGTAATTCTATATTTTTTAACAAAAACTTAAGAAATGCTGGGTTTCCAATAAAAACTTTTATCCCCTATATCACCCCTTTAGGATTATTTTTGAGACAAAAAGTACCCTATGTCTTTCTACAGGATGCCATCTATCTCTTTGCCAAATTTTATCGATATCCGTTTCGTGGTTTAAAAAAGGTAACAAACATACAGACAGACAGAGATACTTCCGAATTTATAATATTACTATGGAAGTATAAATACTATGGACAGTATATCAAAATGTAAAAAAGTAGCACATAAAATATCAATTGTTGGGAATCGAACTTAGGTTTGCTAAGCAGTTGTCTAACCGCTAAAATATTTGATTTGTTGAACATTGACTAAAATACCCGTTTTTATATTCATGAATTCATGATTGACTGCTTAGGTCCATAAAAGTATAGCGGGATGATAATAATCATTTAAAAGGTTAAATCTGTAACTATCTGCTACATTCGTTCCCTATTCAGCCCAGTGAAGTATTGGAATAATTCAACTGATATATAGTGGTATATTGTGTTCATTTAAATAATAGTAAGTACCTCATTAAAAAGTTATTTCATCATACAAAGGTATATTGTGTTCTATCTCCTCACAGGCTCGTTTCCTACGAAATGTATGGGAATTATTTTTTTTTCAATTTCTGACTTTTCTCGTACTCAAACCTCAGTTGTCCCGATATAGTTTTTTGAACCTAGTAATAAGAAATAGGATCGACTGGCATAAAAAAAAAAAAAACTTTTGTGAAAATTGCCCTTTTTCTTGCAGACTGTACAATTTTTTCAAAATCTGTGAATGCAGATCAATATGTTTGAATAAGTTAAGGACAGTCTCCTAAGACCGTATTCTTGTAGCGACTACGGTTAAGGTATTGCCGTATTGCCCCATCTCAAAATCCACCCTGTATATGTTATGATTGACTGCTTAGCTCCGTATAGGTATAGCGTAACGATAATCTTTTAAAAGGTTTAATCCGTAACTATCTGCAATATTCTAACCTTTTGGATAGTCGTTTTCAATTTGCGATAAATTATAGAACTATAATGCAATATTGCTCAGTCCCCACAGCAAATAGTGTGATAATAATTATTGAAAAGTCTATTGTGATTTTTCCATTACTTGACTTATTGATTATTTACACCAATTTTCAAGTTAATTAAGCCACGTAGTAAAATCCTCCTCTGTAAAAATGAATACCCCTATTAACCCCGTTAAAACCCTGATATACGTTTTTATTTATTTTCAGTCTTAGGTATAAATACTGGTCTTGGCGGTGTATCTAGATATCGCCAATGCCTTCAACACCCTGCCCTGGAGTTGCATCAGGGAGGCACTCCGGTATCACCGATGCTGATCTACCTCTGTCGTGTGGTCGAGGCCTATTTGACGGATAGGGCCGTCATCTACCCCGGTCACCAAGGAGAGTGGAACCGGCGAGAGATATCGTGCGGTGTCCCACAGGGATCGGTCCTGGGGCCGCATCTGTGGGACATCGGATACGGCTGGGTGCTGCGCGCCGACCTCCCTAGCGGCGTCAGCGTCGTTTGTTACGCTGACGACACGCTGGTCCTGGCGCAGAAGAGGTCGTACCAGGCGGCGGCCGACTTAGCGACACGCGGGGTTGCGACAATCGTGGACAGGATCCGGCAGTTGGGACTCGAGGTGGCCCTGCACAAGTCCGGCCATGGGTTTTCATGGACCTCGGAATGCGCCACCGTCGGGTTCCCAGGTAAAGGCGGGAGGGGTTCACATCGGCGTTGAGTCGACGATGAAGTATCTGGGATTCGTCCTCGACAGCCGGTGGAATTTCGTCGAACATTTCCGACGTTTGGCTCCCAGACTGGAGCGGGCCGGGGCTGCGTTGAAGTGGCTCCTGCCCAATCTAGGGGATCCAAACGCCTCCTGCCGGAGGCTCTACGCGGGGGTCGTGCGGTCCATGGCCCTTTACGGGGCGCCGGTGTGGGCGCGTTCAATAAGGCTGCGGCCAGCCCGCCGGTTGAACGCGTCCCAGAGGGTCATGGCCATCCGGCTGGCCCGAGGATACCGCACGGTCTCCTGCGAGGCGGCGAGCCTCCTTGCTGGATTACCGCCATGGGATCTGGAGGCAAAGATCCTCGCGCACATCTGGGAGTGGCGCGAGGAGGCGAAACGCCGGGGCTTAACTCCGCTGCCGCGAGAAATCGCGGCACAGCGGACAGAGCTCCGGCGGGATCTCATGGCGTCATGGAGAGTGCGATTGTCGCAACCCAGCGCTGGGCACGCCACAATTGCGGCGATAAGACCCCTCTTTGAGGAGTGGCTAGAGAGGCGCCACGGCGTCCTCACCTTCCGCCTGACGCAGGTCCTCACCGGAAACGGCTGTTTCGGGAGGTTCCTGCACAGGATAAGGCGGGAGGAAACGCCCGGGTGTCACCATTGTGTGGATCGCCCGGAGGACACGGTGGAGCATACGGTGGAGGTCTGCCCAGCTTGGGCGGAGCATCGCCGTGTCCTCGTGGAGGCGATCGGCGGCGGTGATCTCTCGCGTCCGGCCCTGGTTCAGGCCATGGTACGGAGCGAGAGGAAATGGGAGGCCGTCACCTCCTTCTGCGAAGCTGTAATGCTCGCGAAGGAGGAGGCGGAACGCGTGAGGGAGAGGCAAATCTCGCGCCCTCACGCCCCTAACCGCCGCAGGAGGAGACGCCCAGGGCGTCGGGAATCGCGGGGCGATTTCCGGCCACCGTAGGCGCGGGCTTGCGGGCGGTGAGCAATGGGTGGCTCACCGTACGATAAGGACCAGGCCCGGGTCGAGGTATTTGATGATTTGCCACCCTCAAAAAAAAAAAAAAGGGGCGCAGGGTGGGCGCAGCCTCTACGTGTTTTCTAAGGAATTTTTCACATTTTGTATTGAAAATAACAGAAATTATTACTAACACGTTGAGTTGGGACACATCATTTTTGAGATATAAGCAAAAGAAAAAATAAGATACAGTACTGACAGACAGAGATCTTAGATTAAAAAGTGTTCTACACAACGACACAACGGTCACCCGACTGGTGCTGGTTATGGTGCCACAAAGAAACTCACATACATACACGAACCCTGAAAACATTAGGACGGCGAAGACGCCTACGGCAGTATCTCATGGATGCGCAACGGAAGCTAGACATGATCAACCTTAATGTTTCATTGATATAAATTGTATTATGATGAAGTTATCTATTAAGATAGTTAATTGATTCAGGCGGAAATCCATTATAAAAAATACAATAGACGTGGATATATTTAGTAACTTTTCAGCTATTTCGCTATTTCCGAAATATCGGAAAAGTTATTAAATACATCCACGTCTATTGTATTGCTTAAGTTATCTATTTATTGACGGACAGTCCTTTGTTTATTGTGCAACCATACTATTTTAATTATTTTGTTAAACACCTCTGTATAAATCTTTAGTTATTTTTTAAACTTAATTGTATTATAATGATTTTATCATTAATTGCTACACACATCTATTAATTGTTATTTAAATATTTACACAGACTATAAAACTGATTTACATACGAGTACGTCTTACTGATGACATAAGGTTCAGTTGAAAACCAGCGTCAGGTACTAGTTGTCACGCCCTAAGCCGAGGTTCGTACCCCACAGGGGTGCCCTTAGCGAGCGTTCACCTAGTTTTAATTAGCATAGTTGAATAACCCCTGGCTGGAGGTTTTGAGTGGAGTAGCTTAAGGCACCCACAGGAAAGCCCGGTTAAGTAGTCATGATCTCAGAGGGCAACTACGAGATGCACTACCTAAAAACAAAAAAAATTACTAGTTGTCTGGCATTTATGCTGAACTGGGCTTATTTGTCGCAGCCGTGAGGCACACTGTTTTAAGCTTTCTCTGTTTTTTGTTTTTTATTTGTGTGCCTTAACCTGGGTCAAATAAATTTATTTTCTTTCTTTTTTTTATTACATTTTATTACATTCTTTAAATGGAAGGAGGACCTATTTAAACCGAATGACATGATTGCCACTACAGCTAGAGCAAGACCCAGCACGTCACCGCGTACTAAGGGCGCCGCTGCCTCCGCTCACATGTTCCATTACAAAAAAAAAAGAGGTGGCACTCCGGGAGTACCGACAGAAGTGCAAACTTGAACAAGATCGCTTTGATGGAAGAAAAGTACTTGCATAGAAAATTAGTCTGTAACCTTATCTAAATAAAGAGCACAATCAAGTTTACAAAAAAAAAACTTCCGAAATCTTTAAAGTAAAAATACTTGCTTCTATGCAAGTATTTTTACTTTAAAGATTTTCATTGATCCGTAACATATAAATAAAGAGTACGATCGCGTTTACAAAAATGAGGTGTCGTCATGGTGTCTTGAAATCAATGGTTTAGGCCCATCTCCAAAATGCCCAACGCGCCTAAAGAAGTTTTTACTTTAAAAATTTGATGGAGATATAATCTTTTGGATTTGCCCTGTATCGTAATGGTAAAAAAAATGTTTTATGTCTCATTTTTAATTTTATAAAGTATTTACAATTGAAACAGTCGTTTGGAAGCAGTGACGTGTCGCAGTTTGATACGCGACCGATGTCCCGTCACCGATGGATTTTTTTTTTCACGGAATTGGCTATTACAATGTTTTCAAATTCCACTGTTAATAGGTATGGGCGGATAGCGTAAGCCAGTCAACAAGCACTAGGTACTTAACAAAATATAAAATGTCGTACCGTGCAGGGTCGCGGCTGTACGCGCTGTGGAACCGCTCGGCCGGCGACTGCCTGCCCGACGCGCTGTGCCAGGCGGCCTACGGCGTGTTCGACCGGCACAACACGCTGCGCGCCGCGCTGGGCGACGCGCTGGCGCACGCGGCGCGCGGCCTGTACGCGCGCTGGGCCGCGTGGGAGCGCGCGCAGGCGGCGCGCCTGCAGTACGCGCCCGAGGAGCCGCAGCTGCGCGCCGAGTGGGCGCGCCTGTGCGCGGCGGCGGCGCGGCCGGGCGCGGCGCTGCACCAGCTGCACGTGTTCGCGCTGGCGCACGTGCTGCGGCGCCCGCTGCTGGTGTACGGCGTGGACGTCGTGAACTCGTTCCGCGGCGAGGCGCTGGGCTACGCGCGCTTCCGCGGCCTGTACCTGCCGCTGCTGTGCGAGCCGGACGGCTGCAGCAAGTCGCCGCTGGCGCTGGCCTACACGCGCGGCCACTTCTCGGCGCTCGTGCCGCTGGCGCGCGCGCCCGCGCCCGCCTACATCGTGCGCGACGCGCGCGCCGACTGCGCCTTCCTGCCGCTCACGGACCTGGACGGCAAGCTGCTGCCCGTGCACTTCCTCACGCAGGACGAGGTACGCACCCTTGTTTATGTGTTCAGCTAAAACACCGAGACCGACCGGACGGTCGTTAGGATAACTAGGGTGCCAGGTAAGTCTATAGGACTAGGTCATTAGGGTTCCGTACCCTAAAAGGAAAACGGAACCCTCATAGGATCACTCGTATGTCTGTCGGTCTGTCTGTCCGTCTGTCACACCCAATTTAATTTAAATCTAATGAACCGATAAAGTTGAAATTTGGTACACATATGTATTTCTGTGACCCAAACACGAACGTGTAACGTAAATGAATTTCGAATATGGGGATCACTTTTGGGGGGCAAATAAGAAAATATAAAAATAAGTTTTTCAAACTGAATCGAATAACATATCAAAAAGAGCTTGTTACGAGTGTGGCGAGTAGACAAATAAGCCCGCACACTAGACCGCAGCATGTGATCCCGCCGCCCCGTCAGCCCCGCCTCAGTGCGCGCGCGGCCTGTCGCCGGCGGCGATGTCGCTCGCGTTGACGCCGTTCCTGACGGTGCCGTAATTTGTTAACGGCTAGTATGAATACTGTATTGAGAAGCATTCTCTTTGTACCTCACCTGTTGTACGCTTATTCATTTATCACTATTATTTGCATTTCATTCAACCTCACTGTGCCCGTACACAAGTACCTACTAGCCAATGCTCCCTAAGTGGGCCAATAAACCGTTCATTCCACACACACGCATGCCCACTTCACGAGGATCTCAAATATTTTTATAATTTTAAAATAAATACATTTACCCCCTTATCTCCGAAACTCTTGAGCCTAAAATTTTGAAAAAAATCAGATATTGGTTCTTCACTCATAGATTACAGGAAAACCTAGTCTTAAAATAACACGGTAAATCTATCAATATTGTGCGTACAAACTTATATTTGCAGTTGGAATGTATGATAGAACATGTATTTCAACTGAGGAGCTCCGGAAATAAAGCCGATAAATCCACTTTTCGTATTTTTACAGAAAATACAATGTTTATGTTGTTTGTTAAACTAATGTTGCGTCAATTTGGCTTGTAGCAAGGGCTTTCAAATAGGTGAGATAAAAAAATCCAGTGTTGATAGTTTTCCCACAATTTTAGTTTCAGAATATCTATAGGAATTGTCTGGTTTTAGTCCGAACATAATGTAATTATTGGGATTTGAACGGCTATATTGAAATGATCGGCTTTTGTCCCAGTACTCCCGCAGTAACCAACTTTTTCCGATTATAAGTTTTTTTCTTATGGATAGGTAAAGCTAGTAAAATATTGTGTTTATTTTATCTAATCATTATAATTTAGTTTTGGCATAAAGTCGATTTATCGGCTTTGGTTTCGGAGCTCGTCCTACTGGCCGGTTTTTTATTAAGAACAAAAACAAAGTGGCATAATTACAGTAGAAACGATGATTGCTACAAAAGTTAATAACTGTGTCGCAGCTATCAACGCCCGTCTTAACATTAAGAACACTTGTTCCAGACAACCATGTAACCAAAATTGGAAACTATTTTTATATTGTGAACGATTTCCGAGTAGGGCTTGAGTATAGGACCATTTTTAGGGTTCCGTACCCAAAGGGTAAAACGGGACCCTATTACTAAGATTCCGCTGTCCGTCCGCCTGTCTGTCTGTCTGTCACCAGGCTGTATCTCATGAACCGTGCTAGTTAGACAGTTGATATTTTCACAGATGACGTATTTCTGTTGCTGCTATAACAACAAATACTAAAAAACAGAATAAAATAAATATTTAAGGTGGCTCCCATACAACAGACGTGATTTTATTTTTTGCTCGTTTTTATAGATAATGGTAAGGAGCCCTTCGTGCGCGAGTACGACTTGCACTGCCGATTTTTCAATTCCGGAACTAGGATTCAATATTAAGCATTACAATTTCGGAATTCCGGAGTTCGAAGCTTCCTTTAAAAATGGTACATAAAATGCGTAATATTTATTGATTATTTCATCAATCAACTCGGCCTATCGCAGTCCACTGCTGGACATAGGCCTCTCCCAAGTTGCGCTGTCTTACGCCTTCCCTTCAGTCTGTCTGCGCCACTTTCTTCAGGTGGTCGGTCCATCGTCGCTGGGGGGTGTCTCCACTCTAGGACTCTTGTGCTCCACCGGCCATCGGTCTTTCGACAAACATGACCAACCCACTGCTAAATCTGGTTCTTTTCCGGAAAACTTCTGTTTTAATTTTATCCTTTAAAGAAACTCCGAGCATAGCGAGCATAGCCCGCTCCATAGCGCACCTTGAATTTGTGGACCAACCCGACTGTCAGTGTCCACGTTTCGGCACCGAATGTCATAAGGGGCAGGACGCTCTGGTTGAAGACCTTAGTCATCAAAAATTGCAGAATAGGCGACGAGAATACTTGATGAAAGTTTCCCAAATGCTGCCCAACCTAACTGGATCCTCCTGTCGGCTTCTTTCTCAAAGTTGTGTCTACCGAGCTAGACGACTTGCCCTAGGTAGACATCATAATCAGCCTTTAATGTTCCCACTGCTGGGACACAGGCCTCCTCTAGGTGAGAAGGAGTGGGCTACAATCTACTACGCGGGCCCAGTGCGGATTGGTAAATGTCACATGTCTTCAAATCTTTGGTTCTAGGACATGCTGATTTCCTCACGATGTTTTCTTTCACTATTTTGGAACAGTGGTGGTGAAATTATTTACACAAAGTAAAGCACCTGCTTGGGTTCGAACCCACGACTTACAACTCGTAAGTCGGGGCCGTTACCACTGAGCCACCACTGCTCAGGTAGGCAGACATACTCCTCCACAACTTCGAGAAGCGACCCTTCGATGTGGAGTGGACTCGACAAGACGTGTAAATTGTACATGACTTTCCGTCTTATCCAAATTCATGCCGAGGCCAACCCACCGAGAAATAATTGTTCCAGCGTCTCTGCCATTATGACAATGTCATTAGCAAAGCGAAGGTGTGAGATTTACTCGCTGTTCACGTTAATACCCTGCTCAGTCCATTCCAGCGTCTTGTAAACGTCCTCCAACGCATTGGTAAACATTTTGGGGATATCACATCCCTCTGTCTCACCCTTCTGAACAGTTGGATGGGGCTGGTTTTCTGATCCTGGATCTAGACAGTCATCGTGGCAACGTCATACAAGCATCTCAACACTTCGATATAGCGCCAGTCAATTCGATATCGTTGCAGAGGGGCCAGAACTGCCCATATTTCGATGGAATCGAAAGCTTTCTCGTAGTCCACAAATGCCATACACAGCGGTTGGTTATACTCCTCGGTATTCTGTACAATTTGCCGAACAGTATGGATGTGGTCTACGGAACTGAAGCCTTTTCGAAAACCAGCCTGTTCTGGTGACTGGAACTCATCAAGTCTCCTGGCGAGACGGTTCGTGTCGTCTCTCGAGAACAGCTTGTATACGTGGCTCAAAAGTGAGATGGGTCTTTAGTTCTTTAGCAAGGTTTTGCACCTTTTTTGAAAAAACAGAACCACCGCACATCTGGTCCACGCCTCGGGCGTCGTACCCTCCTGCATGATAGAGTTATAGAGACTCGCTAGCTCTCTCAGGACTGGAGCCCCTCCCGCTTTAAGGAGCTCTGTCGTTATTCCGTCATACCCAGGTGCCTTGTTATTCTTTAGCTGCTCAAGAGCCGCCCTAATCTCACACTGGTCGATATCTGGGATGTCCTCCGTGTAGTGGCGAGTTAATTCGGCTCGATGGTTATCTGCACTTTGTGTCGCTGGTTTCGCCGTTGAGTACAAGTGCCCATAAAAATCCTCGACTTCCTCGAGTATCTCGGACTTGGAAATCACGATTCTGCCATTCGCAGTTCTTAGTTTAGTCAGATGAGACCTTCCTAATTGCTGAGCGAAAACTTTCGACCCTCGGTTCTGCTCATTCGCCCCTTTAATGACGCGGGTTTTGAAGCACCGAAGGTCGCGTCGCGTCAGTTTTCTGATCTTTAGGTTTAAATTTTTAAAGCCCTCATATCACTAGATGCCCTCAGCCTCACTAAATGTACACATGAATGCAATAAAGAGTTTGAGTTATCTGACGAAGACAGCTGCGTAGATGGCAACTTTATCTGACGAAGACAGCTGCGTAGATGGCAACTCTATCTGACGAAGACAGCTGCGTAGATGGCAACTCTATCTGACGAAGACAGCTGCGTAGATGGCAACTCTCGTATTTCCTTCATAAGTCCAAGAGTCTCCGAGGAAAGTTTGGACACCTTACTTTTTACCTGTGACGGGAAGAGTCTGCAGGACACGTCGCGTAGTGCCTTGACCACCTCGCCGGCTTTCTCGTCAACATGTGTTCTCGTGCCTGTGGTTTCCAGCAGGGCGAATCGATTTTGAAGTTCCAGTTGAAACCTTTCGGATCCTAGAGCGGCTTGAAGCTACGTACGTCAGTGGATAGGCCTCATCATGTGGATATTCTAAGCTCGAAAATCGATATTTAGAATCCCTCGGAAAAGCCTTTTTTTCGGTGGGAATTATCAAATAACTTCTCCCGCTCTGAGCGGAGCGGGAGGGCGTGTCAGACTCTTACTGACTAAAACCCACCCGTGTTCCTTCGGTTGCCATGTTAAAAATAGTCTGAATTAAATTATTTTTATTTTACAGTGTTTTTTTTAACAAACGAGTACTGATAATGTCTCTCGCACATTTCCGATAACGACAGAGTGAGACGGGTCATTGGTCGGAGTGGGGCCAACGCCTTTGTTCTTGTTTTGAAATTTTTAAGTCCCGTTCATATTGAATACTTCTAAAATATACTGTAGAGAAAATTAAATTATTATTTATAATTTAAATTTGCATACTTAGTATCAAAATTTCGTAATAAAATTTTCTGTTCGCGTTATATGATATTTTCATAAATACATAACGATAAAACAATATTGTAATAGTATAAATATATTATGCACTAGAACATATAAATCAAATAATTATTATACAATTCTTGTAATCTTAAAAACTATCGTCATCGGTTCCTTCTGATGAACTATCTGCATATACTCGTACGTCAATAATAAACTGCTCTAACATATTTAAACATGATTCTCGACTCCGTACATTTTTGTTTCGATCTTGGTTATCACATGATTAACACATGACGACCATTTTTGTCTATCCACTTTAGCTACTCCTTGTAACAAAAGAGTTCGAACTTCATCAATTTTATAACTTTTGTTAATTGCTGCCACGTAGCCCTTCACGTGAGCCCAAACAAGTTCAATTGGGTTGAGCTCACAGTGATACGGTGACAAACGTATGACGCGACGATTTGTGGACTTAGCCATCTCATCTACAACAAATTTTTCAAAACGATCTTTTTTGCTTAACCAAATCCAAAAGTTGCAACTTTAACATTGATTCGTTACATGTTATTCCTTCTTTCGAAAATCTTGACTCATCGGTCCACAAGATGGATTTTAAAAACCATGCATCTTCAATGTCACTACTTAATAAAAAGCGACGGAACTGAATCCTTCGTGGGGATCTTCATTTTCCAAACCTTGTACACCCGTGCCGTGGAAAGGATATTTGTTTTCTCGGTGCATCGTATTCCACACCTTCCATACCAAAATGTTGAGGTTTCGAGCTACTACTCTGACGCTCGTAGTAGGATCTGCATCAAAAGCTGCAATAATGTCTTCCTCGACACTTGGGTGATGTCTTCCCGGGTTGAGTCCAGATTCCGCGTGATGGATTCCAACTTCAGAAAGCCGACGAAATGTGTTGTAAAACACTCTGACATTAGGTAATCTGCGATTCGGATATCTCTCTTGGTACATTCGTCGCGCCAAAGATCCATTACCGTCAGCTCTGCCATACATGAAGATGATATCCGCATACTCTTCATTCGAAAAAGTAGCCATAGTCGATTGATCACACAAACAAGTCTAAAATCAGTGAAGGAGCTCACATCTAAGGCTCAACACCTTAAACACCTCCAAAATCAACACGTGAAAGAGCGCATAACCTCATGCGGTGAATTGTGTAAACACGAATTTGTAATTAAAACGTCTTGTTCCAAGCGCAGTCGTTACTTGACTAACTGAGGGTCCGAAGATGTGACGAGTCCACCCGACTACTCGGGTACTAGTACTAGTGTAAATAAATAACGACTTTACATCGTCAGCAACTGAGCTGATATTTCTATTGAATAATAACAATTCACTAGACGCTACCCGAGAGTCGTAAAAGGGCAAGTTTGTTATCGTCGCGCGGCGGCTTTTGTTATGCGAGTTCCCAGAATTCGATTGGTGTGCGTGCACCATAATTCTAAGAATGAATTAGTGATAACTAATTTAGTTAGAACTGATAAGTTCTAACTAAAAACAATAGTGCATAAGCAAAAATGTTGCATTATTTTGGTCTATTTAAAAATTAAATATTCGACCTCAATTTGCTTTGTACATCCTAATTCCAAGAGTTGATGAGACATCTGCGTAAATAGTACCTCAAAAGAAAGGGCAATAACCAAGCATGTTTTTAAAAAGGTTTGAACAACTGAGGCTATTTTTTATTATTTTTTTATTATGACTTAAGCAAAACATTTTCTTGATTTTTTAAAGTTTCTTAAGCTTGAATATGGCGTAGAATGTTTCTCTGATGACACAGATGCTTGGGAGTTATTTGGTTTGAGTAATCACACATTACATAAATAAAAAATAAATAGAAATAATAACATAACAGCTTTTACTGGACACTATTAACAATTAAACATAACTAAACATAACTGGCGAAATGTGGGTGTGCCTGCTACAGGGACACCTCTGCCCAACCCTTCGGGGAAACAAGGCGTGATGTTATGTTATGTTATGTTATTAACAATTAATTGAAAAAAAATGGGTATTATTGTTAAAAACGAGTTTAAAAAAAAAATACAAGGAACAGACTTCGTCTGAGACAAGCCTCGACATGCCCGTTCCAGCGCAGCGGTTCTTCCTCAACGAGCGGCTGACGAAAGCCAACCGTCTGTTGTTTCGTAGGGCGCGGGATGCAGCCAGTCTCCTTGACTGGAAGTTTGTGTGGACCAAGCAGGGTCGCATCCTTGCCAGGAAGACGACAGGAGACAAGGCGCAGAGGATCCGCACTGAGGAGGACTTATCCCGTGTCTTCGGTACTGCAAATAACACTGCTTAATTATTATTGTGTCTATTTATGTGTGAATAGTTTTATTTTTTATGCTTGGGGAAATGTGCGTCGCAACCATTTTCATAATGTGCTCAGCCATAGACCGGATTTGTATGGAGCTTATGTACCCACGTTATACCATTTTACTCTTATACTATATTTACTTATATTATATGTACAAAGTTTATTTATACCTTATCTATTTAATCTTAATTATGCACAAAGTCTATTTACACCTAATCTATTTAATCCTAATTATGCACTAAAAGTAACTACATATTATTACTATAGTGCCCAACTGAACCTCCACACAACACCTTCATACATTCATTCGTACCATATCATCATACTTCCATATCTAGTACCTACAGCTATTAGCACTGATGGTAAATATATTAAGTTTGGTCTACTAAATGCAGGCTCTCTAGGGACAAATCAGGACGAGTTCTTGATTGCCATGGGCAACCACTCTGTGGACATCATGGCTATCAATGAGACATGGTTACGCAAAGGGGAAGAGGACCGCGCTCCTAGTGTACCTGGGTACAAATTTAGGCACGTACCGCGACCTGTTACCACCCGAGGTGGGCGTGGCGGAGGAGTTGCATTTTATATAAAGAATGGCGTTAACGCGCGTGTGAGAGCTCATCCTGAACACCCTGATGTGGAGCAGCTCTGGCTGGGCCTGACCATAAATAAAAAAAAGATTCTTATTGGCACTGCGTACCGCCCGCCTTGGCAGGAGTTGGAGCTTTTCCTTGACGCCATAACTGCCAGTATTAGTGCATTAGCTCCATATGATAACCTTGTACTGTTGGGTGACTTAAATGTTAATCTGTTGGATGCAAACAGCTCAAAATCAAAGCAGCTTACGGACTTTTTTAATTACTTGAACATTGCCCAATTAGTTCAATCAGCGACACACTTTGTGGGTGACAGTAGTACGCTCATCGACATCGTATGCACTGATGCTACAACGCGAAATGTTGAGGTGAGCCATATCAGCGAGCTCGGCCACCACTCTTTCATTACATGCGAAACTGTTTTTAAGAAGCCCAAGGTCAAACCTAGGGTGGTTGAGTTTCGCTCCTTTTCAGACATCATGCTGGATCAGTTCCATAGTGACTTGAATGTGATACCATGGTCTACTATAGGAGATATGAGTGATGTCGATGCCATGGTACATACTTTTGGCTCATACATGCTCCAGCTTTTTGATCTCCACGCTCCTATCAAGAAAAAGACCTTCTATAAGCGGCCTACGCCTTGGATCACTGACATAATTCGTCTAATGTTCAAGCTGCGGGATGAGGCTAGGGACAGATGTCGCAAAACCAGAGAACCACATCACAAGCAGTACTACCTGGATCTTAAGCATGAGGCCGCCGCCGCATTAGTGAGGGAAAAGACAGCATATTTCACTAAAAACATCAATGATCAAAGTAAGGATCCCAAACTACTGTGGCGTAATTTGAAGTCAGATGTGCTTCCAGACCATAAAGAAAGGCTACTGCCAAGTCATTTCGACAACCCAGGTAGTATCAATGCGGCATTTTTGAATGTTCCAGGAAATTGTGATGATAACGTCTCGCAAATGTCCTACTTCTGCTCTCACAATCACAGTCCAGCCAGGTTCTCGCTCACTACAACCAACCAGGAGACAATTCTGAAGATAGTCAGGAGCCTACGATCAAATGCTCAGGGTGTTGATGGTATCAGTTTGGAAATGTTAAAACTCACAATGCCAACCACCCTGCGAGTCATTACTGATATCATCAACAGGTCAATAGAAACGCGCACTTTCCCTAGCCTATGGCGTCGCGCAATCGTTCGGCCTATCCCTAAAATTAGTGATCCAGCCAATTTGAAAGACCTCAGGCCAATTAGTATACTGCCCTGCCTATCAAAGATTCTGGAGCGTGTAGTGTATCTACAGGTAATTGAATACTTGGAGGCGAATAATATTCTCCCTGAATTTCAGTCAGGTTTCCGTAAGGGAAGAGGCACTGCGACGGCTCTGATAGATGTGGTGGGCAATATCCTGGAGGCACGTGATGGGGGGGAGGGGTCGATCCTGGTCCTGCTGGATTTCTCCCGGGCTTTCGACGCTATTAATACCAATCTACTGCTGTCCAAGCTAACATATTATGGCTTTGATTGTGACGTTGTGGATTGGTTTAATAGCTATCTAACTGGTAGGTCACATTATGTGCAGATCCACAAGGAAGACGGATCGACTGTGTCTTCCCCTCCACTCCAGGTGTCTAGGGGAGTCCCGCAGGGATCGATTCTTGGCCCTTTGCTGTACATCCTCTACAGTGCCGATATTGCTGGATCTTTTCAAAACTGCAAGTATCACATGTATGCTGATGACATCCAGTTGTACATTTCTTTCAAAGGTGATGATACAGCGTTGGCAGTGCAAAAGGTGAATGAGGACCTGTATAGGGTGGTGACCTGGTCTGAGGAAAACTCTTTGGTTCTGAACCCACTGAAGTCCAAGTTCATGGTGCTGGGTAAAAGAAAACAAGTTACTGCAATACTGTCTGCCAAACCAGAGATTCTAATTAAAGGGGAGAGAATTGAGCGAGTACAACAGGCATGTAGCCTGGGTCTAATCCTAGATCCAGAGCTGCGTTTTGAGGCTCATTTAAAAAACGTACTCAGAAACTGCTTTTATAGGCTTAAGGTGTTATATAGTATACGAAATTTTCTTAGCATACCACTCAGAAAACAACTGATTGACAGTCTGATCCTATCTAAGCTGAATTACTGTGACACTGTTTATGGGCCCTGTCTGCTTGCTAGGACAGATAGGTTAATTCAGCGAATTCAGAATGCCTGTGTTCGTTTCTGCATTCATGTCCCTCGCAGGCATCATGTGACGCCAAACATAAACCAACTCAAGACACTAAAAATGGCTGCCAGGCGAAAGCTTCATTTAGCGAGTTTAATGTTTGGCATTGTAACAACCCATAAGCCGCACTATTTATTTGAAAAACTCACTTGGCGACAAGCTCGTTACAAATATGGTCTTCGTTCTGTGGTTGGCCCACTAAACATGCAGCGACATAAAACTGCAGCATTCAGAGGTAGCTTCAGGTTTGCAGCCACGCGCTGCTGGAACGATCTTCCACCGCCAATGCGAGGCCTAAAAACAGTACAGTCTTTTAAATTTCAACTTAAGAAGTTATTGTTGCATGTACAACTCTCTGAACAATAAGTTTTTAACATGGTTTTATTTTTATTTTTTTCTTTCTTTCGTTGCTTACCTCAAGGGTCATGGCCTGCAGTATTTGGTTTTGGATCTCCAGCAGCGCTGCAGCATGGCTTTCGGTCCCCTGTTTGCTGGGTCTGCTGGTAGCGTTTCCCCTGTCCACTCTCATCCTATGTTGACAACCTATTTATTGAATTATATTTTGATCTTATTACTTGTCCATGTTATTGCTTATTATTTATTTTTAAAATCATCAATTTACAATCTAATTCAAATTAATTTCCAATAATCATATTATTTACATACTCTGTGTTGTTCTATCTTGTATTTCTATTCGTGACACGACTTCCATTTTTCATGCCTTCCTGTTTTCGAAGCTCCATATCTCTTTAAAAAGTGTTTGGCATATCGGGTCACCCTCCAGTTTACCAAGGTTTTGTCTTTTATTGGGTCCATCTCATTTCACAATCCCTCACAAACGCATTTAACAAAAACACTGACACGTAACTTTTGCATAATAATAACACAACATATTATGTGATATTACATCATTGGCCATTTTGAAATTTCTTACATCACAATTTAGTACATGTTGGGTGCACGCTAAATAAGACGCGACGAAATGTTGCCAATATATGAAACGTAAAACCTTTTTGGAGAATGATATTCTCGTAACTTAAAAAAATGTATGTATATTTCTTTTTGTTTTTTACATCTATTTAATATATTGAATCACAATTTAATTTTAATAAATTATTTTTCTTTAAGTACGCTGGACTGGTACACCGTCTAAATATTTGTTTGCTGCACCGGTCGACGTCATTACGTCGGCGCCGGCTGTCGCTGAAAACCAGCGCTGGGGCTCTGTCTTGCATAGGGTCGTAGCATAATGCTGAGCGATAGCCGATTTGCGTGGATGTGACGCATGCTTCCCCAACTTTTTTTAAACTTTTTTATGTATTTAAAACTTTTTTTTTTGCGTCATGTTTACCGCAAATAAACGTTTTTTCTTTCTTTCTCTCTTTTCTTAATACGTTCTAAATGGTTTAAGATATCACCCCCTTCAGGCTTTGCACCCATCTACCAAACACCCTGTATAATGTCAAATAATAGGTCTTTACCTATGATATTGCCGTTCTGCCGTACTGGCTATTTCGAGTCCATTTTTTTCTTTTTTCGCTAAGAATTCTAAGTTCAAATTATTTTATTTTTAAAATATGGAATTCTTTTTTGAAAATTGGTCATTTGTTTAATGGTTAGCTTTCTGTTTTCATCGCATTTGTATATTTTTCGTCATCATGGATACGTTAAAAATTCGAGTGATTATGGAGTATGAGTACTGGCGTGGCAGCAAAGCGGCAGAAGCGGCACGCAACATCAACGATGTATACGGAACGAATACTACTAACGATCGCACCACCCGTTATCGGTGTGGTTGGTGTACGTTCTGAAAATTTCGACCTAAGATATGAACCCCATGGTCGACCGAAAACTTCAGCTTTCGATGGCATTAGCATCAAAACAATATACCTGGTCCATTTGCGTCGAATTGGCAAGGTAAAAAAGCTTGACAAATGGGTGCCAGACGAATTGAATGATCGCCAGCGCGAAGCACGCGTCGATTTGAGCCATGCACTGCTCAACAGGCACACAAACGAAAGCATATTGAATCGCATTGTTACTTGCGACGAAAAATGGATTCTGTTCGACAATCGCAAGAGCTCAGCAAGTTGGTTAGATCCTGGTTCAGCACCTAAACAATGCCCCAAACGAAAACTGACCCCTAAAAAAGTGATGGTCCCTGTTTAGTGGTCTAGTGCCGGTGTCATTCATCACAGCTCCTTACCAAACGGGATGAGCATTACTGCAGATGTGTACTGTGAAGAACTGAACATAATGATGAGAAGCTCACAAATCTCCAACCAGCTTTGGTCAATCGTTCGGCTCCGCTGCTCCTGCACGACAACGCGCGACCTTATACTGCACAGCAGACGGTCTCCAAGTTACAAGAGCTGGGGTTGGAATTTCTCTGTCATCCACCGTACTCACCAGACCTTGCCCCTACAGACTTCTACTTTTTCCAGAATTTGGATAATTTCTTGGCGGGGAAAAAATTCAATAACCGAGAGGCAGTTCAAAATACCTTTGAAAGAAAGAAAGAAAGAAAAAACGTTTATTTGCGGTAAACATGACGAAAAAAAAAAGTTTAAAATACAAAAATGAGAAAAGGTTGGGGGAAGCATGCGTCACATCCACGCAAATCGGCTATCGCTCAGCATTATGTTACGACCCCTATGCAAGACAGAGCCCCAGCGCTGGTTTTCAGCGACAGCCGGCGCCGACGTGAAGAATTTGTTGCCTCCCGTCCAGCAGACTTTTTCAAAAAGGGCATCAATAAGCTACCACTACGTTGGCAAAAATGCATTGATTGCATACTTTGATTAATAAAAATAAAAAGATATTGAGAAACAAGGGCGTTAACTTTTTTCATGAAAAACAGCAATTCCATAGGTAAAGACCTAATAATAGAATGATTATGTCAAGAACGAATGTAAAAAAAAAATAAACATGCTAATTTGGGAGCAGTTTTTAATAGACTTACATAATTATGCCGTTCATGAGTCGCCGTATAAAAGTGCTGATTCTCAGCCTAGTTTGAATAAATGACTTGTTGTGATTTGTCAGTGGGAAATAATGATACAAAAGTACAAAAGTATAAAAGTACTTTTTTCTTGATGTACAGTAAGCGTTCAAAAGTGCATAAGCACGTTAAGAATCATATTGCTGTGAACACGCGGTATAGTCCGTATGTGTAAACAACACGGCACACACACCACAGAGAACGCAGTATTGCGCTTTACACACTGTCGTATCGTCGCGTACTTGCGCCTCACTACCGAAACAAATATATATTTCCGTCGCTTTTGTTAGACAACACGCATCATGCGCTTGACCTTGGCCAGTTCATGGCAATGCTAAAATTCAAACTAAACTTACGTGTGCAGATAGCAGAACGCGTTAAGCATTGGTCTGAGATGCAAACTGGCTTAGGTTCCAACCTCGTCAAGTACAATGCAGTTTTTGCAAATATTAATATTTTTGTTTGCAATAATACTATATCTTAACTATTGCTGCCTTTTTTATTAATGCTGTTATTGCAATAAAGGGTTTAGAATTAAAAATGCGTAATATGTGATAGCAAAATTAAAAAATTGTATTCGTTATATTTATTTTACTTATAGATAATATATTGCTACAATTATTTGTCATTACGTCAGCTCAATAAGATGAGAAATAGATGTCAAAAAACTTAGAAGTAATTTATATTATTTTGACATATTTGTATTATGAAATGTTTTAAATTTTAAATTGATTTTATCACCATAAATATTAGCTAGCTTATTATTAGTTAGCTTTGATCATGGTCGAAGTAATTAAGCAATAAATAAGAATATAAGACTAATCAAAATGTAAAAAAAAAAATACTTACAAAATAGGTGATTTTAAGGTAAGGTATGGGCAGTTTGTTTACATTATTTATTTTACATTTTATTTGGCTTTAGTAAATATTGGTTGGTATTGAGGTTATAGCTTAAGTATTCATTTTCTTTACGAAAAGAAGATTGAAACTTAACCTCAAATTGTAATCCTAAAATAATAATATTACTAAAATAATCTTAAACATTTTCGGTCTATCTGCGAGAAATACGACAAACAACATATTGTAACTTGCTTAAAAAATCGTTACCACAAATTCATGCAATAACGAATCTGTTGTTTATTAAGTTGGTACGGTAAATATTTTAAGGTTAAAATATAGCAGTGTCCCACTTGAAGTCTTAATATTATCGTGCGAAACTTAAACGTTCTTGTTTATGCCTTTCTGTCGAAAACGGCTTCCTAGCTGGTCTTCAGTGATACAAGTCTTCAGAGTGCACAGCGAACGGTTCATAATGACGTGTTTAATAATTCAGCAAAATATTTCGTTGGTATGAAACCATTTGTTTCATATTCCTCCATCATTTGACGTCGCTACTGCTCGATAATAAGCCTCTTCCTCATTCCTCTTAACCCTCACAGTATTTCTCTAGAACAAAGAATAACATTGTATTTATTACACATAATAATTATTTATCATTCACTAATCGAATTAAACCTCATAATGAATTTAAAATTTTAAAGGCATCTTCTGTCTCAACAATACCTCTGTTCTATCAACAATACCTTTGATTAAGATTTATGTTTAGTAAAATATGAAATATTTAAATGATAACACTCACACTTAGTCCGGTCTCATTAGATATTTGTGTAAATTACATTCACTTTTACGCAGCGCAATAATATTTGATCTCCCTTCAATATTTATATTTGACTGCATTTTGAAAACAATAACCACAACACCGCTAATACTTAAATACTCGTCACCAACAATAACCACGAACCAACAAAGTTTTATTAAGCGAATACGCGTAACGAACTGCGTCTGTCTACCCCACAGAAATCGAAATAATTTACTTAGTTTTCTGTGGTCTACCTGCTAAACCTTAATATTTATGTGAACAAGACGACCGAAACAAAAAACAAATGATTATTGAACTAGTCATTATTAAAAAATAACAAAAACTATGAATAGTAATTATTAAAAAATTAAAACTATGAATGTAATTATTAAAAAATTACAAGCAAACCACAGATGAGATTTGAACCCTCGCTCGGCTCGCCGTAATCGCACATACCAAAGCACGTTATCCACTGAGCTAGCACGCCGTATTCTAAATTGATTGAAATTATGAACTACTATGAGTTGCAGACAAAGTGAGTGTGTGTGTATCTATAGTATTGTAACATCTTATAGAAGAAGGTCGTAAGTCAAACCGAAGCGTCAGTCTATTGCTTTGTGCGATTGCCTATGGACTTTTGGTCGGTACTGTACGTAAATGTACATGTACGTATGTAAACGGGGCGTCGCCACCGGGGCAGGCCTAAAAAGCGCTGGCGTGACGATCTGGACTCGTTCCTGACCGACTGGCCGGAGAAGGCACAACATAAGGAAGACTGGAAAAGTATGGGGGAGACCTTTGCCCAGCAGTGGGACACAATAGGTTATAAAAAAGAAAAGAAAAACGTAAATCTGAAAAAGAAATACAAATCAGAAAGTGGGTCGCAACCAAATGTTGTTCATAAAATATGAACAACATTTGGTTGCGACCCACTTTCCCGCAACTTGGTACGGTGCAAGAACATTCTCCTTTGCAAATCTTCCCAGCAGCCGCCAATTTGGATTTTAATTTTGATCTTACTATCGGCCTCAGCGCCCTCAAATACTATGATAACGAAACCCATGACGAATTTTTTTATAATTTTCGCAGCCGCCTTGCATTTTCATTATATCCCTGTTTTCTCGATCATACGTCACGTCAATGCAGTATGAGGTGTCGACATGTTTCATAAAAACTCTGTCGTTTCGTGGTTGCATCTAAAAGGCTCGGATCGCTTCGTGGTATTTCTCTATTACCAGAATGCATTTTGTCTGGTTTTTTCGCTCAACGAGCTTTTCGGTCTTGAGACACATAAACCATCCTAGCTAATATTATAAATGCGAAAGTGAGTTAGTTTGTTACGCTTTTACGCTAAAACTTGTAAACGGATTTGGATGTTTGGCTCATGGATAGACCGTAGTCCTGGGTTAAGACATAGGATACTTTTTATCCCCACGAATATTCCTACGGGATCGAAACCTATGCGGGTAAAACCGCGGGACGCAACTAGTACAGAATAAATTCTCAAAATTATGGTGAACATGGCATCAAAATCCGTTGTATAATTTAGGAGAACAAAGGGATGGGATATACTTGCAAAATTCAATACCAGGGCTTCCAAGTACGAGTATGTAAAAATACCAGGGTCGAAAACCAGGTATAAAAATACTTTAAAGTATTTAGTAGCATTCGATATAGGGTATAGTCTTTCGTACCGTTCCACAATCTTGTAGAGTTTTTTGTAGATGAAATGAAATCTCATATATGAAAAAAAAAAAAAAATTAAAAAGATTTCATTTAATTAATTTATGAATATGATTTTGTGTTTTTCTTTTGTTTTTAAGTTTTTTTTTGTGTTTTTTTAATTTAATCTTTTTAATTATTATTTTTTATTTTGTTGGAGAAACAATAATTGTTCTACCTTTCGACTCCCCGGTCGGGATCTCCTCTCCGTCAATATGTTCCCTGCTACAGAAAACAGCCGTTCACAAGGCACGCTAGAGGCCATTGCGTTTAATTTTATTTTGGTCAGTTTTGCTAAATTTGGGTAAATTGATTGATTAATACGCCACCATTCCAAAGGGTTTAGGTCTGGAGACAAAACTGTGTCGTCTAAATATTTTTGGGTCTCAATAATCGCCCTGCTATTGGCTGTTCCAGTTGGTCGTACATTGTGCATTTGTTTATTATAGTGTTTCCATAATAGGCTGTTAGATTTTTTGCCCTGGCTATCCGGCACATCTGAAGTTGATGCCGAAGATTCATTTCTTTCGCTTTCGTTGATCATTGCAGTTACTAAGCCCACGATATACTTTTTTATACTGTCTGCAACATTTTCACTCTGAAAGTATAACTTGTATCTTGGGTCTAAAAATGTAGCGACGGTATAAGTTCGGCTCTGTTCCAAATTAGAAAACCGCGTGCCTATTTCTGAGAGCAGATCCTGTCGGCACATTTCAACTTCATCCGGAAAAATTTCAATATTATTTTCTTCCTGATATGTCGGATTTACGATCTCGTTGAGAGCGTTGGTAAGACCAATCGTTAAAGGGGTGACCGAGCTTCCACTAACATACTTCTGGCCGCTCATCTCTCTTGTTACTTCTTCGCATGGTTGTAATACGATGATCAACGACTGGCAAATGTCCCATTCATAAGTCGTTAAACTAATTAAATTGCCTGTGGCTAAATTACTCAGTGCACATTTAATTTCGTCTTTTAGTTCAACAAACCTCTCTATCATGTAAAATGTGGAGTTCCACCTTGTAGTTACATCTTAAATTGGCCTCTTCACTACTTTGTTGGCCTGCTCCTGATATTTTTTTAATTTATTCCAGGCTAAATTACTTTTTTGAAGTGTGAAACTATTAGCTTTCACTTTGCTTATTACACCATTTATGTTTGACTGGGATAACACTTTTTGGACTGCCAGGTTAAGAGTATGCGCATAGCAGCCAAAATGTTTCCACTCTAATTGAATTATGGCATTTTTTATATTAGCCCCATTGTCCGATACTGCAAGGAGGACCTTGTCTAAAATGTTCCATTCTCGAGCTACATTTCTTAACTCTTCAGCTAAATGACGTCCCGTGTGACTCTCCTCGAATACTTTACATTCCAGTAAAACCGACTGAAGGATAAAATTTCTATCTATGTAATGACCCGTAACCGCTAGGTAAGAGTCATTATTTCGTGACGTCCACATATCGGTTGTTAGGCATATACTTTTTACATCTTCATTCAAAGCTGCTTTTGTATTCGTTTTTATCTCTTCATAAAGCCCTGGCAATAAATGATTAGCGAAATACTTTCGCGATGGTATTGTGTAATTTGGGAAAGCAAACTTGATTAATTCTCGAAACCCCTTGTCTTCAACTATTGAAAAAGGCTGTAAGTCCCATATGAACAAATTCATTAAATGATCATCAATTTGGTTTTTTATTTTTTGGCAATCGCGCCGAAGGAATACTGAAATACTGGACGGATTCGAATTTGACCTAATCGTACTAGATGCAACAGTTTGTATAGCAGTATTGGCTGCCGTAATTTGTGAAGTTTGTGAAGAATGCACCTGTACCTCTTGAGGCTCCACTTCTTGCTCCCTTCTCACTAAATTAACGGAAATATGTTTTCTTTGTACATGCTTGGTAAGGTTTGACACTCCCGATTTGTATGAGATAATTACTTTGCACATTTTGCATTCAGCTTTATTTTCACCTTTGTCCACAAAATGATCCCAAGCCAAACTTTTCTTAGGAGCCATGTTTATAGGTGTGTGACTATATTATTATGTACAACAAGTACCTTTCTAACTAAATTATCAATTTTTTTAACACAGTTTTATTTACACATTATTTTCAGTTCAAAAAATCGTCTATTCTATTTTATAAACCCGCGAAATAACTCCCTGCATTAACTTATTTCGTATTTACATCCCTAACTAATAAACGAAGAATCTACACAACAAAATGTTCAGTTTTATTTAAATGTTAATAAGTACTTAGTTCAAAAATTGTCTTTAATTCACTAAACTCGCGAAATAAGTTATCATTAATTAGGTCACGGTCAGTCGATGACGTAACAAGCTTGCACTCAAACCGCAACTGACGAAAGAAAAGTAAAAAACGTAAACATTACATACAAAATAGATACTAAAATACTTACGTTCACGCAATAATGTGTCTTTTGTTTATAGCCGTAAAGACGAATGGAGCGCGGCGCGAACAAGTCAAAGGAAATTATAAAAGCCGCATTCCGAGTTACGCTAAAAGTGATAATATCGCGAATTCGAGCAAAACTAAAGTCACTAAATATAAGGGTTATGGAGTAATAATTGTGACTTTGGACTTTGGTCGGATTTACGATATTATCACTTTTAGCCATTGATATATAAAAACCCAAGATGCACAGTCTTGAATAAAAGTAACGCTCGAAAGTGTCCCGAAACTCTATTTCTGTCTCTTTCTATAAGCTACAAGCATATATTATTGCAAGTTCAACCTTACGCCAATTGTTTAAAGTTGTTATTTTAACGCAGGTACTTAAAGCAATAAAATTTTACGACCGACCGTGGTCGGTAGGACAAGGTATTGAGTGGAGTCGAACATGACTTTTTTTTTTTCATCTTACGTTATTAGTTAGTATTTTAAGAGTTTGTAAAATTGTGTTTTAAACACATAAATATACTTTTATTTCTGCATAAATATGTTTTTGGGTAGCCTATGGGTATACAAAAAAACAAAAAATACCTGTTAAAATTGTTTATTCAAATATAAAGAACGAAGTTTTACCAAGACGTTTTATGCCTTTTAAAGTGACATACATATCTTCATCCAAAAATGCTCGGAACAAACGACGCTTGAATTATTCGACTTAAAAAAATCTTCTCGCCTTTGTTGGCTGACGATTGATGTCCATTCTCCACATCGTATTGGGTCACGAGGAAAACTAAAATATAAAAATTAGAAGTTTCCATGAAGTTTCTAATGTGACACTTACAGACTACAGACTACGCGACACTTCAGTCTATCCTTAGCATGCCGCATGTCGCGAACTCATAAGTTGGCCCATAAATGAATCGTTATACATCATAATATTTACGAACATTATAAAAATGTTAAATTGGCTACCTCCTGACCTACACGTTATGTAACGTAAATATATATATTTTTCAAAAACTACATACAAAAAAGGTTCAAAAGTACATAAATTTATTAATAAAAAGAAAATCAAACAAAAAAAATAAATCGACTCCACTTATTAGAACAGGGTCATTTTTATAATGCGACTAAAATAAAAAGGAGACTGTAATGCGTTGTTCTAACACTGACCAAGCAGCCATTGAAGTTAGCCGTATTTTACTTTGAGCGTTGAATGAAGTTTTTAGAAAAAATAAATCAAAATCACACATTGCTTGTCATAAAAACAACAAAAACTAGTCAATAAGTTTTTTACTTACCGAAAATACGATATCCCATCCTTTTTTAACCTTCTTGACGTAATATTTTTACAATTTCTCACAGAACACTTGGGCATTTTTAACGACTGCTTCCAGACGCGAGCGACGCGAGACTATTTGAAATGAGCGCACAATTTAGAATGTTGCGCTCATTTTTGGGGACGTTTTTTAGACGTTGAGTGTGCATCTTGGGTTTTTATACATCAATGCTTTTAGCGTAACTCGGAATGCGGCCATTGTTACAGCATTCGGATTCGGAAAGCATCGGAATATTTCGCATGGCTGCCAAGGCCACCGATGAACCCCGAACTTGCTTCGCCTCAGCGAGTCAGTACCCAGAGTTGGAAATACTTGCATAGGAAATCGGTCTGTGATGATATACAAATAAGAATCATAATCGTATTTGCAAATAAAAAACTAAACTATCAAGTATTTTTCGCTGATTCGATTATGCTCCTCATTCATAAGACCACACGAATCAATTTCCTATACAAGTATTTTTAACTCGGACGCTAAAGGCGCGGCCGCGGGCAGCGAGGGACTCGCGGCGTTGGCTTCCGCGCGCGTCGCCGCCAAAATACTTTCATAGGAAATTGATTCGTGTTACCTTACGAATAAAGAGCATACCTAATCGTGTCAAGATAAAAATACTTGGAAGTTAAAAGTTTTTTTATTTGCAAATACGATTGTGCTCCTTATTTATATAGGAACATGGTTCGATTTCATATGCAAGTATTTTCAAGCCCTGCCTGCGCTCGATGCTAGGTAGCAAATACTTTCACACTTGCAAGTTTTTCCTGCCCGTACCAGGGCGCCGTACTTTGAAGCAAAGCCCTGGTTTACAAACCTCGTGTAGTAAATACGTCTCATCCCTAAGAACAACTCGGCCACAGACAGACACGAACAGGTACTATAATAATGCTGTGTCGTGTGCAGATGTCGGACGAGGAGGGCGTGGTGCGGCGCTGGGTGTCGGCGTGCGAGACGGGCGGCGGCGTGCTGGCGGCGCGCCAGGCGCTGCACGCGCGCCCGCTGCTGCAGGCGCAGATGCTGGAGGAGTGGCTCAACCACTACCGCCGCCTCGCGTACGTACACTCGCGCACGGCTCCGAACGGCTCACACACATTTTTGACAGATTGAGACTTGAATGCGAATGTTTTTACCCGACTGCTCCAGGAGGAGGTGTGCCTTTTTCGAGAGTACACACATCAAAAAAAGTTTGTGATCACTAGCAAAAGCTGATATATTTATATTGTTTAAATTTAACTTAATCAAAAAAGTGTTTAACGTCATATCTTTTTTTAAATAAAAAACACTGCTTGAAATGACAAAAAAAAAAAATATAACAAAAATTGAGTAATTCAATCCTAATGTAATTAATTGTAACAGAAATTTGATGGAAACAAAAAAATCGTTTAAGCCAAACTCACACAAACATTTATTAATAGATTTTTATTTAATACAATATAAATCCTCCCCTATATTGGATGATATGGCAGCCTCTCGCAACGTAATATATTGCCACTTTGAGAGTTTTAGCGAAAGAAGTAATCCAAGCGCCTTTTCTGGCGTAAATATGATTGTTTTCGCTGGTTTCTTAAGCGTTTCATTTAATTTAGCGGCTGCTTCAGGATTTTTCATCATGTATTCGATGACAGAGGCGATATCTCCATGCCCTTCTTCTTTTAAACATGCTGCAGCTGCATATGCCAATTCACTGGAATCTTCGCCTGTGTGTTCATCAGATCTTCTCTTTTTTTGTTTACTTCCCAGATCTTCGAATGGTTTACGGGATCTTTTCGTTATTGTTCCAATGGACGTTGATGTCGACGGTTCTGGAGAGACTGAGGGCGCTCTTGGTATCTCATCAACACTTGGTTCTTGATTAACTAAAGTTTGCACAAAACTCGGCCAATCAATATTTGCTCCCAACCAATTCTCGTACTTTCTCCTGAAATTATCAAGGAATCGGTTGGATTTCTGCCACCTTTGTAAAGCGGCTCGCGTAAATCTCCGACAAAATTCTTTGAGAACAACACGATCTTCGTCAGACAGGCAATCGCCTATGCGGGATACAACTGCACTGAACAATACTTCATGATCAAATGAAGTACTCTCACTTCGTAGAAGAACAAACATTTAGAGTTAGCAGTTACACAGTTGTACGATTACGTAGTACGTAGTGTACGATTTTTAAAAAAAAAATGGCATTAAATTTTTCGTCAAATCGGCAACCAAAAAATCATAAATAATTAGCACTATGACCACCTCCAAGGATATTACGGTTAAACATGCCGTTTAGGAGATAATTCGATTTTTCATACTAGCTTCATACAAATTTTTCGTAAAAAAATTATATTTCCTTCGTTTTTGGGCAGAATTAACTTGGGTGTCATTTTTGTACATAGTAATGACTAATAGAAGCGATATCCGGCAAAAAATCAAGCACTTGCAAATTGAAATCCCTAAGTCTATGAAAGCCGATTTCCAGCCCACAGTGCGGCAGGCCAGTCTAACCTTGTGATGTCGTATTCTCGAAGAGCAGCATTAACTCGTTGATGTGCGGGCGCATTATCCTCGACCAGTACGTATGGGTTTACTTGGCCCATGGTTTACTCGGAATGGTCTGACAATTCCATCAATCGCGACTATTCTGTACCTATCTGCCGTCATGGAGAGTCGATACGGGATCAAAAGCGGTCTAGTTCCAATCATAATTCCACCCCAAAAGGACACCGATTTCCCGCCTTGCTGAACGGTTCTAGTGGCAGTTCTTTGCCTTTCAGTCTCCAGGTCTTCTCCAGACACGGACACGTCGTTTATCTGGATGAGTACTGATTTGCGATTCGTCAACGAAGAGACAGTTTTGCCAAATGTTTTCCTCCCCATCTTCTTCATTTTGCCGGAGCCTAGCCCACTGCAATCTCCGTCGCTGACATTGCTGTGAATCCCGAGGTGCTCGCCAAGACCTCCGTGCTCGTAATCCAGCCTGGTGTAAGCAATTCCGAATGTCTGAGTGGTAACTTCAAGCCCAGAGGCGGCTGGCACTCCTGCTTTTATTGTAGTGGCGTTGATTGTTGGGTGACGGGCTGCCAGCAATCTGATATAAAGCTTCCGAGCAGCAGTCAGAATAGTTGGGCTACCACTGCGGGGTCGATCAGCTAAATTATGCATGCCGTGGTACCTCTGTGTGCTATTTTTCTCGTAGAATATCCTTCTTCCCTCAAAGTTACAATTCTTGCTCATAAAAGTTCTGATAATCCTCTTGGCATTTTAGCAATAACTACGTTCCTCGATAAAATATCATAAATTGACTAAGTCAGATTTTGAATTTTTGTGGGTGGGAAATCATCAAATAACTTTTCCCACTCTGGGCAGAGCGGGAGGGCGTGTCAGACTCTTACTGACTAAAACCCACCCGTGTTCCTTCGGTTGCCCTGTTGCCGGGGGCCACGATCTCCCTTTCGGTTTTCTTCGCAACCCCGGCAGGCATCGGCCCTAGTGGACCCCTTCAATTCTGCTGACATCTCTTTGAGGCGCGCGTGGAACACAACGCGCCGTCGACCCGGGCCTGGTCCTTATCGTACGGTGAGCCACCCATTGCTCACCGCCCGCAAGCCCGCGCCTACGGTGGCCGGAAATCGCCCCGCGATTCCCGACGCCCTGGGCGTCTCCTCCTGCGGCGGTTAGGGGCGTGAGGGCGCGAGATTTGCCTCTCCCTCACGCGTTCCGCCTCCTCCTTCGCGAGCATTACAGCTTCGCAGAAGGAGGTGACGGCCTCCCATTTCCTCTCGCTCCGTACCATGGCCTGAACCAGGGCCGGACGCGAGAGATCACCGCCGCCGATCGCCTCCACGAGGACACGGCGATGCTCCGCCCAAGCTGGGCAGACCTCCACCGTATGCTCCACCGTGTCCTCCGGGCGATCCACACAATGGTGACACCCGGGCGTTTCCTCCCGCCTTATCCTGTGCAGGAACCTCCCGAAACAGCCGTTTCCGGTGAGGACCTGCGTCAGGCGGAAGGTGAGGACGCCGTGGCGCCTCTCTAGCCACTCCTCAAAGAGGGGTCTTATCGCCGCAATTGTGGCTTGCCCAATGAGCGTAAGCTTGGATTGAATTTCTTTTTATATGAAAAAAAATAATGTTTTATATTCTAATTCTATATTTTTAAACAAAAAATCTAAAAATTATGTTATAGTCTACCGTAACAAAAAAGATTTTGATTTTTCAAACTGATCGCAAACTTTTTTTGGTGTGTGTATGTATGTCTATTTCTTTGGCATGCTCTGTAGCCTAAACGTTTTGATGGATTTTAAGATTGAGGTGTCGTTAGATTCGTTCTAATTGTGGGAATGACATAGGCTACATAATATTTTATATTGCATCTGCAAATACAAAAAAATAGGAACAAGAAGGTTTTTTTAAAAATAAATTACAACAATATTGGTATCAAATAAAAGCTAGTAAGAGTCAATTCCAAATATATATTTATTAATAAAAAAAGCTTGATATAAAAAAAAAATATTTTAAGAAACAATAAACCCGATTGCAAAAACACAACTGAAAAGAGAAAAATAACCATTACAATCTATATAATTTTGGTATCGCAAGCGGGAGACAAACTATTGACTTGGTGAATGATATGCTGCATGGTATAATAATATACTTCGCCTGGTATTCTCTTCCCACGATGGTCTTAGACTACGTCACGATAAGTGTTGCCATTGATTATCCTTTTCAGTAAATTTAGGAACTTTCTCATTTAGTTAATGAAAATAAAGTAAATTACTAACTAGCTTAACTATTTAGTAACTCGTGTGATTCATCTATTTAGTTTTAAATTAATGAACATATTGAATTATTAGTTCATAATTGCTTTGTTAAGTTACAAATGCATTTTGCACGGGTAATTTAATCACACACAGTGGCCACACATAGAATTGACAAGTGTCATACTGACAGCTCGCCATTTCATCGCTATTGTCGTGTCGCTCATATCTATAGCGTTGTTTCGCTCGGTGAGCAAAATACTGTGGTTCCCAAACATTGGTTACTGTGAAAAGGAAAACTGTAAACTGTGAAAGATACACAATAAAATGGTTAATTGTTCCATACTAAACTGTAAAAACAGAAGTAAAAAAGGCGGTGTAATAAGGTTTTTTTCTTTTCCCAAAGAAGAGATGCTAGCAAATGTGTGGCTTCAGTATTGTAGACCGAAAACAACAATAAGAACTGGTATGTACCTTACTACATATTATTTCATTTATCTACGCGTTGTAAATTCCATATAAGGCATAATAGTGCCAATCCGGCTGTACGCCCGAACATAACCTAACCCAACTAGTTTTTTACTTATTTACGACAATATCCACATCTTGGATACGAGACACGAAAGATTGATCCAGGAAGCATAGCCGGTGATTGGATTATTTTTGTGTCTAGGGGACAACTAATTTACCCTTGCAATGAATTGATCAAAGTTGCTGATATAATGGAGAGAGAACTTAATAAATACCACGGTGAATCGTTGCACAATGAAAAATTTATTTTCACAAATTTGACACGGATTGTTCATGATGCCACAAAGGACTTGTATCCTCGAATTCATTATGAAGTAGTACTCTGTTTAGTTCGAACGAGGATCTATCTACGAGTAAGGGAACTAAATAAAACCATAACATGCAATCAATTAAAAAAGAAGCAAAGTAAAAAAATACAAAAAGTATCAAAAATGTCGATTTATTAAAAATGATAAAAAATGAGTACCCGTTGTATTATTTTTATCTTTTTCCCCCACTAAAAAGTTTGAGAGCCGCATCGCAACTCATGACGTATTCTTAGGCCAATCACGTGACCCAGCTGTCACGGGAAGAGAATACCAGGCGAAGTATATCATTATACCATGATATGGTGTAACTTTTGTTTGTCCCTGTCGCCGTTTGTCTCCCACTCTTTAACTTCACTACAAGCAAGAGACCAATGCCTACGCGGATTACGCACACAAATAAACAACACGCACTTAGATCGTGAGTTTGCTATTGGTTTTCACACTAACGCAATCTCTGCGTTTGACGTACACTCATACACGAGTAAAAGCTCATGTATGGTAGGGCGACTAAACTGTCGATTATTGATATCGATAAAATTAATGTAATCTTGCTTCTTTCTTTACAAGTATTGTGGACTATGTGGACTTCTGTAATGCATGTTGTAAACATGTATTCATGCGAATATAGAAACAAATAAAAATACAAAACTGAATTTTAAAACCAATTTAATTATTAACATGGACTGATGACTTTTTTTTTATTGTGGTATAATCATCAAATGAGTCCTCCCAATGGACTGATGACTTTCTCTAATAAACAAATAATAAAAGCAAAAATGACGGGGCCCCCCTCTAGAGGGCCAAAGCCTGCATGTCGGGGTCGCGGGACTTATGATTTACCGTGACCCCGGTACGTAAAGGGCTATTGAAGGACACTGTGGATTTTAGTCAGTACGAGTCTAACAGTCCCTCCCGCTCTGCCCTGGGTGGGAGGACTCATTTGATGATTTTACCCATCGATCACTAATAAAGATCTAGATACACAATGCCAAGTAAAAGTTCTCTTAAAACTGTCTTCAAATTGTGTTTAGGTAATTCTAGTTGAAATATATGTACATTAATGTAAATTCAACCTTAAACGCAACGCTAAGAGTTGTTTTCACAAAGCTATGTACAAAAAGCAATAATTTTTTACGACCGATTCACTGGTCAACATATATTAAATCAAATTCAACCTTACAGGCGTGTCTTAAAGTTAGCATTACAAAGTGCCAAAAAAAAGCAATAAAAATTTACGACCTAGGCTCGCCGCTAGGCAAGGAATGAGTGGAGTCGAACTGTTTAATATTTTTTGTTTATACTGTAATTATAAATGATCTTTTTTTAATTTCGTTAAGTTTAAAGGATAAAAAAAATTGTGTGCGTATTAAGTCATATTTTATTCTATGCCATGGTGTATACAGGGTGGCAGGGATATCGACGCGAAAACTGTTACTATGGATTCAGTACACGATTCTGAACCCCCGGACTTGAAATTTTTCGTCGGTTATTAAAGAAAAATATCTGCTGTTCCATACATTTTGACCGCGTAATGCTTGGAACATACAACACTTCCTTGGGTCGGCTTGAAAAATTCGTCGGATCTTTGACGTGCTATAATTGATATCTATTTACACCTAACTGGATCTCGAGGAAGCTAAAAATAAAATATAAACTCACATCTTTAATTTCATTACATGTACTTAATCAAAATTAAATTTATAAAATGTTACTATAATCATTAAACAAAAAAACAAAACAATCATTCTTTAACAATAAAAATAAAAAACAATAGCGTCTCCAACAAATGGAACAGAGTCAACGCACATAACCTGAAATTTAAGTGAGCATGCGATAGTATGATTAATAGGTTTAATAAGGGTCTTTACCATTGAGATGCTTTATAACTCCTGCTGTTTAATATGAATTAATTTAAAAAAGTTTTTAGAGTGATTTCTTATCAAAATATCAGCATTTACGGTACAGTGATAACAGTTATATAATAATAATGTTAATACTTAGTGAAAATATGAAACTCCGTCCTTTTTTAGCGTCCTGGATGTGTGGCACAGCACTATCGATATGCCTAGATTTCGTGGAATTGAACCTTTGGTTCGGTACTCGGGACTCTCGCAGTGAACGTAATACATTGCGCGATCGCTCACGTAGTGCAAAATGGTACCCATCTATTGCAAGCAATGTATTACTATTCGTCTGCTTGCGATTATATCGTTTTTGTCTACAAACTTCATAATGCTAATGTTAAAATTACAAATATCACAAGTACACTGGTCAGCAAATAAATCGAGCCACCCGCTACCTAGGAACTCTGATTCGATTTTCTCAAAAAGTATAAAACTTACAACTATCAAAGTTATACCTACAAAAAGTGCGTTTCATGGTGATTAAAATGACTACAAATTAATTCGAAAGTACCCTCAACTCACATTGTAATCAAGCAACAAACACAATGCTAACGATTTGCTCTGTTTTCACCAGAGTTTGAAATTAGCGTTCTTTTTCTCTACAATGAGGGTAGTCGGATATTTCTTATCATTTCTTTAGTTTTTGTCCATCGTTTGCTCAGACGCGTGTGTTTTTGCAACTTTTTTCGATTAATAATGGATACAACACCTCAGGAAGCAGCTCAAGCTGTAGCATTACTTCAAGCAGGCATTGCGCAACGTGAAGTCGCTCGAAGGCTTCGAATCAGCAGATCTTCGGTGCAACGAGTTTACAGACGATACCTAGAGACTGGAGCATTCGATCGCCGTCCAGGTACGGGCAGACCAAGGGCTACATCAGCAGCAGATGATCGTTATATCCACCTTACTGTTCTGCGAAATCGCCACCTCAACGCAGTTCAAGTCCAACAAAGTCTGCGTGACGAACGCCAAGTGGTCATAAGTTCAGATACCGTCAGAAAGAGACTTGCTGAACGGAACCTGACCCCAAAAAGAGCTGCAACAGGCCCAGCATTAACGGTAGCACACCGTCGAGCACGACTTGAATTTGCTCGAGAGCATAGGGATTGGACATTAGAGCAGTGGAGTAATGTACTCTTCACTGATGAGACCAGGGTGAGTCTACATGGAAGTGATCGACGTCAGAGAGTATATCGTCGCCCTGGAGAACGTTATTCTCAGTGTTGCATCGAGGAAACTGTTGCTTATGGAGGAGGATCTGTAATGGTCTGGGGCGGCATCTCGTTAACAGCACATACAGCGTTAGTTTTCATCGAACCGACGGGCCGTACACGTGGACTGACTTCTCATCGCTACATTACTGAAATCCTCGCAGACCATGTGGTACCTTACGCAGGATATATCGGACAGGATATGCAATTGATGCATGATAATGCACGGCCTCATGTTGCTCATGTGGTGACCCAGTATCTACGCGACGTCAGCATTCGTACGATGGACTGGCCAGCTCGAAGCCCGGACTTGAATCCGATAGAACACTTATGGGATGACCTGAAACGTCGGGTTCGAGCCCGGGTACCTGCTCCAACAAGGCTTCCAGAGCTGCGAATCGCAATTGAAGAGGAGTGGAATACAATTCCTCAAGATTTTATCGTCAGGCTCGTAAGGTCGATGAATACAAGGATGCTGGCAGTTATCCGAGCATGGGGAGGGAATACGGAATATTGATCAAAAACTTTTTTTTGATTTTATCTTTGTTTTTGGCTTTAATTTTTTTTTTTCACTTTATCATTACTAACGATTGTCACGACTGGAAAACGACTCTTCTTTGTAAAATCCTTAATAAACACTGAAATATTGATTAAACCCAATGAGTTTCCTTTCATTTAATCACCATGAAACGCACTTTCTGTAGGTACAACTTTGATAATTGTAGATTTTTTAGTTTTTGAGAAAATCGAATTAGAGTGCCTAGGTAGCGGGTGGCTCGGTTTATTTGCTGTCCAGTGTATTTTAATGTTTTTGGACTTACCGGTGGAAAGAAATCCTTTCTCGTGCTACACTACACACCTGACTTCTTTTCCGACACGTTATAATAGCGCAAGACGGCATAATTTAATATTTTTGCGGAGCTTACGTACGCTGTCAAGACAAGAGCGCGATTGCTGGCCGGTAAAGTAAATTTCGGTTGATATTGAGCATTTGCTCATAACCGCGGCGCGCGTGCCCCGCCCACAAGGCCCTTCTAACCTCTTTTATATGTTCTGTGCTGTCAATAATAATAACATAATGGCGGCCATTTTTTCAATTTTGCAATCAAATTCGGGTTTGGGATATTCATAAATTTGAAAGCAGTCTGTTAAGTAACTAAAATGTTCAAAATATCGGCTATGCAAGCGAAGCCGTGAGCAAGTACTAATGCATTTGTTGTTAGCATCTCTATGTAATAGTAAAATTTCAGATTTACAAAATTTTGGTTGACAACCCTACACGCTACTACACGACATGGCTCATGTAATACGGTTCGCACCCGCCCGCAGGCTAGTAATGTCTATTAATGCTATTTCGCATAAATTTAATTAGCATGTGATTTCTTTAGTCTTAGCATGCTAATTGTTATTATAAAACGTACTGAACTTTGACATAATAACGACGTGCGCCACGCGCGTGCCACCCAAATTATTATTAAACAATCAACACTTGACCCTAAGTATACGAGCAATTCAAAGACAATATGGCAATAATTGCTAAACATCATTCTTCGCACCACCCTGCTAATGCTAATAATTTAAATAAATTAAACAATCAAAAGCATTCATTTACAACCTAGGCCCAAGAGATTCCCTCAGAGAAACATTCAAAGAAATAAATATTCTGACTGTAGCCTCACAATATATTTTTGAAAACCTATTGTATGTACAAAAAATATATCAAATTTTAAGAAAATGTCCGATATTCATAGTTTAAATACCAGGAATAAACACAACCTTGCTGTACAACGCACACGTCTCCACAAAGTAGGCAACTCGTTCATGGGTTAATGTATACGCTTTTACAACAAACTTCCCATTGACATTCGAAACTTACCCATTAATAGATTTAAAATCTGTATTAAAACCAAACTTTGTAAAAAACTCGCTCTGCTAAGCCTTGTGATAAAACTTAACATTTTAATTATTTTGTAAAATCATCAAAATATACCAGTTTTATATACACATTGACATTGTTGAAAATTATATTCAAAATGACATGATTACTTTGTAAAGTATTATATTATTTTAATTAATTATTGTGAATGTGAGGACTATGTGGATATCATTATTATTTTCATTTTCAGTTAGTTTTAATTATGGTCTGGCGGTTTGAGTAGTTTATGCGGCCTACCCAAATGTCTTTTCTTTGGTATTGTTCGTCGAGTTGAGCTCCTTAAGTTCTGAGTTGAGCTCCACGATTACTGACAAATGCTTGCACTGACTGGACAGGTCCACTTAAATCTGTGTGGTTCTTTCCTCAAAAGACCATTTCAGACACTAATCTACATGGTCCTCATATGCCCTGACCAAGATTATGTCTGGACTTTAAAAGAGACTGCGACCTCTGAGTTTGTTTCGGCCTTTCTTCTCAGAGTAGTCAGATAGGAAACGCCGAACTCAACTAGCTTATTTTTATTTTTTATTTATTTTAATATGACGTGTAAAAGTGATTCCGATATCCTATTTACAGAATAAACAATTTCATTTCATTTCATACAATCCTAAGTACGCGCAAATCAAAGATAATAAGATAACAATTGCTTAACCCGTTCTTCGCAAATCCGCAGTACCTGCTAAGAAATTTCACTCGCGAACGAGGTCACGGTCACGTGAAACCGATAGATTTAGTATTCCCGACTTCCCATGGTTGCGACGGAGAGCGCACCTCACCGCACTGAGCAACTGAGCGCTATCGCTGCGTGCGTCGACGCTCTGACGTATGATAGTATAAAATAGTACGAAGCGATAAATTCACTTCGCACTTCACAGAATTTCGCAACTATATTTCATTTGCGAAATGCTAAATGAGCATTCGTATGCTAACAATGAATGCGAATGCTAATGAATCCATCCCTACCGCAGGCAGCAGACGCGCGGCCCCTTCCCGCCGCGGCTGGCGCCCGCCTGCTGCAGCGACGCCGACACGGACGAGGAGTAGCCCGCGCGACACCGAGCCGACACACGTCCTCCTTGATTCCCTATAGTAATAGTGACGTCATTTCCCTGTAATCTTCGTCAATTTTCGATGTTAAGGGGGAAACGTAGTAGCGAAACACAAATTTTCTTAGATTTTTGGTAATTTGCAGAGTTAACATCATTAGAATAAGCAATGATGTCATATTTTCACGAAGTAGGCATTCAATAGGATATGAACTTAAAGAGTTGTATTAATGACTTTTACTGTCATCATTTTTTTAAGTGCATAATAATATATATTACGGTCGCAAATCATATTTTGACCAATATACAACCTGAAACTGACCGGCAAATTGCATAAAACGTAATAAAATTTGAATTTCGCGGGTAACCCTGACGCTTTCGCCTTAATGTCCACACCTGTTTCTCGCTTAGACAGCGGCTCGTGACTTTGAGTCGTATCAATCAGTTCCGTTTGCTGTATAGCTCGTCAGTCCACTGTGTCCTGCACAGTCTCGTGCGGGGGAGGCCAAATTAAAGGAGTGTGACGAGTCAATCAGTCCGCACGTTCGCTCATGACATTGTTAGGCGTTCAAATTCGCCGCGTCATCCGTCAGACCGTGCCGCCGGGTTTGTAGTTGAATTTACTCATTTTAGTAGCACTTATTGAATTGCAGTGATATATTTTAGTGGTGTTTCATCATTTCCCTTTATTCCGGTCTAGATCTAATTTTATTTATATTTACCCAAATTATTTTTTTTGTGGAGAGTCGACGAAAACGTTACCTTGCTTTTATTAAATGTTTCGTTCAAAACTGAACCTGAAGGTTTATGAATTATTGTAATTATTTCAACGACGAGACCAATATGTAAACATGCGTAGACTTTATTTTAACAATATGTCTGCGATTGTTCCGTGTTTAGCAGCAGTAAAAGAAGGTTATTTCAATGTTCTTGTAAATATAGTCAGGTCCACACATAACGTGAGCGGTCGCGACGCGCAGCTACTCATTTGTCGCGCCGCTCACGGGTCACAACATTGTGAGTGGCCGTCAGGGCGCAGTAACGTGCTCCGTCGTCCGCAACTGTCTCGAAGGTTGTTACACTACGTGTGTACCGCTAGCTCAGCGATGGAACGTTAACAACACTACGTAACATTTTCTTCGGGAAGCTTTGAATCTATCAATAATTAGTCTTGGGTAGTATTTAGTGTTATTAACTTTCCATCCGACTACTTTCTGCCAGCATTGACACTTGTGTATTGCAACTACATATTATCAAACGCTTTGTTTATTATTATTTGATTAATAAATTACAAAATAAGTTCGAAGAGGGCTGTATAGACTAAAGGCAAATTATTTCGATTTGATAATTAAGCTTGTGTATATGCATATTATATGAAATCATTTCTGAGTGGGTGTCGCTCACTCATAACGTTCATAACGGTGTAAACTGGAAACATGTTAGACCAGACAAAAAAAAATGCAAATAAAAGAGATAAATGAAGAGTCTATTAAAATTAACGACATTGTACAGAGAGTATAAGGTTCTAATATTTATATTATTATAGTTTCTCGGTTGTAAATAAAAAGAAATTGGTTTAAAAGTAATAATTATAATAGATGTATAGTTTATTATTCTGCTTAGTGCATACGAGTTATTCGTTCGCCTTATCGTTTAGGAATGGAGAAATTGCAGTTTACCGAATATTGTACTAAGGTAGGGGAGCGCCGTGGGCGAGAACCGAGTTCACTGCGAGATCACACCGAGTGGCACTTTTGCTAAGTTGGTTTTGCTGGTGAGCTCGGCCCTCATGCGAGGCAGCACAATTGTCGTATATGATAGAAATGAAAATGTATCCACATTGGACGCGACGCGCCTCTACAATGTAGCGGGGCGTCGCTGTGCCGGCGTCAGAACAATTAAATTGAAACAACTGAATGACGTGGGATGTTAGAAAGCTTGCAACTAATAAGACTATTTGATCTAGGTAATTAATATTTTTCGTTCATTTTTGCCCAAAATCTGTAAATAAGTTTATAGGTACATGTCACAGACACTATTCGAGCTAATTTTGTTAACAGTCACGTTACGATTTATTCAACATATGTACCTAAACCTACTAATTTTTAATCAATAAAGCACTTATTTTATGAAGCTGTTCGATATTTTTTGTTTTATTTTCTTTATTTACATTTCGTCTTTTTTGGGGGCTTTACGGGTTTTTAGACCTTTGATGATCTCGTGTACCTCATCTGGTTCGATGGGGGGCAGAGGAAAATTAGGGTCGTCAATGGGAGGGATGGAGGCTCTACGTTCGACTTCAGCGTCGACTTCATCGAGGTGAGCTTTGTCTACTGGTAGGGAGCTGGGAGAGCATTGAGCTTCTAGACTGTCGGCTAGGCACTCGGCTTCGTCGATGTCGTCGAAGGCAATTGTTTTGTCCGGACGGACTAGAGGGGGCATATGGGCCGACTGGGGGCTGGCTGGACCTGAGTTTCTTCTGGAGTTCCCAGAAGGCTAGGTGGGTAGGCTCAAGGTCGCTCAGCATCCTGTCCCAGCCCGCTTCACGCAGCTCCGCAATACGTGTCCTTACAAATCTCTGTAAGTAGCGCATGTGGGCTTTGTTAGCAGCGCAGGGAATGATGCTGTAGGCACGGACAGCTGCGTTCTTCTCAGTCAGCAGGGCGTGCACGTCGTCCGGGAGTTTCAAGTAACAGGGATCTGTTGCTGGAACCTCCTTTGAGCAGTCACTCAGGACGGTTTGTACGTGCTCTGTGAGTGAGTCGATCGCAGCTGTCGTGTTAGCGATTGAGTCAAATTGGTCGGGGATAGAATCTAATAAGGGGGACGTGTTGGATTTCAGTTGAACGCTTACTTTCTTCCAGTCCGTCACCTTTCTAGTGGAGAGGGGGTGGTTAGGGTCAGAGGGACCTAGTTGTAGGTCATCAGAGAGAAGTTGGTAGTTTGCTGTGGCTACAGATGGGATGGGAGGGATGTAGACCGACACTAGAGTGATCGGTGGGTGACCAGTCATGCCTAGGCGACAGACTGATACTTCTAGTCGGGAGAGAGGGGGAGGGTCCACAGGGATGCAGTACAGATCCTTTTTATAATAAATGAGAGTGCCACCCGCGTGACAGCACGTCCTATTATTTCGGATTAAACGATAGTTGGCTATGGAGGGGTTACGTTTATGGGGCTTTAGAAAAGTTTCCTGTATGAGGAGGATATCTAACTGATGGTCGCGGAGGAAATCCGCGATTTCGTCTTTTTTTATTGAATAAGCCATTGGCATTAAAGGTATCTTTACGGATCGGGGTTTAAACCTTTCATGAGAGGCGTAATACGTGATGAGAGGGTCTAGTGAAGGATGTGAGGGCAGAAGTGATATCCGAGTTTGCTAAAAATACATTCTGGATCTGTTGAATGCAGCCCGATTTTTTGGCTTCAACAATGTCCTTAGCCATTTGTGTAGCTCTGTAGGTACAGAAGGTCATGAAGGTGGAACTGATAATGCCGAATGCATTATTGATGGGGTCCATGTTTATGTTAGCCACGGGAGTGGGAACGAAACGCGGAGTTACCGGGTTAATAGTGGGTTTAACGGGGGGCTCAGGGGGCGCGGGGGATGGGCTACGCTGGGGAGGCACGTGGGGAGCGGGGAAGCTGGGGGGAGGGGGGAGGTGGACACGCGGGTCCATAAGGGAGTATAGCGGGGTGTGAGGGGGAGGGGGGCGCGGGGTAACCAGAGCTGGGAAAGTCTGCTGGTGGTTGAGGTTAAGTTGGGACCAAGGGCTAGGTCTCTGAGGGCTTAGCCGTTGAGGTATCTGATAGGAAGGGAAGGGTTGATAGTCCCTTTGTCTTTGCTGCCTAGCGTCTAAACGCTTGGACAGCTTTGTTGAGTTGGCCTTAGGGGCTTTGGGGCAGCCGCGATAATTGGCTCTGTGTCCTTCGAGGCCGCACAGCACGCAACTAGGCGGGGTGACACATAGGTTGCGATTTTTAGGTCGGGTACAGTCTGCAGTGCCATGGTCTCCTAGGCACTTGACGCACCTGGGTTTCGCATGGCAGTGCTTTTGGCTATGGCCATACAATTGGCAATGGTGGCATTGCCCGATTGCACTGTTTTTCCAGGGCTTCTCAATTGTGAAGCTCTCTAACTGACAAATAGTTTTAATATTAAAGATGGGGTGATGCCCCTAGGTAGGGGAGCACAGGACGAGTACCATGTCGTACGCTTCCCTACCACGCGAGCGGTGCATTCGGTGCACTTCATCCACGGGGATGTTTTGCTACTGAAGGTCGGCAAGTATGTCGGCGGAGGGGATCTCTTTGGGGATCTTTTTGATCACCACCCTAATCTGTTGTCTTCTGGGAGGGAGTAGGTGTGGAATGACACACCTCTCTCTCTCAGGACCCTGGTTAAATCCCTATAGTCTTTCTACGTTGGGACGAGAACTTTGATACCTTGTTGGGTAGACCTGGCATTTGTGTAGGCAATTTTTAGCTCTACACACCGCTTTGAAATGGCCGTTCATTTATCCTTATCCTGAATAAAAACAGGAGGTGGAGGCGCGACCTTTTTAGGGCCGGAGTTAGTCATAGGTGCGTCATTCTGCGAGGATGACGCAATCGGGCGGGGGGGGTGGAGGGGGGAAGCTACTGGGGCACAAGTAGCGATAGGAGCAGTGGGGATTGTCGGGCGGGTGGCGATAATTATAGAGTCGTCTATGGCGACTACTTTGCTCGCTTGAGTCGAGCTCTGTCTCTTTTTTTTCCTCTTGTGCCCTTTCCCAGTAACTGGCGTAAAGCCGTCGTCGTCCGAGTGGGAAGAAGAAGAAAGAGCAGAGACTTGAGCCTCTGTATCAGAGGTGTTATAAGGGTGGGGAGTCGGGGCGCAGGCTGTAGGAGCGGTCGCGTCTTCGGTGTCCATAGTGTCAGAATGACAGGGACTAAATTGAGCCTCAATAACGTCGCTGAAGTCAGTGATGGAAGAGGACCGGATGTCAGTCTGCTGTGAAGCAGCGAGACCTTCGAGTTCGGTACCGAACTCGTTTATAAGGGTCCTTTTTAAGGACTCTGCTGAGGAGATCTAATAGCTTAGAGTTGTCACTCCTAAGCGAGAGGAGGTCATTTCGGAGTGACTGAAGGTCACCCTGTACTGACTCCATTTTGAATTATTTAAAAATAGGACCAAATTTTCCTATTTTTATCCTATGCCTAATTCCCCGGGCGGACTACCGGGGATGTGTAAACCTTCCCTGTCGGCTATAGACAGGGAGGTTGTGTGCCTATTGGTGAGCCCTAAGCTTGCTTTGGCCCGTTGCCTATATTAATTGTGCCACGGGGTCCTAACCAGTCTAGTGCGCCGGGTGAGTACACACCCGACCGACATTAGGGGAGTAGCTGTGAAAGGAATACTGTCACCAGTGCCGACTAGGAGACCCACCCCAGGCCGAACACTGGGACACGTCCAAATGACTGCCTCGCCCTGAAGGGGTTTGGCGGGTGTACTTGGGTCAACACCCCCTCGGTTTCGTTGGCACCGTATGGTATCCACCGAGGACCACGAAACTGTGGTTTTTCCCAGAAGGGGCTAGGTGACTCTAAGAGTAAAAATTTGACTTTATTCGTTTCCGAAATAAGAATTAATTGTATCTCGAGAAGAGTCCAGTTAATAGGTCGACGATAGTCGATAAACGACTATGAAGAGCGTCGCAGTACGCGACGAAACGATGACTCAGGAACCACAACAGGAACGCTTGAGTCACAGTCAGGAACCACAATCAGCAGCACAGCACGTCCGTCCGCGTCCGATGTCGGGCGCAGTGTCTCTCTTGAGCCTTATAGCTTTTTTTTTTTTTAACTTGGCAACTCGCAGTTTTGACCACTAAGGTCTTGGCTGCTTAACCGGACTTTCCTGTGGGTGCCTTAAGCTGCTACACTTAGAGCCTCCAGCCAGGAGCAAATAAACTATACTAAATTAAAGCTAGGCGAACGCTCGCTAAGGGCACCCCCAGTGGGGTACGAACCTCGGCTTAGGGCGTCGCTGAGGGGAGGACAGAAGAAGGGACAGGCTGGATCAAAATTTGGTTTATATCATGATTATTAGGCGGGGTATTTTAAAGCTACGTGCTCATCTGCAACAACTTGCTGGCACCTCGTTTTCGAGCAAGGGTCGGGGAGGAGTATCATTTTCTCGGGGACACGGTCGCGATCGCAAAGGACCTCGGCGGCGAGGTCGGAATGACGGGAGGCGTCTGTGTTTGTGTATTGTGCTGGTGGCCCTATTCTTCTCCTAGAGGAGTGTAATAGGATCATCAAGGTCGGAAAGAACATGCCTCGGACGGCGGATCTGACTAATTCTAGATGGGATATATTATAATTTGCTGCTTCGACAACCAGGGGGTTGCGATGTCTGGGAGCAGAGCCAAAGTAACGCTTGGACATGCGTTTAAGGAACTGGTGAATCGTGGGGATTTTACAGTCGAGATGGAGGATCTCGTTTCTGACATAGAAGGGAGCTCCCGTGGCTTTACGGAGGAAACGGTTCTACAAGACCTGCAACCTATGGATTAATGGCATTTGGCGTGGGCAAATACTGCACCCGCATAGGTCATTATGGGTCGGATGCACGATGTGAAGATGCGCAGTTTGCACTTTAGTAACAATTTGCTGCGTGCATTTAAAACGAAGTGGAGTCTACCTAGAGCGAAAGCGGCTCGCGAACCAACCGTCTTTGTGTGCTCAGAAAAGGAGAGATGATGATCTAGGATAACACCTAGGTATTTGGCGCGCCTCGCCCAAGGGATCGGTTTGCTGAACATGGTGATAGGTCGGGGGAAAGGGGGGGTTCTAGTTCTCGGTTTTGAAAAGATAACCGCTTGAATTTCGTCAGGATTGACTTCCATTCGCCATTTTCTAAACCAGGCGCCAAGGTTGTTGACAGCTCTTTGGAGGTTTAGCAGCATGTTAGCTGTGTTGCCCTTGCAGATGATCGCTGTATCGTCTGTGAACAGAGCCAACTGCGTCGATCTGTGTCTGGGGATGTCGCTGGTGAATAGCGTAAATGCGAGGGGGGCTAGTACTGAGCCCTGAGGGACTCCTGCCCTTATGGGGCGGGGGGAGGAAAGGGCTCCTTCGATACGGAAGCGAAAGGTGCGGTGCGACGAATAGTCTTGTATGATGAACACAAGACGATCCGGCACACCGAGTTTGTAGAGCTTATAAATTAAGCCGTTGTGCCAGACTTTGTCGAACGCCTTCGCTATGTCGAAGAATACCGCGCTCGTCTGCCGGCCTTGGGTGAGAGTACCGCTGACTAGCTCGACGATACGATGGACCTGATGCACGCTAGAGTGCTGAGTTCGAAAGCCGAACTGTTCGTTAGGGATGAGGCCCTTGGTCTCTGCATAGTCTCTGAGGCGCTTATAAATAAGCCTCTCATAGATTTTGCCGAGAACCTTGAGCAGACTGATAGGCCTATAACTAGATGGCTCGTTTTTGGGTTTTCCGGGTTTAGGGATACCTATGACAGTGGCCTCTTTCCACGTCTGGGGAAAAATGTTATTGCTCAGAGCAGCATTGAAGATGGTGGTCAGAAGCATAATTAAGTGAGCTGGGAAGAGTTGGACCACCCTATTGGTGAGTCCGTCTGAGCCGGGGGCTTTACGGTTTTTCAGACCTTTGATAATCTCATGTACCTCATCTGGTTCGATGTGGGGCAGAGGAAAATCAGGGTCGTCAATGGGAGGGATAGAGGCTCTACGTTCGCCTTCGGTGTCGACCTCATCGAGGTGAGCTTTGTCTACTTGGTAGGGTGGTAGGAGAGCATTGAGCTTCTAGACTGTCGGCTAGGCACTCGGCTTTGTCGTGTCGTCGAAGGCTATTGTTTTGTCCGTCGGACTAAAGGGGGCATATGGGCCGACTGGGGGCTGGCTGGACCTGAGTTTCTTCTGGAGTTCCCAGAAGGCTAGGTGGGTAGGCTCAAGGTCGCTCAGCATCCTGTCCCAGCCCGCTTCACGCAGCTCCGCAATACGTGTCCTTACAAATCTCTGTAAGTAGCGCATGTGGGCTTTGTTAGCAGCGCAGGGAATGATGCTGTAGGCACGGACAGCTGCGTTCTTCTCAGTCAGCAGGGCGTGCACGTCGTCCGGGAGTTTCAGGTAACAGGGATCTGTTGCCGGAACCTCCCTTGAGTAGTCGCTCAGGACGGTTTGTACGTGCTCCGTGAGTGAGTCGATCGCAGCTGTCGTGTAAGCGATTGAGTCAAACTGGTCGGGGATAGAGTCTAATAAGGGGGACGTGTTGGATTTCAGTTGAACGCTTACTTTCTTCCAGTCTGTCACCTTTCTAGTGGAGAGAGGGTGGTTAGGGTCAGAGGGACTTATGCGGGAGACAAGATTTATGATGACTGGACGGTGGTCAGAGGTAAGCTCGTGCACCGTTTCTATCGAGTCAATTCATAAGTTTACGTTCTTAAGGAGCGTTATGTCCAGGACGTCAGGGGTGTAGCTAACGGTATGGGGATAATAAGTGGGATGCATCGGAGCGATGATGTCGTAGTTAAGAGTGGAAGAGAGGTCGAACAAGTGTCGGCCCCTAGGGTTAGTGGTGTTACTATTCCAAGAAGGATGTTTGGCGTTGAAGTCGCCTGCCATAATGACAGTCGCTCATGGCGAAGAGTAACTGTAGGTCATCAGAGATAAGTTGGTAGTTTTCTGAGGCTACAGGTGGGATGGGAGGGATGTAGACCGACACGAGTGATCGGTGGGTGACCAGTCATGCCTAGGCGACAGACTGATACTTCTAGTCGGGAGAGAGGGGGAGGGTCCACAGGGATGCAGTACAGATCCTTTTTATAATAAATGAGAGTGCCACCCGCGTGACAGCGCGTCCTATTATTTCTAATTAAACGATAGTTGTTACGAAAGTTTCCTGTATGAGGAGAAGATCTAACTGATGATCGCGGAGGAATTCCGCGATTTCATCTTTTTGATTGAATAAGCCATTGTCATTGAAAGTTCCTATCTTTAGGGATCGGGGTTTAAATCTTTCATAAGAGGCGTTATACATTATGAGGAAGATTTTATTTTCAATATCATAAGATTTCATTATGATCTAGTGAAGGATGTGAGGGCGGAAGTGATATCCGCGTATACTAAGAAAACGTTTTGCATCTGTTGGAAGCAGCCCAATTTTTTGGCTTCGACTATGTCTTTAGCCATTTGTGTAGCCCTGGGGGTACAGAAGGTCATGAAGGAGCTGATAATGCCGAATGCATTATTTACGGGGTCCTTGTCAAAGTTTGTGTTGTTAGCCACGGGAGTGGGAACGGGACGCGGAGTTACCGTGTTTGTTGTGGGTTTAACGGGGGGCGCGGGGGGTGCGCTACGCTGAGGAGGCGCGTGGGGAGCGGGGAAGCCGGGGGGAGGGCGGACTCGCAGGTCTATTAGGGAGTATAGCGGGGTGTGAGGGGGAGGGGGGCGCGTGGTAACCAGAGCCAGGAATATCTGCTGGTGGTTATAGTTCAGTTGGGACCAAGGGCTAGGTCTCTGAGGGCTTAGCCGTTGAGGTATCTGAGAGGAGGGAAAGGGTTGACAATCCCTTTGTCGTTGCTGCCTAGCGTCTAGACGCTTTGACAGCTTTGCTATGTTTGCCTTAGGGGCTTTAGGGCAACCGCGGTAATTTGCTGTGTGTCCGCATAGCACGCAACTTGGCGGGGTGACGCATAAGTTGCGATCTTTGGGTCGAGTACAATCTGCAGTGCCGTGGTCTCCTAGGCACTTGACAAACCTAGGTTTCGCATGACAGTGCTTCTGACTATGGCCATACAATTGGCAACGGTGGCATTGCCCTATAGCGCTATTTTTCCAGGGCTTTTTAATAGTGAAGCCCACTAACTGACATATAGTCTTTACGGTTAAAGATGGGGTGATGCCCCTCGGTAGGGGAGCACACGATTATAACCATGTCGTACGCTTCCCTGCCACGCGAGCGGTGCATTCGGTACACTTCATCCACGGGGATGTTTTGCGTTTGAAGGTCGGCAAGTATGTCGGCGGAGGGGATCTCTTTGGGGATCTTTTTAATGACCACCCTAATCTGTCTGTCTTCTGGGAGGGAGTAGGTGTGGAATGACACACCACTCTCTCTCAGGACCCTGGTTAAGTCCCTGTAGTCTTTCGACGTCGGGACGAGTACTTTGATACCCTGTTGGGTAGATCTGGCGCTAGTGTAGCCTATTTTAAGGTCTACGACACACACCACCACACACCATTTTGATACTGCCGTCCATTTGTCCTTATCCTGGATAAAGACAGGAGGTGGAGGCGCGACCTTTTTAGGGCCGGAGTTTGACGTTAAAATAGGTGCGTCATTCTGCGAGGATGACGCAATCTGGCGGGGGGAAGTGGAGGGGGAAGCTACGGGGGCACAAGTAGCGGTAGGAGTATTGGGGATTGTTTGAGGGGTAGCTATAATAGAGTCGTCAATGACGACTACCTTGCTCGCTTGGGTCGAGCTCTGCTTCTTCTTCTTCCTCTTGTTCCCTTTCCCAGTGACTGGCGTAAAACCGTCGTCATCCAAGTGGGAAGAGGAGGCGGAATGAGCAGATGCTTAAGCCTCTGTGTCAGGGGTATAAAAGGGGTGAGGGGTCGGGGCGCGGGCTATAGGAGCGGTCGCGTCTTCTACAATGTCCATGCTGTCAGAAGGACAGGGACTAAACTGAGCCTCAATTACATCGCTGATCAGTCAGCGATGGATGAGGACCTAATTTCGGTCTGCTGTGAAGCAGCGAGATCTTCGAGTTCGGTACCGAACTCGTTGATGAGGGTCGGGTCCTTTTTTAGGACTCTGCTAAGGAGGTCAAGGAGTTTGTAGTTTTCACTACTGAGTGAAATGAGGTCATTACGGAGTGACTGAATGTCACCCTGTACTGCCTCCATATTGAATTTTAAAAATGGGACCTAATTTTCCCTATTTAATATCCTAATTTCCTAATATCCTAGTTCCCCGGGCGGACTACCGGGGATGTGTAAACCCTCCCTGTCGGGTATAGACAGGGAGGTTGTGTGCCTATAGATGAGCCCTAAGCTTGCTTTGGCCCGTTGCCTATCTTAATGTGCAACGGGGTCCTAACCAGTCTAGTGCGCCGGGTGTAAACACACCCGACCGACACTAGGTGAGTGGCTGTGAAAGGAAAACTGTCACCAGTGCCGACTAGGAGACCCACCCCAGGCCGAACACTGGGACCCTTCCAAATGACTGCCTCGCCCTGAAGGGGTTTGGCAGGTGTACTTGGGTCAACACCCCCTCGGTTTCGTTGGCACCGTATGGTATCCACCGAGGACCACGAAACTGTTTTTTCCCAGAAGGAGCAAGGTGACTCTAAGAGTAAAAAATAGACTTTATTCCGTTATAGAAATAAAAATTAATCGTATCTTGAAAAAGACTCCGATTAATTGGTCGACGATAGTTTGTAATAATAATCGACTTTGAAGAGCGTCGCAGTACGCGACGATACGATGACTCAGGCACAGGATCGCTTGAGTCACATTCAGGAACCACAATCAGCAGCGCATCGCGCACGTCCGTCCGCGTCCGATGCTAGGCGCAGAGTGTGTGAGCCTTATCGCTTTTTTTTTAACATGGCAACTCGCAGTTTTCAAAGTCAAAGTCAAAGTCAAATCATTTATTTCGAATAGGCCCATGTATGGCACTTTTGAACGTCAAAATTTACAGACTAATATAACTGATTCTAGTCGCCCCTTCCAAAAGGTAGTTTTCGTATGGAGAAGAATGGGCAAGAAACTCCACCGTTACTCTTTTAAAATGTTTTACAATAGTTTGTATTAGTCCGTACATTAGTTAAATAATTATATGTGAAGACAATGCACCTAGAATAAAATTACTATACCACAATAGGTAAAAAGAATTAAAAATGAAGCAACGACAGATAATTTAATTATGTGATAGATACATGATGCTCACATATTTACAAACATTGTAAAAGTAGACGATTTTCCTAATGTTTTTAAAATTAATAAGTCAGTGTGTGAGGAAATAATCACAGAATGTAAAATCAATGTCATATAACACAAAATTATAAATTTTACAATTAAATTAGCAACCTGTTTGATTTTGTCTTGATTCAAAATTGTCCTATGGAGCAGGACCAGCATGTTTCCAAGCACTCTTATCTTGGATATAATCACGGAACAGAAAAAACAGTGGAAGTGCTAAGTAGGCGTGGCACGCGTGCCACAATTAGGCGTTGTTGCGCTTAACTGACCCCAGTCGCGTTCTAACATCGCTTCGAGTAGCTAGTCTCGCGACAAATTCATATTTCTCTAGCTATGCCGTATTGTTCCGTTTTAGAGTGCAAAAATGATAGTAGGAGAAAAAATCTTAAAAATGGAGGTATTTCGTATCATCGGTAAGTACGATTTTCATTGTTTTCTAATAAAAATCTTATTTTATTTCAATTTACTAATATTTAATAGAATAGTTTGTCAAAATCAACCTTATACAATTAAGAGAAAGTTTATTTTGGATTGATTTTTTTCAATAGAACATTCTCGAAAGGACTTCGCTACTCAAGTAGTGATGTGGTCAAGTCGAATATTGAATTTGTCGATTGATATCGATATAAGGAATACCTAAACAATTTTGTTTGTTTAAATTAATTAATTATTTAGTTTTACATTACAATACAAGTATAAGGTCTCCTTCATTCATACACGAAATTTGTTTTAAGAGGTGTATTAGGTCGCATAAATGCTAAGCAAAGAGTATAATCAATGTTTTAAATAGTAATATAATTATTGTCATTTAATAATGATTCAAACGTTGCATTGGTAACTAATTAGACATCAGTCCTCTAACCTTCATTTAAAATATTTTTAGGTTTCCTAAAGACGCAAGTATCAAAGAGAAATGGATAGATGCAACGGGTAGAGTTAATTGGATGCCTACCAAATTAAGCACGATATGCTCTGACCATTTTTTAGAAGTCGATTTTATAATATCAAATAAGGGATATAGATATACGAAACCTACTGCGCTTCCATTAAAGAAAATCTTTAAGTTTTGTTATCAAGTAAGTAATAATGTTTTATTTTATCACTTTCAATAAGTATTAAAAATATTTGATATGATACATAATAACACACCTTTATGTTATACATTTGTGTGTAGATTGACTGACTAAATATTTAATCATTCATTTTCCTCCTGTTCATTGTTTTATAGGTATTTATTTCTAGTATTTAATTTTGGTTTCAGCCACAAAATGATAATATGGGCGCTGCAGGTTCTTCAAAAAGACAAAGTGATTCGGAGAGCTCTGACTTTAAGTCACAGCCTAAAAAGAGTCGACTTCATGAATGTTTCGAAGTTGAACAAGATTTTATACAAAAAGGAGATGACGTAATTCCTGGGCAATTTAATTCCGAAGACTTCAAAGAAACGGTTAAAAATATAGATGCTACGGGTGGTTCAGATTTTTCAACACCGAGGAAAAAGAAATTAAAGGGCCAGCTAAGATTTTGCAAAGAAAAAATTGTAAAGCAAGGTCTAAAAATTAAACGATTACAATCGAAAAACCAAAGGCTTAAAAAGAAAATAAAAAATATCGATGAAGTATTATTGAGGTTGGAAGAAAAATTTGCCATGGCCAAAGAAAACTTGGATTGCCTCAAAAATACCAATTTAGAGGTTTGTTTTTATTATTTTACATAATTTTACTCATCAAATATTGATATATAATTAGATAATAAATTTATAAATATGTTTTAATAGGTTCAAGAATTGGTCGCTAGAGAAATTGGAAACACGGAATCAGGAGTTGTATCAAGGAGAAAGTATTCGCCAGCATTGCGCAGTTTTGCCCTGACATTACATTATTACTCTCCTAAGGCATATGATTACGTGCGCAAGACTTTCCATACAAGCTTACCACATACCCGTACACTAAAGAATTGGTACGCGAAAGTCGGAGGAGAGCCTGGATTTACAAAGGAAGCATTAGCAGCTCTGAAACAAAAAAGTGAGCTGTCTAATCACCCATTATTAGCTACCTTAGTACTGGATGAAATGAGTATTCGTCGCCGTGTAGAATGGGATGGGCGCAAATTTCATGGATACGTTAATATGGGCACTGAAGTAGAAGGTGATCACTTGGCGGAGGCAAAAGAAGCCTTGGTATTTTTAGTTACTGCGATCAACTGTAACTTTAAAGTTCCTGTTGGTTTTTTTTTAGTAGATGGTGTAAGTGGCGAACAGCGCGCTGACCTTGTAAAAATTTGTTTGGAATTTATTCACAAGACTGGCGTTAGGGTAGTTGCTCTAACTTTTGACGGTTGTGCGGCAAATATTTCCATGGCGAAACATTTAGGTTGCTCCTTCGAAGAACAAAATGTAAAATTTGAACAACCTATTACCAAAGACCCAATAGTTGCAGTGTTAGATCCCTGTCATATGATTAAATTATTAAGAAACACATTAGAAATGTACAAAATTCTTGTAGACAAAGATGGAAATAAAATTCAATGGCAACATCTCGTTGAACTAAATAAATTACAATACAACGAAACCTTTCATTTGGCAAATAAATTAAGAGATCGCCATATTAACTTTCAGAACGAAAGAATGAAAGTAAAGTTAGCTACCCAACTTTTCAGCACAAGTGTAGCGGAAGCTGTTAAATTTTGTAGACAATCGGGAATAAATTCGTTTCATGACAGCGAGCCTACGGAAAAGTTTTTGATTACTTGCAATAATCTCTTTGATATTTTTAATTCAAGAAATTTACACCTATTCGGGTTTAAAAAAGCTTTAAGTGAAAAGAACGCGAACAAAATTTTTGATTTCTTAGGTGAAGCATCGGACTATATCAGCAATTTGAGAATGGAGAATGGTACTTTTTTAATAAGTAGTAGGAGAAAAACCGGATTCTTAGGCTTTTTGGGGTGTATCAAAGCCTTAGAACATTTATATTCAAGTTTGATCAAAACTAAAATTTTGGAATATTTACCATTTTATAAATTAAGCCAGGATCATTTAGAGCTTTTTTTCTGTAATATTAGGGCACAGGGTGGGGCTAACAATAACCCAACTGCCAGACAATTTATATCGGCTTATAAAAAAATATTAATCCATGTCCAATTAAAAGACACTAACAAAGGCAACTGTGTTGCTTTAGAAGAAATATCAATACTTAACTGTTCGTCAGCTGTTGAAAGGATAAACAGAAGTAGTATGGCTCAAGATATGTCACAATATGAACAGATTGAGGACGATTCCGAAATTGAAGAACTAGGAGGGCACTTTTCTGATTTTAGTAGTCAAGCAATAGGCCATATTGCTGGTTATATTGCCCGAATATTATCGATAAAAATAAACTGTGATGTCTGTGTTAACGCATTAGTGACACATCATTTTCTACCCTTCCACAAATTTATAATTGCAAAAGATCAAGGTGGCTTGTTGTATCCTTCGCCAGATGTCGTAAAGATATGTCAAACAGCGGAAACATTTTTAAAAAACGTTGACATAGGAGTTTTTCGAAAAGAAGTGGCGGTAACACAAATAATGCGTAAGTTCATAGGAACACTTTTATTCAATGATATTGCGTCCCATCAAGTTGGCGAATTTCCTGCGTCTAATCACGTTACCGATTTGATGAAGGCAATAGTTGAAAAATATATAAATGTTCGCATACACCATTTATTAAAATTAAAAATAAGACTTTCCAAACGCCAGTTTCTTAACAAATATGTTTTATTCCAAGGGCAATAAATAAATTTTATTATTTTCATTATGTTGCAGTCTTTATGTAAAATTTTAATATACAAGTATTCATGCATACATACCAGCACTTTTATTTAATTTTACCTGTCTGTCTGTGTTTCTATTAATTAATGGTTTAAAATGAACAGCGGTTTGTGTACCAAGTAAATAAATGTACTCCCAACAAGTCTTATTTTTGCGAATTGAACAAAATATTGGGTATCTATCGATATCGATAAAGAAATTCAATGTGCTACGTGGTGCGGCTTTAGCCGAGTAGCAGCAGAAATAGACCGATTACGCAAATGTCAACCATTATGCTAACGCAATTAAGCTTATAATTGCGTCCCCTGAGAATACCGCCATCTATTGTCAAGTAGCGGAACTGATTCGTCAATCGAATCTAATGTGATTATAGATCGTAAATACGTTTTGCCGCTAAAGCAAAATAAATCTTATTTGTAGAACGTCAGGGTTTATTTCCAAATCTGTGATGTAGGCTAATTTTGACTAAACTTAAAACTACAAATCAAACGAATTGTTTCTTTGTAGTGCAATATATGATTATCGGTTTATTTGTGTGAGTTTGGCGACAGCGGTTCCTATAGCAATTTTGGTGCATTGCACTTCCACTGTTTTTTCTGTTCCGTGGATATAATCCTCTAATTTGTAATGCTTGTTTACAAAGTGTACTTTTAATATGAGTTTTAAATTTTCTTTCATTTAATTGCAATATATCATAAGGTATTTTGTTGTAACATTTAACACAGTACCCCATAAAAGATGAATGTACTTTAGATAATCTGAAAAATGGTTGATCTAGTTTATCTTTATTTCTAGTATTAAGATTATGTCTATCACTTATTTTATTAAACAGATGTGGATTTTTCCTTACGTACATAATATTTTCATAAATGAATTGTCAAGGTACCGTCATAATATTAATCCTTTTAAATAGTTTCCTGAGAGATTCGCGGCGACGTAGATTATAAATGGCTCTGACAGCTCTCTTTTGTAAAATAAAGATGGATTCAATGTCAGCAGCCCGACCCCACAGTAAAATGCCATACGACATAATGCTGTGGAAGTAGCTAAAATAGACCAATCGCGCGGTTTCTACATCTGTTACCTGTCTTTTTGACCACTAAGTTCTTGGCTGCGTAACCGGACTTTAAGAGCCTTATCGCCCGTCAAACCCACTTATATACTGCTCGTCCCACCTCGGCTCGGACCGTTATCAGCGCGATAAGGGGCGAACAATCCCAGTAAAGGTGACCTTGGCATACTCGTATTTGATTCGTTCAACATTGTAACGTTTCCTGTATTATTTTTGATAATTTCTAAACTCTCTAGTACTGACATTCTAAAAACTTTATCACATGTGTGTAACATTTCGAAAGTATTATTATTATTTAAGGAATGACCTGTATCTATTAAGTGTTTAGCAAAATGGGATTTTTCTAGATAACTGTTCCTAAACGCTGCAATATGTTCCTTATATCTTGTCTGAAAATTACGACCAGTTTGACCTATGTAAATACCATTACAATCATCGCAATGTAACTTGTAAACTCCAGATTTTTTATGGTTTTCTAATCGACCTTTTCCGTTGCTTTTCCGCTTTTGCTTAAAATCTGTCTTAGTGAATTAATTGTTTTAAAAGCTACCCTCAATCCATTTCGAAACAAAGTTTTTGAAACTATTACTTATTGACCCTCAGTATGTCAAACTACCTAAATATTCATGTGGTCTTTCTGGTGGCAGTGGGTACAAAAGTTAACGAACTATGTTGCGACGTTTCGTTTGAATCAAATCATCAACCATTTTCTTATTGCATCCGTTACTCTCTGCTATATGATAAATAATGTTTAGTTCTCTGTTATAATTATCTCGTGAAAGTGGTACTGACATTAATCTATGAGTAAAACTATACCAATTTACGTTGAATCAGATGACAAGATGACGCAGGAATCGTAACATCTGTGTTACAGTACAATATCTTTGTGCTGTATCTACAATCTACATCGCAATCTTATGTTCTTTATCGCACGTTCAATATCTATTAAATGTTTCTACTATCTGTTTTCAACACGTAGTCGTTAGTATATAAGATGCACCTTTGGATAATTATAACCAGACTATACTACATCTTTGGTCTCATTTATACCTAACCATATACTGCCAAGAAGTTTGGCAAATTGGTGACCCCGACGAACGAATACGCAGCAAGAAACATGGCGCAACCACCGTGCAAGGCGAACATAAATCAGCAAGGAACACTTGAAGTAGCTGCTGGCACCTCGGTTTTATCCCGCATTCCGGAATTTTGGAAAGACCAACCCAGATTATGGTTCACGCAACTAGAAGCCATATTAGCACCACAGAAGCAAGGAGACGAATACAAATACTGTACGGTAATAGCAAAGTTATCCAAGGAAGAAATACTACAGGTTAGTGACCTAATCACTTCGCCACCGACTACAGATAAATACAAAAACATCAAGGAACGTTTAATTGATTGTTACGAAGAAACAGAACAGCAGCAGTTTCAAAAATTAATATCAGAGACAGAACTCGGTGATCAAAAACCTTCGCAGTTATTACGTCAAATGCGAGTCCTCGGGAGAGGAAAAATCAGTGACGAAACAATTAAACTACTATGGTTCAGGCTTTTACCAACATCAGTTACTACGGTTCTAGCAGTTACGGAAGACATGGAAATTGACAAACTGAGCCTAATTGCAGACAAAATAATAATGAATTCAAAAGTAACCGAAATATCAGCTGTTAGCAACGACACTTCAAACGACAACAATACAGCATGCATTTTAACCCAGCTAGCAAAATTACGGATAGATATTGACGCAATTCAGCAAGGTCGATATGGCTATCGACCCAACACGCACAATCATTTCAAGGAACGTCAACAATTCCCGATTATGAGGCCGAGAACAAACTATAGAGGGGCAAATCGATTTTGTTACTACCACGGAAGATTCGGAAAATATGCAAGGAACTGCATTAAGCCATGCGGTTGGAAACCAATGACTTACGTACGGAACCAGGGAAACGAATAAGAGCACAGACAACGGCGAAACTCTGTGCAATCCACCCATCCAATCGCCTCACCATTACCGACCGAAAAAGTGGTATGAAGTTTTTGATTGACACGGGCGCAAATATCTCAGTCATTAGCAAGCAACAGAGATATTCAATTTTTCAAAATGAACAATACACACTATACGCTGCAAATGGGACTAAAATTAGGACTTACGGCGAGAAGACGCTTACCTTGAATTTAGGACTACAACGATGTTATAAATGGAATTTTATAATCGCCGATGTTACACAACCAATAATTGGAGCAGATTTTCTAGAGCACTATAAACTATTAGTCGACATAGCTGGTCGCAAACTTATCGACAAAGTTACAGAGCTGACAACGCATGTAACTTCAGAAAAAGCGGCACAACAAGCAATTCGTACTATCGCAGTGGGAACGAATCCACGTATTACGCAACTTTTAAACAAGTACGAAGACATCACGAAAGAGTCCTCTCTACGCAACGCGCCCAAACATAAGATTGAACACCACATTATCACTATAGGACCACCCGTCGCAGCTCGGGCAAGACCATTACCTCCAGAAAAGTACGACATAGCCAAAAAGGAATTTCAAAGTATGATAGAACTCGGAATTTGCCGACCGTCAGATAGCCCATGGGCAAGCCCATTGCATATGGTAAAAAAGAAAAATGGCGAATGGAGACCGTGCGGAGACTATCGAATGCTCAATAGCACGACAGTTCCGGACAAATACCCACTACCAAGATTAACTGACTTTACATACATATTAGAAAATAAGAAGATACTAAGCAAGATAGATATACGCAAAGCATACCACTGTATTCCTGTTAAGGATATAGAGAAAACAGCCATCATCACACCTTTCGGACTTTTTGAGTACTTAAGAATGCCTTTCGGATTACGCAATGCGGCACAAACATTTCAACGATTCATGGATTCCTTATTTAGAGATTTAAATTTCGTATTTATATATGTAGACGACTGTCTCATCGCATCGGACAGCGAAGATTTGCATTATCAGCATTTAGAAACGGTTTTCAAACGTTTACACGAGAATGGAATAACCATTAATCTCGAAAAATGCGAATTTCACAGAAGGGAAATAGATTTCTTAGGTTATCATATAACGAGCCAAGGAATACAACCTACCGAGGAAAATTACAAGGCAATCATGGAATTTCCCAAACCGAAAACGATTCAAGAATTAAGAAGATTTTTGGGCATGGTCAATTTCTACAGAAGTAATATTCCACGCGCAGCGGAAAATCAAAGAGTTTTAAACGAATTTCTACATGGTTCAAAAAAGAACGATAATTCACCTGTTCCTTGGACAACGGAAGCAGACCAAGCTTACGAAAAATGCAAGGAAAGCTTGAAAAACGCGGTATTAACAGCGCATCCTTCCCGCAACGCATCACTAGCGCTCATGACCGACGCTAGTGCTACTTGCGTTGGTGGAGTTTTACAACAAAAATCCGGACGCAATTGGGAACCATTAGGTTTTTTTTCACAAAAATTGAGCGAAACTCAACAAAAATATTCTACGTTTGACAGAGAGCTGTTGGGAATTTACATGGCCGTCAAACATTTTCACAGATTAATCGAGGGAAGAGAATTTACAATATTTACGGATCACCGACCTTTGACATACGCATTCTCCCAAAAACCATCATCAAACGATACACCGCGACGGGTCCGGCAGTTAGATTTCATTTCACAGTACAGTACCAACATCCAACACATAAGCGGACGTGACAATATTACCGCCGATGCCTTATCTCGAATAGAGGAAATATACGTGCCATCACCTATCGATTACGCTGAATTGGAAAAATGTCAATCAACAGATAATGAACTTAGTAAATTACGTGACAATAAAAGATTAAAATTCAAAAACATTACGCTTCCGGGTTCCACAATAAACATCACCTGCGACACGTCTACTGGAAAAAGCCGCCCCTACTTACCAAAGCATTTTCGCAAACAAATTTTCGATACCATTCATGGTATGAGCCATCCAGGAAAAAGAACTACGAGAAAAATGATAACCCAAAGGTATTTATGGCCGTATATGAACAAAGATATCAATAATTGGTGTAGATCATGTTTAGCCTGCCAGAAATCAAAAATACAACGACATACGATATCACCTCCTGGTGCTTTTATGACAGCGCAACGTTTTGAGCATTTACATATTGACATCGTCGGGCCACTTCCGATTTCACAAGGGAAGAGATATTTAATCACAATCATAGATCGTTGTACGTCATGGCCCGAAATATTTCCGGTAGAAGATATAACTGCAGAAACAGTAGCCAAGACGCTTTTCGAAGGATGGATTACTCGTTTTGGTTGTCCATTGCGCATTACTACGGATCAAGGCCGACAGTTTGAATCAAGAATATTTGAGTCACTCTCTCGATTTTTGGGAATACATAAAATTAGGACAACACCTTATCATCCGCAATCCAATGGAATGATAGAGAGATTTCATAGAACTTTAAAGGTAGCGTTAATGACAAGAGAATCCAACGAAAATTGGTTAAAAGAAATCCCAACAGTTTTACTCGGGTTGCGGAGTAGCTTGCGAGAAGACACAGGTTATAGTTCAGCAGAGATGACATATGGAGCGCCAATACGACTCCCTGGAGGGTTTTTTGAGTCATCAGCAGCACAGTTATCAACGTACGAAGAATTTGTAAAACAAATTCAAAAGGGCATCACACAAATGACGTCAATTCCGAAAAGAAAAAACCATAACCAAGCTATATTTGTGCATCCCGAACTCAAAGAATGCTCACACGTATTTGTTCGGTGTGATAGAATGAAGAAAGCCCTGACGCCGCCGTATGAAGGACCCTACCCAGTAATTAGTAGAACAGATAAAACATTTTGCATTAGAATTAGGGATAAGGAGACAGTGATATCAATTGATAGATTGAAACCAGCTTTCATGATCAATGACGAATCAAACTACGTGCCAGATTCAAAGGATTGCGACAGACATTCACACACGTACGCTACACGATCGGGACGTAAGGTAAAGCCAGTGGTACGTCTATAAAAATCGCTGATAGAAGCAAGTTATTCGTATATATATTAGCATAGATCTTAACATATACCATTAATTCACAACTACTCGTAACAACAAGACATCTAAAATGGGAAATCAAAGTTCTAAGGACCAGATAACATACAATACGGACAGTTGCCTCAATCAAAACGAAGCGGACAAACTCCGTAACCTGATCCAGGAGGACTTACGGTGGACAAGAAATGTTGCGATGGGACGGATTATTTTAACAATCGGTGCGATCCTAATTTATGGCATAATGAAAACACTGGACAGAAGAATGAAGAGTTTAACGGAAAAAATAATAAACACTCGTGCAACAGCTAAGTCAAAATTACAGACGTCAGCAAATCGCACCACAACAGGCGTCATCAAATTCCACCGCGTACAATAGCATTATTATTTATATACATCAGCAAATAACTAGTAAGGTCTAGATCAAATTTATATTGTAAACACTATTACCATAATATTTACTTTTTTTTTTTTTTTCTTTTAAAGGGGGGTGTACTGTTACAGTACAATATCTTTGTGCTGTATCTACAATCTACATCGCAATCTTATGTTCTTTATCGCACGTTCAATATCTATTAAATGTTTCTACTATCTGTTTTCAACACGTAGTCGTTAGTATATAAGATGCACCTTTGGATAATTATAACCAGACTATACTACATCTTTGGTCTCATTTATACCTAACCATATACTGCCAAGAAGTTTGGCAAAATCTGTATAAGTTGGTTTTCTATAAATCTGAAAATCGTATTTATTGTTTTTCCTTGAAATAGTTAAATCTAAAAAGTTAAGGGATCCATCAATTCTAATTCTAATTTAAACTTTATTTTAGAATGTAAACTATTGATTTTATTAACAAAAACATCAATTTGCCGCAATGTTTCAGTCCAACACACAATTATGTCGTCAACATAACGGTAATAATATAATATTTGTGGTTGTCCTATAATGTATTTATTTTCAAAATGTTCCATGAAAATATCTACCATAAAAGGGCTGAGTGGAGAACCCATGACTAAACCTTCTTTCTGTTTGTAATATTGATTTTTGAACCTATAATAATTTTGTTCCATACAAGCCTTGGTCAAAGATATCAATTCATTAACCTCACCAGGATGGATTCGCTGTTTCTCAAAAAGATCTTCAAGTACACATGTTCTATGTCACGAAGTCCGTTTGGCTATGAATGTTGTCAAGCGTGCACATGCACATTATTTTTGTGTGCGTAACCTCGAGAGCGCTCAGTGTCGATCGGGACACGGTCCGGATCAGTAGTGGTTTTTAGTTCGCGCCAAATTGTTTCACGGAGTAAGGTCAGCATGGCAACAAAACGAAGAAGAGTTGTCCATAGTGAGGTAATATTTATTTATACGTTTTCAATTAAAATGTTATACAAAGATACTTAATATAGCAATAGAATTACTTAATTATTTTGATTACATTTTGTTTTAGAGTCGAAACATGATAGCTAGTGTTTATCATTTTCTGCGAGAAGAATATGAATTTACAAAATCATTAATGGAACTCAACTGTGATTTGTCTCATTTACGAGACATTACACGCCGTACAGCTGAAGCTACGGGTGTGAGCCAAAAAACAGTTCAAAGAATATTAAAAGAAGAGAAGGAATTGCCATCCACTTCCATCAAAATTCACTTCACCTATGAAGAAAAGGAGAAAGCGAGATAATAAAGTGGATATAGATAATTTTACAGCCGATGTGGTTCGCAGTACTGTACAAGATTTCCATATTGTCCATAAAAAAATTCCAACATTAGCTAAGTTATTAATAATAATATTAAACAACCAAAGAAATGATGGAGTCATATCAAATCTACTATAGTCACCTCTAAAAAACCAGAGTATGGTCTGCCACATTTCTGTAACAACCCAGAATCTATTAATCAACACTTTTTGAATGTACCTGGCAGTGGTAAGGTCACAACTGCTGATTTAAGTTTTTTTGAGCACCATAGACACAGTAACAGTCATTTCCAGCTTGAGCCGGTTCAGCAGGATGTGGTGTTGAGGATCTTGCGCGGTCTTAAGTCCAATGCGCAGGGCTCTGACCATATTTCTCTGGAGATGCTGATGTTGACGCTTCCTCGAACACTTGCAGTTATCACAGCTATCATCAACAGATCCATAGTCACCTCTTCTTTTCCTGATCTGTGGAAAATGGCAATAGTTAGACCAATCCCTAAAGTACCCAACCCCACTAGTGTGAAAAACCTCCGTCCGATAAGCCTACTGCCATGTCTGTCCAAGATTGTAGAAAGGGTTGTCACCGACCAGCTTAGGGCATATCTTGAGTACTATAGTATTTTGCCTCTGGCTCAATCCGGATTTCGCAAAGGCCACAGCACAGCGACAGCACTCCTGGATGTAGTTGGTAACATTCTTGAAGCCAGAGACCAGGGCATGGGGACTCTACTTGTCCTACTAGATTTTTCACGTGCTTTTGATTCTATAAATACTTCACTTCTTCTCTCCAAGCTGTCTTATTATGGGTGTGATGTTGAACCGGTCAAATGGTTTGAGAGTTACCTCAGTAATCGATCACAATTTGTCCAGGTGACTTGCGACAGTAATGGAGATATAATGTCTTCTAGTCCAAAGCACGTAGACAGGGGCGTACCGCAGGGATCGATCCTTGGCCCGCTGCTCTTCATCCTGTACAGTGCTGACATCGTCAACTGCTTGATTAACACCAAGTTCCATCTTTATGCCGATGATCTGCAGTTGTACCTCTCCTTCCGCTCCCAGGATACTGCTGAAACTGTAAGGAGAATAAATGAGGATTTAGATAGGATCTCTGCTTGGTCCAGAAGAAATTCCTTGGTTCTAAACCCTAGTAAGTCTAAGTATATTGTGATCGGATCTAGGGATTTCCTGAACAAAATGCTTACTTGCAACCTGGACCTCAGGATTGATGGTTGTGGTGTGGAAAGGGTTCTGGAGGCTCGTAATCTTGGGGTAGTATTTGACGGGCAGCTGCATTTCGAAACTCACATTTTGGAGGCTGTGCGCAACTGCTTCTGCCGACTCAAGGTCTTGTATCGTGTCCGTCCCTACATAAGTGTGGATATGCGTGTCATGCTGTGTGAGTCACTTGTTCTATCCAAGCTGAACTATGCTGACACTGTGTATGGGGCGTGCATCCTCGGTAGAAGCGAAAAACTTATCCAGCGGGTGCAGAATGCTTGCGCAAGATTCTGCTACAATGTCCAACCACGATCCCACATCACTCCCTTTTTAAATAAGGGTAATTTGATGAGAATGTCAGCACGCACAAAGCTTCACCTGGCTACCCTACTCTTTGGCACAATTCTCACAAAGAAACCAGACTATTTATACAAGAAACTGTCTTGGTCGCGCGATGTTAACAAGATTAAAACCAGAGCATCTTCATACCTCATGTTGGCGTCATCGCACAGAACTGCTGCTTTCCGTGGTAGTTTCAAATTCGCTGCCTCTCGTTGCTGGAACGAGCTGCCACCTCCTTTTCGTGCTATAAAAACAGTTGGTACTTTCAGAGTAAAATTTAAACATTACTTACTTCAGCTTCAAAAAGATACCACACATTAATCTTATCGTTGGTATGCACGCGTCTGTCGATGGTGGCGTGCGTTTGGCAGCGATTATGCTCTTTGGTTCATTGAGACAGCAGTTGTTTCGCATTTTGTTTTACTATTCTTTGTCATTGTTTGTCATAGGTGAATTTTGAAATTCATAAATCACTCACAACATTAGTTTATCTGTATATCTCCTTATCCAAATGCCGTTAACTGGTTACCACGATACACTTTTCATTATAATTATAATAAACACTGTGCTATTGTAACATTGACAAAGGACGAAGCATTATACAGCCGTAATGCCGTAATGTTTTTATAACAATTTTTTGCCGGTGTCGGCGTCTACGTCTCTTTAAGGCATTTTCAAACAGGCGCGACACGCGACGCGACACAAAGACACCGCATGTCTTATGTCGCGTCGCGTGTCGCGCCTGTTTGAAAGAGCCTTTACTTGTCACAACGATGCCTAGAGTACCACAGACACTAAAGGCATAGACAAGTAACTGATGTTACGTTGGGTGCAGACACGCGGACTACTTCTATTTAATTTTTAAAGTATTTCTCACATATATTTTATTTAATATTTATTTACATCTATTTTATATTTTATTTAATATTTATTTCTGTACCTATCTATCTATCCGTGACATCACTGCGGGCCCTATCAGAATACCAGCGCTGCGACATTTTTTTTTTTAAATGTCGCAACATATGCTGAGATAGGAGCCTTTTGGCCTCGTACAGGATTTTCTGTTAATTTTTATTTTTAAATTTGTTTTTTTTTTTTATTTTTTATAATGTTTCAATGAGTGTGTTTTAGTTTAATTTGTAATGTCCTGTGCGAGTCCCAATAAATACTTTTTCTTTCTTTCTAAGTTAAGAACAGCATTGAATGAAAAAATCGGATTCGAAGGTTGTTTAGAAACTGTTCGCAAGTTACTGTTGAAATTAGGTTACAAGTGGCGCAAAACAGAGAACAACCGTAAAGTCTTGACGGAGCGTCATGATATACAAATGTGGCGTTTAAAATATTTAAAAAAAATAACAGAGTACCGCTCTCAAAGTCGGCCCATTGTCTACACCGATGAGAGCTACGTCCTTTCGACACACGTGCGAAACAACACCTTGGCAAAAAAAAAGGAAAGAACTCCGTTTTTAAAAAAAATTAGCACAGGCACTCGCTTTATTTTAGTGCACGCGGGAACCAAGGATGGTTTTATTGAAAATGCTTCCTTGGTTTATAAGGCCAACTCAACAGCTGGTGATTATCATTCAAATATGAGCTATGATAACTATGTAAAATGGCTAAATGAAAAGTTGCTACCCAATTTACTTCCGCGCTCTGTCATTGTCTTAGACAATGCATCTTATCACAACACACGGGCTGAACGACTACCGACGCAATCTACAAAGAAAGTCGATATACAGCAATGGCTCAGGGATAAGGGTATAGCATTTGATGAATCTCTTCTTAAATTGGAATTGTACGATACAATAAAGAAGTACAAAGCCCAACACGTAATCTACAAGATTGACGATTTTATAAAAAGCAAGGGTTTTGATGTCTTACGCCTTCCCCCTTATCACCCAGAATTAAATGCGATTGAAAATATTTGGGGATCATTAAAAATTATGTCGCATCTAAAAATATCGAGCAAAACATGAGGAATACGGAAAGACTGATCAATGAAAGGCCAAGTTAGCAGTGAAACGTGGCAAAAAACTTGTGATCATGTTGAAAAAATTGAAAAAGACTACTTGAAATATTTTGATCTCGATTTTTAATTTATAATCAATGTACAAGATGATTCTGACGACAACAAAACGGAATCGGAAATCGAAAATTTATCTGATAGTGATTGAAAATACTGAATAGTCCTACTTGTTTCGTTTCCATTCTGTAACAACAATGCTTAATTAAATGCCTACATATTCTTAATATTTTTGTATTTATTGCAACCTAATCTAATTTATTTACAAAATGTATATACTTTTAAAACCAAAATTTTATTTTGATTATTAAATCTCGACTTGAATATATATCAGATTTTTTTGCTAACGTTACCTACTTTTACACACACAAGCGCGCTTGTCGGGATACGTCACTACTACAATCAAAGCCGAACGGACTTCGTGAAATAGAATATCTGTACCTGTAAACACTCCTCATACGGAACGTTTGTGAATAAACTTTCGACATCCAAAGATAATATAAAGATATTTTGCACTAGTTGACAAATTAATATACATACTTAAACTTCTCTTTTAACTGTAAACTATTTTACAGACTAAACTTTGGTTTAAAATTTAATTTCGACTTCAATAAATAGTTAAAATGTTTTGACAAATTATATGCTGGTGCACCGCTATTAGGAACCACTGGCCGTATTGGGATATTATCCTTATGAATTTTTGGCAAGCCGTATAGCATAGGAGACATGGGGTTCATAGGTACAATATATTTTAATAGTTTTTGATCGACGTAAGATGTATTTTTAGTAATGTTTTTTAGTTGTGAAGTGAAAACTTTGGTGGGGTCTGAACTTAGTTGTTGAAAATCGGTACCCTGTATTACGTCATTTACCTTTTGGTCGTAACTGTTTCTGTCTAAGATAACTACCGTATTTCCTTTATCAGCTCTAGTAACAACTATACTGTTTTGATCAATCTTGTTTTTCAAAGATCTATAAATACGTAGGTCTGATGAAAAAGGCATTGAATTTGATGAGTTAAGAGACTGTTTAATATGAACTGATACCTGGTGTGCTACTGTCTCATCTTTTTTACCTCTAACTATAGCCATTTCTGAATCTACCGCCAAAAGCACCAAAGGTTTTTGTTACAAAACGGGCTGGAGATTATATTTAAGTCCTTTCTCCAGCAAAGAAGTTTCTTCACTTGAAAAGTGAATGTTACTAAGGTTTTTAACACGTTGATGAAATGTATGAGGACTTGTTTGCTGATCCATTGGTCTTTCACTATTAATAATAATGCCCTCACTACTGTGACGTACATATGTTACCTCTAAGTAACCTTTCCAACTTCCTAGACTGTATCAAATATGTTTCGTGAGTTGTAATAGATGCAAATTTCCGCTCTTTATCGTCTAAAATTTCAAATTGTATATAGTGTAATCTGAAAACTAACTCTGAGTACAAAATTTTAAGATGATTTTCATACTATCCCTAACTGAAAACCAGAATCTTATTTCCTCATTTAACCAAATGGTTTTAGCCCTACTCAATGCGATATTAGCAGATCTACTATATGTATTGGGACGAATATTGATGTAAGAAGGGATTACCCCCAATTGTTTGCACTGTTGATTAAACCAAACATTCTGAGCAGCAATACGATATGATTTTGTGAGTTTGGTGTAAAGTTTTGCCTGTTCTGCTGTACAGTAAGCGTTCAAAAGTGCATAAGCACGTTAAGAATCATATTGCTGTGAACACGCGGTATAGTTCGTATATCTGTATGTGTAAACAACACGGCACACACACCACAGAGAACGCAGTATTGCGCTTTACACACTGCTGCACTGTCGTATCGTCGCGTACAGTAAGCGTTCAAAAGTGCATAAACACGTTAAGAATCATATTGCTGTGAACACGCGGTGTAGTCCGTATATCTGTATGTGTAAACAACACGGCACACACACCACAGAGAACGCAGTATTGCGCTTTACACACTGTCGTATCGTCGCGTACTTGCGCCGTACTACCGAACCAAATATATATTTCCGTCGCTTTTGTTAGACAACACGCATCATGCGCTTGACCTTGGCCAGTTTATGTGATTACTAAAATTCGAACCATATTTACGTGTTCAGATAGCACAACGCGTTAAGCATTGGTCTGAGATGCAAGCTGGCTTAGGTTCCAACCTCGTCAAGCACAGTGCAGTTATTGCAAATATTAATATTTTTGTTTGCAATAATATTATGTTTTAACTATTGCTGCCTTTTTTATTAATGCTGTTATTGCAATAAAGGGTTTTATATATATTTAGAATTTAAAATGCGTGTTATGTGATAGCAAAATTAAAAAATTGTGTTCGTTATATTTATTTTACTTATAGATAATATATTGCTACAATTATTTGTCATTACGTCAGCTCAATAAGATGTGAAATAGATGTCAAGAAACTTAGAAGCAATTTATATTATTTTGACATATTTGTATTATGAAATGTTTTTAATTTTATATTGATTTTTTCATCATAAATATTAGCTAGCTTATTATTAGTTAGCTTTGATCATGGTCGAAGTAATTAAGCAATAAATAAGAATATAAGACTAATCTAAATGTAAAAAAAAAACTACTTACAAAATAGGTGATTTTAAGGTTAAGTATGGGCAGTTTGTTTACATTATTTATTTTACATTTTATTTGGCTTTAGTAAATATTGGTTGGTATTGAGGTTATAGCTTAAGTATTCATTTTCTTTACGAAAAGAAGATTGAAACTTAACCTCAAATTGTAATCCTAAAATAATAATATTACTAAAATAATCTTAAACATTTTCGGTCTATCTGCGAGAAATACGACAAACAACATATTGTAACTTGCTTAAAAAATCGTTACCACAAATTCATGCAACAACGAATCTGTTGTTTATTAAGTTGGTACGGTAAATATTTTAAGGTTAAAATATAGCAGTGTCCCACTTGAAGTCATAATATTATCTTGCGAAACTTAAACGTTCTTGTTTATGCCTTTCTGTCGAAAACGGCTTCCTAGCTGGTCTTCAGTGATGAAAGCCTTCAGAGTGCACAGCGAACGGTTCATAATGACGTGTTTAATAATTCAGCAAAATATCTCGTTGGTATGAAACCATTTGTTTCATATTCCTCCATCATTTGACGTCGCTACTGCTCGATAATAAGCCTCTTCCTCATTCCTCTTAACCCTCACAGTATTTCTCTAGAACAAAGAATAACATTGTATTTATTACACATAATAATTATTTATCATTCAGTAATCGAATTAAACCTCATAATGAATTTAAAATTTTAAAGGCATCTTCTGTCTCAACAATACCTCTGTTCTATCAACAATACCTTTGATTAAGATTTATGTTTAGTAAAATATGAAATATTTAAATGATAACACTCACAATAAGTCCGGTCTCATTAGATATTTGTGTTAATTACATTCACTTTTACGCAGCGCAGTAATATTTGATCTCCCTTCAATATTTATATTTGACTGCATTTTGAAAACAATAACCACAACACCGCTAATACCTAAATACTCGTCACCAACAATAACCACGAACCAACAAAGTTTTATTAAGCGAATACGCGTAACGAACTGCGTCTGTCTACCCCACAGAAATCGAAATAATTTACTTAGTTTTCTGTGGTCTACCTGCTAAACTTTAATATTTATGTGAACAAGACGATCGAAACAAAAAACGAATGATTATTGAACTAGTCATTATTAAAAAATAACAAAAACTATGAATAGTAATTATTAAAAAATAACAAAAACTATGAATGTAATTATTAAAAAATACAAGCAAACCACAGACGAGATTTGAACCCTCGCTCGGCTCGCCATATTCGCACATACCAAAGCACGTTATCCACTGAGCTAGCATGCCATATACTGTATTGATAGAAATTATGAACTAGTATGAGTTGTAGACAAAGTGAGTGTGTCTGTATCTATAGTATTGTAACATCTTATAGAAGAAGGTCGTAAGTCAAACCGAAGCGTCAGTCTATTGCTTTGTGCGATTGCGTGTGGACTTTTGGTCGCTACTGTACTTGCGCCTCACTACCGAAACAAATATATATTTCCTTCGCTTTTGTTAGACAACACGCATCATGCGCTTGACCTTGGCCAGTTTATGGCAATGCTAAAATTCAAATCAAACTTACTTGTGCAGATAGCGGAACGCGTTAAGCATTGGTCTGAGATGCAAACTGGCTTAGGTTCCAACCTCGTCAAGCACAATGCAGTTTTTGCAAATATTAATATTTTTGTTTGCAATAATATTATATCTTAACTATTGCTGCCTTTTTTATTAATGCTGTTATTGCTATAAAGGGTTTAGAATTAAAAATGCGTAATATGTGATAGCAAAATTAAAAAAATGTATTCGTTATATTTATTTTACTTATAGATAATATATTGCTACAATTATTTGTCATTACGTCAGCTCAATAAGATGTGAAATAGATGTCAAAAAACTTAGAAGTAATTTATATTATTTTGACATATTTGTATTATGAAATGTTTTAAATTGATTTTTTCACCATAAATATTAGCTAGCTTATTATTAGTTAGCTTTGATCATGGTCGAAGTAATTAAGCAATAAATAAGAATATAAGACTAATCAAAATGTAAAAAAAAACTACTTTCAAAATAGGTGATTTAAGGTAAAGTATGGGCAGTTTGTTTACATTATTTATTTTACATTTTATTTGGCTTTAGTAAATATTGGTTGGTATTGAGGTTATAGCTTAAGTATTCATTTTCTTTACGAAAAGAAGATTGAAACTTAACCTCAAATTGTAATCCTAAAATAATAATATTACTAAAATAATCTTAAACATTTTCGGTCTATCTGCGAGAAATACGACAAACAACATATTGTAACTTGCTTAAAAAATCGTTACCACAAATTCATGCAATAACGAATCTGTTGTTTATTAAGTTGGTACGGTAAATATTTTAAGGTTAAAATATAGCAGTGTCCCACTTGAAGTCTTAATATTATCGTGAGAAACTTAAACGTTCTTGTTTATGCCTTTCTGTCGAAAACGGCTTCCTAGCTGGTCTTCAGTGATACAAGTCTTCAGAGTGCACAGCGAACGGTTCATAATGACGTGTTTAATAATTCAGCAAAATATCTCGTTGGTATGAAACCATTTGTTTCATATTCCTCCATCATTTGACGTCGCTACTGCTCGATAATAAGCCTCTTCCTCATTCCTCTTAACCCTCACAGTATTTCTCTAGAACAAAGAATAACATTGTATTTATTACACATAATAATTATTTATCATTCACTAATCGAATTAAACCTCATAATGAATTTAAAAATTTAAAGGCATCTTCTGTCTCAACAATACCTCTGTTCTATCAACAATACCTTTGATTAAGATTTATGTTTAGTAAAATATGAAATATTTAAATGATAACACTCACACTTAGTCCGGTCTCATTAGATATTTGTGTTAATTACATTCACTTTTACGCAGCGCAATAATATTTGATCTCCCTTCAATATTTATATTTGACTGCATTTTGAAAACAATAACCACAACACCGCTAATACCTAAGTACTCGTCACCAACAATAACCACGAACCAACAAAGTTTTGAGATTGGCTGGGAACAGACCGTAGCAATCGCGAATATGCGTAACGAACTGCGTCTGTCTACCCCACAGAAATCGAAATGATTTACTTAGTTTTCTGTGGTCTACCTGCTAAAGCTTAATATTTATGTGAACAAGACGACCGAAACAAAAAACGAATGATTATTGAACTAGTCATTATTAAAAAATAACAAAAACTATGAATAATAATTATTAAAAAATAACAAAAACTATGAATGTAATTATTAAAAATTACAAGCAATCCACAGATGAGATTTGCTCGGCTCGCCATAATCGCACATACCAAAGCACGTTATCCACTGAGCTAGCACGCCGTATTCTATATTGATTGAAATTATGAACTACTATGAGTTGCAGACAAAGTGAGTGTGTGTGTATCTATAGTATTGTAACATCTTATAGAAGAAGGTCGTAAGTCAAACCGAAGCGTCAGTCTATTGCTTTGTGCGATTGCCTATGGACTTTTGGTCGGTACTGTACCTGCAAGTTTAAGATAGTTAATTGATTCAGGCGTGACCTTGCGGAAATCCATTATAAAACCGGCCAAGTGCGAGTCGGCCTCACACATGAAGTGTTCCGTACACCACCCTACAATATTTGACACTCTATATTTTTAGGGTTCCCAATATAAAATAAAGTTAAAAATTAAAGGAACATGAAACAATACGAGGAAAAATGTTTTTTTTGGCGTTTTTTGTTAATTATTGTACGGTGGTACCCTTCGTGTGCGAGTCCGACTCGCCGGTTGGCTTGGCTTGGTTTTTTTATTTTTCGATAGAGCAATATACTGACAATTTACTATTTATCCTGATCCAGGTGCCTTGACCCTATTTTTACCCGACTACGGCGAAGCAAAGCGGATGTTATGATTCTGACCGTTAAGTATGTATGTTCATCTGTTCTCTCATAACTTCTTAACTACTCATCAAAATTTGACAAATTTAGTATTGTTGGAGGGGTCTTGATCGTCCGCTGGTTACAGGCTACGTGAAGTCCCATTACATTGAATATGGCGCCGTCTAGAGGTCATAAAGTCAAGATATAAAAATAAAATATAATGATGCCATGTTCGGTCTCAAGTGAAAGGGCTTAAGTAGCACATTTCAAATATATGTATAATAAATAACCTCAAAATAATTTAAATAAAAGTTATAAAAACTAGTCAACTATCAAGGTATAAACAATCAAGACATCACAGACAGACATATTAAAAATCGGAGTCACACGTGTTAGGGAACAGTTAATCGAACAGATTATGTCTGACTCCGGATTTTTAATATGTCTCTCTGTGATGTCTTTTTATACCTTTTTCGTTGACTTTTTTGTCGTAGTTGGGTTTTAGTGTTTACAACTTTTATTTTTATTATGATGTTTATTTTTAGGGTTCCATATAATGGTTCTCCTTCATGGCATGAATCTTTCCGACCATTGGTGAAAACCGTTGGAAAATTCGTTCGGTAGTTTTTGAATTTATCGCGATCAGACAGACAGACAGACGCGGCGGGGTATTTTGTTTTTTATATGTAAGGATTGACGGATTTATTGACGGATAAAAGTAAGTACAACGAAATTTTGGCATACGTTCACAATATGCATAGTGGAATTCTAAAATTATTGTCGGCAACACTGCTGTACTAAAAAAGCAAACTGCTGCCGGGCGGCCGGGACACTTTGTTTTGGCTTCATTGGTGTTCTCTAGAGTTCTATTTGTTATATTGTGTGCCGAAAGGCTTCAGAATTTGGTTTTAATGGACGATTGCCACCATTTTTTGTTATATTATGACAAAAAATAGGATCCTAGATATATGAGAATGAAATAAGTACACAGATATGATTTTAGGGGTCATATAAGTAGGATAAGATCTAGGATCCTTTATATGATCCTAGATATATGATAGTGTAATACCCGGTAAAGGAGGGTATCCGCGGTCAGGCGACAGTGCCGGTCCCCACACTATCTTCCAAATTACAGCATTTTGCGCACACACACATTAGTTGAGGGTGGCGTGAGTATTCCCCGCGGGTATTATATCATCTGTGCCCGCGGCGACGCACCGGCCCCCGCTTAGTTCCGAGCACGCGTCAGGGAGAACCGCACGTCAACTTGTTTCGCGCCACTTTTCGTAATTTTTTGGCCGCGGAACATAAGAGGTGAGTGTCTTAATTTTCATGTTTCATTCATTGTCAGTGTTATTTATTGTCGTGTCTATCTATCTATCTGCCCATGTAATCATAGATTTCAAGCACTTTGCTACAGGTTTTTGTTAAAATTATTATTAACCAGAAAAGTATACGGGTGGCTAACGCCGCCGCCGCCGCCGGTCATGCTGACCGGTATTAACCGCAAGTTATGTTTGCAAGTAGATAATATGTTTGACCTTTTATTACGTCAAAATTTATATTATTAGGTCTTTACTTATTGATGAAATTGCTGTTTTTCTTGAAATAAGTTAACGCCCTTGTTTCTCTATATTTTTTATTTTTATTAATCAAAGTAATCAATGCATTTTTGCCAACGTAGTGGTAGCTTATTGATGCCCTTTTTGAAAAAGTCTGCTGGACGGGAGGCAACAAATTCTTCAAAGGCATTTTGAACTGCCTCTTGGTTATTGAATTTTTTCGCCGCCAAGAAGTTATCCAAATTCTGGAAAAATGAGAAGTCTGTAGGGGCAAGGTCTGGTGAGTACGGTGGATGACGGAGAACTTCCAACTACAGCTCTTCTAACTTGGAGACCGTCTGCTGTGCAGTATGAGGTCACGCGTTGTCGTGCAGGAGCAGCGGAGCCGAACAATTGACCAAATCTGGTTGGAGATATGCGAGCTTCTTATCATTATGTTCAGTTCTTCACAGTAAACATCTGCAGTAATGCTCATCCCGTTTGGTAAGAAGATGTGATGAATGACATCGGCGCTAGACCATAAAACAGTGACCATCACTATTTTAGGGGTCAGTTTTTGTTTAGAGCATTGTTTAGGTGCAGAACCAGGATCTAACCAACTTGCTGAGCGCTTGCGATTTTAGCATAGAATCCATTTTTCGTCGCAAGTAACAATGCGATTCAATATGCCTTTGTTTGTGTGCCTGTTGAGCAGTGCAAGGCTCAACTCGACGCGTGCTTCGCGCTGGCGATCATTCAATTCGTGGGGCACCCATTTGTCAAACTTTTTTACCTTGCCAATTCGACGCAAATGGACCAATATTGTTTTGATGCTATCATCGAAAGCTGCTGCTAATTCAGCTATAAACTGTGAAATCATCAGCTTCCAAAATCGCCTTTTTAATTCGTCATTGTCGACTAAAATTTTCGGTCAACCACGGGGTTCATTTCTTAGGTCGAAATTTCCAGAACGGAAGCGGGCAAACCAATAACGGGTGGTGCGACCGTTAGTAGTATTCGCTCCGTATACGTCGTTGATGTTGTATGCCGCTACTGCCGCTTGCCACGACAGTACTCATATTCCATAAGCACTCGAATTTTTAACGTATCCATGATGACGAAAAACGTACAAATTCGATGAAAACAGAACGCTAACCATTAAACAAATGACTAATTTTCAAAAAAGGATTCCATATTTTAATAATAAAAATTATTTGAACTTAGAATTCTTAGCGAAAAAAGAAAAATTGGATTTGAAATAGCCAGTACGGCACAACGGCAATTTCATATGTAAAGACCTATTATTTTCCTTTTTAGGACGCTGAGGACTCGAAGTAGGAACAAAGGATTGAAGGTGAAATGGAGCCTAGAGCCGAGCTTCAGCAAAGTTGATGTCTAACGATTCCGACATACCCAAATACTTATAGTTTTCGGCTGAGGAGAGGGATCTAAGGTGTATGGAGTCCGAGAATTGGATTCCCTCGGATTCCATAATCTCCCCTCGCTTTACATGCATGACTGCACATTTGTCCACACCAAATTCCATCCTGCTGGCACCACTGAATGTTTCAGTTACCTTCAGTAGCTCCATCAGTCTCACTTTGTTGGGGGCAAAGAGTTTCAAGTCATCCATGTAGAGGAGGTGAGATATGAACTGACCACCTGTCCTCAGCCTATAGCCCAGACCTGAATCCTCTAGCAGTGTGCTTAGAGGATTCAGAGCTAAGCAAAACCAAAGTGGACTTAAACTGTCACCCTGGAATATTCCCCGTTTAATCCATACAGGCTCGTCATTCCCCTGGGTCTGTCGACATCCTGGGTAGCGAAGGACCGTCCTCCATTGCCCCATACACGACCACAGGAAGGTGCGCAGAGTTGAATCTACTTTATACAACTCCAGCACCCTCATGAGCCATGTATGTGGCACCGAGTCATAGGCCTTCTTATAGGCTATCCAGCATGTCGACAGATCCTTGCGGGATCGACGAACCTGTTGGCTTATGGCCATATCGATGAGGAGAAGCCCCTTAGTACCGCGGGATCCGTTCCTACATCCATTTTGAGAGGCTGACATAATTGAATTACTATCAATGTGTGTGTTAATTTTCGTTCTCAAAATGGATATAAGATCATCCGGGCAGCACACGTCTGTCACATTTTGTTCAGGTCGCTCCCAAGCTCTATATACCCACCTCTCATCGCTCTGTAACATGCGATTCTGCGTGTATCGGTCAACCCGTCGCTTATATGCACAAACTTTCTGCTTCAGGAAGTCGATGCGCTCTGTGACACGGGACATGTATTCTTGCGGGCTGATTCCAGTCCCCGAGAATGCTCGCCTTACAAAGCGCATCACTCGGGGTCGTGTATCTCCCTCCCTGAAGCAGTATAGTTTGCCGATGAGAAACCTGTCCCCATCGATACGTCGCTCGATCCTGCACTGCCAGGCTGGTACGACTGGTTTGGTTTGGGTCGAGTAGCTCCGTCGCAGTTTGGAAACTTGACGTTACCTAAACGACATGCCGCAACAGCCGCGCAATACAGGATCGAGTGTGTATCGATGAGATCCTCGCTGCTCTCGAAAAAAATGGGCCCCCGAAAACTTTCGCTAGCACATAGTGACATAGCGACATGGGGGCAACATATCCTGAGGTGCTTGAGGAGTGGAGAGGTATTCCACGGCTTTCAGAACAATCCCAGAGCCCGGAAGATGGTCAAGATCCCTGCGAGCACTTACTGGAATACTTCCTTCCTCCGAGCACGTTTGCTCTTGCGAATCTCCACTCAAGCCGGCCAATTAAGGCAAGAATGAGCTGGCAGCTCCGTTCCTCGTCAGTGTTCACTCCAGGCGGCCAAAAAGGCAAGCCAGAGGTGAGGAACAAGACTTCTCCCGGGAGATAGGGTCCGTGTTGTCGCAGTGTCGCACTACCCAACAGCTCGCCACAAGCTGCTCTGCGGGTTTTTGTATCTCTCTTGGTCTGGCTCCTCATCCCAGACCTGTCCGGCAAAGTAAACTCTACCGACACAGACCTAGACTTCGGAGCGCGCAAGCCCCACCACGACGTCAACGTAGAGATACGATGGTGGGGTTATTATTTTTTTTTTTTTTATATATTTATGTCGCAGAATCACTATTGACGATTGTTAATTTAGAACAACGCCATCTATTATCGTTTGTCGGAAACGTCAGGCAGTGTGCTTGGGTGAGATCGCTACAGGCGTGGCAGGTTTGACAGCTGTCAGTTGTCATTAGACATTCGACATTTGTGAGTGTAGACGGACTTTTGGAGCAGCCACGAGCGCGAGAGGTCGTTTTGCCAGCCTGTAGCGAACTTACCGCGTTTCCAAACTTTAATCCGTTTCTATCAGCCTGATCATTTGAGATTTTGTTATTTTGTGTTCGCGAGTGATTAAATAGACGATTGTAATCAGTGTTGAGACTATAATTTCGTACCTACACCATGTCGAACTCCGACTCTGATAACGAGGTACCCCAAATGGGTGAAGTGCCTTCGTTATCAGAAGTGGGATGCAACTCAAACGCCCCACCTGGTGTAAGTGACAGTGCTAGCCGTGAAAAGTGTAAAGACAATGCACGCGCGTTTGAAAGTGACATTGAAACGGAAAAATGGCGTTTTCTGTTGGAGCAGCAAAACAAAAACTTTATGGCTATCGTGCAAGCCATGAAAACACCTTCTGCGATTATGGATGTTCGCCTACCAGATTTTGACCCTGAAAAACGGAATGTCGACCCGCGTGCTTGGCTGGCAACAGCAGACATGTGTGTTATCGATCCGAATAGTCAAGGTGCATCGTTGATGATTGCTTTGAGTCGCGCACTCAAGGGAGAAGCTTCGTCGTGGCTGTCGTCCATATCTTACCCAGGGGTGAAATGGAGCGATTTTAAGGAGCTGTTTATAGCCAGGTATAAACATATAGTATATAATATATAGGTCCAGAGACTACCGCTTCTTTTCTTATCAATCTGCATGGTAATAAACCTAAAGAAAATGAGTGTTTGGCCGCATATGCAGCTACCCTCATGACAACCATTATGTCGAAATGGAACGGCCTCACAACGGAGCAGATTGCTATCGCGACGGTGCTAGCTCATATCGCGAAGAACGATACGCGAGTCCAGCGATTGTCATTCACTACAGACATCAAAACCCGCAGTGAGTTACAACGGGAACTGAAGGCTGTTTCGTTTCTGAAAAGGAGCGCCCCGTCTGGTGGTGACGAACGTGAAGGTCCAGACGCGAAGAGGAACCGCCCCAATTGGCCTTACCCTGGACCCAAATGTTACAACTACGGGAAACCAGGACACAGATCGATGCAATGCCGCCTGAAAAAAGACTCGAAGGCACATGAAGATCAGTCAAGATCGATGGCGTTTAGCAGTGGCAAGAGCAACCAGGCAGCAGGGAAAGCCGACTGGATTACTTGCTTCAATTGTCGTGAGCAAGGACACTACGCTTCCAACTGCCCCGCGAGGAGCAACAAGGAGGCCAGCAGCAGCACGGCGGTTGCTCCTGTCAAGGAAAAACGAGTCGACGTGTGCCTTGTTGACGAACCTGCTGGATCTTTACGGCATTCTGGTGAGCGATTTGAATTTTACTATGACTCTGGTGCTGAATGTTCGCTTGTTAAAGAATCTGTATCCTGTAAATTTAGTGGCAAACGACTTAGTGAAAATGTGACATTAACTGGAATTGGACAGACTTTTGTGAGGTCAACTGTACAAATTTTGACCACTGTTGAAATTGATGGAATTGTTTTTGAAATTATTTTTCACGTTTTACCCGACAATTATTTGCGACATAAAATCATGATTGGACGTGAAGTATTATCAATTGGTTTAGTAGTTCATATGTCGTCAGATAAGATTCGATTCGAGAAAATACGGACAGTCCAGACATGTGACGTCATTGATGACAATAACTTTGACTTTAACACAATAGACACTGACATCCCCCCTGAAAGAAAACCTGAACTGCTAGATATTTTGCTATCTTTCAAGCGTAGTTTTATTTCCGGTGTACCGACAACCCCTGCAGAGACTGAACCCATGCAAATTCGCCTTATAGACCCTCACAAGACCGTAAATCGACGCCCCTATAGGTTGAGCCCAGAAGAGCGACAGATTGTACGAAGTAAAATCGATGAATTGCTTATGGCCAATATAATTCGCTGTAGTTCATCGCCGTTTGCAAGTCCTATCCTTCTCGTCAAAAAGAAGGATGGTACAGATAGGATGTGTGTGGACTACCGCGAACTGAATGACAATACAGTACCTGACCGTTTTCCACTACCGCTTATTTCTGACCAAATAGCTAGGTTGTATGGAGCCCATTTCTTTACAATTTTAGATTTGGCGTCAGGTTTTCACCAGATTCGCATTTCAACTGAATCTATAGAGCGGACAGCTTTTGTGACGCCCGACGGGCAGTTCGAATATTTGACCATGCTATTTGGCCTTTGAAATGCACCTTCAGTGTTCCAGCGAGCTCTCATTCACGCGCTTGGGGATTTGGTGAATACCTACGTCGTAGTCTACATGGATGACGTGCTCGTCATTGCAGAAAACATCGACGAGGCACTTAAGCGATTCCAGGTAGTACTTAGGGTCCTTTCTGAGAAAGGCTTTTCTCTTAATTATAAAAAGTGTGCCTTCCTAAAACAGAAAGTAGAGTACCTCGGGTTTGAAGTCAGTCAAGGGAAGATAAGGCCGAATCCTCGCAAGGTTAGTTGTTTAACTTCTTTGCCACCACCTCAGACAGTGACGCAATTGCGCCAATTTATTGGCTTAGCGTCATATTTCCGTCAGTTCGTAGCAAAATTTTCGCAGATTATGGTCCCGCTGTATGCCCTGACCTCCGGTAATGGTAAGATTGAATGGAAAGCTGAGTACGAGACCATAAGACAACAGGTAATTTCTATTCTAACTAGTGAGCCTGTATTATCAATTTATGATCCAGCTCTAAGAACGGACCTGCATACGGATGCGAGCGCTGTTGGATACGGAGCAGTTCTTATTCAGCTAAAAGAAGGTAAATCTCATGCTATTGCTTATTTCAGCAAGCGCACAACTGTTGCAGAGTCCAAATATCACTCGTACGAGTTAGAAACTCTCGCTGTTGTCAATGCGATAAAACATTTCCGTCATTACCTGCATGGCCGCAAATTCGATGTGGTGACTGATTGCAGCTCATTGCAGTCCACGCGTAAGAAAACAGACTTAACGCCACGTGTTCACAGATGGTGGGCCTTCTTGCAAGCCTTCGACTTCAACATTTTTCATCGTAGCGGTAAGCGAATGTCTCATGCAGATTTCTTTTCAAGAAATCCGTTGCCAGACGACGAAGGCAACGCTTCTTTTGAGAAGGTAAGCTCCAAACAAATTAATTTAGCCGAACTCAATGACAACTGGTTAATTGCGGAACAGCAAAAGGATGGGGAACTTTCAAAACTCGTGTCCGACTTGAAGGATGGACAGCTTCCTCATGATGTGGCTAAGACCTATGAGCTTCGGTCAAGCGTTTTGCATCGGAAAATTCAGCGCCGTGGTAAGACTTTATGTTTGCCAATAATTCCTAGAACGTTCCGGTGGTCTGTTGTGAACAATGTACATGAAGGTTTGCTGCACTTAGGTTGGGAAAAGACCTTAGAAAAGGTTTACGAACTTTATTGGTTCGACAAAATGACGAGGTTTGTGCGAAAGTTTGTAGACAGCTGTGCCACGTGCAAAATTTCGAAGTCACGCTCCGGCAAGGTACAGGCAGAAATGCATCCCATTCTTAAGGTGGCTATACCCTGGCACACCATACATATCGACGCTACGGGAAAATTAAGTGGCAAGAATGATCGGAAGGAATATGTGTTCGTGCTGATAGATGCCTTCACTAAGTACGTATTACTTCATCATACTCTTAACATTGATACAGCTAGTAGTATCAAGGCTTTAAAATCTAGTGTCTCACTATTCGGTGCGCCCAACCGTGTAATCGCCGATCAAGGTAGGTGCTTCGCTAGTAGAGATTTCAAGGACTATTGCGAGTCTGTTAACATTAAGCTCCATCTGATAGCGACAGGAAGTTCAAGGGCCAATGGTCAGGTAGAACGAATCATGAGCACATTAAAAAACATGCTCACTGCCATAGAAACAAGTAGTCGTTCGTGGCAGGATGCTCTGCCCGACGTGCAGCTAGCTCTCAACTGCACGATGAATCGAGTCACGCAAGCTAGCCCATTGGAACTTCTCATCGGGAAGGTTGCGAGACCTTTGGATGTCCTATCAATGGTTGATGACGAACCCGAAATTGACATCGATCAAGTCAGGTTACAGGCTGTGGAGGATATGGAGAAAGGCTCAGCTTACGATAAGGTACGTTTTGACTCTACCAAAGCTAAACTAACACCGTTTACTATTGGAGACTTTGTACTGCTGCAGAACGAGGAACGAAATCAAACAAAGCTCGATCCTAAATACAAAGGGCCTTTCAAAGTCATAGAGGTACTGGAAGGAGATCGGTACGTACTTAAAGCTCTCAATTCGAATCGAACATACAAGTACGCACATGACCGCCTTAGAAAAATGCCTGACAGCGACAATTTTGACGAAAACGACTCTGACCCCGACTCTGACCCTGACCGTAGCAAGACTGACGAGACGAGACAGACTGATGATGGTGTCACGCCTTAGTGAGGGGATAAAAGATGCAAATGTAGTATGCAAGTGACTCAGATTGCATGCATCCCAATGCTGTTCGTGACTTGTCCAGCATAGCGATGTAAGTAATCGCCAAAGGTGCTTAATAAAAGCAATGTATTGTCTCTTGAGGTTGGGTACCGGATGGAGGTCCCAAAGTTGCCGGATGGAGGCAATGTGATGTGTTGTGTTTGGAAGTCGGGTACCGGATGGAGGTCCCGCTGGTTTGCCGGATGGAGGCAATGTGATGTGTTGTGTGTGGAAGTCGGGTACCGGATGGAGGTCCCGCTGGTTTGTCGGATGGAGGCAATGTGTTGTATGTGACGAAGTTGAGTTCAGAACAGAGCATTGCATACTAAATTTGCTTAGAAGTTTTCATGAATTGTTTCGAAAACTGATGATTCCTGAAGAGTGGTGATTTCAATGTTGAGATTCCTTAATAAGATTTGATGAGAATGTGAATCAGAATTAAATTGTGTTGATTATATTGTGTGACTTTAATTTTGAAAGCCTTGGTCAGGAAGGCCGAGCAAAGGACGTATTACTTTCCATGAATTCTTGTTTCAGATGCCTCACACGAGGACGTGTGAATTGTCAAGATGGTCGTGTCGCAGAATCACTATTGACGATTGTTAATTTAGAACAACGCCATCTATTATCGTTTGTCGGAAACGTCAGGCAGTGTGCTTGGGTGAGGTCGCTACAGGCGTGGCAGGTTTGACAGCTGTCAGTTGTCATTAGACATTCGACATTTGTGAGTGTAGACGGACTTTTGGAGCAGCCACGAGCGCGAGAGGTCGTTTTGCCAGCCTGTAGTGAACTTACCGCGTTTCCGTACTTTAATCCGTTTCCATCAGCCTGATCATTTGAGATGTTGTTATTTTGTGTTCGCGAGTGATTAAATAGACGATTGTAATCAGTGTTGAGACTATTATTTCGTACCTACACCATGTCGAACTCCGACTCTGATAACGAGGTACCCCAAATGGGTGAAGTGCCTTCGTTATTTATATATCTCGGGACCTTAGGGTCCCGGTCTTTTGGAAGGCGTACGAGGGGCCGAAGCCAACTTGCAGAGGCCCCGTAGACAATTTTATATGGAATGAGGCACCAACCGACGATTATCCCTGTATGGACTATGCAAGTGCACCCAAGGACAACCCCCGGTTGGTGCAGGACTATTGTAGAACATGAAAATAAAACATATGCTATGGGTTTGGATGGCTATAGTGGATTTGTTTCCTTGAACTATGGGATAACTATGTCCCCTGCCTGACCAATGTTATATACTATACAAGGATTAAAAGGCAGGGGGTGACTTGCACACTCAATAATGGGCCCCCGAAAAACTGTTGCTAGCACACAGTGACGTAGCAACTAGGGGGCAACATGTCTTGAGGTGCTTGAGGAGTGGAGAGGTATTCCACGGCTTTCAGAACAATCCCAGAGCCCGGAAGATGGTTAACATCCCTACGAGCACTTACTGGAATACTTCCTTCCTCCGAGCACATTTGCTCTTGCGAATCTCCACTCAAGCCGGCCAATTAAGGTAAGAATGAGGTAGGAGTTCCGTTTCTCGTCAGTATTCACTCCAGCCGGCCAATAAAGGCCAAGCCAGAGGTGAGGAACAAGACTTCTCCCGGGAGATAGGGTCCGTGGGGTCGCTACTGCCCAACAGCTCGCCACATGCTGCCCTGCGGGTTTTTGTATCTCTCTAGGTCTGGCTCCTCATCCTAGACCCGTTCCGGCAAAGTAAACTCTACCGGCACAGACCTAGAGTTCGGAGCGCACAAGCCCAACCACGACGTCAACGTAGAGATACGGCGGTGGGGTTATTATTATTATTATTTTTAGTTCTTTTCCTTTCGTTAAGGCGGGGTTAACCCGAGCGCAGTAGGCATTCAACGCTACCCCAGCCCCATACGTAACAAATTACGATGCGCGGTCGACGCGCGCACCAAGCGCACCGCTCATGAGTTCACGAACTCACGTAGGTATTAAGTTTGGTCACAGAAAGAGCAATGCAGTAGAACAACTTGAACTGATTAATATGTTTATTTTATTTTATTTTTCTATTACGTAGTTTTTAAGGTAGATAGATGAGGTAGGTATTGGATAAATTTGAATCTAATGGATAATAATTAAAAATTATAAGTAGGTCCTATAAGGTCCTAAAAGTAGGTACATTCTTATATTTTTTTGTGATTAAGGTGGATTTAAAATCTGACTGACACGAAGGTTATGTATACGGGTACGATTCAAAACTACGCGCCACGCGCTATTAGACTTTCCAAAAGGATGCGAAATCTTCGTGCTACAGTATACAAACTCAAATAATAGGTAGGCACATTTACTTTAGGAGAATTATATTACAATTCTTGAAATACAATATCAATACTTATTGTAATTCAAGAAGTCTTAGAGGTATTAATGTTATTTTGTGTACCTAAAACATAATGTGAAGGCTGGAGACTTAATAAAAAAAAAAAATATATATATATATAATACTAGCTGCCCGGCCCGGCTTCGCACGGGTAGCATTAAGAACTTATCTACGGCGCACCTAACTACCCCACCTATCTACCCTGCCTACCTACCCTACCTACCTACCTACCTACCTACGCTCCTATCTACCCTACCTACCTACCCCTACCTACCTATCCTACCTACCCTACTTACCCTACCTACCCTACCTACCCTACCTACCCTACCTACCCTACCTACCCTACCCTACCTATCCTACCTACCTACCTACCCTACCTACCAACCAACGTACTTACCTACCATCTCCCGAGATATAAAAATTCATGCAAGCCTAGTACTTTGTGTTAGGATTTATAGCATACTATGATTAACAGATAATTGTGACTGTCAAATAATAACAGACAAATAATTAGCTGAATTATACGGTATTTCGTTCACTACAAAATAAATTTAATTAATTTTATAGCGTCAACAACACGTGGTTATGCTGTTAAAATGTAGCTTATATTACACGTTCGTAGATTTACCATAGCAGCGCCATCTATTGATTACTTACTCAACCCAGTCGAAAGGTATCGATATCTGTTAGAATCATTTGGAGTTAACAGATAATTGTGACTGTCAAATAATAACAGACAAATAATTAGCAATAAATTAAAATTGCGACTATAATTTGAGATTTAAACTATCCTATCTCTCAAGTTGGATCGAACTGCACATGGTGTGCGAATTTTATTATAATCGGTTAAGTGGTTTAGGAGTCCATTGAGGACAAACATTGTGACACGAGATTTATATATATTAAGAAAGATGTATGGAGACACGAGGTATATACTACAACCAGATTTATTGTTGTATTTTTCTACAGGTGTAACCTATGAACTATAAAATACACTGATTCAAGCAGGCAAACAGGGCTTCAGTTACAGACTAACTTTTACAATACACGGTTATGACAAAAAAAATACGAAACGTGTGAACCTTGTAACGTCTGGAAGCGAATAACTTTCATCAAAATACAAAGTGGGCGGAAAGGGCTTACATTTGAATCAACTTCCGGTTTCTAGAAACTTCGAGATTATTCTATCGTGATCTACAGTGCTTCCCCTGGCGTCGAGGAGCGACAACTATTATATTAATTGATAGATACACAATAACCCATTCGTAAATCGTAGCTCTGGCGGCGAGTGGCGCAAGCAATATTTACTATTATTCATTCATAAATGCTGACGCCCTCTAGCAACGAAAAGCGATAGCTACAAGGACTCGATCTATAATATCTTCCACTATTTGCCAGCAGATGGCACTATTTTGTTTATCAGTCACATTTCTCCCGCCGTGTACGTGAAATGTACATAATTGTACCACTCTAGTGACTGGTATACTAGTACACTATAGCGAGATCAATGATAACAAATTAAGTAACTCTAACGAAATTTAACAAGCGTTATATACAGTAAGCACTTGTACTTAAATCAATAAATAATTTAAAACATATATATATATATACTAGCTGCCCGGCCCGGCTTCGCACGGGTAGCATTAAGAACTTATCTACGGCGCACCTAACTACCCCACCTATCTACCCTGCCTACCTACCCTACCTACCTACCTACCTACCTACCTACGCTCCTATCTACCCTACCTACCTACCCCTACCTACCTATCCTACCTACCCTACTTACCCTACCTACCCTACCTACCCTACCTACCCTACCTACCCTACCTACCCTACCTACCCTACCCTACCTATCCTACCTACCTACCTACCCTACCTACCAACCAACGTACTTACCTACCATCTCCCGAGATATAAAAATTCATGCAAGCCTAGTACTTTGTGTTAGGATTTATAGCATACTATGATTAACAGATAATTGTGACTGTCAAATAATAACAGACAAATAATTAGCTGAATTATACGGTATTTCGTTCACTACAAAATAAATTTAATTAATTTTATAGCGTCAACAACACGTGGTTATGCTGTTAAAATGTAGCTTATATTACACGTTCGTAGATTTACCATAGCAGCGCCATCTATTGATTACTTACTCAACCCAGTCGAAAGGTATCGATATCTGTTAGAATCATTTGGAGTTAACAGATAATTGTGACTGTCAAATAATAACAGACAAATAATTAGCAATAAATTAAAATTGCGACTATAATTTGAGATTTAAACTATCCTATCTCTCAAGTTGGATCGAACTGCACATGGTGTGCGAATTTTATTATAATCGGTTAAGTGGTTTAGGAGTCCATTGAGGACAAACATTGTGACACGAGATTTATATATATTAAGATATATATATATATATGTTTATATCTTAATATATATAAATCTCGTGTCACAATGTTTGTCCTCAATGGACTCCTAAACCACTTAACCGATTATAATAAAATTCGCACACCATGTGCAGTTCGATCCAACTTGAGAGATAGGATAGTTTAAATCTCAAATTATAGTCGCAATTTTAATTTATTGCTAATTATTTGTCTGTTATTATTTGACAGTCACAATTATCTGTTAACTCCAAATGATTCTAACAGATATCGATACCTTTCGACTGGGTTGAGTAAGTAATCAATAGATGGCGCTGCTATGGTAAATCTACGAACGTGTAATATAAGCTACATTTTAACAGCATAACCACGTGTTGTTGACGCTATAAAATTAATTAAATTTATTTTGTAGTGAACGAAATACCGTATAATTCAGCTAATTATTTGTCTGTTATTATTTGACAGTCACAATTATCTGTTAATCATAGTATGCTATAAATCCTAACACAAAGTACTAGGCTTGCATGAATTTTTATATCTCGGGAGATGGTAGGTAAGTACGTTGGTTGGTAGGTAGGGTAGGTAGGTAGGTAGGATAGGTAGGGTAGGGTAGGTAGGGTAGGTAGGGTAGGTAGGGTAGGTAGGGTAGGTAGGGTAGGTAGGGTAAGTAGGGTAGGTAGGATAGGTAGGTAGGGGTAGGTAGGTAGGGTAGATAGGAGCGTAGGTAGGTAGGTAGGTAGGTAGGTAGGGTAGGTAGGCAGGGTAGATAGGTGGGGTAGTTAGGTGCGCCGTAGATAAGTTCTTAATGCTACCCGTGCGAAGCCGGGCCGGGCAGCTAGTATATATATATAAATCGCGAAGGACTTCTTGCGTCTTTACAAACTACCACCCTGCGGCGTCCACTGAATGTAGTGAGATTTTTAATGTTTTCAATGCGTATGTTAGATGTTTTAATCAGTATCATATCAGTAGTCGACGTCAAATTTCATTTAAACGTTAAATGGTGATATTCAAATTAAATATTTCTAGCTGAATTTGTGCGTCCGTTCACTCTTAAATCTTTCTTGCACACTGAATACCTGCGTATACTTACTAAACACTGCATGCACATTCCCACCTCCATCCGAATGTATGTTTAAATCAATTCCGTATAATGCTCTACATATATCATAATGATTATAATAACTAAATTACATCCATCTACTATTGAATTCAGATTGGTTCCGAATAACTGAATTAGTGCGTCCGTTCACTCTTAAATCTTTCTTGCACACTGAATATCTCCGTATACGTTCAAAACACTGCATGCACATTCCCGCCTCCATCCAACTGTATGTTTAAATCAATTCCGTATAATGCTCTGCATATATCATAATGATTATAATAATTAAATGACATCTGTCTACTATTGAATTCAGATTGGTTCCGAATACTGTTTTTGAATTATTGTATCCAGCTTATCAGCCAAGAGGCTTCCACCTATATAAGGGCTTATAATGACTCCAGGCACAGATAATAAATAATTAATAGTTAGCATACAAAAGTGACAATACCTATGTATAGCGTAGGTATTTTCACTTTGGTGGTCTACAAAATCTTAAAAAGCAATATAATAATTTTTGACGAGTGACAGGTAAGTTTGTATGTATAAACAGGTAAGCTCAGAGGCACAGGCACGTGTGGACAGGTAAGTCCGGAGTTGGACAGGTAAGTATGTATAAACAGGTAAGCTCAGAGGCACAGGTTGGTGTGAACAGGTAAGTCCGGAGTTGGACAGGTAAGTATGTATAAACAGGTAAGCTCAGAGGCACAGGCTGGTGTGAACAGGTAAGTCCGGAGTTGGACAGGTAAGTATGTATAAACAGGTAAGCTCAGAGGCACAGGCTGGTGTGAACAGGTAAGTCCGGAGTTGGACAGGTAAGTATGTAAGCTCAGAGGCACAGGCTGGTGTGATCAGGTAAGTTCGGAGTTGGACAGGTAAGTATGTATAAACAGGTAAGCTCAGAGGCACAGGCTGGTGTGAACAGGTAAGTCCGGAGTTGGACAGGTAAGTATGTACAAACAGGTTAGCTCAGAGGCACAGGCTGGTGTGACCAGGTAAGTTCGGAGTTGGACAGGTAAGTATGTATAAACAGGTAAGCTCAGAGGCACAGGCTGGTGTGAACAGGTAAGTCCGGAGTTGGACAGGTAAGTATGTATAAACAGGTAAGCTCAGAGGCACAGGCTGGTGTGAACAGGTAAGTTCGGAGTTGGACAGGTAAGCATGTATAAACAGGTAAGCTCAGAGGCACAGGCTGGTGTGAACAGGTAAGCCCGGAGTTGGACAGGTAAGTATGTATAAACAGGTAAGCTCAGATGCACAGGCTGATGTGAACATGTAGGTTCAAAGGTAGAAAGAGGAAGTTTCATGATACGAATAATATAATAGTACCTAGTCATATTTATGCAGGTGAATATACGGAATAAAAGGCATATCGTAATATAAAACATTTAATGTTTTATTTTAAATTTTACAAAAAATGTGTATCTAAACATAAAAACTTTTCAATCAACAAATCAATGCAATTTAACATTGACATAATAATAAACATAAATTTACTCTGAAGGCAGAGTAGGCAAGGGCCTAGTAACGAAATAAACTGAATTATGAACATCAATCAGTCTTCATTACAATGGAACATGTATTTTTTAAATATTATAATTAAAAGAAATCAGTAGGGTTTTTTATCAACCCAATGTTGTCATTCTTGTTTTAGATATCTACTTAAAAGAAATGTAAACTCCATCTACAACCTAAACTCCATCTGCAGCTCTTTCAATTTAAAATTTTGTGAAAAAAATGGGTATCTAAACATAAAAATCAAAACATTTTAACTGACATTTTAACAATTTTAGTTGCCTTTGCCTAATAAAAAAATAAACTTAATTATGAACATCAATCAGTCTTCATTACAATGGAACATGTAATTTTTATATTATAATTAAAATAAGTCAGTGGCTACAACTAAAAGTCTCATGCCCGGTTTCTGAGGTGCTGTTAGATATCTCTTCATTAATTATTAATTCGATAAACAGACAACCTTTTTAATTCTTTATTAAGTCCTTTGTTTAAAAATGCTTTTAAAGGCATTTGCTTATGTAATTGCAATTATGTCAGTAAAATCGTTTTTAAACAAAGTTTAATGACAGCTAAACATCAGATAAAGTTATGGAATAAATAAACAGCTGATACGGACCTCAGAAACCGGGTATTAATCATCAATTCAAACATAATTATAAGTATCTTAATCATTGGTATGCATTAACAAAGTAAAAATATTTGAAACAAAACATACTTTTTTTAAACATAAATTTTCTTCTCTCATTTCTTAGCCTTAGAGTAAATATTTTGGACGAATACCTTTATTTTTAGCCAGTCTTTATTCTTAAGTAAATCTACATGTTGTTCTTTTAGTTTCTCACATTCATTTCTTTTAGGCGGTTGGTGATTTTTTATGTGAAATTTAAAGTATTTTGTAACTACGTCTTTTTGTTCCTTTGTCCAAGGTACCAACGTCCTTTTTTTTCCTTTTCGTATTTTGTTTTCGTTACCTAATTGAGACACGGGTTCATTAATAAGTTGTTGAGAATCATTTTGCATACCAGATGGTCCAGCCTGAGATAAGTCATTTAAATTACAATATGTTTGTACGTAATCAGAATTAGCATCTAAAGTAGGTTCAGGTTCAGGATCATAGTCTATAATTTCGTTGTTGTCCACGGGCTCTTCAATTAGCTCCTCATTCAAATCTAAATCAATCTCTTCGAGAGATTTTCCTTTGTAAGCGTCTGCTTTTCCATCTTCCATAAGAATGAGAAGCTTTGATATCTTAGCAGTTTGGTATACGTCATCTGGCAACCTGTAAGACTTTTTATGTACTTCATTAGTATGGCCCATGAATGTAGCCAGCTGCTCCATATCATTTTCAGACATGCTAAAAATTTGTGATAAGGTGGCCAAATGTTTTCTTAGCCTTGTAGAGGATATTGCTTTAGGCTGTTTCGCCCCTGATAATTTGGCATGCTTTTCCAAAACTTTGTAGCCATAAATTGTATTGTTATAACCGGGATTACCAAACAAAAATTGATTTGGTGTCGAAGCAAAAAAAATATGCCTAATCGATAATAATAATTTAATATCATCTTGAACTTCTTTATTAAACAGAACTGGTACTCCGCGGCCGCGTTTACCTCTAATGACAACACGTTTAAATTTCTTTACCAGAATCCTTTCTGAAGCAGTAAGCGCACGATCAAACTCTTCATACTTATTATTATCATTATTGTCGCTTTCTAAATAATCGTGCACTGTAATTCTTTGAAGTTCTCCAGGCCTGCGCCTATTTAATAATAAAACCCTACAATACACAGTCTCTAAAAGTTGTGTATATGTTTCAGTAGTTTGTAAGCCTTCTTTAATTTTTATAGCAGCATCCAAGGATTTTTTATTTAGGTATTCTTTAAGAATTTTTAAATCATTTGCTAAAGGCACAATAGTTATCTTATTCCACTTTTTCTTGTTTAAATCTGTTGCAGCTTGTGTAGACACATCATATTTCCAATTTGATTCAATAAGTTGAATCAAAGTTTTTAAGTCGGCTTCTATTTTGCCAGTATTTACTTCCGTGTAAGGCCCTTGCTTTTTTAATGCACACATTATTGCAATGTTACAGCATTGTTTCAAGGTGGTGGACAGATTCATTGCGAACGTAGGTGTCTCATACCTATCTTTTTCTATGTCATAATTTCCCAGTATTTTGGTTGCTTGTACAATGATATCATAATGAATTGGTCTTAAGGCAGAAAAGAAGTCATTAATGGATGGATCAATCTTTTTTAATTCGAGTAATAATTTTGCAAGCTCTCTCATATTTCTAGACACTACGTTAACGAAATGTTTTTCTCGGTGAGTTTTTAAATATTGAGATCCGAAAGCACATATAAGGTTATCTTTTTTTGCAATAAGTGATATTTTGTCTGCCCGCATTCGGGGAAATACAGTTTCTTTAAGTTTTTCGTCGATTTTAAGATGACGTATCAGTAGATTTTGAGCCTCAGATTGAATGTTTTTACTCCCTGATTTACCACTACATTTCTTTTTATGTTTCCACAATAGTTTTTTAGAATAGAATCCCAGACACTCTGTACATGGCAAATAATCAGTAAATTTGAATTTTCGCATCGGTTTAGTGACCTCTTTTGAATTTACAAGGTAGTTTCCTTTTTTACGTAGAGCTGCAATTAATTGTTTTCTATCAAGACTTTTTTTAGGTTTTGACACAATTTTTTGGACTTCAGTTTCATAAATATGGTGTCGAAGTAAATGACGAGCAAAATTTAAAACAAATGACTCACAGTAAAAGCAATAATCTTTATCTCGAACCTTTAAACTTTTGGGTTTTTGCCTTTGGATAATTGTTGTACTATCATTAGAATTATCTTCGTTTTGAGATTCACTATTAATATCGTAAATAATCTCTTCATTTGGTTCTGACTCATTGTAAGGCTGTGGAAATTCCCTACTTACAATTACATTGCAAGGAGAACTGCTTTTACAACTAACTTCACTTAAACTTATGTTATTAGGTGGCTTGAAAGATACATTAGACAAGGAGTTATTAACATCGAGAGGTATTCCTTGATTTGGTACGAATTCATCTGCTTTATAAGGTTGAAGAAGTTTCCTTTCTACAAATACACTACATGGAGAACCGCTTATGTGACTAATTTCGCTATAATTAAGATTAATAGGCTCCTTGACCGATGAATCGAAGTTCGAAACACATTCTAATGGCGTTAAATTATTCGAAGTTCCAAATTCATTGCGAAAAGAATCATCAGAACTGGTCTGCAACAAAAAAAAAGCTTATTATATTTTGTTGCACTTTACTATTGTTCCTTCGTTAATATGAAGGTAACAACTTGATTAGTGATATAAGTGTTGTCTATCCCTTGCTGAACATCAAAATTACCTATCCCCGATCTCAATCCTGAATTGGCGCTCGCAGATATTTTTAAGCCACCTAGAAGGTTTCTGACATGGCTTAAGGACTGCTTCGGCTTAGAGTACTACCGCTTTTGAGATAACAGCCGTTAGCATATTATTATTAATGAATTAATGAAGTATTTTAGTTAAACTTACTTCGTGTCTCGGTGGAGTGTAATTAGAACATGTCGCAGAAAAGTCAGATATTGAACCAGATTTTGAATCAGATAATTCCTGTAAACAGAGATACATACAATAAAATACATGATTAACAACACTAAAAGAAGAAATTGAAGATGAACGAGACATCATAGGTACTTTTTTCTTTTTTTAAGAGAGACTAATGTAAAGTTAATGAATAGACAGCAGTAGCTATTAGGTATTCAGCTGGGAAAAACTCGAACCAACACAGGCTGATGTGAACAGGTAAATTCAGAATTGGATAGGTAAGTACGTCTACATAGGTAAATCAGAGACGGATTGGTAAGTATGTATAAACAGGTAAGCTTAGAGGCACAGGCTGGTGTGAACAGGTAAGTCCGGAGTTGGACAGGTAAGTATGTATAAACAGGTAAGCTCAGAGGCACAGGCTGGTGTGAACAGGTAAGTCCGGAGTTGGACAGGTAAGTATGTATAAACAGGTAAGCTCAGAGGCACAGGCTGGTGTGAACAGGTAAGTCCGGAGTTGGACAGGTAAGTATGTATAAAAAAATGTGTGTACGTAAGTCGTGTTTTGTCTAAGTTAAAACATACGTACCTCATGTAAGGTTTCTGGTTGGTTTTCTTTTTCTTCCTGTCTCTCTGAAAACAAAACAGATATATTTGTATTATTATAAAACAATAAAAAATTTAAATACCCTCGACCCAAAAGCAAACAACAACAAGAAAACCTATAAAAAGTAAGACACACACTCAGGTACGCACGCACGCACGTACGCACTGACGCATACACACAAAAACACGTCAAACTTATAACACCTCTCTTTTTGCGTCAGGGGTTAAAAAGATTTTATATACCTAACTGTAATGACGTTGTCTGATGTAATGTAACTCCATACCAAATTTCATCCAAATCCGTTCAGCCGTTTTTGCGTGAAAGAGTAACAAGCATCCATCCATCCATACTCACAAACACCATACCTAAACTTCCGAGGCGCAGTGGCTAACGCACTCGCCCTGAGAACTGTGTGAAGTGGCAAAAAGCCTCTGGCTACCCCTTCTGGGACAACAGCCGTGAGTGCATACAAACTTTCGCGTTTATAATAGGTATTAGTACGAAGTAGGATGATATAACGATATAAGAATCAAATAGGTAGTTAAGTAATATAGAAGCAGGTACCTTTTGATTATTACTGGTTATTACAAAAACATTCGTCTTCTGGAAAATGATCATAAATGGCATATTCGCAAAATTTACACCACATGAAAGAAGAGTTATAAAGCCTTTTAAAGTCATCGAAATTCATGGGTAGTACAAAGTGTTCAACTACTGAATTAGTAATATTAATACTCGTATCACAATGTATGCACCAATTTTGCAAAATGAAATGCGTTGAATCCCAAGGCCATTGCAGTTTAGCTTTATAAAAATGTATAAAATCATTTCTTTTAAAAAAAGTATCCACATCAATCACAACAACCATTTTTGCAGACTACTCACGTTCACTCACAGACAATTTAACGCAAACTAAGCTCATCATAATATTATAAACAGACAACATGTTTAAATGTAAGTAGGTACTTACTAGCTAGATGTTATAGGTATTATAATAAGATAAATCGTGTTATAATTTTCATTTAAGTAGTAAAAAGTAAGTACTTACGGTTTGCCAATTTAAGAATCCTTGCACTTCTTTTCATTGTGATTCATATATTATTATAATCACTAACTATAATAATAAACCAAATAAATAACCACTTTTAACGCTCTTGCAAATAATTCACTTTGGTGACAATCGTACATCACGGCCGGCACATGTCTGTTTGTTTACAAACTTCGGCACGCGAGCGCGCTGAAGCCCGCCGCCCCGCGCCCCGCGCCATGGTCCCTCGTGAACCCCGAATAGGCCCCTCAGCTACCGTACCTAGTGCCCGTTTAAGGATATTTAAGAGACGCAAGATTGTTGTCACGAAAACATGATAAAAACTTTACAAATTAAGTACGATATTCAATGGACACGATAAGATCGGTGAACTGAACTCAAAGTATACGTGGGAAATTATACGCTGAACACTAGCACCCTCCAAATTTCAGTCGGACGATGGCGGAACTATATTATACGCTAAAAGGCATTGTAGTGATGGAATTACGTCCATGCCAATTTTTCGCCCTTGCATTCTAATGATCATAAGGGACCCTTGGGCTAAAAATGAGGGTCGGTCAATCTTGCGTCCATATTCCGGACGCACAAAGTCAGTAAGACGCAGCATCATCGGTAAATAACGCCATGTAGGACGCAACATGTCCTTCAAGATGTATATATATATATATATATATATATAATATGAGTTAAGGGTAGTCACTGCAGGATCCCTACTCTGCTATATATTTGATCAAATGAATTAGAAAAACTCCACCAGACAGTATGATCCTACAGTAACGCCGTTTATATCCTACAATAGCCCCGACCATTTGGGAACTGACTGGCATAGACAAATCATAAAACATTGAACACGAGCGAAACTAGTAAAAATCTTTTAGCAAAGAAAGTGCATCTGTCTGCGTAGGCGCAAACGCGGCACGGCGGTGGGAAAGGTAGGTCCTGTAGGAAAGGGACGGAGTATCGTGGCATCACATGCCACGATACTCCGTCCCTTTCCTACAATTCTCTGTATTGCTGGTAGCGTAGTTATGGATATACAACGTGTAACGTTAAATGCGCAAACCCTCAGACACCCCAACTGATCTTTAATTCAATTGACCTATTTCAGGGTGAAAGAAAATCATTTAAAAAAAATTTAATGGTTTTATGTGCTGTTTTAGTTCGTAAGATTCGTATTTCCATTGAAATAAAAGCTGTTTATATCTCGCGTATGAGAAAATTTAAATTGGTCGACAACATTTTGTGTTTGTTTACCTATTTTGGCGGGTTTGCGCATGTGATGGCTTGACCTATGAATAAAAAGACACGGCAACGTTTTTAATAATGATTTTTTTTTTTAATGTGACCTATATTAAAAACTAGTTCAATTGATTTAGCTCGTTATTCTGATCAAACTATTTTCAGGTTTTGCGCATTTAACGTTACACGTTGTATAGGGTGTCTAACTTGATCTGTGGACGACTGTACCTATTATTTTATTTACAAAACAATCAATTTTTGGCTGAGACCGTAACAGAACTTAGCGGGGGTGGCGCGTTCGCAAAAATTAGCACACGTCTGACCTCCAACACGTTCCGCTCGGGACGAAATGACACGGAGCGAGCGTATGAAAAGATGAAAACGCTTGATTTTGGAATTAGTGGTAGGTATAGGTATTTTCATATTTCACATCATGTTGGCCGGTTTATATCACATTTTTTACGACTTTTATTATGGTATAAGTTTTATTATTCAAAGCCTAATATATTTCAAATAAAATAATAATTAGACCTTAATTTTTTAAATAATTAATAATAATTAATAAATTTTAATAATTGATTTATTGGATACAGTAAAGTGCAAGTAATCGTGTATCGCACAACCGAAATACCTAGATCAAAGTGAAAAATATGTAATATGTTTTTTTCAAAATTTTATTCCGTGTTATCTACGAATAAAAGACAATACGAAACGGCGTTTTTCCGGGTAACCCCGCCTTTGTTAGTCTTAGATGCTCCTTATTAGTTTTATTACTGTTTGAATTTCCTGTGCGTGTCATAAATTAAATATTTTTCTTTCTTTCCTTCAAGCAACTCAATAAATTCCAGGACACTTTCATTGCTCCAGTCCATTTTTCGACTGAACAAAGCGACCGTTCCCCTCAGTGATTGACGAGACACTGGAATTGCAGGCTACGCTGTACGCAAACATTTGAACTTTCAACTCTTTCATATGTGCTACGCACACATTTGAACTTTTAACGTTCTGATGTGTACTCGTAAAACCGACACGGAATGGAAAAGTTCAAAATAAGTGATCAAACTTTGATCAAATACCCAAACACCCCTGCCTGACATGTGATCAAACAAGTGTTCAAACAACTGCTATGTCTGGTGCCGGCTTAAGAGCTAGTTTCACCATACTCTTAGTTAATTTTAACGTCCAATTATATAGATAACGGCCCGTTAGGCGTTGTGAGTGTTTCACCACGTACTAACGAATGGTTAATTCTCTTAACATGGCATTAAACTTAATCACTGCCCCAAAGGTCTACTAATGCTTTTAACAGGCTGTCAATTGGTTGTCAGCTGGTCATATAAAATAGAAGCGACGTATAATTTTATTTTTGAACACGAAAATTGATCGATGATATTTTACAAAATTTCGAACTTTTACATAGTTTATTATTCGTCATCCTAAAACGTATGAAGAGATGCTAATTGCAACCTAGTAATTTAGTGAATACAGAGTTCCCACTAGGTATTGCTGGTGGGAACCACTGTGTGAGCTTATAGATGATGCTTCTATGCCTCTAGATCAGTGGTTCCTAACCTTTATTTTGACCAGGGACCACTTTGATTTCTTTGTTGTTAGCAGGGACCATGAAGTACTAGAAAAATAAACTGAATTAATCCGAAAATAAACTTTAATCAAAAACTCAATAGTAACATTATTTTAATAGAAAACGTGATTTTGGAGCTTGCATCTTCTGCACAAGTTCGGTAATCGAAGGACATATATTTTTTGCTGAAAGCTACACGCAATTTACGAATGAATTCATCAATCACTATTGGCCCACCCCGTCCAGACCATCCAAAATAAGCCAAGGCCGGTGGGCGGCAAGGTTGGGCCAAGCATGTAATATTTCTACTTGTCCTTGAAAATGCCCCGGTGGTGGATGATTGGGCCTGACTCCACCTGCAAATAGCAAAGTATAGATTATAAAACAGTATTTTAACACTAAAAAGGAGCGTTACTAGTCGCTCGCGATCACATAATTATGTCTATTCGCTAAGACTAGGAAACCATTGAATGAATTTTGGTGAGAGTTTAATGTCAGAATGGTTAGGTAGGTATTCTAAATAGAGGCCATAATATTACACTGGTCAACAATTTTTTTTTTGTATCATGAAATCTTATATCAAATTTTGAATCTACTAGGGCCACCAAACAATAAAGTATCAATGAAAAAAAATTGACACATGAGGTTTTCTTTTGACATCAAAGCATATATTTTCGTAAAAAGTACAAAAATCAACTACACTTAGAGAAATTATTACATAATTTACAATAAATACATATGATTTTCGTGAATATTTCCGCTTCCGGTAGGTCCCTTCTAAGTCTCCGATAATAATCTGCTAGCATACCTGGACTCCATTTCCCTTGATAACGCTTCTCCATTAAGGAAATGTCCTCTCTCCTTGTTCGTCACTCACAGCACCCAAATTTGCGGGAAAGAAAGCCAGATGAGAGTCCAACATATGTATTTTTGCCGTTTTGCCGTACTGGCTATTTCACGCTAAGAATTCTAAGTTCAAATAATTTTTATTTTTAAAATATGGAATTCTTTTTTGATAATTAGTCATTTGTTTAATGGTTAGCGTTCTGTTTTCATCGAATTTGTACGTTTTTCGTCATCATGGATACGTTAAAAAATCGAATGCTTATGGAGTATGAGTACTGTCGTGGCAAGCGGCAGAAGCGGCACACAACGTCAGCGACGTATACGGAGCGAATACTACTAACGATTGCACCACCCGTTATTGGTGTGGTTGGTGGTCCGTTCTGAAAATTTCTACCTAAGAAATGAACCCCGTGGTCGACTGAAAACTTTAGTCGCCAATGACGAATTAAAGGCGATTTTGGAAGCTGATGATTCCCAATCTACAGCTGAATTAGCAGCAGCTTTCGATGTTAGCATCAAAACAATATTGATCCATTTGCGTCGAATTGGCAAGGTAAAAAAGCTTGACAAATGGGTGTCCCACGAATTGAATGATCGCCAGCGCGAAGCACGCGTCGAGTTGAGCCTTGCACTGCTCAACAGGCACACAAACAAAGGCATATTGAATCGCATTGTTACTTGCGACGAAAAATGGATTCTATGCTAAAATCGCAAGCGCTCAGCAAGTTGGTTAGATCCTGGTTCAGCACCTAAACAATGCCCCAAACGAAAACTGACCCCTAAAAAAGTGATGGTCACTGTTTGGTGGTCTAGCGCTGGTGTCATTCATCACAGCTTCTTACCAAACGGGATGAGCATTACTGCAGATGTGTACTGTGAAGAACTGAACATAATGATGGAGAAGCTCGCACATCTCCAACCAGCTTTGGTCAATCGTTCAGCTCCCTAGCTCCCTCAAGAGTTCTACTCCCCGAGCAGTGGGCTCGGGGAGTAGAACTCTTCCGTGAGCACCTTCCAACCCTCACGTTTAAGAGCAATCCTCACTGCATCTATTTTTTTGTTTTCTACAATTTGTTTGTTTTGTTATGACTCCTATTAATATTTCTTTTTCACTAGCGCAGAAATTGGGTCCGCGACTTTTCTTCGACATTTTAAAACACACTAAATAATAAAAAATTGAAAGTAAAAATCACCACAATTAAACCTTAACCGAAAACATTTGACGTTTAAAAAGACTAATATATAATTACACAGACGTTCTTTCGATTTTAACAAAACATTTCTTAATGGCTCATCTATATATATAAAAATGAATCCCTATTTCCCTTGGTCACGACATCACGCTAAAACGGCTGAACGGATTTGGATGAAATTTGGGATATGGATAGACCTTGACCCGGAAAAGGACATAGGATACTTTTTATCCCGATATTTTTACGGGATCGAGACTTATGCGGGTGAAACCGCGGGGCGCAGCTAGTCTATATATATAAAAATGAATCCCTATTTCCCTTGGTCACGACATCACGCTAAAACGGCTGAACGGATTTGGATGAAATTTGGGATATGGATAGACCTTGACCCGGAGAAGGACATAGGATACTTTTTATCCCGATATTTTTACGGGATCGATACTTATGCGGGTGAAACCGCGGGGCGCAGCTAGTTAAGAATAGTTTGGTGAAATCAGGTCTCAATGTGTTAAAATTAGATCTTAAATTTGGTTACCTAGCAACTGTATACCTACTGATTGTCACTCTCGTGTCAAGAAGAAAAAAACTAACTGAATGGTTGTTTTATAAGATTTTATCATCGAGATTTTATTGTAAAAGAATTGTTCTTGTGTATTTGTGATTATACGTATTTCTTTTGGATAAACCACGCTCTGCTACCATAATTTCCAAAAGGTTATGGTCTCAGGACGCAGAAGTGTAAAATGGAGCTTTTAAAAATATAGATCACAAAACTTGATGGCCACAATTGGGTCCCCTGAAAATACCGAATGGTTGCCCTACAAAAAGGCATAAACGGGATTTGGGAGATTGTGGAAGGCAAGGCACAAAAACCGGCGAAACCTGCGGAAGGCAGTGGTGATGCTGAAGTTGAAATTTCCAAAAAAGCTTTACGAGATTTTGTTACATTGGAGTACTACTAATAACAAACAATGTAACGGATGAAACACTAGGGAAAGTAATAAGGTTGTCCACTCCCAAGGAAGTATGGAAAGAACTCCATAGGCTGTATGAGGGTCCTCATGAGGGTAGGCTCTACGACTTATGTTTGGAATTCTTCAAACTTAAAAGGGATTCGTCAGACAAAATCGACTCATGTCTCGAAACTGAATTTGTGGCACAGTCTGAAGGAAGAACTGTTCAAAGAGGAGAACGTTGAAATGCCTGAAGTTCTCTTGATTTGCAAGATCCTGAATACGTTGCCGGAAACTTATTTTTCTTTAAAGTCTAGTTGGCTATTGATGTCTAAGAAGGAAAGAACAGTAGACAATATTACGGCCTAACTGCGAGGACATGAAAAAGCGCTGAATACAACGATGGCTGACGCTAAATCGAGTGAAAGTGTGCTTTATGTAAAAATGAATTGAAGGGTTGCTAAAGGAAATGAACTTTGGGTCGCGAGTTACAACACGTTCCATGAAAATCAATGGTAAGGTTGTCTTAACAGGAAAAAGGCAAAGGTATGGCGGTACAAGATAAACTGCAAAGCCTTGGGTACTGATTTTTCAGTCAACTTAATTGAGCATGGAGATACGCTGCAATTATGGTATGAGCGTATGGAACATCAAGACAAGAGACATATTAAAAAATTGATAGAGAACGAGTTAAGAGTTAAAACATCTAACAGTGGAGAATTATGTGAAGGTTGTATCTTTGGTAAAGCGCACAGAAAACCATTTGGTGTTCGCGAAAAGGCAACAAAACCTGGTGAGCGCATACACTCAGACGTCTGTGAACCCTTTCCTTGTAGTGTCTCTGTATATCGATACTTCGTACTGTTTAAGGATGAGTTCACACGATACAGATATGTATACTTCCTTAAAAATAAATCTGAAGTTCCTGAAAAGTTAAGACAGATGATGTCTGAGGCTAGAAATGCTGGACATACTATTATCGAGGTTTTAAGTGATAATGGAGGCGAATATGATAACAGGAAAGTACGAGATCTACTTGGACAAGCTGGAATAAAGCAAAGACTAATTATGCCGTACACTCCAGAACAAAATGGGTGTAGTGAAAGAGACAATTGCACTATAGTCGAATCTGCTCGAGCAATGATGCACGCGCATGAGGAGTTTCCTCAGAATTTGTGAGCTGAGATGGTAAACACTGCTGTTTACATACTAAACAGGACAGAACGTACTTCAGTGAACCACAAGTCGCCTTATGAACTGTGGCTTAACAAGAATCCTCAGATAAAGCACCTGAGGATAGTCGGTTCACCTTGCTATGCGCATGTACCAAAGCAGAAGAGAAATTGTAAAAGAAAGCTACACGTTGCATTTTAATTGCATACGACACTGATGATGGTTACAGACTTTGGAATCGAGAAAAAAGTTCATTAGTCCGATCTAGGGACTTTATTTTCGAAGAAAAAGTGCTAGAGACTTCAATGAATGAATACCCTGAAGTGATCTGCGGTCCAAAAAATGAAATTGAATTAGAACTTGGTAGAGATGCTTTGAGACATATGGACAAAGAATTCCTGTTATGCATAATGTGAAACTGACATGGATATAGGTGAACAAAATCTAGATGTCGGAGAAGAGTTTCATGACGCAGAAAATGTTATAACTGAACAGTCTATTGAATCGGAGGGAGATGGAAACGTTAACGAAGATGATAATGTCGTTGATGAATATCACGATGATGTCAATGATGAAGTTATCACAGATGAACGTGAAGATGAGTTCCCGGAACAGATGATATTTTGAGACCGTTCTTTGTAAAATCCTCCAGATAGATTCAAAGACTTTGTTATGAACGCGATAATGGGATATAATGGACCAGAAACGTACAAAGGTGCGATCAGAAGCCCAGATAAAGAGCTTTTATAGTGTGCGTATACAGACCTCCAAATTATCAAAACTACTCTATATTTGAATCAGTAATGGAAGATGTTTTGGCAAAACTTACAACTGGTAATAAATCAGTAATTATTTGTGGTGACTTTAATATTAATATTTTGGAAAATAATTCAAATAGCAGTAGATTATTAAGCCTCTTCAAATCATTCAATCTGTCAAATGTGTTTTTAGAACCAACGCGAATAACTTCGACTACTGCTACATGTATTGATAATGTCTTTTGTTGCTGCGACTATTTAGATAAAGCCATTGTTAATTATCTCCCTTCTGATCACAGCGGTCAAACCGTTATTTTTGAATCAAACACACCAATACTAAAAGTGCAGATACAAACTAGACCAATAACAACAGGTAATTTAAATAAGTTTAATAGCACTTTAATCAGCAAGTTAAGTGATCAGGGTCTAAATATGTCCAATGGCAATATTTTGTATGAACAATTATTTTCATTAGTGCAAGCAGAGTTTAATAAGTCTTTTAAGAAAAAAACTAAAATTATTTGCCCTAGGTTTTTATTCAGTGACTGGGCAACTAAAGGTATCAGGAAAAGTAGGGAAACATTATTTGAACTGTATGGCCTTAAGCCGTATATTAAGACGGAAACTTTTAGTAAGTATGTTGCTACTTACTCTAAAACGTTTAAAAATATCTGCAAAGCAGCTAAAGCTTCTTTCATTAGCAACAAGATTAAATCAGCAGATAATAAAATAAAGACAGTTTGGAAAATTATTAACAATGAAACAAACAAGAACAAAAGACATAATACAGATTACACACTAGACACTTCCCGCGGTCTCATTAGCGATAACATCGATGTTGCTCAGGAATTTGCAACTTTCTTTACCAATATTCCAATTAAAACTACTGAAACTTTAAATTCCTCCCCTTCACTTGCTATTGATTTATTAAAAGCAAATGTTTCAGCCTGTCCTGTGGAATTTAAATTTAAACATATAAACCCTGTGGTCGTCGTAAAGGCTTTTAAGCAACTAAAGATTAAAATGACCGAAGATCTGTGGGGCATGTCTACTAAAGTTTGTCAATCAATTATTGAGACAATTGCACCCTATTTAGCTTTAATATTTAATTTATGTGTAGATCAAGGGATATTCCCGGATTTAATGAAATACAGTAAAGTTATTCCACTTTTCAAATCCGGGGACAGCAAAAACACAAATAATTATAGACCCGTATCGGTTTTGCCGGTTTTCAGCAAGGTCTTTGAAAAAGTAATGTTAAATCAAATGCTCAATCATTTTAATCGTAATAACATCCTACACGATCAACAGTATGGTTTCACCAAAGGATGTTGGACAACCGACGCCGGTGTCACTTTATTAAAACACATATTTAATGCATGGGAAGAGGCACGAGATGCAATAGGCATCTTTTGCGACCAATCCAAGGCATTTGATTGCGTAGGTCATGAAACGTTGCTCTTGAAACTTGAACATTACGGACTAGATAAACTTGCGCTGAGCTTAGTAAAATCATATTTGAATGATAGACTGCAGCAAGTTCAAATAAACGGTGTAAATTCATTGGGTTTAAAAGTCAAAATGGGTGTTCCACAGGGCTCGATATTGGGTCCATTCCTATTTTTAGTATACATAAATGATTTACCTAATTTACTGAAAACCCGACCACAAATGGTGTTATTTGCTGATGATACATCACTCATTTTTAAAGTAAACAGACATGCACAGGAGCTTGACGACGTAAATAACGCTATGCTTAAGGTCCATAATTGGTTTACTGTAAATAATTTGGTATTAAATGAGAAGAAAACTAAATGCATAAGATTCGCGTTACCTAATGTTAGAAGTAGTGAATGTCACGTTGTATTGAATAAGGAGACACTAGAATTCGTCGAAAAGACTGTTTTCCTGGGGATAACGCTTGACTCTAAACTACAGTGGGGTCCTCACTTAACATCACTTGCAGGGCGGCTAAGTTCAGCCGCTTACGCTGTTTGGAAAATCCGCCAACTAACAGACGTAGATTCCGCGAGACTGGTCTATTTTAGTTACTTTCATAGCATCATGTCTTACGGTATTTTGCTGTGGGGACGGGCTGCAGATATTGATTCTATCTTTATTCTGCAAAAGAGGGCCGTCAGAGCCATCTACAACCTCCGCAGACGCGAGTCTCTAAGGGAACTGTTTAAGAAAATTAACATCATGACGGTACCTTGTCAGTATATATATGAGAACATTATGTATGTTCGAAAAAATCTCGCATCTAGTAAGATAAGCGACAGGCATAATTTTAACACTAGAAATAGGAACAAATTAGATCAACCACGTTTTAGATTGTCTAAAGTACACACTTCTTTTATGGGGTACTGTGTAAAATGTTATAATAAAATACCACTCGATATTCTTCAACTAAATGAGACGAAATTTAAAACATGCATTAAACGCACACTATGTAGACAAGCATATTATAAGTTAGATGATTATATCGTAGATAAAAATGCTTGGCTTAATGCTGGTCCTGCTCCACAGCCGCTTGGGCTCACTAGTTAAAATTTTAATATTTGGAAGAGTTGCTTACCCTTTTTAAAAAAAAAAAATATTTTGACATTAGGAACTTAATGTTCATTTTGTTTTACCAACTTAATTGTTGAATGCTCCAATTAAGTAATGATTTTCTTTCTTTTTGGTGGTTAAATTCTTTTATTTTTTTAGATACATTGCAAACTATAGTTTTGTATAATTTAGAAGCATTTTTATTTTTGTAAATGTGAGACCATGGAGCCGTTTATTAACTTATTAAGATGTATGTTGACTTGAAATAGCATGGCAGTTGAGAATATGTCATGCTCACTTAAATGTCTCGCTGATGGTGGCTAGTGTGTTGGATCATTCGGTTCCCTACAAAATGGTTGAGCTGGATGGTGCTGATCCACGCGTCATGTTCGTGAACGGGCGCCGTCAGTTGAAACTGGTCATCTCTTATCTGCCAGGGCTTATTTTTAATCTTATATTTTCAATTGCTTTTGATTATTTTTTGTACATTGTTCTCACATATAGAAGCAACAAGAATGATGTACCCAGGATTTTGTAATATCTATATTTAAAAGAGTGTCCTTGGAGTTTCTTGCCCGTTCTTCTCCATAGAGATCTACGTTTTGGAATGGGCAATTAGCTTCAACTTTCTGACTAACTGACCGACTCTTTGACAATTCAAAAGTGCCTGTAAATGGTTTAATTGAAATAAATGCTTTGAGTTTGAGTTGAGTTTGAGCTATGGGAAAAGGTCATGGACAGCGAAATCAGTTCTTTGAACGAAAATGACACATGGCAGCTTCAGAATCTACCCAAGGGCACAAAGCTTTACCTAGTAAGTGGATTTACAAAGTCAAGATGAATGCTGATGGCTCTATAGACAAATACAAGGCTCGATTGGTGATAAAAGGTTTTTATCAAAAGATAGGTATAGACTACATGCAGACCTTTAGCCCAGTGACCAGAATGGCAACTGTTCTCTCAGTGATTAGTACAGCAGCGAGCGAAGGCATGTCGGCATGTGAGACAGTTCGATATTTCGACTGCTTTTCAGTATGGCTTTTCATGAAACAACCAGAAGGCTATAATGACGGCTCCGGTCAAGTATGTCTTCTAAAGTCGTTACACTGTTGAACGAATTAAATAAGAGTATGCCAAGGTCACCTTTACTGCGATTGTTCGCCCCTTATCGCGCTGATAACGGTCCGAGCCGAGGTGGGGCGAACAGTATATAAGTGGGTTGGACGGGCAATAAAGCTCAGCTTGCGCTGCGGACCATTCCAATTGAGGGGCCCATATTAATGGGTCACTGTATGGCCCCCGCGGGCGAGGGGCGATGCCCCGACCCCGCTCGCCACGTCCCCTTGCGGGGACGTCGCGACGACTCGGTAAAATAAAGCTCAGTTTGCGCTCGGTGCTTGGTGGGGCAACACGCCGTGTTCGAATTCGCGACAAGTTAATCGTCATTCTGAGGATGCCTCGTTGAGAGATGAAACACGTGTCGATTTCTTCCAGGGTCTTTTTAAGACTGTTTAGAAATAGCTAAGCGGAACAGGCTACTAAATATATCCACATCATTTTTTTTTTAATTCTCTGAAAGCCAGTGAACAGGTTGCCAGCACCAATTATCTTTACAACGAGCTGGTTGGCAGTGTATCCGGACTGGAGTGTAAGAAGTCCACCGTTACCATAGACCTGACTGGAGAAGATACCTTTACTAAATGTCCCATCCTAACTAATCATAATAAAATGAAGAAATAAACTAAAATCACTAGAAATATTTAAAAATACATAAAACTCATGAAAACACATATTTTTTATAAGTGTAACATTAATCTTAGGAAAGAGCGTTTCTACTTACAAACCCAATTAAATGTATGTAATGATAAGTTGGAAAATAGCAAACAAATTTATGATGTTGACATACAGAACCTTCAGAAGGAATTATTGAGCAGGGAAAATTCACTTAAGGAAATCCTTTGTAAGTATGAGTATAGCCAAACAATGTTAAGTGACCGCTTGCAAGGGGCCTGTGAGTTGGTGAACTTGGTGAAGTGCAATGCAGAGAGTTGTGAGTCACTGACAAACAATCTCACCTGTAGTTGTGCTCCCGCTCCGCCACCTCTCATGTCACATGTACACACATGTTGTTCCTACAGCTTTACCCATTTTAACTCATACTTTAGAAACTATCAATCCCACTCAAAGTAATGTTTGGTCTATTCAGATAGATTAGGAGCAGGTTTTGGATCATTGTTAAATAATCGCTCTGAATATACTATAGTTATCTGTTGTTAGGGTAGTTCTTCGAAAGATTCTTCAACTGATTCATATGGCCAAAATTTAATTTCACTTTCAGCTTTGTAACACATGTTCATATGAAAATAGGTATACCAAATAACATATATTTGAATGAGGGACTCGTTTTTATTAAATAGTTTTCAAGATATCGACGTTCGAATATTTTGTGCCCAGATGAATCGGAATTTGTTACAGATGAATCGGAAACAGAAATAAAAATGAAAAACTTTATGTAGTTGGACTCTGTATTAAGAAAATAATCATATTTTAACAATAACAATAATCTTTTTTTTATGAAAACAATTTTTATTATCAGTGATTATATCACGTATTATAAGTGTATTATTCTTGTATTATATTGCTAATAGTTGTACTTAATACACTAAATACTCTAAGGTAAAATAATGTTATTGCTACATTATATTATTCTCTCTGTTTAATTTTTTCCGTGTACAAGTCACTAGTCCTATTTATTATTCTTATTGACTTATCTATAACGTTTTTAAATTAAAAAATCACAGGAGTACAAACTTATTCTAATAATGGCACTTTTTACATCAGTCTTAAGCAGTCTTAATTATTAATTGAAATTACCAATCACGTTGGTGTATTTATTACTAACAATAAAGTAACAAAAATGAGATCAACTTTAATTAAATGGCATTTTTGACAATTATCTTCCTTATTAACTTTCAAAGAAATATACTTATTCTAGGTATGGTTAACTAGTAAGTAATAAAGTTAAGTAGGTACTAAAAGAAATATTTCCTTGGCTTTTGGCTAGGGCTGCTTTCAATATTGTTACGTCGGCGTCGTACGTACGAGATCTTTCGAGAAATCACGTGATTACAGTTTGTTTGCGCTAAAAACTTCGAGAAGCATTCCATTATTATTACTTTGAAGTTAAGTAGGTAACTACTTATAAAAAATATTAGGAATTGTCATTGTAATTTCGACCGTACGCCGAGGGCATAAAGTACCTACTTCTTTATTCGGTACAAGTAGGTTATTATTTTTTATACCTACTACTTTTGTATTTCCTGGTAATGTTTATTTGTTGATGTTTTTCTGGAACCGTTCTACACATCGCCGGAATGTTCGTGAATATTGGCGGTATAAAAGCAGAGCGCCGACACACGATGGAGTAGGGCGGCTTTCGGTTAACGTGGGTAAGACGCAGGCACTCATCACTGGGTGCGCGCCCCTCCCACCACCCTTGACACTTCAAGGAGCAGCAGACGACTGGTCGCCCCGGGCTAAGTACCTGGGTGTGACCGTCGACCGCCGCCTCACGATGGGGCCACATGTCCGTAAGGTCGTCGCGCAGGGGAGGGTCGCCCGCAACCTTCTTTACCCAGTGCTCTCTTCCAGCATCCCGGCGCGCGTCAAGCTGAGCGTGTACAAGATGTACGTACGCCCAGTCTTGACGTACGCCGCCCCCGCTTGGTTCGCCCTCACGAGTGAGTTGAGCCGAAAGCTGCTCCGCGCGCAACAGCATCTTGCGCTGCGGACCATTGTTGACGCTCCTCATCTCGTGAGGAATAATGTCATCCAGCGGGATCTCGGAATCGAGAGCCTGGATGAGTTTGTGCGGCGACTCGCGAAGGCCATGTTCGCGCGTGCCGACGCTTCTGCCTGGCCCCATGTCAGGCAGATAGCGCCCTTGCACGCGCGGCCGCCTGACGCGAGACCCCTGCCCCGCGACCTGGTAGCGGACCCCTGACCCCATCGCACTGGATATGACGCCTCGAGTAAGCAGCACCCAGGTTACACGCAGCTTACTCGATATAATAAGACTCTACAGATGTACACATACATCTGTTGTGCGGCGTGTTCTAAGTTAATATAGGCATGTCGCGCAACTGCATACAGACAACCATATCTATACATGCATCTATACACAACACGAGCGGGCGCGACGCGGGCCGCGACGCACGTAATACACTGAGCGGCGTTACTCTACAACAATAGCCGCTCATACATACGAGACTGCCTGCCTCTCAATCCGCAAACGGCTCGATATGTGAACGGGGCGAGAGGTAGACTACATATTAACATGTAGGTGTGTCGAGTCGGCATCCCTGTCGCTGGTCGTCTTCGCTGGGCCTCCCCCAGGTAACTGGGGGTCTCACCTGGCGGGGACTGACCGTCGGGATGTCGTGAAGAAAGCGGCGCTACAAGAGCTAGCGCCGTGGCGCGCCTACAATAATATTCAGAGCAACCATTCACACAGACGCATCTTGCTTGCAAGGTGCGTCGAATTCTACGACGCCGTCCGAAGCGAGGGGCTCATATTAATGAGTCACTGTATGGCCCCCGTGGGCGAGGGGCGACGCCCCGACCCCGCTCGCCACGTCCCCTTGCGGGGACGTCGCGACGACCCCGACGATGGAGTAGTCTGATTTAGGCGATACAACGAAGCGAATCGAAGTGAACTAGAAGTGCGATATCTAAGCGAATAGTGATCAGTAGTGAATTTGTGATTAAGTTTTAAGTGTTTTGTGTTTAATAAAGTTATTTAATTGTCTGATTGGTAATAATTAATTTATCCCATACCCAGCTCGTAACAATATCATCCTTAAAGCCTTTTCCTTGTTGAAGAGATCTTGATTTTTTGGAGGAAAATGGAATAATCATATCTTCACCGATGGCGTGAGACTCTATAATTTGGCTGTTTATCATATTGAGGCCTTTTAAACTCCCTCGACTCTTTTAAGTTCGAGAATTTTTTGATCTTTCAATTGTAGTTCTTTATTGCATCTGTATTGAAACTTGCGTAAAATATGTTTCCAAGGCGATTATTTTTTAACAAACGTTTCCCGTGCAGCTTTTTTATAAACTTTTGGGCTGACGACACGTCGTGGAGACGATGCGATGCTACTTTGTGGGCTGGGAGTCCTCGGTGAATCTAATATCGAAGTATATGGTGAAGGCGATTTTATTATTCTCGAAGGGACGTCAGAGTTGGATGAGACATCGGTTTCATTTTCTGTTAGGTTCAAATCAATTCCAAGTGTTCTCTTTTGTCTTATTGTGGATCTTGTTATACGTGCAGAAAGTGGTGAAAACCGAGTTAATACCTGTGATGAGCTGGGAATTTCCGGAGATCTTGGTATAATCGAAACTTCTGGAGATGGATAGACTTGTACAGTCGAGTTCATTAATATATTGGCACTGTCAAGGATTCAAAATATTGTGAGCGTTGGAAAGCTCAATAAATTCTATAGAACCTATGGATCAAAAGTATGTCCTTATGTGAACTGTTCAATAATATATGCTGTGCATTAGGCAATAATATATGATCACCCTTTTCAAAAATATATCTAAACTGTATTGGCTTCAAAAATATCTGAGCAGGCTAAGCTTCTTAATAATCTCTACATGCATGGGAAAATCAATTATTTGCTCGAAAAAATAAGATCTAGTTTACATTGTTACAGAAATGACAGTAGTTTCCATTGTTTTTCTCGCGTTTGCTTTTTTAAGTTTTTAAAACAAGTGTCTTTCAATGCCGTATGTTTTCGTACAGCTTGGCCATTTAAGAATTGTAAAAAAAATGAGGGCGCCGCCTGTCATTTATATAGTAACATGATTCGACGTAAAGTTTGATAGTTTTGCTACAACATTTACAGGACTAACGAAGTCATATTGAATTGATGTAAATGAATTGAATTTCACGTCACGGGAAAGAAATGAATATCATTAAATTATAGTATTTAAACTGTATTATTTGAGAAATATAACTAAGAAAATATTAAAGTAATATGCAACCAAATAGCACTTGACTTACGTTAAAAAAAGCAAACAATATTTATCTTAAACTAAAATGAATCTTAGTTATCAACTTTATAAAAAGGGCCTGTCTATTAAATGAGTAAATTTTAATAGATTATCTAATTAGCGGCCCAATTAAAAGTTATAGTTACTTAATATCTTGTGTATGGTCCGTTCGCATCAATCACTGCTTGTAGTCGATCTCTCATTGACTGAACCATATTGTGGCAACAATCGCTATTTCTAAAACTATTCCAGCACGCGTAGCATGACCACCGTAGAAACGAGTTGTGTCGACAGAAGAATAGACAAAAATGACGTTCCATGTAGACAGGACGGCAGTAAAGTAGAAAGACACAACTGCACTTTTTACGCAATTCACTCTTTTCATAATTCGACTCAGAATTGTTTGTTTTGTCATAGGATTTTTTTTTCTTTGTTTGATTCTCAATTTTTATTGATATTAAGAGTGTCGAAGTATCGTATTTTGGAAGAAAACAATATTACAGTAATATTGGATTTAACCATTTCCTTGGTAATGGTGCCGATTCTCTTGTACACCGAACTAAACTATCTAAACTATCACTAAAACCCCTTTATTTTTGGCTATGAAAATCTTAAAACTATTCTGCAACAAAAAATCCCTAAATTTAAATATAATTTTGACACAACTTAAATCGTATTTGACAATCGCGAGTCCACGTGGTACTCGTTTGTCCTACCCCGTGATTTTTTTTAGAGCCGGAGACGCGAAGGCTCGACGTATTTTATATGGAATTTTTCACTTTTTGTATGGAAAATAAGAAAAAATATTACCTACATGTTCAGTCTTAGGGGTTTGAGGGTTTTGTAAAGGGGGTCGAAATTTTCATTATTTTTGCGATTAGACACACCATTTTCGAGATATAAGCAAAAGAAAAAAAAGATACAGTACTATTTTTGCACATGAATTCGAGGTGTTGGTGTGAATTTTAATTATGATAATTATTACTTATCACAGTTTTGTGTTTCATGATTTTGTAGATAACCGTATATACTTTGTGGCCGTCGAGTAAAAAGTTTTCTACCGTCTTTAGCATGGCGATTACAAAATCAAATTGTCTTCACTATCTTAGTGATTTTGACATTTTGGAAAGAAAACTTTCTTCTGAAATAGTCTACATGTAAAAGGACCTAGACAAAGATCGTTAGAAGCGGAAGACAAAATGACAGATTGTAGAATGATTTCTACGGTGCGATGTCAAAAATGGAGAGACGAAATGTCAATTTGTATAGAAAGAGCTATGTCTATTCTTCGTAGAAATAGAAAGCGTCATGCTACGCGTGCAGATGTCATATGCATGAGCCTTTAAATCCTCTTCCGTGGGAGCCTCATTACAGTCCCAATTCTGTACCATTAACTCCCATAGATTCTCTATGGGGTTAAGATCCGGGCTTTACGGTGGAATTTTTATTAATTCCAAGACTACTTGCTCAGCTATCCAATTTTGAATTCGTCTGGCATTGTGAACGGAACTATTATCTTGTATAAAAGTAATTCGGTGATTATCAGGATAGACAATTTTTGCACTTGGAAAAAACACGTCTTTTAGAATATCTAAATAAGCATCACTCCTCATTCGCCCAGATATTTCGCACAATTCTAAGGGTCCACCCGAATTTATCCATCCCCAAAACCCGATCGTAATGCGTCCACTACGTATATTTGGCAATACATTATGTTCATCATAACGTGTATTAGCTGTACGATACAAAGAGCGACATGTTCAAAATCATAATGTCATCTGTTAGCAAATTGTAAACGTAACATTTTATGCCTTTCCGTTAATAAAATTTTTTTAACTGGAATTCAGTAATGAATTAGGTACCGCTTCATTAAGCCTTCGTCGTATAGTTAAACAGGATACAGCCATCTCAGCTGCAAATCTAATAAATGTTGCATTTCGAACACTTTCAACCAGTTGTTGATCTGACTTTCAACCAGTTCTTGATCACGAGTTGTTTTCCTAGGTCGGCCAAAAGACACATGTTTTTTTTTAAGATTTCCTTCTTCTTGCCAACTTTTCCACCATAATGTAACAGTATTTCTCTGTTAAAGAACGATTTTATTAAATTATATCGATATCGCGGGCGCTACAAGGGTCGCGCTGCCTGTACCGCCCGCGATAACGCGCTGGTCTGCACGAGCCTTAAATCGTAGAATTTTATTAAATCGTTGAATGACATATGCGTCAGTTATAATTTTATTGGAAAAAAATAACGTCATTTGAAGTTAATCTAGCCAGTAATAATTTTGCAAACTCCTTGACCATGCAATTTTAAGATTGCTAGTAAAATTATCTTTAGGATGAAGTAATAAAGTTGAATTTGAATTACATTAACTTGTTCAGATATTATTGTATACATGTGTGCATACATAATTTGTGAATCCTACATTGTTCAGATAATATGATCTTAAAGTGGTTCATATAATAATGTGCCTTTGTCTGTATACATGTTACTGAAAAAAAGCAGTCACATATTCATGAATCTAAATCTTGACCACAATTTAATGATGCTTATAGTTGTTACAATATTATGAAGTTTTTTGACGTTCATATACACACATCAAAAGTGTCTAGGGATCAAGCATTTTTATGCGGATTTCTTGAGATTGAGATGTGGCTTTGTAATAAATTTATGATTATATAAATTTATATGGATCCTTTTTGGTGCATTTCATAATTTGAAACAGGAACTGTTAATCAAATTCGAGTAAAAGATGAAAATCAGCTGTCAATATTTTCCCTATAAAAACATACAACGCATTGAAGACATTATTAGTGCTACTGTTTCCCTACTACTGATTAAAACCAACGTTATTATGGAGCGGCGACGTCATTTAAGCAGGGAAGAAATGCTCAGAGCCGTGGGAATGATAGAAGCTGGTTCCCGGCAACGTACTGTGGCTTTAGCTCTGAATACAAGTCAGAGTGTTATCAGTCGACTTTGGACACGTTACCGAAGCACTGGTACCGTGGCTGAGCGCCATGGAGGACGGTATCGCTGCACCACACGGAGACAAGACCGATACGTAATGTTAGACACTGACGATGTTGAAGTGAATCATATCCTAATGAGTCTTAAATCTGACAGTGCGTCTGGTTGGGATAATGTTTCCACTGCATTTCTAAAATATATAAGAAAGGAGGTTGTTCCTATAATTACACACCTTGCTAATCTTTGCTTTGGTGAGGGCACCTTCCCGACTTCTTTGAAGCTAGCCATTATTACACCAGTGCACAAGGGTGGGGACAGCGACGATGTCTCCAACTTTAGGCCCATATCTGTATTAACCTCTATATCAAAAATTTTAGAAAAACTTATGAATCTAAGGCTCTTAACATACCTAAAAGATCTCAACGTATTATCTGAGTCACAATTTGGCTTTCGTAGAGGGATTTCCACTGAGGATGCAGTTGCTGCACTAAGTAATCATTTAACTGAACAGCTTGATAAAGGTAAAAAGTGTGTAACTGCATTCTTAGATCTAAAAAAAGCCTTTGATACCGTCTCTGTCCCAATACTTGTAAGAAAACTGGAATGTATCGGAATTCGTGGAACACCTCTTAGCCTCTTCAAGGATTATCTCAGAAACAGGAAACAGAGAGTTAGAGTGGGTCAGTACACTAGTGAAGACGCACACACGTCTTATGGCGTCCCGCAGGGAAGCGTATTGGGACCTACATTGTTCCTTATCTACGTTAATGAACTCTGTAACATTAATATTGCAAACGCACAAGTATTCTGTTACGCGGATGATACTGCTGTAGTCTTCACCGGGGATACTTGGCAGAGTGTTAGGCTTAGTGCTGAGTCAGGCTTGGCAAAAATTGCCAAGTGGTTAACAATTAATTTGCTTACATTGAACGTAACAAAAACAAATTACATTTGCTTCAGTGTCGGGCAACGTACACAACCAGGTAAAGATTTTAATGTAAGAATTCATAATTGTAAAAACGGCAATCGCAAAAGTTGTGACTGCTCAACAATCAACAAAGTACCTCATATTAAGTACCTAGGCGTTATTTTGGATCAGAGACTGTCATGGTACCCGCACATTGACCAGGTTGCCAATAGAATCAGGAAATTAAGCTGGATTTTCAGGACTCTTAGATACGTCGTCCCAAGGACTGCCGGTAATAACTCAGGCCATCAAAAAGATTTCCTTAAAATGATTTATATTGCGCTAGTCCAGTCAGTACTATCCTATTGCATCCCTGTCTGGGGTGGTGCAGCCAAAACAAAATTTCTAACGCTAGAAAGGGCACAACGCGCCCTTATCAAGTGCATGTATTTTAAAAAAAAGAGATATCCTACTGAAGACCTATTTCGACTTAGTAATTTGCTCTCAGTCAGGAAACTGTATATAACACAAATTACTTTAAAAAAACATAAGTCTCTTTCTTATGATGCTGGCATACTGTCAAAAAGAAGGAAAGACATGATATTAAATGTCCCCAGGACAAGGACTTTATTTGCCAGTATGCAACTTAGCAAACGATCTGCAGCGCTATATAATAAAATCAATAAATACATCTACATTTATCCCAAAAACTACTATGACAGTAAAAAAGTAATAATGGAATGGATACAAACGCTCACCTACAATGATACCGAAACACTTCTGAAACCTTGACACATACACATAGGTACACACACTCACGCTCACTCTCTCTCTCTCTCACATATACTCACTCACAAACTTACACCCACTCATACACACATTTAATTTGTAAGTTAATCTTAATCCTAATTAGTCTTAGTATAATAATAATACGCTGTGCTTTTTGTATAATACGACCTGCTATGGAAGAGCGGACTCTCCTAACACAGGCACTATCTGCCTAAAAGGAGGATCCAATCACAAAATTTTGTAAAAACTTAAACTTGTTCTACCAATAAACTATTTTATTATTATTATTATTATTATATACATTCAAATCTTAACTCGAAGAGCTCCAACAATAACCGCCATGATGTTAGCCGTGAGGCTTCATCACTCTTCAGGGAACTTAATTAGCGACCAAACAGTCAGAAACCGCTTGCATGAAGTGAACCTTCATTCCCGAAGACCGCTACGGGTACCACCTATAGCAATGCACAATCGTAGGATTCGATATCAATGGGCTCTTGAACACAGAAATTGGGCAGAAGAACAATGGCGTTTCGTGTGCTTTTCTGATGAGTCTCGTTTTGGTATGAGACCAGATACAAGACGTATACGACACTGGAGAACCCCTGGACGCCAACAGCGATTAAAATCCTGCCAGGAAGTCCATCCTTATAGTGGTGGAACCATCATGGTATGGGCGGGTATTTGGATCGGCGGAAGAACTGAGTTGATTTGGATCAGAGGCAACCTCAACGCTCAAATTTATGCTGAGACGATTGTATCTGACGTCATCGTTCCTCTACAAGTGCAAATCGGTCCCTTATTTCAGTTAATGCATGATAATGCACGACCGCACACCGCAAGAGTTGTAAGACAGACTCTCGCCGCAGCTAACATCAATGTCCTGCTCTGGCCTGCTCAGTCGCCAGACTTGAACCCGATTGAGCATGCATGGGATATGCTACAGAGAAGAGCTCTGCCGAATATGGAGGGTATCCAGTCGCAAGAAGACCTTTTTTTGTTGTTGCAACGAACATGGGCGGCCATTCCACAGCGTGATTTGGATGAACTCATTTTGAGTATGCCAAACCGATGTTCTTGTGTTGTTAGTGTTCGCGGTAGAAACACGGATTATTAATTGTTTAAGTTACCCAATAAAATTTTAAAGAAAACTGTTATTTCAGTCTTTTTTTCGAACTTTAATGTTAGTGGTTCAAATGTCAAAAATCCCTTTATTAGGAAAATGGCAAATTTCTTTATTAATGCAAAGCTGACTTGGTTTATCGTTACTGTGACAAACGAAAACACTTTATTTGATGAATCCATAAAGAAAATTTTGATTAATATCAATCAGGAGAAAAGTTATTGCAAAAATATATGTTGATCCCTAGACACTTTTGATGTGTGTATTTTTGGAGCTTGAAAGTGCCAATATATTAATGAACTCGACTGTACACAGTAAAAAATTGGACAAGGAGAATTACGCAACAAAAGCGCTCCTTTCGTGCTGGAGCTGCGAAAAACGAATTTATTTTGTGATTCATATGGGGTTTTGACCATATGAATCAAGCACAGATAAATCAGGATTTTGTCTACAATCGTGCATAACTTATCATACATACAGACTTCAGTATTGTCATGTTTCTACACGAATCTTATAACCCAAGAGCATCACACGAAACTCAGATTGAAGTTTTAAAGCAATAAAATATTTTTTATAAAGTAGGCAGTGTAATCAGAATGCCACCTGAACCAGGCACAGATGAAACCTTCGTAACACCGGGATCTAAGCCAACCAGCCGCACGTCCACCTTCTAAGTCGTTCGTTGCACGACTGGCGTCCCCTCACGCGGGAAGCCAGACTCTCATTATTATTACCCGACCAGGTACGGTCAAGCGCAGCTTACGCCACATTAATCAGTAAAATACACTTCTTATTTACTTATTTATAAACACACTTCGTAGTTATAACTAATTTTTTTTTTTTTTTGTAAGAGGACAATTTATTTCCTTTCGATATAATTATGACAGCGATGCGGACGAATATTTCGACGCCTAAGTGTCGTTCTAGTTTTATATATACAGATAGGTAGTTAGTTTTTTAATTTAGTACCTAGTGTAAATAGTTAGTTATGTTAGAAACTGTAAAGTTATATTTAAGTTTTATAAAATAAATAACCTATGAATTATAATTTATATTAATTTATCAAAGGGAAAATGCGACATCGACCACTTTGTTTCGGAAAATGGCAAACGGACGCGTTATATGAATCAGAAGAACAAACTTCAATTTTTTTATTTTATACCTAAACAGCAATTATTTGAAATATAATAAAATAATTTGTCCCAGTTAGGGATATAGATAAACTGTACAAAAAAAAAATGCTATAAATATACCAAAAGAATTCGAAAATTTTGTCTCTGAAAAACTACCCTTACCATAACCTGCATTTTAATGAGCTTGTTCATAAAATAAAACATAGGTACACCAATGAATAAGCAGACTATTGTAGTTCTTTTAATTGGAAACAGTCTGATTCGCTTCGCTCATTTTTAAAATCAAACGTCAGTTAGTCAACTTTGAACAAGTTAACGATGCACTCTCTAAAGTAGTGCATTGGTTTAATGTAAATAATCTTCTACTGAACGAAAAAAAGACTAAACTCATTAAATTTTCAATGCCAAATGTCAGGCAGCTATCTACCAATGTTCAAGTAAATGGAACAGAGTTGGACCCTGTTGATTCGACAGTTTTTCTTGGAATCACTATTGACAGTAAATTACAATGGGGCCCACACATAGAAAAATTGTCAGGAAGACTAAGTTCGGCCGCCTATGCTGTTAAAAAAATTAGACAGATAACTGATGTGGATACAGCCAGAATTGTTTATTTTAGTTATTTTCATAGTCTTATGTCATAAGGGATTCTTCTCTGGGGAACCTGTGCGGACATTGATACTATCTTTGTTCTACAGAAAAGGGCTGTTCGAGCCATATACAACCTAGGTCCAAGAGATTCCCTTAGAGAAAAATTCAAAGAAATAAATATTCTGACTGTAGCCTCACAATATATTTTTGAAAACCTATTGTATGTACACAAAAATATATCAAATTTTAAGAAAATGTCCGATATTCATAGTTTAAATACCAGGAATAAACACAATCTTGCTGTGCATCGCACACGTCTCCACAAAGTAGGCAACTCGTTCATGGGTCAATGTATACGCTTTTACAACAAACTTCCCATTGACATTCGAAACTTACCCATTAATAGATTTAAAATCTGTATTAAAACTAAACTTTGTAAAAAAGGGTATTATAAAATTTCAGATTATTTAGAAGATAAAAAAGCATGGGATTCAACTGCTCGCTCTGCTAAGCCTTGTGATAAAACTTAACATTTTAATTATTTTGTAAAATCATGAAAATATACCAGTTTTATATACACATTGACATTGTTGAAAATTATATTCAAAATGACATGATTACTTTGTAAAGTATTATATTATTTTATTGAATTATTGTGAATGTGAGGACTATGTGGATATCATTATTATTTTCATTTTTCAGTTAGTTTTAATTATGGTCTGGCAGTTTGAGTAGTTTATGCGGCCTACCCAAATGTCCTTTCTTTGGTATTGTTCGTCGAGTTGAGCTCCTTAAGTTCTGAGTTGAGCTCCACGATTACTGACAAATGCTTGCACTGACTGGACAGGTTCACTCAAATCTGTGTGGTTCTTTCCTCAAAAGACCATTTCAGACACTAATCTACATGGTCCTCATATGGCCTGACCAAGATTATGTCTGGACTTTAAAAGAGACTGTGACCTCTGAGTTAGTTTCGGCCTTTCTTCTCAGAGTAGTCAGATAGGAAACGCCGAACTCAACTAGCTTATTTTTATTTTTTTTAATATGACGTGTAAAAGTGATTCTGATATCCTATTTACAGAATAAACAATTTCATTTCATTTCATTTCATTTCATTTCATTTCATTTCTGAGCATCACTAAAAGGGACATAGTTAATGGTATTGACACCCTACTTAAATTAAAATAAGGTAAATTAATATTATGTGCATTGCCATATTCTGATAAGTTATATGAGCAAGATAACAATTACAAAATACATTTTTAGTTTAAATAACCTTATGAATATTTTGGCATGTCGTCATAGTGACCGTTTATTGTATTTTGATACTAACAATTTTGTTAGAGACTTTGTGTTGACCCAGGAGCAGATGTTCTTACCTAAGAAAAGCCAACATGTTTTAGCTACTTTATTAGCCTACAATATACACGCAGTTATGAATGTTTTAACTGAGATTAGCTTAAGTGACGAAACAGCATTATCTAGTACTTCTAATAATGCTGTAATAAATTCTTTAAACTTTTAGAATCGACAAAAGAGAAGCATAATAAGAATATTTTACTTCACGGCGATCTGAAATATAATTCGTTAAACAAAGTAGTAATTCTTATGCACAGCGTAGACATCGCGTTCGTTTAGATATAAAATATTATAAATTTATATTTTTTTAATAGAATTATCGTCCTTGGTGGCAACACACGCAGGAATGTCACTTTTCTTTCGCGCGCGTTTTTTCATCGCACGAAAAAATTTGCTCTCTTAAAATTATTCATTTAAAATAAGTTTACGGAACTTTTTACTAGAATAACAAATGTTAATTATGTTAAGTGATAGAAAGTGCAATAAGTGCATCGTTAGTGAAAACCTGAGACGGACAAGGCGTCCATCAACGATATTAACAGGAAAGCTGATAAATTACCTACATCAGAACTAACTAGAAGCAGCTTTAGTCTTGAGTTCCTGACCCACATTAGATGTACTTAGATCCGGAGGCCTCCCACAATCCTAATGTGCGAGAATGCCTGGCTTTAACTGACCACTTTGTACGTGATACTGACAGTCTTTTACAAGCACTATGGTGGACATTAACACAACACAACTTGTTAAAGCATTACCTATCTCTCCAGTGGACACGAGATGTCTTTAGTAACGTTATCTCCACGTTACTAGCTGGATGAGAAGCTACCAGAGAGGCACGTGATGCCCTTAGCGATGTAACTGTACATAGCTAGCTGGTACGCGCTTGTCAGCATTACCCCTCCAGTAAGCACGAGATGCTCTCAGTAACGCTAATTCTACGTTACCAGCTGAATATGAAACTACCAATGTAGCACGTGATGCACTTAGCGATGTTATTCAACATAGCTAACGCTGGTATGTACTCGTCACCAGGGGTAAGTCACATTTCTATGATCTTGGCTAAGGAATTGTCAAAAGTGGTTCTATATACTTTTAATTTACAAGCATGAAGGTTGCGAGACAGCCTTACTTAACCCTGCACACTGTCTGTGTGTTATAAACTTGCAAAAGCATTATACTTCCTATAGTGAGTGTGGAATTCTGCCTCGCTAACTAGATTGTTATCAACGAGTACAAGGTACTCTCAACAACATTGATTCTATGTTGCTAACTGGCACATATCTGACATGGTGTGCACATGCTGAGCACGAGATGCTTATAGCATGTTATCTCAATACTACGTGATCTAGCTTTCATATCGAGGATTGCCATTTTTAACAAACAAAATATAGCTAATTAAAAGATATCACTGTGTACGAGATACTCAGTGACTTATCTAGCTCTAGGTGGCTTAATTATCCTGCCAAAAACTGGTAAATGATATCTATTTTGTAAACTAAAACAATAATGCAAAATTGTGCAATTTTTACAGGCATACATTTAAATACACAAGATACTTTGTAAACATGATTCTGTGATACAATGGCTGACGACAAATGCTACCTCTGGAAACTCTATATTTCAGATACAAGTGCAATGGACTAAACCATAATTGGAATAATACAAAGTATTATTCCATGCTCCCATACTTATTCACCCCATTTAGATTCCTCTAAACTGAGGAAACAAGGGATTGAGATATTCCAGAAACAAGCTGTACTGGTTATTACCCCTATCATAGGGAAAGCAGTGACTGACCCTATGCTTATGAAGAACATAAGACAAACACAAATTATTGATTAACTTGGCTGATGCAGCAAAACCAGCTGGCAATGCCCACTGCCACCAAACTAAAACCAGAACAAAAGTTATACAATCTCTAATTGACATTAACTTTAATTCATCCTATTTGATAAACAAACCGAAACAATTACAAACTTGAGTACACAATGTTTTAGCTACAAACAAAAACAATAACAACTATTCAATAAATATTAAAACCACAAGACATTCTCATGATAATAGTGAAACTTACCAGTTCTATGGCGAAAATGTAAAACAAGCACAACATTAGTTGATTTACTTACTTTTGTAAATAACAAAATAAAACATCCTTCTACCGGAACACAAACATAATAAAATATCTTATGATGTTTTGGTTTAATCTAATCGGTTGGAATGGACTATGTCTGAAAAATAAATGAACTATTTTTGTCACTGAAAATAAAAACAATATATATGGTGGACCTCAACAACAACCCGGTTTATATTCCAAAATAACAATTCAAGAAGACCAATACTGGAATAAATGCTGGCAAAGCAGTTATATTCCTCTGATTTTGCTATTGGCTATGGACATAGATAAGAAAATATTTGATACCTACCAAATTCAATATCTTAAACTCTCAAAGCCATTCTCTGGAAGCTGACCCCAACATAGTTGGGAGAAGGCCGGGTAGATGATGATCCTCTCAATACCATCAAAGAACTTATTAAATATTGAGATGCATTTACAAACAATACAATAGATAGATCTACAAAGAATTTATCTGAAAAATACATTTCAGTCAGTCCCAAACAAAATAGAAAATTCAGTTTCATTATGAACAAAAAAAAAAAAATCATCATGACTGTCTAACCTATCTAGAGCAATAAGAATCCCACCATATCATACTGAAGGAAAATAAAAATAAAAATCCCAGTATTAACTACAAGTATGTTACAAACTGACAACTTGTACACTAATCAATTATAGCTTAGCATATCAAAATAGATAGGTATAATATACCATATTACCTTTATGAAATCATATTATGATTTCATCCTATAGGTACAGGGGTATCACTTAGGACTATCTGGAAGATAACATTACCTACCAAATAACCAATAAAGGGTTAATTACATACACATTTACTAATACTTTTCATACTTGAATAGTCTCTTATCTCTGTTTTACCTACTAAATTACCAGTAGTGAGTGCCACTTACAGAAAACAAGGTTTTCTTACAATCTAACTTGACTGTTTATTTGGTAAAATATCGAGACTGCGATAAGACATACGAATAAATACCACTATAAGTGTGTTTAAATGTTTGGGCTTGAAAACTAATAATGCTATTTTTTAGGCTTGATTATTAAGTTTTATTTTTTTCACTTTAAACAAACCTTGAAACACCAGTACTTACTAAAAAAAAAAAAAGTGCTAGTAAACTTAGTCGCATTATTTAACATTACGCCCGGACTTCCCGAAGGGCTGGGCAGAAATGGGTGATCTTATTCAAAGCTTATAAAATCAAAATACCTAATTAATCATTTGATTGCCAACTACTAGTCTACATATTTAACAGTAGATTTAAATGATAATTGCAGCACTAAAGTGAAATTATCAAGGAAACAAAAAAAAAGCAAGGGGGGAGAACATTGTGAGGACAAAGTAGGTATTGATGGATTGTGAGTAGAACATGAACAAGATAAGGTATAATACAATAAATGTAGGTACTATGAATGAATTATCTACAAATTGCTTTACTCTAAAACTCTCCATCTGCTCACCAAGTGCACATCATAACAAGTTCAATTATACAACTCCCTCACTTAAAAATGCAACTCATTACACAATCCCAATTTTGGACATATTATGAGGTCAAGGAAAAGAGTTCATATCTTTATACTTCTAAAATGAATCTAGTTTCGATTAGCTCTAAACTCGTCAAGTAATTACTGCTAGCAGAATATGTGAAACTCATATGGAAATTAGTATCAGTTGAGGAAAAACCCTAAGCATCTGAAATAGACCCTTTCACCTCAAATTTGTTCAAACCTCTCTCCTATCCAGGGCATAATATACTGCCCTTATTAATTGGTGCTTACAAGTTAAAAGCCTATTCCGTATTTGAAATTCAGTTTCCAAAATACCTATAATAACTAAAGTTATGGAAAACTAGTCCATCCAAAAATGAAATGAAACCATATCATAAAATATATACTTACCTAAACGGAAATAACATCAACTGATCACAAGAATTTGACCAAAAAATCCTACTACATTTTTCAAAAAAAAAAAAAAAAACACTTAGTTTGTCTGTCAGTACAATTTAGGTACAATACAATTCCACAAATGCTTACCAAAAATACCTCCCTGCTTACAACATTCAGGGGCTAAAAGATCCTCTTACACCCTATGAAAGTTTAACTACTAAGGACTTCACAGCCATGGTGCCTCCTATTCAGATCACTAGATAACTGACATTCTTTAAAATACCCTAATGATAATCTTTACAATTCATCTTCTAGACTCACTGAGCTTGACACTTACCTTGACAGCAAGATGTAATGTGCAACTCAATACTCACTCATTAAGCACAACAGTATCCCAAATAATTTAACTATTTACAGACAGATCTGAGAATGCTATTCTCAATCATGGAAACTTTTAAAGTAACATCATAACATTACGCCTTGTTTCCCCGAATGGTTGGGCAAGGTGTCCCTGTAGCAGGTTCACCCAGTTTTACACTTTTAAAGTATTCATATCATAATATCCTCCTGGTATATTAATTCAGCTTAACTTTATAAAATTTGTATAAACACAAGCTGGGTTAAATGTGGTAGGAAGTGAGAGTGATATTAATAATTCACCTCCCACAGCACAAAACATATAGTAGCTCAACTTAGTGCTGGCATCAATTGAAATAGACACAGTGCCAACCAACATTGTGTTGATGATTATACCTCATTACTGATGAAAAATTGTTAAACACTATTAATTAAGCAACGTTATTAAGAATTTATTTAAAATGGATACGCCAAAAGCATATATATTGTACATAAAATATTAAATGTGAACAGTTATGGACTTATATACATACCAATTACAGATGTACATGACATTCACATAAAACAAAGCAACCTTCTTAAATTACATAAAATTAAAATATTGTATTCAGAAAGAATGATAAAAGTACCTAATAAATCAGAATATGCCGTAACTTATTAACTAACTAAATTATTGCAGACAACTCTGAACATCTACTTTGTTTAACGAATTATATTTCAGATCGCCGTGAAGTAAAATTGGGAATCAAATGAGCTTACCTGTTAAGCGAAGTCTTGATTCTAATTTTACGAACGGCGATCTGAAATATAATTACCCACCCGCCACTAGCTAATAGCCCCAAAGCTGCAATAATTAGTCTACTTAATTCACTTATTTTTCCAGGAAAACCTAGTGAATGTAAGTATGCGGAACTACTCTGTACAGAAAACAGAGCTTGTTCTCCATCATAAGGATCTCTAAAATTAGTGACATTCCTGCGTGTGTTGCCACCAAGGACGATAATTCTATTAAAAAAATATAAATTTATAATATTTTATATCTAAACGAACGCGATGTCTAAGCTGTGCATAAGAATTACTACTTTATTTAACGAATTATATTTCAGATCGCCGTTCGTAAAATTAGAATCAAGACTTCGCTTAACAGGTAAGCTCGTTTGATTCCCAATTTTACTCTATCACCAAATTACAAATCGCATCTCTGGCAAAATCCTAGACGTAGAAATGTTAATAGACAAATATTGTATGGATATCTTATATGTTTTTGTGAAACCTGGTTAAAACCAGATAGAATGTTGTTTAATGTAAATAATTTTTGAGTTGCCAGTGCGTACAACCGGTCTTCATTAGGGGGTGGTACCTTGATATTATGTAATAGTTTTCTCAAATATAAGGAAAGGAAGGATATCACTGCTTGCTCTGTTGATCGCTTATGTGAGTCAGCATGTGCAGAGGTTGAAGGCCATACTTTCTTATGTGTTTATCATTGAGATAGAAAAAACAAGGAGGCGCCGCGATATTCTATACATAAATTTGCTTATACAAATATGAGTGAAATACGAACTTGAATGTGAAATATCGTGTTATTTCACTCTTTCTAATGTGGTAATCGTATTTGATAAAAGAGACAACAATATTTCAGTTGTTCCTCATAATGGCAACATTTTGTTGAGACGTAGTGACAGTTGTAGGTAAGTGCCATATCCGCCATATTATGCGACGAGTTTCATGGTAGTTCTGCTGTCAAGTGGTTGTTTACTTTTTGTTTTATTGAGATTTGTGAGAAAATTACGAGGAGTTTTCCTTTAAAGCTACATATATACGTTGGAAAACACCAATTCAACATGCCTGTGTGTTGTATTGTGAAGTGTGGTGCAAGAAAGAAGGAAAATCAACCTCAATTGTCTTTGCACAGGTTAGTAGCCGGTTTTCATGCAATAGTACATAAAGTGATAAACTTTCGATAAAAAAATTGCTAAGCGAGCATTAAATACGGCTTAAATTTTAATATATAGGTTTATTTCCGTCCAACAGACCTTTTTATTATTTCATAATTTGATTCGTTTGTTTACAATGATATGTCATGGTGGAATAGTGATTACCGTTGCCGTAATAGTTTCTGATACTAGTTCCTTCGCTGCGCTGAAATGATATTGCTAGGACCGTGGTTTACAGCAAACTGTACTCTTTGGTTCATAGCACCGAGAGACCGTTCCACAGAGTTTTATGTTGTGTATACGATTTTTTGTTGAACTTTTTAAGATGAACAATACTGTAGAACATACATTTTATGTAACTTTTATGATTTCCGCGGCGCACGCTAATAAAGTTCCCAGTCCGCATGATTTTTTCCGACATCTTCAACAATAATCGTCAAATTTCAGCCAATTTACATAAAACCTTAATGAATTTTACACTAAAACCTTCCGCATGAATCACTTCGTCCATTAGTGAAAATTGATTGAAAATCCGTTTGTAGTTGTTGAGTTTTTCGCGTTCAGACAGACAGAAAAACAGACAGACGTGGCGTGGACTTTGGTTTATAATATGTAAGGATGTGTATTATTCCGAATGTTCATTTATGATAAAATTGTTAAAAATTTAATTCACTTATGCCCGTTTTCACCGACAACTAAGTGACCCTTAAATGCATCCCAAAATAAAACTGCACTGTTGGATTTACAACTCTCAGCGCTGAGTCTACCGTTGAAAATCCAACAGTGAACTTTTATTAGCGATTCATTTAAGTGTCACCTAGTGAAGGTGAAAGCAGGCATAAGACTTGCAAACACGCTCGATACTAAATATTTGGCTTTGTTTAAACGTTCACTTGCCAAACATTAGGTTTGCGTAACAATTATTAGTGAAAACTTTATTTGCTAACTAATAATTCTATAAATGAAATTATAATTATGCGGAAAATTGTTTGGGAAGTGATAAATTGTCAATACTCGTTTTTTTCTGTTACAACGGACTATTAGCTAATAATTTTTTAATATGATTCAACCGTGATATCTAGTAACATTCGTAATAATATTACGTACTAGTATCGATACTCGAAATAGTAACACTATGTTCCCTGATTGACACAACCCTAGCATTGGCAGCCATTTTAAGAGATGAATACATTTTGAGTTGTAGGTATGCACCTTTTTTTTGTAGGTATTTCGTGTTTATAGACCACCAGCCTCAAACTTGTCATCATTTTTAATCATAATGGAAGAAATACTAACTAAACTTTTTAGAGATAATAAAATAGTTTTTGTTTGTGGTGACCTAAATATTGATCTATTAGTAAATACACCGGATAAATGTAAGCTTATCTCATTGTGTAAATCTTTCAATTTAAAGTGTATATTTAGTGTAGCAACTAGAATAACAGCAATCTCGGCTACATGCATAGACAATGTATTTACTAATTGTAAAATAAAAGATTGATCCCTAATTAGTGGCGACAGGTCTGATCATACAGGTCAACTTATATTCTTTGAATCAGATAAAAAGTTATGTTTAGATAAAACTAGTTAAGACCTCTTACTAAAAATAAATTGAAGATATTTAATAATAATGTTCTTAGCAATCTTTCAACAGCTAGTTTTGATTCACAAGACCCCAACACAAACTACAGTACATTATTTTCTACAGTATGCCAAGAATTCAATAAAGCATGACCTGTAAAAACAGTAACAATCAATACCAAACCAAAATTTAATGAATGGGACACTCCTGGCATTAGAAAAAGCAGAGATATTTTATATAATTTATATAACAAAAATCATTGACTTCTGATCAAGCAATTCATAATTATGCAAGAAACTATTCTAAGATATTTAAAAGAGTCTGCGCCCAAGCTAAATCTAAATTAATAAGCAACAAAATTAATATTTCTAACAGTAAAATAAAAGCTGTGTGGCAGGTAATTAACAAAGAAACTGGAAACACAAAACAGCGAGATCAGAATGAATTGTCTTTAAAAACTGATAATGAAACCATTTCAGATAAATTAAAAGTTGCTGAGACACTAGAAAAATTCTTTACCAACATCCCAATAGAGGTTACGAAATCTCTCCCCTCATCATCTATACTAGCTGAATCTCTTCTAAAAGAACACTTCAGTAAGAACATTCCAAGTTTTGAATTCAAGCCCGTTTCCGTTAAGGTTCTTGAAGATATCATTGACACAACTGCGCCTGTCCTAACCGGCATATTTAATCAATGTTTAGATAGCGGTACGTTTCCTGATTTAATGAAACATAGTAAAGTAGTACCAATTTTCAAATCGGGTAAGTAAGAATGATCCCTCAAATTATAGACCAATATCTGTGCTACCAGCATTGAGTAAAATATATGAAACAATCATGCTAGACCAGATGTTGTCACCTTTTAATTCGCTTGCGTGTTCTTTCAATAAGTATGTGGAGGACAGAGGACTAATCAAGTAGCAATGAAAAAAAACACACGAACACTACTACAAGATTTATTGTCGGTATATCCACAGGTTTTAGCTATTACAGCTATTATTTCAAATATTATTACAATCGCTGGTTTCGGGCAAGGATGGCTACACTTCACAATTCTATCTAAACGCGGTTAAAACTTACGAGACTAGTGCACTCTTTCGTGTCTGGAAGCGAACAGGGCCAGTACAATCAAAATGTGGGCGAAAAAGAACTCGTTTACAATCAACTTCCGGTTCCAGAAACTTCTAGAACATTCAAGTAATCTCTACAGTGCTGCCTCGTAGTGTCGAGAGGCGACTACTACAACATTCATTCATAATATTACAATACTCATTCATAAAACAGCGCCTCCAGTGTCGAGTAGCGAGCATTCATTCATAATATTACAATGCTCATTCATAAAACAGCGCCTCCAGTGTCAAGTAGCGAGCATTAAATCGATATTTTCGCGTAAACTATTCATTGTTACTGGCGCTCCCCAACGGCGAGCGTCGCAACCAGAAAGACGTTTCTAATTCACTGCTTCCGCTACACGACAACAGAGGACGCTACTTGTGTATCAGTCACATTTCTCCCGCCGTGTACATACAATGTACATAATTTATATCACTAGTGACTGGTACACACTTCACAATATTAACAATTGAATGCAATTCACAATTCAATGAATTATAAGATAACAATATAGTACACATACATAATTATAAAGTTAAGGGTAGTCACTCCAGAATCCTTGCTCTGCTATATATTAGATCAAATTGAAATAAAAACAAACTCCTCCTGGTAGCAGAATCCTGGAGTGACGCCAAGAAAAGAGACATAACCTACAAAATATGCGAAATACATAATTTCAGAACTTGTCTACTTTAAACCAGTGTTTACGATACAATGCATGATGACAACTAAGTTTCTACTGGTATAACGACGAGACGCTTAACAGGACGCCGCATTACACCGCTCTTGGTTTTGACGTCAACGACTCTCACGACACCATCTGCTCCTGGATACATGCGTTCGACTCTCCCTTTTGGCCAGATGTTTCTCGGTAAGTTTGGGTCCACTACGACAACCAAATCGCCCACCTTGACCGTGTCACCGCGTCCATACGGCTCCCGCCGGTTTTGAAGCGTAGGCAGTACTTCGCGTACCCATCGTTGCCAAAACAAGTCCGCTAGTCGTTGTGACGCTCTCCAATGTGAATGACTTAGTTCATCCGGCCTTGTGAAAATCCCTGGCAACGGAACTTTAGAGGGCGCGCCGAGCAGAAAATGGTTAGGCGTCAAAGCTTCTTCGTCGTCTGGGTTAACCGATACATGGGTCAAGGGTCGGGAATTGACCGTGTGTTCTACCTCTGTCAGAAGTGTGTGAAGCACGTCTTCATGCGGATGCCGATCGATAAGTGTAGCATTTAATGAGGCCTTTACCGTGCGCACTAACCTTTCCCATGCTCCGCCCATGAACGGCGCTCCTGGTGGAATGTAGCGCCAGTCGATGTGACGTACCTCTGCCTCGTGTTGAAGTGATTCTAGGGCAGCCTTACGGAGCTCAGCATCTGCCCCGTAGAAATTGGTGCCGTTATCACTCCAAATGACTTCACGGCATCCTCGGCGTGCCATCATACGCCTCAACGCAAGTATGGCGGCATCCGTTGATAGCGAGGCGGCAACTTTTAAATGGACATCACGCGTAGTTAGGCATGTGAACAATGCCACATAGCGCTTCTCGTGATGTCTCGCTACTGTGACGGAGAGTGGCCCAAAGTAGTCCAGTCCTGTGTGTGTGAACGGACGTTGATGGTGTGCCAGTCGACAGGGTGGTAAGTCGCCTGTCAGTGGCTCTGGCGGTACGGCTCGACGTAGTCTACAGGGTTGGCAGAGCCTGATTACTGCACGGACGGACGGCCTTAAACGTAAAATCCAATAGCGTTGTCGTATTTCGTTCACGACGCATTCCACGCCGCTGTGGTGTAACTTTCGATGGGTCCAGTCTATGTACAAGCGGCAGTAACGGTGATCGCCATCTAGTACTGCCGGTGACTGTGTTTCTCGTGATATTTCAGCTGCTGCTGTGATGCGCGAGCGTATTCTTATTATGTTGTGTTCGTCGACTGTCAGAGATAACCGCTTCAACCGGCTGTCAGCTAGTACCGTTCTCCCGCCGGTGAGAAGACGCAATTCATTTGCGAAACTTTCTTCTTGTATAGCACGTGTCCACAGGAGCTCGGCCCGACGTGTGTACTGTGTGTCAAGGGGTATGTAGGCCGTCGGTGTTACGCTGAGGTTGCGGCTCTGCAGTCCGGATCGCTTTCTCGTACCCTCCCGTTGTTTCACCGTCCAGTTCGGGTCGTCTACACTAACGCCTTTATTGCGTTTACGGGTGGCTGTCGTGGTGCGAACTCGAAGTCGGTCGATGAATTGAAGAACGCGGGCCGTGGCCCGGATGAGCCGTAGCCAGGAAGAGAAACGTGTGACGTCAGGTAGCGCCTCCGTTAAGGTCGACTGTTCGTGAGAAGCAGCAATGGTGACACGCTCCTCACCGGTGTCCTGCGGCCAGGCGTTTTCGCTGTCATAGAGAAATGAAGGGCCGACATACCAGCGGTGGCTTGCTGTGAAGTGAGTCGGTGTATCGCGAGTCGAGTCGTCGGCGACATTGTGAGCGGTGGGGACCCAGCGCCATTCACTCCGCTCGGTGGTTTCTTCTAGTTCCGCTACTCGGTGCGCGACGAACGGTTTGAAAGCGCGTGCGCCGGCGCGCAGCCACGCTAGCACAGTGCGCGAGTCGGACCAGAAGACTCGACGGTCGGCGCGACGATCATACTCTTCTTCCACGCAGCGTGCTAGTCGCCCGCCGAGCACAGCAGCCTGTAATTCAAGTCTAGGTGTAGATGTGACCTTGAGGGGCGCAACGCGCCCTTTCGCTGCCACGAGCGAGACATTCACTTGCCCTATGCCGTTCACCGAACGCCAATATGCTGCTGCGGCATAGGCTCGTTCGCTCGCGTCCACGAATACGTGCAATTCTACTCTAATCGAGTCATTATAACCAAGGTGACAACGTGGGACATGAACGCCTTTCAGTATTTGTAGAGCAATCAACCAGTCGCGCCATTTACGTTCTAGACTTTTTGGTAGGCGCTCGTCCCAACCGATTTTTAAATGCCAAGCGTCTTGCAATATGCACTTCGCTTGTGTCGTAAACGGCGCGGCTAGTCCCAGCGGGTCATATAAAGACATTGTCGTTTTTAATAACTGACGTTTCGTAACCTGCTTGCTCAAATAAGAAGGGGCTACTTTCCTGAAGTTGAATCCTAAAGTGTCATTTTGGTGTCGCCAGATAAGACCGAGAATTTTCTCCTCCTTGTTGAGCACAGTGTCCTTCACCACGGGCTCGGTCGCGAGACCAGCGACAGCGGCCGGCTCGTTGGACGCCCACTTCTGCAACACGAAGTTACCTCGCCGGTGTACCGCGTCGACTGCTTTAGACACTCGGTTCGCTTCTTCTGCGTTGTCGAAGCTCTGTAAAAAATCATCCATATAATGATTCCGAACTATAGAGTTCACTGCCTCGGGGTAGTCAGTCTCATGAACATGTGCATTATGATTTTTAACGTAAATTGCAGTGCTCGGGGAAGAGGTCGCACCAAACAATACCGCTTTTATTCTATATTCAATGGGCGTTAAAGTCGTATCGTCGCGCCACAGAAAACGAAGTGCGTCTCTATCTTGCACTCTTACCGTTATGCGTAGAAACATATCTTTTATGTCTGCTGAAACGGCGACAGGTTTTTGTCTGAATCGCATTAAAACGCCAAGGAGTGATTGTAGGAGATCAGGGCCTGTCAGAAGATAATCTTTGAGGCACACTCCATGCGTGCGTGCCGCTGCGTCATGCACAATTCTGACCTTACCCTGTTTAGATGGATTTATCACTGGAAAATGTGGTAAGTACCACTTGTACCTACTAGATGACGTTGGCGGTGCTAGTTCTGCATACCCATTTGATATCAGCGCTTTCATCTGCTCTGAATATTTTTGTTTCAGAGTTTGGTCTTTGCGTAAACGGGATTCGGTGCCTTCCAGTCGACTGAGCGCAGAGGCATAGTTGTCTGGAAAACACCTATCTTCATTTTTCCATAATAAGCCCGTCTCGTAACCACCTTCAGGCAGAGCGCGTGTAGTGTCCTCTAGTATTTTCAATGCTCTCACCTCTGGGTCTGCTTGGGGGCGACGTGGCTGCACTCCTAATGATTCCAGGGTAAAATGTTCTTGTATGAGCTTTTCAATAGATTCATCTGTACTTACATGACCGCAGCGTTCTCCGATCTGTGGTAATACATGTAGTTTTGTCAGGCTGCAGATTTTACCATGTAAAATCCAGCCAAGTGGTGTGCGTGACGCTACTGGTTGATCCTTTGTACCTACTCGCGCTTCAGAGGCGAGCAGGAGTGCCCAGTTGTCCTGGCCTATCAAGACAGTTGGTACGCCAGCGTCATATGCTAGCTGCTCGACTATAGGTGTCAGGTGTTCGAAGCCTGCTAGGTCATTTGTGCGTATCGACTGACTTGATAATTCAAGTCTGTCGATGGTTCTGGCTTCGATGTTTGTGTATTTTCCTCGAATATTTACCTTGACCCGTTGTGAGTTTGTAGCGTCAATGCGCGCGCCTGCTACGGCCTCGATGTAAAATGGCTCATTTGGACCTTCTGCACCTATCCGCTGCGCGACGTTAGTAGTAAGTAGAGTTATTGTCGATCCGTCATCCAACAAAGCAAATGTGTCTACTTTACCGTTTGGTCCCGATAGTGTCACTGGCACTACTTTCAGCAAAACTTGATTGTACTTGCGCGGCGTGCTTGTGTTATTGATGACGGCGTGCAGCGCGATGTCACCGCGTGGCGTTGAGTCGTCCCGTGATGCTGCATGCCCGGTCGCTGTGACACGAGGACGCTCTTCTGGGTCGTTTGCGGTGCGCGTTCCCCGGCTACTGTCGCTGTGCAGTAGCCTGTGATGATAATGCTCGCAGTCTTGCACTTCACACTGCTTGCTTTTGCATCTATGTTTCCACGTCCGTCGGTTCAGGCACCTGAAACATAATTTATTTTTACGTGCAGTTTCCCATCTATCAGCTATTGACATTTTCTTAAAGTTAGAACAGATGGCCACGCTACTACAATTACCGTTGCATATCACACACGGTGTTTTATGAGTCTCTACTATTTTGAACATCTTGTGAGCCGGTCGTCGTGAACGGTCTCGTTTAAGTTCCACCTCTGCCGAGGCGTGACGTGCATTGAGATCGGTCTCTCTATCGAGAAATTTTCCCAACACTAATAAGCCAGGCTCTGCTTCACCTGCAGCCATCTCATAATCATACCACCGGCTTCTTAGCGTAACTGACAACTTTTCTGAAATTGCGGAAATCATCTCCGGGCTATATAAATATTCTGTTCTATTCAGAGCTTGCACCGCGGCAATGGCGTTTGTGACCTTCGATGCAAACACAGATATATCTGTGGGGTTATCTGCAACTTTAGGTAACTGGCGTAATTTATTTAATTCGTAAGTTATTAATGCGTTGGGTCGTCCAAATCGAGATTCTAACCTTTGCATAATTTGCGCGGCCGAGGATCCTAATAATAGGCATTTAACTGCCTCTAACGCTGTCCCTCTCAAGAATTTTCTGAGACGGGCCAAATTCCCTGCCTCTGTGTGAGTTGACGCAGACTCATTAAACGCTGCTTTAAAATGCAGCCATTCGCCAGGGTGGCCACTAAAGATAGGTAAATCAAATTCATACCTGCTGGCAGCGGGTTTGCCCCGCGCTACCTCTAACAATGCCTCTTGCAGCAGGCTCCCCTCGTCGTTACGTTGCAGCAAGGGGGGTGGCGCGTCGTTTGGCGTTATGGGTTGTGACTGCGGCGGACAGATGTGGTTGCGGTGCTCACTAAGTGTGTCCGCGGCGTCTGTCTGACGTTTCGATGTCGCAGTCGAGCTTCCCTCCAATAATTCTTCGTCTGCTGATTCTGCTTCCAAGAGCGCTAACCTAGCAGCGGCGAGTTCCAATCTCGCTCTCGCCAACGCCTTCCTGTCGGTTTTCGTCTCGCCTAGTGGTTGTCTGTGTGGAGGTGTCGTCGCCCCAGGGCTGTGAGGTTGGGCCTGGTCCGACTCTGTGACGGAATAGTTGGGCGGGTCTGTTGGTCCCACCGCTGTCGCCAATTCCGTGGAGACGGACTCGTCCCCTTCCGTGGCCGCTGTGACGAGTTCATGCCTACCGCGTGTCTTCACCATGTCGACGGTATTGCATACACCACACTACCACTTTCGCGTAAGATTAGATCAAAGCTATACCTGCCCGAATCAGGCTACTGAAAGACCAATGTGGAGGACAGAGGACTAATCAAGTAGCAATGAAAAAAAACACACGAACACTACTACAAGATTTATTGTCGGTATATCCACAGGTTTTAGCTATTACAGCTATTATTTCAAATATTATTACAATCGCTGGTTTCGGGCAAGGATGGCTACACTTCACAATTCTATCTAAACGCGGTTAAAACTTACGAGACTAGTGCACTCTTTCGTGTCTGGAAGCGAACAGGGCCAGTACAATCAAAATGTGGGCGGAAAAGAACTCGTTTACAATCAACTTCCGGTTCCAGAAACTTCTAGAACATTCAAGTAATCTCTACAGTGCTGCCTCGTAGCGTCGAGAGGCGACTACTACAACATTCATTCATAATATTACAATACTCATTCATAAAACAGCGCCTCCAGTGTCGAGTAGCGAGCATTCATTCATAATATTACAATGCTCATTCATAAAACAGCGCCTCCAGTGTCGAGTAGCGAGCATTAAATCGATATTTTCGCGTAAACTATTCATTGTTACTGGCGCTCTCCTACGGCGAGCGTCGCAACCAGAAAGACGTTTCTAATTCACTGCTTCCGCTACACGACAACAGAGGACGCTACTTGTGTATCAGTCACAAAGTAGGTAAAATAAAAATATATATAGATCTTGATCTGATTATGTAAGCGACGTTACTAGTAGCGCCATCTAACCTGTTTAGAGAGAAACAGTTCAAGGAAAATGTGGAAAAGCTCACACCAGAAAGTATGAAAAAAAGACTGGTCGGCCATGTGTGACACTAGATTTATATGTAGAACGTCACGACTCTATAAATGTATTTGGTGAGTTACTCGAACCTATTGTCATTACATTAAGAGAACTATCCTACACAAACAGAACTGTCGCCCAAACTGCATCTACACTCATAGCTGCGATGGAAAAGAGTAGTTTCTTGATTTCTCTAAAAACCTGTGAAAGATTTTTCAGTTACACTCTCCCACTGTCAGCATATTTGCAGAACCCTACACACGACCTGGCCTCTGCTATGAAATTTTCCGATGACATTATCGGAAAACTAAAAGGGATACGTGACGATGTTAACCCGGTATTCTCAGAAATATATAACTGATATGAAACCTTCTTACGTAGTAAGGAGATCATTTCGATTCTCCATCATAGACTATATTGTCATAGTGATTTCAAACCGTAGTGTCAAACGATTTGAAAGCTTCTAATACGCTATGTAATTTTATTGTGGAATAAAACCAAGATTTCCTTTGGTTTTGTCTTTATTGTGTATCAATTTATTCCACAATAATTGTTATCGCAAAATAATATCAGATTCTTATAGCACGATGTCTCAAGAGAAAGTAACTCAATATCTTCGACCCGATCATTTTGACGTGGAGCCTGCTGCACCCGGTGCCGATCTAAAGTGGGCCCACTGGAAATACACCTTTGAGAACTTTATCGCACAACTAGGATCGCCCGATAAATCGCCCGATGAATCGCTCAAACTGAAGGTACTTGTCAACCACATTTCGCCAACAATCTTCAACAACATCCGCTCCTGCAATAAGTACAGCGACGCAATAAGCAAACTTAATGATGCCTATGAAAAGAAACAGAACATAACCTTAGCAAGGCATCGACTTACGACTAGGAAACAACAGCCTGGAGAAAACATCGCAGAATACTCTCGAGCGCTTAACATCCTTGCTCATGACTGTAATTTTGAAGCAGTGACAGCAGAAGAACACCAGGACCAAGCCATACGTGAGACTTTTATCAGCGGGATCTTATCAAGCAAAATAAAGGAACGGCTTCTAGAAAAATCTCTGACACTAGAAGAGACTTTGAACCTTGCAATTACCTTAGAAACTGCAGAGAACACCTCTCAACTACTAGTACAATCTCTTTCCTTCAATCCTAACCCTGTCAATGCTGCCACTGAGGCAGAAACACGAACGCAGCCGAACCTAGCAACAACTCTCCGCCGTCGTTGTTTCTTTTGTGGGGGTAATATTCATCAAAGATTAAAATGCCCCGCCCGCAACGCGGAATGCCAACTCTGTTCGAAGCGTGGCCATTTTGCCAAGGTCTGCAGAAGCTCTAATCGCGATTCTAATAATAACTCAACAAATGCAGCTGTCACAGATGATGATACGCAAGTACAATCTGCCGGCTCCCAACTATCAGCATTTTCTGCCGCTGCTCCTTCTAGTCTCAGCAAAGCTACAACTCCCATTACTCTCAACAACTACCGTGCTGATGCACTCGTCGATACTGGCAGTTCTATCAGCTTCATTGACAAGAATCTTGCTCAAATTTTGAAGCTCAAACTTAAGCCTTGTAGACAGGCTATAACACTCGCATCTCTCAATAACGTTTCCTACGTCGATGGATTATGTTACGCGACACTTCAAATAGGTGGCCATATACACCGAAATCAGCCTTTATTGATCATCAATAATCTTTGCGCCGACGTTATTATTGGACATGACCTACTCCAAAAGCACTCTTCTCTTGAACTTCAGTTTGGAGGTGATAAACAACCGCTAAAAGTCTGCAACGTATTAGAGGCTTCCGTTCCGCCTGTATCAGTATTTACGAATCTTTCTCCAAATATCAAACCAATCGCAATCCGCTCAAGACGCCACTCACAAGAAGATCAAGATTTCATATCGAATGAAATAAACAATTTGATCAAGGATAAAGTTATTGAGCCCAGTGTGTCACCCTGGAGGGCTCAGGTTCTTGTCGCTGGAGGAGGGCACCATCGAAAACGTCTTGTGATCGACTATTCACAGACTATAAACAGATTTACGGAACTTGACGCATACCCCCTTCCAAGTATCGATTCTATTATAACGCGAGTATCACAGTACAATTTATTTAGCCAAATAGACCTCAAAAGTGCATATCACCAGGTGCCCATTCTGGCCAGAGAACGAAAATATACAGCTTTTGAAGCATGCGGGAACCTATATCAGTTCACACGGATTCCTTTTGGAGTAACGAACGGCGTGGCAGCTTTTCAGAGGACTTTACAATATATCATCGATTCGGAGAACCTCAAAGGCACATTCGCTTACCTGGATGATGTCACTGTATGCGGTGTCAATAAAAAGGACCATGAAGAAAACCTTCGCAAGTTTACGGAAGCTGCTAGAAAGTACAGACTTACGCTTAATACTAACAAATGCACGTTCGAAGCGGAGTCAATTAACCTCCTTGGTTATAACATACACAAAAACATTATCAAACCAGACGAGAACCGTCTTGAACCCCTGATGAATCTTCCTGTTCCAACTGACTCGGCAACTTTGAAAAGAGCCCTTGGCCTATTCGCTCATTATTCGAAATGGGTAGAAAACTTCTCATCCAAATTAAGACCACTGGTCGAAGCAACATTTCCCTTATCTCAAGACGCTATTAATTATTTTAACGACCTTAAGAAGGACATTGCTAAATCGGCCTTGGCTGGAATTGACGAGAAGGAAATATTCTCGGTGGAAACCGATGCATCGGAGTTTGCAATTGCTGCGACACTGTCACAAAAAGGAAGACATGTAGCATTTTTTTCACGGTCGCTAAATGATGCAGAAAGGCGACAGCCATCAATAGAAAAGGAGGCCTGCGCCATTGTTGAAGCACTTCGAAAATGGAGGCACTTTCTGATTGGACGTCATTTCTTACTAATCACAGACCAACGATCTGTAGCATTTATGTTTAACCAGACGCACTCTAATAAGATAAAAAACGAGAGCATGGGTGAATGATATGAAACCTTTTTACGTAGTAAGGAGATCATTTCGATTCTCCATCATAGACTATATTGTCATAGTGATTTCAAACCGTAGTGTCAAACGATTTGAAAGCTTCTAATACGCTATGTAATTTTATTGTGGAATAAAACCAAGATTTCCTTTGGTTTTGTCTTTATTGTGTATCAATAAAGACAAAACCAAATCTTCCGCTATTTTGCATGCTGCAAAATAGCGGAAGATGTCTTGCAAATAGAAATTCAGCGTCCTCGAGGTACTGCCCACCAAACTGCACGAAGCAACCCTCCCAGCGATACTGCTGAAGAATACTTCAGAAGAACTATTTTTATACCGTGCTTGGACGATTTGATATCTGGCATGAATGTTAAATTTGCGAATCAAAGAGAGCTGTTTTCTTCTTTAGAAATTATTCTTCCGAAAAATGTGGACGAGAGGAAAATAAGTGAATTAGAAAATATGAAAATTTATTGGGAAGAAAGTGTTGGAGAATCACTAATAAAAGCAGAGTACAGTATGTGGTGTGCCAAGTGGAAAAACACAGATAAGAAACCAGTCGAAATTATGGAAATTTTAGACACGTGTGACAAAGTTGTCTTTCCTACCATTAACAGGCTAATACATATTCTGGCCACCCTTCCGGTTTCAACGGCATCTGTGGAGTGGTCATTTTCATGCCTAAAGAGAATAAAATCCTTCCTAAGGAATAGAATGGCGGGCGAGAGGCTTACTGGTCTCGCTCTATTGTCTATTCATTCCGCTTTGGCGCCAGATCCTGATATGGTACTAGACGTAATGGCTGCCAGCAGAAACAGAAAAATACTTATATAATTATAGTATAGTACAGTGAAAATTATAGTACAGTGATTACAGCGATTTTCACACAGTTCACATGGTTGTTTCAATGTTTGTCCCCCCCCGAACCCCGAAGTCTGAATACGTGCCTGTTCTTGTGTATTTATGATTATACGTATTTCTTTTGGATAAACCACGCTCTGCTACCATCATTTCCTAACTGACTAACCACAGAGTACATTATACTATATTGATGACTAACTCCCCAGAGGTCGACATAGAAGTTTATGGAAGCAGGTTAGAATAAGTGAGTGACTATAAATTGGGAACCGATCACTTTTCCGATTTTTTTTGTTCGAATTTCATTTTACCGAAAACTATTGACCGACGTCTTTTTTGCTAATGCATTATATGACATATGTTTAGATCATCGAAGTTTCATGTGTCATAGATATTATTTTTACCTAACCCCTTTATTTCGCAGATTTACAAAATAACTTTTTCTATTGGCCGAAGCCTCTTTTGAACTTTTTTTTCATTTACCAAGTGATTTATTTGCCATATTTTCACCACACCGAAACAATATTTTTCAGAATCTTATTTGGTCACAAATATATGTATCAAACTCAAACTCAAGCTCAAAGCATTTATTTCAATTAAACCATTTAATTGTCTAGGAATCGGTCAGTCAGAAATATGAAGCTAGTTGCCCATTCCAAAGCGTAGTAGGTAGGTAAGTACCTGTGGAGAAAAAGGGGCAAGAAACTCCACGGACACTCTTTTAAATAATAAATTGTTACAAGAAACCAAGAAGTCTATGGTCTTAAAATAACATGGTAGGTACCTAAATCTCTCAATATTGTGGGTACAAACTTACATTTGCAGTTGGAATGTATGGGAGAGCAAGTTTTTCAACTACAATGTTAAGTTTGTATTTGGAATAAATTCATCTGAACTACGGAACCCTTCTGAAATAATAGTCAAAACCTATACTGTAGGTTTTAATTAGCAAAACGTAACATATTGATGAAAATGACAATACATTCTTAAGACAATCGGATTATGAGAAATTAGAAGTATCTATGGTCACAGAAGAATAAATGTGGTAAAAAGGTTCACCACACCTTCATTGTTCGTGGTCCGACACGCACTTCGCCGGTTTTTGTCCTTTCTTTGCGTCATGTTTACCGCAAATAAACGTATTTTCTTTTCTTTTTTTCTTTCTTTGATCAAACATGGGGTGTTTCGTGAAGCCCTTCGAGAGAGGCTTCGAAACTATTTTTTTGGACGACGTTTCACGGGCCACCTTGTATATTCAAGGGACCAAGTTATCAATTTGAAAATCTGCATTCAAAGATTATCAAATGATCAACAAACTTACAATGACAATCGTATGAAAATGACTTATTATAATGTCATAATTTGTAGGTATGCCCAAGTTGCGAGATAAAATATAATTCTTAATCTTACCACGCTACATATCACAAAATTATACAAAGGCCAAGCCGGTTAGCGTGATCTTGTATTCATGACTGTTATCGATTCAGTTTCAATACTGATTCGAACGGGTGCACTTGTTAAAACGAAGTAAATTTCAGAACGTATCGAATACGTTCTGAGTTTCTAATTTCCGAACACAGAGCGCTTTCTGTCATCTGCAAGGCAGTGAGAGCGTTGCGCTGTGCGACTAGCCCAACTTTTTAATTAAATATAATGAGGATTTTTTAAGTTCTAAAATAAATTAGCGGATACTTTGTGTTTGTGGCATAATCAGTGTAATTGTGATGGTGAAAAATATATAATAAATGTAATTCATCGTCGGCTCAGCGGTCATTGTAGGCGAGCGTGACAAAATGGGTGAGTACGCCGGCAATTTATTGGTTTTGCTTTTATTTTTTCCTGTTGTTGAATGTAAGAACAGTATTTTACGACTCTAGCAGGACACCAATACATTTTCATAGCTGTCATCTAATTAGAATCGAAACAGTTTGACGGCGCCTTGTTTATTGGTGAAATTATCGATTTTTTTCATGCGTCGTCGCTTATTTCGTCGGTGAGGTTAAAATAATTGCTTTCTTGCGTTGTCGTTACTTACATCAGTTTAAAGTTAAACATTTATTTAAGGTCTCATTACGCCACTTAGTCACGTTCGATAATTTTTTTGCCGCACAAATGCTCTACTTACTTAATTTATGGGAAAATACTTATGTGCTGCCACTAACTCGATAGAAAACGAACATTTCAGTAGCTAAGATTTAAAATATTTTGGTTAGGTTAGTTAAACAGAACGATGAGCGTGTTTGCTAGGTGTCGGCGGCGCGGCGGTGCTAAGTGGCGGTGTTTAGCGGAGGCTCGCCAGGTGGTACCGCGCGCGGCGGCCGCTAATCGCCGCGTCCTTGTACCCGACACACTATTTGTAGCTTTTTGTAATGCAAAAAATACTGAGTAGCTACACAATTGATAAGCAATGTTCCACTGTGTCTTACAAGCTGACTGCCATTACCTACTTATAGCTGTTACGCTAGCTAGCTGCCTAGTTTAAAATAAGTGGAAAAACTTCACATTGCTTGCCCTAGCTCTGAGACAATGGTGACTACAATATGTTAAAAAACACTAGTTTACAAAATTTAATAAATTTCATGTCCTTCCAGTAAATTTCATATTGTTTTATTTAGTGACAATAACAAAACGAAAACACATATTTGTTTTATTTTTGTTACGTCAGAGTATCGAGTTATCAACACATTTTTATTTTAAGACTACTCACAAGTTGGTTCTGAATTCATTGTAAAATTTTACTGCATTGTAGCGTTCAGTTTAATAAATATTTGTTTTTAAAATGTCAAAAAGGTTGTGCAAAGTACATCCTGACCGTTTTTGTTACGTTTGTGGTGAACTTATTATATCTAAGAAAAGATATCCTATAACGGAATCTCTTAAAGAAGCATATTTTTGTTAATTCAAAATTTCGGTCTCACCAGGACTAAAAATGGGCTCCTCACGTTTTTTGTGAAAGATGTAGAAAAACGCTAAGCTCCTGGTGCAAAAAGATTTTTGAATTTTAATATGCCAATGATATGGAGGGAACCATCCAACCACGAAAATGACAGTTACTTCTGTCTCACTAAGACATTTGGTTTTAATCAAAAGAACAAAGATAAAATTATATATGCAGATGTTCCTTCGGTTACTAAACCTATCTACAGCTCAGACAAGCGAAGTGAATTTTTTACAACATATTTCAAGAAATTACATAATTTTCTATGAATGGATGTCAGCATGTCTCTGAAAATTCATTTCCTTCATTCGCACCTCGATTTCTTCTCTGTAAACCTCAGAGAAGTCAGCGACGAACATGGAGAGCGTTTTCATCAGAATTTGAATTTTTTTTAACAAAATTATCAAGGATACTGGGACCAAGCCATGTTAGGTGATTATTGCTGGTCTATTATAAGAGACAAACACAAATAAATACAAGAAAAAAGCTAAGGCAATAAATTTTTAATGTTTTTAAAATATTTTTGTAGGCATTTTTTTGTAAATCAAACGTAATAGATATTTTGGAAATGTGACGTGTTGGATTTTTTTCATATTTTTTTTAAAACTCGGCGCATCTCGAATGATAAGAAAAAACACGTTTCATTTCAAGGACAAAAACCATGTAAACTAGTGTAATTAATGTTTTAATGTTACTGTAATATGTTTTACTTTACTTGTACACAAACTGTTTATTATTGTGTATTCAGTTTATTACTAAAATGCTTACGAAAACAAGAATTTTATATATTTTAATGCATGTTTTCATCATTCTAAACAAATCACTACCACCTATTATGATTCAAATCAACTTTGTTCACAAACTGCATCAAGTGTGAATTCCTTGTGGTACACAAGTGTCACAAGTAGGGTTGATGTCCGGCTTTTTACATTTGTGTCTGACCAAATATACACAAGTCCGGACTTTCTGGCTTTTGTTAGGCTTTTGATCAACCTCGCCCCACCAAAAGATGCCTGATTATTGATTGTTTTAATTACTTTCAATGTAATGAAAAAGGCTGGATAATGATTGTTATTGTTACTTTCAATGTAAAGAAATTACAAATTACTTTAGTAAGAACAAAATATGACTCATAAGAGGAAGTCTCAAATGAATAAAAGTAATAAATATACAAATAAAATTATACATATTTTTTTCCATTTAATAACCAGTGTGTCGGGCTTTCAGGGCCAGCAAAATGTCCAGCTAAATATGAATCTGTGTCTGGCTTTTCTATTTTTGGGCCTGGCAACTCTAGTCACAAGAGCAATCACTAGTCTATCTGTGCACATACACATTCATTACTGTCTGTGTGTGTCGGTATGATGCTCATCATTAAAAAACCAACTTAGTAATTCTAGATAAGCACTATCACTCATATTCATTATCATTATTCCATTTGTTTCTTTTCACAATATGTTCTTAATTTAGCAAAGTTATCTACTCTTACATGTTGTATTTTATTTGTGAGTATAATGCAGTCTATAATGAATTTTTTTAATGATATATTCATAATGGCAAATTCTATTTCTTTAACTATGAAGTTTATAGATAAATATTAAATACATCATAAAATATGCATTTGTACAAGTCACTGTAATCTGTAATAAAATAATAGATAATAAATAGCCTAAATTTAGGATTGAGTTCTGCTAATAGCTGTTGTTTAGCATGATCATTTGAGTGGAACAGAAGAACATATAGCTTGTTTATCTACCTAATGCAGCTCAGTGTAGAACTGGGTCACTTTGGTAATTAATGCAAATGTTTGTTTGCACTACTGCCAATGTTTCATACATTTCATTCATGACATTGGAATATTTTCCTGACATAAACTCAATTTGTCTATTCAGATTTTCAGACCACATGCAATAGTGTTAATAAACACTGAAGCCACAATACTTGTATTACAACATCGTATTATCAATCTCCAATGCTTTAGATCATTATGTTCACCTGTTTTATTTAACTGACAGGACCAAAGCAAGACGATAGGATGCCATTTAAACACCCAGGAATCCCTTATTGCTCACTTAGTTTTGTCATTCCCAAACCATGTTCTTAGAAAAAAAAAAAAGTTTATTTGACCCAGGTTAAGGCACACAGGCGCGTTCATTGAGGCTGCGGCCAGCCCGTCGATTGAACGCGTCCCAGAGGGTCATGGCCATCCGACTGGCCCGAGGATACCGCACGGTCTCTTGTGAGGCGGCGAGCCTCCTTGCCGGATTACCGCCATGGGATCTGGAGGCAAAGGTCCTCGCGCACATCTGGGAGTGGCGCGAGGAGGCGAAACGCCGGGGTTTAACTCCGCTGCCGCGAGAAATCACGGCACAGCGGACAGAGCTCCGGCGGGATCTCATGGCGTTATGGAGAGTGCGATTGTCGCAACCCAGTGCTGGGCACGCCACAATTGCGGCGATAAGTCCCCTCTTTGAGGAGTGGCTAGAGAGGCGCCACGGCGTCCTCACCTTCCGCCTGACGCAGGTCCTCACCGGACACGGCTGTTTCGGGAGGTTCCTGCACAGGATAAGGCGGGAGGAAACGCCCGGGTGTCACCATTGTGTGGAGGTCTGCCCTTTTTGGGCGGAGCATCGCCGTATCTTCGTGGAGGCGATCGGCGGCGGTGATCTCTCGCGTCCGGCCCTGGTTCAGGCCCATGGTACGGAGCGAGAGGAAATGGGAGGCCGTCACCTCCTTCTGCGAAGCGTTAATGCTCGCGAAGGAGGAGGCGGAACGCGTGAGGGAGAGGCAAATTTCGCGCCCTCACGCCCCTAACCGCCGCAGGAGGAGACGCCCAGGGCGTCGGGAATCGCGGGGCGATTTCCGACCACCGTAGGCGCGGGCTTGCGGACGGTGAGCAATGGGTAGCTCACCGTCCGATAAGGACCAGGCCCGGGTCTACGGCGCGTTGTGTTCCACGCGCGCCTCAAAGACATGTCAGTAGAATTGAAGGGGTCCGCTAGGGCCGATGCCTGCCGGGGTTGCGAAGAAAACCGAAAGGGAGATCGTGGCCCCCGGCAACAGGGCAACCGAAGGAACACGGGTGGCTTTTAGTCAGTAAGAGTCTGACACGCCCTCCCGCTCCGCCCAGAGCGGGAGAGCGTGTTATTTGATGATTTCCCACCCAAAAAAAAAAAGGTTAAGGCACACAAATCAAAAACAAAAAAAAAAAACAGAAAGTTTAAAACAGTATTGTGTGCTTCACGGCTGCAATAAATAGGCCCAGTTCAGCAAAAATGCCAGACAACTAGTGCCCGACGCTGGTTTTCAACTGAATCTTATATTACAAGTACGTCTTACAGATGTAACTCAGTTTTTATAGTGTGTGTAAATATTAAAAGTACACTTTGTAAACAAGCATATTACAAATTAGAGGATTATATCCAAGATAAGAGTGCTTGGAAACATGCTGGTCCTGCTCCATAGGACAATTTAGAATCAAGACAAAATCAAACAGGTTGCTAATTTAATTGTAAAATTTATAATTTTGTGTTATATGACTTCGATTTTACATTCTGTGATTACTTCCTCACACACTGACTTATTAACTTTAAAAAAAAATAGGAAAATCGTCTACTTTTACAATGTTTGTAAATATTGTTACGAGCTGGGTATGGGATAAATTAATTACTACCAATCAGACAATTAAATAACTTTATTAAACACAAAACACTTACAACTTAATCACAAATACACTACTGATCACTATTCGCTTAGATATCGCACTTCTAGTTCACTTCGATTCGCTTCGTTGTATCGCCTAAATCAGACTACTCCTCTCTACAGTGTGTCGGCGCTGTGGTTTTATACCGCCAATATTCACGAACATTCCGGCGATGTGTAGAACGGTTCCAGAAAAACATCAACAAAAAACACTACCAAGAAATACAAAAGTAGTTGGCAAAAAAAATAATAACCTACTTGTACCGAATAAAGAAGTAGGTACTTTATGCTCTCGGCGAACGGTCGAAATTACAATGACAATTCCTAATATTTTTTATAAGTAGTTACCTACTTAACTTCAAGCTAATAATCATGGCATGCTTCTCGAAGTTTTTAGCGCAAACACACTGTAATCACGTGCTTTCTCGAAAGATCTCGTACGTACGACGTAACAATATGTGAGCACCATGTATCTATCACATAATTAAATTATCTATCGCTGCTTCATTTTTAATTCTTTTTACCTATTGTGGTATAGTAATTTTATTCTAGGTGCATTGTCTTCACATATAATTAACTAATGTACGAACTTATACAAACTATTGTAAAACATTTTAAAAGAGTAACGGTGGAGTTTCTTGCCCATTCTTCTCCATATGAAAACTACCTTTTGCAAGGGGCGACTAGAATCAATTATATTATTTTGTAAATTTTGCCGTTCAAAAGTGCAATAATTGGACCTATTTGAAATAAATGATTTGATTTTAACTTTGACTTATTTAAATAAATAAAAATTAATAGATGACTGTAGCAATTAATAATAAAATCAACATGGTACAATTAAGTTTAAATAAATTATTAAAATGGTATGGTTGCACAATAAACAATAAAAAAGGACTGTCCGTCAATAAGTAATAGATAACTTTATCATAATATATCAATGAAACATAAAAGTTGGTCATGCCTAGAGATACTGCCGTAGGCGTCTGCTAAAAGTGTCGATCGTTTCTATTGCTCGAAGAGGTGGTGGCCGGTTATTCCACACTTTAGAAGCTGCATAACGGAAACTACCTCTAAAAGCTGCTGTACTATGACACTGAGTCGAAAGTTGCTGCGAGCACTGCCTTCTCCCACATTCTCGTCTTCTCGCTATCCAACTCAACTTGTCGTACAGGTAGTCCGATTTCTGGTATTTAACAACGACGAACAGAAGACAAAGAGTTACACTGTGGCACTTCATTGGTATGCCTGTTTTTGTCAATAGCCTAGCATTGAGAGCATGTAGCAGTGTCTATGTCTAGTAAGTAGGTAAGGGCGCTGGGTGTGGGCGCAGAGGTATTCGGTTCGGCGGCTGCCTTTGTATCCGGTGGAGCGACACGGTGTTCGGTGTCCGGCGGTGTCGCCGGATCGCATGCTCCACCGCCTGCTTCGGTTACACCAGATAGTCACTATTATTATTTTATTATAATTATAATAACTAGCACGGCCCCCGGCTTTGCTCGAATGCAAAATATTCCCCTCTGGCCTCTTTTCACCCCCTTGCAAGGCCATATTCGCATCATTTGCAGATCATTTTATTATCCTGTTCTAATTGCTGCGTTTAGTCGAGTGATCACATTTTCGCGACCCCAAAACTACTAGCGCTTTTCCCGAATACTGTGTCGCTTCAAAGGCTCCTCAAACACAAAGGACATGAACGACTATGTATGCATTCAGAACAACAAGGATGGTTAAACAAAATTATGGCATATCACATTTTTGTGCATACCTACCTATATACAGTGGATACTCACTCTGTAAAGTGATAATTATATAAACAGCTTGCTGGCAATTCGATCTCTATCGAAATGTTTGCATATTTTATGAGAACACTCATCTAGCGACTTGTGCACGAGTTCTACGCATAATTGCAAAAATAAATGAATTATTATAGCAGATTGAACAAATGGATGACGCGTTCATAATTAACAAATATTTGTTAATCACAGTTATCGCATTATTCGAAGACCGAGTTTCTTTGGTCCTTAAAATATGTAAAATCAGAATGTTATGAACAATTGCATAGAACTTGCGAAAATTAGTTATTAGTATAGGTAATCTTTATTTGCCAAAAGAATACCTTTTACCTTACAGCAAATTTTACAATAGTACTTATTTTCTATGAATCTAAAAGATTAAATACCCAATTATTAATTCAGTGCACAATAAATAATACATTCAGATTGTTACGAAACCCAGTCCCCCTTTTTTTGGGTGGGAAATTATCAAATAATTTCTCCCGCTCTGGGTGGAGCGTGAGGGCGTCCGACTCTTACTGACTAAAACTCACCCGTGTTCCTTCAGTTGCCATGTTGCTAAGGGGTCACGGTAACCCTTTCGAACAATAACCGCAACCCCGGCAGAACCCAGTCCCCCTGACCCCCGTACTAGTTAAAATACGGTGCGACAGCTTTCCTCGTTCTTCTGTGACAATAATATAATAAGCTGATTTGAGAGAAAGTAATCTCACTTTCAGCTAAGCAAAACAAAAACAATATCTGTGGCAATACTGTGGGTAAAATGTATCATGTATGTATCACACACGTTCAAATTGTAGGTACGGTAGTAGCGTAAGTTCACAGTCATAGTAGAAGTAACATTTTTAGATGTTAATTTTGTTTACGTATATTTGAATTGTTTTCTTGTTACCTAAAAAAACAGTTATGAGACATTATAAGTAAACAAAAAAATACTTAGGTCAAAATTAATTTAAAATTAACCCTTTTTTAAATTAACTTTAATATCCTATATTTTGTGTTCTCTTGTATAAAATGTGTGTGTGAGCGTGTGTGCGAGTGCAAGTGTGTGACATTATATCATCTCCAAATATTTTCCACTTCATAGTACCTGATCTAGCTCTTTAAGAAATTCATTAATAGACTTTTTATATTCGCGACGGCTATGATCTCTTATTATTAGCTTTTTGTTTATCGATACTAAAATATATAAATATATGATATATAATATAATTTAATAATATTATAAAGAGGAAAGATGTTTGTACCGAATAAGCTCCGAATCTATTGGACCGATTTTGACCATTTTTCCACGAAAGCTACATTAGAAGGAAGTAACGTAGGATAGGCTATAAAATATTGTCAAAAATATTTGACATAAGAAAATTGCAATACCAACCAAAGGGACCCAAAGTACCAACATTTTGCCTATAAAATTCATTTTTTGGCGTGCGCTGAGAAAACTATTGATGATACATAAAAAAAAGGCCAAGTGCGTGTCGGATTACGCACAATGAAGGGTTTCGGGGTTGGGATGAATTTATCCCAAATACAAACTTAACATTGTAGTTGAAATACATGTTCTCCCATACATTCCAACTGCAAATGTAAGTTTGTACGCATAATATTGAGAGATTTACTATGTTATTTTAAGAGCATAGACTGTTTATAAATTTTCCTGTAATCTAAGAATAAAGAGACATACTTTGTATTTTTTTTTTTAATTTTAGGTCCAGTAGTTTCGGAGATAAGGGGGGGAATGGTCAGTTTTCATCGAATTTTTTAAATATCTTTAAGAGTATTTATTTTAAAATTATATAAACAATATTTTTAAGATCCTCGCAACAAGCCCTTTCATTTGATATGTCACCCGGTACTGTTAGCAAAACTTTTTTTTTTTTCTTGTTTGCCCCAAAAGTGACCCCCATATTCAAAATTCGAAACACGAGTGATCCTATAAGGGTTCCGTTTTTTCCTTTTGAGGTACGGAACCCTAATTATGTACTACATGATTAAAGTACTCATTACCTACAAAAAAGTCCGCGAGGAAATATATCTAAAAGCTTTTGTGTTCACTGCGGGCCCTATCAGAATACGAGCGATGCTGAGATAGGAGCCTTTTGGCCTCGTACAAGACTTCTGCTTTTATTTTAATTTTACTTTGTTTTTTTATTTTTATTTTTTATTAATTGTTTATTGAGTGTGTTTTAGTTTAATTTGTGATTTCCTGTGCGAGTCTCAATAAAAACTTTTTCTTTCTACAATTTAATTAGATCGCCGCCGCCGGTAGAAACAAAAGTTGGTAACATTTGCATCGTAGTATGAATTCTTATTCAAATAAATAGTTTTATTTTTATCATCAAGTGTATTTATATAGCAGTAAAATACTTTTAAATTCATTCGAATCGGATATAAAATTTCGAAGCTATCACGAGTATAAAAATGCAATACGCTAACCGTTCGACGTTGCTTTGACGTTCCCTACTCTATAGTACGGTAGGTATAAAGTTATTATACTATATACGTTAAGTTAGGTTAATTGCTACGAGGTGTGGGTACGAGTCTGATGCCGCAAATATAGTTTTTAGAATATTTGTCTGGATGTATGTTCCGGATTGACGTAACATTATAGGCTGATTATGCTATATGATATGCTACCTAGCTTATAATAGACTGACAAAGTGAGTAAATACACAATACACAGTAGTGCGTAATTGCATTGAACAAGCATTTCTAATCATTTTAAAGATGTATATTCGTTTTTTGGCTTGTTCTTTCCAGTTAAAATACTGAGCAACCACAACACCGAGATATTTAGTGGAGGCGGTATTGATAATATCGTAATAGGTACGTGTACGTACGTTGTGACATTTATGTACTTTACATCCACGATGTTTGCTGGAGGCTGAGTTTTAATTGGCGTGCTGAAGGAGATGTACACAGCTCCCCCCCAAAAGACATGTGCGTTCAAATCCGTGATCAGTCCAAGTTGGTTTTAGTATTTTGCAAAACATTTTATCATAATTAATGTATTGTTTTAGTGAATAGACTTAACATTCACAAGAGTTATTTAACGTTTAAATAGACTGGAGGTTTCAAGACCGCTTGCCGTGCATAAGATTGGAGGGAGGTTCAAATCCTAAGCACGAAATGTATTTTTTGTCATGCATTATATATTTTTATATAAGTTATTTCTATTTTATTTTAGTAATAATGAAAAAAAACAAAAGATAAAATACTTTAATAATCATTTAATAATATTTATTATTGTTACTATTTAACAAAACTTTGATCTTATTTTACTAAATTGATTTATGTTTTACAATTTGATTTGATAATTTACAGTTATCATAATATATGTACATATTTTGCTAACTGACACAAACGGGTCCCTAGACAAGAGACGTCCTATTAGCGCAAACGATAAAATAGGAAGTGCTAGAAATATTTTAGATTGACATAATTATGCTAACGAAATATCACGTGATCTGTAAATCGTAGTCGTTTACTCTTCGTTGTTTTAAGTGAACGTATACTTGAAATGTTGTATTTATTACTATAAAGAATAATTTTATAAAGAAAACGTAAGTAAGTAAAATTAATGGATATGCTCAAATTATAACATCTATCGATTAGACAGACTTTTTTTTTTTTTTTTGCGTGTGGGATATCATCAAAAAATAACTTCTCCCGCTCTGGGCGGAGCGGGAGGGCGTGTCAGACTCTTACTGACTAAAACCCACCCGTGTTCCTTCGGTTGCCCTGTTGCCGGGGGCCACGATCTCCTTTTCGGTTTTCTTCGCAATCCCGGCAGGCATCGGCCCTAGTGGACCCCTTCAAATCTGCTGACATCTCTTTGAGGCGCGCGTGGAACACAACGCGCCGTCGACCCGGGCCTGGTCCTTATCGGACGGTGAGCAATGGGTGGCTCACCGTCCGCAAGCCCGCGCCTACGGTGGCCGGAAATCGCCTCGCGATTCCCGACGCCCTGGGCGTCTCCTCCTGCGGCGGTTAGGGGCGTGAGGGCGCGAAATTTGCCTTTCCCTCACGCGTTCCGCCTCCTCCTTCGCGAGCATTACAGCTTCGCAGAAGAAGGTGACGGCCTCCCATTTCCTCTCGCTCCGTACCATGGCCTGAACCAGGGCCGGACGCGAGAGATCACCACCGCCGATCGCCTCCACGAGGACACGGCGATGCTCCGCCCAAGCTGGGCAGACCTCCACCTATGCTCCACCGTGTGCTCCGGGCGATCCACACAATGGTGACACCCGGGCGTTTCCTCCCGCCTTATCCTGTGCAGGAACCTCCCGAAACAGCCGTGTCCGGTGAGGACCTGCGTAAGGCGGAAGGTGAGGACGCCGTGGCGCCTCTCTAGCCACTCCTCAAAGAGGGGTCTTATCGCCGCAATTGTGGCATGCCCAATTAGACAGAGACCTAAAGATACAATTGACTCGGATGATAGTAGAGAACAATTTCGTCGCAGTTCATATGGGATCGCTGGCTAGTTTAGTCAAACTGGCGGTATGAGTATGACGACGTTCGGTGATGCGATGGTTCGAATCCAAGTCGAAACAATGAACTCTTTTTGAAGTACTCTTTAGATTATTCGTAACGAATTCTATATTGTAGCAGTGTATCATTTTAAAACTTGAGGGGTTAGCACATACTAACGCTGCTTGTACATAGTTTTTTGCGCATTCAAGGTTATCAAATTGTTATCAAGCCATGTTGCTACTAAGCGTATTCCGTGATTTTCAATGTTATTTATACCCATGTTTTTGCTCTAAATAATAAAACCATGTCATCGGCAAATATGACAATTTGTCTCTTGTCCATAAAAAGGTCACATCGATTATTAATGTAGATCAAAAAGAGCGTTGGGCCTAGCACGGTTCCTAGTGGGACTCCGTATATCATAGCGACCTCTTGGTTATAGTCATAATTATTCTTGACACTCTGTTTGCGGTTACTCAAATAATCCCTGAACAAATCCAGAAAATCGTGTTTCCATGTATTCCAGCTTAGTGAGGAGAATAGGGACGGAGACCGTGTCGAACGCCTTAGCGAGATCCAAAATTATACCCAGGACTCTTATCTCCATAATCAAAGGAATGTTTTCATGTTTTATGAGAACACTCATCTAGCGACTCGTACACGAGTTCTACGCATAATTGCATACATAAATGAATTATTACAGCAGATAAAACAAATCGATGACGCGCTGATAATTAATAAACTATCCTGCTTAATTTGTTAATCACAGTTATCGCATTGTTTGAAGGCCGAGTTTCTTTTGTCATTAAAATATTATGTAACGATCAGAATGTTTAGCACAGAATTGACGAAAATTTGCTGACCGACAGATCGATAGACGAATAGAAAGGACAATAAACGCCTACCATGCGTTCAAAAATCTGGTGCTTAAATTACCTGCAGCAAAGCATAACAGTGAAGATGCTATGCTGCCCACCTTCTCGACACAATAACTTGGTAGCCTTCACAACCACGACTCACGAGATATGTAGTAGAAGGGGGCAAAGCATGCCTAGTAAATTTATTAAATTAAGAATCAAATTTGCGTACGGGTGAGGCACTAGAACATTGTTTCACAGCGACGCAGATTGGTCCTGAACGGATTTGGATAAAATTTGGCACACACGGGCGAAAAATTTCTTATAAAACACAACACACAGAACGGATTCGGATGAAATTAGGCACACATAGTCGGCCCGTACGGGTCTCCCGGACAGCTGTAAAACCAGCCTAAATGATTCTATAGCGCCTTGTTTTTTTTTCATATCAACTATCGAAAAACTGATATCAGTGAAATCCAATATCGGTTTTTCAATATCGGAGTTATTATCGAAAACCGGTATTCATGCACTATCGCATCCAACACACATGACACAACGTAGTTGTTGCTTGAGAGCTGAAAAAAACCACAGATATTACAGCTTATTTTTATATTATTTTTGCAACAAGGGTATCTATTGTATACTGTATCTGTTTATGTTTTCAAGTATTATTGTGTTTACTATGTTACAACATGCCTATTTTAGGCAAGTATTTAAAGATGGAAAATATATAAAACACAGATATTACAAATATTACAATCATACCCACAATATGAAAATCATCTATTAATAATAATAAAAACAAAATGCTTACCACATAATTAGTATTTTGTGATAATAGGAGAGCCAGCAATGGAGAGTGTATGTATATTACTGACATAATGATGTCTTATTTTTCTCACAGATTTTCGACAACCAAGGCAAACCATGTTATGCACCAAAAGTCGCTCGTGTTCACCAGCTTCGGTACTTAATAATGAGAAGCATGGATGGCAAATAAATGTATCCAGAGGCAACTGAAAATAAGATACACTATAAGTTAATATCGCAAACCATAAAATATACCAGAAGTAGGTATATTAACATAAATACGATTAAGTTTTTCTACTCCAACTTCATACCTGAGTTTGAGCATTGGTTATCCAACGCTAAAGTCTTGTTTGGTGGTGTGCAGAAAGCGAGGATATGAGATGCCTCTGAAACCTTTGCATGGCTATTCCGCTGTTGATGCACCTCATATTGATCCACAAAACAAATCCGAAACGCAATGCAAAGTCCAGTGTTAATAACAAGGTAATCGAGTGGTAAAAGGTATCAGTCCGTAGAAATAAGCGGGGGCCAAAAATATCAGAAAATAATCGCAAAAACAGTACGCAACAAAGAATCTGCAGTAACATTACTAACAATACAAATACATTGACATTTGACATAGACAATGACACATTATCTAACAAATAAACGCGTTCCGTTTTAAGTAAGTTCTTCTTTTTTGTGTGAAATATAAATAAAAAATAAAAAAATAAACTATCTTGCTCATCAACTTAGGAAAAGATAATTTTATTAAAGCAAAAATACCAATGAACACAGTTTCGTATAAATAAAATGTTCCTAATAAGAGCATTATCTAGTCCATATTACGTCTACAAGTAGTATTATGCATGATGTGGAACGTCCATTATTATATTTGTCTTTCTCTATGGTCCATTATGGCTGACGTTGAAAAACGGTATTTTGAATTTATCTTACGTTACTTATTAATTTGATTGAAAACCTGACAAGTTCAGAGAGGTTAAAAACTATGTATTCATTAATTTTTCTATTTTTATTATATAATATATTAACTATGTTCGTGTATATGGAATGTACTTTTTTGTCCATTGAAAGTAAGTATTGTGCGTATTGATTATTCTATGAAATGATAATATGAGAAAAAAAAAGTGAAACGAAATTCTATGAAAATGAAAGCTATAAAACAACGTACAACTAATTAACAGAAAAAGGAGCCCCGCGCTGCGGGGCTCCTTTTTCCGTTGTATTTGAAAAAAAAAAACCACGAAGGGTATGGCGGGGTATAAAGACCCCGCCATCTCCCTCTAACCTAACATCGAACATTTGCCCACATCTCCGTCAGCAAAATAAATGTTGAAAAATTAAACTCTAAATTGTCCCAAAATGATTGGCAACCGGTCTACTCCACATCTGACGCAAATATTGCCATGGAATTTTTCACAACAAATATTCAGAATGAAATTGCAGCAAACACAAACCATGCACACACAAATTATTAAACCATGACTGGTTCGTTGCATGAGACAGGGACAGATTACATACAAAGTTAAGAAAGTCACCTGAAAACAACATACTTAAAGTTAGCTACACAAGGTACCGATATTTCTGCAACCGTCTACTAAAGAAAGTTTCTAATCATACGAAAAGAACCTATTGAAAACTGCGGGTACTAATAAAAAAAAAAAATGGGATGCAATAAAAACTATAACGACACAAAAATAAACTAAAAATACCGCGACATAATTAATTAATACATCCAACGCAAAGGAATCGGTGGGACTGAATGATTTCTTTGTCAGTGTAAGTAAAGACTTGGCTGATAGTACTACAAACTGTGCAAATCCGGAGCACCTTCATTTCGCAACTGAAAAACCAAAGCACTGTCTAAAATCTCTGGCCTTATTGGACACAGATGAGGCGGAGGTAGAAAATTTGATTATGAGTCTGAAAAATGTCTGTTCCGTTGGTTGGGACGTTCTTGCACTATCTCCAAGCTCCTTGAACACATCCTCAATAAAAGACTCATAAACTACTTCGAAACAAGTAACCATCTTTCTAACAACCAATTTGGTTTCCGAGCTGACAAGTCGACAAGTGATGTAGCTCATGAGCTCTTTGATTATGTAGTAGGAAATTTGGATGCGGGCAAGAAGACTATGGGCATATTCTTGGATTTGGCCAAAGCCTTTGACGCGGTCTCTGTGCCATTGCTTTTACAAAAACTGGAATGAATAGGCGTTAGAGGGGACCAACTCAAAATATTTAAAGACTATCTTTCTAATCGGACACAATGTGTGAAAATAGGTGATAACACAAGCAGTGACTTACCTGTCTCCTTCGGTGTCCCTCAGAGTAGTATTTTGGGTCGAAGTCTATTTCTCATCTATTTAAATGACCTTTGTGAGCTACATTTTGATGGAGGTAAAATAATATCGTACGCAGACCATAGGGTGCTTCTGTTTTCGACTGATACTTGAGTAAATGTCTATAAGAATGCGCAGCATGGATTTAATATAGTAAGCCACTGGCTGCAAAAAAAAAAAAAACTCTTAATGCAGGCAAAACGCAATATCTCATCTTTTCTATGCGTAATTGTAATCCCCCCACCCTCAACTCTCTCCATAATAGCACAAAATTGCTGTAATGATGTAAGCTGTTCTTACCCTGCTCTAATAAAAGCGAACAAACTAAAATATTTAGGAATAATTATTGATCATTATCTATCTTTTCGACCTCATATAGACATGGTTACTTCTAGGAAAAGAAAACTTATATTCTTTTTCAAAAATGCCTTGCAGCTGAGCCTAAATTGATTAAACAAGTGTACCTAGCGCTTGGTCAATCAGTGTTGCATTATTGTATTTATGTATGGGGAGGCACGTCAAACACTATACTCAAACCTTTAGAAGTTGCACAAATAGCAGTACTCAAGTCAGCACTTTCCGCCCCTACCTGTTCCCAACATACCTTTTGTACCAGTCTTGTGTAGTCCTCACGGTCCGGCAGCTGTTCGTCCTGCACGCACTCTTGAGATATCATGCTCGTACAAAGTATGGCAAGTCCTCGTATTTCTCTTAGCGTAGACGTAAGGTGATATACAATGATCTACCGTCCTATAAACACCCATACGCTCGCAAGTACTATTGTTACCTAGGCTCTTTTCTGTATGAAAGAATAAATAAGGTTGTAGATATACGCCCTTACATAGAAACACTCATTAAATAGAACTACGTTAGTAGATTACATTTGCAAGCCAAACTACAATGAGATCGAAAACCTGTTGTCTACAGTAAAGTAGCTTTTAATAATAATCACCCTCCTACACACATCCACTCATTAACAGTCTATTTACCGGAGGCCATAACTTTTTATTTTAAGATTATTCCTTTTCTTTATGTCACTTATTTTTTTTGTCTTACTTTTTAATCAAAATGTTGTGTTTTATAATATGTGTAATGAGGTCAAACAAAGTTTTGCTAAGTGTCGCCTGCAACAGGGGAGAGTGCTGTTTTCTGAAATACAGATATTTTATATCTAGTTCAGACACAGATGTTCAAAATCTGTTCATAGAAACAAGTGTCATATAATGTATCACCAAAATAATTGAATTGATGTATATTTTTGAAAAATAAATTATTCTTATTATTATAACCTATCCGAGTTGGGATACCCCAAGTGCCGAGCTCGCTTCGCTCGCTCTTGCAGCCTAAGTTCGCATTCGACTTTTAATTTCGACGTTCAAATATGTACCCTTATAAAATTATGGATAGCGTAACGTCTTTTTACATTTTCGTTAAAATAAAATACCATGGAAAAATACATCGAACAAACAATATTCGTTAAATAAAAAAAGTAATAATAAAATTAATTGAATTGTGTTTCTGTTGAAATATAAGCGATCAAACAAATCACTTGCATGAAGTCGGTCTTCATTCCCGAAGGCCGCTATGTGTACCTCCTATTGAACCCCGCAATCGCAGAGCCCTTTTATAATGGGTGCGTGAACACAGAAATTGGGCAGAAGAAGAGTGGCGCTTTGTGTGTTTTTCTGACGAATCTCGCTTTTGTATGAGGCCAGATACTAGACCTACACGGTATTGGAGGACCCGTGGACGCCAAGAACGTTTAAAACCATGTCAGGAAGTCGATGCATACAGTGGTGGAACAATTATGATATGGGCGAGTATTTGTATCGGGCGGAAGAACCGAACTGATTTGGATAGAGGCAATCGCAATGCACAGATTTACGCTGAAACGATTGTATCAGATTTTGTCATTCTTTAATAATTGTTTATTTTACGCAATAAAAACTTTAATAGTAGATTGTTTGCCTCGGGAGCAAACAACTATTTAAAAGCGAAAGTGTTTCTTTGAATCCAGAGCAGAGCGAGGGATTCAAAGTACGTCTCTCGAGCTTAAAATACTGATGCTCTCGAGGTGGACACTATGTTTTATCACCCTCTATGTTAAAATACGTAAGGCAACTTATAATCAAGAATAGTACCTATACTCCAAAGGTTTAGGTAGTTAAATAAAGTTAAACAAAAAAAAAAAACCGGACAAGTGCGTGTCGGACCACGCACAATGAAGGGTTCCTTAGTTGACATGAATTTATCCCAAAAACAAATTTAACATTGTAGTTGAAAAATATGTTCTCCTATATATATATCGATATACGTCATGGTCAATTCTCTAACTGCAAATGTAAAAATCGTAAAAGCAAACAAATATAAATATATAATGATAAATCTACAAATATACGATTTTCCGACTTTTTCCTTTACATGTGCTGTGAGACCTTGCTTCCTGCCAAATTTCATGATTCTGAGTCAACGGGAAGTACTCTGTAGGTTTTGATTTATTTGCGAGTATCAAAATATGTCGCATAAATAGCCGTATTTTTTATAGCGTTGACTGAGAAGCTTGGTATTTTTTAGCGCTTCAAAGGATTATAAACCTATGTTTGGTATTAATTTCAAGTTGATACCTCTACGCGTTTCTGATAAAAAGGGTCTTGACAGACTGACGGACGGCCAACGAAGTGATCCTATAAGGGATCCGTTTTTTTATGCCTTTTGACGTACGGAACCCTAAAAACAACGTGACGAGACAGCTGTCAAGTAACCGACTAAACGATTATTACCTATGAAACTATTGTAAAAATCTAAAATAAATTTAATTTGGTTTTATCGTATTTTTAAACCAGATATTGACATTTATAAAAACCCTTTTTATGATTTATTATTTTGTTTACCTTTCTTCACTACCAAAACCTATTACGTTTATTTATTTCATTCGCACTACTTGAGGAAGATACAAATTTTATATAAAACATAAAATCCGAATCTGATTTACGAACGAAGACGGCATGCATTTCGCGCATTTTTTATTTTTTTACAAACTTTTTTTTTTATTTGGCCCCCGCTCGGTTTACTTTATCATTCAGCCTGTTACTACAATGTTTGTGATTGATCTCTTTGGTAATTGGAACTTTTACTAGCAATATCCACATTCCAAATTAAAATCACTTTCGGTCCTTAGGGATTAAAGAGCTATTTTGGCCCTTTTTTACGAAGAATAAACTAGCTCTTTTTGATCAGATGTGATAACAGTAGATAGTTTGCCAAGGGAGCAAACAACTATTCTTAAGCCGAGAGTGTTTCTTTGAATCCTGAGCACAGCGAGGGTTTCAAAGTTCGTCACTCGAGCTTAAAATAGTGTTGCTTCGGAAGTAAACACTTTACTTTTTATCACCCTCTATGAGAAAAACAAACGCGTGTGATCCGAACTCCCTTAGGAACGAAGTTGCTTCTCACGTATGATTTAAAAACCAAGTTTTTCGCAGCCGCCACCTTGGATTTACATTTTGACCTCACTATCGGTTTTAGCACCTTCAATAACTATGAAAACGATAACCATGAAGAAAAATTTGAAAATTTTCGCAGCTGCCACCTTGGAAATACATTCTGACCTCACTATTGGCCTTAGCACCCTCGAAAACTATGAAAACGACACCCATGACAAAAAATTTGAATATATCCACAGCAGCCATCTTGGATTTTCATTTTGGCCTCACTATCGGCTTTAACACCTTTGAAAACCATGAAAACGATACCCATGATGATAAATTTGAAAACTTTCAGAGCCTTGATTGAACTTGGATTTACATTTTGAAATCACTATCGGCTTTATCACCCTCAAAAACTATGAAAACGACACCAATGGCGAAATATTTGAAAAAAATTCGCAGCCACCATCTTGTATTTTCATTTTGACCAAATTCACACTTTCTCTGTCTTGCCAGCCTGTTACTTCTTCATACAATGTTTGTGTTTGATCTCTTCGGTCATTGGAACTTTTACTAACAATATCCACATTCCAAATTCAATTCACTTTTAATCCCTAGGGATTAAAAAGCTATTTTAGTCCCTGTTTACGAGTACTAAATTAGCTTTTTTGAATAGATGTGATAATAGTTATTTATGCAACTGTTGTATAATAAGGGGTATTAAAACACGAATGTGGGTTTATAGTATCACATGAGTGTTGCATAAATAACTATTGTCACATCTATTCAAAAAGAGCTAGTTGATAATAGTATCACATGAGTGTTTTAATACCTATTTATGTACAGTTGAATACAAGACTTTATCTACACCCATGATATGAATCCTCTATAAAAGGTTCTGAAACCATTGGGTGTTTGTAATCAAGATCAAGAATTAAAAAAACCCGCGAAATGCAGTACAAGTGCACGTATGAGTGTCGCCTGCAGCAGCACATGACTGCGCATGCGCTGCAGCGGGTGCTGCTGTCCCCCGCTTCAACGTTGAAACGAGTTGCATAATGAAATTTAGTACAACATTATAAAAACTCATTTGAATGATATTATGGTTACTATGACACTAGCTGTTTTAATGTTGGCAATAAGCTGTTCCACAAACTTTTTTAGAGTTTTTATAGCATGGGTGTAGATAAAAATTATATATATTTTAAAAAAAACCTTGATCCCTAGACACTTTAGATGTGTGTATAAGTAAAATATACTTCCGTGACTCGAATAATAGTGTAATACGAACTGGCATACTTTTGGTCACAGATCATCCTTCTCACATCTTCGGTTTACCATTCATTTTTTCTGGATTTTGGTGTTATCCAAGATATTAAGGCTAATCTTTACAGCATTCTACCTACATAATGAATGAGAGGAACAAGTTTATCTGGTGTATGACGAGCGTGTGCGTACCGTAACGTTTAATTGGACACTTTTGCTTTCGTCCGCCATCGCGCCGGTCGCCATCGCGTCGTGCCATCGTTAGAGCCACGATCAGGTTTACGTGTGGACGGTGGACGAGGATTTATGGCCCATAATGTTACGATGAGTCAGACGCTGCTTAATTACGAATTTCAATAAGTAGGTGAAGGCGAGCCACACGTTTACGTAAAGCTCGGGCCACTGTTGTCGGCTCATTATGAGTATTGAGCGCATAGCTTTATTGCTGTAACAATCAAATGAGAACGGATTGGCATCCTGCTGTATGGCTTTCATTAGTTTTGCAAGGGAACTACCTCAATGTTTTTGGCAAAGTATTGTTGAGCAAGAGACGAAAGGGATGTTGATGAAAATGAGAGTTTGCGCGTAAGACCTGAGTTTTATAAGAACTCAGTAGCGAAGACACATTACAGAATTCACCATCATATTATTTCTACAAATCACTGGCAATAAAGAGTCTATCTTTATGATGGTACTTTGGGTCACAGTTGGGCACAGATTATGGCAAAACAATAAAACAAAACTTTAGTGCACACATTTCTAAAGACAATGAAGAAATAAATGCCATGAATTTATTGTAATAACGTACAGTTGAACCGCGCAGCCAGCCCGCATGGCGCACGGTAGAGTATTTGCCACAGTAAACGGGTTATGTAATGTACCCCGTGCACTGTTCGAGAGCTAAGAGGAAACCGAAACGTGACTGCCCAATAACACTTATATTTATTCACAGTATTGCATGTAAGTGATGTAAATCTGCCCCTAAATATCACCTTCGTAATACCCAAAGGTTTAGAGGAGATTGTCACACATCAACTGTATACTGCCCAAGGGCGGATCCAGGGGGGGTCATGGGGGTCATGCTCTCCCTAGGCTGCGTCTAGGTCGACCACTGATATTTTTTCTAATCTCAGTGATAAATTTAATCAAATAAATACTTTGTACGCTGTTGCCATGTGCGTGGCAAACATATCTTTTGTTTGCCACACACGCGCGAACGACACGCAAAATAAGACTATGTGTTGTTATTATAATTATGATGATGGATCGTGGAGTTTTCTGCCGGCTCTTTTCCATAGGAAACGACCAAATGAAAACGTGTTCCTAGCTTCTAATGTTTCATAAGTGCCCATGTAGGTTTATCTTCGAGCAACTAGACGTAGAAATTAAATACCCCAGAATAGTGTCAAGACAAACCGCCCCGAACCCCCCCTGGCCCTGGCGGCCCCTTAAATCTTAAGAAGTACTTTTTAATGATATCCCGAACTCGGTTAACATATATTCAGTAAGAAGCAGTTAAGAGTTTGAGGCTGAGAATGAAAATTTTCGAGCTCGCTTCGCTCACTACAGTCTACATTTCAAACTTTCTGCATAAGTCGACAAAGCAACTTACATTTCTGTAAGGATATTTAATAGAAACCTAACCGGAAATTCCAAGACGAGGTGCAAAAAATTTTGAGCTCGCTTATATTTTTACTTTTCGTAAATAGCCTATTGAGGAGCCGAAAATGCACCTCCCAGAAAAAAATATCTTGCTGGTTGTGAGGTCCATGGTGTAGTATTATGTAGGTAGATTATTATAATTACGCACGTTATACTTGTTCATTTTTTTTGTTATTATATTTTTTTTGCAAAATGTTACTAGAAATAACCTTAGTATATAAATTGAGAAGATCGTGGGCTCATTTTGTTTTGCTGTCCTGGGCCCCCGACAGGCTTAGTCTGATTGGCACCTGTCCGGACTGGACCTCGACTATGTGACCCCCCCGGACTCGAAGGCTGGATCCGACCTTGATAAGTACTGCCTTTTTTTTTGTGTGTGGGAAATCATCAAATAACTTCTCCCGCTCTGGGCGGAGCGGGAGGGCGTGTCAGACTCTTACTGACTAAAACCCACCCTTGTTCCTTCGGTTGCCCTGTTGCCGGGGGCCACGATCTCCCTTTCGGTTTTCTTCGCAACCCCGGCAGGCATCGGCCCTAGTGGACCCCTTCAATTCTGCTGACATCTCTTTGAGGCGCGCGTGGAACACAACGCGCCGTCGACCTGGGCCTGGTCCTTATCGGACGGTGAGCCACCCATTGCTCACCGTCCGCAAGCCCGCGCCTACAGTGGCCGGAAATCGCCCCGCGATTCCCGACGCCCTGGGCGTCTCCTCCTGCGGCGGTTAGGGGCGTGAGGGCGCGAAATTTGCCTCTCCCTCACGCGTTCCGCCTCCTCCTTCGCGAGCATTACAGCTTCGCAGAAGGAGGTGACAGCCTCCCATTTCCTCTCGCTCCGTACCATGGCCTGAACCAGGGACGGACGCGAGAGATCACCACCGCCGATCGCCTCCACGAGGACACGGCGATGCTCCGCCCAAGCTGGGCAGACCTCCACCGTATGCTCCACCGTGTCCTCCGGGCGATCCACACAATGGTGACACTGACCACTGACAATGGTGACCTGCGTCAGGCGGAAGGTGAGGACGCCGTGGCGCCTCTCTAGCCACTCCTCAAAGAGGGGTCTTATCGCCGCAATTGTGGCGTGCCCAGAGCTGGGTTGCGACAATCGCACTCTCCATGACACCATGAGATCCCGCCGGAGCTCTGTCCGCTGTGCCGCGATTTCTCGCGGCAGCGGAGTTAAGCCCCGGCGTTTCGCCTCCTCGCGCCACTCCCAAATGTGCGCGAGGACCTTTGCCTCCAGATCCCATGGCGTGATAAGTACTGCCTGCCTGCGCCATCCGCTCTCGCACGAACTATAGATCTCTAGGAGATTTCCACAGCTGATTCATAAGGTTTTTCCAAAAAAAAATGTTTTTTTTTCAGGATACAACGAACTTGATCACATCCGTATGATCACAGCCGATCCTATCTCAATTAGACCTTTCCAATTGGACTAGAGCGATGATCGTAATTATCCGATGAGTAAACGATTTCGTGTCTCGTAACATAATCTCTATCAACGTAATGTCTTCATTCCTCACTAGTCTAGTCTTGAGGTATATATTGAATACTTTATAGTCGCCTCGCCCACTCGCGAGCTAAACTAGAATTAGGATACCTACATGAGACACGATGAAATAACGAGCAACGTTCACAATACTAACTGCCTACATACATGACATTTCAAAAAAAGTTGATGGCACTGACGCATCAATAAATAAGAGCCACGAATTGTAATGTTTTGTATATTAAATAAGTGAAATACAAAACCAACCCTTTATATAATTAACTAATTATGTAGGTTGCATTCGATCCAAATGTTGTTACAAAAGTTATACGATTGGTTGTTTGCAATCAGCGACAAACAATAAACTGCTTCATGATAAGATAACCGGCGCGCTGTGTATCGTGCAATCACGTTGCATGGTGAGGTGCCTCTGAGTTACATATTCAACGCTTGCTATGCTTACATGTCGTCACACGACACCAGTAGAAACTTCGCTATAAATGTGCGAGTGCTACGTCTAGGCTAGATCGTCACAGTCGAGTTATTAAAGGACCGAGTGTGATCGAGTCCGACTGGTTTCGGTTCAGGTTCGATTTCAATGAATTTGTTTATCGGTCCAGCTTCAATTAATTTATACTTTTCACTCGTAAAATCTCGTTATTTTCTAGATTATTATGATACACCATCTATGCTGTATTTGAGAGCCAGCCATTACATGGTGTTGCCATCTGTTGGTGTTGCGGTGTAACAAAGTGTGTCGTATAGGGCATGTGTGCGGGGTGTCTCCGGCGAAATGTCCCGGGACGCAGGTCGCCGATCCCGGAAACGGGCCGTATATAGGACGCCGCGGCGCCGCCGACACCTTTACACATCGACATACCTATCAAATCGATTGGCATACACTTTTCGCCTAAATAATAGTCATGAAAACTCAACTACTAAAACAAACCAAACTTAAATCAAGAGAACAGCTCGCAAGTTACGTCTCTCCCCACCATAGGGGAAGGATAAAGGTTTCAGTAACGAGCGAGACTTAGATGCACTGTCTGTTTGATAGAGCAGAATACGATCACAATGTTATTTTGTGTTCCTACATTTCAGGCATTAAGTCAATCCGCTTATTACACAAACGAAAACTAAGTCATTTGAAATGGGACAATTTTTAAGGCATTGGGATCTTGTTCACGATATTGAACGTAGGCAATTCTGTCCAAAGCTGTCCGAAGCTGTACGTGCCCCGAGCCTGCGGGACCTAAGCTGCACCTACTTGTTGCCGTGACGTCAGCGATTTTCGTACACTTGGACACGGTCGTGGTTCTGTTCGATCTGATAACTTAAGGCAAGTTGAATGGAAGCTTAACTGCGAGATATTTTAAGATTGAAGCTTACGCGATGAAGCTGAAAATGATATCTTGCTGATAGAAAAGGTAATTTTAATTGTGTAATTTTGGTTGTGTATGTGTGTAGAGAAACTCCTTCATCATTGTAACGGTCCGGATTATTAATGCTCTAGCGAAAGCTCATTTCCTGATGATTATCGGTAATGAAGCGCCTTGAAAAAATAACTTGAAAATTCTCAATTACGCGCTTGATTCGGTCCAATTTCCCAACAGTAATTCAATCTTAATAACTAACTTTCTGCTGAACTGGGTCTTGCTGCACTAAGCCATTATAAAGTATCTATCAAGCTTATCCAAAAAGGAACTTTCCTTAGTCAGATTTAATTACTTGCTTAATCTAAGGTTTGAGCTGAACGCTCTCTCGCGGTGTCTTGGCGGCCTCTTTCGACGATACGGAGTGGACAGGCAATGTAGTACTAGAGCGTGTGCGAGTCCGAACCAATGGAGAACTACTAATCGAAACCCTTGCTAAGAGAGCGAAATATGGCATGTAGTCATACAGTATAACGATATAGTACCCGGGCGACCGAGCTCTGCTCTGGTGAAAATAGAGAATGTTCATTTAATACTATAGGAAAGTTATACTAATCCATGTATAGTACCTACGTATTCCATGCTGCCAAGTCATTATTGTCATGTCATTATTCATTATCTTGTTCTAAAGTTTGGGCGACCGAGCTCTTCTCGGGTGAAAATACGGAGAAAACTAGTTTTCCCAGATATGAGACCTAGCTAGATCGATTTGTCGCCCCCCCGTAAACACCTATATTGCAACTTTCATCGAAATAGAGCCGATTTCGAGAACGTGCGTACAAAAGTATATACAAATATGGCTCGTTTAATAGTATAGGATATGTATAGTATAGAGAGAAAAAAAAAACATTTATTTGGATACAGTCGTAAAACACAAATAACAAAGTGAAAATATAGGAGGGCAGGTAGGTAAATGATAGGATACGTAGCGTTTGTGTAGATTGGTTTCGCCCATTTCTTTGAATTTCTCTACCCTTCCTATTACTGCGCGTTTGCAAATGTTATCGCTGAGTTATAGCCAAAGGCGATGGGAGTTAATCACGTCTCCGGTGGGTACTCGTTATGTGCAGATGTCATTCCTTACGAGCGCATAACCGGCCGCGGTGCGGACATAGGGCATGCGCGGACATCGATTACGCATACGTCTGTTGGAAGATCAAAATACTGAGATACCTTGAAATACTGAGAATTCAGTGGTGAGCTCAGAACAAAAGACAAAGAATAAGTTAAAGCTCTACTAGATAGCTCTACTAGATATATCCCTTAGATAGCCTTTGGTGACATAACCTTCTCAAAACTAAATTTTATTCAGCATCACAAACCTCTCTTGTGGTAATCTTCCAATTTGTCTCTGGTTATTCTGAACATGGCCGGGGTCAAACGCAGCGTCGTGGTGACATAGGATTCCCATCAGTCTACCAATTTGTTTGAGGTCTTACGTTAACAACGATAAAAGCTTCGCTCAGCAATGCAGCCGTAATTGGATGGTGCTCTAGCGAATTCTCATTGGATGCAGCTTGCATAACAAGCTTTATTTAATTCGCGTACTTTCTTAGATGTTGCATGATGATATTTTTCGTAGATCATAAATTAAACTCGTGAACCCGATCAGTTTCGCCGCCACGATGCATAACGTCTCAACTCCTGTTATACATAGACTGGTGTCGCCTACAGTTGGTTTCGCAGTGATTAATCTATTCTTCCGGTGCAGCGTTTCCCCAATCTGTAAAGTTATTACCTGGCCCGGCCGCTTTCTCGCCAGCTGCGGCTGCGGCTGCGGTACTGCGGGCCCAGTGCCCACCGCCCGACACGCTCGGTCTGCTGGGAACCGATTTTTTCCTGGCAACTAGGCTTTCTATTTCCATGCACTTCATTAGATTTTATGAGTGCAGATAAATTTGCATGCCAGGGGTTTAACTTTTTAGATAACGGCCGTGAAGCAATTGATTGATTATGTCAATACTCATTGTTATTAGATACTAATTTTGGAGCCGGAATTTCGTAAAGATAAGTGAAACACGGATTAGCTTATCATCATCACGACCTTGCTGCTTTGTAAATGATTTAGTTTCATCGATTTACGATTGGGATTTGATAGGAGGACACTCATTTTAATATCTCTTTTATTTCATGTGCTTTCAAATGGGACCCTTATCGCATCTTTCGTCGACTTTCGAAAACGTTTTTTGCGACGATTATTTATCGGCCAACGAACCATGTTTGGTAATGGACTGTCGGAGTCTCGTTGAGAAATTTTAAGGGCTCCTTACGGAGAGCGGCCGCTTTGGTTTATTTGGTTTGGTTTTTTTGGTTTATTTGTAAGCGTTGCTTAAAGTTAAGTGACGTTCAACAAACGTCAAAAATGTATGATTAAACAGTCGCTAATCATTACTTAACTTTAAGCAACGTTTATAAACTAGAGTTATTTAACTTTTTTAATATTTTATTTTAGAATCTTATCCAGCCAGAAAGACAAATTAAACTTACAAAATACAACATCCGCAGAACGAGGGTTGAGAATTGAAACAAAGAATCTTAAGTTGTATTAATCTTGTCTAATGCACTTTCATCGAGAAACACTTGTCGCGAGTTTAGATGCCAAGGTCTCGGCATTTAAACTCACGAATGTAGTAAACATTTGGATCAAAATTGTAATCGCTTTTTTGTGTTGAGTCATCGGCCGCGAAATGCTTTCATGGGTTCAATGGCCATATTTCGTCTTCTGATTCTATACTATATAGGAAGTGAGGCTTTATTTATAGAGTTTGAGGCACGCGTCGGTCGCGCACGGTGCGGCGTGCGCCGTGCGCCGGCGTCGCCGTCAGCGTCAGTGCCGAGGCCAGGGGGGCGCAGTGCTCGCGCCCGCTCAGTCACGGTCGGTGCTTCGCGCGTTTCGGCCACACCGCACGTCGTCGCTCGCGATCGATCTCCGTATCATCGCGCACTTTACTTTTGAAATCGTTCAAGAGTGCCAGTGATAATTTCGATACCGTTTCGCCAATAGCGAGCATCGGTTGTAGCTACGTGTACGATAAAGCGTCGGCAGCCGCCGCGCGCCCGCTCTGTGCCGAATTGAAATTCTTCACGCTAACGAAACGTCGAGATAAATTCTAAGAGAGTGCATTTACAGGGGATTTTGTTGCTATAATTACATTATCCTTGTGTGAGTTGATAGTGTCGCGTTGTGATACACAATGAGGCCAAAAGAGGAGGTGGACACGAAGGTCCAGACGGGGACTTTCATTCTGTCCGAGAAAATCGACGACACCAAGTCGAAGAAAAGTGAGAAGGAAATGAAGAAGGAGGTGAAGCGCCTGGAAAAGGAGAAACAGGAGAGGGAGAGAAGAGACAAAAAGGCGAGAGAAAAGGAAAAGGAACGAGAGAAACAATCGAAGAGAGGTGAGCATATAAATAGTACTCATAACATATATTGTATGGAGGCACTGCCTTATCTCTGAGCCACGTTGTCATCTTGACTAAAGGTCGGCAGGCTGCGTTAGACGTCAACCTACTGGTAATCGAGTTGGTTATTAAAAACGTACACATTAATACTTGTCTATTGTTGCGGTTACGTTACATCATTAGAGCTTGACCTTGATTGACGTCATTTATCAAATATTTTTCGCTGATTACTCAGTATTTATAATACGGACTGACTGCTGACTTCTCAGTGATAGAGTTCCTACGATGTTTCTTACGCTTTTAAAGTAATGGTTCGGTGCGAGTGCTAAGTCGCAGGCGCAATCACCCACATTTAATAGTTAATGTGCGCGTCCAAACTAATCTGCGTTGCGAATGGCTGAGACTGGTTTTGAATAAACAAAGATTTAGCTTTTATTCACACGGACGTTTTTATAGCTCGCGTTTATTACAATTTGCTATTGATTTGTATAGCTTATTGATTTATACTACTTCTTTCATCGAAACGTTTTAGAAACTTATGTTCGTCTGAGATTGTTTTGTATTCCGCCGGTACCGTCGTCTTCGTGTCGTTTACCTTTATATTCTTGAGATTGAATTTTCCTAAAATATCACGCCACGCTTGTGTTGGTTGCGGTGACATTTTGGCAGTCACTCTTTTTCACGGATTTCTCGGAATGTTTATTCATTAATTTATTTTGGATTTTGTCACAATCAGCATTTATCAGAATGATTGATAACTTACGCAAAATGCAATTAATTATTGCATATCAGTTGACAATATCAAGACTTTCAGGTAACATATTTTATCCTCCTTATAGCGAAATGCAGTAGAGTCAATAATAATATTGCTGTCATGTATAGACAGTAGATTACGTGCAGTCTACGATCATGCTTCAGTTTCATTTCACTCACACTCGTAACGTGCATGTTATTGCACTGAATGGTATGCGATCAATTGCTTACATACATTTACGTTATTTTATTATTTCAGTGTTATTTCTTGAAACAGCACGGAGCGTGACCACGTCAGCGAATGCATCGATTTCAATGAGATTTATATCCGAAGCGGTACGCTTTGCATATAAAAGTCTTGGTCGTCACGATTTCGTCTCATTTCAATGAATTGCAACCGCGCGCTCTTAACTCGACCGAAGAGAAATTACTCCTGAGTCCACCGGGGCCATTGATTGCCAGTCTGTGTGCCGCTACTTATTTGGCTAATTTATAGCGACAGCTTTCTTGTCGACTCGTTCGTTTCCTGTACAAGAATTATTTGCAGTTTTCGTTTTCCTCGGTTCTTTTCACCCGCCTACCACTACTAATAGCAACCATTTCACTTGTCCAGTGTTATTTCAAATTTCATTTTTATTGTGTTCTTGGACATCAGTTGTGCGTTTTGTAACTCTAAACGGTCTTTTATCTCTGTCATCTGTTTTATAGTATACAATACCTACGTATACCCTACATTGTTCTTATTATTTTGCTATTGATTATAACACACGATCAATCACAATCTGTTTCATTTTGACAGTTCAACAACATTCGTTGCGTTATTTACGTTGTTGAGCAGACAATTTTTTCAAACATATGAAGCAATATATTAGCAATATTCTTCAAAATTATTCAGATTATGATTGATCGTATTTTACGCAATTAGGGTACAGTTAACCACTTTACTCAGTGAAAAACGGTTACAAATTGCATTGTGTATTTTGGGACAAAGACTTTGAAGCCGTTAGCAATAACAAAGTGGTTCTAGTCTACGATTTGGGCCGGTATCAACTAGAAGTGATTTAGTTTTGTGTGCGAGCTAGTGAACGTTACGAACGTTTATGTGTAAAATAATGATGAACGTATAAATGTTCAATATTATTACACACATAGCACACGCCGATAATAAGATCAGCGCGTGTTATATCACAGGATATTTACCGCTGCGCGCTCCGGTGCCTCCGAAAACGATCTCTACCACGTACATAACGTTATTATTTTGTCCCAATTCACCTGTTGCGTTATGTTGTTCATTACAACTCTCGTTTACAACATCCGTACTTATTCGTCCTTCTTTAGTATTGCACAATCGTTGTCCAATTGATGTTATTATATATTATGTAGATATTTTATCGTTGTATTATCAATGCATGAAGAATTTAAATACTAAGTACCTAGTTGATGTGCTTTTCATTGTAGTGTTTCTATTTACATATCAGCTTGGCAGTTTTATTGGTTACAGCACACAATTTAATTAATTAAATTCTAATATTCGGATTTCTTTGACCAAATTTCTAATTAAATGACTTGACTAACGACTGATTTCAACGATGTATCTCTTTATAATTGCTGATACTATCATACAATGAATGTCAATGCGTTCAGATTTTACCGCCGTAGCATACCAAGCAGCTGTGTAGCTATAAGCTATTGATGCCGGTTTACTTCTCACGACAAGGCGAAATTCATAACCATTATGATGTCATTTATCGTCTCGTTCTCGATCCGGTTCATTTGGAGACACTTCACCAATAATAACAGACGAATTACAAGATTAACACGGAAGATAGTCGAATCATTTTAGAAAAGGTCAGAGGATAGCTGGCTCTCTACTGTCTTCTAACATATTTTCATTGTTCTGCGTAATGTGCTAAGCTGAAGGAGAAATAGCAAGAAATACATTCGAATTAAAAAAGGGAAAACTACAAGCAAACCCGTCGCAGATATTATTAGGTTCAGCTTAGGTGTGCAGTTTCGGTTTACAATAGCTTTCAAGTAGCGACTATCGAAGGACTATCTCAGTCGGTGACGTTGGCGCTATGTTAACGGCGGAACAGTTCGCACTAGTGAGTTTGTGATTACATATTACACGTGCAGCCTGTGGGCGAGGTACACGCGTGCATCATATGGGGCCCTCCGCGTCCAGTTCAACAACGCGCTCAGGGCAGTATTGGGGCTGCCTCGCTACTGCAGCGCCTCAGGTATGTTCGCTGAGGCACGCACGGATTGCTTTTATGCGACCATGCGCAAGCGTGGCGCGTCTCTGGTGCGTAGGGTGTGGGGCAGCCCCAATGCTGTCCTGGCGATGATCGCGGACCGGATGGACTGCCCATACATACGGCACTGCTGTGATAGGGTTGTTAGATGTTGTGTTTTTATTTTTATTTTATTTTATTTTATGTTTATTATCCCTGTGTGTTGTCTGTATTTGTGTGTACACACACCACCTATGAGCTAATGATGCTTGAAATAAATGTATTTTATTTTTTATTTATTTTTATTATCTTTTTAGTGAGTAGACTCACTTGTACAGCTGGTGCACGACCACGAGGCATGGTGAAGTCAGTTTATTTTCTAAAGTGTGATGACAGCTCCAATTTGACGTCGAAAAGGTGGCCTCGTCTAAGGTAGTTAGTTATTGATTTACAGGTGCTGTCTACAAGTAGTCTTCGATAGTAGAAGGATTTGAATGTATTCGTGGCAAACTACACTGCATCACCTGTTGGAATGTCGCTGGTTCGAGTGTTGGTGATCCTGTCTAATCTCGCGACTCAACCTAGCGCTCACTCAGACCATCACTTTCATTGTTCTATTTCATAATATTCTTTATGACCTGTGTCATGTCTATAACTAGCGTCATCTAAAGAAAACTTAAAATTACCCTCACATCTTTCTTGTAAGTTGCGATAAATTAAACTTATAAGATTCAAGTAACGAAGAGTCGGCTCACCATAATTTTGAATGAATTTGGAGAACTAATCCGTTTGTATGTGATCTCTCTCTTTAGTAGTACATACACTACTAACAATAAAAAAGTGAATAAATCACACTTATCATTGAACTGTATTACACACGCGTGACTCTCGCGCACTACCACAGATTATAGAACGCTGTTCACTATGAGATTTATTAATACTCACATTAAACTCGATAATGAAACATCAGTACTAAGATCAGTGTCTGTGTGATCTGTAACATGTAGACCGACCCAGAGACGTAAAGACAGCTTTGATAGGAATGCTGTATGCATTTGTAATTGAATATCTCTCGTCATCATTGGTTGTAATGATTAAATACGTGCGTAAATCCAGTTTTTATTGAGTATAAGGACGTAAGTTGTTCCTCACGAGTGCGAGAAGACTCGGAGAGACTTCCCGCGGTTTTTGAGACTCGTCTCGGAATTATTGTTTTCTGTATGAATGTACGTGTCGTGCATCAGTGATCTGTGTGTATCACAAGCAATCATTCATTCACAAATCACGTTTTATATTTCATAGTTTCCAAATCGCTTCTCGAGTCACGTTTTCTACTGCACATGGTGCGAACGCCGAATGTCATATAATGAGCGCTCGCTATAATACTTTCATTAAAATTCTATTGTAATTATAATGATGTAATCGCAGCAGCATGTCGATCAGACAACGGATGAGTCAGCTAATCGTTTAAACAAATCCCTTTAGCTAAATGAGTTTTTCTTTCTTCTTTAATGGAAAACTATTCATCATCAATTTTGATCATTGTGCATAACAGTCAATTGGCTTAACTTTATGATTTAAGGTGTGAAAGATTATTACAATAAATATTAATTCCTTGTAGTTGTAAGGAAGAAGTTGGCGCCTCGCCGTCCTGTTTTAGCCGCCGGATACTCCGTGCCCAATGATTGTCGCGCGCTACTTACAGTCGAAGGGGCGTTCTGTTAACAGCTGGGCGGTTGGTAACCCACGTGCACGGGAGGGTGCGCGTGACTTGGCTTAAAATAACCTAATGATTTGGATGTTGGGACTTACTAAAATAGGAGCTTACTAGGAAATCCAATGGAAATAATTTACTCTACGTATGTTGTATACAGCCTAACGGAATAGGTATCTTCTGATCCATGTACTGAACTGTAAATCAATTCAACAATCAATGGTTCTAAAATAATTGTAATAATTCTCCGGAGAGTTATCAGTTTCAAACGACCTTCTCGTTAGATAGATGTCTTTTGTGCCAGCTACAGCTATAGTGTAATTCAAATGAGTGTAAGTGTTGTATTTGAGTCAGTCCAAAGTATTTTTAATAGATCCAGCATCGATAAAATTGTATTATGAACTATAACGAGAGTAATTTCTATAGGCACTTGCAATCACTAGCAAATTGGCTATTATTTCACGAGCCGTGAATAATTCTACTAATCACAGAGCCGAGTCGTGTTTACAATATCCATCACACTTACAACCGGATCTTACGGAGCACGCTATAATCAGCTAGTAATGAAAATATAATGATTACTGCAAAAAGCACATAATGGGTGCCAGTCGTAATCGTAAAGTTGTTTGGAAAGCAAAAATAGATCGAAATGTCGTTCCATTCACATTTGTCTGTTGTAGTTCAGGAGAGGTCGGCTGTCGGCTCCGCTCTCCAGCTGCCAAATATCGGATAAAAGCGAAGCTTCCATTCAGAATTGGTGATGTATGAGCAATATACTCAAATGTTTACATCACGCATGCTGAGAATACTTTACTTCTAGCTTTATAATATGGCAATAAATTGTTCTGCGAGAGGCTAATAAATGTTGAGAACGTTTATATTTTTCCGCACCCACGGCCAATGACTTCTTCAATGGTGTAGGAATTTCAGCTCATCTACTGGGAAGAGTTACACTCTGTTCCCAAATCTCCACTAACGTTGTTCAGATTTAGCAACATTCGTAAGATTTGGGGCTTATATCAGCGGCTTCAGTGATAACACGCGGCAACATTGAACCGTCAGTCAGTTTATTGCACAAGCGCTTGCGACGCGCAACTATTTGCGCCTGACCTCCGAGCGACATATCGCTTCTTTTGATACAGCAATTACATTACATCGATGACACCGTTTCGAACTATTTTTAATTATTCGGCTATTTGCATTGCATCGCTAACTGGATTTGCATCGCATCTCTTAAAAATATTAAAGCTTTTTACAAAGTTAGTCTCCTGTAGTCACCAGCCCAATGCTTATAGTAAAGCACTTTGAGGAGAGGTCGGTTGGGAGCAGTACTAGCTTGCCTATTTTTTCTTCCGTCTAGTAGAATTGCATCATCTCATTTTGTCTAAAGTGAATGACAACGCGTCGCAAATGCTTTTGTGTTGCGGGAGTGTACGGACGATAGTCAGTTATATAACCACTCTCCATCAAGTGGGTCGCCGTCCAACTGTCTGTCTACCTCTTATATTACCGCCAAGAGTATTTAGGCACTCTACAAGAGAGGAAACTATATTTTATCACAATAACCACTCCAGGCACAAATGGCATGGTAGTGTTCATCTGAACGCTGTATTTGAAGAACTAACCCCAGATGGATCGAATAAATTCGGTGTATATTCACCAGCTGTTTTTAATCACTAGTCGCCCAAATAACACTTGAACGGCCACATGTACATATTTATAGACCAACTCGAAGGGCAAGGATCCCTAGCGTTTCGAAACGGAACGATTTCATGTGTGAGTGAGTTTTATTCCTAAGTTAATTGCTCTCAAATGTTAACATAAATGATATTGCGTGTGATGACGTTACTATACTACTTTGATGTGTTATGTTACTATACTACTATGGTACTGTTCTTTTATGGAAAAATAACTACCTTTGAATAATGAGAGGAAAACAAACAATCCACGAGAGGAATACAAATAATGTGCTGTTAGGAATCTTAATGTAGTTCTTGTAGGTAATAATATATTTTCTGCTTTGGTAGATGGTTCTGTCCAGCAATTTCTACGTTGTTTTTGCTACTTTTATTATGATAGTGCTACCCTGATAAGTATCATCGAAGTCATTCTGGACGTCAGCATTTGTCGAATGACTCAGTGTCCAACAAAAACGAGTTACAGACAATAATATAGAATATGAATGTCAAAACTGTATACAAAAGATAATTTATTCAATATGCCGAGTATTATTTCCATGTGCTGTTTATTTAGCCTCGGCCGAGGACAAAGTGAATACGTCATTTCATGGCATGGGTAATTTCGAGAAATACGTCGTCTTTATCGAACGTGAGGAATATGATGAGATAGCGATCCTTGGAGGGTCGCGCCGTGTCCTGATCTCAAGGTCAAGGTGCCGCACTCGAAACTAGTTGTTAAGTGCGACTGTCGTCAAGTGCAGCCGATGTGCTTGCCTCGTGTAAGTTCGCCATCTTGTCGCGCGTTGACTCAGCAAGTTATTTCTGAATGTTATTGAGCTGGCCATTTTTAGTGTTGACTCTGACGTGATGTATGTTTTTCAAAATGTGCTTGTGCGCTTTTGAAGGTTGATATAAGATTTATGATTAAAAACAACGTTTGCCTAAGGGAAAATGTGTAATCACTTTTATATTTTGTTTAAAGAATGAAGCATGGTTTAAAAATATACTGACAGATGATGTTGCCTGTAAGTTGCAGAAAGAGAACATGACTAATTTAGTCATTCCGTAAAACAAAATGAGTGTAAGTTTAATATTCTGAAAAAAAAAATAATAATAAGAGAATTGCAAAGGGTGTCGAAACGAAAGAATGTGACAATATTAATATTGTAGGTTGTGTCTTGTGTGTTACATAAGTGTATCATTTCTCGAACTTGGATACCGGTGTTGTTTCGGTTAGGAATGTTGTGAAGGCAAGCAATAAACTTTTCATCCAGAATGCGATATTTTACGTGTCAACTCATAAATCATTGCCCCCAGAATTAGGTTACACGTTACACCGCGGCGCAAGCGCATGGCGTGCCAAGATCAACGGTGAACTATCATCACTCCAGCTTGTCACAGCTTCACCAATCAAACCGTGAAAAATCACATGGAAAAACATGCCATCGTATTAGTTTTGTGACACGACCGACATCTAACGACCTCGCCGGTCAATTTAATCTCGCATCTTAGACTATTATACTGCTTGCGCATCGAGTTTACGTTTAGCGCCACTGCAATACATTATTCTTGCAAAATTACTGTCTGCTTGCGTATGTGCGATACTGCCGTAAGTTCTAAGTTTTCTACTAACTAGATGCATCGATGCACGAACACGCTTACGTCTGCCAGGTGTGACTCTCTATTTGCATTCGAGAGCCTTCGCGTTCACTGCAATGTTTAAATTTTTACCGCGAAGTGAAGAGTACAAATAAATATGGTGAGGAGTGCATGCGACGTGAAGACGGCTCGTTTCCTCTTGACTGAGCTACATGTGGGCGTGACCGAGCGAGGCAACTTGACTAGAACGTGCCGTATTTCGGTAACGGATGTTTTGTTTGGGCGCTAATTTTTCACATAAACCATCGACGTCTGCGGAGACGCTGGCTCCGTTTGTGTTGCCAACTATTGTACCGAACAGTGGGACTCATTCATTCAGATAATCAGTGAGCGACCTTGTTGGAGAATTGTTTCGTTTGTCGGAGGATCCCGGCCCCTGCGTTTAGTCTCTAACTGGTGCTCGAGGTCGATTCTTCCATTAATTGCGTTGATTCCTGCACTTCCCCGCGGAGAGCGGAGGTAACTGGTTGAGTGTGTCGACGTGACGTTCGCACGTCGACACACCGTATTTGTGCGCTAACGTGCTTCTCGTAGTAGTTTACAAGCAAATAAAATATTATCGTGGGAGCAGACCTCATTGTCACATCTTTGTAGTAAAGTACATTTTTTTATTTTCGTAAATACTTAAGTTGTTGCGTTATTTATTTCCTTATTATGGGTAAATTGATTTTTTTGGTAGTGGTTGCTTTAGTTTTATTGCCATGCTTATAATATTTTTTTTTTTTGCATATTTCCGCCATTAAATGTAACGCGCTTTAAATCTGAAATATTTATCCGTAATGTCTCAATTATCTAGTTGAGATTCTTCAACGTATAAATCACGCGTGTGACGCTATTTGCCCACAAATACGTCTCTATTAGTACAGTCCTCGATTGCGTGTAATACCTGATGTTCATCCATCAGCACGGCGTCTGATCTCTATCACGGCTGCCACTCAACCCCTACCCCCACTCGCACCACACTGTGTTAAGGTGCAGAAGGCGAACTATAAACTAAGACTTACTATGTCACACTCACACACTTCTCGTTCTTGAACCACTTGCAATTATTGTAACCTCTGCCATTATGTTCCATATGCCCTGAAAGTCCTTTTAAAAATTGTGCGTCTTTTTAGGTATTGACGGCGTTAAGTTTCTTTACATACTCTTGCCGTTCACAAACAGCTACATGGCAGGTAGCAGTCGAAAGAGACAGGAAGGACAGCCGTGTGTGCCCAACTAATGGACACATTAGCGGAGTTTTTGCTTCATTATTAGCTGTTTGCCTAATTGTATATGTTGTATATAAATAATTAATGTAAACGTTAGCTCGGAAATTATATCATACAGAAGTAAAAACTATAATAAACCTGAATTGTGTTAAATAATATTTCGGCGGCACGAAACTCCGTGCTCCAACTAGGATGGGAGCTAATAAGAGCAGGGAGTCCGTCTCCAATGGCGCGAGTTACGTAACCGGCGCGCTGAGCTTTAATTTCCCTCTTCGTGAGTGTTTGTATCTTCACGTATAGACTACTATTGGAGCGGAACTTTGTCAAAGTCAAAGTCAAAGTCAAAACATTTATTTCAAATAAAAGTGCCATACATGGGCCATGTATGGCACTTTTGAACGTCAAAATTTACAAAATAATATAATTGATTCTAGTCGCCCCTTCCAAAAGGTAGTTTTTGTATGGAGAAGAATGGGCAAGAAACTCCACCGTTACTCTTTTAAAATGTTTTACAATAGTTTGTATTAGTACGTACATTACTTAAATAATTATATGTGAAGACGATGCACCTAGAATAAAATTACTATACCACAATAGGTAAAAAGAATTAAAAATGAAGCAACGACAGATAATTTAATTATATGATAGATACATGGTGCTCACATATTTACAAACATAGTAAAAGTAGACGATTTTCCTAATGTTTTTAAAATTAATAAGTCAGTGTGTGAGGAAGTAATCACAGAATGTAAAATCAATGTCATATAATACAAAATTATAAATTTAACAATTAAATTAGCAACCTGTTTGATTTTGTCTTGATTCTAAATTGTCCTATGGAGCAGGACCAGCATGTTTCCAAGCACTCTTATCTTGGATATAATCCTCTAATTTGTAATATGCTTGTTTACAAAGTGTACTTTTAATCTGAGTTTTAAATTTTCTTTCATTTAATTGCAATATGTCACAAGGTATTTTGTTGTAACATTTAACACAGTACCCCATAAAAGATGTATGTACTTTAGATAATCTATATACTAATTGTTTCTTGGTACAAGCCTTTTGAAGTTGCCGCTATCGAAAATGGACTATTGAAATGCAGGATTGGACAATAGTCCCTTGTTCCTTCCTAATTATATTACGAACGAGTCTTTGTTCCTACTTTGGTATAGTTTCACTCGGGGTTGCGAAGAAGTCCGAAAGGGAGTTCGTGCCCCCGGCAACATGGCAACTGAAGGAACGCGGGTGGGTTTTAGTCAGTAAGTCAAGACACGCTCTCCCGTTAAGTTATTTGATAATTTCCCAAAAAAAAAGTATAGTTTGACTGGCCATCAGCGATATCGCTAATTCGCCAGCACTTTGACAAGTAATTGTCAATTGACACCTTTTTTTTTGGGTGGGAAATTATAATTTAAATCTGCTCGCATTTAATCAATCGAATAATAATAAATAAAATGTGAGAATTAATATAAATAAAATATCAAAATTAATATAAATAAAATCAATGAAGTAACACATACAAAGTTCTTAGGTGTAATAATAGATTAAGATATTAACTGGAAACAACACGTAGATAACATTAGCACTAGAATGAATAAATTCGTGATGATGAGGATGAAACAAGTGAAATATCTAAGAAACAAGTAAAAAATGTAACAAATGTTAAAACTGCTATTATATCATACCTCGCCTATGTAGAATCTTTACTACGCCATGGTCTTATAATGTGGGGTAATAGTACTGATCTGAACAGAGCATTTGTCGCTCAAAAAAAGTGCATAACAGGCGGCCTTCAACCTGATGACTCATGTCTGTGTGACGTAGTGGGGGCAAGGGGGCAACACTTCCTGAGGTGTGGAGAGGTATTCCACGGCTATCAGGACAATCCCGGAAGTACGGTCAAGATCCTTACCAACATCATACTGGAATACTACCTTCCGCGTTTGCTTTTGTTAGTCTCCACTCAAGCCGGCCAATAAAGGCAAGAATGAGGTGGGAGCTCTGTTCCTCGTCAATGTTCACTCCAGCCAGCCAATAAAGGCAAGTCAGAGGTGAGGAACAAGACTTCTCCCGAGAAATAGGTCCGTGGGGTCGCTACTGCCCAACAGCTCGCCACATGCTGCCCTTTTTTTTTTTTTTTTGAGGGTGGGAAATCATCAAATAACTTCTCCCGCTCTGGGCGGAGCGGGAGGGCGTGTCAGACTCTTACTGACTAAAACCCACCCGTGTTCCTTCGGTTGCCCTGTTGCCGGGGGCCACGATCTCCATTTCGGTTTTCTTCGCAGCCCCGGCAGGCATCGGCCCTAGTGGACCCCTTCAATTCTGCTGACATCTCTTTGAGGCGCGCGTGGAACACATCGCGCCGTTGACCCGGGCCTGGTCCTTATCGGACGGTGAGCCACCCATTGCTCACCGCCCGCAAGCCCGCGCCTACGGTGGCCGGAAATCGCCCCGCGATTCCCGACGCCCTGGGCGTCTCCTCCTGCGGGGGTTAGGGGCGTGAGGGCGCGAAATTTGCCTCTCCCTCACGCGATCCGCCTCCTCCTTCGCGAGCATTACTGCTTCGCAGAAGGAGGTGGCCACATGCTGCCCTGCGAGTTTATGTATCTCTATTGGTCTGGCTCCTCATCCTAGACCTGTTTCGGCAAAGTAAACTCTACCGACACAGACCCAGAGTTCAGGAGCGCGCAAGCCCCACCACGACGTCAACGTAGAGATACGACGGTGGGTTTAAATGTCTCGGGACTTTAGGGTCCCGGTTTTTTGGAGGGCGTACGAGGGGCCGAAGCCAACTTGCAGAGGCCCCTTAGACAATTTTATATGAAATGAGGCACCAACCGACGATTATCCCTGTTTGCACTATGCAATTGCACCCAAGGACAACCACCTGTTGGTGTTGGACTATTGCAGGATATGGAAACAAAGCTATTGGGCTATGGGTTTGGGTGGCTTAAGTTGACTGGTGACCTGGAACTATGGAAGGGCTATGGCCCCTGCCTGATCAATGTTTTGTGGGAGCTCCGTTCCTCGTCAGTGTTCACTCCAGCCGGCCAATAAAGGCAAGCCAGAGGTGAGGAACAAAACTTCTCCCGGGAAATAGGGTCCGTGGGGTCGCTACTGCCCAACAGCTCGCCACATGCTGCCCAGCGGGTTTTGTATCTCTCTTGGTCTGACTCTTCATCCCAGACCTGTTCAGGCAAAGTAAACTCTACTGGAACAGACCTAGAGTTCGGAGCGCATAAGCCCAACCATGAAAGAAAGAAAAAACGTTTATTTGCGGTAAACATGACGCAAAAAAAAGTTTAAAATACATACTCTACGCTGACGTCATGATGTCAACGTAGAGATACGGTGGTTATTATTGTAAAAAGTATGTCAAAATAGTATGTGTCAGTAATTCAGTAAATTAGGGGAAGCGATACTCAACCATTACTTCAGCAATCGAATATTTATGGGTTTACATGACAGATCGAATTTAGATATCACCAAACGCTAACCACTAATCTATTTATCTTATCGCTGGAGGTAAAGCTACTAATATGAACGAATGTGTCAGCTAATTAGAATCGTGCAGTGCCATACCATGTGTATGAACACATAGCTACCGTCGAGTTACAAGTTAGAAGGTCTAGTGCCGCTATAATAATTATAAAACTACTACTGCACTGGTGTTTTTATGCTTGCAGTGTCAAAGTACAAACCGTTCCTCAATACAATATCTGCGCAATCTGCGCACGGTTGACTTTGTGGTGAAGTGAAGAAAACCACCAACGAAAAAAACTTCACAAAGATATAGTGATTTTTCTTTACCCTACTGCGGCGAAGCCAAAAAAGGAGGGTTATTATAATGTATCGGGCTTAATTGACACCAGAATGAACTTTGATTCACCTCACACGGTAAATAAAAACCTCCCCTGACCGAACAAAGAGCAGTTTCGAACATACAGCTGATAACATTATACTTAGCAGATTTTACAATCTTTGATAAGTCTGGTGCATCTATTAGGTTCTTTGTTCACAATTTTGTATGAACCTTCTGAATACAGCGTTTGTCGGTCGTCGTAAGCTGTATGACCCAACATTGATGAATGTGCGTCTGGGCGCGGGCCCCCTTTGATCCGACTCCAGGACCAATTGAGCAGATGTGACCCGCGCAGGGTTGACTATATAGCGAGTTATCTTAAAATAGTTCCACAAAGTGTTTATATTATCAACTTACTGTGTTCTAGTTTTAGCATCTAGTTCTAACGTTTCTTTTCGTTTGTAATCTCGCCTATCGCAGGTAGTATTTCTCACACCCGAGTATTAGTGGGACTTTTTCCTTGTTCCTCATCGCTTATCGGCTCTATATCTGTTTGTAGTAAAGCATGTGATGATGTGACAGATATTCTTCGTACGTTCATTTGGACTTCATAGTTGGACGAGGCTATAATTACATTCTCTAGACTGGAAACTAGTGAGTGGTCTCTGGTGTCTCGGCAGCCCTAGCTGCGGCGCCCTACGCACGGGTTCCACTTTGATAACATATTTCCGTTCATGATGTAATCCACTATGTGTCCGCAATATCCCCGTGTCGGTCCGTCCACTGCGAGCTGCGTGATAAACTCACCATTTGAAGTTGAACTCCACTAACCTACGCGGATGACCTTTCCCTTCCATTTTTCATAAACTTGTTGTGGTATTAGACTAGAACAATTTGCCGCTCGTTTAAAAAAAACAAAGGTTCATTATACTATTGCAGTTAAAACCTTTCTCTTGGAATTGTTTAAACGCTGCCATCTATATTTTGTCATTAGAGCGGTGAGCGTTCTATTCAGTAGAAAAGCAAGTAAAACGAAACATGTTTGAGAAAGCAAGCTTCTACGTTTAATTTATTACAAGCTCCCTCAATGCTTTCTTAACAAATGTTGAGAATTCCACAAGGTGGTATGCTGAGACCAATAAAGAAACCATACGTGTGCGGAACTTAAAGCAGCCATGAGTCACACAGCATAATACACTAATAGCAATAATGTGTAGCTGTGAACATTATGTATTAAATAGTTATGTTCCCCGGGCGGCCGCGTCATCCGGGTCAATTGGACCAGTTATGTAACATTGTGGACCACTGTCACTTGCGTTCAGCTGAGTCTCCGCTGTGCGCGTGTGTCGACACGGTGCGAGCTGTATCACTGTGTGCCGGCGCACAGTGGGCTGAAAATGAAGCTCCATAGACTTAGCGTCGTTCAAATATCAAGTACATAATTTTGAAAAAGAAACATGTATTCCTTCACTGAATACCATTATTTTATGTCCTGTATTTTTTTTGTTATAGCTATTATTTAATAAGTTATTTGCGATTTCTTTTTTAGGGTTCCGTACCTCAAAAGGAAAAATCGGAACCCTTATAGGGTCACTCGTGTGTCTGTCTGTCTGTCCGTCTGTCACAGTCGTTTTGCTCCGAATCTAATGGACCGATTAAGTTGAAATTTGGTACACGTGTATTTCTGTGATCCAAACACGAACGTGTAACGTAAATAAATGAATTTTGAATATAGGGGTCAGTTTTTGGCGGGCAAACAACAAAATTTAAAAAAAGTTTTGCTAACAATATGAGTTGACATACCAAATGAAAGGGCTTGTTGCGAGGGTTTTAAACATATTTTTTGTATAATTTTAGATATATAAAAAAAAATATATAGAAGATATTAGAAACTGTTTTTGTCGCCTAAAAGTTCAATATAATATTAGGCCTTATTTATCCGAAAGACTACGAGAACAGCTAGTGGAAACCCTGGTTCTGTCTAGGTTGAACTACGCTGACACGGTTTACGGCCCGCGACTATAAGCTTATACAGACCGCCTCATCCAAAGGGTACAAAACGTTTGAGCTCGGTTCAGTTACAATATTCCTCGCAGAAGCCATGTAACACATTTCCTTAACAAGCACTTTACTCTGAAAATTAAGTCTAGACGGAAACTACACTTGGCTTGCCTTCTACTCGGTGTAGTTAAATATTAGAAACCGGACTACCTATTCAATAAGCTATGTTGGGTTACAAGTAGACGAGAATGCGGGAGAAGCCAATGCTCACAACAACTCTCGACTCAGTCTCAGGGTACAGCCGCTTTTAGAGGCAGCTTTTGTTATGCGGCTTCAAAAATATGGAATAACCTGCCACCACCGATTAGGGTAATTAACACAATAGACGCTTTTAGACGGCGCTTACGGCAGTACCTCATAGAAGCGCAAAGGAAGCTGGATATGATCACACTGAATGTCTCAATTATATGATGTATGTAAAAGCCTGCCGACTTGTGAGTTAACCATTAATGAATTATAACAATGTGTTGGAACATGGAAGTCAGGCATCGTGCAAAACTGTTTTTTTGTTCTGACTCGTTTCAAAGGATATCTTTATTTACATGTTTAACACTGGTCTATCATGCGTCCGTCTCAATTATTTCTTTATATTGTTTTGAAATTTTATGCACAATCACACTATTTATGTAAGTACCTACATATTCATTAGGTATGTTTTTTATGTGATTATATGTAATCTATTTTATATACATACACACGTTACATCATAAAACTGATTACATCATAAAACCGTTACATTACACTCTCAGGTCCAGTTGAAAACCAGCGTTGGGCACTTAGTTGTCTGGCAATTTTGCTGAACTGGGCCTTTTTGGCGCAGCCCTGAGGCACACTCCCATGCTAATGTCTTCTGCCGGGGTTGCGAAGAAAACCGAAAGGGAGATCGTGGCCCCCGGCAACAGGGCGACCGAAGGAACACGGGTGGGTTTTAGTCAGTAAGAGTCTGACACGCCCTCCCGCTCCGCCCAGAGCGGGAGAAGTTATTTGATGATTTCCCACCCAAAAAAAAATGCTAATGTCTTACTTCGCCCTTTACACTTTTTATTTGGTTTTTATGTTTTTTATCTGCTGTTTAATTATATTGTGTGCTTTATGGTCTGTTCTAAATAAAAGTGTTTTCTTTTTTTCTATATTTAAGATTCGATGAAAATCGACCATTTCATATGACCTTATCTCCGAAACTACTGGATCTAAAATTAAAAAAAAAACATATGTATGGATCTTTACTCATAATTTACAGGAAAACCTATAAGAAATCTATGGTCTTAAAATAACATGGTAAATCTCTCAATATTGTGCGTACAAACTTAAATTTGCAGTTGGAATGTATGGGAGAACATGTTTTTCAACTACAATGGTTAGTTTGTTCTTGGGATGAATAAATTCATCTCAACTACGGAACCCTTCATTGTGCGTAGTCCGACACGCACTTGGCCAGTTTTTTGTTTGTTTGGAGCTGAACATTTTATTCTATTCCATATTCTTAAGCCTTCTTAAGATATAACTTTCCGTTTCATAAAATACATATATAAGCATCCAGCACCATATAAGCACCATATATAAGCCATATTATTACTAAAGCCCGAATCTCGGAAACCCTCGGAACATTGACATTTTCAACTTTAAAAATAAAAATAAAATATTTTCACCAAGCACGTCATTTAAAACTTACTAACTCAATGTTATGTCCTTTCTTCCACACCGCTAACGAGGTAAGAAGTAGGCGTGTTTTTTTTAAAATAGTGGTGTCCCCTGGAGGCCTAATCCACTTCGAAGAAATTTAAAACATGCATTAAACGCACACTATGTCGACAAGCATATTATAAGTTGGATGATTATATCGTAGATAAAAATGCTGGTCCTGCTCCACAACCACTTGGGCTCACTAGTTAAAATTTTAATATTTGGAAGAGTTTCTTCCCCTTTTTTTTTTTTTTTTTTGACATTACGAACTTAATGTTTATTTTTGTTTTACCAAGTAAATTGTTGAATGCTCCAATTAGTAATGATTTTCTGTCTTTTTGGTGGTAAAGTTCTATTAATTTCTTAAATACATTGCAAACTATAGTTTTGTATAATTTAGAAACATTTTTATTTTTGTAAATGTGAGACCATGGAGCCGTTTATTATGTTATTAAGATGTATGTTGACTTGAAAGAGCAGGGCAGTTGAGACTGTCATGCTCACTTAAATGTCTCGCTGATGGTGGCGAGTGTATTGGATCATTCGGTTCCGTACAAAATGTTTGAGCTGGATGGTGCTGATCCACGCGTCATGTTCGTGAACAGGCGCCGTCAGTTGAAACTGGTCATCTCTTATCTGCCAGGGCTTATTTTTAATTTTATATTTTCAATTGCTTTTGATTATTTTTTGTACGTTGATCTCACATATAGAAGCAACAAGAATGATGTACCCAGGATTTTGTAATATCTATATTTAAAAGAGTGTCCTTGGAGTTTTTGCCCGTTCTTCTCCATAGAGATCTACGTTTTGGAATGGGCAATTAGCTTCAACTTTCCGACTAACTGACAGACTCTTTGACAATTCAAAAGCGTCTGTAAATGGTTTAATTAAAATAATTGCTTTGAGTTTTGAGTTTGGAAGAATACAAAAAATATGGATAAATTATGAAAATATGAAATAAAGTTAGTGTGAAGCGGTGTTAAGTGTAAAGGGTCTTTCAAACAGGCGCGACACGCGACGCGACACAAAGACACCGCTCGTCGCGCGACGAGCGGTGTCTTTGTGTTTATAGTTAGTGACAACTACCAATTGGAATGTTGTCAGAGGAAGCCTCTGAATCCAGAAATAAGGATTTTAGGACATACCGACAATGTCTGGTTGTGTGAGAGATGTTTTTATTCCATCAATGAATATTTTGCGTGTAAAATGTAAAACTTATTCAGTATAATTATAATGACATCTACCATTCATCATTATTCGTATCATATCCCTATTTTTAATATAAATTCTTATTTTAAATGAATAGAATTTTATTTAATTTCAATTTTATTAATTTCATTGTAATCTAAATTTAAAGCTGAAATTATCATTAGTTTGGTTAGTTTAGTTCATCTTTTTTTTTAAATAAACAAAACAAACAAAAAACAATTGAATAAAAAAAAAATGTATTCCACCGGTATATGGAACAGGGTCCACGCTACTGGTGGTCAGGGCTCCAGAGAGAGGAACCTCCTAACAATGCGAGCCGTGTCCAGGAGTACCGCTTTCTGAATCAAGCCCTTAATCCTGCTGCCCAACGAGAGCCTCCTTAGGTGTTGGTCGATGCTCAAAAATCGCAAATAACTTTTTAAATAATAGCTTTATCAAAAAAAGTTACACGACATAAAATATTGCTATTCAGTAAAGGAATACGCTGGCATGTTTATTTTTCAAAATTAGGTACTTGATTTTTGAGTGACGCTTAGTCTATGGAGGTTCATTTTCAGCACACGGCGGCGCGGGGAAATAATTGATTATTGCATTGTAAGCTCGACGCGTTAGCATAACTCGTTACGATACTGCTATCAAATGGATGCACACCATGTACGCAGGTACGCATCTCGCAAAGGAAACTATCCACGTTATAAATCTCTGCGGTTGCTTCAAGTTTTCCCTTGAATAAGTCATGTGTGGGCTAGCCAGATGTTCGAGCAGGTTACATTAAACTAGCCTCTGTATGAGCTATGATATGATAGATATTCTGTCCAGCTGAATCTTACCAAACCAACTAATTCTTAAGTTCCTTCCCAGAAGTTTGGAGTTTGGACTCCTTAACATTCGTCTTTTCCTTGTGACTGCTTCGTTATTTCAGTTGAAGTAGATATAGGTGAGCCGGCACATAACGAAGCTATACAGCTAATGATGTGTGATGGCGTGTGCACGGGGTCGTTAGCGATGCGCCGCGCCGGCCCCGTCGGCAGTCGGTCAAGCAGGCAGGCGCGGGCGCGCCTATCTTTGTGTCCGCGAGGGGCCTCGGGCCCACACCAGTGTATGCTTTGTTCTTGTGCTCCAACGCTCACTGCGCCGGCTCTTTGTTCACTCAACTGTCTTGCCCCAAATACTTGTCTCTTACCTAATTAAATGTAATGGTGTCATTAGTGCTACGCAAAGGAAGTATTAGTAAGCGTGCAGCACTTAGGTACTTCCTAGCTAGTATCGAAGCAAACGGTTTGTTATGATAAAACGTAATCTTATCATCTTATTTTTCTAAGTATCCTCAGTAGTATTTCGTTTGGTTTTATTTACCTCATTGCTTTCTCTCAGTTTCGAAGGGGACTTGTGAACGTTATACCAGCCAGATGTAATCTTCGGTCAATAAATAATTAAATTGGTGACGTAATTGATTGTGATTGATGCATTGCGGCGTAGAAAGGATTTCTCGTTACAGACAGCGTTGAGTCGGCGATGGTATCGCGACACTTTCGCGTCTCCGCGGTGCCATCGCGATGTTTGATGTAGCTGATAGTTGGCGAAAGCACCACACATTCATTGCGACTCACGTATTATACCTGTGTTTTCAACGCGTTATGATGGTTGAAGTTGTGTATACCGCAGTGTGGTAGCGAACAAAACGCATGAGTGAAACTTCTCTGTTATCTACTCTGTGGTGCAGACGTGACGCGGTATCTACATACACCAATTTTCTAATTCGCCGATAGTGTCAACGGCTCTAACGGCTAACGCATTGAATACCAAACTACGTTCACTACAGTCTCACTTATGTAAATTATTTCAGATAGGTAGCTCTACTAATGTTGTAATATCACAGTTTGTGTACATTTTTTCCTTGATAATGATGTTTCGTTGATAAGAAATGATAGAATTCATTTAATCTGAGAGATATGGATATTTATAAGTATCTACCTGTAGTAGTCATCCAGTTATTTATGTATGTAAACGTGATTGATACGTTTCATAACAGCTGTTGCACCCGCTCTGCTAGGTATTGTTCTACACAATTTGGTGATAAATAATGTATCAACCAATTATCTCTCAAAGGACACGATCATAGATATCCATGGACACGATAATGGTATGTGTCATTATAACTTGATTGAACTTTGTAGGTACTTTCAAATGTAGGCAGCATGAAAATGACAGCTCAAAACCGCGTTTGAAATAAAAGTGTAGTTATTAGCAATGATTGTTGACACATTGAAGATGTATTGCAGCGTGTCATGTACCTACACGTTACATTATCCGCACGTGACTCATGAGTTGTTGTTCACCATGCGGAGCGCGTCCCGGCACGTATGCGATGAATACACAATGCTACAGGCTACATACAGCACTCGCTACCGATGTGCTGTACACTGCACCCACTACCCCGTACCGTTACTTTATTACATCACAGGAACTGCGCCGCGGCGACGTTCGCCATTAATTGACTCTACAGTGCTGCTCAGAGTTTGGTTTTGGAGGGTTATCGTCTCATAAATCTTGATTTACAGTATGTGCTATGATCATCATCCTAACTAATATTATAAATACGAAAGTGAGTTTGTTTATTACGATGTCACGCTAAAACAACGGAAAGGATTTGAATGAAATTTGGCACATGGAGGAGGACATAGGATACCAGCGGCCAGGTGTTCATTTTTATGAGAGCCAAAGCGGAGCTGGTCTTAACATACTTATGAATAAAGTAAACATTAATTCTTTTTTAACTTAAAACACTCATAAGATGACTTTCAATTTTTTTACAGAAATAAACTCTACTCTATTAGGTACTCATTCTAAAATTATTAAAGGAATATGAAGAATCGAATAAAATACACTTGAATAGGTGAAAACTAAACAAAATGTTTAATATTCCGTCATCGATTCATCGCGTTCTCCCCGACGAATTTTTTTCTATATCTGTCTCTATGTTTGTATCTATAGCTAGTGTCCGACCGAAACCGAATTTCGGCAACAGTTTCAGTTTCGACCGAAAGCGAAACCAAAACTTCCTTACAAGGATCATGTTTTGAGGGAAAAATAAAGAAAACGTTCTTATAATCAGTCAGTCTTTTTTTTTTTAATAAATCTCCGAACCTCCGAAGGGAAGCCAGTAGGTGTCGTGTTATATGATGCTTTCGCCACTAGGATACATTTTATCCCGCTATTCTTACGGGATCGATACTTATGCGGGGAAATCGCGGGGCGCAGCTAGTATAGTCTTATAAAGCCACCGAAAAACAATAATAATCTTGATTTGTCCAACCAAACCCAGCTGTGAAACCCACAAAACAAAACAATTTTCCGGCGAAATCCGACTTCTTAACGTCGTTTTAACCCATTTTCACGATAAACCCGAGACGGTAATTCGCATCCTAAAGCTCCAGTCACGTTTGTGCTCCATTTCCGTATTCATGCCAGTTCCGCATATACATATACTTAAACTTTGCTATGTAATGAGCTTTTGTTTACTCCGTTCGCTAATGCCGGCTTCCAGTTTCCCGCATACATTTGATTCGTTTTTAGGGTTCCGTACCTCAAAAGAAATTAACGGAACCCTTTTAGGATCACTCTTGTGCCTGTCTGACTGTCCGTCTGTCACAGCCAATTTGCTTCGAATCTAATGGACCGATTAAGTTAAAATTTCGTACACATACGTATTTCTGTGACCCAAACACGAACGTGTAACATAAATAAATGAATGTTGAATATACTTCTGGGGGGCAAATAAGAAAATTAAAAAAAAAGTTTTGCTTACAGTACTGTGATATTATTATATCCAATGAAAGGGCTTGTTGCGAGGATCTTAAACATATTATTTATATCATTTTAAAATAAACACTGTAAAAGATATTTAAGAAATTCGATGAATATTTACCATTCCCCCACCCCTTATCTCCGAAACTACTGGACCTAAAGTTTTGAAAAAAAAAAAAATACATAGTATGACTCTTTACAAGAAAATCTATAAGAAGTCTATGATGTTAAAAATAACATGGTAAATCACTCAAAACTGTGTGTAGTAACTTACATTTGCAGTTGGAATGTATGGGAGAACATGTATTTTAACTACAATGTTAAGTTTGTATTTGGGATAAATTCATCCCAACTACGGAACCCTTCATTGTGCGTAGTCTGACAAGCACTTGGCCGGTTTTTTTATGTTTGGTATCGTAATGACGGCATGCATAATGATATAACACAGCTACTTGTGCGTCTATCGCAAGAGTCGGAAGCAACGTCCGCGCACAGGCCGCAGCAGGTGTACTAAACTATTAATAATTCAGACGCATTGCTTCGCGGAAACGAAACAGGAACACATCCGGTACACCGCACTCCAACCGACTGAACACCCCAACCGGCCCGACACTTGCTAACTTTCATAGTGTGTTACATCGTCGTGAGTATTTCAAGTCCTATCTCCTAAGAACACCTGAGAAGGGTGGCTAGGTTGACCGAAGACCGTAGAGACGGACTGCGTTCAAAAATAAAATTGACAAAGTTGGTATATAAAACTAGAGTTTCTTTACGTTAATCCAAAAGAAAAGGAAATTGAAGAGACTTTTAATAAAAAATTTAATGGCTGGTTCATGATTTTAGATCGTGACCTGTTGACTGTGTATTGTAGTTGAAGTGGACGATATTTTTACGGAAGATGTGAAGAGACGAGACTATCGGAACCATTTTCCAATACCGGTATTGATGAATAAATATTGATCAAGATTTTTAATTCCGGTATTTCGATATTATGGCATTTTTTTAATCAATTTAGTTTCAACGATGTTAGGGAAATCGTTTTTTTTTTAAATAAGACATCAAATCACACGAGTCACAGATCGAGTTTAATACTTTATTTTAATTTTATTTATTTGACTCACCAACAATTGAATACACCGATACAAAGATGAGATACATGCAATAAACTTAGACTACTATACCAATTTCTTACAGGTAACCACATTATGTATTACTTATTTGTTGTTTAGTGCCTACTTAAAATTAATTGAATTCTTATACTCACCGAACATAATAATTTTTTCAACAAAAATCCAATTTAATATCTATAATTGAAGTTAAAACAAAAATTAAAATCATAATTAAAATCACATTAAATTAAAATCAATACTAAAATTAAAATCAAAACTAAAAATTAAAGTTAAAATCGAAATTTCCACACTGAAATGATTTTACAAATTTCACAAATTTTTGCACATAATGCTTCGGAACTTACCAAGTTAGAGATACCTTGGACAATATCCGGAAAAGACAGAATATTATCAAAGTACGGCGTGATACAATTATCAACTGCTGATGCGGCTATAAAATTGTTTGCTGCGTAAATTAGACAGTCAAAATTCTCGCTGTCAAGACTTCTCGCAAGATCATTGCGCGTGCACATTTCCCTAAGACGACTTTCTATTGCTAAATGCAATGCTTTGCAGTATCTCCAAAATCCTTAAAACATATTTCAGTGAAGTTGCTACCGCCGAGTTCTGAGAAACACCAGATATGGTGGAGGAAATTTAATAACCATACTCAGGGGTGACATCAGTGCCGCCTTCTTCTTGCGGCCCCTTTTAACCACCTTCAGGACAAAATCCACGCCGTCTAACACCAGGCGGTTGAGAGCCTCTGCCGTTAGGGTCTCCCCTGCAGCCTGGGCTGACCACCACTCGCGGTCCTGACGGGCTATTTCGGTGACCTCTACGGCCGCGAGCGCTCTACTTTTAGCACGCTTCGCGGCGTCGGCCTCCACCCACGAGTGAGACGGTAACCCCTCCCGGCTCCTCAGTTGAGACCCCGGATGAGACCCCTGGGTCGCTCTCCCTGCCAATTCGGCCGCTTCACAGTGTGGTAAGATCCCAGTTTGTGTGTCATCGTGTTTTTATTGAATTAATCGATAGTCTACAATTCTGAGGATTAGAGTAAGACTCCGGGTTCGCCAAGACATGTACTTTTTTTTTTTAATGTCAAAGTTTCGGAATATACGACTTAGGAAAAACGAAAAAAAAAATCACTATAATTTAACGGAAGTACTTATTCCAGAATTTATTATTCTATGGAAGAAAGGTTATAATAGCCGACCGTTCTACCAATTCCTGTTGCTTTAGTATGAATGGGTCGAGAGATATGATCTTTTTTCTCATTTTTCGTTTTCATTTTTTTATTCATCTAAACCGCCGAAGTAGGTCGTCATTCCTACATCAAAAAATTGCTGATACTTTCTATTAAGTGTAGTATTAATTCCAAAACCAAACTCATTGGTCTCCAGGAGTTATTGGAAATTCTAAATTTTCCTTTGGGTTGTCACTTTCAAGAATTCGAAAACAAAAAAAAAACAACAAGTATATTCGAAAAAAAAAGGTCTTTTAAATACTTTCTAATAACTAATATGGAGTTGGCTATTCGAAAGGAAAATGTATAAGAATTTGTAAAATATATGGGCTAACCCAACTAAAATTCATCTTCATTGTTAGTTACAATTAATTCAACATGCGAATAATCATCGATGGCTAGATTTTCTTCATTAACAGGTCTCAACAAAGACAATGCGGCCGGTGGCAATGGGATTTTTTTAGCCTTATTTTTTCTCTCTAAGAGGTTATAATCAGAGATAATTGGATCCGATGAGACTAAAGCTCTGTGAAAAAGGTCAAACATAGTTGCTTCACGAGTTTTTTTTCTGGTATGGTGCTCTCTGTCAAACCTCCAAAATTTGTTGCGTGATTCAGCCGCTTGTTCAGAGAGCATGCCAATAGGTAAATTTGATTTTTCTATAATTTTCGACCCATGTACTAAAATTTTGTGAAGCGTGACAGTCATAGGATGCCATCCATACTTCGCAACATATTTGTATGCCAACTTTTTGCAAAAAAAAAAAACGAATTTTTCAGGGTTAATTGGCAGGTTGCTAGACTAAACTGTTAAAATAACAAATACTCCATCTAATAGCCACGAGTCAATGTTCAGAATGTTTGCAAAAGTTCCTCGGTTTCTATCAGAAAGAGCAGTGCGTGCAGTATTTCCGTCTTTAGTGGTCCCTGAAATTGGATGGACAACATCTACCAAAAGTCCCATTTCTTCTCTAATTTTTGCCTGGATTATTTTTTTACAGTTCTTGACTATTCGGCTCTCTTCAGACCTTTGAGGGATCCTCCATTTTTTAACCTCTACTTTATATCCCAGGTTTAATAAAAATTCTAAGACCCTTATCCAAGAATGAAGTGGACTTATGCCATGCACCAAACGTTCTTCTATGGCTGGTTTGGAGAATGCTAACTCTAAATCGTTGAATTGGGATGAGGTCAAATCGCAATATGGACAACGTAACTGAGATGGTGTACAAAGAATTGCATTCAGGACTTTCCCATCAATAGCTGCACAGTATAATTCATATTCAACCACTTTTATTGTATACCCTCTCGAGGTTTCAGTTATAATGGGGTTAAGATTTTGTACTTGATCCTGAATAGACTGTTTCTCCAAAGTAATTCATTCTTTCGTTTCTTTTTTATACTGCAAGTGTAACAGTAACGAAATGATGACGGTGCAGGATTTACCCAAATAACATCATTGCTGTCTTTAGTTACAAACTGCAATGGCGTAAATGTCGTCGCAAAAAGACTATTTTCGTCACCTTCTGCATCTGAGAATGACTGTTTATATAAAGATTGCCCAGTGCTTCCATCAAAGCCCCAGTTACCCCATAAAATGAAATCTACTGCTTGAATGCTTTTTTTGGTGCAATAGTTGATGAGGACTTCATCACATAATTTAATCACCTGAGTAAAAGTGTGGTTTATTAAACTTTGAAGAGGCACAGATGCTTCTCTTTCAGACACCTGAACCTGGTCAGGATAACAGGTTTTTTTAGCCTCTTGAATTTTATAATACGGGGGTATGCATCAAATCCCCGTCTTTTAAGATCTAATCGAATTGCATTCTTTGTTTCGACGAACATATTTCTGTCAGTTATCATAGCCAGAGCTTCGACAGGTATGTATGGTTCTGGAGAAATCTGAACTGTTTTCAGAATTTCTGTTGGAGCAGTCTCAGATTCTAGACATAGACATAATAGTGTCTCTAAATCTTTAGATGATGAATGAGGCAGATTTTGTCCTCCAATTTTAATAGATCGTACAAACGCTTGTATTTTCTGGACATTGGGTTCGTTGTCTAAGGCTTCCGAAAGTTTTCTCTTAGATCTATATTGTTGGCTTCTGCTTAAAGCCATAAACCTCTTGGATTTCGGAGAAAATAGAGATTCATTATTAGAAACTGTTGCTAATGAAGTTTCATCATTAACAGGGACTGATATCAAATGACCACTAACAAGAGTACCACTAAGCCAATCTCGTTTTTTTTTTAATAAAATAGGACTCATTAAACTTACAACGCTTAATCTTGACTCTTTGATAATAATCCTGAAAGTGCTTGTTTCAACTCCTCGTCAGTTTGTGAAAGTTGATATTCAGAGCCAATTAGTTTCCATTGTTGTTCCCACGAGTAGGGTCGATAGAAGGTCCACCCCCGGGTGACGCCCATTCCGGGGGTAAGGCTACATACTACGGAGGTCGCCACATATCCGTAGGGTTTAAACGACTTCGCTGTTGGGTTTTATAGAGTGTTCCTTCTCGCGGGCCGGCTAGTTAAGGCAAGTTCCCCGGCCGTAGTTCTGCACGACGTACCTCAGTCATGCCTTACTGAGGTTGTTGAAGTGCAGAGTACGGTTACGGTATAAAGGTTGACTGGCGCTCAGTCCCCTGAAATTGTTCCAACTCCAGGTGGAACAACCATTGATTTTGCTTTATAGAAAAAACTATACTTTAATAAATATAGTTACATATTGTATATAAATAATAATAAATATAAATAGTTAACGTAAATAATTTAAGCAGAGGCGCACTCTCATCGTATTTTTTATCAAAAATCAATACAATTGATATAAATACATGATGCAAATTGATTTAAAATAATTAGATAGGTATATAATTCATGTAGATAAATAAAACACAAAATACATTATTCTAAAAAATTGTTATAACACAAAAAGTATAATAAAGTTGATTTAAAAGAATTGTAAAATTAATAATGAAAAGAACCAAATTGCCTAAAAATAAAAAAAATAAAATGTCAAAATGTTAAATGTTGATTAATATACTTATGAGTAAGGATTTTCTTTTATATACTATCACTTAAGTCTTTTGGGTTAGAATTTATAGACGATTTCCAAAAAAGGTGTATCAATCAACATGATACCAATTTCTCCATTTGTTTTTTAATTTCCTTGATAAAATTACTCAATCTTTGCCATTTTAAGCCACAAAATAATGATATCTTGTTATGGTCGTGATAAGAAAGCTAAAACTTAATAAAAATAAACAAATTATGTTTTGGTTGAAGTGGCAGCCCTCAGTGCGGCTATTTCGGATATACTAAAATTTCCAATAACACCTGGAAACCAATGAGTTAGGTTTTGGAAATAATACTACACGTAAAAGAAAGTATCAGCATTTTTTTGATGTAGGAATGACGACCTACTACGGCGGTTTAAATGAAAAAAAAAATGAAAACGAAAAAAGAGGAAAAAAATCATATCTCTCGACCCATTCATACTAAAGCAACAGGAATTGGTAGAACGGTCGGCTATTATACCTTTTTTTCGATAGAATAAATAAATTCTCGAATAAGTACTTCCGTTATATTAAAAAAAAAAATTTTTTTAGTTTTTCATAAGGCGGATATTCCGAAACTTTGACACAAAAAAAAAAAAAAGTACAAGTCTTGGCGAACCCGGAGTTTTACTCCAATCCTCAGAATTGTAGACTCTATCGATTAATTCAATAAAAACATGATGACACAAAAACCGGGATCTTACCACACTGTGCACTTGAACCAACTTCGAAGGTCGCACCCTCATCGCGCGACCTCGGCTTCTCCTCGCCGTCGGTATTTTAGCAGTCGACAGGTTCTCCTCGCTGCGCAAACGCTTTCCCCAAAATTTGGAACGCCCGCGTGAGTCCCTGGTCGGACATGCTTAGGTCCCCTGAGAAACAGGTACCTCTTCGGCACTTGTTGCCGCAAGCGGTACCTCCGCCAATAAATTTGGCACGTTTTTGCTATTATTATATATTTCTTTTTCCATTTTATTCCCACGAGTAGTGAGGAAATAAATGTCCGCCTAGGCAGAACTTCTTGCACTAGCTTTTAAGGCCCAGAAAAGATGTCTCCGATCATTGTTAAAACTTAAATCGACAGACAGTTGCGCGCCTTATTTTAAGTTACATAAAATCTTGACACTTCCGTGTATCTATATTTTTGAAGTAGCTATGTTTGTCAATCAAAATCCATCTCATTTTGAGCGCCTGGCTGTTGTATTCCCAAGGAATAGGCGTGACAACAGCAAATTATGTCAAGTATCATGTCGAACCACTTTGATGCGTAAGAGCGTTTCTTGCATGGCCCCCATTATCTACAATAAATTACCGAGTAGTTGGAAAGCTTTAAATATAGCACAATTTAAGAGTAGATTGCGGAAATTTTTGGTAGACAAAACGTACTACAGTGTAACTGAGTTCCTATCGGAGAAAAATATCTGTTAATTAGTGAAATCTTGATATAAAAAAATAAAAAAAAAATATGACATTTTTGGTTTTTGACATTTTGATCTTTGACATTTTGATTTCTGACATTTTGATTTTGGAATTGTAATAATAATGATATTGGTAATAATAATGACATGTTAAATGATGTAATGACGATGGTATTATATTTGTAATAGTACCTAATGACATGATATTTAATCTTATGATACTAATTTATATTTTTCTTTTAATACAAACATATATTTTTAATTAAGTTGATGATTTAAGAATTTTATAATGATAATTTATAAATTGATAATTGTAATAATAGTGATATAAATAATTTCAAATGTTTACATGCCGATTGGTAAAATGTGGCTGAGCTAAATGTAATCTTAAGAACTATTATGTATTACCCATATTTGCAAAATAAAATTCTATCCTATTCTATTCTAGGTAAGCCTTTATATTATTATACAGAAAGTTATACTTTACCTACATTAATTAAATTTAATGCAATAAGTAAGACTGGTTTCACAGCAGTCCGGGAGACCCGTACGGGTGAGGCGCTAGAACATTGTTTCACAACGACGCGGATTGGTCATTGGTCCTGAGCGGGTCGTCCAGATATCTGTGAAACCAGCCTAAATAATTCTATTGCGTCTGGTTTTTTTTTTCAAAAACCGATATCAATGAAATCCAATATCGGTTTTTCAATATCGGAGTTTTGGTCCGATACACGGTGGATCGAAAATCGGCTGTAGAAGACATAGAATCTCGATGTCTTAAATGTTATTTTTCTTGCTGGAAATGACTTCTGCCGATCATTACTGTTCTATAAAATGTCATATGAAGTAATTGTGTGCACAAATGGAAGAGTTATAATTTTTATAAGAAAAAAATGTATGGAGCTGACATGAAAAATGAGGATATCTCTGGAATCGCAAGGTTCGCCGTTATATCCTTGCACACTGTTATAGTACTATTTATTTGTGAATTTTTGACATACTTAATATCGCGGCATCACTTGCGATTTTTTTTTTTAAATCGTCAAAATTAAAAAAAAAAAAAAGAAAAGTATATGATACATTTTAATGCTTAAATATGGCTATACCAAGTGTAATTTACAATATTTTTTATGCTTAGATCAAAACATTCTAAGAAATCAAAAAGTCGTATTACATACTTTGTGATTTTCATTTGAAATGACATGGTAATTATGAATTACGTAATACGTAATCTTGTCTAATGCCTCAAGTCCACATTAGCTAATGATTAATAAAACTTAATACCTATATACCTGTTAAAAGGATACGTACCATAATGAGGGTAATTAGATAAACGTGATCATTAGTCAATAACAATAAATGGTAAACTATTGTATGATTAAAAATAAAAGCAAAATATTTAAAAAAAATATTAACTTAACCTAACCTAACATAAACAATAAAAGTTAACTTATTTTATACTTCGTCACCATCAGAATCCACTTCAGAATCAGGCTCTACAATAGATATAACTTCTAAGAACTCTGTCGGAGCTTCCTGATCCTGAAGTTTCAGTAGTTCTACTGTTTCCTTAAAGTATGTCTGCCTCTTGTGGGCATCTAATTTTGGCCTTGTGGAAGAAATTAGAGGATCAGAAAAGACAATAAGCATATTGAGGATATCCTCGTTTGATGCTTGTCTACTCTTTTTCCTCGAATGGTGTTCTCTGAATGAAATGCATTTTCTGCAATTATGTCCCCTCCGTGAATCAACAATTTGTGGACGGTTGATGACATATAGTACCAATCATACAGTTCCACGTATTTTTCAGCGGTTGTTCTAGCGTATTCTTTAAATTTCGGCACGTCTACAATCTCTCCAGATGTGATAGCTTGCAGAATCACAGCAAATCTGCGTATTAGGTCTTCATCTAATCCAGTGATCGTTGCAGTTTTATCAGGAAATTCAAAAAACCGCCTTGCTGTGTTCCCGTCGATAGTTGTGCCTGATCCTTGCTTAACGATGTCAATCAAAAGGTTGAGATCATCTTTGAATCGATCTTGAATGAGTTTTTTTCGTGAATGCAATAACTTTTGATGACCTTCTCCTCTTGCAGACCACTTTTTGAAGTCGAGACGATACGCTATGTGTAGAAGACATTCCATCACATTAATGCGGGCATGAAGTGATGATAATCCGAACTCATACACACCAGAAGAAATGGTTTTTGACGCAATGACATCTAACTTATTCATTTCTGTAGGCTTAGCCAAACACAGGTAGCAGGCCGCATTTGACTTAGCTTCAGACAGATATGTAAAAAATTTGCCGTCAATCATCGTCATCATTAATTTGTAACTAATTTCATGTCCTTGACATTTTGAGGGAACGAGAGTTTCAATTTCGTTAGCCATTGCAGTTTTTTCATTTATGACAACGTCTTTGGTTTCTTTCAGAAAACTAAACTGGACTGGACGGCAATACATAGTTGAGCAGAGTTTTGGATTCACCCATACGGTATCACCGTCACCTGTCAACTTTAATGGAACCAAAGAGGTCATAAATATGCTGGAATCATCTTGACCACTCTCTATGTTTTGCTTATATCTACTTTGGTTAGATGCACCGTCAAATCCCCACTTTGATATTAATATCAATTGTTTATCTTGTATCGCATCAGGACTACGAATAGTTTCAAAAATTCTGTTCACTGTTAAATCTAGTAACGCTTGTAGTGCAATCTTAGCAGATGAATCCGTTACAGTCACAAATGTCTTCGGAGGGTAGCACTGTAGCTTAGCTTTTTACACTTTATAGTAAGACGGATATATCTCCTTTGAACCTTCTCGAATAGTCGTTTCCCTTAATGGGATATATTGCCATTTCGATAGTTTTAATGAAAGTAGCAAACCCAGTGCTTTTTCTGATGAAAATATTGTTGAAGGAGCTGGTTTGTTCAACATTTCCTTGATTTTTGCTGCTGCTTCTGGATTTTGGAACATATGTTCAATAACAGATGCAATATCCTCACGACCATCTCCTTTCAAAAGTGCTGCAGCTGAATAAGCTACTTCATTAGGGTCATCGCCTAAATATTCATCAGATCGTCTCTTCTTCTGCTTGTTACTTAGATCTTCAAACGGCTTTCGAGATCTTTTTGTCATCGTTGAAGTTGATTTCATTGTTGAAGTTGATGGTACAGGTTCAGGTACAGGTTCAGTAGAAATATTTTCACTTGTTGATTCTTGAATGAGCAAATTGGCTTGCACGCAGTTTGGCCAGTCAATATTTGCCTTAAGCCAATTACTGTAATCACGTCTAAAAACTTCACTTTTCCTGTGGGATCGTAACCATCTCTTTTGAACTGCCCGTGTAAATCTTCGACAAAATTCGTTCACGGTAACACTGTCTTCATCTGAAAGGCTAGAGCCCAGTCGAATAACAAGTGTGTTGAACAATATTTAGTGATCGAAAGACGAAGCATCCTGATTGCTCAGAATAACAAACAAATCCAAATTTGTAATAATGCTTTCCATTATTCACGATCACTGAGTAAAAAGACACGGTAGGATAAATGTTAGTATTAGAAATTCTCTAAATGAACTGAAGTTGTGAATCCAATGTTTGACTATTTATTGTTATTGACTAATGATGGTATCACATTTATCTAATTACTTTCATTAAGTTAATCCTGCACTAATTGCTAAATTAGCGAGTACCCCAAATTATTTTGGTACGTATCCTTTTAACAGGTATATAGGTATTAAGTTTTATTAATCATTAGCTAATGTGGACTTGAGGCATTAGACAAGATTACGTATTACGTAATTCATAATTACCATGTCATTTCAAATGAAAATCACAAAGTATGTAATACGACTTTGTGATTTCTTAGAATGTTTTGGTCTAAGCATAAAAAATATTGTAAATTACACTTGGTATAGCCATATTTAAGCATTAAAATGTATCATATACTTTTCTTTTTTTTTTTTTAATTTTGACGATTTAAAAAAAAAAATCGCAAGTGATGCCGCGATATTAAGTATGTCAAAAATTCACAAATAAATAGTACTATAACAGTGTGCAAGGATATAACGGCCAACCTTGCGATTCCAGAGATATCCTCATTTTTCATGTCAGCTCCATACATTTTTTTCTTGTAAAAATTATAACTCTTTCATTTGTGCACACAATTACTTCATATGACATTTTATAGAACAGTAATGATCGGCAGAAGTCATTTCCAGCAAAAAAAATAACATTTAAGACATCGAGATCCTATGTCTTCTACAGCCGATTTTCGATCCACCGTGCGATAGTCCGGTTTTTTTATATTATCGAAAACCGGTATCCATGCTCCGAGACGGATAATGTTAGGAGGACGGTCCTATTCCATCCCGACATTTTCATGGCATGGTTTATGTTATGAGTTTGCAGAACAGCTGTTGACTATTTGGAACTACGAGTATGTTGTCTCTTCTCTGTTTTCATGCAGCACTCGTCCCGATGTAGGCGCAACACGCGATATCTAATTACAGAAATATGTATAATCGTTCATCATAATCATCCGCCAGTGATCGTTATTGATCATCTGTCACTCCTAATAACCATAATTAATGCGCACATTTAATAATGGGTTTCTCACCGCGCCGCCGCCGGCCGGCGCACGGGAATGCGTATTTTATTTAATTCCTATGAGTTTTTCTCCTCAACGGTTAAGATATAGCTGATTTCCGTTAACGTTTAGTCTCAACAAAAATTACTACAGTTAATATGGCACAAATGCTAGGTGTATGGTATTTTTGCCGCATGAATGCGTGCAGTCGTCCGTCTGCAACGCCCCTTGGTCGCAGCGGTCGTCGACCCGCGACACGTCGCACCGCACCGACGCCGCGCCTCTACTGCATCTGCGCGAATAATCAAGCTTTGCTTTTATTTCACTCACGAATGTATTTGACAATGTTTTGTTCCAATGTTATTCGATCACTGTAGTTATAATGTGGAACGAAGGACGACATAACACGCGTTTGTTTCGATAGCGTCGGGTTACAGTTTTTAATACATTTTATATCGGGGATTTACATTACTGAGTAATGCGGATTTATACCGAGGTCGTTCTTTGTTATGCTATGTAATACAAAATATGTAAATTGCTTTCATCCGTGCATTTCTTGCATTTTACCAGCTATTTACTAAAATTATTATTGCTTGCATTGAAACACAATGCAAAACAACTCTTGCTCCGGTTTAAATAGTAAACAAAGTATTTATTTTATCAATCTGTAGAACTTCTATTACCCGATTACGGCGAAGCAAAAAAGGAGGGCTATGTGTTTGACTACACCTATGTACCTATGTATGTCCATCCCTACGTTCCATCGTAACTACTAAACGGCTGAACCGATTTTGATGAATGATATGTACGATATCGTTAAATTCGTCTTTATCGCGCTAGTATTAATCCTATATTAAAATTATAAAAAAACAATTTCATGCAGTCGCAGGCATCTTTTTAAATTTAACAAGACCCTCTGACCTAGTGAGTGAATAAAAAGGGTTCCCTCTCTTTGTCAAAATCTTGATACTCCGAAACTAATTTGGCATAACACACTTGGCATAATCTTCTTTACACGAATATTTTTATGGCGTTAAAATCAATATTTCAGGACATGTTGCCCCCTTGTCGCTACGACACTTTGTGCTAGCGACCGTTTTCAGGGGCCCATTATTGAGTGTGCAAGACACCCCCTGCCATTTTATCCGTGTACATATAAACATTGATCAGGCAGGGCCTACAGTCCTTCCATAGTTCCAGGTAACCAGTTCACTTTAGCCACCCAAACCTATAGTCCAATATCTTTGTTTCCTTGTTCTGCAATAGTCCTACATTAACCGGGGGTTGTCCTTGGATGCACTTGTATAGTGTATACAGGGATAACCGTCGGATGGTGCCACATTCCGTTTAAAATAGTCTAAGGGGCCTCTGCGGGTTGGCTTTGGCCCCTCGTATGCCTTCCAAAGGTCCGGGACCCCAGGGTCCCGAGAAACGTCAAAGACTTAAATAATAGTAATGTAGTAATACTCGCTGACTAAACAGATAAATAAAATTGTCATTGCTGCCGGGTGAACGTTGTGTTGCTGTGTGGAACACTGTTTAATTTATGAGGTCCCCCCGACTGCAATGACAATTTTATTTGTCTGCTTAGTCAGCGAGTAAATAGTGACCTTTCGCTTTGTATATACTGATTAACGAATACAACTTGTTTAACTATACACCAATCATTGACCTAGTCGTCGACACGACACATCATTCGCTATTTTCAGTCGGCGCTACAATGATTTGTCATTTAGCTTGCTGAGTCTGTCAGAACCGGTGCGTGTGTTACTATTTCGTGTAGTAACGGTAACGTCTTCTAATACGAATGACATTGATCCAGTTCTCCGCGTATTATTATCGTAATGGAACTTTTTATGGGACATAGTTCCATGACTATATGAACGTGGGTGTGGCACGAATTCGCACATTCTCATAGAAGAGTGGTGTGGTAGGTGTTTGTTAAAAATGTTCAACTATACGGTGTGACACAATTCTTTCGTTCATTTCATTTAGCCGGATGTCCGTAAATAATAACGTAAACGATTCTCTCGTATTAAATCCACGATTGAAACTGTTGTGCCTGTGTATAGCATATCGTTTCCGTTTTACGTAATGTGATTTTAGTAATCAAACCATAAACTGACCGATGTAGTGTAATTTACTTGAATTCGGAACACATGTGCTGCAGCCACCAGCATCATCGTTTCCTGAATATTTATTTTTATGTAAATTTATTAATTCTTTCACATACTAATTGGTCTCAAATTCTCGAAATATGCTTCGCATGCTGAAGACAGGTCATCTTCAGCACGCGTAGCATGACCACCATAGAAACGGGTTTTGTCGAAGGAAGAATAGATGCAGATGCGTCTACTTATCTTTCTATAGCATTAACGAGCGTCTTCATAACATATAAACATTATTTTAATTTAATGAACAGTTGCGTAAGATAACACTGTTTATAACAAAACATTAAGGTCAGTTAAATGAATCGGAGGTCAACCACTACGGATAACTTTAACAGTAAATAAAAAATAATTTCTTGAAGTCCCTGTGACATAATGTGTATGAACAGAAGGTCCAACCTCACTCAAGTGAATGAATACCGATATTTTTAGACAGTTGGACTAACAAGGCTTCGGCGAAGGCTCTGTGCAGTTAGGATTACAATATGTAAGCGTGTCAAACAATTTAAGTCAGTGAGTAGACGTCATACATGAACTCAGATGAAGAAGGACCGTGTGTAGTTTCCTAAATCGTACAGCAGCGTACAGCAGCTGCTACACGCCTTGTTCTACTGACCATAGTCCGTAGCAGTGGGTGTTTTGTACCGCGCTCCCGAGCGGCGGCGGCGCTACGGAGTGAGACCTATGCTGCGTGTGTGAAGTAGTGACACCGGTGACGTGATTGCCCTTGGCATTATTAGCAACCACGCTATCAGCCGCGGTGACATCACCGCACCGACCGCCGCGCGCCGCTCAGCACTTGTACACGTCACCTATCACCTTCTAGCGGGTCGAACTAAAGCGATGTACAACTATGTACTAATTAACTTTAGGTTTACTATGCTCCCATAACTGAATATTGAAAATTCCCAAGTTCTGTTTATTGACTAAGCGAGCGAAGTCAAAGTCAAATCATTTATTTCAAATAGGCCCATGTATGGCACTTTTGAACGTCAAAATTTACAAAATAATATAATTGATTCTAGTCGTCCCTTCCAAAAGGTAGTTTTCGTATGGAGAAGAATGGGCAAGAAACTCCACCGTTACTCTTTTAAAATGTTTTACAATAGTTTGTATAAGTACGTACATTAGTTAAATAATTATATGTAAAGACGATGCACCTAGATTAAAATTACTATACCACAATAGGTACAAAGAATTAAAAATGAAGCAATATATACATGGTGCTCACATATTTACAAACATTGTAAAAGTAGACGATTTTCCTAATATGTTGCTTTAGGCCATAAAGTTTAAATAGTTTTTCCCTGCTTTTACGAATATCTGGAATCGCCCAATCACTAAATAAGAACTTTGTGTAAATACTTTTAGTCTTTAGTGGAAAAGTGTCATTAAGTGTCCCGAAGCGGCTCTGCTTCAAGTCTAGCAAAATTTCCTTTCGTGTGTCAGTTTGTAGGTACTCCTGTACAGGTCGTATTTTAAAACCGATTTGGATGAAACTTGGTATACAGGTTTAACGTCTTGATAGTTTTTTTTTTGTCGTCGGGGATTTTTGATTGGATTGGCTTTGGTACTTCTTCCAAAAAGGGGCTAAATGGAGAGGAGGGAGGAGGGATTTCGAGGATTCATTTTTTATTTATTTGAAAGGTATAACATAACTTCTAAGTTTGACTCATAAAAATTTGGTTAAGATAAATTGCTCGCTTTTAGATTTCTACTAGTGGAATGAGCCCCTTAACTACTAGGTAGGCAATAGACGTAGAAATATTTAGTAACCTATTCCGCTTAACTATTCCTAAAGAGTCATAAAAAACCCTGTAAGATAACGACACGTGTTTCACCTTAACGATGCATCCTCAGGATAACGATTGACTTGTCGCGAACCCGAACACGGCGTGTTGCCACGCCGAGTGTTGGATGCAGAGGTACTTACAGGGTTCTAGGTAGGTAACTAGAGAATTTTCTAAAACGTTTTACAACAAGGTCACTAGATGGTGCTACTGTGCACCGCTAGATCGCGCTGTCATTGGAGCAAGCCAAATTGTTAGGTCTCGTCGAACATTTTGTGTGACTGAGTGTTAGGTGTAAAGTAACTTCAAAATAGTTAATTGATTCAGGCGTGACCTTGCGGAAATCCATTATAAAATGATGATGTGGATATAATTAAGTAACCTTTTCCGCTTAGCTATTTCTAAAGAGTCTTGAAAAGACCCTGGAAGAAATCGACACGTGTTTCACATCTCAACGAGGCATCCTCAGGATGACGATTAACTTGTCGTGAACTCGAACACGGCGTGTTGCCACACCAAGCACCGAGCGCAGAATGAGCTTTATCGCCCGTCCAACCCACTTATATACTGCTCGCCCCACCTCGGCTCGGACCGTTATCAGCGCGATAAGGGGCGAACAATCGCAGTAAAGGTGACCTTGGCATACTCGTATTTAATTCGTACAACAGTGTATCGTTTCCTGTATTATTTTTCATTATTTCTAAGCTCTCTAGTACTGACATTCTGAAACCTTTATCACATGTGTGTAAAATTTCGAAAGTGTTATTATTATTTAACGAATGACCTGTATCTATTAAGTGTTGAGCAAAATGTGATTTTTCAGGATTACTGTTCCGGAACGCAGCAATATGTTCCTTATATCTTGTCTGAAAATTACGACCGGTTTGACCTATGTAAATACAATCATCGCAATGTAACTTGTTAACACCTGATTTTTTATGGTTTTCTAATCGATCTTTTCCGTTTCAAATCTGTTTTAATGAATTATTTGTTTTAAATGCTACCTTTAATCCATTTCGAAACAAAGTTTTTGAAAAGTTTTGAGTTTTGGAAAAGGTTACTAAATATATTCATATCTTCATTTTTTAACTTCAAAAGTAGTCTCGTGTTTAACAGATAGTAGTTGGTTAGTTGTGGGTTAGTTTATTCCTGTTTAATTATCGTCTTGCCACCATAAATTATACTTTTTAGTAACCGACGGCCGCAGTCGGGTTTTTTTCTTAAGTCTGATAGGTATATTAATTATGGGATATTAAACTGACATGGTTATTGTAACTACTAAAGTTACTTAAAATGGGATATTTACCATGTTTCTAAAAACATGGTATATATTCTGCTCTAAATAACTTCAGTGGTATATTAATTGTTGCAAAAAAAGTATGTGCTCGCGAGGTCTACTGTTCGCAGAATTACTAGTATGATAGGCAGCTAAATACCTATCAGACATGTAAAATCACTGCATTTTTTCAATAAATACATAATTTATATTTGGAGGCAGACCTTGTCACTGTTTATTACCATGAGATTAAAATCTGTGACCGCACATTTACTTTCTGCAGAGATAAGATTTATGTGAATAGACGGCAGCTCAAGGCAGCGGCAGCGGTTTCGAAACGTCCGAATCGTGCGGGCCGGCTACCGGCTAGCTTTAGTGACAAGTAAAGTCCATGCACGTTAAGGTGGATCCAGACTTGGCGAGGCATGCGCTCCGCACGGCGCACAACGCATGCCTCGCAAGGTGTGTACCTTTATATTCGTGGCGAGGCATGAGCTACGCACGTGCGAGGGCGAGCAAACGTATGTCGGCAAATGCTTCAAGATCAAAGTGCCTCAGTGCGAGCATTACATTAGTTGTGGACGTAGCCACGCATGCACGTTCGAGGCGTGCGCCGCGTACAATATCAACGCACGCTTCGACTGCGAAAATGAAACTGCGTTTGTTCGGGCCAAACAGCGCGCAGCGCATGCTTGGCCTTGCTTTTACTTTCTCGACTTTTTTCCCTTAAGATCTAAGATCTAAGATCCTAGAAGAGAATTATTTATTTTTTTTCAACTCAGCGACGGTTACATTTACTTCGTTCGCGATTATACGCCATGCGTCTTCTCTTTTATTTTTATTAAAATAATGATTATGTTTAGGATCCCATAATAATCGATTATTTTCGTATAATACAACTGCTTTTCTTAAAATTTATTTGTCGTTCATAATGCGCGCGTACATCCGCAGCGAGGCGGACACAACCGTCCAAACGCAACGCACTGCTCGCAATGAGCCGGCCGCCGCCGCCGCACACGCGCTGTGCGCCGTGCTAGTATATTATCTGTGGCCGTGCGGAGCGCATGCCTCGCCAAGTCTGCGCGCCTACTTGCCACGCAACAAACATGATCGAGGCGTTTGCTTCGCACGCGATGGCTCGACCCGAGTATATGTTGGTATAATTTGTCAACACGCACGCCTCAAGAAGAGGCATGCGTTGTGTGCCGTGCGGAGCGCATGCCTCGCCAAGTCTGGATCCACCTTTACTTGCACGTCGCGCAGTCAAAGGTCGCGTTTGACACCGGCTATTTTTAGCATCGCACGCTACATCAGCTACTTCGAGTACTGCCCAGTTTTGAAATAAATCTACATAGGTACTTAGTAATAATTTGTAGTAAAATGAGAATGAAGATAAGAAAGCCCGTATTGAGGACCCCAATTCTCAACATCGATCTGTATGTCCATTACCATTACCTACAACTTGTCTCTTCCTATTTATATGTTTAAGCAAAATAAATAAATATATTTTTCATAGACTCCGTATAACTTAATAACGTCTTACACCAAAGCGATTCCGCTAATACATTAGCATTTATATTATAGCCGAGAACTGATATAATATTAAAATAGTATTTTTTATGACTATCATCCAATCATCACGACCGAAACAGCAATTGATTGTAAGTCGTGATGGCGCACTTTTATCCTCGCACACAAGTAGCAAATACCTTGAATGAAACTGGATAGAATTTTTGCACGAGCCGTGGTGCGATGGGCAAATATCAGCAAGTGATCAAAACGAACCATTTAACAGTTCGCACGATACATTATTATGTATCAGCTCAGCTATCTATACATAATAGTGTATCCGTGCGCAGTCTATTTCCGATCACCGTTACGGCGAGAGCGTGCTCCACCGCTACGCTATTGTATAGCCAGACGTGTCGTGTCGCGTGTCGTGTGTTACATTCAGACTCATGTCTGCAGTGTTTATTTTTACAAAATCCAAAATTATTAAAAACGCCAATGGCATTTATACGCCTGAACAAATTGGCAGGTCAATGAGAATCTTGCCATTTTTTCACGATAGGTCGACACGGCCATTGAGAGCAATCAATTCCATACATACAAAATGTATGGAATTGACTGACCTATCATTGAGTAAATTTTTAACTTTCTTTCAATATGCCTGAGTGTACTGTACCGTACCAGGATCTACTAACCCCGGTGTTCACTTATTTCCCAAAAATACTACTTACTTACGTAAAAAAAGTGGGAAACTAAAACAGTAAAACTAAATGTAAATGAATAATATGTTGTTTGGTACTCTTCGGCAATATGGTGGAGCTATTAATGTCTTGATAAAGTTCTACTGTAGGATCGTCAATTGCTTGGCTTTCAGAAGCTTGAGGGCTTTGATTGCCAAAATTAAAATTTCGGTCATAGGTAATCAATCATAAGCTAACGTAAATAAATAAATAAAGAATACCATTTATAATATTAAAGTAATGTTCTCTCAATTTTCGTAAATTTTTCTAACATGAGTCAGCTAAGAATTAACACGTTACAGCTAAAAAAAGATCCAAATCTAGAGCCTAGCACTGATGAAAACTATTTTATTAGACAAAAGTCTACTTCTCAATAAGATCTGCTTTCTTTTTGTCGTCGTTCGTCTTTCAATTCTTTAACCTTCCACCAGGTACAATACATAATGTGTTATCAATAACGATGGTGGACCGGTTTCAACACAAAAAATAGCAAAAAACACTGATATAAACAAATCGAAAACGATTTGATAGCAACCATCCCTCCGCTGGCGACATCTGCGCTGAGCTTTGCGTGTCAATCTGATTTTACAGCTTGGCAAAAAAGAGTTTGGAAAAATTAGGACGCCGCTATCACACTTAGGTCACTTCGAATGGGAAAATAATTTAAACAAATTGTTAAAGACGCTGCCTTTGGGTGACTCAAAACCTACTAGCACTTTTCGCAAAGTGCTAGTGTCTATTAGTGCTATCATCATAGTTCTGCATTACTTAAGTGACATATTTAGTTCCAAATGTCACCAAATGTCAGACTCTTTTATGTCGACCTGTAGTTAGATACATGCATGTCAGACAGCAATCACTTCTTCAAAGAAAGGACTGAATACTGATGTTCTGCCGCGACTCGTTGAAATCCTTGCAAATGGCAAGGACTATGTCGAGTGACGAGTTTTATGAAATATCACGGCAGGTGTTGATTTCACTGATATAATCTAACCTGCGCTGACTTAGGTTTTCCCCGGGCTTTACCGCTCCTTCGCGATACACATTAGTGTATCGTGCTGCCTTATCTCAGGTCTCGTTTGAGTTCTCAGAAGCTACAAAAATAAGATCTGAGATTCAGGATACGATAATAAAGTGTCGGAAATTTATTATAGCTAGTCTAGTTGTTATACTTCATTAATCCAGATGTGACAAAGTGTTACTGCTCATCATGTGATCATGTCCCAGATACTGGATGTTTCCTCCGAGTATTCTTCAAAATACGCCTGAATTGTACAGATGAGATCGCTATACAATTTTATCGTTCAGGTGAATTTTGATACTTTTCCATCTCCTCGCAAACCTACTGGTATGTTAGTAGAGCTAGGAGTGGTGTGCGCGGACGCGAATCGTTATGCTAAGCTTTACTCCAAGCTTGGCAAAACGATTGTCGAGCTCGAGCCATCGGTTCGCACTATCTGATGCCTCTTACTGTTCTCTTGCCAGTCAATGGTAGTATGTTTCCCTTGAAACAAATTCTAATTACATTTGGGACTGATTTGGGAGTGAGCTCGTAAACTACGACGATTGAACATTATGACAATGTCCAGAATATTGAAAGGCATTTAACCGGCAATACTATCGTATGTTGTCGTAAATCGATGTGTTTTTATTTAAATCATGACTACGGCTTTCCTGTGGGCGCCTTAAACTACTACACTTAAAACCTCCAGCTAGGGGTAATTCAACTATGCTAATTAAAACTAGGTGAACGCTCGCCAAGGGCACCCCCTGTGGGGTACAATCCTGTGGGGCTTAGGGCGTCAACCGGAGGGAGGACATCAAGGATGGGACGGGCTGGATCAAAGTTTTGATCATGATTATTAATCGGGGAGTTTAAAGCCTCTTTATCGAGCAAGGGTCGGGGGGAGTATCATTTACCCGGGGACGCGGTCGCGATCGCAAAGGACCTCGGCGGCGAGGTCGGAATGAAAATCGGAGTGATTGGCCAGTTTAATGTTCCCACTGTGCGGGACGGCGCGGCGATCAATGGCCCGTGGCTTCTTTTGTCCTTTTGTTGTCATCGCCGCTAACTACACGCACCGACGTGCTCACTGTACTAGCTCCAAGTTCAGCGGAGCTAGTCGACAACCCGAGGTCTAGGCACCGCATAGAAATTGCTTTCGGACCCGAAAGGGTCGTTATATAGAGAGGAAAACACGCTGAGCTTTTAAAGTTACGAAGATAATATTGAACTGAAATTTTGAAAACCCCGGGCTCCGTGCCAAGCTAACTTTCGGACTTGGCAGTAAGGTCGAAGTGTGCAACTCTTATCGTGGTCATGTTTCAGCTGTTACTTGATTCGTAGCATTCAAATTAAGATGTATAATCATTTTGTGGTTTTCCTTGAGTATTACGTACCTACCTATATTTCCCTAATTTATTCGTTCTCGTCATTTTCCTGTTGCCGGTTGTTCGGTTATGTATGACGTCGTTTTCCGCACAGCAAGACATTTCTTTTGTTTCCAGGGTTCCTTGCCTCAAAAGGAAAAAACGGAACCCTTAAAGGATCACTTCATTGTCCCGTATGTCCGTCAGTCTGTCTGTCAGTCTGTCAAGACCCATTTTCTCAGGAACGCTGGGAGGTATCAAGTTGAAATGAATATCAAATCTTTAATTATATCTATTTATGTGCCTTGGAGCTCTAAAAAAAATCAAGCTTCATAGTTAACGCAATAAAAAAATACGGCCAAAAAAGTAATTTATGTGTGCTGCGTGTCGCGGGTTCGATTCCAGCACGGAACAAATATTTGTCTAAATTTTGGATATGGCTATTTGTGTATGTGAGTTTAAATGTTTTTAAACGCACCCACAATACAGGAGAAATTCCTAGTGTGGGGCAAACAAAATTTTTTTTATGGTCGTAAATAATTCAAAACGTATGTACATGTATGGGAAAACATGTTTTTCCAACTACAAAGTTAAGTTTGTTTTTGGGATAAATTCATCCCAACTACGGAATCCTTCTTCTTCGTGCGTGGTCCGACTAGGTCCGACACGCACTTGACCGGTTTTTTTAATTAATAACTCGTGTGTTTGTTACTTCATGTTCTGCCATTTGTCTTGAGATAACGATACTGTTAACCTCGACCTTAGCGAGTCTAAACAAGGTCGGTGAGTTAATGTTTTGCTAACGTATCACAATCGCGACAGGAGTATTGTTTACATATACAGCGCGCCGCTCATCGTGCTGCTAATTCTAGCGGAGTGTGGTAATGAATGAAACAAGTGTGCCGACTGTTGCGCAACAACGCCACACACGCTGTTTGGCAACAAAAGCGGATGACGTCATTGCTCACAATACATTGTTGTCATCAGTGTATGTTAATTAAGCATGCGCTGAAGCATAACGTTTACTGTTCTGCGAACAGTAATCATGGATGCTTTTACGGGGATTTTCTATAAAGAGATGGTTTATAGGTTTATATTTTTCTACGAAATGTCTTTAGAATTCATGGGCATTCGTAGTTAATGTGAAACTATAATTTATTGACCGAGCGAGCGAAGCGTCTCTAAATCAAGTTTGGCAAATTTTGCTTTCCTGTGTCAGTTTGTACGTACTCCTCTACAGGTCGTATTTTACAACCGATCTGAACGAAATTTGGTGTACAGATTTGACGATTTTTTTGTAATTTTTAATCGCCGGGGATTTTTTATTGGAGGGGTACTTCCTTAAAAATGGGACAAAATTTCATAAAGCGGAGATAGATAGCCAGTAGCCCCCCTGCTACTGGCTATCTCCGCCTTATGAGATAGATAGCCAGTAGCCCCCCTGCTACTGGCTATCTCCGCCTTATGAGATAGATAGCCAGTAGCCCCCCTGCTACTGGCTATCTCCGCCTTATGAGATAGATAGCCAGTAGCCCCCCTGCTACTGGCTATCTCCGCCTTATGAGATAGATAGCCAGTACCCCCCCTGCTACTGGCTATCTTCGCCTTATGAGATAGATAGCCAGTAGCCCCTCTGCTGCTGGCTATCTTCGCCTTATGAGATAGATAGCCAGTAGCCCCCCTGGCTACTGGCTATCTCCGCCTTATGAAATTCCATTTCGATGGTTCTTTCTTTAGCAGAATAGCTTCTCAAAATACAGTAAATTACTCACTATTTATTAAAACCTATTAGTACTTCATTTTTCTAGCTGGCCTACAAACTTTTACTCATATTTTTTCTGGTTTTAGGATTCTGTAGTCAACAAGGAACCGATATACACACACCGGTACATTTAGCGGAACATAAAAAAGACCAACATTTTTAAAAATACTGTTTAATTTTAAAATCTAGTACATATACTTCTTTTCTTATTTAAAATGACACCTTTTCAAATTTAAATGAGATCACATTTTAATATTAATTTTGAGAAAAATCCTTTTTTGTGAAAAACTAACTTTCTTGATATTTTAAGGGAACCAAAAAAAGTTAATTAAAAAACAATTTTTACAGTATCAACAATTTAAATTAACATCGCGTGTTTCCGCCATGTGCTCTTATTGAAGTTTCCATCCGCCATGCTGAGAATGATGTTATCTATTGTTTCCTGTTATAGTCTCTGCCATTCCTCAACGACGGCGCTTCGCAGTTCATCCTCATTGACAGGAGCTGGGATTCTGGATTTTACTCTTCGTTTCCAGCAGGTCTCAGACGTGTTCCATCGGATTCATATTGCGGTGATCTCGCTGGCCACTCCATAACTGTGATATTCACATTATTAAGATATGCTTGAGTTGAACGAGCAGTATGCGGCCGAGCATTATCTTGCATCAAAACGAAGTCATCACCGATAATGGGGGCAAACGGTATCAAATTTTCTTATAAAATTTCTCTTACATAACGAGCTGCAGTCAGACTTCCTCCATCGATCACCACCAGGTCTGTACGAGCTGCCAAACATATCCCCCCAAACTATTATTGATCCTCCACCATATGCCACTGTAGTTTCAAAACTTGTGTGATAATATCCTTCTCCTTTGCGTCTATATATTCTTTGCCTTCTGTCAACTTGATTTAAAATAATTCTGTACTCATCACTAAACAATATTTTACTCCATTGCAATGTCCGTGGTCCAAAGTCGATGTTCCCGAGCTAAACTTAGTCTCGATTCTACGATGATGTATCTCAAGTTTTGGAGCCTTGGTGGGCACGAACGAACCAAAACCAGCTTCTTTGAATCTTCTTCGTACCGTACACTCACTTACTGTGTGTCAGCTTCCTCAAGGTCATTTGATATTATAAATCTTAAGTAAGTTTTAATAATTAAAATTATTTACATGATTTTTAAAACTAAGACAATAATAATAATATTAGCCCCCTGCCTGGTTAACTCTGAAGTGCCGTGCTTGACCGATGCGGAGAACGCCTGGAAAGCGACTTGCCCGAATACAGATCGGCCAGTGAACCCATCTTCCCAGAGGCAGTGGGATGAGCCGCTCTGCAGGTTGGTACGGAACAATCTTATTAATACGTCCACCAATACTGCTGAGCGTGCCCGCCTGCTGGCTGTGGGTGAGTGGGAGTCGGGCCTCTGGCTTCAGGCGCTACCGTCACCCAACATAGGCACTATGCTGGGTGATACCACCTTCCGGCTCGCTACCTGTCTACGTCTGGGCGCCCCTTGTGTGGCTCCGCATCTCTGCCAATGCGGTGAAGGTGTCGACTGTCTCGGACACCATGGCCTATCCTGCAATAAGAGCGCAGGTCGGATAGCACGGCACGCCAGTATCAATGACATCATCCGTCGTGCTCTTGTCACCGCCGGAGTGCCAGCTGTTTTAGAGCCCAATGGCTTGGCACGCGACGATGGTAAGAGACCAGACGGAATGACCATGATGCCTTGGAAGGTAGGTAGGCCTTTGGTGTGGGATGCAACGTGTGTCGACACCCTTGCGCCATCCCATCTTCCTAGCACGGCGGGCTGTGCTGGGGCTGCTGCTGCAGGTGCGGAAAACCTCAAACGGCGCAAATATTCCAATCTTATTGGGACTTATATGTTTGAGCCGTTTGGGGTTGAAACACTAGGGCCATGGGGTCCGAGTGCCCACATCGTTTTTCAAGACATTGCCAAGCGACTGGTCGACTCTTCACGTGACCAGAGGGCTGGCCTATTCTTTGGCCAAAGAATCAGCATTGCCATACAACGTGGCAATGCTGCCAGCCTTTTGGGCACTTTTCCTATTGATAGCGATGCGGACGAATTTTTTGATGCCCTATGATTATTCCCCCCCCCCCTTTTTATAAATCTTAGTCATAAATAAAGATATAATTATGAATTGCTTGCTTGCTTGATTTCTGGCTTGGACGACCGTTAGACGTGGTTTCATACGTACGCGAAGCTGAATGAAACGACCATCCCTGCTCGATGTACGTCTTTTTCTACCTTGTCCCGGTCTTCTCACAAAAGTATTAGTCTCCCTGAATCGTTGGATACTGCGATAAATTGATGAAACAGGTCGGCGAAGAATTCTTGAGATCACTCTGTAGGTTTGAACATTTCAAGTGCCCTGGCAATCTCAGTTAATCTCAAGTCGGGCATAATGAAGTCCTTGACTTTTAAAAAGATTTAAAAGTAAAAAAAAACAAATGAAACTGAATTTTAATGAAGAATTTTAAACCAAAACGCTCAGTAGAAGTTTATCTAGTCCGTAATGCTCAAGTTTCAAGAGCAGTGTTTCATGATCTACGCAATCAAATGCCTTGGATAGGTCGCAAAAGATGCCTATTGCATCTCGTGCCTCTTCCCCCATGCATTAAATATGTGTTTTAATAAAGTGACACCGGCGTCGGTTGTGCAACGTCCTTTGGTGAAACCATACTGTTGTCGTGTAGGATGTTATTACGATTAAAATGATTGAGCATTTGATTTAACATTACTTTTTCAAATACCTTGCTGGAAACTGGCGGTATTCATGTGAAGGTTCTTTTATCACTAGAAATAAATGATATACCTACTCGCCTATTATTATTGTACTACCAACATGATGCAGTGTTTCAAAAGCATTTAAAGAACAAAGATTTCAAATGTTTTTATTTTTATTCAATGTAAATCTTATATAACTAAAATAATATTATACGTAAACAATACGGGTTCCCTCTATCTGGCAGAATTTTGATGCTCCGAAATTTATTTGGCATAACACACTTGGCATAATCTTCTTTAAACGAATATACAATATGGCATAAAAATCATTTAATGTAATTATTGTTCGGCCGAATGTTTATATGTCCGAATTTTTGTAGGCATACTTTTAAGATGGCAGAATTTTATTTGGCATAATTACTTTTGGCAAAGCTTAATTTCGCATAATTTCGTTTCACATAACGTTTATTAACCTTAAATTAAAATTTTGTCTTAAAAAGTCAATATGTTGTACTTCAAAAGTTAGTGAAGTGACAGAACCGAATCGCTGCAAAACCGACTGCACGTAGTCTTGTCTGCCCTACCCCTAGAGTGTAATTTAAGGCCGCGTAGGCGCGGAGGGGCGAGGCGGCCCGCGAGCTGAGGAGCAGGTGGTTTTAACGCTCGCCACAGCAGCTTCGGCTTGCTGGCCGGCTTTACAACCATCTGCGACGAGAAGCTTGCGTGGGACCGCCGGAGCCCCGCAGCGCCGGAGCCATGACAAACACCATGCCTGCTGCATGTTGCACGCTTGCTTGCATGCTGCATGTTTGCTTGCATGCTGCATGCTTGCTTATTTCTGCAATATGATGGTTCTACTTTTTAATTATTATGGATATGAAATTTATGCCAAAAGACGATTCTGACAGTGAACTTTCTGCAATATGATGGTTCTAATTTTAATTATTATGGATATGAAATTGATGCATAAAGATGATTCTGACTTACAAAATTATGCGTTTTTAATGTATTATAAATGAGTGTATGCCAAACGATTTTCTGCGAAATGAAGTTTATGCTATGCGCTGTTATGCAAAATAATATTATGACATAAAAAGTTCTGCTATAAAGGGTAGACCCAAACAATACATAATATTCACAAGTTTACACGAATAGTAGGTGTCATGTATCGCGCTGTCTGTGAGCTTAGGAATCATCATTTAACCTCTCCCTCAAAGTCTTCATGAATTTCGAAAGATGTTTGTACGTAAGTACAGCAGCGTCGTTGGAATAGCTGTTGTTAATAGCGTTACGAAAACAACACTTCCTCTTCTTTTTCTCGATCTTATAACCCTTGATGTTATTGTGATAATCGTTCGTTCACTTATAATAGCATTGTTATTTTAGTAGTCATTCTGTTTTTGTATAAATACTTAATTTATGTAGATAGCCAAAGTAAACAAACAATAAAATTATGACTTTAATTTGAAGTGACAAATAATCGTTGACGTTGAAAATTAATCAGCATCAGCCATGCATTCCGTTGTAGCAAATAATTATGTACCAAGAAGAACTTATTTAAATGTTAATAAAATATAAATGGAGTTGCGATCAATAATGATGTTGATATCTACATGTTTATCTACATACACTAGTAGTTCTCGAACAGTAGACCTCGCCAGCACAAACCTTTTTGCAACAATAAAAAATTACACAGGAAAAGTACCATATTTTTTAAAACAAAAAACATGGTGTCCCGTTTTTAGGCCTGAATTCCTCTTACGCTGATGTCGGTCGCGTACGCAACGTACGAACGTACGCGCCGCTGACGTCAGCGTCGCAGTATGAACCTCGACGGAAACAGAGGGGTGTTATAAGTTTAACTTGTGTATCTGTCTGTGGCATCGTAGCTCCCAAACGGATGGACCTATTTAGATGTTTTTTATTTTGTCTGAAAGGTGACTTGATCGAGAAAATCTATTCAGCCCTTTGAAGATTATCAGCTCTTTTCTAGTTTATGAATGGATATGAGCATCTTCACAGGTCTGATCGAGTCGAAATTTGGTGTTCTGTTACTTCAATGATATTATAATAGCATAGTAACCTTGAACTGATGCTGCAGCATTACCTGGAATTTGCAGGATACCCAAATCCCTCACCATCTTACAGCAGCGGTATTGTGTTTGGGCTCATTACAATGGTCCAATGAATAATAGGTTATAGAGAAGATGGTAATCAATGTCTGATGATAATGGAGTAACTAAAAGAAATGAGGGTAAATTAGTAATTAACTTTACCGTGAGAAAAATACGTAATGTAGTTTAGAAGTTGGTTGTATTATTGGTAAAAAAAAAAAAAAATATATATTTTAGTGTGTTGGTTTGTAATTCATCAGTTCCACTTTACCAAACGGTGCTTTTCGAGAGCAAATGCACGAGTTACTATAAAAATACCTAAATCGCTATAGGTGTGCCTATTATAATATTTGAAGTGTTCCCTCGATTTCTCAAAGATTCCATCATCAATCAGATCGTGACCAAATGACAATGAGACCAACTTGGAAGTATATCTTTTCAAACAAAAAAAAAAAAAATTCAAATCTGTTCAGCCGTCTTCGAGTAATCGGGGAACATACATATTTTTTTTTTTTAAGTCGGTTGGAAATATATTTACAGGGCCAAAAGGATTTTGTTTGTGTCGAGGGTTTTTCAATATTTTAATTATAAATAACTTTAACAGTGAAAATAACCAGGTCAGTTTAAAATGCTATAATTAATATCATATACCTAAATATCCAACTTTAAAAAAAACCCGACTAAGGCTGTAAGCTAGAATTCTGAAAATTATTTTCAGACTTGAAGCAGAGACGCTTAATTCGCTGGCTCTGTCAATAAGATTTATTCAATATATTACGCTGCATCCTGATCCAATTACATTGTCCATTTTGTTTAATTTCATTTTTGTGTTTTGCATCCTTTTGCATAATATTATTGTCACACACGTCATGCTCTACTTAGTTTACATTATTTAATTAAAAGTGGTGTTGGTTGCGCAGCATAATGGCCTGTCCACACGGACCACTATCCGGTGCAGATCTGAGATAGCGCCGCGTCGCCGCCGCCGCGCGCCGCTCCGCTGCGACACTTTGTGCGTGTGCGCAGTTTTTGTCTGAATGAAACTTTATGGCTATTACTTCCGATTAGTTATTGTGGGCTGGCGTATTCTCAGTCACATCGGAGAAATACCCTATTTAGGTATTTTTGCGAGGAAGAGGCGCAACGTAAAATAAGTAGTAATACTAGCAGGCAATCAGGACACTCAAAGCTCATGCTAAACGATAAACAGTATCGACTTGCAGTGCCCTGCAGGACCGTTCGCGATGTTAACGAAAGTAGTAAACAATGACATTAACTGGCGGTGCGTAGAATGAGAAATAATACCTTCTTTAAAATACCAACGACTAATCCATCAGGAATTTCTATTTATCGATATTATTGTTGTATTATATATGTAATAATAGCATACTTCCACCAATAATCAACAATGCCTTACCGTATAAACTCAAAACAAACTCGTCCATTTCGGTACTGCTGATCTGAGTACTTGCAGCGCAAACAATAACAAGTCATGGCTGATACGTGTGTCCACAGCTCCGTGTGACTGACGTCGAGGATATTATTACATAATTATACGAACTTATCTTAAGTGAAGTTCTATCATAATTATACGAAGCTCCTTCTCCGAGACATATTAACGAGTAGTAGCGCGGGATTGTACCAGCGCCATCACAATTATTTCAAAGCTAAAAAATAAAAACTGTTCTTTCATTATGTAACTCTGTACTGTCATTTCGTTGAAAGCTAGCTATTTTTAAACAACCCTATTTAAGGGAGAACTTTATTAGGGATGGGTTGGGAGACCTGTCTCGGAGAAGGAGCTTCGTATAATTATGATAGAACTTCACTTAAGGTAAGTTCGTTTAATCATATAATTATACTTACTCCTTCTCCGAGACATATTAACGAGTAGATGTTTGAAGTCAGTCAGGGTTGTTTATGGGTTAATAAAACTTGGTTGTAAAAATAGTAAGGTATTTATTAAAATCACAGAATTATTATCTAATCAATTCAGTATGATAACAAATTAAAAATAATTAAATTATGAGATCAACAAATTAAAGTCATATATTATTCACGGTGTTACATATTACATCACTGAACTCAGTTGGTTCTTGAATCACCGGCCTGTTAGACTGTCTAGCGAAGGTGGCCGAGTTCTGAGACCACCCAGCTGTTCTTTGTATTTGGTCTATACTGATCCCAAATCTTTTAGCAGCTGACGTAGAAGCATGTCTGGTGCTGTGTGCTGTGAAAGTATTTACGTCAATTTCAGACTCATGTAAAGTTGTTTTAATCCAGTGACTTATAGTTTGGGTTGGGGCACTGTGATGTGGCTTTTTGAAGGTCAGAATGAGCTTTAGAACGAGATTAATATAACATTTTACAGCAGTGACTGGACAAACCTCAATTTTATTTTCAAAAGTTTTAAGGTTAGTAGTGGCTGAAGGCTGCCTGTTTTGGAGGTTTTTATTATGTCTGGAATATAAATCTGAATTCCATCATTCATTACTTTAATATTTTTAATATGAATTAAAAATGAAGTTTGTACTCTATGACCTGTGGTAAGAGCAAGAATAGTTACGACTTTTTTTGTTAGTTTTTCTAAACTTATGTCTTCATTGGGGTAAAGATTTGATAAATATGTTAATACAACTCCAGGGTCCCAAGTAAGATTATACTTCGGGGCGGGTGGTTTTGTACGGTATACTCCTCGCATGAATCGTTTAATCCTGTCTTCAGATCCGATTTTTGAACTAATTAACAGTGAAAGGGCTGATCTGGTAGTATTTATTGACTATTACTATATGAGACTCCGGATTCAAAGGATTCACTTAAAAATATCAAAATATAGGGAATTGAAGCTTCATAGGTGTCTATGTTACATTCCTTACAAAATAGCCACCAAGATTTCAAAGATGAGTCATACTGTTTCGTGGAACTGTTAGACAATGAATTTAACGTAATTTGAAGGGCTGAATTTGGTGTGCCTCTTCTTATGTATGCCTAGCTGAAAGCAGCCCTACAGCCAGGGTAAGTTGGTCGTGAAGGGGGTGACTTCCTCTGAAAGGGGAGGATAATAAATTTATATTTGGTTCAAAGATTAATAATTTCTTAGTTAACAATGAGTTCAATAGTGGGAACCATGGTTGAGATGGCCGGCCAGTATGGAAAACCTAAGATACCTGTTGCCCTATCTGTCTTAAGTTTATGAAGACATTTTAATATTAATGAGAATGGAGGAAATGCATAAAAGAAGTAATGAGACCAGGTAACAGTGAACGCATCAACTTGGAAGGCTTCAGGATCACGTTTCCATGATACAAACTTTTCACATTTACTGTTTATCCTAGAAGCAAACAAATCTATCTCCGGTACCCCAAACCAATTTACTATTATACTATAAGCCATTTGAGAGAGCTCCCATTCAATGTTGATTTTTCTAGATTCTCAGTCGGCTTCATAGTTATTTTTGCTATTAATATAAGATGTATAAATCCAAATATTTTTCGCACCATTGTCATATATGGCAGAAGAAAGGAATATATATATATATATATCTCTAGTAGTAATACTATTTAAATGGGGAAACTGAACTCCCCCATTTTGTTAATATATGCAATTGCAGTAGTATTATCCATCTTAATAACACTTCACAGTCATGCAACTCTTTTGCAAAACATTGGAGCCCTAAGAAGGCAGCTTTTAATTCTAAATAATTTATATGGTAGTTCTTTTCTAAATCTGACCACGAACCTGAAGCTTTATTTAGTTCACACACAGCTCCCCAATCAGTGGTTGATGCATCTGTTAGTATTTCTGTTTTAAATTTATGTTGCTTTATTGGATTATATTTGTATACATTCTTCCTCCTCCAGTCTAATTCTGGATAAACTATACCTTTTAGGGGCATTATTGCATCATAATTATCATTTGGCTGTAGCAGACCTAAATATTTTTCTCTTTCTAAAATTTATTTATTTATTTATTATTAGGCTCTTCAACAATGAGTACACTGTACACTTTATAATTAGTAAATTGTGTACAAAATCTTGGCGTATACCCAACCATATGGAATGGCTGGACAAATTGAGCTTAACATTCCTAACAATTGCGAGAATTCTCTAATTTGACATTGACTTTTTAATTGGTAAGTTTTAATTTTCTCTAGTATTGAAATTTGTTTTTGTTGGGGAACTGATAAATTAAGATTTGTTGATTCTAAAATAAAGCCCAAATACTGACATGATTGGCTTGGTTTAAGGTACTTTTTTCAAAATTGATGACAAACCCTAAATCTTGTAAAAGATTTACTGCAAATTTTACATTTTCCTCACATTTTCTTTTTAATTTATGAAAATAAAGGCTGTCATCTAAATAACTTGTCATGACGATGTTATTGTTTCTAAGGTAAGTACCAACTGGTTTTAATAGTTTTGTAAAACCGAATGGTGCTGTACATAAACCATAAGGTAGAGCATTAAATTCAAATAACTTGCCATCAAAAGTGAACCTTAATATTTTTTTATAATTATCTGCTATAGGTACTGAAAAAAAGGAGGCCATAAAGCAGTCAAATCAAATCAAATCGTTTATTTGTGATTCACAGGTATAAAGATCTTATAAATAGAATATGTTCATGCCATGATCCGCCACATAGGGCATACAAATTAGACAAAACTACACAACATATATATACAACTAAACAAAATAAATAGGAAACAAATAGCATTTACTTAATACTAATTATTTTGATATAAAATCACTAACACTGTAATAACAGTTTTCTATCAAGAATTTTGACAATTTATGTTTGAAAATATTCACATTATTAGAATCTCTTATATTTTTTGGAATGCTATTAAATATCTTAGTTGCCATATTAAATACACTTTTTCCATACAGAGTAGTTTTAAATCTCCTACTGATGTTATTGTATAATCTACTTCTATTGCGAGATCCAGATTCTAAAGTAAATAATGTGGGATTTTGTCTTATAAATAGAGCCGATTCTAGAATATAGATAGATGGAACTGTAAGCAAGCCTAATTTTTTGAAATATTCTTTGCAACTGTCAGTCTTTTTCAAGCCACACATAGCACGGATGCATTTCTTTTGACATTTAAAAACCCTGTCCCAATTAGTAGCATTGCCCCAAAAGATTATTGCATATCTTAACCTAGAAACAACATGACCATGATATGCTACGAGTAGTGTGGGGAGGCTTACTTTTTTCGAGAGGAGGTAAAGACTGTAAGATGATTGTGATATTTTTTTACAAAGGAAATCTATATGTGTTTGCCATTTTAAGTTATGGTCTATGCGAAGTCCGAGAAATGTTGTTGTTGCGGTCAATTTTACTTCTTTTCCTAAATATTCTATCTTTGTATTTAATTTATTACTTGTTTTTTGCTTAAATTGCATTAGTTTAGTTTTATCTAGGTTTATTAATAAGTTATTATTTTCTAACCAATCTACTATTGAACATAAGCTACTATTAATATCATTTTCATCATTATAAACGACTGTACAATCATCAGCAAAAAGCACCATTCTGTCATTTGTTGACATGGGGAGGTCATTAATGTAAATGATGAAGAGCAGTGGACCAAGAACACTGCCCTGAGGGACTCCGAATTTAACTAGTCTGGGACTTGATCTATAGTTTATTTCATTTTTAGTTTTAGGACAAATTTTACTTACGACTGTGATTTGAGTTCTATTAGTGAGATAAGATTTGATTAAATCAAGAGCATTACCCCTTATGCCATATGTCTCTAGTTTATTTAATAAGATGGAGTGGTCTACAAAATCAAAGGCTTTTGACATATCCATAAATAAAGCAAATGAAGGCTGCCTAGCATCCACTCTAGGATAAATCATACTTAAAAGATCGTATATAGCTAAGTTTATGGACATATTTTTCCTAAAACCTTTTTGGTTTTCAGAAAAGATACGGTTCTTATCAAAGTAGTTATAAAGGTTTATATAAATAGCTTTTTCAAATATTTTTGAAAATATAGGGATAAGGGCAATCGGCCTATAATTTTTCATATCTGTTTTGGTATCTTTTTTATGAATTGGTTTAATTATGGTAGTTTTTAAGGAGGACGGAAAGGTACCTTGTTCAAAGCAAAGATTTATAATGTAACTCAGTATTGGTGAAATGAAATGACTAACTTGTTTTAAGATAGACACGCAAATGTCATCATAACCAGTACTTTTTGTATTCTTCAAGTTATTTATTATTGTGAAAATTTCGACCGGGTCAACAGGACCAAGAAAAAAAGAAAATGGAGAATTGTATTTGCAAGTTTGTTTTTTCGGGTTATAATTAGTATGCTCTAGTTGAGCTAAGTCAGCATAGTAGTTATTAAATGATTCTGCAATTTTAATAGGATGAGTGATTTTAAGCGTGTCTGTTATAATTTCTTTGATATCTTCAACTGGGAATTTTGGTTTATTGCTGTTAATTATTGACCAAGTCGCTTTGGACTTATTGGCAGAATTAAAAATAAAATAATTATTTTGCGATTTTTGGGTTAAATTGATAATTTTTTTATACCTCAGAGAATATGTTTTAAGTTTATTTTTGTCTGTCGGGCTCTTAGAAAGTCGATATTTCCATAGTAGGGAGCGTTTATTCTTACTACATCTTTTAATACCATTAGAAAGCCAATTTGGTCGCATTTTAGTCTTATGTTTTATTCTAATTAACGGAAAGCATAGATCATAGAATAGTTTAAATTCGTTATGGAATAAAGCAAACGCTTGTTCAGCATTCTTTGTTTCGAATACTTCTGTAAATTTAATCTCCTTCATACATTCTTTAAATTTATTTAAGCTATCGCTTGAATAGTCACGCTTGAATGTGTACCAATAGTAGTCTTTTGACATAAGCTTGCAAGATGTTCTAATATCTTCTAATTTTAAGTGTTCTGTCTATAAAACTATTGAGTTTTTTCAAATTCAATATAAATCTATATGAGCCATTTGGTTTGGGAAATAAAAATATTGGTGATATTAATTGATTTGGGCAGAAATGACAGTTAAGGAAACTAAGGTAGTTAGTTTTTCAATTTCTAGTTTAATTAATTATTTTTCTGACCAATGTTGTAACATAACATGATATGGAGGGGAAGTTTCCCTGAATGGGATCTCATAACCTTCAATCCATTTTAGAACTACTGGGTCACTGGTTAGTTTACACCAGTTGTTCTTATAGTGCTTGAGTCTGCCTGAATGTACCTGGGGGTCTATCTGCGGTATCTGGGCCTGGAACTGGATGGAGCTGGTTTCTGAGTCTTCCAGCGTGTTTGATCCGGTCGAGATTGTCTCTGATGCTGGTGTTGATGAAGCTGATGCCCGCTGTGAGTTGAAGTCTCGTTGCTGTTGTTGGTACTGCGGCGGGCCTCTCCAGTTTACCTGTTTTTTCTGAGGGCCTGGTTTGATCGTTTTCTTTTCTGTTGTTTTTATTAGGGAGCCTGCTTTTTGTATAGCTTGCGCAGCCCTAATTTTTTCAGCACAGTCTGTGCCAAATAATGTGTCATCTGGTTTTGCTCTCCGTACAGCATCTTGTACCACCTTATTGACACCAGCTAAAGCAAAAAATCTTCTTGAAGAGGAGTCCTGATAGTCCAGCGATAATTTTGCTGCATCACTTATTTCTTCTACAAGGTTTTTACTGTTTATTTTATTTATTTAACCATTTATGCACACACATATAAACAGACAAGAAGAAAGGAACAGAAAAACACGTACAAAGGCAATGCTTATTTCTAAAGAAATCTCTTCCAGCATACCTGCGACAGGAAATTATAAAAAATGAGATGTAGACAACGTGTGTAACCCAACAGTACCAGTTTATATTACCCAACAGTACCTTGCTTAATGATTTCCCTAGGCAAGTCATGAGTTTTGCAATTAGATTTTGTCTATAGCTAATTCTTTTATCCCTTTTGAGGGTTGGGTATGAAAGTGTAGCTGATATCTCCGCATTCATTAAAGGAGCCACTGCCCTTGGGGAATTGATAGGCGTAGGATATTTTCTAATAATAGCGTCTCGAGATTCTTTTCCTAGTCCTGTCTGTATTATTCTCGTCCAACGGAGTGTTTGTTCTGGTCGAATAGCTTCTCCAACTTCTGTTGTGTCTTCGCCTCCGGTTTCCAGGACTTGTAAGAGCTCTTCAGGTAGATTATCCTCTGAACGATGAACAAAAAAGATATAGACATGTCTATCCGCTTAGTGATAGCGCTAAGTCAATAGTATTCCAGTGTGGAAATTATTTTTTGGCGTTGTCTACCCGCAGTGTGTGTGATAGCGCACACCAAGTATTTTGTGAGATTTGACAGTGTCCACCCGCATGTGGTGGCGCTTGTGTGTTGATAACGGTCAGTGGGCCTGTCTTAGGAACAAATCCCTCTATTGGGATCACCCAGGCGTTTGAAAAAGTAACATTGTTACTGTGTAAGTAATTTCGTGTTTTACCGACCTGTATTAAGTTCTTTTTCCATGTCATTTTGAGCAGGTGTATTAAGCACAGGTGACGACGGTGCTTCGGTCGGTTGTGTAACCGGGGCCGCGACGGTGGCAGCGGTGAACATGGTAGCAGTAAACATGGCGGCGATGAAACTTCTGAATCCACTTCGACTGGTATCTTTTCCAGTTTCCTTTCCTATCTTCCTATCTTTTTCTTAATATAGTCCTGATCTTTATCCTTCTGTTTACCCATTTTTTTTTTCTGAAGTTACTGCCTATTCCGTCAGTAAATCGAAGACGAGGCAATGAGTACTCCACAAAACCGCGAAAAAACCGTTAGCAAAAAGAAATAAGTACTAATTTGAAATTGAACGACGATGTACGAAGTTCTCATTTGAATGAATGACACCGGAAATAGTCGTTTGACGTAAAGAAAGCCGAACGAAATTGTGAATGCTATTTTTAGGTTATATATAGCCTTTAATACAAGGAATTCTTCGTAGAATTCGAAAATAAATTAAGTCTTACTTATATTGCTGTATAAGTAACATAAGTAAGACCTATGTTACTTATATTGCTGGATCGATAAAATTATCGATCTTCATAATTTCAATAATTACATAACTTTATTTCCTTCGTAAACAAAACCAATTGTCAACAAAACTCACGCCGGTACCAGAGTTCACTGGTTGCGGCCAAGGTTTCTATAGTATTTTTCTCAAATAATGCGTGGAAATTCAAATTAAGTAAATTAACTTCAAATTCCAGAATCAATGACTAAAGGCCGATCCGCAAAGTGCACACAAGCTTCGTTTTATTTGTATGAGAGTATTTGTTCCTTTTAAATAACCAATGTTTTGTCCATTAAGTTCATTTTTTCTTTTTTTATAATTGGCCAAGTGCGAGTCGGACTCACGCACGAAGGGTTCCTTACTGCAAATGTTAGTTTATACGCACAATATTGCGAGATTCACCGCGTTATTTTAAGATCATATACTTCTTATATTTTGTACTTTGATCTTCTTATTAGGTCCGTTCACACGGCGATGATCAGAACGATATTTTGTTACAGAATGGTTCGGGATCAACCGGCAGTTTCATACTGCACTTTGTTCTTAACCGTATGAACATTAGGATGTTGCCGTTTGCATCAGTACATTTCACCCGTGCGAAGCAGGGGCGGGTCGCTAGTCAATTATAAATTCCAGTACTTATCAATGACGAACAACGATAATTTTTCACTCGCCAATATTATGCTCATTTTTTTCTTTACTTTAAACAGCTCTATTTGCAAACCAAATTATAATTTTAAATAAAATCTTTGATAAATTACCTCATTGGTTGCCATGTGTTGAAGGAAAAGTACGTTCCATTTTTAAATCAGTCATTTTTTAATCAGTTGAAACTGGTCATCTCTAATCTGCCTGCGCTTATTTTTAATATTATGTTTTCAATTGCTTTTGGTTATTTTTTGTACACTGTTCTCACATATAGAAGCAACAAGAATGATGTACCCAGGATTTTGTAATATCTATATTTAAAAGAGTGACCTTGGAGTTTCTTGCCCGTTCTTCTCCATAGAGATCTACGTTTTGGAATGGGCAATTAGCTTCAACTTTCTAACTGACAGACTCTTTGACAATTTAAAAGTGCCTGTAAATGGTTTAATTGAAATAAATGCAAATGAGTTTGAGTTTGAATTAACACGACAGATATGAGTTTTCATAATAATTTATTCGGCTGCTAAACACGACTGATATGGGTTTTCGTACAAACATTGCCGGCCGCCTACTCCCATATATTTGGTCAGTACAGCATTTTAGATTCGTTGCGAAGAAGGTTGTCAAAATAATGCTCTAATTTCCAATCATGTTTGAGAAATTGGAATTGGGAGGTCATCTGAGAGCCTTCGTAATAACCGTTATTATCCTCAAACATAAAACGAAGGTGATTTCTACTGAAACTATAGTTGTATTCATAAAACTGTTTGTTTATTTCCAGGTAAGACGTCATGTGAACGCAGTTTGCATATACTCGGCGTAAGGTAAAAGCAACGAGGATTTTTTTTTTCTAACATCATTGAAACGACGAAATTGGATGAAATGACGGTATGTACTTTCGTGAAACGAAAATCTCAGAATCTGTTTAGTAATAGCCCATGCGTCATACCAACACAGTCGAAGAGCACAAACGGTTCGAGTCAAAGATTGTTTGTTCCAGAATTAGGTAATATACAGCTGTGTCCTATTCTTAACATGTATCACTGTGCAGCTGTCCTTACAGTGTCTGATGACCACATGTGCACTGATTTCTGTCGAGAGTCTTTCCAAAGATTGGCCAAAGTCGCAGGTGAGAGCAGTGAAGCTGTGTGACTCAGCTCTGTGCTGTTCTGACCAGCGTATGGACGCCGGATGTGGTTAGCTGACCCTGCAATTGACCTTTATAAGTGCTTTATTACAAGCTCCCACACTCAAACTCTCTCCGTGTAAGCCCGATCATTTCACTACATGAGCCGGAACATCAAGCGATGATGATGAATCGTGACCATTACTGGGCCTGCAGATAGTCTTTATATAATATAGTGTGGTACTTTCTAGCGCGCGGTTTCGCTGCTTCGTGTTTCGTGTGTTGCCCCATTGTAGCTGGGCATGGTCGCTCCGCCTGCAAGTGCCCTTACTCTCTAACTTAAAAGCACACTTAGCAGCAATCAACATAAACTGACCGTTATCGTCTAATTATTTATTTTCAATTCTAATTTCCTTTTTAGAGTTCTGTACCTGAAGGGTGCCAAACGGAACCCTAAAAAGGAAATTAGAATTGAACTTAATATTAAGCCTCCGCTGTCCGTTCGTCTGTCATGAACCGTAAGGTCGTCAGCCGTGTGGGCTGGTGCGCCATATCGGTGCGTGGCCGTGCGTCGTGCAGGCCGGTGCGAGTGTGTCGAAGCCGCCTTTATAAGTCGACAGTTGAACTTTTCACAGATTGTGTATGTTTATTGCCGCTATTACAAGAAATAATAAAAATTTAATAAGGTTAATCATTAAAGGGGGTCCTCATCCTCATACAAGAAACGTGTTTATTTTTTTTCGGCGTTTTTGTTAGATCTTAATACGGTACGGATTACGGAACCCTTTGTTTGCGAGTCCGATTCGCACTCGTCGGTTTGGATAAAGAGCCCATACTGGGTTTGAGCCATGCTACATTTAAATAAGTAAGTTCCAACATGAAACCCGGTTAGGGCACGGCAACATAATAGGTAACAGTAGGTAGGGTGGATTAATTTGTATATATTTTGTATTTCATTAATTTCTATTAATTATTATATAACACATTTTTTTCGGATTATAAACAAGTGCAGAGAAAGGCAACACCAAACTAATGTAAGTTCGCAACTCAGATTGCATCTTACACGTGCTTGTATTTCGCTTTCTGTTATTTGTTATCCATAGCCGGTTGCATCCACTTCACCCGCGGCCGCACCGCAGTGCAGCGCGCAGTGGACGGCGAGTGTCGCAGCTTTAGAAAGCTTGTCATGTCGGGAGTGTGCGCGTTAGTGATTGTCTTCAGCTTCATTGTTGCACACAATGGACACAGACAGATTGACAAGGAATTTTATAATTATTGCTATTAAATAAACGTGACGTTCGTCACTGTAATCAAGCTCGATTGATTTCGTGCGTCTTTAATAATATTGAATCTGGGCCCACGTCGTGTCCTCTAATCAGTTACCTAATAATGTGCTTATTATGCCGTAGCCTCTCTAAGGTCGGATAGAGCTATTTTGTCACACAGAAGTGTACCTTCATGTATGGCTTACTTAACCTGATCACGAACTTGTATAGCAGGGTCGGGCGGCGTTAACTCTGCAATGGAATAAATGGGCAACCCCAAAAAGTTTTATGTTATGGTATACTACATCGGTCACTTTCGTGGTACTTGAGCTGTCAGATTGCATACGCTGTAAGTTGTTTTCACAAAATAAAGTAGAAAAATGGTTAAACCTATCTATTAAAAGTAGAGGGCGGGAGTTATATTATAATACAGTATGTAAATTTCAAGATGTGAAGGAACAGCACGATGTCGTCCTTAGCTAAAAACGACAATGTTTACAAGATATGAAAAGTTGACGTGAAAGTAGATCTAATGATTTTGATTTTTGCATAATAGATTATGTTGTACGTAGGTAACCAGTTCACACTGCATCGTGCTAAATTGACTATTCTTTACCAGGAAAGAATCAGAATATAAACAAAATAACCTATCAAAAACATAAAGACAAACAAAATTTTAATTAATATTATTTTTTGTAGTACAGATGGTGTTGCCGTCTATAGATTTTCTGATTCCAACATTTTTTTTTAAACCGCGACTGAAAAAGAGGGGTGTTATAAGTTTGACCAGTATGTGTGTCTGTCTGTGGCACCATAGTTCTTAAACGGGTGAACCGATTTGAATGCGGTTTTTTTAAATTTGAAAGCGGGTTTCCTGATCGATTTGAAATTTGGTATTCTGTTACTTCAATGATATTAGAAGAACATAGTAACTTTGAACTGATGCTGCAGCATCACTTGGAATTTTCAGGAAACCCAACACCTTACCAACTTACAGCACAGGTATCGTGTTTGGGCTCATTGCAATGGTCCAATGAATAAGTTATAGATAGATGCTGAACAGGGTCTGGTGATGGAGTAGGAAAGAGAAATATGGAAATGTTTATGTCGGGGGATTTTTAAATTTTAACTGTTAAAATTGTACTTGTTACTTATGCAGAGTCAGCGTGGCCAGATTCTATTGATTACCTCTTAATCAATACCTGGCGTACGAAACAATCTTTTATCTACACCCATGCTATAAAACCTCTATAAAAGTTTCTGGAACAGCTTATTGCCAACATTAAAACAGCTAGTGTCATAGTAACCATAATATCATTCAAATGAGTTTTTATAATGTTGTACTGAATTTCATTATGCAACTCGTTTCAACGGTGAAGTGGGGGACAGCAGCACCCGCTGCAGCGCATGCGCAGTCATGTGCTGCTGCAGGCGACACTCATACGTGCACTTGTACTGCGTTTCGCGGGTTTTTTAAATTCTTGATCTTGATTACAAACACCCAATGGTTTCAGAACCTTTTATAGAGGATTCATATCATGGGCGTAGATAAAGTCTTGTATTCAACTGTACATAATTAGGTATTAAACAACAGTTGCATAAATAACTATAACACAACTCAATTCTTTACGGAAAATTGGTAATCTGCCCAATTACGATAGTTCCCTATCACGTTGGGATTTCATGTCGACATCGGTCAATAGCAGCATTACATCACTCTCCAAACCTTTAAGGCAACGGTCGGCAACATTCGGACCGCGGTCAGTGTCCGGACCGCGAAAAGTCGGAACTTGGACCGCCAAATATTGCTAAATAACATACCTACTATTCAATTAAAATAATATTTTTATATAACTGCCACGTGGAATCTAATTTGAATAGTTAGTTTATTTAGCTTTAGTAGGTAGATACAGCTGCAGTTGCTATGCTGTGCTGTGTGGCGCAAGAGAGAGCGTAAAACTGCTTATAATAATTATCTTGTACTTATGTTATACAAGAAAAAAAAAGTATTATGAGTTTTTGTTTCTGGACCTCGATAAGAAATTTCAACAGTATCCGAACCTCACTTAGAATGACTTGCCGACCCTTGCTTTAGAGGTTCCCGTCGGGTATTATATTATAACACACGAATTTCTAGTTATTTTATTTGTGCTGATGATCTTTGTAAGAAACATAATGCTCGTTCCTGATGCGACTCGCTATGACGCGTGTTTATCCGCACATGTGACAATTCGTGAGGAGTGCACGGCGCGCGTCTGCCCATTGACACGATTGTATTGTGTCCAGCGGTGCAATACCGATGGCGATACACCTCGTGTACTCAACAGATGCGCAACACATTCATAACACTCGCTTAGTACCTCTGCTGGATTCGATCAGCGGCTTCTGTCAAGTCAAGTATGAGTGATTCTGAAACTACTTGTTATTTCATTGCACTTGCACAAAGAGAAAGTAAGTAAATATGTTTATTCGCGGTAAACATGAGTCAAAGATAATATAATATAATAAAGAATATAGGAAATCAAATATAAATATGAAAATATGAATATAAATAATAACATAATTTAATAATAATGAAAATACTTCTAAGAATTTAAATAATAATTACTGATAACTAGTGGATTGTGTTAGTGGACTGTATAAATGGAATGATAGAAACACGTATATTGCTAATATTATAAATTTATTAGAAATGTTAGGACAAAGCTTATAAAAATGATGGAACGTGACGACCGCTCAGACTTGACAACAAAAAACCGAACATAAAAACCATTATATTTAAAAACATGACGTTTATGTACAAAAAGGTCGCACCATGGCCAGTCGCCAACATACCGGAGCCCCAGTGGAACACTAACAACCGGTGGAGACTGACTAGGGTGCGGCTTCTATAAAAACAAGTTTTCGGGCCGGTCGGCGCAGGAGGCCGCCCTTGGTACGGACGTCTGCTACGCGGACCGCTCCGTCGGATCCTGCGTATACCTTCTCTATCCTTCCTAGGGGCCATAAACCACGAGGCAGGCTAGAGTCGGCGATCAGCACCACATCCCCCTCACTCAAATTTGTTGAGTTGCTGGTGGAGAGGCCTCTCGGTCGGAGCGTCGGCAGATACTCACGCACCCATCGTACCCAGAATTTATCAGCGAGTCGCAAGGTTCTACGCCAGTCGCACCTTCTCAGCAGGTCTGCGTCCGTGAGTGTTGAAGTCCATGGCGCGACAGAAGATGTACCGAGGATGAAATGGAATGGCGTTATTGCCTCTGGTGAGTCAGGAGATGTAGGAACATAGGTCAACGGCCGCGAATTTACAATGGCTTCTGCCTCCATTAAAAACGTCGTCAGCACGTCTTCCTTGAGCGGTTGGTTGGTGAGGCAGGATTTCAGTGCTGTTTTTACGGTTCGCACGAGCCTTTCCCACGCACCGCCCATGAATGGAGAAGCAGGCGGAATGAAGCGCCATTCGATTTTGTGATTAGTGGCGTATTCCTGTACCAAGTCGTCATGTAGGCTGCGTAGCTCGTGGGAGGCCCCAACGAAGTTTGTGCCATTGTCCGAGAAAATAGTTGTAGGTGATCCTCGGCGAGCAATGAAGCGTCTCAGGCTCATTATGGCGGCGTCTGATGATAGCGAAGTGACTAATTCTAAGTGAAGCGCTCTCGTCACTAAGCACGTGTATAATGCGACATACCTCTTCTCTTGGCGACGGTATATTTTTACCATAATAGGGCCAAAATAGTCGAGGCCGACGTGTGTGAAGGGCCTTTTGTGATGGTCGAGTCTTTCAAGGGGTAGGTTGCCGATCTGGGGTTGAGTTGGTTGGGTTTTCCATCTTCGGCATTGTGAACAGGCGTTTGCTACGCTACGGATGCTGTCTCGTGTTCTAAGTATCCAATATTTCTGCCGGAGTTCGTTCAGCACTAGTTCGTTGAAGTGATGAGACGCTCTATTGTGTTCATAGAGGATGAGTAGTCGTACAGCATGGTTGCGGCCGTCGAGGATAATCGGGGACTTTGCGGTCTCGCTAATTCCCGGTGCAAAACTTATCCGTGTGTTTAGTCTCAACAAACCGTCTAAGTCGAGTGTCGGTGCGAGTTTCGCTATTCGGCTGTTTCTGGGCACTGGCTTTAAGGATTTTAAAGCTGTTAGCTCCTCGGGAAAACTCTCTGCCTGAGCTTGTTGGAGTACCATCTTCTCGGCTTCTACGATGTCCGCGGCGTGAAGTTGATAGGGAGATGTGGTACTGTCTGTATACAATTTAGAATTTGGAGTTATAGGCCGAGACAGTTTAAGCCGGAATATTCGTGCGCCCTGGAGAACGCGGGCGGTGGTGCGAAGGAGACGCAGCCAAGAACTAAAACGCGACGGGTCAGGGAGCAAATCCGATGACGGGGTGTCGAGGAGCAGAACCACTAGGTCTGATTTTAACTCAGGATCTAGTGAACTCTCTTCCACGTTATTGTCGTACTCGATAGGCCACGTGCATGGTGGTCCAAGAAGAAACGGCGGCCCCGTAAACCACCGATGACATGCGGTGAAATCAATTTTTTTTGGTTTTGTTGCATCATCGGCGACGTTAAGAGAGGTAGGGATCCACCTCCAACTGGACGGGTTAGAGGTCTCCAGTATCTCTCCTAATCTGTGTGTCACAAACGCTTTGAATGCGCGAGCATCGCTCCGAATCCACTTAAGGACTGTGGTTGAATCAGTCCAAAAAATAGTCTCGGAGGGCTGAAAACGATGAGCTTGCAAAATCGTTTGTGCATACCGCGAGGCGATTAGCGCGGCTTGTAATTCTAAACGAGGAATCGAAACTGGTTTGAGAGGCGAAACGCGTGCTTTGCTTCCAATGAGAGCCGTAGACACGGTGCTATCGCTGTAAACGAAACGCCAGTAACCAACACAGGCAAAGGCTTGCTCGCCGCCGTCGGCCACCTCGTGCAGCTGAACGTCTACAATATCTGACCTACTCATGTACCAGCGAGGAATTTTTATGTTGGCCGCAACCTGTAATTGTGTAAACCAGTCCTTGCATTCACTAACATACACCTCGGGAAGTGGCGTATCCCAACCAATACCTGCGCGCCACAGTCTTTGAATTAAGATACGGCCCCAGATAATGACTGGCATCAAAAAACCGAGAGGATCGTAAACCTTCATAACGTTTGATAATAGACTACGTTTAGTTAAAGTTTCAGTAGGTATCTAGGGTAAGGTACGAAAGCCTAACGAGTCTTGCCGTGGGTCCCATTTGACACCCAAGACGCCAACCTCAGTGCTAGGTGGTAGCATAACGTCAGAAGTAGCGTCGCTTCTAAGATCCTTAGGAATAGTGAGAGAGCGTCTGGACAATTTGACGCCCACGCTCGCATTTCGAACCCGCCAGTTTTGTGGACAGTGACTATCTCAGTAACTAGTCGAGCTGCGTCGTCAATGTTGGAGTGGCTTCCGAGATAATCGTCCATATAATGGTCTTCTATAATTGCCTTACAGGCATCGGAGAACTCTGCTTCCATTATTTTGGCATTTTTGTTTTTGATATAGAGCGCGATAAATGGGGATGAGACTGCGCCAAATATCATAGAGGACATTCTGTACTCTTTGAGGTTGCCGTCCTTCCCGCGCCAGAGAAAGCGTTGGGCATCCCTATCTCGTGGAGCGATTTTAACTTGTGGGAACATTTCCTTGATGTCACCGTTTAAGGCGACTTCGCCTTCCCTAAACCGGAACAAAATGTCGAGAAGAGGTGACAATAAATCGGGGCCTTGTAGTAATAGACTGTTGAGGCATATACCTTTCGTGACCGCAGCAGCGTCATGGACGGCTCTCAGCTTCTTTTTTTGTGGGTGAAGGACGCCGAAGATAGGTAGGTACCAGCGGATGGATCTGTCTGTGTTGATGCACGATGTATTTGGTGTAATCCGCTGATGATACGTTTGTGGATCGCACTCTTCGGCATATCCCTTGCTGATAACATCGTCTATAAATTTTTGAAAAGCGGTGGCAAACGTTGGGTCCTTCGCCATTTGACGTTCGAGGGCTTTAAAGCGGGACAGTGGTTGCGGATAACTATCAGGTATGACTTCCGGTAAATCTTGTTTCCAGGGTAGACCCACCTCAAAATGGCCATTGTCGAGTTGACGAGCTGAAGATTCTATTATATCTATGGCTCGTTTGTCGTCGTCGTTTAGACGAGAAGCACTTTTCGCAATACCCAAAGCGTCGATGTCGTATTGTCTTTTAATGAGGGCGTCCAAATCGTCCGAAATGTGATTTACGAACTCAAGTGGCTTGGACGAAACGGAAAGTGCGCCATGAAGTACCCAACCTAATAAAGTTTTAGAGGCAACGGGCTCGTTCTTCTTTCCACAACGTACTTCGCGACTCAAGGAAAGGTGCCAATCTGGCGCGCCGATGAGGACAGTTGGGGGAGTATCGGCGTACGAAAGTTCGTCAGATAGGTCTGCCAGATGACTATAATCCGAGAAGTTTACCAAGTTATGATTTTGTACGCGAAGCCCCAATGGTTTAATGGCCCGTGCATGCTTCACTAGGTAACGATCGGTTCGGTTACGTCCACGAATATGAAAATCTACGTAGCTTACTTCGACTTCCTTGGTCATACCACTGACACCTTCAATGTGAAGACGCTCTTGAAACGTGGGTTTCGCACCGATGCGTGCTATCACATCTCCGTCAATCAACGTTGCCGTACTGCCCTCGTCAAGTAGTGCTGTCGTCTCGAACTCGCCGTCGGGACCCTCGAGTACAATCGGCACCACTTTCAGCAGACCGCGGGGACGTGACGTCGACGGCAAAGACCCTGTTGCATTAACAAGAAAATCAGACGTGTTCGTGATCTTAACAGCAGACTCGGTTTTACTGTCGGTACCGTCCGTGTGGGTAGGGTCGGTAGTTTTAGCTGAAGATACTTGTGTATTATTGCACTGTCCGCAGGGTGCCACGCTAACTTTAGCATTGGAGGTTCCCGGGCCGTGAAGGAGTGCGTTATGACGTCTCGAACATCCGTCAACCCCACAGCATTTCGCGCGGCAGTTGTTCCACGTGTGCGGATTCGACTTAAGGCAGCGATAGCACACTTTGTTTTCACGTATCCATCGCCACCTGTCGTCGACTTTCAATACTAAAAAACTCTTACAAATTTTAATGTTGTGTGATCCTTGTTTGCAATATATACAACACTCGGGAGTTTTATCGCTTGATAGCGTCGCGTGTATAGTTTCCTTTCGCGGTTGAAATTTAGAGGAATGTGCCGGAGTCGTTGCCTTAAGAGTATTGTGAGGAACAAAATTGTATTTCAATTGTTTGTCAGCTTCGGTCAGAAGAAAGTGTGACAATAATTCCAATTTTGCGATTGATTTTCCATCGGTTGCGTAAGCAGAGGCAAAATCTGTAAAGCGAGCTCTGGTGTGTTCGCTCAGTTTTATCAAAATGCACTGAAAAAGCTCCGGTGAACACAGATACTCGTTTTGTTTCAGTAGTATAAGAGTAGTAACAAAATTACATAGTTTGTTCGCTAAACTATTTAAATCTTCGGGGGAACTTAGCTTAGGACTGTTACGCAGCTCGGTGACCTCGCGGGCTACCAACAATTCCGGTCGTGCGTACGTCTGCTCCAAGGCGTTCATGATGTCGCCGGGGTCGCCGGAGATCCACAGGAGTGACGCGACGGACTGGTACGCCGGACCGCGTAAGGCGTTGTTCAGACGTTCTAAGTTCTCTGAAGGGGAAAAATTTGACTTAGTTCTTTCGTAACTACTCTTGAAAGCCATCCATTGACCGACATCACCCGAGAATGTGACAAGTTCGGGTTTCTTTGGTCTGTTCGAAAGAGAATTAATAGCTTGTGCGAGTTTGGTTATAGGGTCTGAGGAGCGTTCAGATTGTATCGATTGATGTGCCGTGTTGTTGTAGTTATTTTCGTAAGGTGCATACTCATATATGGGCTTAGAAGGGGTTCTATGGTTGACGTCGGGCAGGAAAAACGGTGCCGTGTTGGTGAGAGCGGCCGGCTGTGACTGATGTCCTTGTGGGTTACCCAGGGTGACAGTCGGAGCCTCACCAGGCATGTTTTTATGAGTTGCCGTGGTCATGTTTACGTTTTGTTCTAAAACCCAACTTTCAGTGCGCTTTTCAGAGACACGACTAGAAAAGCACAAACTACGAGATTTGGCTAACTTATCTGAAGCTTCCAGGGCGGCGATGTTCGCTTGTAGTTCGGCCTGCTCTGCCTCAGCCTCGAGGCGAGCGAGCTTCAGCTCGCGCTTGCGCTCAGCCTGTTGAAGTTCGCGCTCGCGTTCAGCCTGTTGACGTTCGCGCTCCACTTGGCGCCGCTTCGCAATTGCTTCAAGAGACAGCTTCTGTGCGCGGACGGTCGCCGAAGAACACGAGTGGCGAGTAGCCTCACTACGCGATATTCCGCTGTGGACACTAAAAGTGCTTTTAGTTGCCGCATTGACATTCGCCTTGTTAAGTGTGCTAGCGCGAGCATCTGGGCGTTCCGAAGCGGGACCAGGTTGTGCCTCGCTAGGGGGAACGGTGCCCGCCTGTTGTATGCCCGCACTATCAGGCAATGCCAAAGCGCCTTCGGTTGTTGTTGCTGAAACCGGCCGGGTGCCACGCGGTGAATGTTGCACCCGTCCGAATCCCGTAGCCGTCAGGTCTGGCTTTGTCTTGCTACGTGTTTCCACCATGGTGTAAATTTTACGTGAACAATGCGTGAATTTTACGAAATGAAAGCGAAAACTGTGAATCAGTACGTGAAAAAATTTGACAGATGCAATTACAATAAATGTTATACTTACGGCGAGAATGGACCAAAATGATAACTAGTGGATTGTGTTAGTGGACTGTATAAATGGAATGATAGAAACACGTATATTGCTAATATTATAAATTTATTAGAAATGTTAGGACAAAGCTTATAAAAATGATGGAACGTGACGACCGCTCAGACTTGACAACAAAAAACCGAACATAAAAACCATTATATTTAAAAACATGACGTTTATGTACAAAAAGGTCGCACCATGGCCAGTCGCCAACAATTACCTACATTATTCTTATGCAACACATAAAATTAAAATAACTAATATACTATACCTATATAAACAAACCTAATATATATATATATATTATTATTAAACACATCTAAAAACTAAAAATAATATTGAATAGCTACTTAGCCCTCTTCCTCTCTGCTAAAAAACGAATAAACCGGCCAAGTGCCGCACCACCGTACAATATTGAGCAAATAAATTAAAATACTAAACGAATTTAACATCTTACATTTTTTTAATCGCAGAGATAAATTTGTATTTCATAATGATACTATAAATTATAGCTATAAAAAATAATAAGCTGGCAACACTGTGTCAACAAACTTCCTAATATCTCATAATTTTAACAATCATTAATTTTCACGCACTTTTGCAATAGTTTTTCCGTACAAACCGAACCTGGATCCTGAAATTTACTAAAAACCAAGTAAAGAGTTCAAACCGACCAAAATGCAATAAAATTATTCTAAAAACTGCCGAATCGGAGGTGACATGACAGATGTCACCTTGTCACCTCCGATAAAACAATGAACGGGAAAATGAAGATTTAATGTTGACGACTCGCCGCTCAGCTCCGCCTCGTCGCCGCCGGTACTCAGCCCCACTGTGAACGCTGTGATGACACCGGCCGCGGCAGTTGCGTCGAGCTCGAGTGACGAGTATTTCTCCCCGCCCACGACGCCACCACCTGCTCGCCGACGGGGAGGACGCCGGCCGCCGGATGGTTTAGGACCTCGAGGCCCACCGGCCTCTGATAGGGTCCCAGCTCCCGGCGGAAGTGTTCAGCGCATAAGATGGACACGATCCATTAACGAAAACGTCATGCGCTCATACTATGGGGCTACAGAGGGGGGAATCAATCTGACCGCGTACCGTGTTCGGATGCTCTCTCTTTTCCAGGTGCTTGAGCCAGCTGTCAACGTTTCGGCACAACGACTGTCGGATCAGGTGCGGGTCATCCAGCGTAATCATATGTTGGATGACACTGTACTTGATCGCCTGCGAAGTGAAATGCAAAGTAGCCATGTCATCGCCCCCCCGGTGCGGAGTGTTATAATACCATCACAGATAATTACAAGTCAAGCTGACGAGAGGATTGATGACAGGGCTACAAATGTAAGTACCCAGTGCAATGAAGAATTGAGGAGTGCTTTGGAGGGTGCGATTCAGGAATATCGGTTCATGTCGCCCGAACTTAGACCACGTTTACCTCGTTTGCCCATGCATAACAAAAATAAGGCGCTGGTGGCGGTTCTGGATTCGCAGTTGTCAAACTATTTTGATGACTGCGAAGACCTCACTGATACACATTCAATTCTGTACTGCGCGGCTGTAGCGGCATGTCGTGTAGCTCACGTCAAATTTGCTAATGACTCTAGAGCTACACGACCAAAACCAGCCGCACCAGCTTGGCAGTGCAGAATTGAGCGCCGTATTGGTGGGGCCAGAACGCTCATCGGCAAACTAATCTGCTTCAGGGAGGGCAATACTCGCCCTAGAGTGATGCGTTTTGTGAGGCGGGCGTTCTTAGGGACTGATATCAGCCCTCAGGACTATTTGACCCGTGTCACAGAGCGCATCGACTTCCTGAAGCAGAAAGTGTATGCATGGGCAAACCGTATTCGTAGGTATAAGCGGCGAGTAGAACGATACACCCAGAATCGCACCTTCCAGAGCGATGAAAGGTGGGTTTATAGGGCTTGGGAGCGACCAGACCAAGGTGTGGCTGACACACATCGGCCGGATGATGATGCCATGTGCTCTTTTTGGCGCAGCATCTGGTCGGTACCTGTCAATCACACCGAAGGTGATTGGACTCGGGAAGTCGAGCGAGCCTGCGATCCAATACCAGAAATGGGGGCTATTACTATCTGCCCCCAAGATGTAGCTCGTGCAGTCCGTCCGTTACCTAACTGGAAGTCTCCAGGGTCCGGCCCTGGAGACTTCCACAATTTCTGGATAAAATGGTTTTTAAGATCGCATGCTCGCTTGGCGGCTCAGTACCAGACTGCTTTGGAGTCTGGTTCGCTACCCCAGTTCCTAACGACAGGAGTTACCCACCTGCTCCATAAATCTGGTAGCACCGCGGAACCCAAAAATTATAGACCAATCACGTGTTTACCAACAGTCTATAAAGTCCTTACATCCATTTTGAGAGCTAAAATTAACAAACATATTGACACCAACTCCATCATGTCTGCCTCTCAAAATGGATGTAGGAACGGGTCCCGCGGTACTAAGGAGCTACTCCTCATTGATATGGCCATTAACCAACAGGTTCGCCGTTCCCGAAAGGATCTGTCGACATGCTGGATAGATTATAAGAAGGCCTATGACTCGGTGCCACATACATGGCTCATGAGGGTGCTGGAGTTGTATAAAGTAGATACAACTCTGCGCACTTTCCTGATGTCGTGTATGGGGCAATGGAGGACGGTCCTTCGCTATCCAGGATGTCGAAATATCCAGAGGAATAGCGAGCCGATAAGGATCGAGCGAGGCATATTTCAAGGCGACAGTTTGAGTCCGCTCTGGTTCTGCTTAGCCCTGAATCCTCTAAGCACACTGCTGGAGGCTTCAGGTCTTGGCTATCGGTTGAGGAGAGGTGGTCAGGTTATATCTCACCTCCTCTACATGGATGACCTAAAACTCTTTGCCCCCAACAATTTGCAACTGATGGAGCTACTGAAAGTAACTGAAACTTTCAGTAACGCCATCAGGATGGAATTTGGTGTGGACAAATGTGCGGTCATGCATGTAAAGCGAGGGGAGATTGTGGAATCCGTGGGAACCCAACTCTCGGATTCCATAAACCTTAGAGCCCTCTCCGCATCCGAAACCTATAAGTATTTGGGTATGTCGGAAGCGTTGGGCATCAATGTTACTGACATGAAACAATCGTTGAAGGAGCGCTTCTTTGGCCGCCTGAAAAAAGTATTAAATAGTCTTCTATCAGGCGGACACAAGGTGCGCGCCTTCAACGGTTGGGTTATGCCGGTTTTGATATACTCTTTCGGTATACTCAAATGAACTCAGACCGAACTCGACGCCTTGGATAGGAGGGTCCGTACGTTGCTGACTGCATATCGAATGCATCACCCACGGTCATCAGTAATGAGACTGTATATCCCGCGAAAGTGTGGAGGTCGAGGCTTTTTAAACGCTAAGACCCTCCACAATCGCGAGATATGCAGTCTAAGGGAATATTTCCTTGGAGTCGACGTGGGGATGCATCGAGATGTGGTCGTGGTGGACAAGGGCCTTACCCCGCTCTCCTTGGCTAAAGAGAACTGGCGCAAGCCTGTAGTGCTTGACACTAAGGATCGCATGGAGATATGGCAGAGTAAGGAGCTTCACGGACGCTACTTCCGGGCCCTGCATGGGCCCGATGTAGATTTACCAGCGTCCGTAACCTGGCTGCGTTTTGGTGACCTCTTTGGGGAAACCGAAGGTTTTGTCTGTGCAATTATGGACGAAGTTATGATGACGAACAATTACCGGAGATTTATTGTGAAGGACGGCACGGTTGACATCTGTCGGGCATGCCACCGTCCGGGAGAATCAATCCGACATATTATCTCCGGGTGTTCTCGTCTAGCTAATGAAGACTACTTGCATAGACACAACCTTGTAGCCAGGATTATCCACCAGCAACTTGCTCTGAAGTACAGCCTTGTGGAATCGGAAGTGCCGTACTACAGGTATGTGCCCGACCCAGTTCTCGAAAATGGAAATATCACATTGTACTGGGATCGATCCATCATCACTGACAGGACTATTGTTGCCAATAAGCCTGATATAGTGGTGGTGGATCGAGGAGAGCGGCGCACAATGATTATTGACATAGCGGTCCCGCATGACGAGAACCTCGTGAAAGCTGAGAAAGATAAACAAATCAAGTATCTTGACTTGGCTCGCGAGGTTGTCGACATGTGGGATGTAGATTCAGCAATCATTGTGCCGATAGTCGTGACAGCCAATGGCTTAATCGCCAAGAGCCTCGACCAACACCTAAGGAGGCTCTCGTTGGGCAGCTGGATCAAGGGCTTGATCCAAAGAGCGGTACTCCTGGACACGGCTCGCATTGTCAGAAGGTTCCTCTCCCTGGAGCCCTGACCGCCGGTAACTTGGATCCTGTTCCCGATACCGGTGGGCTACTATTTTTTATATTTTTAAATGTTTTTATATTTATATGTTTTAATATTTAAAAATATAAATTATGTGTATTAAGGTGAAATAAAGGACTATAAATTAAAAAGTTATTTTTTGCAGTTGAAGAAAAATGCCCATATTTAAATAAAATACCTTATGACTCGGCGTTTTTAGTATTGGTTGATTATATTATACAGTATCAAATTCCTAACTCGTTTAGTTGTTGCGATAGAGCTTGTACACAAATGGTCTAAGACTGACAACTTTTACGGCGCCCTATTTCTTTCTTCATTTCTGAAGATAAAAAAATAATATATATATTTGTACTTTACTCGATGAGATCTAGACAATGACACCTCACTTTCTATGGTAAGTTAATTTTTTCAAAATCAAAAGGTGGTTTTGAAAAAAATAACTTACTACTAATAACTTAACTCTCCCCTTTAATTTTTAACTTTATTACATTTTTATTATTTGTTGTTATAGGGGGAATAGAAATACACAATCTGTGAAATTTGGAACTGTCTACCTGTTATGGTTTATGATATACAATTATACAGCCCGCTGACGGACAGACGGACAGCGGAGGCTTAGTAATAAGGTTCCATTTGGCACCCTTTGGGTACGGAACCCTAAAAAGAACAAGTTGGGGGAAATATGCGTCACATCCACGCAAAACGGCACGGCCATCGCTCAGCATAATGCTGCGACCCTATGCGAGATCAGGGCCCCGGCGTTACGTTATGACGCGTCGACCGATGCATCATGCAATGTAATTGTACTCAATCCGAATGATGTGTAAGGACATGTAATCACAATGCCACCGATAAGTGTAATCGTGTCGATGTGCACAATCGCTGATATTAACACGAATACATTACGGTATTGTACGAAACTCGGTTCTCGGGTTGTATTTGCGACTTGCATCAACATTGCATTTTGAGCATTTTACTCTTGGAAAATGATATTACAAAGTTAGATCTTTGAAACTACTACTTTCTCCCATGGAAAAATCTATATATTGTAACAGCGAATCAATTTTCAAGCCTCCCCTTAAGATCTAGACCAAATTTTTTTTATATTCGATAGCTCCTGCATGACCTAAAGAGGTGCCATAAAGAATATGAATTAAAAATCTTGATTAATTAAAAAGTTATGCAACAACGTGAAATTTCGTAAGTATTGTGGTAGTTTCTACAATAAAACACTTTGGGATGGTCTAAATCAGGTCCAACAAGATGATGCTGACAATAAATGCTACGTTAGTTCTCCCCCGATGTATAAGTCCAGCTTTCTCTCTTAACTCCCGAGCATCGTGGTCGCAGACTCGCAGTGAATCGCGGTGAAAGCCTCACACTCTGATGTCAGAAGTAATTGCGACCGCACTGATGACGAACCGGGCCGCCTACTGACCAACTACCTAACCACTTAATTGCATATTGACGGCACGTTATTTCCTCGCCAGCAAATAACCAACAAACGAATCTCAGTTATAGAAACGGTTCCATTCCCTCGTCCCTACCCTCTGCAATAATTGATGAGGCGTGTGAGAAACGAGCCCGTCTCACTTATTGCTTTATGCTGGCTCCGCCATCCTTACAAATTATAAAACAAAATCCCCCGCCGCGTCTGTCTGTCTGAATGCGGTAAGCTCAAAAACTACCGAACGGATTTTCAAACGGTTTTCACCAATGGACGGAGTGACTCATGCGGAAGGTTTTCGTGTATAATTATTAAGGTTTTGTGTAAATTGCCTGAAATATGACGATTATTGTCGAATATGTCGGAAAAAATCATGACGACTTGGAGCTTTACTGGCGTGCGTCGCGTCAGCCGTAAGAGAGAAATCAAAGTTATGTTCTACAGGATTGAAGATTTTAAAAAGTTTAACAAAAAAGTCCGCAATAGCATATGTCTATCTTCTAAGGATGACCCATAGTAAACATTTTTTTTATTGTTATTTTCAAAGCTATTTTGACAGGTATTATATTAATCCTTATCCATTAAAATATGTTATTTAAATTGGGCATTTCATTTAGATTAAAATATGCCATGACGTCATTTGTTATTGATGAATGAATAGTTTAAAAGATATGGTAGATGACAACGCGGGCGCAGCGGCATTGGTTAATGACTTTTCCTCGGCTATTAGGTATGTAATTCTGGTAGTATTACAAATATATTATTGGAACAAAAACAGGTTTACAATTTTTTGTGTTTGTTAACAGCTACATTAGTTTAAACAAAACTGTGTTGCACCCATTAGCGCCCACCTCCGAGAGGGGAGACGTCGGCGTTCCAACATTAATAACATTTATAATACAAAAACAATAAAATAAAAATAAATTTGATATAAAAGAATCTAAAGTTAAGTAGGTATCTCAACTACTTAACTAAACTAAAATATTATTAATTATGATTACATTTAATTACCATTACTTTTAAACATTATATTATTAAATTATTGAAATTGTAAAAACATTCAAAATAAATTAGAATAAAATGTTCCAGTTCTTTAATCTGATATGTGTGTGTGTATGGTATGTATGTGTGTATGCAGGTAGTACGTTCGACATCCACTCGGGAGAAGCCGCGGGTAAAAGCTAGTTTTATAATAAATTGAAAATGCGTGTGGTCATACCGACAACATAAAAACCTTCCGCGTAGTTACAACAATTGTTTTGTGTTTGGTAACGTAGTGAAATGAGCGCTGCCCTACAAATAGTTGATTGTTTAAACAAGTTTGTTCTGGACTTCCTACAACGGTAGCGAGCGAGTTTGCTGCTCGGCTATATATAGCGGCGATTTAATCGAGGAAACAGCGGTGCTTATGACACGTACAAACAGTACAACTTTCTGTTAGCTCTCTTGTTACGTACAGTTTGTCGTGTGTATACTTGCTCACTTCCCAAACCTTCGTAACGTCTTATATTATCACAATTAGATTTTTGAGTTTTCAATAGCTCATTTCACCCTTCATATTGATCGGAATGTAATTATGAATGCATATTTAAATTCCTTGACGTTTAAACCAATATTTTGGATATAAAATCTGGCAACGTTATTATGGCTGGTACAATTATTATGGCTGTTATAATCCATGTGGGAGCAAGGCCGTTCAAATTATTCCCATCCTGCGGTATAGGGGCCGCGGGGCCGTCTGGGTTGCGGACACGCATGCCAACAACTACTGGATTGTACTTAAGCCCTGAAGTACAAAACGGTTGTAAATATGTGCGAAAATGGATTAGGTCCCTCTCCTCCTAGACGTAGAAATTCTTTTTTTGAAGCTTTTGTGTCTAGTCCTGGTCGGCCCTTGATTCTTTAGCTGACCAGCGCAGGTATTTTGCTTTTATGATTTCAGAGTTGAGCGTCAAAAGTCCATGAGACTAACCATATCATAGTGCATTAATGTTTTGAAAGGACAGTGTTTGTTGCAATCCTTTGTCGGTGTCGGTCTGAACTGTTATCTTATCTGTCCATTCGTAACACATAACTCAGACATCAACTTGTTCTTGACACCTTTCTTATTTATCTGTTGTGTGTTGTGGCTCAGGACGCGTGCCGCTCTTATCTTTCAATAATTGTTTATTTTACTCCGCGCTCTTCACACTTGTGCGAAACTACATTTATGTGAAGTGTGAATACCGGCAAGTCATGTTGATGATCATCAGACGAAGAATGTGAAGGTCGCGTAAACATATGCTCCAATGTTTACAGACGGGTGAGCCACTAGCGACGTAAAAGCATTCCTCAAATAATGATGAACTTTTGAACATAGTGTTGAGAGTTAAGACTGAAAACATATCTGCGTAATATCAGACATAAAAATACGATTTGTTTGGAGTCTGGCAAGGCAACAGGTTAGCTAGGTAGGACAAATAATGTCGTATTCTGTTAAGTTCCAATTGGTCTGTCTTAACTGATAGGGATCGGTATGATTGTGTTACTGGTCGGCCATCTGTCCACCGCGACTCGTTCTAGTTCCCAGAATTGGGAGCGTCGTGTAGGACGCAATTACAATCATGAGTTCATGACTGATCTTACTAAAATATACTCTGACGTTATTTCTTCCCACAAGTCGTGCAGTACCTACTTTACAAATAACCGTCATTCATAGGTCCCTAGATTCTCCGAAAGAATTGTGGACATTAAAATAATTCGCACGAAACTTGTTTTCATATTTAATTTTTTGTAGCCATGCTTGCAGACGGCAATGAAGTTGCTTATTCTTGCAGTGTCAATAAAACCGCCTCGATTAGTACAGGGGTCGCTAGAAAGCAGTTTGATTGACACGACGATTTGTCGCGAGCTCTCGTGCTTCCGACAAAGCGGCCTGATGAATGATCTGCATGACCGTGGAACTCACAAAACAGATAATTATCTGTTCTGCGGTGGAACTGCACAGCCGCGACCTGCCCCTGGGATGTGCGTCGTTTGACATCAACTTGCATTCATTATGGTGCGCTGCAGTTTCACTGCATTTGTTAGCAAAAAGGATTCATATAACATGATATGTCGCTATTTTGACTTTTACCAATGATGCTTTACACGCACTGCGGCTGTGTCTTTCTTCAAATTCAAGAGAAAGTTTTTCATAACTTTGTATGCAAAATCATCATGTAGCCAAAGGCTTTAGTTCCTTTTCCTTGGGTTGGCTCATAAAGTTTTCAAGGGGTCGTGTTCATTCTTAAACTGCAAACACAAACCGGATGAATACCATTGTTTTGCGTCGAGCCCTTTTGGTTGTGTGCTGGATTCATAGGTCACAGGCTCCTCAGTAATGATATTGTGAAGAGAAAACGTTACGAAACTAATTTGTAGTTGTCGTGTTGATACAAAGAGCTGAAATCAAGATGCTGTAGATTAGCTGACGTGCTCAGAGAAATCTCCGATACCGCACGATACTAATTTGTGAATAATAAAATAAGTAAGTGGCAGTAATTGCGTAGCTTCGCGAATATTGATGCTCATCTCACGACCTCTGCTTTTTGACGCGCTTCTGACGGGCGGCTGATGTCAAGATAATATCGCATGCTCTCCGATCGAGCTTCTCGACTATTGAAATTGATGAACAGTTATTGTGCACCATGTACTTTCTATAGACGTTTGTAACCCTGCTCGCTTATAGATTGTATGTATTTTAGACTAGAGTTGTTTAACAAGAAACGTGAATTAAAATTAGCTTATAATTTGATGATTTACTTGTTTATTTTAGCAAGATGGATATTAAATGGATTCGAGAATATCTTGAGCATCAGAGTACCGGTACAAAATAAAAAAAACTGTTAGAACACGCAGATGTGACGTGCGCTATAACGTGTAGTTTCTGGAAACCATTATTCATGGAAATAGTACCTTACGATAAAAATCTTCCTTTGTGCAAATTTAGATATGTCTTAGAGACTTAGCTAGAACGTAGTTTTCATAGTAGTTTTCGTAGTGATCATACGATCATTATAAAGGGGTCTCAAATTTTTTGGGATGGTCAATTGAGAGGACTCATTATAAATAACTTTTGTTCTTTGTAACATTCAACTACTAAGCACATCCGGAATGTAATTGTGAGTAATGCTAGGAATTACTGTAACAACGTGTTTGCATGGCAGTAATGAGCTGGAACAAAAAGCTCTTCAGCGCTAGTATGTATCATTTGAAGTAATTCGCTCGCTGATGAGCCTGGTCTCGTCTTAGATCTGTCTCGTGTCTATGTAACTTTCTGATTCAATAACATTTGAAACAATGCCGTGGCCATAACATTGAACATTTGAAACGATCCAATCTGTATTGTCCTTGCAAATGAAACAATGGCTTGTTTCATTCTAAATGACATCATGCAAGAGTTGTCTAGATTTCTGTTATCCTTTATCACACCTGTATTTCTAAATTTTCATCGTCTACAAAATACGAAGTTTCCTGATTCGTCGGATAGCTGATCGTATCAGATGAACGGTTACTGGTATATTCGAAGGTTCAGTTGCAATCAATTTTATTTCTCGAAGCTATCTTCATTCATTAGCAAATGAAATGTCTATCATCTGTGTCTCGTGCCGGTGTCGGCTGTTCTCCGAACGATGCAACCATTATAACAGGAGATAGTGGTCGACTGGTCATTATCGTTATCAGATCAGACACCAGCGGGTCTGCCCTCTTCGGCGCGCCGTCGCGTCTTCCGACAGATACGGAACAGATTGCGGTGCGACTGGGCTGATGTCGTCTGTTCCCTACCACAGAACATTGTTCAAGGCATATCGTTAGCTTATCTGATACACAATGTGCCGTTCTTCTGATTCCTCGCAGTTGTCGGGTCGATTAGATTATCAATTAGATATTTTGTAAAGTTGTATCTGTAATTGAAATTGTTCCGATAAGGCTACCTATGAAATCTACTGAAAGTAGCTCTTTGTTTATGATTGCCTCAAACTTTTGCGTTTAATATAATAGCACACTGCTCTAGCTTGGAACTACCTTAAGACCACGTAATGTTTCGTAAGTCCACTAAAGTCCTCGTGCTATTTTGCGTTGTACTATATTCCCCGCGGCATGCAGTGTTGTGATATCAATTACAGGTCCCCAGCGGATTACGCCACGCCACCAACACGGCCTGACGATCACACGTACGGGACGCGTGCGGTTAGTAGCGAACACTGCCGGGAAACTCCGATAAAAATCGTGCAAACTATCGATACAATAGTAATAATAAGTACGCGCACAGTTTTACCTACTATACACAATGTAACTTGCAATATGTATGCTCCTCGTGTCCAGCTCAGTAAGATAAAATCGTAGAAGACGTTTGGAAGTTGTGTGAGCAAGAAAACGTTGAAATGCAGATCGGTGGTGCCTATCCATTTTCCAATTCTAAACAAGTTAACAGTACAGCAATATGCAACGAGTGGAAGCTGGTAAATAGTAAATAGCGAGCCATGTTGTATTTATGTCATTGACGTACTGACACGGTTGCATGGCCAGTGATGAAACGGTGCAATAGCACGGATTGTGCGAGATTCGGCACTTCACGTAGTTGCGAAACATCGAACTGGACCATCGACACCGGAGTGAAACATCTCGTTAATAACGACGTTATTACGAGCCGTCATCTGGTTTAGATGTCTGACTCAGTTGCCTGAACGAGCATTAGTTTGAGTGTGCGCAAGATGTATGACTTAGATGTTCTCGTGGAATAGGAATTTGTTTGGTGTACTTTGATTACTTTGTAGTAGCTTTCAGCTGAAGTCTTGAATACAAATGAAAATAATATTTATGTCGAAGATTTTGGCCATATTAGAATCAGTTGTGCTTTTGTTGTTAATCAATATAATCTGTCATTGGGAGCGGCAACATCAGAGCTGCCACAGATACGATATCATGCCACTAATGACGGTGCCCACCTGCTGGTGATATGCTCGGGGTTCTTGTAACGCCCTGCCGCGGTCGTGCTGGTGACTCACTCGTGTCTATGGCCGAGAGACCGTTCTTGTGACTCATACGTCACAAAGTAACTAGAGCAAAAAGTGTGTATTGTATGTTCGAATTTGTTGAACCAGTTCACTGTTATTTTAAATTAACCATATGTTATTTTAGCCTTTAATTCTATTATAAAAGCAACAACTATTTTATTCTTTTTTTTTTTTTTTTTCTGGATGCGAGCTCAGTGAATATTGTGCGAGCAACTTAATAGCGCTTTTCAAGAAACAGACTCAATGCACTTTTTTAGTTCTCAAAACGAAACACTCATTTGAGTTCCGTAACTCAAAAGGAAAAAAAAACGGAACCCTTATTGGATCATTAATGTGTCTGTCTGTCCGCGTGTCCGTCTGTCACAGCCAATTTGCTCCGAATCTACTGGACCAATTTAGTTGAAATTTGGTAGGTACACATGTATGAATTCCTGAGACCCAAATACGGACATGTAAATAAATGAATTTTGAATATGCGGATCACTTTTTGGGGGCAAATAAAAAAAGTTTTGCAATCTGTATCGTGACATATCAAATGAAATGGCTTGTGATGAGGATCTAATTTTTTTTTTTTTTTTATTACTTTTCAACAACTACTTTAAAAGATATTTAACAAAATAGATGAAAATTTACAGAAAATGGTTCTTTACTTATAGATTACGCAAAACCAATGGTCAATGTAGAAGTCAATGGTCTTAAAATAACATACTAAATCTGTCAATTTTGTGCGTACAAACTTACATTTGCGGTTGGAATGTATCGGAGAATACGGTTTTCAACTACAATGTTAAGTTTGTTCTTGGGATAAATTCATCCGAACTACGGAACCCTTCATTGTGTGTGGTCCGACATACACTTGGCCGGTTTTTTATATCACATGGCACCAGTTCCGTAGCATTTGTAGTAGCATAATAAATTTTATTTGTTCGTCCATAGTTTCATAAATAGTGTCCAGCTGAGATGTGCTCGTCAAGCCTGATGGCCGCCTTCCGCGGCGCCAGCCCGCCAGGCTATCGGTGTTGCCATCTAATTCAATTAACCTATTGAAATCGGTAAATAAAACTCAATAGTTTTAATTAAGCTCACTCGGACGATGCCAATTGAGTCATTTAGTATTCATTGGGCAATAGTCGCTTGGGGACTTTTGTATGACAGTAAGTTCTTGCTAGACCTGGCTACTATATTTATAGTGATACAGACTGGACATTTTATTCATCCATTCACACAAGACACACATACAAGATAGAGAAGACACTGCGAACAGTATGTCTGGTAGGTCTCTACTAGTTCGCGGGAAAGTCCGAAAGTGATACCGTGGCTCCTGGCAACATACAGGCAACTGAAGGAAAACGCTTGGGTTTTAGTCAGTAAGTCTGACACGCCCTCCTGCTCCGCCCAGAGCAGGAGAAGTTATTTGATAAAGTCACACCCAAAAAAAAAATGTTCCGTACTAGCAGTTAATTGATTCAGGGACCTTGCGGAAATCCATTATAAAATGCAATAGATGTGGATATATTTAGTAACCTGTTTTGCTTAGCTATTTCTAAAGAGTCTTAAAAAGACCCTGAAAGAAATCGACACGTGTTTCACCTCTCAACGAGGCATTCTCAGGATGACGATTGACTTGTCGCGAACTCGAAAACGGCGTGTTGGCACTCCAAGCACTGAGCGCAGACTGAGCCTTATCGCTTTTTTTTATAACTATGGCAACTTGCAGTTTTGACCACTAAGGTCTTTGCTGCTTAACCGGACTTTGAGCCTTATCGCCCGTTCAACCCACTTATATACTGCTTGCCCAACCTCGGCTCGGACCGTTATCAGCGCGATAAGGGGAGAATAATCGCAGTAAAGGTGACCTTTGCATACTCATATTTAATTCGTTCAACAGAGTAACGTTTCCTGTATTACTTTTGTCTATTTCTAAGCTCTCTAGTAGTGACATTCTGAAACCTTTATCACATGTGTGTAAAATTTTGAAAGTGTTATTATTATTTAACGAATGACCTGTATCTATTAAGTGTTGAGCAAAATGGGATTTTTCTGGATTACTGTTCCGGAACGCAGCAATATGTTCCTTATATCTTGTCTGAAAATTACGACCGGTTTGACCTATATAAATACCATTACAATCATCGCAATGTAACTTGTAAACACCTGATTTTTTATGGTTTTCTAATCGATCTTTTCCGTTGCAATTCTGAAGTGATAGGGTTTCAAAAACTTTGTTTCAAAATGGATTAAGGGTAGCATTTAAAACAAATAATTCATTAAAACAGATTTGCAACAGAAAATATCGATTAGAAAACTATAAAAAATCAGGTGTTTACAAGTTACATTGCGATGATTCTAATGGTATTTATATAGGTCAAACCGGTCGTAATTTTCAGGGTCTTTTTAAGACTCTTTAGAAATACCTAAGCGGAACAGGTCACTAAATATATCCACATCTATTGCATTCTGTACTAGTGCTTCCCGAACACCAAATTTCCCCCAATTCACAGATTATTCCGGAGTTTCGAACCTTGAATTGTTCAGGTTACGGAATTATCGGGCTTCTGTGTCACTGTCAATTTATTATCGTGCGCCGGTAAATGCTGGAATGTTCAATGAAGTAGTAGTTTACCGTGGGCTAGATGAAATGGAAACAGTGGCTCATGACAATCACAAGGTACATTAAGGTTAATCGAGTACATTAACGGTCGACGAGTCACTACCGCGTCCTGCTCCCGAGTGCGACCTGACACTAACCAGATATATGAACTAAAGAACCACTCTATATAACGCTCATTAATACGAAAAACGATATGATTTAGAAATAACTGAATTAAAACGTCTTTTCCAAGATTAGCAGGCTAGGTCAATTTCCTGATCGACAACACTTTAAATGACGGGCAGCAGGACCACTTATGTGAGGGCTACTTCAGTAGCTCTCAATCTACTCATCAAACAGATGTATTCCAAAAAAATACTCTTTGAAAAAAAAAAAAAACTTATGATTGTTATGTATCTAGCAGTTGCAATGATCCGCTGGTAATAAAATTCTGCGTGCAATCCAGCGCTTTGGGTAGATAGTAAGATTCAGTACCCGTCTAATATACCAATTTCCTAAAGACAAAGTTACTCAGAATTTGTTGTCACTGGTTAGGAAATAAGCCTTTCGTTGTTATTGGCTGTAACAAGCGAGCAAGCAAGCGGCGATTTCGCGCCGTGTGCCGCATTCCTGGTCACAAATTAGCGAAGCGCCGCCACAGATAACCTATCTCAATAGAGCGCCCTACGTATGGTATTCCAGCCGCTGGCGCCGCGCCAACCCGCGCCTATATTTACTTCGCCCAAACTACACAGAATTCCAGCTAAATGCTTTTGACTATACGTGGCTGTAATGTTCAGTCGGCTAATGGCTCCAGATCTGCGCCATGTCGCCTTGTTCCGCTTTTGTTTGTTACTCTTTCATGTTTCGCTTTCGTAGGCACGCCATAGCAACAGTTGGGATTCATTAACGGACACAAAAATAATTTCCCTTTGATTTATGCTTGTGTTTCGTCTCTTTTAATGTATTGAGTCTCCAAATATAACTCAGCCGTATATTTGGCAATCCGAACAAGTATTGATCCTGCGCGTCACCCATGTTTTCCTGAATTTTCTAAATGTTGTCTTTCCGTATTCGTGCCTTTGTGTGGCACATTGTTGTAGAATGAACAATGTAGTATTCAGTTTAAAGATAGTGGTGTCATTCGTGCACATCGCTGCAGTGCTGGCCACCGACGCGCACGCACACGAGCGACCCTAATGTGCCACAGATGTAAGCAGCTCGTGCCACACACACAACATACCTACATACCATTGCCTACACAAGTTTATGTGTATCTTTAGTAGATTACATCATTATAGTATGCGACGCCTTGCTTGCCGAAACTTGTAGTTATGATGACATCAAGAAATTATATAGGTATATCCAAAAAGAATCAAGTTGTTCATATAGCTCATATTATGGTAGATATTTAATTGATTCTGACGCGCGCGCGTCTCTGCGTCCAGCGCTCGTGTGACAACGTCGTGTTCGGGTTCGCGACAAGTGAATCGTCATCCTGAGCATGCATTTTAGACATATCTATTGGTACTTAGACTTTATAATAAATTGTGGTATCCCAAAAAAAGTTTTTCAAGCTAGCAACTTAGTTAATTATCAATACGCTGACGCCCGCCTTTGACGTGAGAGCGTAGCGGCGCCGACCTACGTCCAATTCACTGCGACCGGTGACCGCGCACCTCATTCACATCTCAATATGGTGGATATACCTACAGAACAATAACCTAAAAAAAAAAAAATCCGACCAAGAGGGTGTCGGACCACGCAAAATGAAGGGTTCCGTAGTTGGGATGAATTCATCCCAAGGACAAACTTAACATTGTACCAAGCAAGCTACCTTAGTAACCGCTCTCGGGTTGTAAAAATCGGTAACCACACAAGTGAAGTACAGTTTCTCACCTACGGAGTTCCTCAGAGCAGTGTCCTGGGGTCCACCCACTTCTTTATTTATAAAATCATAACATACGCTTATGACACAGTGTTAATGCTCTGTTTTTTTTTTATCCACGTTAGTTATAGCTTTACAAATTAATTTCAATATGTACTATAAACATAATTGAAAATATTCATAAATTATTAAGAAAATGCTATAACTTTCCATATATTTTTTCCAAATCATTAACTCTACTCTTTTAGATGTGATCTTCAGTATAATATCTTTCAAAGTCGGTTATCTTCGCCTTAATCTGTGACAGAAAGGCTGTGACAGACAGACACACGAGTGATCCTATAAGGCTTCCGTTTTATCTTTTGTGGTACGGAACCCTAAAAAGCTGCTTATTGAAATCATAGACACTGCTGAGTATTAGAGTCACTGAGACTTCCGCAGCATTTAGAAGTGTGTTTCCAGGGGGATTTCTGGGACATGTTTATGGATTGCAAACCCCTCAAAACATCCTTCCATCCTTCCTACGTTAAAACTTTGTAAGATCTTATGCAGCCAAGTTCTCCAAGTGAGTGGAATACCTAAGTAGGTAGATAGAAACTAGGTACACTCTGGTGTGTATGTTCCTTGTTGTACATACTTAGCCTTCTCGTCTATTTAACGAGGCAATGCAAGCGCCGTCACATCTTGTCTCACAGAATCGCTTGTGTCTAGGAGTTGTGTCGCCACACCGGGTCATGTCTCGCGAGCAGCCCACCGCGAGTCCGCGACCCGACGGACGTTTCGTGACAGTAGTACAACAACAACAAATTATAATAGCCGCAGTTCATTACACTCTTTATTATATTTCACTATAAAAGCTTTGTTGAGCATGTATATTGTATACGAACTCAGTTGTTGATCCCTTCCACATTATACTGTAATCCATGCGTAGCGTAAAATGTATCTATCTATACTTTGGTTCGTCTTATGTTCCTTTAAATCCGCCTCAAACTGGGACTACACAAGTATGATTTGAGTTGCGTCAGGTTCTGAATTCTCTACGTCTCCGGGGAGCCTCGCTCCAAACTTGCGAATATTGCATGAGCTGTACATAAGTGTCATATATGTCTATTATTATGAGTATCGTCGTGCCCCCCTGCGTGCAGTTGAACGTGGATGTTAATGTCGAGTGCAATGCGGCAGCGAGCGGGGGCCGCGGTGGGCACCCAGACCGCCCGCCGGCAGCGTGCCCCGCCGCCGCGCCGACCCAATTACGTGATACCTTTGAGAAAATAACTGCAGGCAACCTTTTGTTTTACATACATCTCTCCATTCATACATTCTGTTTATGTTCTCAATTGAATTCCGATAGTAAGTTGAATTTCGCTTTAATGAAGTGTTTTCTTTTATTGCCTGATTGACGAGTATACCTGCGGATTTCCCGAGCGGAGTTCAGAATGAAAACACGTTGTTCTTTTATAAGCTACGAGCTGCGCGTGAAAGCGTAACAAATAAACAAACTCACTTTCGCATTTATAATATCATTAGGAACTAGGTTTTGCCGGCGGCTTCGCACGCGTAGAGGTCGGAAAATATCCCACAGGAACGTAATAGGTACCGGGATTCAGAGTACTTATGATATGTCCTAACACAGGTCATGGCCTATCCGTATGCCATTCATCTAAATTTGTTCAACCGTTACGGCATGAAAAGGGTTCCGTACCTCAAAATGAAAAATGGAAACCCTTAAAGGATGAATTCGTCGTCTATCAAGACCATTTTTCTCAGGAACGCGTGGAGGCATCAAGTTGAAATAGATATCAAAAACTTAGGCTAAGCGCGCACTACGGATTTTGATCGTAGCGTATAATATTTCGTGTTGTTCTAACTCCTCTCAGGCTCATTTCCTACGAAATGTATGGAAAGTTTTTTGCAATTTTAGATTTTTCATGTACTCAAACCTCAGTTGGCTCGATATAGTTTTTTCACCCTAGTAATAAGAGATAGGCTCGACTGGCATCAAAAAAGTTTTTGTGAAAATTGCCCATGTTCTTGCTGACTGTACAATTTTTTTATAATTTGTGAATGCAGATCAAAAAGTTCTGTAGTCTCCTAAGACCGTTTTCTTGTAGCGACAACGGCAACGGTTAAGGCACGGTAATATTAAGGTGCCGTTATTGCCCCATCTCAAAATCCACCCTGTATGTTATGATTGACTGTTTAGCTCCATACAGCGTGATGATAATCTTTTAAAAGGTTAAATCCGTAACTATCTGCAATATTCTAAACTTTTGGATAGTCATTTTACAATTTGCCGTAAACTATAGGAGAATACGAACATAATGCAATATTGCTCATCCCCCATAGCAAACAGCGTGATAATAATTTTTGAAAGTCTGTTGTGACGTTTCCATTATTTGACATAGATTATTTACACCAATTTTCATTTTAATCAAGTCACACAATAAAATACTCCCCTGTAAAAATGAATACCCCTTTTCACCCCGTTAGGGGTAGATTTTCAAAAAACCGTGATATACGTTTTTATTTATTTTCAGTCTTAAGTATAAATACTAAGTTTCGAGTTAATCAGACCGCGCATTAAAATTCTTCCATATAAACTTTGACACCCCCAATCCTCCAATAGGGGGTAGTTTAGAAAAAATAAAAATGGCAAACTTTATAATTTACATAGATATGTAATTATGCCAAGTTTTAAGTTTATTAACTCAAGGAATAAGATTTTTCATAGAAACTAAATCCCCTTTTCACCCCCTTAAAACTCGAATTTCCAAAAACCCTTTCATAGTGGATGCACATAACATCACGCCTTGTTTCCCCGAAGGGTTGGGCAGAGGTGGTCCTGTAGCAGGTTCACCCACATTTCGCCAGTTATGTTTTAAGTCCCATGTAATAGGAGGCGAGCCTATTGCCATCAACCGGGCACAAATCCAGACTCCAAGCTGCTACTGAGAAATTTCAGATAGAAAATCCAATAACATTTTGCCTTTTTTTTTTTGGGTGGGAAATCATCAAATAACTTCTCTCGCTCTGGGCGGAGCGGGAGGGCGTGTCAGACTCTTACTGACTAAAACCCACCCGTGTTCCTTCGGTCGCCCTGTTGCCGGGGGCCACGATCTCCCTTTCGGTTTTCTTCGCAACCCCGTCAGGCATTGGCCCTAGCGGACCCCGTCAATTCTGCTGACATCTCTTTGAGACGCGCGTGGAACACAACGCGCCGTCGACCCGGGCCTGGTCCTTATCGGACGGTGAGCTACCCATTGCTTACCGTCCGCAAACCCGCGCCTACTGTGGCCGGAAATCGCCTCGTGATTCCCGACGCCCTGGGCGTCTCCTACTGCGGCGGTTAGGGGCGTGAGGGCGCGAAATTTGCCTCTCCCTCACGCGTTCAGCTTCCTCCTTCGCGAGCATTACCGCTTCGCAGAAGTAGGTGACGGCCTCCCATTTCCTCTCGCTCCGTACCATGGCTTGAACCAGGGCCGGACGCGAGAGATCACCGCCGCCGATCGCCTCCACGAGGACACGGCAATGCTCCGCCCAAGCTGGGCAGACCTCCACTGTATGCTCCACCGTATCCTCCAGGCGATCCACAAAATGGTGACAACCGGGCGTTTCCTCCCGAAACAGCCGTGTCCGGTGAGGACCTGCGTCAGGCGGAAGGTGAGGACGCCGTGGCGCCTCTCTAGCCACTCCTCAAAGAGGGGTCTTATCGCCGCAATTGTGGCGTGCCCAGCGCTGGGTTGTGACAATCGCACTCTCCATGACGCCATGAGATTCCGCCGGAGCTCTGTTCGCTGTGCCGCGATTTCTCGCGGTAGCGGAGTTAAGCCCCGGCGTTTCGCCTCCTCGCGCCACTCCCAAATGTGCGCGAGGACCTTTGCCTCCAGATCCCATGGCGGTAATCCGGCAAGGAGGCTCGCCGCCTCGCAGGAGACCGTACGGTATCCTCGGGCCAGCCGGATGGCCATGACCCTCTGGGACGCGTTCAACCGGCGGGCTGGCCGCAGCCTTAGTGAACGACTTTGCCCGACCTGGAAATCGAACCCAGCACCTCATGGTCAGCAGTAGCATTGCGACCACTAGACCAATGAGGCAGTCCTAGTGGATGCCTACATCGCATCATAATAACTACCTGTGTGCTAAATGTCAGCCCAATCCGTTCAGTGGTTTGAGCTGTGTGTTGATAGATCAGTCAGTCAGTCACCCTTTCCTTTTATAGATATAGATCGAAAGATTAATTGATATATTAATATTAAATTTTTTTTTAAATAAAATGTTTAGTTTTCGACTTAATTAAGTGAAGTAGGTTAGTGTGGTTGGATTTGTGAAGTGACTTCTAAACAAGACATAATTTATAAATGAATATGAGTTTTGTGTAATCGTACCTCAGATATACTATTCTAAGCTATCAGCTTCAATAATAAAAAGTTAGTTTTGTGTAATCGTACCTCAGATATACTATTCTAAGCTATCAGCTTCAATAATAAAAAGTTAACTACGTAGATCTATTTAATTAGCGTAATGAGAACATTCGTTTGGAAAGATCAGATAAAGCTGGCTGCTCTCCGTGTAGCAAATGAGTAGATATAACATGTTTTTTTTTTTTCGAATATTTCTAACTCAGTTACAATAAAAAATTACTAACAAAGAGAATATAACTTTTGTTTCTCGAGTCACAGTCCTATAAATCACAGTAGATATTGTACATATTAATATCATTCTTCTGATTTGACTTCATATAACCTAGTTAAGAATGAAATTATTAATCTTTTATTTTTACGAACTTTCGAAAAGTTTTAAAATTCGTTATACAATTGATTTCATTTTGAGATTATTTAAAACTTTAAGTTTATTATTAGTATGTAAATTTAACAGCTTTCATTTGTAATAGTGTTATGTTTTGTGTAGTGTTGTGGACAGATAGGAGTGAATAAAGCTCGAACTGTTCCGTCATTGCTAACAGGGGGACAGTTGATTTTTTTTCTGATCTGTCCCCTTTTTTTTTGGTTGGGAAATTATCAAATAACTGCTCTCGCTCTGTGCGGAGCGGGAGGGCGTGTCAGACTCTTACTGACTAAAACCCACCCGTGTTCCTTCAGTTGCTATGTTGCCGGGGGCCACGATATCCCTTTCGGACAAGGGGACAAAGCAGGGTGACAAATCGGAATTATTCTATCGACTGCCGGCGTCACTGATGGCGACATCACACTTATCACTCGACCGCGGTCTGGTTGCACACTTAAAGTTGCAATCAATCAATGCCAAATACTAGAACTTGTTTATTTATCTTTTTTTTTGTTCTGCAGGCAAAGTGGTGTGCGCGTCGTGCGGCGGCAAGTGCAGCGGTGAGGTGCTGCGCGTGTCGGATAAGTACTTCCACACGGCGTGCTTCACGTGCCGCACGTGCGCCGCGTCGCTGGCGCGCGGCGGCTTCTTCTGCAAGGACGGCCACTACTACTGCCCGCAGGACTACCAGCGCGCGTTCGGCACGCGCTGCGCCGCCTGCAACCAGTACGTGGAGGGCGAGGTGGTCTCCGCGCTCGGCAACACCTACCATCAGAAGTGCTTCACCTGTGCGAGATGCAAGTGAGTATCTTCTACTGTAAGCACACACTACGCACGACCACCCCCGCCCGCTGGGCAACCAGTACGTACTCATCGCCGCGTGTTGACCAACTACTTCAACATTACCATATAATTATATTCAGTTCAACCTTTACATTCCTCTAATCTGACCAAGAATCCGCATCGTGTGTGACTGTTATGGCCTCAAGATCGATCTCAACGTGCTATCAATGACTTGAAGCATGAATAAATCTCGGCCGTATACTCCTCGAGCTATACCTACTTCTCTCCTGTTTCAGATTATGATTGTATATTGAATCACCTTGCTTGTATAAAAGGCTGGCTCAGTCTGGATCACTATACGCAAAGCTGATGCTGAATAGGCAACTGATTATAGCTAAATGAACAAATCTGTGACCATCTGGAGCTGTTTCCATACACGGTGACAAGAATTCGTCTCACTAGTCGGTGCTCCCCTAGCGGGAACACGTCAATACGTTTATGCGGGCACGGCAGTGCTCCCGCCAAGACGAGCAAAATAATCATAAAGGCACAACCGTACCATCTTTTCTCGAAGCCATTCAAGACATTCGACTCCCTTTAACTTCAAAGTCAAAGTCAAATCATTTATTTCAAATAGGCCCATGTATGACACTTTTGAACATCGTTGTGGATAAAGCTAGAACCCTGAATTTTCAGTGACCAAGAGGGCCTCGTATAACTAGGTATATTCCGAAATTACATTCAATTTGAACCTACAGTTTAAGGACGATTGTAGGTCAAAGTCTCTTAACTTACTGGATTACCTATAGGCCACTCAAAGATGTACTGTTGGACAAATTTAATGAGGATTTGAATAAAATGGACTGGGAGTACATTGAGAATTTGGAGGATGTGAACTCTATGGTAGCAACTTTTAATGAGTATATTTTGAATCTCTTCGACTTACATGCACCCCTTAAAAAAGTATTAATTAAAGAAAAGTCATACCCTTGGATAACTTATACTGTCAAGGAAATGATGAAGTTGCGTGACAAATGCCATGTTAAGTCTAAAATTACTAAATCTGAACATCATGTAAATTCATACAAAGAACTTAAATACTTGGTTAGGGCCGCTTTTCATAGTGAAGAGTGTGCATATTTTAAAACATATATAAATAAAAACATTAAACAGCCTAAGAAGCTATGGAGCCACATAAAATCTTCCATAGCTATCTCAAAAAAAACAGCACAGTCTACCACACTTTTGTAACAATCCTGAAAAAATTAATGACCACTTTTTGGATGTGCCTGGCAGTGGTAGGGTTAGTAAAGCAGATTTGACTTACTTTGAACACCACAGATTCAGTGATACTCATTTCCAGCTTGAGCCGGTCCAGGGGGAAATGGTGCTGAGGCTTTTACATGGTCTTAAGTCCAATGCTCAAGGTTCTGACCATATCTCTCTGGAGATGCTGATGATGACTCTTCCTCGTACCCTTGCAGCTATAACGGCCATCATCAACAGATCCATATCTTCGTCCTCTTTTCCGGATCTATGGAAACTGGCTATAGTTAGGCCCATCCCCAAGGTGTCTAATCCCGCCAGCGTGAAAGATCTTCGCCCAATTAGCCTTTTACCGTGTCTCTCAAAGATTCTTGAAAAAGTTGTGTCTAACCACCTTCGTCCATATCTTGAGCAGCATAGTATTTTGCCAAAGGCCCAATCAGGCTTTCGTAAGGGGCACAGCACTGCCACAGCTCTTCTTGACGTAGTTGGCAATATCCTGGAAGCCAGAGAACAGGGCATGGGCACCATGCTTGTGCTCCTAGATTTTTCACGTGCCTTCGACTCAATCAATACCTCCCTTCTCCTCTCCAAGTTGGCTTTCTACGGATGTCAGCCGGAAACAGTCCAATGGTTTCACAGTTACCTGAGTCAACGTTCTCAATTTGTCCAGGTTGCAAGTGACAGTTTTGGAGATGTTATAGCCTCTAGTCCCAAGCAAGTGAACCGCGGCGTACCGCAGGGATCGATCCTTGGCCCGCTTCTCTTCATTCTGTACAGTGCCGACATCGTCAACTGTCTGATTAACACAAAGTTCCACCTATATGCTGACGATCTGCAGATGTATCTCTCATTCCGACCTCAACAGTCTACTGAAGCTGTAAAAAGAATGAATGAGGATTTGGATAAGATTTCAGCATGGTCAGTGAGAAAGTCTAAGTACATTCTGATGGGATCAAGAGATTTTCTCAATAAAATGTTAGGTTACAATCTGGACTTGAAGATTGATGGGTGTCCTATTGATAGGGTACAAGAAGCCCGTAATCTTGGGGTGGTGTTCGACGAGCACTTGCATTTTGAGACACACATTATTGAGGCTGTGCGCAACTGTCTTTACCGGTTAAAGCTTCTGTACCGTGTACGGCCTTACATAAGTGTGGATATGCGTGTCATGCTGTGTGAGTCACTTGTTTTATCCAAGCTGAACTACGCTGACACTGTGTATGGTGCGTGCATTCTTGGTAGAAGTGAAAAGTTAATCCAGCGAGTACAGAATGCTTGTGCGAGATTTTGTTTTAATGTCCCTCCTCGATCTCACATAACTCCATTTTTAAATAAGGGTAATTTGATGAGAATGTCAGATCGCAGAAAGCTTCATCTGGCTACCCTACTCTTTGGCATCATTCTCACAAAAAAACCAGAATATCTTTATAGGAAATTAACTTGGTCACGTAACATAAATAAAGTTAAAACAAGAGCAACTTCTTACCTTCTGTTGGCTTCAACGCACAGAACTGCTGCATTCCGTGGAAGCTTTAAATTCGCTGCCTCTCGCTGTTGGAACGACTTGCCACCTCCTTTTCGTGCTATAAAAACAGTTGGAACTTTTAGCACTAAATATAAGCAACATTTGTTACGAGTACAAAAGGAAACAAGTTACTAAACTCACCTTGGGACTGCACGCAGTTGGTTTTGGTGACCTTAGGCGGAATCTTATTTCCTAGCCGCACGATTTTGCTCAATCGCTTTGTTTTGCTCGGTAACTGAATCTTTTTCGTCTGATTTACACAATACAGCACAGTCACAACCCAACGACACTTTATAATTATTATTTATTTGCACCACTTTCTTGTCTTATTTTATATTATTCACTCACTGCTTTATTTTTATTAATACCTCTTGTAAACAGTGGTATATTTTTTTTATCAATTTTATCAATATTATTTATTTTCTTTATTTACTCCAAAAATATTTTGCACAGTAAAATTGACAGCCGATTCCATCGCAGATTTGTGCCAGACTATACACTCCTGCGCGCGTCCCTTCGCTTGTCACAATAGATTATATATAATAGTCCGTACCGTGGACAAGTGATGTTGGAACGTCGTGTCGGGTGTGCGGTGATTATTTTAATTTATCAAACAATGTTTTTGTTTTTCTTTTTTATTTGTTTTATATTATTATTTTTATTGTTTTATTTATTTTGTAATCCCCTGGGATTTGTAGGTCCGTAGGTATGTCCCTGGCATCACAGCGGGCCCTATCAGAATACCAGCGCTGCGGTATTTATTTATTTTTAAATTTCGCAGCATCATGCTGAGATAGGAGCGTTTTTGGCCTCGCACAGGTCGTATTTTCCTTTTTTTTTTGTTAGTCTAGAATGCTCCTTTTTATTTTTGTTAATGTTTGTACCTTTTTTTTATTATGTTTTGTATTTCCTGTGCGTGTCCCAAATAAAATATTTTCTTTCTTTCTTCTTTTAATTTTGTCACTGATATACTCACTGACTGACTCACTCACTCTCCGATCATCAAAATTCTAAGGTACTTCTAGTAGACACATAGCTTCAAATTTTGAACACAACTAGTGTTTAGCCTATAAAGCAAGGAAAAAATAAAATATACCGCAATTTCAGTCCCGTTTTCTAGATATATGAACTGTAAATTAAATTCCATCAAGCATAGCAAAAAGAATGGCAGCCCAATCAAAACTGGTAGTACCGAGATACAAAAACTATTACGGGTAACGAACGAACGTTTATTGAATACCTGCTCTAATGAATGATGTTCCAACAAAAATTCAATCGGAAATAATAAATAATAATTATAGAAATAAATTCAAAATATTCTTTGATTCTCTTTGAAAATGCGTGATCCTGTTTAAATTAGATTCCATTAACATCGACGGACTGCCTGAGCCGTTTTTGTACTTTTTTAATTATTATTACAAACCATCTTACAATGTTTTTATAAACTATGTTTTAACCATAAATTATATTATTATTTCGTTAGTATTTTTAGAATGCTTAAGTGTTTCAACATCCGGACAAACCTATTGAGGTTTTTGTGATGTTTCTGTTTATAATTTGTTTTTTTTCCTAATAAACAATAAAAATAAATTTTAAAAAACTTTGTGTTCGGATTTTATTTATATAGGATTACAAAGTTACTTATGCAGTTCGTGTATCTAGAAAACGAGACGGTAATTGGTATATTTTAATTTTTACTTATTTCTGTAGTTCATGCAATTTTTCGTCACTTACACTATCTAAATAGATAGATAGGATTGAATTTCATACATAAACATTTTGTAAAATTTTCCATCACCTGCGCTACCTATACCCTTTTACATAGATAGGGACAAGGGCCTAGTGTACCTATCTAATGAAATAAATAGGTAGGCGCAATCAGTCTCTTCGAAAGTTACTTGTAAAATGGGCAACAAAGGTCAATTAAACTGCATTGAAATTGAATGAAGAAGCAATAATAATTAGGTATAACAACCTGTGGGACCTACCTACGATGCCGCAGATAAACACACAAATCCACAAGTTTTATTAAACTGATGTAGGTTCAGTATCAATATCGGGGTACATACCTACAAAAAGAAATGAGATCCGTAAAAAGATGTGAGATCTAATGTAAAACCAAGTCTGAAATTTATTCAGTACCTTCCTATTTATCACCTTTATTTCTTTAATAAATAGAATAACTTGGCAGTCGTACGCGGAAATAGAATCTACATTCTACGTACAACAAAGTCTACCTAATATTAGCGCTGCGCTGTATTTATTAGGACTACTTATTTAAAATAGTAAATTATTCTTATGTGATTATGTTGTCGTGCGATGGCCAAGTTTGATATGATATGATATTTATTTGTCAAACATGGTTGGAAATTCGAGCATTATTTTGACAACCTTCTTGGAGATAAATCAAAAATGTTCTACTCGAATATATGCGAGCACCCGGCCGGCAATGTTTGTATGAAAATCCTTAACTGTTGTGTTTAGCGGCCGAATAAATTACTACGAAAACGCATATCTGTCGTGTAATTTAAAAATGGAACGAACTCTTTTACTTCGACACATGGCAACCAAAAAGGTAACGTATCAAAGATTTTATTAAAATTTCAATTTAGCTTGCAAAGAGTGCTGTTTAAAGTAAACAAGAAATAAATGAACATAATGGCGCGTGAAAACTTATCGTTGTTCGTCATTGATTCTGGATTTTATAATTAATTTACTTAGTTTGAATTTCCGCGCTTTATTTGAGAAAAGTACTATACAAGCCTTGGCGACAACCAGCCATTGATGGACTCATTGTGTGCCTCGGCTTCGGATCGACCCACATTTTCACGTTCGTCCATCAATGCCCCTATTGCATGCCGCGACAGTTATGTATTATAAGCACACCTGGCCGCAGTGTAAAGATTTTAATATTTATTTATTTTATTTATTTAACCATTTATGCACACACATATAAACAAACAAGAAGAAAGAAACAGAAATGTCAAGCGGTCAAGGAGTAGGAATAGAAGTCGGTTGAGTGGGGAGGGGATTTAAGGAGGTTTTTAAGATGCGACCTGCAAGGTGCATCAAAAGGACGGCTGTAGGAAAAGCGCAGATAGGATGGGGTTTTAGGGTTATGAAGGATGTTGAATAGCAGACACAATATCCGTATTGTGTCTGCTATTCACAACTCTCGGAAGAATTCCCGCGAAGTCGAATAGGGAGCCACTGGAATATCTTGCGAAAGTTAGAAACGTGATCATACTTTTTAAGGTTAAAAACAAAACGAAAACAGAAATTTTGCAAAGCTCAAGTTTATTTAAAAGCTCCTGGGTGGCATCCAAATAACAGGCATCAGCGTAGTCTATGATGGGCTGTATGAGAGTTTGAGCAAGGGAGATTTTGGTGTTCAAGGGCAAGAAGCTCTGGCGTGTAGCGCACTTTGCGACTGATTTGAGCAACATGGTAGTCCATGATAAGTGAGAGTCCATGGACACTGCCAGGTTCTTAACCGTATTTGCGTATTCAATCTGAATACCATTCAGACAGAGTGCAGACAGCGATGCAACATCGAGCCTAGTCCGCATATACCTGCCGCCAATAATTATGACCTGGGATTCCTTAGGGTTAATTTGCAGCCCAAAGGACCGCGACCACTCGCTAATAGAATCCAGGTATCTGTTCATGGCAGACACGGCGGCTTCCGCATCTTGCCTTAAGAAATTATTGTAAAGCTGCAGATCGTCGGCATAGAGATGGAAGTGAAAAGAGATGACTCTGGTTACAGAGTTAATGAAAATAGATAATAGAAGAGGAGAGAGAACGCCACCCTGAGGCACACCCGCGACAACAACAACAATAATCAGAAGAACAATCTTCGCGACGAACCCGCTGCGAGCGGCCTTAAAGATAGGAGTCGAACCAACCAATAGTAGAAAAAGAGAAATTGAAAGATTTAAGGATCCCTAGAAGGATATCGAAATCGACAGAGTTAAAGGCACTGCTAAAGTCCAGAAGTACAAGTAAGCAGAGAGATTTTGGTCCATAGCCTAGCGGATGTCATCGGGTTGGGAATTTTGGGTAAGGGGATGATATGGGCTTGTTTCCAGGCCTCAGGAACAGTACAAGAAAATAAGGAGAAATTAAAAGTGTGGGTCAAGATGGGAAGTATTGTGGGGAGGATAAAGGAAATCATTCTTAAGCAAAGATTATCATTACCAACTGCAGAGGAGGAAATAGCGCAAATTGATTTTTTGACCTCACTTTTTCTTTTTCACTTCACGATTTTGTGCCTTTATGGCACAAAATCATGACTTGAATATTTATTGATACGAAAACTGGGTTTTATTAATAGGGCCATTTCATCTCTCTAAATGCGTTCTATAAAAAGGCTCATGTGAGCATAGGTACTCAGCATGTATGTATTATTTAAAAGTCATAAACTGGTGAATCGATTAAAATGCATGGGTATAGTATCGATACATTTTAATCGATTCACCAGTTATAGAAAATCGATTTTATCTGTATACGTATTTCGAATTCTATCACAGCTTTATTCCAAATTGGTAGAGGATTATCCAGAACGTTTTGGATTCCCAATGTGATCGTTTTTGTTTAATATTGACATGTTCTTGTTGCCCACAGACGCGCATTCCCGTCCGGCGAGAAGGTGACGTACACGGGCGCGGAGGTGGTGTGCTCGGGCTGCGTGGCGGCGCCGCAGCGGCAGACGGCGCGTGCCGCGCCCGCGCAGCTCGCTGCCTCCTCACCCGTGCGCGAGCCGCACGCCGCGCACCCCGCCCGGCCCGGCTCGGCCACGCCGCACGACCAGAACGGTACGACTTCCTGACAATGTGTATATTGGAATTAAACATTAAAAGCTCCTAGGCCTAGCCAATACTTGATTGACCATACAAATTATTAATATCTTTTATTTAATTTTAAAATATATTATTTACAGTTTTAAATATTTATATCAAAATAAAAAAATAAACATTTAAAAATATAAAAAATAGTAGCCCACCGGTGTCGGGAACAGGGTCCAAGCTACCGGTGGTCAGGGCTCCTGAGAGAGGAACCTCCTAACAATACGCGCCATGTCCAGGAGTACCGCTTTCTGGATAAAGCCCTTGATCCAGCTGCCTAACGAGAGCCCCCTCAGATGTTGGTCGAAGCTCTTGGCTATTATGCCATTGGCCGTCACGACTATCGGCACAATGATTGCTTTATCCACATCCCACATGTCGGCAACCTCGCGGGCCAGGTCAAGATACTTAATCTGATTATCTTTTTCAGCTTTCACGAGGTTCTCGTCATGCGGGACTGCTATATCAATAATCATTGTGCGACGCTCTACTCGATCTATCACCACTATATCTGGCTTATTGGCAACAATAGTCCTGTCAGTGATGATAGATCGATCCCAATACAACGTGATATTGCCATTTTCGAGGACTGGGTCGGGCCCATATCTATAGTACGGTATTTCCGATTCCACAAGACTGTATTCTGGTGCTGGTGGATAATCCTGGCTACAAGGTTGTGTCTATGCAAGTAGTCTCCGTTAGCCAGACGAGAACAGCCAGATATAATGTGTCGGATTGATTCCCCGGGACGGTGGCATGCCCGACAGATGTCAACCGTGCCGTCCTTCACAATATATTTCCGGTAGTTGTTCGTCATTATAACTTCGTCCATAATCGCAAAGACAAAACGTTCGGTTTCCCCAAAGAGGTCACGAATCGCAACCAAGATACGGAGGCTAACAGGTCTACATCGGGCCCATGTAAGGCCCGATAATAGCGCCCGTGAAGCTCTTTGCTCTGCCATACCTCCTTGCGGTCATTAGTATCTAATACTATAGGTTTGCGCCAGTTCTCGATAGCCAAGGATAGCGGGGTGAGGCCCTTATCCACTGAGACCACATCTCGGTGCATCCCCATGTCGGCTTCTAGGAAGTATTCCCTGAGACTGCATACCTCACGGTTGTGCAGGATCTTAGCATTTAAGAAGCCTCGACCTCCGCACTTCCGCGGGATATACAGTCTCATTACCGATGAACGTGGGTGATGCATCCGATTTGCGGTCAGCAGTGTGCGGACCCTCCTATCCAGGGCGTCAAGTTCCGTCTGAGTCCATTTGAGTATGCCGAAAGAGTACATCAAAACCGGCATGACCCAACCGTTGAAGGCGCGCACCTTGTTTCCACCTGACAAAAGACTATTTAATACTTTATTCAGGCGGCTAAAGAAGCGCTCCCTCAGCGATTGCTTCATGTCAGCAGCGTTGATACCTAACGCTTCCGACATACCCAAATACTTGTAGGTTTCGTTTGAGGAGAGGGATCTTAGGTGTATGAAATCCGAGAGGTGGGTTTCCACGGATTCCACAATCTCCCCTCGTTTTACATGCATGACCGCACATTTGTCCACACCAAATTTCATCCTGATAGCGCTACTGAAAGTTTCAGTTACCTTCAGTAGCTCCAGCAGTTGCAAATTGTTGGGGGCAAAGAGTTTCAAGTCATCCATGTAAAGGAGGTGAGATATAACCTGACCACCTCTCCTCAATCGATAACCTAGCCCTGAATTCTCCAGCAGTGTGCTTAGAGGATTCAAGGCTAGGCAGAACCAAAGTGGACTCAAACTGTCACCCTGGAATATACCTCGCTCGATCCTTATCGGTTCGCTATTCCTCAGGATATGTCGACATCCTGGATAGCGAAGCACCGTCCTCCATTGCCCCATACATGACATCAGGAAGTTGCGTAGAGTTGCGTCTACTTTATACAACTCCAGCACCCTCATGAGCCATGTATGTGGCACCGAGTCATAGGCCTTCTTATAATCTATCCAACATGTCGACAGATCCTTTCGGGAACGACGAACCTGCTGGCTAATGGCCATATCGATGAGGAGTAACTCCTTAGTACCGCGGGACCCGTTCCTACATCCATTTTGAGAGGCAGACATTAAAAGCTCCTAGGCCTAGCCAATACTTGATTGACCATACAAATTATTATTATTTCCTTTATTTCATTATTTACATATAAATTATATTTTAAATATTAGAATTTTAAAAAACGGCCTAGTGCGTGTCGGACTGCGCACAATGAAGGGTTCCGTAAGTTGAGATGAAGTTATCCCAAATACAAACTTAACATTGTAGTTGAAATACAAGTTCTCCCATACATTCCAACTGCAAATGTAAATTTGTACGCGCAATTTTGAGAGATTTACCATGTTATTTTAAGACCATACACTTCTTATAGGTTTTCCTGTAATCTATAAGTAAAGAGCCATATTATGTATTTCTTTTTCAAAAATTTAGGTCCAATATTTTCGGAGATAAAGGGGGAATGGTCAATTTTCATCGAAATTCTTAAATATCTTAAACGTATTTATTTTAAAATTATATAAAAAATAGGTTTAAGATCCTCGCAAGAAGCCCTTTCATTTGATATGTCACACGGTACTGTTAGCAGAACTTTTTGTGACCCCTATATTCAAAATTCATTTATTTACGTTACACTTTCGTGTTTGGGTCACAGAAACACATTATGTGTACCAAATTTCAACTTAATAGGTCCATTAGATTCGGAGCAAATTGGCTGTGACAGACGGACAGAGAGACACAGACACGTAAGTGATCCTATAAGGGTTCCGTTTTTTCCTTTTGAGGTAAGGAACCCTAAAAACCACCCTTTAAATTAGGGGATGGAAAAAAAAACTTTCGCTACCGTCACATGGGCGTAAGGTGAAAAATGTATTCACTGTTCGTTACTTTTCTGTTATACGATAGTTAATTATTCATTCATTCACTTAATTATTTCTCATGTAGAGCCAAGCTTCTAACTCTACACGTCCCACCAATAAATCGACGGCGATCGGGCCGGAAACGGCCACATATTTTGACTGAGGTGTAAGTTTGTGAAGTTAGGGCTTGTACAGTTAGGGCGTGTAGAGTTAGAAGCTTGGCTCTGCATGAGATCTGATAACTTTTTGATAGTGCGAACCATTATGGTCTCGTCTTGGCAACATTTTACATAAAAATGTTTAAAAAAGAAAAAAATAATAAAATTCATTTATTTCAGACAAAGTGATCCATATAGTGTTAGTATTACAAAATAACTTATAATTTAGTGTTAGTAGTATTGATGTGAAATATTTGAAATAATAAACATTCAATGCAGAGGACGACCAGACAAGAAAGCATGCTTCCTACCTGAGCAGCCTCCGCACAAAATGTTTCAAATTTGGAGTATAGCTCTCCGCCACAGCTCTCAGCATGTAGTTGTGTATAATTATCCATAGTATCATAAAATACATTCGCAATTTTTTTATTACCCGCCCTGTACTCACGCTAATGCATATCGTCTCTAATTGGTCGAAACCAGGAAGGGGTGTGGTAGCTGCGCTGTCGCAGAAATATTTTCTTATCTGACTATGCGTAAAGTTTGCAGACTGTACAAGGAAATATCTATAGAGTGCATGTCTGAAGAAATTGTTTTTATGTCATTAACCTGTGATCTACAAGAGAAATTATTGTTAGCCGCTAGACAGAACAGATCGTCGTCAAATGGAGCGACACAACAAAGGAACTGAATTCCGTGTCAAAGGACTTGAATATGTATGGGCTTTCTACTTTCCATGACTTCACACAAGCCGCGCATACATTTACCCTTGACCTTGAGCGACCGTGACATTGAAGCGCACCGCCTCACAACACTCACAGGTACAGCAGCCCCGTCTCAAGTAATTACTGCCGAACTCACGCCTTTTTAGACGTTCCACGAAAAGTATCGGAAATTGCCCAATCGCGTGCAGGGCACCAGTGATTATTGACCGTTTAATCGAGTTCTCAACTTCTCATGAGCTATGGGTCTTTCATGTGCGTTACCTACTAGTTGGTCTTCTGTACTTAGCTACCTTGTTGCCCATGTTTACTGAAAAAACAACTTACGACATGAGGGTCTTTTTGTGTAGTTATTTTTTTGCAAATCGTGAGTTTGTAACGTTTTGTCTTTATTTCAGAATGTGCGGGATGTGGACAAGAGTTATCGGAAGGACAGGCTCTCGTAGCATTAGACAGGTGAGGTGATACACCGTTTATCTAGTTTTTCAATGAGTTATAAAAAAAAATTGTAATTTAATGCATAGTAACTAGGTAACCCGGGGTGGATGTCATGGATTCCTGTCAAAATTGGTATCAAATAACATTCCTGTCGGCGGTGACTTGTGATCAATGAATGAGGGCGGCGCGCGGCGGTAGGATACGCGGGCTAAAGGTCGCGCCATCTCTGCCTAATTGGACTCATTTATTTATTGCTACTTTATGCAAAGTGACCTGACGGTCAACCTCGTAAAATATTAATAGATGCCCGGCGTCCCGAATTACGGGCAGCTAATACCGACTCATCATAAATAGTTTGGTGATAATCTACACAGTTTTAATGGAGGCAGAATTTTAGTACAATTTAAGTCAAATTAAGGTTCACCCACCCGGTGACTTATTTTGATGGAATTTTCTATATATTGTGTAGGAATTATTGGTTGATGTGCGTACTGTATTGTGCAGACAATGGCACACGTGGTGCTTCGCGTGCGGCGAGTGCGGCGCGGTGCTGCAGGGCGAGTACATGGGGCGCGAGGGCGTGCCGTACTGCGAGCGCGACTACCAGCGCATGTACGGCGTGCGCTGCGCCTACTGCCAGCGGTACATCTCCGGCAAAGTTCTGCAGGTACTCACCTCACCCATACAGCAATAGCACGGTTTTCTACCACAAATCTATCTTTTTTCTGGCGTTGATAAGTTACTGGTCCCTGCGAGTGGACGCAGTTTACATAGATTTTTGCAAGACTTTTAGCAATATAGATCATGAATTGTTGCTTGAAAAATACTATAAGAAACTTATAACACTGATTTGTTTCGTATTTCTGAAACCACAGTCAAAAAGTCGTGTTCAACGGATATGTCAAATATTTCCGAAGTAACATCCCACACAAGGCTCTATCTTTGTGCGTTTACCAACTTTAAATTTAACATCTTTGTCAGTGTCATAGGATTTTTTCTCCACAATACTAAATTCTTTCTCAGCGTCAATACAATACAATCATACTTATTCTCTCGTAGGTAGAATCGTTATTTTCTAAGTGCACATCTTGGTTGGTATCACAGAGCAAGCGCGGTGAATCAATCACACGCGGCTGTTTTTGTTCTTTATATCGCTATCGACATGCTTTACCCACAGGACGGATATCATGCTTTTAAAAACGACTGAAAAGTTTAAATTTCATCTGAAATCTTTAACTCCAATAAAGTAATGACAGGTGAATGATAAATGATAATCCTAATACACTTTATATGTCTCGTTTGTTCCTCTGGCACACTTCTCCGCAAGGAAAAAAACCGGCCAAGTACGTGTCGGACTACGCACAATGAAGGGTTCCGTAGTTGAGATGAATTTATTTATCCCGAGAACAAACTTAACATTGTAGTTGAAAAACATGTTATACCATACATTCCAACTGCAAATGTAAGTTTGTAAGCACAATATTGAGAGATTTTAATTTGAATATAGAGAGAGAGGGAGAATGGTCAATTTTCATCGAATTTCTTAAATATCTTTAAAAGTATTTATTTTAAAATTATATAAAAAATATGTTTAAGATCCTCGCAACAAGCTAATGCAACTAGCAACAGCAACTAGCAATATGTTACACGGTACTGTTAGCAAAACTTTTTTTTTTATTTCTTGTTTGCCCCCCAAAAGTGATCCCCTATATTCAAAATTCATTTATTTACGTTACACTTTCGTGTTTGGGTGAAATTTAGTACACATATGTAGTGTACTAAATTTCAACTTAATCGGTCCATTAGATTCGGAGCAAATCGGCTGTGACAGACGGACAGACAGACAGACACACGAGTGATCCTATAAGGGTTCCGTTTTTCCTTTAAGGGTACGGAACCCTAAAAATGAAAGAAGGACGTAGTCTGGATCTTTCATTTGATTTAAACTAAATTAAAACTATTTAACTATTAAAAAAAATCCGACGATAAAATTAAGCATAGATTCCCTCATTTATATTATTATATTAATATTTATTTCGATATGTGCACATTTTAAGACTCACACTGTGTGTTAGCTTTTGTTTGCATTTCAAAAGTTCTTTAAACTTTCCTATTCCCTCGTATCTGATTACGCGATCCATTTATCATTCCCTATTTCCCTTAGGAAGCATTGATTAATTCGGTTACATAATTCACAATGATAACAACAATAATAGTATCGTTGCGTAGCTGGCGCCGTGACATGTGGCGCGTCATATCACAGCTGTGACGTCACACAACGGGACTCGTTTGTTTTGCTAGCATTGTGACGCGTGCACGCATTGTTCCGCTGTTCGTATTGTTAGATAAATAACTTGCCGCTGCTACGTGTCAGTGCCCAGTTAATGCATCCGCTGCATCACGATATGATCATCACGGATGAATATTGATGAGATTATCCGGCGGATACCATTATGATTTTCTAGAATTTGTTGCTAATTTTGCGACGTATAACGAAGGAAAATAACGATAATAATACCAACATAATTTTTATACAGGAGATATGATTACCGAAATCTGTTTGTGTGCATATAATAGGTATGGACAGTTAAGCCAGAAAAGGTAGGCCGCTTCGGTAATCTTCGTATTTCCAAATCAGTGCGAACGTCGCAATTCGCACTACATAGTAACCTCCCACAGAGGCAAAGTTAAAGTTTTGTACTGCCGCCATTTGTAGTTCGGAATCTCTTATAGCGCGTTTGCATGAAGTTTTCTCTCTGTCGGATTATACTTTGGTTGGAGATCGTCATCTATTACTCAAAAGTTTTGTATTCTTTCGAAGTGAAAACTTCTTTAGGCGCGTTGGGCATTTTTGAGATGGGACTAAACAACTGATTTCGCGACACTGTTATGACACCAGCTTTTGACCATTAAAAAGACATCAACGCGCGATACATTATTTCCTGCACAATAAAATTGTTCAAGTTTTCACTTCTGTCGGCACTCCCAGAGTGCGACTGTTTTTTTTTTTTTAAGTGCAGAGTGTTGTTAATCTATAATTTTGTAATCATGGTAAAACAAAATAGTAAACTACTTTTTCTGTGGTAGTCAAAGTCAAATAATTTATTTCAATTAGGCATATAAAAGGCACTTTTGAACGTTAATATTTCCAAAAAAAATTTACTTATTTATTCTAGTCGCCTCTTCCAAATGGTCGTTTTCGTATGGAGAAGAATGGACAAGAAACTTCACCGTTAATCTTTTAAAATTTGTTACAATATTTTGTATACATCTTCTTTTTTAAAATATATATTTCTTCTGTACGTCTGTTTTTCACCTAACTCCTCCTAAACGGCTGGAGCGATTGGGATGAAATTTTGCGTGTATATTTGAGTGGGTCGCTGGATGGTTTGAAATTACAAATGGACCCGGAAGGTGACGCTGCTGTTCGGACAGGACATTGCCTGTTTGGTCCGCTAGTTATATATATATGTAGGATTAGGAGTGCCGAGAGGTATTTCGTCAGGGTTTGGAGTTCTCATTTTATTGGGATAAACAAGACTGAATAAACAATTACAGGGATTTTATTATAGTAGGTACTAGTTACATTATATAAGGTAAAACACAATTCAAATGGTAATTAGTTACAAGATAACGTAGGTGAATAGGTAGTAACAATCGAACAGACTTTTAAAGTCTCAGTTCGTATAGTGGCCAAGCCACCCAATGAAAAAGTGTATCGCTCGCTATCAGCAAGCTAATACAGCTATGTGAATATACAGCTGTGCTGTACCAGATAAACCGACAGTTTTGTCGGGAGCAGGGCTCTTTATTGAGTCAAATCCGAAGATTGACTCACACTGAGAGAGTTCGCTACGACCCCGCAAGGGGGCGTGGCGAGCGGGGTCAGGGCGTAGCCCCTCGCCCGCGGAGGCTATACAGTGGCCCACCAATGCGGGCCCCTCAATTGGTTGCCTGTGCGGCAGTGGAAGTGAGTGCGGGGTTTAGGTCGCACTCGTGTGGTTGGTTGCATTGAGTAGGTTCCGCAGGAGCGCCGCGACGTTCATAGTGGCGTCGCTTTCTTCACGACACCCCGGCGGTCCATCCCTGCCGGGTGAGACCCCCAGTTTACAGGGGGAGGCCCAGCAGGAGACGACCAGCGGCGAGGGTGCCGACTCTGCGCGCCTACGGGGAGGCATGTAGCTCTCCCCCCGCCCCGCTCCCAGATCTAGCCGTTTACGGATTGGGGGGGGGCTGACTCACATAACGAGTGCACGTTCTTTTATAAGACGATGCCCCCACCTTGCAATCCCACCACGACAACTCTGTCCGATGGCGCACGGAAGTGCGTCACGTGTTTACTTGATACAAAACACTAAAATATGCTAAATCTAATAAGACTGACATTATAAAGTTATCAAATAATACAAGAATAATTGTCGTAAATAAACAATACTGAATTCACAAAGTAAATCCTTTTAAAATTAAAGTAACATGTCATTAATTGTTTTGAACAACACCATCGATTATAATTATCGAAATAAGTTGCCAAATATCAATTTGTGCGTACACCGAGTACTTAATAAATTATGTTGCGATTTATTAGACAATAATTAAGAAAAACAAATCATACCAAATTGTTGTTAACCACAATTATTATTCACAATCAACTCCGACATATATAATTTGTCTGAACATGTGTTTGTCACCTAACTTCTCCTAAACGGCTGGACCAATGTGGATGAAATTTTGTGTGTATATTTGAGTGGGTCCCTGGATGGTTTGAAAATACAATTGGACCCGGTAGGTGGCACTGTTCGGACAGGACAACGTGTGCCGGGTCCGCTAGTCTATATATATAAAAATGAATCCCTATTTCCCTTGGTCACGACATCACGCTAAAACGGCTGAACGGATTTGGATGAAATTTGGGATATGGATAGACCTTGACGGGTCATAGGATACTTTTTATCCCGATATTTTTACGGGATCGAGACTTATGCGGGTGAAACCGCGGGGCGCAGCTAGTTAATTATAATAATTATATGTGAAGACGATGCACCTGGATACTACAATAAGATTACTGTACCACATTAGGTAAAAAGAATTAAACATGAAGCAATGACAGATTTAAATAGGTAATTGATAGATATTATGGTGCTCACATATATATTTACAAACATTGTAAAAGTTTACGATATTCCTAAAATTTTAACAAGTAATACTAATAAGTCAGTGTATGAGTTTAAGTAATCACAGAATGTAAAATAAATGTCATTAAAATAATAAATCATACAATTAAATTAGCAACCAGTTTGATTTTGTCTAGACTCTAAATTGTCCTATGGAGCAGGACCAGCATGTTTCCAAGCACTCTTATATTGGATATAATCCTCTTACTTGTAATATGCTTGTTTACAAAGTTTACTTTTAATATGAATTCAAAATTTTCTTTCATTTAATTGCAATATATCACGAGGTATTTTGTTGTAACATTAACACACTACCCCATAAAAGATGTACTGTTGTCATCAATTGGATGTACTTTGAATAATTTGAAAAATGGTTGATCTATTTTATCCTTATTTCTAGTATTAAAATTATATCTATCATTTATTTTATTTAAAAAATATAGATTTTTTCTTACATACATAATATTTTCATAAATGAATTGGCATGATACAGTTATAATATTAAAATCTTTTTAAATTGTTTCCTCAGAGATTCGCGACGACGTAATACCTTTACCTAGTTATGTATATTAAGATTAGAGTGGCAGGTAAGTAGGTGTAACTAAAGAATGATACTAATATTTATATTTATGATATTATGATTTAATATTTATGGAATCACTTAGAAAAGTATTTTATAATGTCACAATAGTTTAACAAGCGCCACCGTTTATAAAATGTGTAAGGGTAACTTCTAAATTTATAATAAGTGATTTACAATAAAAAATAAGTAACTGTAGTTTTCGATATAACGCAAATTAAGCTGGCGGAAAAATATTACGTCAGCAAAATGCTGTACTGATTTTTCGGAATTTTCAGTAGTTTATTCGGTCGTATCTTTATTTGTATTTGCATATAAGTTATAAAGTATTTAAAGTCAGTTATAAAGTAAATAAGGTATATAAGGTCCCATTAAAATAGATTGATAAAACAGCGTTCAGTACGTCTAACCAAAGATATCCAAGCAAAAAAAAAACACTGATTAAAGTCAATTCAAAACAAACGTTCGGTCAGCGGCTCAATTTTGTTGCTTTTTGTAGTTTTACTATTTTATAACTTGAAAATGAAATATCATTTTGTTTAAAAAACTGTTTTCTGCCTCCAGTTATTGTTCTGTAATATTATTTGTAATCCAAAACAAAAATGTCAGCACTAGGAAACGAGAGTCAAGTTATCAAACAGTTGCAACAGGACTTACAAAATGAATTAAACACAGCTAATCAACTGTTAAGACTAATATCAGTAGAACTGCAACAAATCAAACACTTCACTAGGCCTGGGGGAGCCTTTGAAGCCAATGTTTTGAAGAACACAACACTGATTAAGGAATTAGCAAAACTTCAACAAGTTGACTTACAGAACTTGCCTCCTTTCACTAGAAAACAAATAAATATGAGTATGCATGCAAACGAAAATGTGTCTTCTGCAGAACATAATACTTTAAGAAATTACTCTGAAGTAGAAGAGAGCTTTTTTTTTTTTTTTGAGAGTGGGAAATCATCAAATAACTTCTCCCGCTCTGGGCGGAGTGGGAGGGCGTGTCAGACTCTTACTGACTAAAACCCACCCGTGTTCCTTCGGTTGCCCTGTCGCCGGGGGCCACGATCTCCCTTTCGGTTTTCTTCGCAACCCCGGCAGGCATCGGTCCTAGGGGACCCCTTCAATTATGCTGACATCTCTTAGAGGCGCGCGTGGAACACAACGCGCCGTCGACCCGGGCCTGGTCCTTATCGGACGGTGAGCCACCCATTGCTCACCGGCCGCAAGCCCGCGCCTACGGTGGCCGGAAATCGCCTCGCGATTCCCGACGCCCTGGGCGTCTCCTCCTGCGGCGGTTAGGGGCGTGAGGGCGCGAGATTTGCCTCTCCCTCACGCGTTCCGCCTCCTCCTTCGCGAGCATTACCGCTTCGCAGAAGGAGGTGACGGCCTCCCATTTCCTCTCGCTCCGTACCATGGCCTGAACCAGGGCCTGACGCGAGAGATCACCGCTGCCGATCGCCTCCACGAGGACACTGCGATGCTCCGCCCAAGCTGGGCAGACCTCCACCGTATGCTCCACCGTGTCCTCCGGGCGATCCACACAATGGTGACACCCGGGCCCGGCAACTGTATTTGTTTCCCAATCAGATATACGTATATAAGATGGCCAGAAAGAAAATATAGAAGTTTAAAATACTGTCATGTTGTGTCTGTGATGTGTTGATGGAATTGTTTTTTTTTTAATAATTTTCCGTTTCACTTATACTTGCCCTTTAAATGTATATTTAATAAAATAACAAATACCCGTCCGTTGATAAAAAAAGGCTACAACCTTTTTCAATGGATGGAATGTTGTGTTAATTTATTATCTTATATTTATAAAGAGTAAGGCAGGTTTGACTTGAATGTGTCTGTTGAATTTTTGTGATTTAAGAATAAAGTGATTTTGATCTAAAATAATAAATTGTTGGCACACTAGAATAAACACATCCATTATACTTGGTACTTGCCTTCGCGCCCCGCCGCCCGCACCGCGCGCGTGCTCGTACGTAGGTACCTACCCAGTCAGTTCATCATTCTGTATTTAACCATAGTACAATCAGTTGAATACATATCACCTTTTTAGGGTAGTGTTGTTAGGAAAATTAGAAGAGAGTAGGTAAATACGCGTAATTCGAGAACAGGCTACGATTGGGGGTGAATAAACTTTCCTCGAACACACATGATTATGAACTGTCTAGGTACTTATGAAAAGGAAAGACTAATTTCCCATCACACTTTACCAGGTTGGACTGTCTAATTGCGTGCTGAACTGTTATCGAAGTATCAAAGCTATTGCAGTAAGTTGTAAACAAACAAGCGCGCAGTGGATACAGTGTAGTGTTATGAATAATTTTTATTTAAATAAAGTTTGATAACAGTAAAACACTGAATCAAGCGTGGTTAAAAATCAGAATCAGTCCTATATACAGTAATTAATTAAAATACTACTTTACGCCGGTAGGCCTATTTACATTAATTGTTGAACGTGCTTACCGTTTTGTTCGACGCACTTGCGAGCGCGTTTAATTACGTGTCTTTTCACTATTCTTGGTTACTGTACCCGTAATAAAATAACTAGTAAGGCATTGTTGTCGATTGTGATAACTACCTAACAACACACTCACACGTTCGTGCAACATGTTTTGCCGGCTCGGTTGCGCGACGGAAACTGAAATTGCGTCAAGTGAGCGGCGGGCGCCCGCGGCGCGGAAGGACTATGTTAGAGTGAGGTGGCATGAGTTATTAGACAATGAACGCGGCGGGCGTGGGCGGTGACGTGGTCACGTGGGCCTGCACATTTGTATCAGAACTATGTGTTAACAAAGACATGGATGTGTTTATGCATTAGGTAACCAGCATTTTTAGTGTATTTTCGTTAGCTGATTTTTTTTCTTGTAAGTATATAATGCGTTTTTCTTATTAGTATTTTTTACCAATGTCGTTATTTTGGTGGTTTGAATGATTTCTGAAAGTTTGTCCATCTATTTTAATGGGACCTTATATAAAGCAGTAAAGAAGATGGAAAACGGTGGGCCCAAATGTAATAAGTTGAGATATGATCTAAAAAATTTAGTCATATTTTTTTTATTCCTGAATATAAAAAGTCTGCTCAATTCTCAGTCCAAGCGGAGAAATATGATAAAAATAGTTTTCGTCAGATTATCGATTAAAGTAATCGATTACACAACTATAAAAAGAAAACCTACCCACTAGGTAGCACTAGCTAATATAATTAACCCAAAATAATGAAATGCACTATATATACTTTATACAATATAGTGCATTTAATATAAATAAAACATCATTAATTACTGAAGAAACAAAATAAGGATTATATCAATTTCATATCGATTAAAATCAGTCTTGTATTTTTAGTCTGTCACTGGCAGTGCATATTCTTTACTGGCATGAGCTGACTGACATTGACACTAGACATTAATTATGGGTCGGTGTCCAATTTTTGACGGACGAAACCGTTTTCCCGACGACGAAAACGGTTGCAGAAAACGCTTAAATGACGAAACTTATCCAACATGGAATAGAATTGCGTTTTCGTCGTCGAGCGCAGTTGCTTACAACTATCAACAATTTGAAATGTATTAAATGGTTTTTTCGCATCACGAACGACATCATTGACAACTGGTAATACATTATTGACTGTATTTCATTGACAAACAGTTCATTTTTTATTGGAATGACTGTTTTACGAGTGTGATAGATAGTTTAATCGTTGTACTCGACTGTATTTTCTTAGATGTAAAATAAAAAATTGCACCAAGTAATTCGAAAATTGGTTTGTGCAATGAAGACTGTTTGAAGTTGAACACAGGACGTAAGACGGTTTCATCATAATAAAACACAAAACGGTCTTTGTAAACGGTTCATCGTTGTAACGCCCAGCCCTACTAGACAGCTGTCACTTGTTTCGTGTTTTCCGAGGCGTTTTGATTTTCTTCCCCGATTATTTTTCATTTTCATCGATCACTGCTTTGTTTTTTATGGATTCTGACCCTGCCTACCTTGTACGACCCTTGCTTTCACACTGGACACCGAATATCGCTCACAAGATTGACTTGGAATTGTTATTTTGGATTTTACCGTCGCTTTGTGGATTGGATATTGTTGAAACTATGGATCGCTGTGTGAATTGTGGGATAGCAACTAGTCACTGCAATACACTAATATATGTTTGAATCTCTAAATTCACACCATTTTCTTACATTCAGGCCCAAGATTGTAGGTAATCGTTTCCGCCTCCTTTCATATTCTGAGTATGCTATTGTTAAAAAAAAAATGGGAGCTTTTATTACTATCTTTTTAGAAATGGCAGTGTTTGTAAAGTTGAACCCTGATCGTTTTAACCACATAGCTGACGTATTTTCACGAAATAGGCGTGACAATAGTAGGCTAGGTCTCCCTTTTTTTTCAGTTTGGTAAATTATCAAATAACTTCTTCCGCTCGGAGCGGAGTTTGTCAGACTCTTACTGACTAAAACCCACCCGTGTTCCTTCAGTTGCCTGTATGTTGCTAGGGGCCACGGTAACCCTTTCGGACAAACCCGCAACCCTTGCAGGCATCGAGTGAGGGCGCGAGATTTACCTCTGCCTCACGCGTTCCGCCTCCTCCTTCGCCAGAAATTGCTACTTCGCAAAAGGCGCCACGACGATGACGGCCTCCCATGCCCTCTCGCTCCGTACCATAGCCTGGACCAGAGCCGGACGCGAGACATCACTGCCGCCGATCGCCTCCACGAGGACACGGCGATGCTCCGCCCAAGCCGGGTAGATCTCTACCGTATGCTCCACCGTGTCCTCAAGGGACTCATACAATGGTGACACCCGGGCGTTTCCTCCCGCCTTATCCTGAACAGGCACCTCCCGAAACAACCGTGTCCGGTGAGGACCTGCGTCAGGCGGAAGGTGAGGACGCCGTAGCGCCTCTCTAGCCACTCCTCAAAGAGGGGACTTATCGCAGCAATTGTGGCGTGCCCAGCACTGGGTTGCGACCATCGCACTCCATGACGCCATGAGATCCCGCCGGAGCTCTGTGCGGTGCCGTGATTTCTCGCGGCAGTGGACTTAAGCCCCGGCGTTTCGCCTCCTTGTGCTACTCCTAGATGTGCGAGGACTTTTGCCTCCAGATCCCATGGCGATAATCCGGCAAGGAGGCTCGCCGCCTCACAGGAGACCGTGCGGTATCCTCGGGCCAGCTGGATGGCCATGAATGACCCTTTGGGACGCGTTCAATCGGCGGGATGGTCACGGAACGCGCCCACACCGGTGCCCCGTAAAGGGCCATGGACTGCACGACCCCGGCATAGACCCTCCAGCAGGAGGTGTTTGGACCCCCCAGATTGGGCAGGAGCCGCTTCATGGCAGCCCCGGCCGGCTCCAGCCTGGGAGCCAAACATCGGAAATGCTCCACGAAGTTCCACCGGCTGTCGAGGACGAGTCCCAAATACTTCATCGTCGATTCGACGCCGATGTGAACCCCTCCCGCCATCATCTGGGAACCCGACGGTGACGCATTTCGAGGACCACGAAAACAACTGCCGGATCCTGTCGACGATTGTCGCAACCCCGCGTGTCACTAGTTCAGCCGCCGCCTGGTGCGATCTCCCCTGCGCCAGGATTAACGTGTCGTCAGCATAGCAAACGACGCTGACGCCACTAGGGAGGTCGGCACGCAGCACCCAGTCGTATCCGATGTCCGGCCCAGGACCGATCCCAGGGGGACACCGCACGACATCTCTCGCCGGTTTCACTCTCCTTGGTGACCGGGGTAGATGACGGCCCTGTCCGTCAAATTGGCCTCGACCATACGACACAGGTAGGTTTCCTCCCCAATACAACTCCAGGGCAGGGTGTTGAACACATTGGTGATGTCTAGAGACACTGCCAAGACAACACCACCCTGGGCCACAGCATCCCCTGTCGTGCCCGCACGCGCATGATGGCGTCCACCGTAGAGCGCCCCCTGCGGAAACCACACTGGCTCTCCGCCAAATCGGGCCCCGCCCGCACCAGCCGCCCGACGAGGCGGTCTGCAAGGACTCTTTCAAGAGCTTACCTCGTCAAGCAGCACGAAGCTGTCTCCCTAGTGTGACGCAGAAGTGTCTGCTACATGTCGCCAATCGTTTATAATAAATTACCGAGGAGTTGGAAAGAACTAAATTAGACGTTATTTTAAAAAAAAAAAACCTTCGAATTATTTTAGTAGACAAAGCGTATTTATTATAGTGTGACGGAATTTTTAATGGAGAAAGGAATTTCTTAATTACTTTTTGTAATGATAAGAAATTAGAAAAATATGACATTTAATTTTTATTTAATTCCAATACGAATTTAGTTGACTGCAGAAGTTTGTATAATAATATAGGTATGTAATGTATTGTGTGGTTAGGTATTTAGTTTTTATAAGGAAACTATAAGCCGAATCGGCGCTCTGTAATCAACAGTATTTACTTTTATTAAATACAATGTTAAACCACAATATAAACATAAATAACTCTTCTTGTTAACTAACTTAGTAATTACAGATTAAATAAGAAAGAAAGAAGAAAGAAAAAACGTTTATTTGCGGTAAACATGACGCAAAAAAAAAAGTTTTAAATACATAAAAAGTTTTAAAAAAAGTTGGGGAAGCATGCGTCACATCCACGCAAATCGGCTATCGCTCAGCATTCATACACACACATACAACACACACACACACACACACTTACACACACACACACACATACTTGTAACACACACACACACACACATACTTGTAATCAAAAGAAACAACATTTTAAGCTTTTGCTACACTTTATTCCTTACTAGCGTAGATTATTAAGTTTTCAGTAATGGAGTCCAATAAGTGATTTCTACTTATTCATTACTTCATCGTCAATCCAGAATGTCTATAGCACAAAGTTTAAAAGGAAACGAAATATTCTAAAAGCAAGGAATTTATAAGCGGGAAATTCAAATGAAGGTTAATGATCTTCATTTACATCTCATTTTCATCCAGTACCGGGATTATTTTTGTAAGGTGGAAAAGATTTGATTCAATTTTTTTATGAACTGTGTTTATCCTATAGAGTAATCGAGTTTGACAATTTTTAAAAAATTTTGTAAGGTCGAATTTTCAATTGATCTACTTTTTTTTCTATATTTTCAATATACACCAAGTCTCCCAGTTTTAGTTGGCATTCTTTTCTATTTTTGTCATATTTTTGTTTATTATAGTTATGGGATTTTATGGTTCTTTCCATTGCTATTTTCCTATCTTGTAATAATTCGTTATGTGTTGTCTCTTGTTTTAACTCATCTGGTAGAATATAATATTTTTTCCTTCCAATAGGTATTTTGGAGAAAATCCTGTGTATTCCGTATCATTATATTTTTGGGAACACTCATGAGCAATACTAGTCCAGGCTAATTTCTGATTATTTTCATGAATCCTACATCTTATTTTATTAACTAACGTCTGGTTAAAGTTTCTCATTTAGACCATTAGAAAATGGTGCATTCACTGCTGTAAAAATAGTGGGTATGTGTTTTTTTTTACCCGACTGCCCCAGAAGGAGCGTAATGTTTTTTCCAAAAAGTTCTTGAAATCTTTTGAATATTGTTGTTTTCTGAAGTTACTTTCTTTACACGCTTTATAAAATCACTTGTAGTTTGTGTTTTTGATGTCAATATATAGGCGTATCTCGTGAAATGATCTACCAAAAGGTGTAAATATGTTTTTGTAGAACGCGAGCCACCAAATCCGCCAATAGTGTCTATAGACATGATTTCAAAAAGGTAGGTGGCAGGTCCCAGATGTGACATTAGCCCATATTTATATTTAGCTGTAGATTTATTTTGTATGCATATTCCACAGTTATCGCGTACTTTCTTTATGTTGAGTGTCAAATTTTTGGCTATATAATATGGTTTAATTTTATTTTCCACTTGTTTTATTCCTATATGACAGATGTATGGTTTTTATAGTTTGTTTACTAAATTCCTCGGTTAATATATTTTTGTCTTAAAGTATATAATTATTACACTGATAAGCAGTAGTTTTGTTTTATGAAGTTTCATAACTGATTTTGTATGATTTTGTATGATACTGATTCCAAATCAAAATTGTCAGTTTCTATCTAGTTTTTGAAATATTAACATATTACATTTTTAGCGAAAATACTCGAATTATAAAATGAAAAAAATTGTTTCTTTAAGCTAACATGGAAAAAACTTTCTTTTATAAGATTTTCTTGCATGAATCGAAACTTCAGCCTTGTTTTGAGTGCTCCAGCAGTAACCAGCCATCATATTTGCATTCCAACGACCCTAGTATCGCTCTTCCATCGTGCGAATGTCCTGATGAAAGCGTTCTCCATGTTCTTCGCTTAAATCGCCTACATTTTCTGGGAAGCGGTCTAAATGACTGAAGAGGAAGTGGATCTTGATACTCATGTTACATCCTAGTCTTTGAAAGTGCAACATGAGCTGCTCAATGTGTTTTATGTAGTCTGGAGACTTTTTATTTTCTGCGAAATTTTGCACAACCCAAACAAGTTCAATCCATGCAGATTTCTCTTTATCTGTCATACAGTCAGTAAAATTTTCATCCTTTATTAGTTCCCTGATTTATGGACCGTCAAAAATACCAGCTTTTATTTTTTCTGTGCTCAATTTCGGAAATATTTTACTGATATATATTTAAAACATTCCCCATCCTTGTTGAGAGCTTTCACAAATTGTTATATCAGACCTAATTTTATATGGAGAGGGGGTAATATAATGCGGTCTCTGGGTAATAGAGGTACATTTATCACATTCATACTACCCGGCACTAAATCCACTCTCAAAAGCCAAACTTTTTTAGTCCATTGTTCTTTTTTTGGCTCGGCTACCCCACAAGCACATAAAACAGGGGGTATTTGGTATATCCTCCTTGCTGACCCAAAAGAAAATTGCCCATTTTAAGATCAACGCATATCAGCCAGTTATGTGTTAGTCGGTTCACGCCAAATCATAGGACTTTTGAACTTCAAAGTAGGTATTTTTTTACGAACCCATAAACGCAATAATGTTACGCAACTACCACATACTAAATTTGGCATCCATCCAAGTCCAAGTAGGCCTTTTTTATAAAGTCAGACTTAAACGACATTCTCGAAACATATATTCACCACAAACAGTACAAAAACTATTTGGATCGTTTAAGCAAGTTCTTCTTAATGTAGACATATCGATTTATTTAAGGAATTTAATAATTTTTTGCACTAAAAATATATTAGTAAGCCGCGTAACAAAATTTCAAGAAGTACCTGTATCACAAAAACTAGAACTGCTAAAAAAAAAAACTGGCACTCCGGGAGTGCCGACAGAAGTGAAAACTTGAAAAAAAAAAATCGGCACCGCGGTAATCAACGCGTTGATGTCATTTACTCCACGCACTGCGGTAATCAACGCGTTGATGTCTTTTTAATGTTCAAAAGCTTGAATGATTTAGTCCCATCTCAAAAATTCCAAACGCCTCTAAAGAAGTTTTCATTTCAAAACTGAAGGTAGATATGAAATCAGCGAACTCAAATGCGAACAGTTTAGAAATTTCATAAAACAAAAAAAGCTAAATTTTGTTTATCTGTGTTATCTTTTACTTTTAATTTATTTTTATTCTTGTTAATATCTTCAAGAAAAAAGAAAGAAAATAGATTTATTTGACCCAGGTTAAGGCTCACAGTTTTTAAAATCAAATTTTTTTTTTTTAAACTACAGAGAAAGCTTAAAACAGTTTTATTTTTGTCTTGGTAATTTTGGATGTCTTTTAGTTTAATGAAATTTACTACTATTTATTTTTATAACTTCTTCCTTATTAGTGTGTGATTCTAATACTGGGTTTCTCCTTAGACTGACAGCTTCTAAACACATAAATAGCTATTGAAGTACTTATACTAAATTGTACTTATAGTTAATCAATCTTTATATTGACATTGTTTTCCTCTAAAATAGACCAAACGCACGGTTTCTACATCTGTTAACTGCCTTATTTTTTCTGTCTTATCTCTCTAACAGCATAAGCAGCCGAGCTTAGCCGCCCCCCAAGAGATGTTATATGAGGTCCCCCATTCTAATTTCTCGTCTAACGTGATTCCCAAGAAACCCGTTTGTGTTTCATCTATCATCTTATGCTTCTTCCCAGGTGTTAAAAATGTTCTTTATTGGGGTGACACCGGCGTCAGTGGTACAACGCCCTTTGGTGAAACCGTACCGTTGTTCATGAAAGAAGGATTTTTTTATTAAACTGATGTAACATTTGATTGAGCATCGACTTTTCATCAAACACCTTACTGAGAACTGGTTGAATTGACACAGGCGTACAATTTTTAGGTTCCTTACTATCACCGGATTTAAACAAAGGAACAACTTTATTGTGTTTCAAGAGATCTGGGAAGACTCCATGGTCTACACTGGTGTTAAATATGAAAGCTAAATAGGGCGCTATGGTGCTATGATGATAGATCTACTGACTTTTACAGACTATTCCCCATAGGTCTTCTGTTGACTTTCGAAACTGCTCTACATTAGATCTCATCATCGCGCGTTCGTATTTCCGAAGACAGTCGATGATTCCCGAAGTGTATACGTTTCTTGGGATATCTGTGTGTAGTAAGCATGTGGTATGCGTGTGCAGGCCGGTGACAACCACCACTTCCATCCGACGTGCGCGCGCTGCAGCAAGTGTGGCGACCCCTTCGGTGACGGCGAGGAGATGTTCCTGCAGGGGGCTGCCATCTGGCACCCGCGCTGCGGGCCCGCTCCGCTTGACCCCAACGACCTGGACGCCAGCGACCAGGCCGCGCATGACCGCGCCTCCGCCGACCTGCAGGTGACACACACAGATACACACACCACTCCCGTCATCTGGCACCCGCGCTGCTTGACCCCAACGACCTGGACGCCAGCTACCAGGCTGCGCACGATCACGCCTCCGACGACCTGCAGGTGACACACACACACACACACACACACACACACACACCACACCCGCCATCTAGCACCCGCGCTGCTCGACCCCAACGACCTGGACGCCAGCTACCAAGCTGCGCACGACCGCGCCTCCGCCGACCTGCAGGTGACACACACAAACATACAAACAAACACACACACACCCACGCACACAACACATTTTACAGGGTTATCTGATAAAAGAGGACAATGCTTTGGGAACGGGCACTATTTATGATTTTTATTTTATGACAATATGCATTACAAATCTGTTGTCTACATTAGAAGGATGTTTTACATTAGAAGGATGTTTGCAATAACACCTGCTCAGTAGACACTAGTTGTAAATATTTCACCGTGGTGCATGTGATGTATGAGATGTCGTTCAGGCCCGCGGGTCACATATTGTTGTGTGTTGCACCGTAGATGTCGAGGCCCGCCACAGATCCTACCGACGCATAGTTTATTTATTTGTCTATTCATTTCTCATGCGCTACCGTTTAGAAATTGGGTATAGCCATACATGTATTGATCTTCAGTAGGATTGGATATTTCTTTTGTGATTTTATTAAGTTAATCATAATTCTGGTAATATTAATTAGCAAGAGTGATAAAGATCACAAGAAAAACTACGTTTGTTGTCGTAAGTTCGTCGTCCGTTGAAATTTTGTGTACGACTTGTCAAAAACGAAGCTAAAACGACAAGCATACGATTACAAACGTGAAATCATTAATTTTCAATGTTTATTTGCAACAGGGCCGACTGTCACGAGTCAACTACTCCACACTTGTTGCCTCGTGAGAGCGGGCCCTGTGTCACGCCCGCTCGACGGGCGCAGTTGCACGATACTACACGCACCACTTGTTGACTTCCAACAGTATAACGTAACGTGTTCAATCGTTTTCACATATTTTTTTGGACGATGAGTCCTCCAGAAAGAAACCTGGCTCCGTATTCGTGGAAAACAAAAGTCGTACAATATTGTTTCAGCAATATGTTCCGGCATTTGATGTTGCTAGAAACAATATTTAGCAAGTGTTTCTGAACTCTTGTTAAATACGAATACGAGGCTTAAAACTTGTTCATGTAATGTGCGCACGTTACGTTACGTTAGCACCACACATTGTGCAACTGCGCCTGCGCCGCGGACCGCGCGTGACGTCGCTTGTTGTCTTCAGTTCTCGCTGCGCTCGCGCACGCCCAGCGTCAACGGCTCCTACTGCAGCCCCTACAGTAGCTTGACTAGGAAGGTCCGTCACACACACTTTTATTTTTTTCTTTTTATTATATTTCTTTTTTGTGCGTGCTCTTGAAGATGTCTACTTTCTCTTGGACGAAATATTTTAAAGAATCGCACTCAGAACGCGAACATCAAGCCCCATTTACACGGTGCAAGTTTCTAGCCTGTGGCATAACATTAAATTGAAGTAACAAACGACTTGCACCCTCTAAACAATGTTCGGATGCTGCAACTTTTGTTGCGTCAAGTTATGTTGCGCCACAGGCGATTAAATCGCACCGTGTAGTATACAGAGTGGATTTTTGAGATGGGGCAATAAGGGCAGCTACCTTCACCGTTGTAGCTGCAGGAAAAAGGTCTTTTTGACATATTTTGATCTGCATTCACAGAAAAAAAAAGTACAGGCAGCAAGAAAATGGGCAATTTTCCCAAAAACTTTTTTGATGCCGATTGACTTGTTCCTTTAAAGGATCGAAACTCTATTGGAGCAATTAAGTTTGAGTACTACAAAAGATAGAAATCGCAAAGAAAAACCCGTAATTGACAAAGTTCACTACCCTTTTCTGCTCATAAAACAATGACACAGTCTGGAAACAATGCTCTCTTATTTAATATGTTCTATTGTTTCACTTCAAGGGCACACGTTTTTATTTATGTTTAGTTGACACATTTACACGTTTCAGTTAATGTTCCGTTATGTATGGTTGTTGTTGTTAGTTGTAACGAGCATGTGGATGTGTTAACTAACTGTAGGCAGGTAATGCCTACAACATGTATCTTGCACTTTCAGACTAATTTTAGAAGGTGATATAGCAAATTATTGGGAGCTTAAATACATTAAAAGGTTATAATAAAATAGCATTTTAAAAGATGTAGAAGATGATATTTCAGTGTACATTTTAACTGTACACACGGCAACATATCAAACTATACATTTCCAATTTAAGCTGACCTCACATTGTACTGAAACCCTGAACAATGCAAGATCAGCTTGACGGCACGGTTGGCGCAGTGGTTAAGCGATTGACTGCTGCGCTACGTGTCACGGGTTCGATTCCTGCACGGAACAAATATTTGTATACGATTTTATTAAATTACAAATAATGCCGAAAAACTAGGTTTTTGAGCCTTGTATTTTTTTGTTTTTGTTTTTAGTAAGTTTAGTTTTGTTTGTCTAGTAGCTATCTTCCATTAGATATAACGGATTTGTTTTTGGAGCTCTAATGTTATTTATAATAATTGGAATTGGAATGGAAAATGGAATTAAGGCTCTTTCAAACAGGCGCGACCTGTCGACCAGGTCGCGCCTGTTTGAAAGAGCCTTTATGCGAGATTTGATGACGATATCTTAGCATTGACAGGCCATGTACATATTAATATTCTGGCATTATCAATACGCTAGTCTATTGTAATATCGTAAAATAATCATTATATGAATTATATATTTTTACAATTTCGGCAACAAAGGCGGCAACTGATAGAAGCGTAGATTTTCCAGGCCTATCCATACTAATATAAAGTCATACACCCTAAATTGCACTATGTACTAAATGCTTCGAGTACTAAGTCGATAGGTACTGAAGGCCGCTCCATACAGAGAGCCAAACGCACACACACATGCACAAGTGTATTTACAGTGAGTGCAAGTGCATTCGACTGGTACGCGTCGTATGTGTGCGTGCGTCTGTATTCGCTTCATGGCCGTCGTGGTCGGGGCGTGGGCCATCGTGTTCACTGAGCGGATGTGTGTGCAGTACGGGTACCGCGCGGTGTCGCCGGGGCTGGTGCTGCGCGAGTACCGCGACGCGGGCGCGTGCTCGCCGCACCGCATCACCACGTACTCGTACCTCACGAGCGAGCCCTCCTACCTGCGCCGCCCGCTGCAGCCCTACGACCGCCCGCCCACCTCGCCGCACTTCCACCGCCCGCCCTGTACGTATACAACCCACTTTATACAAGAATGTAACTACCTAAATAAATACTTGCTGAAATCCACACTGTATTTACACCGTGAAATTGAATCACAGTTTTGCTAAAACAAACGTTTTTCAGACCATGGTCTACTACCATTCTACAGCACAATCTACAAGAACAAAAAAAACATAATTCGTTTTTGAAAAAACTCAAAAAGACAAAGGCTTAAAATATCGAGATTATCGTTACTCCCTACTACACAGACACTGCGGCGCGCGCGTATCAAAGTAGTGCGGCTCACGCACGGGCCACAGCATTGTCTACAGGGAAATGTATCCTCCATAAACGAAATTTAGTAAGCACTTATTTTTGTATGACTTACTAGAAAATACCAAAGTTAAAAGTTAACTTCGTTAGGTATTTTATCACTGATAAGTGGCTACTTTAAAACGAGATTTTTATGGCTTTGGGTATGGTAAGCTTTGGTAAGTATTTTCAGCGCACCGTCGCGACGGCGCGGCGAGGTGGCTGACCTCTAATTTTACCATTTCGTTCTAGGTGCGAACTTAAGGTAGGTACTATCAGCTATGGTTTTAATTCTTTCCTGTAGGTAGGTACTAGGTACAGGTACCTTTTTTATCTAACGTAAGACTTTTAGGTATTATTTATTTATTGGGATATTACAGGAACAAGACAAAAACAAAACTTCCACAAAACTGGGTTAGCGCCAGAAATTCTAGCTGATGGAAATTATGATTAGTTTTGGTAAGTAAAGTAGGTACTTACCTACTTAGTTACTTTCTTACATCACAGTTTAGAATTTAGGTACAAAATTGCACGCCAAACGCACCATATCAGACATCACTCCACAATCAAGCAGAACTAATTTCGTGCCTGTGACGTAAGTACATTGGATGCATACGCGTAGCCCGCTCGAGAGATGTCGGAAGACTGGCTACCGCCCGGGCGGCGAGGGCGTCCCGCGGCAGCGACAAAAGAAATGGGCGGGACGATACTTCGCGGGATTGCATGTCATTGGCTAATGATTTATTTTTATTTAGGCCCACATTGGCCGGACATCCTTGTAGTCCACGTGGACTCATCATAATTCTTTTGAATGCCATATCGCTACCGCGATGAGTACTTTGATGTTACGGTTAATGTTTAAACACGTTTGAGTAACATAAGACTTATTTGAGAACGCCTAGTTTAGTATGTTTTAATAACATATTTGATGCTGTAGAATGTTAGAAGACCATGGTCTGAACAACGTTTGTTCTAGCAAAACTGTGATTGTTTCACGGTGTATAATACATACACCCAAGTTCATAATCACTTTACTGAAAAATACTCATTTTAAATTGTATTTAATATAAATGTATTTTTCTGCATGGACCATATTTTAGAAGTTTAATGGATTGTTCAATAGTAACAATATTTGTTACGGAAAAAAGAGCAAATACTTAAATTGTTTTAAAAATCAACATAAAAAAATATCGCATATAATTTAAGCATTTCCGGTCTCTGCTGTTGTTCATTTTCTAAGAAAGCTGACATGTAAATTACATGGCATGACGTAACAGCCTATACCTATAATAATTGGATGATTGACTATATTACGTTGACTAATATAAATTGATAGGCATAACGTCATATCGTTGGTAAGTTAGTAGTATTAAGCCCGTGCGGCTCGTGTGCCACTGTACAGCGTCGGCGAGCACGCGCGCGTCGTCGCGGCCGGGCAGCAAGGCGTCGTCGCGGCCGTCGGGCGGCATGCGCGCGCTCGTCGACTCCATCCGCAGCGAGACGCCGCGCCCCAAGTCGCCGCACATGAACAACGAGGTAATAAATACTACATTGGATGCCTTTGACCCCGTGATCGAGATGGTAATACACACTAGCAGCTAATTAGCTGATGCGTGTGTTTCAAATAGCTTGGAGATATTTAATCTGTCCAATGGGTTCTTGAAGCAGCTCAGTGAGGGAGCCGTCACAACATTTTCCGGGAGCCTATTCCATGCTGTTACAATTTGGTTCGGCAAGAATTGCTTCAAAAGCTTTTTCTTTGAGGAATTTTCCCATAGCTTTAGGGAATGTCCACGCAAATGTCTGTTGGCATTCAGTGTGTAAAGGTTGTGAAGGCTGCGAAAGTATTTTTTACGTCTCAATGAGCCTAACCCTTGATCTTGTTCAACTTGACAAATTTCTTAGGCGTCAGGCACTTGAATGCCTTGCGGATAATATAAAGTTAAATTCGCTCTTTTGACAATACTCCATATGTGTGCTTCCCATTTTAGGTTGTTGGACCTAGATCTTTCCGTGACTCAATAGGTGAGAGTTTTTGAAGTCAAAGATAACTTTTTCGAGGGTTGTTTTATGTATATGTAGAATAGTACATTTGTTAACATTCAGCGTCAACAACCAGTCTTGACTCCATTTGTATATAGTTTAGATCATTTTGGATACCATGTCACTGGTCATGGGGATTCCCAAAAAAAAATGTATCATCCGCAAATAACGAGAATGGCGGAGCGTGATTTTCAAGTCAGTGAGGTACAAAATAAATATCAGTGAACCGAGTACCGATCCCTGAGGAACACCGCTGAGCACTACACGAGCCGTAGAAAGAACGCCACCAATACGCACATGGAATGTTCTATTGGTAAAAAAAGCATTTATCCAGGCTAATTGAAATTACTTTTAAATTATTATTTTTTAATTTATCCACGCTAATACACTACTACGTATGCCAAAGTGTTCAAGTTTATGTATGTCGTCGCAAAGGGACGCGATCAAACGCTTTTTCATAATCCCGGTATATCACATCTGTAGTATGCCCTTTCGTGTACGCATTTTAGCTGATTCGTTGACTGATCTTCTAAGGACAAATCCATGTTGAAGTTGCTCCTCCAGGATAACTTGCTCCTATGATGGGAATTCTCTTATTTTATTTGCAATTATTTTTCCATAGTTTTACATAGTATGCTAGTCGGACTAATGGGTCTATAGTTTACGGGTAGTAGTTTTTTCCTTTCTTGTAAACAGGCACTACGTTGGCCATTTTCCAGTCAACTGGCACAACTCCGTCTTCTAATGATCTGTTCATAATCTGAGCCAAGTTGTTGGTCAGAGCCTGCGAGCAATTCTTAAGTAATATTGACGGTATGCTGTCTAGACCGGTGGCTATATTATCGTCAAAACTTATTTATGCCTTTCGAAACATATCTTCTGTGATGTCAAACTTCTTAACTGAGTTTGTTACTTTGTTCCGTAACCGAAGGGTACCAATCGGAACCCTATTACTAAGCCTCCGGTGTCCGTCTTGTCTGTCTGTCTGTCAGCGAACTGTATCTCTTGAATCGTAATAGCTAGACAGTTGAAAATTTCACAGATTATGTTTTTCTATTGCCGCTATAACAAAAAATAATAAAAAAAAATAAAAAAAATAATGAGGGGTCTATTTTGAAAAACGTTATCTTAAAAATGTTCCGGCGCGTGGTGTACAGTGCAGAAGCCGCGGCCTGATGATTTATATTGTCCTGAACAAGTACTGTCGGCAAAGTGTAAAGAAAGCTAGTGCTTCAAGGATCTTTTGTCGCCTGAATTGACACGGAGGTGTTGTTGGTACACATTTGTGAAATTGTCACTGTGATTGTGTATTGACAAAACAAGATGGCGGCGTTAGTTCGTATTTTGGCCACGCGCCAAATAACCTTGCAGCGTAGTACTCTGTAAGGCCTTTATCTGAGAGTGACGCGAGGTGCGGCGTGTTCCAGGAGCCGATCGAGCTGTCGCACTACCCGGCCGCCTACAAGCCGCCGCCCGGCACCAAGTCCAAGATCGAGCGCGACGACTTCCCTGCGCCGCCCTACCCGTACACAGACCCAGGTATTTGCATTGTTTTTTTTATTCTATCTTAGACGCTTTTAACGTGTATGTAATAGTAAGTGAGAACTATTGATTTCGTATCCGGTATCTGTTATCTTAGTAGGTAACCGGGTATCTGTTATCTTCTTCGATATGCCGAAAGCTTTTGACTTTGTGTCTCATAGATTGTTACTTTCGAAGTTAAAACGATATGGTATTCGAGGTCCGGCCCTTCGTTGGATTGAAACCTACCTACTGGGTAGAAAGCAATGTGTTGAAATTCCAAGTATGACTGAGAATAAAGAACTGGAGGGAATTAAGTCTCTTTCAAGATTCAACAACTCGGGTCCCCTTTTGTTCTTATTATATTAACGATCTTCCTGAACACACCTAATCCATGCACATTTTTTGCGCATGACATTTGATTATTTTGACATCACCAATTAATACTGACATAAATAATTATAGAATTGACATTAATAATACAATTGAATCAACAATTTCTTGTTTAAGATTGAATAATTTGCATGTAAATATAAGTAAAACAAAAATTGTTCAATTTAGTTCATATGGACGTAAGCGAGAGAAACGTAACTTTAAATAATGGACAACTTATATTAGAGGCAGAGGAAACTACTTTTCTGGGAATTGCATTGGACGACTACTTCTCCTGGAAACCACACGTAGAAAAAGTACGCAACAAATTAAAAAAAAATCGTTTATGTTCTCAACACACTGCGAATGACCTCGTCGCAGGGTACGATGTTGATGCGTATCACGGCTGCGTTGCATCGACTATACAATACGGCCTTATACTATGGGGTCACTCAACAGACGCAGATAAAGCCTTTAGGGTACAAAAAAATGCATTTGACACATTTGTGGCATTCCACCATGGGAATCATGTAAACCATTGTTTCTAAAATTAAAACTCCTGACATTACCCAGTATGTATATTTTAGAATGTGCAAAATTTGTCCGACGGCAGTTTGACCTGTTTGAAAAGGCTCAAGACCGTTGCCCTCGAAAAGTAAGAGATCCAGATAGAATAGTTCTGCCCAGGGCTCCAAGGACTTCTCTGTATAAAACGAACTGTTATCATATGTGTGAACTTATCTATAACAAAATACCAAAGAACTTTAAAGAGTTACCAAATAATTTATTTTTATAAAGTTTAAGTTATGGAAAATCGATTTTATTCTATAAATGAATTAATAAATAATGTTAATAATCCATATTAAATTAATGTAACGATAAAATTCATAATGAATGTATTGCAAAATTAATTAACAATAGAAACATTTAAAGCATGCCATTGGATATATAAATATAATACTCTAGCATTAAATACATTGTAATGTTTTGTATTTCAAATGTCTGACTTTGGATTAGGAACTTATTACTGACTATAAGACCAACACTGTACCTGTACCAATACTTATTGCAAATAAATGATTATGATTATGATAATCGTAATTTATGTTTCTTATTTCAGAAAATCGTACTTGGGGGTATTCAGATAAATTACTAGATCCACGTCAACTAACATACAGCTTTCCAAAGAAAAGTATACGCTTCGGTAATCTTCGTATTTCCGAATTAGCATGAACGTCACGCCACGAGTAACCCCTGACAGTGTTTGCTTCTTAGTTTTGTATTCTTGCGGAACTGTTTACTCTATCAATGAGGTACTATATCATTGCACAGAGTTGTTAATCTACAATTTTGTAAATATAATAATACAAAATAGGCAATCACTTCTATGGCTGTAACAGCCGTATATTAGATCTCACCACCGCGCATTTGTATTTCCAAAGAAAGACGATGATTCCCGAAGTGAATATTTTTCTTAGGAATGCTGTAACTTCAGTTGAGAATGTGTAAAGTATGACATATTTGTAATGTTGCAGAGCGTCGGCGCCGCTGGTCGGACACGTACAAGGGCGTGGCCGACAGCGACGACGAGGCAGACGGCAAGATGAACGGTAACGTCAACGGCAACGGAGTCGACCCCAAGCTGCGCCGAGAGGAGCGCGAGCTGGCCAAGATCGAGACCGGCATCGCGCAGGTACATCAATCAATCGATCACCTCAGCCTATCGCAGTCCTCTACTGGACTTGGGCTTCCGCCTTCCGCAGCAGTCTGTCTGCTCCACCTTGTTAAGGTCGTCGCTCCATCGTCGCTGGGCGTCTCACTACGTGGCCGATACGCGCTCTCCACTCCAGGACTCGTGTACTCCACCGGTAACAGGAGGAAGTAAACGCAAAAGGAAGCCAAGCGTCACTTATATTCTTCGTTATTCTGATATTTTTCGAACCAAATTTTTTAACGGGGTTTGCGGTAGGAGTAAACTGGTAGAATCGTCACGTAACGAAAAAGCTTCATGCGACTTTCTCTCTCTCTCTGTCTCTTTCTGTTAAATATAATAGAAAGAGACAGAATGATTTTGTCCCAAAAAAAAAAACCAAGATGGCGAAATTTTCTTATTTTTCTTCAAGTGTGTCGTCATAGTATTTGAGGGTGTTAAATCCGATAGTAAAGTCAAAATGAAAATCCAAGATGGCGGTTGATTGCCGGATTACCGCCATGGGATCTGGAAGCAAAGGTCCTCGCGCACATTTGGGAGTGGCGCGAGGAGGCGAAACGCCGGGGCTTAACTCCGCTGCCGCGAGAAATCGCGGCACAGCGGACGGAGCTCCGGCGGGATCTCATGGCGTCATGGAGAGTGCGATTGTCGCAACCCAGCGCTGGGCACGCCACAATTGCGGCAATAAGACCCCTCTTTGAGGAGTGGCTAGAGAGGCGCCACGGCGTCCTCTCCTTCCGCCTGACGCAGGTCCTCACCGGACACGGCTGTTTCGGGAGGTTCCTGCATAGGATAAGGCGGGAGGAAACGCCCGGGTGTCACCATTGTGTGGATCGCCCGGAGGACACGGTGGAGCATACGGTGGAGGTCTGCCCAGCTTGGGCGGAGCATCGCCGTGTCCTCGTGGAGGCGATCGGCGGCGGTGATCTCTGGCGTCCGGCCCTGGTTCAGGCCATGGTACGGAGCGAGAGGAAATGGGAGGTCACCTCCTTCTGCGAAGCGGTAATGCTCGCGAAGGAGGAGGCGGAACGCGTGAGGGAAAGGCAAATTTCGCGCCCTCACGCCCCTAACCGCCGCAGGAGGAGACGCCCAGGGCGTCGGGAATCGCGGGGCGATTTCCGGCCACCGTAGGCGCGGGCTTGCGGGCGGTGAGCAATGGGTGGCTCACCGTCCAATAAGGACCAGGCCCGGGTCGACGGCGCGTTGTGTTCCACGCGCACCTCAAAGAGATGTCAGCAGATTTGAAGGGGTCCACTAGGGCCGATGCCTGCCGGGGTTGCGAAGAAAACCGAAAGGGAGATCGTGGCCCCCGGCAACAGGGCAACCGAAGGAACACGGGTGGGTTTTAGTCAGTAAGAGTCTGACACGCCCTCCCGTTCCGCCCAGAGCGGGAGAAGTTATTTGATGATTTCCCACCCTCAAAAAAAAAAAGATGGCGGTTGAGAAAAATTTTTCGTCATGGGTGTCGTTTTTATAGTTTTCGAGAGTGCTAAAGTAGACAGTGGGGTCAAATGTAAATCCAAGACGGCAGCTGCCAAAATTTTGTTTTTGTTTTAATTCATACGTGAAAAGGAACTTCGTTCCTGACGGGCTCCCTCGACCGCATACATTATTTTTTTTGTATTAGGACATACCTGGTAACCTTCTGGTTACGGAGATATTAAAGGTCGATGTTGCACATGAGTAGATATAGATTTAGTGGATTCAGAGGATATTTTTTTATGTTTCAGGTATTCCTTAAAGAAGTAAAAGAGCGTGAAAAACTTCAACAGTGGAAAAAACAGAATCTGGATCCTAGAAATGCAAGCAGGTGAGGATATACTTTGGTTATTTCGTACATTGGTGTAGACCGTGTTGTTCGTTAGTATTGTGTAGACCCAGGTATATGTATTATTTTGATGAGCTTGTTGAACCAAGATACTTTTGTCCTAATGTCGTGTGAGCTACTAATGCACAATAGGGTTCCTCGTTGGATACTTCATTACGAGTGGGCAATCAGCGTTTCTCATTAATTTATCAAAATCAGCTTGAGCCACATGCGACAAGTGCACCAGCTAGCTAGCTCCGTTGTCGGCAAGGAAACCCAATCGGCAGCATTATGTAGCTTTGCGGCATTTGTGTGGAACTAACGACGGCTATCGCGCTTGAATTTGCTGCTAGAGGCGTTACTGTAGGTGAAGTATCTAGAAATGTCAACTGTCGCTGTTTTTCATTGTTTGAGGGATTTTTTACTTATTTACTATCCATAATTGTTGTATGGAACTTGTTAGGGTGTGTTATAAAAATCGCACCTCTTTCAAATAATTTAATCCTTTTCATACGTTTTAAATGTGAAAATGTATGAATACATTTTCACAAGAGGTTACAGCCAAAAAAGTAATTACTGAGTATAATCTCAGAGCCAAATCGTAGACACAGCTTCAGTGACTAAATTCTTAGGAGTGCAGATTGACGATAAATTTACATGGAAATCTCAGGCTGAAAATGTGTGCCAAAAACTTAGTAAATCTTCATATGTACTCTATAACCTCTCAAATAAACTAAACATAAATACATTAGTTATAGCCTATCATGGTTTAGTTGCTTCATTATTAAGATACGGTGTCATATTTTGGGGCAACTGCAGTGAGAGGGAAAGAATATTTAGTGCCCAAAAACGATGTCTTAGATCTATGACAGGTCTGAAGTTTAATGAAAGTTGTCAACCTGTATTTATATCCCTTAAAATTCTGACATTACCTTGTTTATATATTCTAGAAGTGGCCCTATTCGTTAAATTAAATAAGCACCTATTTACCTCAATGATTGACATAAGACAACGCACAGCACCAATGACGTCCCAGTATAAAAACCAATTGCGCACAGGTGGTCATAAAACAGCCTTATTAAAAATAGCATCCTTTCCATGGGACCGCTTATATATAATAAATTACCTGTAAATTTAAAAGACCTACCTATAAAAATGTTTAAAAAACAATTATCAAAACTATTGCTGGAGAAATGTTATTACACAGTTAAAGACTTTTTAAATGACAAAACTATATAGGAAAATGTTTTTGATAGATGTGCGTTACCTTTGCTATTTCGAATGTTTTTGATGCCATTGACGTATTGACATTGTTATTTATTTATTAGCGATTTCTTTATTTTTATGGTTGTTGTTATATTGTAATTCGACATAACAGATCTTGACATTACGAGATTATCTAAATTCTTTATCTAATAATAATTGTGATTGTTGTTAATGTTTTGGAATATTTTGACATTAAGCTTTTCGACCTTACTCTTTTTGACATTTATATTCTTCATTGTATGATTTGCGAGAGATTTATATGTAATTCATTAGTTATATTTATAATTTTTTTTTTATTATTTTTTTGGTGTTGATGTCTGATCTGTAACAACTAATTAAATTCGACTATGGCTAATAATGATCGTAATAGCTGTATCTATATTAATATTTAATTCAAACCCAATATTTTGCATGCCGTAAGGTAAAATGTATCGGGACACTTAAATGATTTCTTTCTTTCTTTCAAAATAATTCAAACCATATTTATTCAATAGTAAGAGTATGAATATGGTACACCATTTGAAAGCCAATTTATTCAGCTTTCAGAAAAAGTTGAGAGTTTTTGGTGCTATTTACATAGGCATGAAATAAAACGGGTTAATTGTAAAGAAGGAAAAATAAGTTTTATTACATAATCAAAAAATTACAATCACAACAGAAAAAAAATAGCTTCCATGCGGTCCCTCATGGACCTAATTAATTTGACAATGCTTTCTCGAGGAATGTTGTCCCATTCCTCAAGGACGGCATCATGGAGGTCTTGAAGAGTGGTAAGGACAGGATCTCGGACCCGTACTCGCCATTTCAGCTCGTCCCAAAGGTGCTCGATAGGGTTCAGTTCTGGACTTTGAGCTGGCCAGTGCATAACAGGGATCCCAACCTCTTGCAAGAAGTCTCTTACAATTATTGCGGTGTGACAGCGGGCGTTATCATGCATTAAAATGAACCTACTAGCAACAAAACCCACATAAGGGACCACATGCTCTTCCACGATCTCTGTTATGTATCGAGGAGCAGTCAACGCCCCTTGTCCGCGAGTCCGTCCAGTCCGGGAAACGCACACAAGATTAGTTTCCCGTCAATTGACATACCGCCCCAGAACATGCATGAACTATCCCCTATTCCACTGTCTCTTCTATACAGGCTCGCGCGAATGGTTCTCCCTTCCTCATGTATACCCTTCTACGCCTATCATTGCAGAAAATACACAACCTTGTCTCGTTACAACTCTTGGACTCTCTCATTACAATTCTTGCAAATAAATTTTCATTTCATTTCATCCGAGAAGAGCACAACCCTCCATTGCTCTATCGTCCAATCAACATGGTCGCGGGCAAATTGCAACCGGTCTCTCTTATGCTGTGCAGTCAATTGCAACATACTTTAAAATTATTTAATCAAAATATCCGAGGTTGCTCTTTCAAATTACTGGAAATATAATTGTTTTTAGAAAATACCAAGTTTGATGTAATTTGTTTAACAGAGCATTGGTTAAAAGATCATCAAGTGATGTCAATTAATTATGAAAATTATTGTGTAGTTAGCCATTTCAGTCGAAAATATATGATACATGGCGGATCATTAATATTGATTAAAAATTCTATTAAACCGAAAGAAAGAAAAGACATTATCGGACTGTCTGTTGAACACAACATTGAATTGTCCTGTGTTGAGCTTGATAAGCATGTTATAGTATGCATAAACAGACCTCCAAGTTACCAGAATCTATCTGTGTTTGATTCTGTAATGGAAGATGTATTAAAAAAACTTAGTACTAGTAGTAAGTCAATAATCATATGTGGTGATTTTAATACTAACTTATTAGAAAATAATTCGAACACTGTCAGATTATTAAGTCGTTTTAGGTCATTTGATTTGTCAAATGTGTTTATTGAACCAACCCGAGTGACAGCTTCTTCTGCCACTTGTATAGATAATATTTTTTGTAACTGTGATTACCTACACAAACAAATTGTAAATAAGTTGCCATCGGATTACAGTGGACAAACAATAACATTTTGCTCGTACATACCTTTACAAAAAATTCAAATAAGGCCAATTACATGTAAAAGTTTAGAGAAATTAAATAATTCTTTGGCCAATAAATTATGTGTTCAGAGTTTTAATAATATAGATGACCCAAATGAGTTCTACGCACGCAATTTATTGACACTTTTCCACTAAAGACTAAAAGTATTTACACAAAGTTCTTATTTAGTGATTGGGCGACTCTAGGTATTCGTAAAAGCAGAGAAAAACTATTTGAACTTTATGGCCTAAATTAACATATGAATAATACAAGCTTTCATAAGTATGTTGCAAAATATTCAAAAAAGTGTGTGCAAAATAGCCAAAGCTCTTAATATTAGCAATAAAATAAAATCAGCTGATGATAAAGTAAAAACTACCTGGCAAATAAATAATGAAACAGGTAGGAAAAACAGCGAAATACTGAATTTAATTTAGAGACTGCACATGGTCCCATTAACTCAGATATAGAAATAGCTCAAGAATTTGAAAACGTTTTTGCTAATATTCCCCTTAAAACTACTCAAGCTTGAAATTCCTCACCCGCGCTTTCTGCTGCCTTACTTAGACAGAATGTGAAAGCTTGCCCTTTGGAGTTTAGGTTTCAGCATACAAACCCCCAGGCTGTTATAAAAGCTTTTAAAGATCTTAAAATGTCTGTAAAAGTCTGTAGATCTATAATCGAAACCATTGCTCCCTATTTAGCTTACATATTTAACACCAGTATAGACCAAGGAGTCTTTCCGGATCTCATGAAACACAGTAAAGTAGTTCCATTGTTCAAATCCGGTGATAGTAAAGAACCCAACAATTATAGGCCTGTGTCAATTCTACCAGTGCTCAGTAAGGTGTTTGAAAAGTTGATGCTCAATCAAATGTTACCTCACCTTAATAAAAATTCCATCTTTCATGAACAACAAAACGGTTTCACCAAAGGGCGTTGTACCACTGACGCCGGTTTCACCCTAATAAAGAACATTTTTAATGCCTGGGAATAAGCACAAGATGCCATTGGAATCTTGTATGACCTCTCGAAGGCGTTCGATTGTGTAGACCATGAGACACTTTTGCTGAAACTAGAGCACTATGGGATTAGGAATACAGCTCTTAATTTACTTAGATCATACCTGAAAGATAGAAAGGTTAAAGTTTAGGTAAACGGCATAAACTCATTAGGGTCTGAAATGGCAATAGGCGTTCCTCAAGGTTCGATATTGGGTCCATTCCTCTTTTTAGTTTACATTAATGATTTACCCCAATTACTTCAAAATCAACCGAAGATGGTATTATTTGCAGATGGCACATCATTAATCTTTAAAATAAACCGACGGTCACAAAATCTTGAAGACGTGAATAGCTCTATTCTGAAAGTCCAAGATTGGTTTACGGTAAACAATTTGGTACTAAATAAAACAAAAACCAAATGCATTAGATTTAAATTACCTAATGTTAGAAGTAGCGAATGTGACATCATATTGAATGGGGAAAAACTGGAATTTATTAACCAAACGGTTTTCCTTGGAATCACGCTAGACGAGAAATTACAATGGGGACCTCATAACATCTCTTGCGAGGCGGCTAAGCTCGGCCGCTTATGCTGTTAGAAAGATAAGATAGTTAACAGATGTAGAAACCGCGCGTTTGGTCTATTATAGCTACTTCCACAGCATTATGTCGTATGGCATTTTACTGTGGGGTCGGGCTGCTGATATTGAATCCATCTTTATTTTGCAGCTGTCAGATCCATTTATAATCTACGTCGCCGCGAAACTCTCAGGAAAATATTTTAAAGGTTTAATATTATGACGGTACCTTGCCAATTCATTTATGAAAATATTATGTACGTAAGGAAAAATCCACATCTTTTTAATAAAATAAGTGATAGACATAATTTTAATACTAGAAATAAAGATAAACTAGATCAACCATTTTTCAGATTATGTAAAGTACATACATCTTTTTGGGGTACTGTGTTAAATGTTACAACAAAATACCTTGTGACATATTGCAATTAAATGAAAGAAAATTTAAAACTCATATTAAAAGTACACTTTGTAAACAAGCATATTACAAATTGGAGAATTGTATCCAAGATAAGAGTGCTTGGAAACATGCTGGTCCTGCTCCATAGGATAATTCAGTATCAAGACAAAATCAAACAGGTTGCTGATTTAATTGTAAAATTTATAATTTTGTGTTATATGACATTGATTTTACATTCCGTGATTACTTCCTCACACACTTACTTATTAATTTAAAAAACATCAGGAAAATCGTCTACTTATACAATGTTTGTAAATATGTGAGCACCATGTATCTATCACATAATTAAATTATCTGTCGTTGCTTCATTTTTAATTCTTTTTACCTATTGTGGTATAGTAATTTTATTCTAGGTGCATCGTCTTCACATATAATTATTTAACTAATGTACGTACTTATACAAACTATTGTAAAACATTTTAAAAGAGTAACGGTAGAGTTTCTTGCCCATTCTTCTCCATACGTAAAGTACCTTTTGGAAGGGGCGACTAGAATCAATTATATTATTTTGTAAATTTTGACGTTCAAATGTGCCATACATGGGCCTATTTGAAATAAATGATTTGACTTTGAATTTCGGCACCATAGCAGCTCTATGGGCAGCAATTTTCTTCTCACGCAGCCTTCTCCTAACCCGAGAGCCCCCAAGGCCAGGACTCAGACTTTTCCAGGTATGCCGTCGGGTCCTGGGGCGGTATTTTTCGCATTCAGCTCACTCGATCGTCACTCTCACTCTACCTCAGTCACCTCCGGAGCATCGTCATCATCGTCGGTGTGGTCCGCATCGGGTACCGCAGTAGGCGGAGCCTTGGGTGGGGGGTGTTCCCCTCTTGAAGGGAACAGAGCGCTCCTCACTTCCCCCACAAGCTGGGGCCGGAGACTGCGTCAGCGGGGGAGCCCATAGGTGGAGTTGCTCCGCACCATCTTGTATGAGCGTCCCCAAAGGTCTCTGTTCAGAGTCTCCAGCAACTCCTCGCTGGCCCGCAGCATCTCTGCTTGGAGGGTGGTCTTCGCCGCACTGTACCCCTCGTTCAGCTCCGTCTGAATAGCTTTCGTACCGTAGGGCGGATACGGAGCCTGCAGTGTCTGGTGTACCGGCGTCGCGCCGCAACGCACGCCATGCGCAGAGCCTCCAGCTCCTGCGACCACCATTACACCTGGCGCGAAGCACGTCCGGGCCGGACTCGGGGCATTGCCACGTCACATATATTGGACATGGCCTCCCGGAACCACTCCACCTCGTCAATGATGTCAGCAGGTCTGTCCGGTGATGACACCCAGGCCTGCACGATCGAGGCTTCCAGGAGAAGCTCCCGGTCCAGCTGCTTCAGCGCTCACCGCGGACCTCTCGGGGCCTATTGGACTGGCGCGCTCGAGTTCTGGGCGGAGACGTCAAACCGGATGTACCGGTGATCGGAATAAGTCTCCACCCCCTCCATGACGCACCAGTCAATGACATGTGGCAACAGAGCGGGGCTGGCGAACGAAACGTCCACCACCGATTCACCTCGCATCCGCATACACTTGGGGACAGAACCCTAGTTGTCCAGTCGTCCGACTAGGCCTGTCTTCCAGACCCCAGTCCTCCACCATCCTGCCCCGTCTGTATACCGGGAATCCCAAGCCAGATTCTTGGTATTGGAAGTCCCCGAGGACGAGCACGGGGAGGGAACAGAACCCGACGACGACGACGATTCTCAACTCCGCAAGGGAGTTGTGGAACTCGGCAAGAGTTCGGTTCAGGGATAAGTATACCCCCACTACGACAATCTCCCCAAACCGTGCTGCCACAACCCCGTTCTCTCTTGACAGACTCGAGGGACGGAGTACCGGCGGCAGCCGACGAAATGAGGTTCACTGAGCCGCTCGGGTTCTCCACCCAGTCATCCCTGGGCAGGACATTAGTTAAACTACATTGATTCAAAGGAATGAACACTGATGAACAAATATGGGAGTCTTATCTTGTAAGAAGTTTTCTACGCTCCTTATTGAAAAAGGAATATATTTTGTTTTATCTGCGTTAAGAGTAATCGAGTTAGCAGAGAGCCAGTGGCAGACCGTGTTGAGACCCGATTGAGCTAAAGAATATACTTCTTCCCAAGAATGGCCTTGAAAGTAAGAGTTGTGTCGTCTGCATAAGATATTATTTTGCAGTTTTCAAGATTAAGTTGACACAGCTCATTTATATAACATAGAAACAAAGTGGGGCCTAGAACACTTCCCTGAGGAACTCCGCACTCGATAGGAAGTTCATCACTCAAGTGGTCCCCGATCCTTACACGCTGCGTACGATCGGATAAATAGTCAGCTATTAATATCAGTTCATTACCCCGTATTCCCATATTACTTAATTTATGAATTAGAGTGGTAAATGTAACTTTGTACGCACAATATTGAGAGATTTACCATGTTATTTTAAGACCATGGACTTCTTATAGGTTTTCCTGTAATCTATGAGTAAAGCGCCATACTATGTTTTTCTTTTTTCAAAATTTTAGGTCCAGTAGTTTCGGAGATAAGGGGGGAATGGTAAATTTTCATTGAATAAATATCTTTAAAAGTATTTATTTTAAAATTATATAAAAAATATTTTTAAGATCCTCGCAACAAGCCCTTTCTTTTGATACACCACACGGTAGTGTTGGCAAAACTTTTAGTTTTTTATTTTCTTGTTTACCCCCCTGAAGTGACCCCTATATTCAAAATTCATTTAGTTACGTTGTTTTTGTTTTTCTGAAGAATCGTGCTTAGCAGCCGCTTTGTGAAAGTTATTTAAATCCGAATAACCGATAGAGGTCCAAACCTTGTTTTTATCAGAAAATTTAAACAAAATGCAAAGGAAACAATATGTTTGTGTGTACACAACCTGTTAGCCAGTAATAATTATCGTAAAGCTTTTTATGAAAATACCGAATAGCATTACCTTTTTGAAGTTAATTCCAACCCGGGTACGCACACACCGTCCCTTTACAATCAATTTAAATTTTTGCTCAAAACATAACGTCAAAAAGCGGCAGATTTTAATTTATTGAACTCGCTCCGCCAGCACAGATGTCACAGGCATAATTTTCTATTTTTTACAATAAACTTACTAAATAATTACGGCTTAGTAGAGCTTAGACAGTCAATCACTTGCGCCAAGAAAAACAATCGAAACAAATATGGCGAAAAAACTTTGCAATTACGATATTTACGAACTAATACGAATTACGAACGAATGAATTTAATCGGTTAATCCGACAAAAAAACCCTCTGAAATCAACAATTAAACGGTGCTTTTACGACTTCTCAATTTGGACGGGTTGGCCGAGCTTATAAAACACAAATACGCGCTCACATTTTCACGCACACAGTCACACTTGCTGAGTACTACACGAGAATTCGCGAGATGCACTGTATGAGAAATAAGTAACTTGTAGTACTGCTTTTGCTCACGAGAGCGCACTGCGCGGTGAATTGGCAGCGCGCAGCCGCGAGTGACGAGTGTTCGCCGCTCCAACAAATTAGGTCCAAAAAAAGTAATAGATGGCGGGAAATTGCGTTAGTGATTTTTTGAGTTATAATTATTCATCTTTTAGATGGGCATGTATGTATGGGACTACAGGGTATGCAGAGCTTATTTGCATGTATGGAGTGCACGCCACTGCCTGTACGTCGCTTGCTCCCGAGTCACTATTCCCTGTATATTTTGGCTGCTGAGACCAAAACTATAAACATAGTATACAAGGAAGTTTTTATAAAATGTGGCGGTTATTCTAGTATATTGTGGTGTCTTACGACTTCCATGCGGGCAGAAGCTAGTATCAGATAAAAGTGGAGCCAACTGGTACACACAAACGAGGTGCCTCTGTAGTGGAGAGCTGCCGTGTATACTCTACTGACTGTGTTGACTATAGTTTTCAACGTTTTTGTTGGTATATTAAAGTGTGCTGCCGACATGTGGCAAATTATTTAATGTTCTATGTTTCTTTGCGAGGTTGACGTCTTCTGCGAGGTAATAAAAAGCAATTCGATTTTCGTATATTATAACATTTTTTTGTCAAAGCTTTCATTATTGACCTATAATGAAATTTAGTACAATATTAGTACCCGGCTAGTGAAACTGTTGAGTTCGTGTGTGCGCAGGACGCCGAGCGCGTCGCGCGAGCCGCTGCCGCGCCTGCGCTACTCGTCGCCGGTGGGCGCGTCGCCGTCGCGCTCGCTGGAGGCGCGCGCGCACACGGACGCCGCCTACTACGACCAGCCCGACCACTCGCACATCCCCACCTACAACGGTATGTGCGCGTGTCGAACGTCTCGAGCGATTTTATAAACCTAAAATTGAGAGGAATCTATTAAGGCGAGTGTCAGGGTAGCCCGCGAAATACAATTTTCTTACGTTTTTTGAAATTTGCATGTCAGTATTAGGAGTTTATGTGAATTACATTATGGTTCGCGACTGCGACAAATATGAATTTACAGAATTTTAATCATTCAAATCATCAATCAATCAATTTATATTGATGATTTGAATGATTAAAATTCTGTCTCGCGAAACATATTAACACGGACCTGCAAATTTGAAAAACGTACGAAAATTTGTGTTTAACGGGCTACCTTAACATATCCCTCTTAACTAACATTTATTTCAACATTTTAATTTATATTCTACAAGCTATTCGCTTTGGAATTTAACGAAACTATTTCAATGTGCGCGACGGATCGCGGGGCGACAATACCCAATAAAGTCCGATGAGCACCTGCGTCTGCCGCATATATTGGAAGGAACATAACTTCCTGTAACTACTCTATTTTACTAAATAAAATTGTGGTAAAACGTGCTGTATATACGTACAGGGTGTCCACCTCTCGCCGTGCGGTAACTGACTCTCACAGTGGTCCACGACTTATAGTTAACAATGATACCCGTAAGATGTAGTGGAACACATGAGCGAGTGCCGCGCGACGCAGTCCCGTGGACGTCCTATACGTAGCCCTGAGCTGGCCCCGCCCCGAGCCCTACTCACTGCGAGCGTCGCCAGTCAGCCTGCCTACGACTTATTTCTTCAAAAAACGAAATAAGGGCGATAATAGGAGATTTTGTTAAATTTAAAAAAAGGTTTGCGTGATTCGTGTCAAATAATGTACGCTCTCTTTTAAAATATAGACTGGCGGCGTGATCGCATGGTCTCATTAGAATAACTGGAAGGACCCTACGCATAGTACATACCATGCATTACGTGTTCACTGTCGGCTACTAACCGCTGCGAGCGCCTCGTCTCGTCCATGAGCCGTCGTGTTCGCCATACACTAACCTGTGCCACGAACTGTACACAGCGCGGTATCTTGTTCTAACTAACACAGGTGTTCATGCTGATCGATACCGCGCTGTTTCTCTCATCAAACACAATCGGTTCATAGTTTTTTTCGCGATAACAGATAATTCTTTACCTGGAAATATTTTTAAAAATCTGCATAGTTGTGTTTTTAAAGAAATGGTTCAGTTTGCAGTTTCGATTAAATTAGTTTTCTATGAACTTGTGTTTGTCGGTATGCGTGAAGGACAAAGCGATGGTCCTGTATACTGGACGTATTGTTGTCTCGCTCGCACGATGCTAACATTCAGTCTGTTGCAGTACACACGTACACGTACTACACAGACGACGGTGAGTCACATCAACTACTTCACACACTGCCTTGCTCTCGAAGCTGCTGTTTACTACCAATACATACTCTATGGCTATACGAATAGAGTTCATTACCCATCAGACAGTTTCAAGAGTAATGTACACATTTCGTAGTTTGAGTCTTTGACAAGCCGTTGGATTGTATGCGCGTTTATTTATCGCGCCATATATGCAGTAATGGTCTTGGTAACGCATCAGCGCTTTGTCTTTCATTACATATTATTTTCACATGATAACAATTTATTTACAATCTCTGAAGACACTAGTTCGAACGTCGCATTGCTCATTGTCGTGGAGGTAAGATATGGTAAAGTCCATCCGCTTAAATAGTGCCGCTCTTCCAAAACTACTGCGAGCCGCGTGTCGCCAGACGTACATCACCGATGTACATTCACAAGATAGTATAGTCATCTCATGTCGACGCATCAAAGTGAATAGCTACATTCAATATTTGTATCGGATACGCCGTTTGCGTCTCACTATTTGAGCGGATAGAGTATACACGAGATCACAAGACTGCTGGCGCGAGGCGCAGGCGGCGACAGGTGAGGCGCATTCACTCGCTACTAGTTGCTGCTCTGTTCTGTACACGACGCCCGAAACGTCGCTGCGGGGCACAGATATCATATGCCTTTGTGATTCCTCGCAATTTCCCTGATTAAAACTTGATTTTGATTGGCCGTCATCTGGATAATAATAACTGAATTTTATGGTTGCTAATCATATTACTATTAAGCTACACATTTCTAATATATCCTGGATCACCTTTTCCAGCGTAGCTATCATTAGTGAATAGCACAGCTTATTAAACGCTGTCGCCCACGCAGCGTGACTGTCCCTAAATAGATCGAAGACTGCTGCTGTAAAGTGGAGCTTCCCAAATTTTACAATATCAAGCAAAGATATCCCAGATCTGATCTCTTAGTCACGTCGGCGTCGTCGCAGCGCAGTTAGAGGCGTGTTGCTGCAGCTTGTTGCATTACACTATGTGTTACTGTTCGCTTCTTGTTCGTTGCTTCCTACTACATGTATACGGCGCAGTCCTCGCGACCAACATGAGCTTTGTGAAGTCACGTATTCATGGAAAACGAAAGTTAAACAAAACTGGCTGGCTAAACATATCTTCAATAGTATTTAATGTTGCTGGCAACATTGTTTTTAATTTTGCCAGTGACAGCGACACAGCAACGTGTGTACGGCTCAGTCGCAGAACGTCCACTTCGCAAAATGTCAATGTCTCTTTCGCAAACGTAAAAAGTATATTTCTTAGAATGTCTCTATTGCAAAATGACTACTTCGCAAAATTGTGTGTGTTTTCGCAAAATGGTTCCGTAGTCAACAGGGAACCTTTAAAGTTTCTCCATGCCCGTCTGTCTGAATAACTGAGTAGGCAGATATTTACGACGCAAGACATGCCCGTTAATATTGCATCGATACATATTTCTGAAGCCGATGCAGCATCCTATATTTTGGCATCGCTTGTGTCACCAGATAGTTTGGTGTTCCTTCGAAGTCACATATTTGTGCTGCCACTTGTATATGCCTTATCACATATATTTGCCGTCATACATTAATGGCTGAATCATGCAATCAGATATTATTGCCCAACTAGTCATAGTCATATATTTATGGTCGTGGCTGAACATTGGAAATTAGGGACACTTTGCGAAGTGGTCATTTTGCGAAAGATATATTCTGAGAAATGGACATTTGCGTCCCTCTAGCTCAAAGCTCACGTCTTGTAGCGAGTGCTGAGTCACAGTCGCTAAACTTACTAACTTGTGCATGTTCCACGGGCTAGTTCTATGTTCTCACCGTTGATCTCGTTACTATTAACTATATCGCTACGTATAAGTATGTGTTATCGCTTTCATCTACATTTATAAATTAATTTATTTATTGATAAGCTTCATATGATTATTAGGCACATATGTATAACACACATGGTATAATTTGTCCAGCGCTGTCACTGACGGTGACGCGATGTTCAATGTTTCCGTTATGTTGCGCCTATGTGATGCATGGTGCATGTCGGAGCACGCGCACAGTTTTACGTCACCATGCAATTCTCATGAAATTATCACTAAATAAAAAATATAAACTGTGCGAGTGCATCGTATCGTAGACGGTGTGCAGTCAAATGCGCCATTAATTTAATTAATAAAACAACGGTATACTATTGTACTCATACTTTATAAATCATTATTATGAGCTCGTGTGAGAGGTGCAAGTTTGAGTGCACGTCGTCCATGTCAATGTTGTTACAAGTTGTTATGATCTATGTGAGTTGAGCCGACGTACACGCACTCCATCCAATAATTTAATTTTATAAACAACAAATACAAAATCAATAATCAACATTATACAACTGTTATGAAAGCTGCACAAGAAATTCTTTAAATTTTTCGTTATTCTTATCCAGTAGAAGACTGAGAGTAAAATATATTTGTACGGTGGTACGGAATCTTTCACGTGCGAGTCCGACTCGCACTTGGCCGGTTTTTTAGTTCAGTTAAATGAAAATACTAAATAAAGTATATTTTTCATCTCAAATTTTATAAATCGCAAAGATTAATTTGTATTTCATAATGCTACTGTGAACTACAAAGTTATATTTTGCAGTTGCAGAAAATCACCCATATTTAAGTAAAATTCCTTATGGATCGGCGTTTTTAATATTGATTGATTATATACAGTATATGGTACGTGATATATCGACGACGAACTAACGATATCTTTTATCTAAATAATGGCAACTTTACACGAGACGAAAAAAACACCTTATTTTTGTATATTATTAAATGTCCCGGTTAATTCTATTTTAATAATCTGATTATTGGAATATAAATATGGTGTGAAATATGTTTTTATTGTAAAACTACCATTTTCAGAGTTAGAAGAAGATAGGAGTTAGAAGTAGGTTCCAGTTGAATTAAATTATGCAAAAATTTAAGGGATGATAGGAGGTATTAATAATAGTAAAATAACATCAAAATTTTAGTTTTAATTATTATCAGTTTCCTTATCTAAGTCTTGTCTCTTATGTAAGTAAGTATTAAGAAGAAACATAGTCTCAAAAAAAATTAAGGTAGAAAAAATATTATCTACAGGGAAACTTTAAAATTTCAAACAAAAATCACCACACTTATAACAACTTAAATGAATTAATTATCAAACAATAGTTACATAACACTTTAATCTTAATGGTAAAATAATCATAGTCGACACGTCATTAGAATAGATCGAGGTTTTCGCAGCAATATCTTTTAGAACATGTCAATACAACAACAACATAGTAGATATTTGTAGGTAAAGGTGAAGCTCTTCGCGGCAACATTTGCAAGGCATCATTTGGCATCAGTTACAAGTTATTTGTATTAGTGTTTGATGGGATAAATAGTTATATATCGTAATAGAAGAATTTGCCAGTACACGGTAAATAGCATTTTACGTCGATTGACATTAATAATTAAAAATCGAAAAAAGGCTAGTTCATCGTCGATAATACCCATACACAAGTTTACAATTCCTAACTTGTTATACTCTACCCAGTGAGTTCTAGACAGCGTTACCCCAAATACCAGGGTAAGATTTTTTTTTCTAAAATCAACTAGTTTAATGTAAAGGGGTATCCCTTTAATTTTATTATTTTTTATTATTTGTTGTTATAGCGGCAATAGAAATACATAATCTGTGAAAATTTCAACTGTTTACCTGTTGTGGTTCATACGGACGGACAGCTGAGGCATACTAATACGATTCCGTTCGGTACCCTTCGGGTGCGGAACTTTATAATTGGAACAGATTTTTTCTGAAAATATTAACCCTAGAGTTATGGGATATCAAAAGGCCCACGTATAGATAAGTTCAGTGCTGCTTGTGCGTGTAGTCGGGCCAACTGTTGGCACGCCGTACGTGTGCGTACTATAGCTGTGTGTGTGTAGCGGCGCGGCCCGGCTCCGGCGCGCGCTCCAGCACGCTGCCCGCCGCGCTCTGTCGCCGACACCACGTGAGTACTGCCACACCACACCACACTCGCGACACAACGAACGTGCCGAACGTTCTACACCTGCGTTTAAACACACCGAGCCCAGGAAGGAACGGGAGATTTTTTAACACCACAATCGACACGAAAATCCAGACCGCGTTAAAACATCGCTCGTGCCACCTGGGCTGACGCATATAATAGTTCAGTGACCCTGGGCGGCGATCAGTGCTCGGTAGGCTAGGCTAGTCGTAGGGCGCTAGGGGGCTAGGGGCTAGGGCAGGCGCAGTACAGTGGCCGGTTGCAGTGGTGTCGTCGCTGCGCGCGGCGCCGCGGCCCGGCTACGGGCTGGCGCCGCGCTCGCACACCTTCTCCTCGTCCACCGCCGTGAGTACCGCACTAGTACACACAGCAGGACAATGCACGAGATTGTAGTGCTAAACTGCTTCAGTTAATTTTGTGAGCACGCACTCCGCACAACAATCAAATGATTTTGGTTCCCAACAACATAAGCGTCACTATTGTCCACTGAACCGTTTACATGTGACGTTAATCTCCTGCATTGTCTTGGTGATATAGCTGCAACTAGATCGACGTCGACCTGTTGATATTGATTGCCCCAAACCATCCATGATCCATCGATGATCGTAATCCGATAAATTAAATCATGCCATAAAATACACTGGATCGGTCGATGTCCTCCCTCTGCGTCGATCGGCCGCGGTCTGGTCGCAGCATGTCCCGCGTCGCGTCGGCTGCGAGGGCATATACCTTTCTTTTATATCACACCTGTTACATATTTATATTATAAAGACACTCATTTAAAATATTCAGTCTCAAGGAATATTAAGTCCTGAGTTTTTTTTAATGCTTTGTTACTCTTTTTTTACTCTGAAAGTGAAAGTATCTATGTCAATTACGTGTCGTGCAAATTTCAGTTAATTCCAAACATGTTAGGTACTACTCCAATTTTAATTTGGTGTTTTGTCCAGCTGGAAAGAGTTTGTTTAATTTAATTAAAATGTAGGTACATTTTAATCATAATAATTAATTCGTATTTATTTCTTCCTACGTAGTTTGTTATTAATTTATGTAGATAGAATGGGACGACAGCTTAGGAATACGGTTTGCATTTCCTACATGACACATATTACATTCTCTCGTGTACTCATCGAGTGAGCAACCCGCGCGGTCTTCTTCTTCCCTGAAACCATAAGTTACATTGGATTAGTTAGCGAGACTCGACAGACATAATGGGTATCGATATCTCATAATGATAAAAGAAAAAAACATTATCCAAACTCATAATTTCAAATTAGCCGTCCATTTCAAGGTCAACGCCTGCAGGTCGTCTAGAATGTCTAAAAATCATTACTTCATGATATCAGTACAATTACCCTCACATATATATGTGAAGTTCCCCAACGAAATAAATGAAGCCCTGCATAACAGTCCGCTTGGCTTGCACCCATAGTCGTAGTAGCTTCGTGTGATGAGCGAGTGTCTGGGACCTCGCGGAACACCGGTACAGCAAGCGCGCGCGCCGATACATATTGCAGTGTGGCTATCAGTTTCTAGCGAAGAGAAGACCTGTGGGGCTCCACCTTTTTATATATGAGTGTATGTTTCGTCTCGTGTGTTGCACAACTGTTTGTTCCATTAACATTGACTGACCGGTGCGTATGTATGTATGTATTGTAGGGCGACTTCACATTCAGCGGAATGGGAGACAAGACGCATAGCACCGACTTCAGCAGCGGCAAGTCAGACAGTAAGTATCCCCTCCTGTATTGTCCGTGTCACCCGACACAGTGCGCGGTGGCGGGCGCGCGGGCGCCGCGCCTCGCGGCCGCGCTGCTGCGAGCCGCCTGGCGCGACGCCCGCAATCAGTGAGATATAGGTACTGTGTCACTTTCAGTATAAGGAACTAATAGCCACAACGATGTTAATACCTCACACCTTCATCATATTTAGACTAATATCAATTTAGTTGACTGTTAGCGTTACGACTACTTGTTATATAAGTATACTTCATACTTATTATCTATCTATGTAGGTACTATGTTTGGTGTAACGCTGGGAGCAGTGGAGGCTGTAGCACGACGTGCATCAATACTATGACGGGTTATGGGTTGCATCTGTTCGTCGACACCGGCCCGCGCTCCTTATACTCATAAAATATGAAATAACGGTTCAAGGGTTAATGGACTTACATCCAGAGCAGAGGTGCACCCTTTATCACGAATACCTTTTCAGCTTCCCTTTATAAAAAACCGGCCAAGTGCGTGTCGCACAATGAAGGGTTCCGTAGTCGGGATGAATTTATCCCAAGAACAAATTTAATATTGTAGTTGAAAAACATGTTCTCCCATACATTCCAACGGCAAATGTCAGTTTGTACGCAGAATATTGAGAGATTTACCATGTTATTTTAAGACCATAGACTTCTTATAGGTTTTCCTGTAACCTATGAGTAAAGAACCATTCTCTCTATTTTTTTTTTAATTGTAGGCTCCGTAGTTTCGGAGATAAGGGTGGGAATGGTCAATTTTTATCTATTTTCTTAAATAGTCTTTTAAAGTATTTATAATAAAATTAGAAAAAAAAAATTAGGTCCTCACAACAAGCCTTTTCATTTAATATATCACACGGTACAGTTTGCAAAACATTTTTGTTTTAATTTTCTTATTTGCTCCCTAAAAGTGACCCCTACATTCAAAATTCATTTATTTACGTAACACGTTCGTGTTTGGGTCACTGAAATGCATATATGTACCAATAATCGGTCCATTCGATTCGGAGCAAATTGGCTGCGACAGATGACAGACAGACACACGAGTGATCCTATAAGGGTTCTGTTTTACCTTTTGTGGTACTATACCCTAAAAACGGAGATAGCTAGAGACCATTTTAGTACTATTCAACAGAGGAGTGTAAAATGATTTTACACTCCTCTGTCCCTGATCCCGTCGATCTGAGCTGTAATTACAAGTCACATAGCGCTGCAGATTGTAACTGTGACCTCTCTAATGGTTGGCCGGCCGCGCTGAGCGCAGACGCAGCGCGGCAACTCTGTGTCATGATTGGCTACGATGTATGATGTACTGACGTGCGTGGTTGTGTGTTTTGCGCGCAGTGCGGACGGAGCTGTGCAGTAAGTAGCGCCGCCCGCTTGCGCCTCACGACTCGCCAACAGCCCCTTCTCACCGCACACAGCCTAGCCACATCACACCTTGTATTAATATTATTCATGTTTATATTTTGTCCTTCATCATTCATCTATATGTGTATTTTATTCTGCATTTCTAAACCGACACTTCAAGTTTTATTAAAATACGGTGTTTGAAGGTATTTATTTTATTTCAAATCTCAAAACGGTGACAATTCAGAAAAATCTTATTCGTTTGGATTAGCTGTGAAAAATGGAATGAAATACATTCCACTATAGCCCTGATAATACAAATAGATTTAAGAAAATACCTTATTAATGAACTAAAAAGTTCTAAATAAAACTTACGTAAACTTAGAAGTTTTTTTTTTTTTTAAAAGCTTGAGGCTTATCTTAAAGTCTAAGAAGGACGTTCACGCCTAAAGCTTTAAGAAAATATTAAAATTCTAAGTTTACGTAACTTTTATTTAGTCCTTTTATATTCTTTAAAAGTTTGTTTTTAAAAAGGTATTTACTTATATTTCATTTCGTACTTTTTAGCATTAGCATTTGTTTAAATATCTGTTCTTTCACCTTCACTTTAAAGTTATTTGTAAAGACAAATTCACCGAACCCAAACCCGTCTTTACATAAGTCATGTTGTGAAGCCAACCAAGTTGCACTATCCAAGTTATTGCTATAATTTAGAACGGACTATCATAATTGAATGCCTATATAAAATTAACTGTCTGTGCTGTTGACCGTTTAGGAGTTCTCTCGTCTGGAGCAATCCCTAAGTGCAGCACCAAAATCATGGTGGACTTTAGAACGGGTTCTCATAATTGAACAAATAAGAATACGTATATAAAATTTTGTGTCTGTGCTGTTGACTGCTGAGGATCATGGATCTTTGACAGTCGTTAAGGGTCGTCAGAAGTCCGACAGTCTGACAACCAGTCTTACCAATTGATATCGTATTACCCAGTTACTGGGTTATGGAGGTCAGATAGGCAGACGCTCCATGTAAAATACTCGTATTCAGCTGCATCCGGTTAGACTGGAAGCCGACCCCAACATAGTTGGTAAAAGGCTTGGCAGATTGATTGACTGATGACCGCTGAGGAGTTTCCTCGTCTGAGTGCAGCCGTCATGGTAGACTCCATAACAGATAATCATAATTAAATACGTATATAAACGACAATGCCCATAATGTATGGAAAAACAGCCAAGCCCGGCGCAGACCACATGTCACTTAAATTGTAGGTAAAAATGAGTCATTAAATACTGCATAGGAGGCATTATCGAAATCGATGGCTAAATGTGTGAAATTGCTATTCGAATTTTTACAAGGGTCATATTAATGTATAAGTAAAAGGAGCATTAAATTGTTCAGCTGGGTTTTAAAAACGTATAGGTTTAAATTATTCCCCTAATAATAATCATAAACCAGATAAATCTATAATCAAAAATTGCCGTAACGGAGGTGATGACAGATGTCACCTCCAATAAAACTAAGAAAAAATGCGAATGAAAACTAGAAAGAATGTTGACAAGATCAGCCACGAGACGAGCACACCCACCATCTCCGGACACGTCGCTCAGCTCCGCCTCGCCGCCGTCGATACCCAGCCCCACCGTGAACGTTGTGACGACACCGGCCGTGGCAGTTGCGTCGAGCTCGAGTGACGAGTATTTTTCCCCGCCGACGTCGCCAACACCTGCACGTCGGCAGGGGAGAGGCCGGCCACCAGCGGGCTTGCGATAGCGAACAGGGTCCCCGCTGCCGGTGGAAATGTTTCGCGCATACGATGGACCCAGTCCATGAATGAAAATGTGATGCGCACATATTATGGGGCTATCGAGGGAGGAATTAACCTTACAGCGTACCGAAGTCGGATGCTCTCTCTGTTTCAGGTACTTGTACCCTCCCCCATCCCAGAATGTCGTGCAGGCGCCTGCCGCGGTTCCACTGCAAGCAAACGAACATGAAGAGGAGGAGGACGGCAGGGCTATATCTGCAGATAACCTATACAATGTGGAATTAAGGAGTGCACTGGAGGATGCGATTCGTGAGTACCGGTTCATATCACCTGGCCTTTGACCACGGCTACCACGTTTGCCCATGAATAAAAGAAACAGAGCACTGGTGTGTGCCCTGGATGCGCTGTTACCAAATTTTATTGAAAGCAGCGCAAACCTTTGCGATACACACTCAATCTTGTATTGCACGGCTGTTGCGGCATGTCGTATAGCTCGCGTCAAATTCCCAAATACTGACCGATCTGTACGACCGAAACCCGGCGCACCAGCTTGGCAGTGTAGGATTGAGTGTCGTATTAATGAGGCCAGGGTATTCATCTGGAAGTTCATCTGCTTCAGGGAGGGCAATACACGCTCAAGGGTGAAGCGCTTTGTGAGGTGGGCATTCTCGGGAACTAGTATTAGTCCCCGAGAATATGTATCCCATGTCACAGAGCGCATCGACTTCCTGAAGCAGAAAGTTTATGCATGGGCAAACCGTATCCGCCGGTACAGGCGAAGAGTGGATCGGTACACTCAGAACCGCATGTTCCAGAACGATGAAAGGTGGGTATACAGAACATGAGAGCGGCCCACTCCCAATCAAGGTGTGACTGACACGCGTCTGCCGGATAGTGATGCCATGAAAGCTTTATGGCGAAGCATTTGGTCGGTGCATGTCAGTCACACTGAGTGTGATTGGATGCGTGTTGTCGAGCAGACGTGTGATCCAATACCACACATGGAGGCCATTAGCATTACTCCTCTGGATGTAGCTCATGCAGTCCGGCCGTTGCCTTACTGGAAATCTCCAGGATCGGACGGAGTGCACAATTTCTGGCTTAAATGGCTACAAATGTTACATGCCTGCTTAGCCTCGCAATTCCAGTCATGTTTAGACACTGGGTCGCTACCACTGTTCTTCACAACAGGAGTTACCCACCTGCTCCATAAATCGGGCAATACTGCGGAACCTAAAAATTAAAGACCAATTACATGTTTACCGACGGTCTATAAAGTTCTTACATCCTTTCTTAGAGCAAAAATTTCAATAACCATATTAACAACAACATAATTATGTCTGTGTCTCAGAATGGATGTAAGAATGGGTCCCGCGGTACTAAGGAGCTGCTCCTTATAGATATGACCATCAGCCAACAGGTTCGTAAATCCCGGAAGGATTTGTCGACTTGTTGGATAGATTATAAGAAGGCCTATGACTCGGTGCCACATACATGGCTCATGAGGATGCAGGAGTTGTGCAAGATAGATGCAACTCTGCGCACCTTCCTGATGTCATGTATACGGCAATGGAGGACGCACCTTCTCTATCCAGGATATCGACAGATCCGGGGAATCGATGAACCAATCAGGATTGAACGGGAATATTTCAGGGCGACAGTTTGAGTCCGCTTTGGTTTTGCTTAGCCTTGAATCCTCTAAGCACACTGCTGGAGGATTCAGGTCTAGGCTACCGGTTGAGAAGGGGCGGTCAGGTGATTTCTCACCTCCTTTACATGGATGACCTGAAACTCTTTGCCCCCAACAATTTGCGACTGATGGAGCTACTGAAGGTAACAGAAACATTCAGTAGCGCCATCAGGATGGAATTTGGTGTGGACAAATGTGCAGTCATGCATGTAAAGCGAGGGGATATTGTAGAATCCGTGGGAACCCAACTCTCGGATTCCATACACCTTAGATCCCTCTCCTCAACCGAAACCTACAAGTACTTGGGTATGTCGAAAGCATTAGGCATCAATGTTGCCGACATGAAACAATCGTTGAAGGAACGCTTCTTTGGCCGCCTGAATAAAGTATTAAATAGTCTTTTATCAGGCGGAAATAAGGTGCGTGCCTTTAACGGTTGGGTCATGCCGGTTTTGATGTATTCTTTCGGCATACTCAAATGGACTCAGACGGAACTTGACGCTCTGGATAGGAAGGTCCGTACATTGCTGACGGCAAATCGGATGTATCACCCACGGTCATTAGTGACGAGATTGTACATCCCACGGAAGTGCGGGGGTCGAAGTTTCTTTAATGCTAAAACCCTCCGAAGTACCATACGGTCGGGCACATACCTGTGTATGTGCCCGACCCAGTTCTCGAGAATGGTCACACCACATTGTGCTGGGATCGATCTATCATCACTGACAGGACTATTGTAGCCAATAAGCCTGATATTGTGGTGATAGATCGACGAGAGCGCTGTGCAATGATTGTCGATATCGCTGTCCCTCATGACGAAAATCTCGTGAAAGCTGAGAAAGATAAAAAAAAAACAAGTATATTGACTTAGCACACGAGGTTGTCGACATGTGGGATGTGGACTCTGCAATCATTGTACCGATAATCGTTGCGTTTAATGGCCTGATAGCGAAGAGCCTCGACCAACACCTCATTGCAAGGCTGGATCATGGGCCTGATTCAGAAAGCAGTACTTCTAGACACGGCACGTATAATGAGGAGGTTCCTCTCGTTAGAGCCCTGACCACCGGAACAGGGTCCATCTTGGACCCTGTTCCTGATGCCGATGGGCCACTATTTTTTTATATTTTTAAATGATTTTTTTTTTAATGATTTTTTATGAAAATATTTAAAAATGTAAACAGTATGTACTGAAAAGAAATATTGATCCGATCCAGGCTGTCCCTTGCTGTCCTCCCCCAGCGACGCCGTAAGCCGAGGCCCGTTTCCCACAGGGGGCGCTCTTAGCGTGTAGTTGCTTAGATTTTAAGTTTTATGCCCTAGCTGGGGCCCCTATTTTAGTAAGGTACCCACAAGAAAGGGGTTAGGCAGCCGACAACCTCCTCAAAATCCTAAAAACTTCAATTCACAAAAAAAAAAGACTTTCACAGTCATTTCATTCATAGGAGAAGAACGTAAGGCTATTGCGCCCGTGTCATGAGCGTATTATACTACTTAGGATGGGCTAGGCTTCAGGAGCAGTTCCATTATTCCGCATTATTTTTGGATCATGTTCGTATATTAGACCCGAAAAATCAGTAACTTGTAAGCAAAGGCATTTAAATGCATAATTAAAATAAGCTAGCGGTCAGGGCCAACATGCTGATACACAGGTTCGCTCGTTGTAGTATTGGGCTAAAGATTACGCTGTTTAAAGCGTATTGCCAATCGTTCTAACGAGCGGCCTGTGGATAAGGCATACTAAGAGATCGCCAGACGCCCTGCGTATACAATATTAAGAATAACTGCCTCAGGATTCTGTCAGGACAGCCGCGCTATTGTAGTGCGTGCGGTATGTTCGCTTTTGCGCATACCGATGATTTTTACGCCATAATGCGCAAGAAACAAAAGCCATCTAGTCAAGAGCGCGGTCTAGTTCTAACGGCATCCTGAATACGTTAACAGAAAAATACGACGCACCTTGGTCGTCGCACGCTGTGGAGGTGCTGCTCGGAAGACCCCACAGCTAACCTTACAATTTTCGTTTTGTTTCTGTGTTTGTTTACTAACAATAGTTTTTAAGAACAGTGTTACTAACAATTGGGCTTATTTGCCATAAATAAACAAATATTTAATGATTATTTCTAATTTTAATTTAAAAAATACCTTTTTATTTTCTACCTGACATAATTTTTTATGGATATCTTGTAATTGTAAAAGGGCTACTTTATACTTGTCATATTATACGCTTTTATACCGCAACTGTAACAATTTAATGATTTTAATGCTTTTACTAATAAATAATATATTAAAATGACCCTTGAAAAAATTCTAATAGCGATTTCACACACTTAACCATCGATTTCGATGATGACCCATATGCAATATTTAATTACAAATTTTTACCTACAATTTGAGTTACATTTGGTTTGCGCCGGGCCTGGTTCTTTTTTTAGCATTGTTCTTTCTTGTTTGTGCTGTTAACCTGAGGAGAGAGATCTCTGGTATGGAGCCAATCCTGGGTTATCAGACATGTCATGGCGTATGAATGCGTCTATTAGATTTGGGTCTATGCTCTTGACCATTTAGGACTTCTCTCGTTTGAAGCCAATTTTGGGTGCAGCCGCAAGATCGTGGTAGACTTGAGAACGGGCTATCATAATTGAATGCGTTTATAAAATTTTGTGTCTGTGCTGTTGACCGCTGAAAAGTTCCCTCTTCTGGAGCCAATCGTGGGTGCTGCAGCCAGGTCATAGTAGACTATAGAACGGACTATCATAATTAAATGCGTTTATTAAATTTCGTGTTTGTACCGTAGACTGTTGTGGAGTTCCTTCGTCTGGAGTCAATCCTGGCTGTAGAATCAGGTCAGGTCATCATAAAAAAGTGCATTGTCTTCAAAACTGAACCAACATCAAAAATTTAAACACCATAGGTTAAGAGGGAAAGGTTTTAATTAAGCCTGGAAGAATTGCCACATACATACTAATTAACAAGGCAAGTTAAATAAAATCTTGTAAAAAAATCAAACACAGTAAGTACTACAACTGATAAATAACGGTTCGGTGCGACAAGAATAGAAATTCCCCTTCAAAAATGTCTAGAACAAATACTAGGTCCTCTGTTTTTTCGTTTATTTACTACTTCTTTGCAATAAAATAGTACTAGTAGGTAGTGAAACACCGTGTCGACTATATCGAGTTGTACAACTTCAAGTGTCGACTTCCGTAACATGTTGTTTTCCTTTGCACGTAAGTTCAGTATTATTATCATCATCTAGCACTGTGCGGTCGTGTCCGTTGAGCGTCGTTACATCGTAGGTCAGTTGTCGCTTCCGACGCGTCATCTCGCGCACATCTGTATACTCCACCAGACCTAAGTCATCAGCTCCACGCAAACACATTGTATTCCTGTTTGTCGAACTATAATGTTGATCGTCATCATACTTGTGGACCGCATGAGCGCTTAGCTTCAAATAACTGAGGCCGTTTATTTACACACATATTCATGCCTACGCGTACGTATCGTATGGTCGTCTGGCAACAACCACAACATATTTATAATTTATTATCATTTCAGTATCTGCCGGCTCCATAACTGATGTGGATCGAAGTGCTGTGGTGAGTTCACAACCTCCTTATTTAGGTTGAACCTAAAGTTTAATTATCTTGCTATTATTCTGCGACGATCATCCAGAATTGCTCGAAACAGTCTTATCATAGTCCACCTATGTGAACATACCCTCGAGACGTGTGAAACTCACAAGAGTATCGGCGACATGTCACTATTCAGATAATTCAGTGTTTTTTGTAAAAATATTTTAACCATTACCGTATTTTCATAAAATGATATGAATGGAGTAACCTGTGAGTGTCCCCCAGACAACGGACGGTGGCGTAGTGATCCGCGGCAGCAGCGCGGCGTGCGGCGCGGTGGGCGTGGGCGTGGGCGGGCGCGGCGCGGGCGTGGGCGTGGGCGTGGGCGGCACGGGCGTGCGGCGCTCGCTGCCCAACATGGCCACGTCGCACCTGCTGCACGAGCCCGCCAAGCTCTACCCCTACCACCTGCTGCTCATCACCAACTACCGCCTGCCGCCCGACGTCGACCGCCTCAACCTCGAGGTAAAAACAACAAGGTTCCTTACGCTTTTGCACGCTTGGCGAATGAGACGTTTGTTCAGTGTATAAGGAATGTGTTTGTTCAGTGTTCGTGCGATAAGGAACTTCGTTCTGGTAAAGAGAACATACTGAACGACGATGGGCATCTGTTATAATAATTTAGTGCTATTTTTTTGATAGTCAAAGACACGAATTTAAATTTTCTTTTTAAATTAATTGCTTTTAGGGTTCCATAACTCAAAAGGAAACGGAACCCTTACTTCGATGTTATCCGTCTGTCTGTCTGTATGTCAGTCTGTTAAGACCCATTTGATCAAGAACGCGTGGAAGTATCAAATTGAAATATATTTCAAATACGTAGATCTATGGTCTCTTGGAGGTCTAAAAAAGTCAAACTTCTAAGTCAATGCAATAATAAAATACGGCCATTTATGTGACATATTTTGATACTCGCAAATAAATCAAAACCTACAGGGAACTTCCCGTTGACCTAGAATCATGGAACTTGGCAGGAAGCAAGGTCCACAGCACAAGTAAAGGAAAAGTCCGTTAATCGTTAATTTGTAGATAGTCCCATATTTTTGTTTTTTGCTATTACAAACTTACATTTGCAGTTGGAGAATTGACCCTGATGTATATCGATGTATGGGAGAACATGTTTTTCAACTACAAAGTTCAGTTTTTTTGGGATAAATTCATCCCAACCCTTCTTTGTGCGTGGTCCGACGAGCACTTGGCCGGTTTTTTTTTTTATATGAAGCAAGTCGTCGAGATTGATAGTTGGTGTTCTTGTTGTGGCGGCGTCTACAACGCCACACGCGACGCGTGCGCATCACACCGACACAAACAGCAAACAATGTTCACCGCGACGAGTAACAACATCCCGACATCAATCGTACACACAACACTAATCACTGTGTATAATATAATAAGACGTGTTTGTTCCCAGCGGCACCTGTCGGACGCGGAGTTCGAGGCGATCCTGCAGATCGGGCGCCAGGACTTCTACCGCCTGCCGCAGTGGCGCCGCAACGAGCTCAAGCGACGCGCGCGCCTCTTCTAGGCGCCGCGCGGTTACTTGTTGTTATTATTTATACGACGTTTGTGTTGGGGCTCCCCTCACGAACACTACGATATCTATGTTACTGTACGGATAGCGATGATATTATAGCGTTCACATAATAATATAATTATTTACGTAGAGTAGCGAGCGCGTTCGGCGCGGGAGCTCATGGAGCCCTCGCGCTCTCCTGACGATGCCTTGTTTATAAATGAGATATATACAGATACCTATGTGTTATTATATATTGTGATTTTGTGTGGGCGCGTGGAATTCATTTTACTTTAGTGAGAACCAAATATATTACAATATGTAAGATAAATATTTTGATTTAGGCTTTAAGTTGGGACATAGATGACTATATCGCTATGTATCGGTAGCTATAAGTGTAGCTTTTGTGGGTAGTGGACGATTATTATATTTCACCGAGGTGAGTACCGGGAACGGAACGTGATTCGATCATTATAATGTTAGATTATAAAATCAGAATATAAATAAAATGTCATAATATGTGCAGCGCCAGCGACGCGCCATCAAACGCACGCCGCACCGCTGTGTCACCGAGCCTGAATGAGTGCAGCCACATCAAACTGATATCACAGGAGCGGTGTGCGTGTGCTCGCGTGACGTCAGCGCTGCGTCACGGACTGTTGCCGCGTGTGTGCGTGTGTGTGTGTGCGTGTGTGTGAGCGCGTGTGTGTGAGCGTGTGCCCCGCACTCTCTTATAAATTATAATTACGTCGTTGTTTTTAATTTTATTCTAGGCAGATATTATTTTTGGTTGCAATATAGACGAAATTATATTCAAAGTATTGTATTCTTGTTTTTATTCGGCATTTCGATGGCTTACCAGATAACTTGTATATGATAAGGTATGCGTAAGAGTAGATAGCTTACATACAATTGATATGCCTAATTTGTTACCATTACGAGACGAGTGCACTGCTGCGCGCACTCATCGCCGACCGCCGCAGTTCTGCGTCACAACGCTTCACTCGAGCATGTGGTGACGTGCCACTGCGACGACCACGTGATATATTATACCAATCGCTAACACTATCACTGCAGCTTTATTACGAGCATCGTATCTCAATCCTACTCTACGACATAACTTTTTAGTTTTTATTAAAAGCGATCATTATTTTTTATTTTCGTAATTTGCGCTATCAACGCGGGTTGATTCAACAGTTACAAATGATTATAAAAATCAACTCCATCAAGTTTAAATTAAACAGATTATTTAAACTAAATGATAAAAAGATAATCTAATCGTTTGTAGAACTGAGCTGTTCAATGAGCCTTATGTTCATAGGTAACAAAATTCAAAACATTCAACAGAACAGAACATAAATATTCTCCACTACTAACTCATAACCAACTATTCTTATCATTTAAGTAGTCGTTGATACAACAGTAAGCCTTTGAACAAAGGTTGGATTTTACTAGTTTTAAACGCATTAAAAGGCAAATCTAGCAAAGAAGAGGGCTTGTTATAATGGGTTAAACCAAGCCCAAATGAGTTATGAACCTGATGAAGCCGGTGAAAGGGAGCTCGTAGTTTTTCTTTATTTCTAGTGTTAACATTGTGTATCACTGTTTTTTGAGTATAAGTGTATATTTTGCCTAATATATAAGTTAAAGGATCGAGTTACGGTACTTGTAACTGTTTCATTATGTCATGACGAGTATTGAAGTAATGCGAACATCGTAGTACGTACATAGGTGCGAGTGTCTCTGACGTGACGTGACACGCGGACGTGGCAGCTCTTTATTATTGTCAATTGCAAACGTTTTACATTAATGTTAGTAATGTGCGTGCGAATATTAACTTAGTCGGTCCTGAACTTAATCATCTTTCCAAGTCTCATATTTTATGTATATGTAATAAAGTGTTCATCACTGAGCTAACAGCTAGACATAGCAAACGAGGTCGAAGGCGGACACGCTTTCATCGATTACCATTTGAAATATTATATCTTCACGAAACTACTATTATTGAATAAATGATAAGCTTTCAATGTAATGTATGCGAATGAGAGAACGAGTTAAATTATTTATATCTAGATGTATATATAGAGTTTATTTTGTAATAATGCTATATGTATGTATACCGGTGTGCGCTCCCGAACTGGTTCGAGAGAATATGTTTCGCTTTTTATACAATAGAGTGCGGCGCTGGTCGCCGGTGGCGCATGTGTGGCGCGTGCCACAAGTGTGGTGCGTGGCGCACGTGTGGCGCGTGGCGCACGTGTGGCGCGTGCCACAGGGGTGGCGGACGTGTGGCGTGTGGCGCACGTGTGGCGCGTGGCGCACGTGTGGCGCGTGGCGCACGTGTGGCGCGTGGCGCACGTGTGGCGTGTGGCGCACGTGTGGCGCGTGGCGCACGTGTGGCGCGTGGCGCACGTGTGGCGCGTGGCGCACGTGTGGCGCGTGGCGCACGTGTGGCGCGTGGCCCACGTGTGGCGTGTGGCGCGCGGCGGCCGGCGCGGCGCGTTCGGGACGCGCCGTCTTCACGCGAGTACTTGATCGCACACGTGACTCGTTGACGCGACTATCACTTCGTACATTATATTCATGCGTTATATGAGAGATGTGTGAGAGAAATTTATCAGTGATTTTTAACGTGAAGACTATATGCTTTTAAAGTAATAAACTTGCATTTCTGATTAATTTTGTGGTTATTTTATACTTACCAAATCCTCTTCCTATGCGTTCATTGCTAACAAGTGTAGTCCACAGGTACCTACTACGCTTTGGAATGGGGTTCTTCTTCTTTCTGACTGACTGACCCCTTGACAATTCAAAAGTGCCTGTAATTGGTTTATTTGAAATAAATGCTTTGAATTTGAGTTTGAGTCGAGCTCGTTTCAATTTACTGGGAGTTTTTGCACTTTTTGTGAAAAGTGCAAAAAGTGAAACAGCAATTACAAGCACTGGCGGCGGCGGGTGGCAGGTGCTGTCCGCCCCAAACTCGAGAAATACTGTTTAAGTCTAGAATTTTTGATCTCGCTTCATAGATATTTAAATAATTACATGGTTGAACCGGGAATCGAACCCGTTACACGTGAAAAATAATCACCCGGTAGCTTTATCATACCGATCGAAAGGCTTCATCATAAGGATTATTTTTTGCTAAATAACATAGTGTCAAAAATAAAAGGAAGACCATGAATTTAAACATTTTTTATACAAAATTAATCAATTTATCAAATGCTCATAGTCCCTTGTTCTGTGACTGTTATGAGCCGGAGCCCCATCTTGCTGAAAAGTAAGGTTTTGTTGTTCTACAACCGGAAGATTATTTATCTCATTTCTCAAAATCTCAAGTATTTCTAAATACCTTTCCGTATTTAATGTCCTTCGTAAAAATGTACTAAGAGGACCCGCTTTTTTATAATCCCACACCAACAGTTGAACGAAAAATGCACTTGATTATTAGTCTCGCGGAAACGTAAGGGATTCTCCCAGGACCAAATGCGATTATTGCTGAAGTTTGTCTCGTGTGACCAGATAATATTATTTAGGAAATACTGTTGCTCTATGATGAGCCTATCGATTTCATGGCAGAAAATAAGTCGTCTTTCAGCATCACCGGGCAGTAATTTTTGTACTAATCGCCCTTCAATATAACTTTTGAATTTGTATTTTTTTAGTACACGGTGTGTTTTGCATTTAAAAATTCCGATTACTTCTTCACCTTCCGTTGTATCGTGAATTTTTTACATAACATTTTATATAATAAAATGTTATGTAATTCGAAGATGAACTACAGAAGGCCCCTCCATCACTGGTCACAACTTCTAGCCTGGCTGCGGAGTTTACAATGTTCCGGACATTCATCACGCAGGCTCTCAACAGTGTTCAGCAACAGGTGGAGCTACTAGCTCATAGTGTCGACCAAATTGAGATGCGGGGCCGAAGAAAGATCCTGCTGTTGCATGGTGTTGATGAGGAGCAGAAGGAGGACACTGCCAGGGTGATCACTCAGGTAATTTGTAACTAATGACAGCTGAGTGACTTCACTGTTGCGGACATTAGCCGATGTCACAGGATGGGACGAGCTGTGGCTAATAAAACCAGGCCTATCCTGTTCAAGGTAGGCAGTCTTGCAGTTCGGGATAAGATTTGGTTTTCCAAAGCCAAATTAAAGGCTACAGGTGTCACCATGTCCGAGTTCCTAACAAAGGGGCGGCATGATGTCTTCTTGGCTGCGAGAGAGAGATGCGGTGTCTCCAAGAGCTGGACTAAGGCAGGCTGCGTGTATGTCCTTGGTCCCAATGATGCACGGCATCGGGTTGAGTCCCTCGCTGAATTGGACAAGATTGCGCCGAATCCCAGTGAGCCCGGGCAGAGTGATCAAATATCGGATGTGCCAGCCTCTGTACCGGTCGTTGCTGCTGCGAAGACCGCAAGGTTGAAGCGTGCTGTTGCTTTGAATAAGTAATTTCTTTGTGATGTTATCTCTTATTGAATGTCCGGGTAATATCATCTTTTATTGTTTTGTTTTACCTTCATTTAATCGATAATGTGCTTTAATTAATTTGCTTGACTCGACCATAGACATTTAATAAGTATGGACTAGAAATACCTACAAAAAAAAGGTGCATACCTACAACTCAAAATGTCGCATAAAATGGCTGCCAATGCTAGGGTTGTGTCATTCAGGGAACATGGTGTTACTATTTCGAGTATCGATACTAGTACGTAATAGTATAACGAATCTTACTAGATATCACGGTTGAATCATATTAAAAAATTATTAGCTAATAGTTCGTTGTAACAGAAAAAAACGAGTATTGACAATTTATCACTTCTCAAACAATTTTCCGCATAATTATAATTTCATTTATAGAATTATTACTTAGCAAATAAAGTTTTCACAAATATTTGTAACGCAAACCTAATGTTTGGCAAGTGAACGTTTAAACAAAGCCAAATATTTAGTATCGAGTGAGCATGCAAGTCTTATGCCTGTTTTCACCTTCACTAAGTGACACTTAAATGAATCCCTAATAAAAGTTCACTGTTGGATTTTCAACGGTAGACTCAGCGCTGAGAGTTGAAAAACAGTGCAGTTTTATTTAGGTATTCATTTAAGTGTCACTTAGCTGTCGGTGAAAACGGGCATTATTGAATTAAATTTTTAACAATTTTATCATAAATGAGCATTCGGAATAATACACATCCTTACATATTATAAAACAAAGTACACCGCCGCGCCTGTCTGTTTTTCTGTCTGTCTGAACGCGAAAAATTCAAAAACTACTAAACGGATTTTCAATCAATTTTCACTAATGGACGGAGTGATTCATGCGGAAGGTTTTAGTGTATAATTCATTAAGTTTTGTGTAAATTGGCTGAAATTTGACGATTATTGTTGAAGATGTCGGATAAAATCATACGGACTGGGATCTTTATTAGCGTGCGCCGCGGAAATCATAAAAGTTACATAAAATGTATGTTCTACAGTATTGTTCATCTTAAAAACTTCAACAAAAAAATCGTATACACTACATAAAACTCTGCGGAACGGTCTCTCGGTGCTATGAACCAAAGAGTACAGTTTGCTGTAAACCACGGGCCGGACCTAGCAATATCATTTCAGCGCAGCGAAGGAACTAGTATCAGAAACTATTACGGAAACGGTACAACACTATTCCACCATGACATATCATTGTAAACAAACGAATGAAATTATGAAATAATAAAAAGGTCTGTTGGACGGAAATAAGCCCATATATTAAAATTTAAGCCGTATTTAATGATCGCCTAGCAATTTTTTCATCGAAAGTTATCACTTTATGTATTATTGCATGAAAACCAGCTACTAACCTGTGCAAAGACAATTGAGGTTGATTTTCCTTCTTTCTTGCACCACACTTCACAATACAACACACAGGCATGTTGAATTGGTGTTTTCCAACGTATATATGTAGTTTTAAAGGAAAACTCCACGTAATTTTCTCACAAATCTCAATAAAACAAAAAGTAAACAACCACTTGACAGCAGAACTACCAAGAACTTGTCGCATATTATGGCGGATATGGCACTTACCTACAACTGTTACTACGTCTCAACAAAATGTTGCCATTATGAGGATCAACTGAAATATTGTTGTCTCTTTTATCAAATACGATTACCACATTAGAAAGAGTGAAATAACACGATTTCACATTCTAGTTCGTTTTTCACCCATATTTGTATAAGCAAACTTATGTATAGAATATCGCGGCGCCTCCGTGTTTTTACTATCTCAATGGACTCATAGACATAATAATAAGTATGGACTGGAAATACCTACAAAAAAAAGGTGCATACCTACAACTCAAAATGTCTCATAAAATGGCTGCCAATGCTAGGGTTGTGTCATTCAGGGAACATAGTGTTACTATTTCGAGTATCGATACTAGTACGTAATAGTATTACGAATCTTACTAGATATCACGGTTGAATCATATTTAAAAAAATATTAGCTAATAGTCCGTTGTAACAGAAAAAAACGAGTATTGACAATTTATCACTTCCCAAACAATTTTCCGCATAATTATAATTTCATTTATAGAATTATTACTTAGCAAATAAAGTTTTCACAAATATTTGTAACGCAAACCTAATGTTTGGTAAGTGAACGTTTAAACAAAGCCAAATATTTAGTATCGAGTGAGCATGCAAGTCTTATGCCTGTTTTCACCTTCACTAAGTGACACTTAAATGAATCCCTAATAAAAGTTCACTGTTGGATTTTCAACGGTAGACTCAGCGCTGAGAGTTGAAAATCCAACAATGCAGTTTTATTTAGGTATTCATTTAAGTGTCACTTAGCTGTCGGTGAAAACGGGCATTAGTGAATTAAATTTTTAACAATTTTATCATAAATGAACATTCGGAATAGTACGCATCCTTACATATTATAAAACAAAGTCCACCGTCGCGTCTGTCTGTTTTTCTATCTGTCTGAACGCAAAAAACTCAAAAACTACTAAACGGATTTTCACTCAATTTTCACTAATGGACGGAGTGATTCATGCGGAAGGTTTTAGTGTATAATTCATTAAGGTTTTGTGTAAATTGGCTGAAATTTGACGATTATTGTTGAAGATGTCGGATAAAATCATGCGGACTGGGAACTTTATTAGCGTGCGCCGCGGAAACATAAAAGTTACATAAAATGTATGTTCTACAGTATTGTTCATCTTAAAAACTTCAACAAATAAATCGTATACACTACATAAAACTCTGCGGAACGGTCTCTCGGTGCTATGAACCAAAGAGTACAGTTTGCTGTAAACCACGGGCCGGACTTAGCAATATCATTTCAGCGCAGCGAAGGAACTAGTATCAGAAACTATTACGGCAACGGTACAACACTATTCCACCATGACATATCATTGTAAACAAACGAATGAAATTATGAAATAATAAAAAGGTCTGTTGGACGGAAATAAACTCATATATTAAAATTTAAGCCGTATTTAATGATCGCCTAGCAATTTTTTCATCGAAAGTTTATCACTTTATGTACTATTGCATGAAAACCGGCTACTAACCTGTGCAAAGATAATTGAGGTTGATTTTCCTTCTTTCTTGCACCACACTTCACAATAGAACACACAGGCATCTTGAATTGGTGTTTTCCAACGTATATATGTAGTTTTAAAGGAAAACTCCACGTAATTTTCTCACAAATCTCAATAAAACAAAAAGTAAACAACCACTTGACAGCAGAACTACCATGAACTTGTCGCATAATATGGCAAATATGGCACTTACCTACAACTGTTACTACGTCTCAACAAAATGTTGCCATTATCAGGAAGAACTGAAATATTGTTGTCTCTTTTATCAAATACGATTACCACATTAGAAAGAGTGAAATAACACGATATTTCACATTCTAGTACGTTTTTCACCCATATTTGTATAAGCAATCTTATGTATAGAATATCGCGGCGCCTCCGTGTTTTTACTATCTCAATGAATGGACTCGACTGAATTATGTCACAATGTTGTCACTGTCAGTGTCAGTCAATACCATTGAGATAGAAAAAACATGGAGGCGCCGCGATATTCTATACATAAATTTGCTTATACAAATATGGGTGAAATACGAACTAGAATGTGAAATATCGTGTTATTTCACTCTTTCTAATGTGGTAATCGTATTTGATAAAAGAGACAACAATATTTCAGTTGTTCCTCATAATGGCAACATTTTGTTGAGACGTAGTAACAGTTGTAGGTAAGTGCCATATCCGCCATAATATGCGACCAGTTTATTTATTTATTTATTTGGGACAAACAAACAGTAACACATTATATCTGCGCAAATAATATAAACAAAGATATTATATAAATGTGAAACTCACACCGTTATCCACAGCATATACAATTGATATAAATTTACTAATGAACAATCTATGCGAATAAGACTACAAGACTGTTCAAATAACTATACATCGGAATCGAATGAACGAACACAACCTTGATATAAACTTTTCAAAGACTAAACTGATAACTTTCCATCCCCACCAAAAAAAACCGTTAGATGTATCCTTTTCTTTTAATAATCATATTATAGAAACAGTCAATGAATTCAAATTATTAGGCATAACCATAGATAAAAATATAAATTGGAAATCACACGTACAAAATATAAAATCAAAACTTTCAAAATTTATATACGCTCTTCATGAAACCAAAAAGACCACAAACTTACAGACTGCCCTGGTTGCATACTACGCCTATGCTCATGCCTGGCTAAGCTACGGCATCATAATGTGGGGATTCAGTACAGATGCACTAACACTGTTCACCATCCAAAAGAAATTTATCCGTATCCTAGTAAATATACAACAGATAGATAGCTGCAAACCCCATTTTATAAAACTAAATATTTTAACTCTGCCGTGTATATATATACTTGAAATAAGCAAATTCGCTCACAAACACCAAGACTTTTACACCAAACGAGAAGACATACAAACAAGATACACACTCCGACACAAAACACGACTCAACCTACCATCATCCCGCTTAAAAATACACTCAACAAGTCCTCTGGTTATGTCAATAAAAATTTACAATATGTTACCTGAATCAATAAAAAAAGAAAAAAAAACTCCATTTATTTACAAATAAGTTAAAAAAGTTATTATTGAGAAAATGTTACTACAGCGTCAACGAATATTTACATGACAAATCCTTGAAACTTGAAAATTAATGTTTTATTGATTCAATGTCCATGTTATTAGAATAAGTTAAATTATAAGAATCTTGTGTTTAGTTCATTATTCCTGACATGCACGGTGCACTTTGTAATAATAATTAAAATGTAATTGGAGAACTAACTTAACAACATCAATGCACCAATTTGTATACCAACGATTGTTATTTTAAGATTCTTGATAGGTCCTCTCCAAATTTCTTTCTTTTGCAGTGCCCGACAGGGTCCATGATTGTTACGATAAATGTTTTACCACCTAAGCCTACATTGTGGAACACAATAAAGAATTGAGTATTGAGTATTGAGTATCCTTAAGTTTCTTTAATAAAGCAGAACGAAATCTATTTGCTGACACTGAGAATAAATCTAATTCTGTAGTTTCTGAACAAAAATCATTATAGTTTTTGCACAAGCGACGTAGAGGCGCCCGCAGACCAGCATTGGTGCGGCAATGGGACACAGCAAAAAGAGGTCGTGCGCGCACCTCTCGTCTAATAACAGTTCTTGGGACACAGTAGCATATTTTATTAGTAATCTCAGAGCAGTTATACCTGTTATAGCATACGTCGAAAAGAAACATAATTTCTAGATATAAGCGTCTAGACTTCAGGCTCATTAAATTGTATTTATTAAGTAGATTTTTATAGGTTGGGAAATTGTGGGAGCACCTATAGTGCATCGATCTGAGGAATTTGCGCTGCACTTTTTATAGCATCTCAACATATTTATTATAAAAAGGGTTCCACACTACCACTGCATATTCGAGTTGAGATCTAACTAGTGCTTCATAGAGATGAGAATAAGTGCTTGCGTGTTTAAATTCAGTAGCTGATCTCATAACGAACCCGTACATACGATAAGCCTTTTTGGTGATGTTATCAATTTGTTGATCAAGGTGAAGTTTGTTATCTAGCAGTACCCCTAGGTCTCGCACGGATGGAGCTTTCAATAGAGTTACATTGTTTAGATTATAATTATGATTAAAAACGTTTTTATTTTTTGTGAATGATATCGTTAAACATTTAGAAATACTAAGGTAAAGTTTGTTTTGAACGCAGTATTCAGAGAATCGATTTAAGTCTTCTTGTAACTGACAACAATCTGCAGGTTTTCTTATAGCTTTAAAGATTTTTAAGTCGTCAGCATAGAGCAAAAATTTTGAGTGTCTGAAACAATTTCCAATATCATTTATGAACAAAATGAATAAAAGAGGCCCTAAAATTGAGCCCTGGGGGACGCCAGAAGTTACGACAGCAGTCGCAGAGTGGAATCCTTTGACAACAACCCTTTGAGATCTATTACTAACATATGATGCAAACCAGCGAAGCAAATCTCCTCGTATGCCATTAAATGCAATTTTGGTAAAAAGCAAGTTGTGGTCTACTTTGTCGAACGCTTTTTGAAAATCTGTGTACACTGCGTCTACTTGTACTTGTTGAACCATATTGTTAAAGAGAAAGTCGGTAAATATTAATAGATTAGTAGTTGTAGATTTACTTTTAACAAATCCATGTTGTTGTTCTATTATAATTCTGTAATTAATTATCTTATGTATTTCCTGATAAACGAGCCTTTCAAAAAGCTTCGACAAAGCAGACAAAATAGATATGGGGCGATAATTTTTGACCTCTTGTTTGGACCCGATTTATATACAGGAGTTATATTAGCCCTTTTAAATTGTTCAGGGAAGGTGCCCTCTGATATAAACATATTAAATATAATTTGCAGGGGTCTGTATATACTCTTAGCAGTCTTTTTAAGGAAATAAGGGGGTAGTTGATCCGGTCCGGGACCTTTAGTGGTATCTAAAGCTTGTAATGACTTCAAGACCTGATGTTCGCTAAACGTAATGCTGTGAGTGCATTTGTCACTACTCTCTTCAGGGGGTAGCCATTCGTTCAAATTTAGGTTTGAGGGTTCATAAACCGATTGAAAGTATTCCATGAACATATTGCAAATCTCATCCGGATCACTAGATGTCCAGTTTTTAAAAAACATAGTGGAAGGAATGCCGACATTACCCTTACGATTATTGACATAGCTCCATAGGTATTTTACGTTCTTTTTAACATTGTCCTCAACAGAATTCAGGTAGTCAGCGTAATTTGACTTGCATAAGACCCGAAATCTATGCCGTAGCAGCGAAAATTGTTCATAATCCGAAATGTTATTATACGTTTTCCATTTCACCCAGGCTCTGTTCTTGTTTTTGAAAATGCGAATTAGTGATTTAGAGAACCACACAGGGAATTTAGATGAACGTGACTTAGAAAAGGGTGTATAAGTTCTTATAGCATTGAAAATATGATGTGTATATAACTAGGGAGATACGAAGGAAACGAACGAGTGTATGGTACAAAGGCTAGTTTAATACTGTTCGTACATAACGAGTCAACTGACAATATTAATATTTAGAGCATGTGGGTAGATACGCATCATTCCTCCACACTTAGTTTTGAAACCTGTTGACAAAATAACATAACATAAAATAACTTAACATAACATAACAATCTTATACTAATCTACTTATAATATTTAGAATAGTCTACTTTCTTTCTGGGACGCTCAGAACGTGCTCGTGACACAGGTGAGGTAACTGGTTCCTGTATGACGACCGCGGCTTGAGGCGCCTGACCTTCGGATACCTCACTACATGTCGGTCGTGCAAGTTCTCTGCTCACAGTTTCAGTGACCGCACTTTGATTCCTGTCAGCTTCAACACTAGTTTCTGTCGCAGTATCAGTCGGTGCTGCACCATCGTCCTTCACCGGTTCCTCCGTAGCTGCACCGACTACTGTGCTAATTATATTGGACTCGCTGATATTGTCTGGCATTGGCAATGGTCTAGTGGGAACTCGTGAAGACATTGGACTGTACACAGGAAGTGAGGCTGCCGATTCAGGTTCATTAGAATCGACTGATCTGGAAATATTAGAACATTTTCCGTTCTTACAATGTAGCAATTGGTCGACGTGCCTTATGGAAAATCCATTTTGTTCTTCAATAAATATTTTAAACATTCTATTTCCTATGACCTTATTTACTACTCCTAGTTTCCAAGACTCTTTCCTACCACTATACCACCGGACCCATACCTTGTCACCAACTTTAAAATCTCTGATCTTACATTCAGTTGTCCTTAGTGTTGACGTTTCACACGGTTTCGATTTTATAGGAAGTATTAAATCAAGACGCGATCTCAAATCCCTCCCAAACATTAATTTAGCGGGCGAATATCCGGTAGTACAGTGTATCGTGTTCCTGTACTCAAAAAGGTATCCTAATAATTTTTCTTGCAAAACACTGAGAGACAAGCTTTCACTTAAAATAATTTTTAACATTTTTTTACAAGTACGTACTGAATTTTCAGCTTGCCCGTTGCTACATGGATGATAAATTGGTGACGTCATATAATTAATGCCATTATTGGAACAGAAGTTGTTAAAATCCTTAGAATTTATTTTAACGTCATTATCTGATACTAGCGTACTAGGTATACCAAACACGGAAAAAATATGCTTTAATTTCCTAATTAATGATTGGGTAGTAACATCATTATGCATCCAGATACACTCTAACCACTTTGAGTATGCATCAATCACGACCAGGTATGTTTGTTGTCCTATCGACAAGTAATCGATGTGGATCCGTTCCCATGGTGCCGCTGGACTCGGCCACGGTGCCGGCGTAGCTCGTGGTGGCGCGTGCCGCACGCTTGTGCATTTTTCGCATGCGCCGATCCATCGCTCGATATCTTCGTCAATACCGGGCCACCACATCCTACTGCGAGCATTACATTTCATTTTTACAATGCCTAAATGAGTGCTATGAAGTTCACGCAGCATTCTTTCGCGTAATGCCAGAGGAATTACCACCTTATGTCCACGCATTAAAATACCCTTTTCATATTGTAAGTCTGTTCTACACAAAAAATATGGTCGAATTGATGCACAAACAATCTTTCGGGGCCAACCGACATTGGTATATTTAACGACAGTTTGTATGATTTTATCATTCTCAGTGGCATTCTTTATATCCGTAAACAACACGGCTGGCGCGATCGAGTCTAGAAAATTTAATGAGCAGTATGCGTCATAGCCCTTATCTGTCTCGCACACAACATCAGGTATAGGCGCACGGGAGAAATAATCGGCGACTAAGTTATTCTCACTCGATATGTATTGAACTGTATAATTATAAGCGGATAATATTATTGCATACCTTTGTAATCGTAATGCTGTAGTTATCGAAATGCCTGTTTTATTATTAAATATTGATACTAACGGCCGGTGATCGGTTTTAAGAATAAATGGCTCGCTCCTACCGTACAGGTACTGATGGAAGTGTTTTACCCCAAAAATGATAGCCGTCGCCTCCTTCTGTATTTGACTGTAATTACGTTCACTTGTCGAGAGCGACCGTGAGGCGAATGCCAATGGTCGTTCATGGCCATCGCTATCCCGCTGGGATAAAACTGCACCAAGTCCGTGCGGCCCCGCGTCAGCTGCCAGGACCAGCTGCGCGCTCGGCTCGAAATGCGCTAACACGCGCTCTGAGGCAAGCTCGGCTCTGACGTGGCGCACAGCGCGGCGCTGGCGCGGTCCCCACTCCCACCTAGCGCCGGCGCGCAGTAGCTCGTAAAAGCGGGCTCATAATACTCGACGCGTTTGGGATGAAATTCCTGTAGTAATTAACTACTCCGAGAAACCTTTTGACTTCTGTCATATTGGTCAGTTCCGGAGCGTTCAAAATGGCTTTAACTTTGTCGCGGCTAGTACGTAAACCATTTCTATCGATAACGTAACCTAAATAAGTTACGTTTTCCTTAAAGAACTCACATTTATCTTTTTGAAGGCGCAACCCGGCTTCGTCTAACCTACTCAAAACCTGAGCTAGTCTCGCTAAATGAAGCCTTTTCGTTGGCGCAGTTAAACAAATATCGTCTAACCATATGCTTACTCCTTCGATACCCGACAACAATACTTCCATTGCTTTTTGGAATACGGCAGGAGCATTGGCAAGACCATAAAATAAGCGTGTATATTTAAATAAACCCTTGGATGTATTTATTGTGGTAAGCTCTTGGGAGTCTTCCGAGAGAGAAAATTGGTTATATGCATTCTTTAGGTCTATTTTTGAATAATGCTCGCCCCCACCAAGCTTCGCGAACACTTCCTCAATTCTAGGTAGCGGGTACTTATCGATTATGAGATCCTTGTTAAGTGTGACTGAAAAATCTCCTGCGATCTTAACTGTGCCGTTATCTTTCAAAACTGGGACTATAGGAGTTGCATATTGTGAATTGCTTACTGGCACTAATATACCCAGACCGACTAACCTGCTCAATTCTGATTCCACCTTCTCTTTCAACGCAAAGGGTATGGGACGAGCCTTAAAAAATTTTGGCACAGAATTTTCCTTCAGTTGCAAATAAACTTTAAACTTATTAAAATAACCTAGTTCGTCACGCCATAAATTAGAATACTGTTCCAATAATGCATTAACTTCATCGTCTTGGCATATTTTATAAATGTTTGTTAAAACTAATCCAAAAGCGGACATAAAATCACGACCGAGTAGGGGCGGGCCATTTGAGTCTACTACATAAAATGTGACCTCTTTCTTAAGATTATTATATTTTACTGTTTCTTCAAAATACCCCAATGGTGAAATTTTATGCCCATTATATAGACACATTTTGATCTTACAGTTATTTAATTTACAATGTGAAAACATCTCCGAATACATTCTTTTAGACATGACAGAAGCGCCAGAACCGGAATCTAACTCCATAGTCACAATTTTATTTCCGACGGTAATTTGTAAACATAACGGTTTATCCGTCACATACCTGATATTAAAATTGTGTCAAGTCAAGTCAAGTCAAAACATTTATTTCAAATAGGCCCATGTATGGCACTTTTGAACGTCAAAACACTCCTCACAGCTTGCTTCCGTGTCTGTGTCACTGTTATTGTCCATTTTATTCACTCGCACACGGGATTTTTGCTTTTTGTCACACACTTTCTTTAAATGACCCTGTACACCACATTTTTGACATTTATAATTTTTGTAACGGCACTTGTCCTTATTATGGTTTTTTAATCCACACACTGAACAACGGAAATCTTCGTAAGATGGCTCACGATCGCGACTTGACGTGGACGCTCGCGCCTCTCGCGCGCTCGCCCGAGCACCGCCATCGCTCCCGGCTCGCTTACCGCTCCCATCGCTCGGCCGCTTGTATCCTTTGCACGATATCTTGTTCACTGCCTCCTCTTTTATGAAGGCTGTGTCAGATATCTCCTTCCTCGCTTCCCTAGAGCTTTCAGCTCGTTCTGCTATCTCCACTGCTCTCGACAAACTCAACGCTGAGGCATCCTGCTCAAACAATTTGTCGCGCTCGGGCCCAGATCCCAGGCCAAGAACGAAACGATCAGTAAGGTTCGTGTCTAAGGCAGCTCCGAACTCGCAGTAGCTCGCCAAACCTCACAATCGCGCCGCCCAATCGCCAATCGATTCGCCTGTGTTCCTTTTCGCCCCGTAAAACTTCGCTTTGTCCGCAAAGGAACATTGCTTTCGTTTGAAATGAGTATCGAGCAACTCCACCAGCTTCTTGAAGTTCAGCTCCTCCAAATCTTGCGGGTATGCCAGATTACGCACCAACCGGTACGAGTCATCTGACAAATGCGTGATCAAAATGGCACTTTTATTGTCTTCTTTAACATCGTTGATCTTCAAAAATTGCGTCAACCGTCCTTTATAAATTAACCACTCGCATGATTTATAATCAAACGTGGTTAAATTCCCCAAAAAAGTCTTCGCCATTTTCTTTTTTCAACACGCGTGGGTAAGACCGATCTCGTCGCCAATGATGTGTATATAACTAGGGAGATACGAAGGAAACGAACGAGTGTATGGTACAAAGGCTAGTTTAATACTGTTCGTACATAAGGAGTCAACTGACAATATTAATATTTAGAGCATGTGGGTAGATACGCATCAAAATAACATCGTAAAAAGTATTCAGACAATCCTCCGATGACAACTCCTGCAAACGATTAGTCCAATCTATATCGGCCAATTCTTTGTTTATGAGTTCGTAATTAGCTTTATAATAGTTATACTTTACAATGTTTACAGGATTGATCGTCTGTAACGTCGTTTTATATCTTATATCGGCGCAAAAGGGTGGATGATATTTATCGGGAGGTAACAAATTACATGAAGGTGCATAAATCGCGCACTCGCTATTGGATACTAGTAGATCCAGAATACGCCCCTTATAATTTTTGAAACAATTGTATTGATAAGCGCTAAGCAAAGATAAGAAATTACTCATATATCTACAAACAGATGATGAGCCAGTACTAATAAGTGCAGTCGTGTTATTGTTTGTAGCAGGGAGCCACTCAATATGCGGGAGATTGAAATCTCCGAAAATATGAAAATGATTAAAGCCGAATTTGTCAATCAGATTTTCTAATGTTTCAAAATAATCAACAGACTTCTTTGGCCGTGTTGGTTGGAATATATACCGCGCTAATTAGATTTTTTTCGCGTCCAGCAAAAGGTAGTTGTATAAAAACATCTTCAATATGAGAACTAGCCTGGGAATTGAATGGTACACAGGTGGAATGTAATGTTTTTAATGCAGCTATAAGAACACCTCCCCCATCCTTCTTATTGGTAGCAATACGATCGCGATCATTTCTGTAAACTACGTAGCGCACATCAATAAACTCATCGTCAAATATTTCTGGGGTTTGCCAGGTCTCTGTTAAAATAATTATGTCATAGCAATTTGATAATATGTTCATGTACAAGAGATTCAGTTTAGAACGAGTACCCCTACAATTTTGGTAGTATACTGTTAACTTATCTAACACGGTGAAAGCGAAACAATACTAAGAATAAATCAGTAGTAAACATGCACGCAACCAATATGAAACGGAAGTCCAGATTATGTATAATATGTAAGATTTAAATGACTATTTTTATGAAAAGTGATGACAACAAATATAACATGTTTTTAAAAAAGCTACCATGCCATTGTTTAAGAATTACACTATGTATAAATAAAATATGAAGATATAATATGAGCCTTAATAGCTGTTTAACAGAGCAAAGTAAATAAACAAAAAAATACTTAGATTCTATAAAGTTGTGAAATACTAAACAGCTAAAGCATGTATAAAAATCACTTCTAAACATGATCGGTACCGGGTTTAAATTTTGCCATTTTGGGCTTGATTTTAGAAATGTCTTTCTCGGATCGTATGGCAAATGCTGGTTCGGAGTCAATTTCGCGCACGAGAATAGTAGCATGCTTAACCCACACATATTTAAAGTTGTTCTTGACGGCGGCATCCTTACATTGTCGAAATAATTGCTTCTTTTTGAGAGTTAAGTGTTCATGCATATAAATGGGATTAGAAGGTCCAGTAAGTTTCAGTTGGTTAGTATCTAGTCCTTTTGCAAGTCGGTAAGCGCTTAATAGTTCGTTAGTTTGTTAATGGTAGTTCTGCTGTCAAGTGGTTGTTTACTTTTTGTTTTATTGAGATTTGTGAGAAAATTACGAGGAGTTTTCCTTTAAAACTACATATATACGTTGGAAAACACCAATTCAACATGCCTGTGTGTTGTATTGTGAAGTGTGGTGCAAGAAAGAAGGAAAATCAACCTCAATTTTCTTTGCACAGGTTAGTAGCCGGTTTTCATGCAATAGTACATAAAGTGATAAACTTTCGATGAAAAAATTGCTAGGCGATCATTAAATACGGCTTAAATTTTAATATATGGGTTTATTTCCGGCCAACAGACCTTTTTATTATTTCATAATTTCATTCGTTTGTTTACAATGATATGTCATGGTGGAATAGTGTTGTACCGTTGCCGTAATAGTTTCTGATACTAGTTCCTTCGCTGCGCTGAAATGATATTGCTAGGTCTGGCCCGTGGTTTACAGCAAATTGTACTCTTTGGTTCATAGCACCGAGAGACCGTTCCACAGAGTTTTATGATGTGTATACGATTTTTTTGTTGAACTTTTTAAGATGAACAATACTGTAGAACATACATTTTATGTAACTTTTATGATTTCCGCGGCGCACGCTAATAAAGTTCCCAGTCCGCATGTTTTTTTCCGACATCTTCAACAATAATCGTCAAATTTCAGCCAATTTACACAAAACCCTAATGAATTATACACTAAAACCTTCCGCATGAATCACTCCGTCCAATAGTGAAAATTGATTGAAAATCCGTTTAGTTGTTTTTGAGTTTCTCGCGTTCAGACAGACAGAAAAACAGACAGACGCGGCGGTGGACTTTGTTTTATAATATGTAAGCTTGTGTATTATTCCGAATGTTCATTTATGATAAAATTGTTAAAAATTTAATTCACTTATGCCCGTTTTCACCGACAGCTAAGTGACACTTAAATGAATACCTAAATAAAACTGCACTGTTGGATTTTCAACTCTCAGTGCTGAGTCTACCGTTGAAAATCTAACAGTGAACTTTTATTAGGGATACAGGCATAAGACTTGCATGCTCGCTCGATACTAAATATTTGGCTTTGTTTAAACGTTCACTTGCCAAACATTAGGTTTGCGTTACAAATATTTGTGAAAACTTTATTTGCTAAGTAATAATTCTATAAATGAAATTATAATTATGCGGATTTTTTTTTGGGAAGTGATAAATTGTCAATACTCGTTTTTTTCTGTTACAACGGACTATTAGCTAATAATTTTTTAATATGATTCAACCGTGATATCTAGTAAGATTCGTAATACTATTACGTACTAGTATCGATACTCGAAATAGTAACACTATGTTCCCTGAATGACACAACCCTAGCATTGGGCAGCCATTTTAAGAGACATTTTGAGTTGTAGGTATGCACCTTTTTTTTTGTAGGTATTTCCAGTCCATACTTATTAAATGTCTATGGTCAATACACATGTCACATGTCAGTTTCATTCCGTGCGTTCCGTTTTTCGTAACGGTGCAATGGCAGAATGTGACTGGCAGAAGTCTTATTTTTTTCTTGTCAATGTTTCGTTCGTATTTTTTTTGTCTTTTTTTTTCTTCTTCTTGTGTTTTCTCTTAAAATGATTTACATTTTATTTTGTGTTTTTAAAAATATTATACTTACCCGGACTGCGTAGTAGATTTTAATTCTTTAGTTTTTAATAACGTAACCGGCAGGTGGACTAGCTGTTATACGGTTTATTTTATTTTTATTTTCTTATTAGTTAGGTTTTTTTATATATTTATTAATTATTATATTATAATATGTCTAACGATGAAAGCAATGATAATAGTAGTTTTTTCTCATTACCAAGCAACAACGACAGTTTCGTGAGTATTCCTTCTCTTGCAGACAGTCTTGCTGCGCATTTTTCTGATGTTCCTAAGAATTTTAATGTTGTACATATTAACGCTCAGAGCATTCCGGCTCATTTCCACGATATGCTGGCAAGCTTTGACTGTAAGAACGTACATGCTATTCTTATTTCCGAGTCATGGCTTAAACCCTGTCTCCCTTCAACTAGTTACTCTCTTCCTGGCTTCCAGCTTATAAGAAACGACCGGTTAGTTGGTGGTGGTGGTGGTGTTGCCTTATAGATATCTCCGGGAGCATATTCCATACTCTATTGTCAATGTGTCAGCGCAGCCACCGTCATCTAATGCTGGTGAACATCTCTTCCTTGAAGTCGAACTACACCATTAAAAATTACTTCTTGGCGTCTATTATTGTCCCTCTTTACGTGTAATTTATTTTCATCTTTTGAAAATCTCCTAACAATGTTGATTCCTTCTTATAGTCATAGTATAATCATGGGTGACTTTAATACATGTCTTCTGAAAAAAGACCATCGCTCTTCTTCTCTGACTAATATTTCGACTTCCAGTAATCTTTCCATTCTCCCGCTGAGTGCCACTCACCATTTTCCTAACTCTACAGCTTCACTTCTTGACTTGATTTTTGTCTCTTCTCTTGATCACGTTGCTAAGCATGGCCAATGTTCAGCCGATGCCTTTTCCAATCATGACCTGATTTTTCTGTCATACAAAATTCGCCCACCTAAGGCTAAAGCTAAGATTCTTATGCAACGCAATTTTGGTGGAATGAACGTTGACGATCTTTGCAAGGCTGCCAACAATATAGATTGGTCTGCTCTGTTTGCCTCTACATCAGTCGATGAGCAAGTTAATATTTTTGCGGCTAAACTTATCGAGCTTTACGATCACCACGCACCTGTTCGAGCTGTTAAGGTTAGACATTTGCCGGCGCCGTGGCTCACAAATGAGATTAAAACGCTTATGCAGAAAAAAGTGACGGCAAAGTCTAAATTTAAACGTAGGGCTAATGACGCTAACAGGGAAAGATACCTCTCCATACGTAATCACTGTAATAAGGTGTGTAGGAATGCTAATCGTCACCACATTCATACTTCTGTCCAAAATGGGGACGCATCCAAAGTTTGGAAATTTCTTAGATCATTGGGGGTCGGTAAAACACGACAAGACACAATTCCTAAAGACATAGACATTGATGCAATGAATACTCATTTTACTGCCTCGTCCAATTATAATAGGACAATCAAATTAAATACACTGAATTATCTTTCTTCACTTCCGACTCCCAGTTATTCTCCATTTGTTTTTAGTCAGTTCTCTGCATGTAATGTTAAGAAGAGCATACTATCGATTACTTCCAATGCAGTAGGAAGTGACTGTATCAGCCGTAATATGTTAGTAGGTACCTGTGCTGGATTTTATCCTTCCCGTCATTTGTCACATTCTCAATTTTTCTGCATCTTGTGGTGTCTTTCCATGCTCATGGAAAGATGCTCAAATAATTCCTTTACCTAAAAAGTCTAATCCCTCATCTTTTTCTGAATACCGTCCAATTTCCGTCCTACCATTCCTATCCAAAGTCCTTGAACGGTTAATTCACAATCAAATTAGCACTTTCCTCTCTAAAAATAATCTCCTCAACCCCTTCCAGTCTAACTTCCGTCCTGGTCATAGCACCACAACAGCGCTTCTGAACATCACGGATGATATAAGGTCAGCCAAGGAAAACGGTAATCTAACGGTCTTAGCTTTGCAAGATTTCAGTAATGCTTTTAATACCGTTGATTTTGATGTTTTGCTTGGCATTTTATGCTCTCTTAACATATCTCCATCAGTAATTGACTGGTTTCGTACTTACCTGTTCGGCCGCCGGCAACGTATTTGCATTGAAGAGACCTTGTCTTCCTGGAGCAATACTTCTGCCGGTGTACCTCAGGGTGGTGTTCTATCTCCTTTACTTTTCACAGTTTTTATTAACTCAATCTCCGACGAACTAATTTCTTTCTACCATCTTTATGCAGATGATTTACAAATTTACTCGCAAGCTTCTCTTGGAAATCTATCCGAGGCTATCTTAACGATTAATCGTGATCTGGCCCGTATATGCGACTGGAGTAAGAGATATGGACTTATGGTCAATCCCATAAAGACGCAGGTTGTGGTGGTAGGCAGTTCTAGGACGGTCTCAAGGATCGACTTGACGACTCTTCCCCAAGTTTCTTAACAATTCAGTTGTTCCCTTCAGTGAGAAAGTTAAAAACTTGGGGATCTTCATCGATAAAAACTTTTCTTGGACTACCCAGCTACAGGAAATTAGCCGTAAACTATTTGCATCCGCTGCATCTTTGAAGAGATTACGTAATTTTCTACCGACTGCCACCAAGATTGCGCTTGCACAATCGCTACTACTACCCATCCTTGACTATGCTGATGCCAGCTATCTTGATCTTACCCAAGACCAACTCGATAAACTTGAGCGGCTTCAAAACGTTTGTATAAGGTTCATATTCGGTTTGCGCAAATATGACCATGTTTCCGAATTTCGCATGAAGCTCAAGTGGTTACCAATTCGCCTTCGCCGGAATGTTCACATTCTTTCGCTTTTGTATAACGTGCTTTTTTCCACTACCACTCCTCTCTATCTCAAGAAACGTTTCCAGTTTCTTTGCGACTCCCACACGAAATTTTTAAGGTCATGAGATAACTTAAAGTTTAAAATGCCTATGCATTCCACAACTTTCCTCGACAAGTCCTTTACTGTCCAGGCCGCTCGTTTGTGGAATGCATTGCCAGTTCAAATAAAACGCGCGCAATCGTTACCTTAGGCCAAGCACGAAAACATATCGAAATAGTAACGTAAACGTATCGAGTCCTCGATACGATAACGGAGTATGACGATAGTTCGTAGCACGAAGCACACTCTGGCGACTATCGTCAGCTCGATAGAAGCTCGATACGATAACGTTAGTGACGTCACCCTAAGGTAAGCAGAGTGAGCAAAACGAACACCATGTTGAATGAATGGTGCGTTCGAAGACTAAATCCAAAGACGTATTATGTGTTTACTATTGATTAAACGGTTTATTTATTGGAAATTAAATGATTATATAGAGATGAAATGAAGAACAAACTAAAAATAAGCTAAAGAAGACTTTAAAATGGTATTATCTTTGAAAGAATAATATTATTTTGTAAGTTACAAAAATGTGATAAGTGGTTTTCAAACGACTTTGCTTGACACTTGACATTTGTATTGCGCGGCGCAACGCTACGATTAAGTTTGTTTGTAGTTTTTAAAATATTAACACCGACAATAATGGCTTCCATCAATGCACCCTATGACTCCGGAAAGCCATACTTAGCAAAGAATCTGTAAGATAAAAATAGGATTACGTACCTACGTTAAAGTACATAATATTCTGTAGCAAGAGAATTATACTGCACTTGTAGCTAGGCACTGCATAGGTAGATCACAGAGGCCCTTGTTAGTCAAAAGTAAATAACTATTACAAGTTTATAAACAAAGAATATTTTTCGATTAAGTATCAAGTTCGCCCTTGTCCACGGATACACACTTGACCCTTATCACATGTACACACAATGTCCCAGTATATTATTAATGTTCATACTAACTTGTCCCTTACTATATCTCTATCAGCTGTTGTATTTGGAAATTTAATAAAATCTCTCAATATAGCAGGAGTATTAAGAGCATCAGTCACTTCCTTAACATATTTGCTGACTGTGGTTTGACCTAAATATTTAGCCATTCCCACTATACGCTGGTATGATCCAGTGGCGTAAAAAGATAGTGCACATAGAACCTGTAAAATTTTAATTTACTCACTTTTACTTATTATACTTTGTTTTGTTTCTATTTCAATAACATTGACGTTTATAGCTATTTACATACCTTAAGCTCTAGACTAACCCTGTAGCTTCTTTTTAAATTTGTTTTTTGACGGAGCTGCTCACAGAGAAATACGAAAGCTTTTTTGTTTAACCGATATCTATTTTTAAATTCGGTTTCATTTATGTCCACAGGATTTACTGTGTTTCTAAGTTTAGCTCTGCGCGTAATTTCTCTGTAATTATAAAACAACCTTAGAATAAGTAATATATAATAAATAGATATTTCATTTATCTAAGAAAACAAAAAATAATTAATTAATGTGACGTAAATCTTTATAAATTTTAAATGAATAGAACATGATGCACTCACCTAGTTTCTCTTAGTTCACTTCCCTCATTGTCAAGTAAACTTGCAGCAAGAAAATAATATAAAGGGCTACGTTCGAACAGTGGTGGTCTTTGCATTATAAGCAATTTATTGTTCCAATTACTTGGGAATATTATAAAAACACTTTGAATTATATGAAAACCAACTTTAAAAACATAAAAACATTACATATAAGTTTAAAACTTTAATTTAATATCTTACGAAACTTTTCTCACCGACAAATTCTAAGTGAATAAAGTTTCGAGTGTGCTCGATAGCCAGCTATCGAAATTTAAAGTTCGTGCTCTCAAATATGTTTATAAGTTTCAAATTTCGTTAACGTGACGATACGTTTGCGATACGATAGTAGTATAAATTCATTCGTGCTATCAAAATTAGTTCAATTTACGCACGATAGGGGCGCTGTTCAAATCACATACAAATTGTTTTCGATGACGATACGAATACTTTTTCGCAAGTCTTTCGTGCTGTGAGACTCGTGAAGGAACATTACTTGTCGTTGTGATCTTGTTCTCGTAACTGTAATTATCTTTAGTTTTCATTTATTTTTGTTGCTTACATATTTTGTAAGTATTTATGTATTTATGTATCTATTATTTAGGATATGTATATATCTGTGTATTTATTCTAGTTTATTGTATACTTATTTGCACCGACGACAGCCCCATTTTATGTCCAGGCAAATCACTGTCCATTCCAAGGTTGCCTGGAAGAGATCGCGGAAAGCGATAAGGCCGCCCATTGTATATTTTGTAGTGTTTGATTTATTTTTTGTTATGTATTTTTGTGGTGTACAATAAAGTATATATAAATATAAATAAATAAATAAACAAAAGAATAAAAGTTTGAAAATAAAACACATTTTTGAATTATTTCTTTATAATCAGCCAGCCGCATTGCGATGGACAAAATAATTTACGCGTCTTTCGGCTCAGTATACAGCTCGATTTGTTTCATAAAACCAGGTATCTACTAATTACGTATCTCTTTATCATTTTATCATGCACTTAAATTATAATAGGGAAATGATGCGTACTTCTCAAGTGGGTACATTTATTAGTAATGGTATTTATGATAATGTCAGCTGTATGTCCTTACGGCAATGTTAGCTTTTCATTTTTCTGAACAAAATTTCACATCAAATGTTAAAATTCATGGTCTTCCTTTTATTTGTGACACTATGTTATTTAGCAAAAAATAATCCTTATGATGAAGCCTTTCGATCGGTATGATAAAGCTACAGCATGATTATTTTTCTCGTGTAACGGGTTCGATTCCCGGTTCAACCATGTAATTATTTAAATATCTATGAATGCAGTTTAAATAGTTTTTTTTTTTAATTCAAATAATGTCTTCTTTCAGTAAAATGTTCCATCTACAATATTCAAGGTACTTTCCCTCCATGTGGCATATCCGTGGGACGCCCTGCATACTGTATGTATATAAATACTCACAGTTGAGAGGAGAAGTAATGTTCTTTTACTCAATATTTGAAATGAGAAACAGTTTTTAAATCACGAATGCTAGGCGGAAATGAGTTCCACAATCTTCCTGCATGGACAGAGAAGGAATAAGAATAGTAGCTTGTTTTATGAGGATGAGATTTATGGAATCTTGTGAGAACATTATCATACGAATCACTTTGTATCAGACGTAACTCTCTAGATTCTATAAACTCTGACATCAATACGACAGCATTAAGTATGTTCGATTTATCTACATGCGCTCCATCAGATGAGATCTCTAACTTGAGACAAGAATTAGAAGAAAAACTAATATTACTGAATAACGCAAAAACAGCTGTCATAAGCTGTCCTTAGAAAATATTCAGCTACGTAAAGAAATTCAAGAACTGTCTACATTCAAGTCACACCCTAAAAATATATCTACTGAGAGCTTAAATACCCCAAAAGCAAAAAAAAAAATACAAATATCTCATGATAAGACATTAAAAACCACAAGACAGTCACGGTGTCTACAACTCAAAAAAAAACAATAGCTGCACCGGATACGACTCGAAATTACATCTATCTACAATAGGTATGAACATTCCGTCTTGAAAGGTACCAATGGCAATCGAAGATGAAAATATTAAACAAAAGGAACATATCAAAACAGAAATACAAAGAAGAAGAAGTCATGAATAGCAAACAAAAATCTATTTACATATTTGGAGCTCAACAATGTGTAGGACTAGCAGCTGAGTTAGTTCATTCTAGAACTAATACCAGGTATGAAAAATATAGAATTGAGTTAACTACTAAACCGCAAACCTCTGCTTATGACATACTTAGCAGCTGCGAACGTATAAAAATAACAACCGAAGATAAAATAATAATAAGCATTGGTGAAAACGATGACAATCCCATAGAACTGTTATACAACTTATCGTATATACTAAAAAAGTTTGAAGATACCAAATTCATTATTCTTGGTGTAAATAAGAGTTACTATCTGAAAGAAAAGACATTGAATGAAACTTTGAAAAACTTTTGTAATAATATTGGTAACTGTACTTTTATAAATTGTTATAAGTTATCTGTATATTCACTATATAAAAAAAAATCTAGTAAGTATAGATACTTTAGACTATAATATAAAATACCTTTATTTTCAATTCTAATAAGAATGAAACAAACAATAACACTAAGATTTTATCCCAAGAATATGCTTTTACTCTTAAAAAAATATTACCTGAAATTATTTTTTATTAATTATATTAAAAAGACTAATTACTTCATACTCTAGAGTAAAAAAAAAGAGGGCGAGTTTGTATTCTTACCCGAAATTGCTATGGCTATAAATGTAACTCCATGTCAACGGAAAAAGTGTTTGAATGTTGCGGAATTGAATTACCTTCTCTCAATTGTATAATTATTTGCCTCCAAAGAACTCCAAATAGTAACATAAACTCTTTCTTCGAAAAACTTGAATTATTGCTTCATAAGATTTGTCACAAACCTAACAAAAAAAAAAAAAAAATCTTACAGGTGATCTTAACATAGATACGATCAAAAACAACAAAATAAGCTCACGTTTAAAAGACATCCTTTTTTTGGGTGGTAAATTATCAAATAACTTCTCCCGCTGTGGGCGGAGCGGGAGGGCGTGTCAGACTCTTACTGACTAAAACCCACCCGTGTTCCTTTCTTTGGTTGCCCTGTTGCCGGGGGCCACGATCTCCCTTTCGGCCCTAACGGACCCCGTCAATTCTGCTGACATCTCTTTGAGGCGCGCGTGGATGAGTGAATGCAGATGTTAAAAGACATCGTCATTCATTTTGGTCACTATGTACATGTCGATCAGCCCAGACAAAAAACCTGCATTGATCACTTTATAACTTTATAAGCAATATTAAAGACGCTATTGGAAATGTTCACGAATTGTTTCTCACCGACCACAATACAGGGCAAACTTTAAATTTTCCCATTGATTTAAAGCCAGCAATAGTAAAAATTTAAGACAACTTAGAAAAATTCTTAACTTTTTTAACAACACTAAGTTGGTCTGAAGTAAATGATCAAAAAAACTTAAATTCAGCTTTTAACACATTTCATGATACTGTTACGAGCTGGGTATGGGATAAATTAATTATTACCAATCAGACAATTAAATAACTTTATTAAACACAAAACACTTTATAACGTAATCACAAATACACTACTGATCACTATTCGTTTAGATATCGCACTTCTAGTTCACTTCGATTCGCTTCGTTGTATCGCCTAAATCAGACTGACTCATCGTGTGTCGACTCTCGGTGGTAAGAGGTGGTTCTGGTTTTGTAGGTACCCATCAATCGACAAGTTTCCTGAAATACTTGCGATTCAAAATTCCTTCCTTGATCGCTGTGTATTTCTAAGGGTACTCCAAAACGACAGAAAACTTCCTGAACTAATTTATCTGCGACGGTTGTAGCTTCTTGGTTAGGAATGGCGAAGACTTCTGGCCACTTTGTGAAGTAATCCATGACCACCAGGAAGTACTTGTTTCCGCTCTCACTTTCTGGAAATGGTCCCGCAACGTCTAGTGCTATCCGTTCCCAAGGGGCTCCAACGTTGTACACTTTTAATGCACCTCGGCTGCGTGTGTGGGGTCCTTTCACGGCCGCACAACTGGTACATTTGCGACACCAGTCCTCCACATCATCTCGACAGTGGATCCAGTAAAAGCGTTCTCGAATTTTTAGTAGAGTCCTTTTTACTCCCATATGTCCTCCTGAACATCCATCATGGTAGAGCCGTAGAACATCCGGTACCTTAGCTTTAGGGACAACCATTTGTAGATGACAGCTGTCCCCTCGAGCGTTTTCCCATTTACGGCACAAGACTCCATCCTGGATCACCAAGCTGTTCCATTGCGCCCAATAACTCTTCGTGATGGAACTCATCGCAGCCACATCACTCCACTTAGGTTTAGGAGCACCAGCTTTGACCCACTCGAAGATCGGTTTGATGTCCGAGTCATTTTGCTGAGCCTGCTGTAGGGTTTCCTTCCATTCATCGCTGAGATCTGTTCTAAGCATCCTCACGGGCACTACTTCCTTAGTCTCTTGCCTAGCACAGTGCTTACAGTCTTCGGGACAACGTCTTCTTGACAAGGCGTCTGCGTTACCGTGAGTTCTCCCACTGCGATGTTCAGTTATGAAGTCAAACTCTTGTAGTAGTTCAATCCATCTCGCCACTTGCCCCTCTGGATTCTTAAACTGTAATAGCCACTTCAATGCAGCATGGTCAGTTCGTAATTGGAATTTACGTCCCAGCAAATATTTACTGAAGTGCTGCAATGTCTTTACTACGGCGAGTAGCTCCCGTCTTGTAACGCAGTAATTTCTTTCTGGTTTGGATAAAGACTTGCTGAAGTAAGCTATCACAACCTCTTGGTCTCCTTTCCGTTGAGACAGCACGCCCCCAATTCCAGTATTACTTGCATCGGTGTCAACTATGAAGTCATTTTCAGTGTCAGGATATCCCAAAATAGGTGTATTGCACAGACGTTTCTTTAATTCCTGAAATGCGACGTCGCAGTTCTCGTCCCAACAGAATTGCCGCTTTTCCTCAGTGAGTTTGTGCAGAGGTTTCGCAATATCGGCAAAATTCTTGACAAACCTTCGATAGTAGGAGCACAAACCCAGAAATGCTCTGACCTGTGTCTTGTCTTTCGGAACTGGCCAATCCTTTACGGCGATTACTTTTTCTGGGTCTGTTTGAACACCTTCCCCCGAAACTATGTGTCCTAAAAAGTTTACTTGTTGTCTGAAAAACGAGCACTTTTTCGGACTTAACTTGAGATTTGCTGTTTGGATTTTCGACAGCACTCGGTTGAGGTTTTTAAGGTGATCTTCAAATGTACGGCCCACGATGATAATGTCATCTAGATATACAAGACATGCGTCTCCAATCAATCCGGCGAGTACTTGCTCCATCAACCTTTCAAACGTCGCAGGAGCATTGCACAAACCGAATGGCATAACTTTAAACTGCCACAACCCTTTTCCTGTTGAAAATGCAGTTTTCTCCTTATCCTTGGGGTCTATTTCTACTTGCCAGTAGCCACTTTTCAGGTCAAGTGTGGTAAACCACTTCATACCAGTCAGCGTATCCAGTGTGTCATCGATCCTAGGCAGCGGGTAGCTGTCCTTCTTCGTGACGTCGTTCAGTCGTCGATAATCCACACAGAAGCGCATACTGCCGTCCTTTTTCTTTACCAGGACCACAGGAGAACACCATGGACTCGATGAAGGTTCTATAACACCGTCCTTCACCATTCCCTCAATCATGGTTTCCACCTCTTTTTCTCGTGCAACTGGCAGTCTTCTTGGTCGCTGACGGATTGGTAACTCGTTGCCTGTATTAATCTTATGCTGAACAAGTCCAGTTCTCCCTATATCAGCATCGTTTGAAGAGAAAGTGTCGGCGTACTGAAGTAACATCTTCTTAGCCTTGTCCATTTCTCCTTTAGTTAAATCGCAGTTTTCCAAAAGCGTTGACACGTCAAATTTTGCACTACCAATTTTATTTCCGGTAGGCGGATCCTGCAATTGACGCATCCAAGCTACTTCCTCGCAAGTACCGATCAAGGTGCCCTTCTTGATCACATGTTCCTTGTCACTTAGATTCAGTATGCGTACTGCTGAGACGTTGGTGGCCTTGACCAAAGTACGTGCCATCTTCCATGGGAAGTCATTGTTCACCCTTTCTATAAGAACACTTCGATCTTTGTGTCTAGAATTCTGTGGTAAACTAATTGGCACAATTGTTTCTGATCTGCGAGGAAGAACAATCTCTTTCAAGCAGTACACTTTTCCTGATGGTGCACCTTCCATGAAGACTTCATCTGAACCACATTTCAATACTCCTTGTTCAACGTCGATCTCGCAACGATGTTTCCGCATGAAGTCCAAGCCCAAGATGCAATCGTCCACTATATCGGCCACGATGACATTGTGCTGGTAAGTTCTATCACCCAATTTTAACTCCACCTCCTTCTTGCCTCGGACGATTATGTGCTGACCGGTAGCTGTTAGTAATCGTATACGGTCGTGGTTATCGACGTAGTCCCCAAGAAACCGACTTGCTAGGTGAGAATTGACGACCATGTGAGAAGCTCCAGTATCCAACGTCAGTTTGCATGGTGTTCCGTTGACTTCGCCTTTGATGGTCAGGCTGTTCCCATCATGTGCTTGCTAGATCAAGATTCTCGGGGCTCTTTCAATACCAGCCAGCACCCGCCCCCCAGTCCTGGCATTTACTCGTTTCCCTGCTGTGGCTGGGCAGTCACTTCAGCCACCCTTCCCTGCTGGTCTTCTCTCGGGGTGCTGCGCTTAGGACAGCTTGACCGAAGATGACCCCTTTCTCCGCAAGTGTAGCACCTAGGACTGTACCCTTGCGGCCGGTCGCGTACAGGTGATGCTACAACCTCCCTGACGCGGTGCGTTCGGTGGTCCTGCCTCACTGCCTCTACTTCTAAGGCATGGGCCAAGGCGTCTTTCAGCGTCTCATGATGCCCAAGTCTCACAGCGGCTCTAACTTCTAGGTCGCGTATTCCATCAACGAACGCTTGTACCAGATTCCCATCGATAAGTGCAGGGGCAGACTGGTATGCTTTCCGAACCAGCTTTTCAACTTCGAGGGCCCACTGCTGTAGGTTCTCGGCACTACGTTGAACACGATCCTTCAACTTAGCACGAAAAACGTGCTCCAGGTGCGCGTCGCCGTATCTGGACTCTAACGCCTCCAGCAGCTGCTCGTAGGTTACATTCTTGCCGAGCGCCTCAAGAATGTTTAGGGCCTGGTCTCGGAGGCCCAAGGTGAGCGCGGTCATGGCTTGCGGTTTTGTCCATCCATTCGCCTTCATAACGGCCTCAAATTGAATTTTATAAGCCGACCACGAAGATGTGCCATCGAATGGAGGCACCTTAAAGCCCCGCGCTGAAGGTGCAGCAACTACTGAAGCTACAGTCACGTCTCCAGTCTTCAGTTCCCCCAAAGCCTTCTTCACCCCAGCGATCTGAACTTCGGCTTCTGAGAGGCGATTCTCGTGCTGCTGTACCTGATCCTTCATCACCTTTAGGTCTTTGCCAAAAGTTGCATGAAGATCCTTTATGAGGAGCATCTGCTCGTCTTGGCGGCGGACCGGCTCCTCTTTGTCTCGCTGCAACTGCTCTTCCAACCGGCGAACCTGCTCCTCTTGGCGGCGGACTTGCTCCTCTTTATCTCGCTGCAACTGCTCTTCCAACCGGCGAGCCTGCTCCTCTTGACGGCGAGCCTGCTCCTCTTGACGGCGAGCCTGCTCTTCTTGACGGCGAGCCTGCTCCTCTTTGTCTCGCTGCAACTGCTCTTCCAACCGGCGAGCCTGCTCCTCTTGACGGCGAGACTGCTCATCTTGACGGCGAGACTGCTCCTGTAGCAGCGCCATTAAAGCTGACAAGTCTGGCGCCATTGATGCTGTAGAAACTGCGGATGGGCCAGCGACTGGCACTGACGTAGGCTGGACACCACCCGGTGTCTGTGTTGGAGAATGTCCAAACCGCCTTTGGTCCATGTCCTGCTGTCGCTGACTCCTGGTACGGATACCGTCCGTGTCGTCCTTCGGTAGAATTGGCATAATTATCCCTCACTTCTGACACCAAATTGTTACGAGCTGGGTATGGGATAAATTAATTATTACCAATCAGACAATTAAATAACTTTATTAAACACAAAACACTTTATAACGTAATCACAAATACACTACTGATCACTATTCGTTTAGATATCGCACTTCTAGTTCACTTCGATTCGCTTCGTTGTATCGCCTAAATCAGACTGACTCATCGCATCTCGAGTCGTCGCGACGTCCCCGCAAGGGGACGTGGCGAGCGGGGTCGGGGCATCGCCCCTCGCCCGCGGGAGCCATACAGTGGCCCATTAATATGGGCCCCTCAATTTTGTGCGCCTCGGACAGCGTCGTAGAAATTGACGCATCTTGCGAGCAAGATGCGTCTCTGTGTTTGGTTGCTATGAATATTATTGTAGGCGCGCCACGGCGCTAACTCCTGTAGCGCCGCTTTCTTCACGACATCCCGGCGGTCAGTCCCCGCCAGGTGAGACCCCCAGTTACCTGGGGGAGGCCCAGCGAAGACGACCAGCGACGAGGATGCCGACTCGACACACCTACATGTTAATATGTAGTCTACCTCTCGCCCCGTTCACAGATCGAGCCGTTTGCGGATTGAGAGGCAGGCAGTCTCGTATGTATGAGCGGCTAGTGTTGTAGAGTAACACCGCTCAGTGTATTACGTGCGTCGCGGCCCGCGTCGCGCCCGCTCGTGTTGTGTATAGATGCATGTATAGATATGGTTGTCTGTATGCAGTTGCGCGACATGCCTATATTAACTTAGAACACGCCGCACAACAGATGTATGTGTACATCTGTAGAGTCTTATTATATCGAGTAAGCTGCGTGTAACCTGGGTGCTGCTTACTCGAGGCGTCATATCCGGTGCGATGGGGTCAAGGGTCCGCTACCAGGTCGCGGGGCAGGGGTCTCGCGTCAGGTGGCCGCGCGTGCAAGGGCGCTATCTGCCTGACATGGGGCCAGGCAGAAGCGTCGGCACGCGCGAACATGGCCTTCGCGAGTCGCCGCACAAACTCATCCAGGCTCTCGATTCCGAGATCCCGCTGGATGACGTCGTTCCTCACGAGATGAGGAGCGTCAATGATAGTCCGCAGCGCAAGATGCTGCTGCGCGCGGAGCTGCTTCCGGCTCAACTCACTCGTGAGGGCGAACCAAGCGGGGGCGGCGTACGTCAAGACTGGGCGAATGTACATCTTGTACACGCTCAGCTTGACGCGCGCCGGGATGCTGGAAGAGAGCACTGGGTAAAGGAGGTTGCGGGCGACCCTTCCCTGCGCGGCGACCTTACGGACATGTGGCCCCATCGTGAGGCGGCGGTCGATGGTCACACCCAGGTACTTAGCCCGGGGCGACCAATCGACTGTTGCTCCATGTAGTGACAGGGGTGGTGGGAGGGGCGCGCACCCGGTGATGAGTGCCTGCGTCTTACCCACGTTAACCGAGAGCCGCCATTTAGACAGCCATGCGGGGAGCGCGTCGAGGGCGCGCTGCATCTTGGACGCCGCGTACTTCGCGTTTAGCGATTTAGTGATGTACGCGGCGTCGTCTGCATACAGCGCTAGCAGCGCGTCTGCAGTGGTGGGGATGTCGTCGGTGTAACGTGAGTAGCACGCAGGCGAAATGCAGCTACCCTGAGGTACTCCGGCGAGCACCGGGCGGGCGCTAGATAGCGCGCCGTCGACCACCACCCTGACGGTCCTGTGGGAGAGAAAGCTAGACACCACCCTTACTACGCGACGGGGCGCGTCCGAGGTGGCGAGTTTGAATAAAAGGCCCTCGTGCCACACACGGTCGAAGGCCTTCTCCATGTCGAGGAATACTGCCACCGAGTACTCCTTCTTGTCTAGCGCTGCTGTCATATGGTGCAGTACCCTCGACAGCTGGAGCGTCGTGCTGTGCTCCGACCGGAACCCGAACTGCTCAGGTCGCGGCGTGATGTGTGGTGTGAGGTGTCGCAGCAGGAGCACCTCGAACACCTTGGAGATGGACGGCAGCAGGGTGATTGGCCGATAGCTCTCCGGCTTCAGGATATTCTTCCCCGCCTTGGGCAGCATTATGACGCGCCCCTCCTTCCAGGCCGCGGGAAAGGTCCCGGTGCGCAGTATCGCCGTGAACAGGCGCGCCAGTGCCGCTACTGTACGGAACGGCAGGTGGCGCAGCACTGTGTTGGTGATACCGTCAGCACCAGGGGCCTTCTTGGGCTTGGTCCGCAGGATGGCGCGTCTCACTGCCCCAGGCGAGAAAAAGATGGGGTCTTCTTCGGGAGCTATCGGCGTCGCGAAGTAGCCTCCAAGGTGTTGCTCGACTGCTGCGACATGGTCGTGATCGGCCGCAGGGTTCGGCCGGAACTGACGCTCCAGGTGACTGGCGAAGACCTCCGCCCGGTCCTCCGATGCGTATTTGAGCGCCCCGTCGCTATTCAGTAGAGGGCGCGGCGGGACTGGGGTACTCGTTAGTTGGCGGCAGAGCGCGTGTACCGACGGCCAGCTGTCCGTCGTCGCGTCTATTCTTTCCTCCCAGCCCGCGGCGGTGTGGGCCACTAACTCGGCCTTCACCTTCTCCGCGAGACGGTTAAGTCTTGTCTTAAGACTCGGGCATCTGAGCTGTTGCCACTGCTTGCGTAGGCGCCTCTTCTCGGCGATCATCCTCGTGATATGTGCCGGCAGGGGCGGCAATAGCCCTCTCCCCTGCGGCACTGAAGTTGTCGCCGCTTGTAAGGCGCTTTGGATGCAAGCAGTGACGTCACCCGCTGTCTGGTCCACGTCCGCGGAGGTGACGATGGGCCGAGACTGACTCATCGTGTGTCGACTCTCTGCTTTTATACCGCCAATATTCAAGAACATTCCAGCTATGTGTAGAACGGTTCTTATTATTTTCAAAATGTTTTCCTACCTGTTTCATTATTTATGATTTGCCAGGTAGTTTTTAGTTTATCATCAGCTGATTTTATTTAATTGCTAATATAAAGAGCTTTGGCTATTTTGCATACACTTTTAAAAGTTTTTGAATATTTTGCAACATACTTATGAAAGCTTATATTATTCATATGTTGCTTTAGGCCATAAAGTTCAAATAGTTTTTCCCTGCTTTTACGAATACCTGGAGTCGCCCAATCACTAAATAAGAACTTTGTGTAAATGCTTTTAGTCTTTAGTGGAAAAGTGTCATTAAATTGCGTGTGTAATAGTGAAAAGAACTCGGCGTAGAACTCATTTGGGTCATCTATATTATTAAAACTCTGAACACATAATTTATTGGCCAAAGAATTATTTAATTTCTCTAAACTTTTACATGTAATTGGCCTAAACCTTATTTGAATTTTTTGTAAAGGTATGTAGGAGCAAAATGTTATTGTTTGTCCACTGTGATCTGATGGCAACTTATTTACAATTTGTTTGTGTAGTATATTTTGATATAAGAAAACATTAAGTTACTGGCAACACAATTTTAAATAAGGAAAAATAAAAAGGCAGGGCTAGCAACCCGACATTCCATTTTTCCGTCCGCTTCACTACAATGTAACTTACAACTTTTAAGTTTAATTAAACCATTTTCGTTAGTCAAGTGTTTCATTTGGGCAATATTGTTATACAAGGCGTATACACATCAAATGGCGACGAGGATAAACAAAAATTTCGAAGCATAAAAGGTACATTTTTACGGCTGAAACATGGCCAACGATTTTCGTATAGACGCTTTCAAACAAGATGGCGATATCTTGTGTTTTTTGGAAAGGATAGAGCAGTATTTTGAAGCGAATGAGACTAAAACTGAAAAAAGATGCTCAATATTATTAATAAGTCTTCACGAGGATGTATACAAAATTCTAAAGAATATGTGTCATCCCAAGATGTCCAAGGAGTTGTCATACGAGGAGATTCAGAATTTGTTAAAACTGAGGTTCGAGAAAAGAATTTCGCATTTTAGAAAAAGGATTCAATTCGAAAAATTACAACAATTGGAAGGAGAGAGTATAGCCAAATGGTATGCTCGTGTTAGAGAATTTGCTGCAGGATGCAATTTTACGAATACATTAGAAGAACGTGTTAAGGATAAATTCGTTACGAGTCTGCGTCCAGGACCAATCCAGGAAAAATTATGCGAACAAGACGTTTCCAAATCGGTGACATTTTTAGTAGATACAGCGCTGAATAAGGAAATGGCTTTGAAGGAGGTGCAGGGAGTACATCAAGTAGCTCAGTACGGACATGCCAAGGCGAATAAAAGTTCCCACAACACATTTAAAAAGACTGAGAAGAAACAGGATGGTGAGTCATCGTTATTCAAATGCATTCATTGCGGTAAACCAAACCATAGTTTTTCAAAATGTAAATTTAAGTCGTTTAAATGTAAAATATGTAACAAAATTGGACACCTAGCTATTGTATGTAAGAGTAAGGGTCAAACTCATAATGTAGAGGTAATAAAGATGCCTTCAATAATTCTATTGATATCTTGGATTTAAAAGTCAAAATGGGTGTTCCACAGGGCTCGATATTGGATCCATTCCTATTTTTAGTATACATAAATGATTTACCTAATTTACTGAAAACCCGACCACAAATGGTGTTATTTGCTGATGACACATCACTGATTTTTAAAGTAAACAGACATGCACAGGAGCTTGACGACGTAAATAACGCTATGCTTAAGGTCCATAATTGGTTTACTGTAAATAATTTGGTATTAAATGAGAAGAAAACTAAATGCATAAGATTCGCGTTACCGAATGTTAGAAGTAGTGAATGTCACGTTGTATTGAATAAGGAGACACTAGAATTCGTCGAAAAGACTGTTTTCCTGGGGATAACGCTTGACTCTAAACTACAGTGGGGTCCTCACTTAACATCACTTGCAGGGCGGCTAAGTTCAGCCGCTTACGCTGTTTGGAAAATCCGCCAACTAACAGACGTAGATTCTGCGAGACTGGTCTATTTTAGTTACTTTCATAGCATCATGTCTTACGGTATTTTGCTGTGGGGACGGGCTGCAGATATTGATTCTATCTTTATTCTGCAAAAGAGGGCCGTCAGAGCCATCTACAACCTCCGCAGACGCGAGTCTCTAAGGGAACTGTTTAAGAAAATCAACATCATGACGGTACCTTGTCAGTATATATATGAGAACATTATGTATGTTCGAAAAAATCTCCATCTTTTTAGTAAGATAAGTGACAGGCATAATTTTAACACTAGAAATAGGAACAAATTAGATCAACCACGTTTTAGATTGTCTAAAGTACACACTTCTTTTATGGGGTACTGTGTAAAATGTTATAATAAAATACCACTCGATATTCTTCAACTAAATGAGAAGAAATTTAAAACATGCATTAAACGCACACTATGTAGACAAGCATATTATAAGTTAGATGATTATATCGTAGATAAAAATGCTTGGCTTAATGCTGGTCCTGCTCCACAGCCGCTTGGGCTCACTAGTTAAAATTTTAATATTTGGAAGAGTTGCTTCCCCTTTTTAAAAAAAATATGTTTTGACATTAGGAACTTAATGTTCATTTTTGTTTTACCAACTTAATTGTTGAATGCTCCAATTAAGTAATGATTTTCTTTCTTTTTGGTGGTTAAATTCTTTTATTTTTTTAGATACATTGCAAACTATAGTTTTGTATAATTTAGAAGCATTTTTATTTTTGTAAATGTGAGACCATGGAGCCGTTTATTAACTTATTAAGATGTATGTTGACTTGAAATAGCATGGCAGTTGAGAATATGTCATGCTCACTTAAATGTCTCGCTGATGGTGGCGAGTGTGTTGGATCATTCGGTTCCCTACAAAATGGTTGAGCTGGATGGTGCTGATCCACGCGTCATGTTCGTGAACGGGCGCCGTCAGTTGAAACTGGTCATCTCTTATCTGCCAGGGCTTATTTTTAATCTTAAATTTGCAATTGCTTTTGATTATTTTTTGTACATTGTTCTCACATATAGAAGCAACAAGAATGATGTACCCAGGATTTTGTAATATCAATATTTAAAAGAGTGTCCTTGGAGTTTCTTGCCCGTTCTTCTCCATAGAGATCTACGTTTTGGAATGGGCAATTAGCTTCAACTTTCTGACTAACTGACCGACTCTTTGACAATTCAAAAGTGCCTGTAAATGGTTTAATTGAAATAAATGCTTTGAGTTTGAGTTTGAGTTTGAGTTTGAGTTTGCAGTAGAGAAAAATGTTAATTATGTTTTACCAATTTCAATTAAATGTAGTATTGATAACAAACCGGTCCAAATGGAACTGGACACCGGTGCTGCAATTTCATGTTTACCAGAAAATATTTATTTGTCTGAATTTTCTCACATCAAGTTAAAAAATTCAGATATTGAATTAAAAACATATAATGGTCATATTTTGAAACCAGTTGGAGAAATAAACTGTAGAATTAAGGTAAAAGATAAGGAGGTGAATTGTAGTATGGTTATTGTTAAAAATGGTTGTAAAATTTTATTTGGTAGAGACTTAATTCAGAAATTCAATTTAGATATTTCAAAAATTTTACAAATTAATTATGTGCAAAATACAGAAGAGAAATTGCAATTATTGTTACAGGAATTCGAAATATTATTTAAAAGTGAGTTAGGTATTATTAAAGGTGAGGAAATTACATTAGAGTTAATTGATAAAAATGTAAAGCCTATTTTTCACAAACCGAGGCAAGTACCTCACGCTTTTAAAGAACAGGTTGAATCTGAACTAACAAGATTAGAGAATGAAGGTGTTATTACAAAAGCAGAAACATCCCAATGGGGGACACCTTTAGTTCCAGTTGTGAAGGAAAATAATAAAATAAGATTATGTGCAAACTACAAAATTACTGTGAATAAATATATTAAAGATGTTAACCACCCTTTACCTAGAATTGAGGACATTTTTACTGCATTACAAGGTGGTACATCATTTTCAAAATTAGATTTAAGAAATGCATTTAATCATTTGTGTTTAAGTAAGGAGAGTAGTGAACTCTTAGCTTGGTCAACACCAAAAGGGATATACCGAGTAAATAGATTGCCATATGGTACAAAGCCAGCTAGTGCTATTTTTCAAAACAAACTTGAGAAAGTATTGTTAGGGGCTCGGGGTGTTGTAAATTTCATTGATGACGTCCTAGTCACAGGTACTAATGATGTTGAACATTTAGAAAACTTAAAGGAAGTTTTAAGAAGATTTAAGGAGGCAGGTATTCGTTTAAACAAAAGTAAATGTGAATTTATGCAACCTAAAATAAAATATTTAGGACATTTTATTTCAAAGAGTGGATTATCCAAAGATATGTCAAAGGTTGACTCTGTTGTTAATGCACCTGCGCCTAAGAATGTTTCAGAAGTTCGTTCATGACTAGGAATGGTAAATTATTATGGTAAATTCATTTACAACTTATCTATAAAACTAAAGCCTTTATATGATTTATTACAGAAAAATTGCAAATTTTATTGGAATAGAGAATGTCAAAAGAGTTTCAATACAATTAAGAAGGATATTATTTCTGATAATGTCTTAATTCATTACAGTAGAGATATGCCTTTACGTTTAGCTTGTGATGCTTCACAAAATGGAATAGGGGCAGTTTTAAGCCACATTTTGCCAGACGGGTCAGACAGACCAATTAGTTTCATTTCTAGAGTTTTCTCAAAGGCTGAGAAGAGTTATTCTATGATTCATAAAGAAGCACTTGCAATTTATTGGGCAGTGCAAAAATTCTATCAATATTTAATTGGTAGAAAGTTTGAGTTATTATCTGATCACAAACCGTTATTAGCATGATTTGGTGAGCACAAGAGTTTACCACAAATGGCAGCAGGTCGTCTGCAAAGATGGTCATTATATTTGTCAAATTTTGATTATACATTTAAACATGTAAAAGGCATTGAAAATGTTAAAGCAGATTGTATGTCAAGAATGCCATTACCATCAACTATTTCAGACAATAACAGGAAGGAATGTGATTACATAAATTTTATTGAAGATCAAAATGTTATAGATTTAAATTTAGTACGTTCAGAAACTAGAAAGGACCCAGTTTTGAGTAGTGTCTATAACATGATCAGGTATGGATTTCCAAAACATGTGAATAGTGAAGTCTTGAAACCATTCTTATACAGAAAAAGTGAACTTTATGTTGAAAACGGGGTTATCATGTGGGGTTATAGAGTAGTAATACCTAAGAATTTACAAAAAAGTATGTTACATGAACTTCATGTTTCACATGAAGGCATTGTTAAAATGAAAAATAATGCTAGATCTTATTTTTGGTTTCCTAATTTAGACAGTACTATTGAAAATTTTGTTAAATCCTGTCAAGTCTGTATGTCTGCTAGACCAGAACCACAGAAATCTAAAGTTATAACATGGCCAAAAACTAATTTTCCATATGAAAGAGTACATGCTGATTTTTTAGGACCTATAAGTGGTAAAATGATATTAATAATAATAGATTGTTACACTAAGTGGCCAGAAGCATATATAGTAAAGAATCTAGAATCTAATACAACGGTAGAAAAATTCAGAGAATGTTTTAGTAGATTTGGTTTGCCAAAAGTAGTTGTTACAGACAATGCTGCTACATTTTGTTCTAAGGAATTTTCTGAATTTCTATCTAAAAATGGTATTAAACATGAAACTTCTCCACCGTTCCATCCTGCAACAAATGGGTTTGCAGAAAATGCTGTAAAAAGTTTTAAAAATGCTATGTATAAGTCTTTGAATGATGTTAGAAATAGAAATGTGTCATTTGTAACTTTAATGAACAGATATTTATTTCATTATAGAAATTCAATTCATTGTATTACAAATACACTGGTCATCAAAAAAATCGACCCACCCACTTTTTGTTTAATATTAGTCGATTGTTTCATAAGTGATCATAAGCTGTTTCACATGTTTGTTTTTTATTTTGAGGGCCGATATGATGATTGACTTCTTGTTTGTCATAAATCTTATTGCACTTGAACGTACTTAACAATTTTTTTATACACAAATACTGTTGAGTGCTGATTTGACGGTTTTACATCGGAACAAATCGACCCGTTCTTCCAGTCAGAAACAAACATTTGTAGGGATTTCATGTGCATATCGTTAAGTTTAATTGCTGAGGCTGTAGTTTTGATTAACTCTGTTTAAAAATAATGGACACTACTGAAGCTGAGGCGGCCCAAGTTGTGGCTTTGCTGCAACAAGGTTTAAGTCAACGTGTCGTGGCCAGGAGGTTAATTCTCAGCCGTTCTGCAGTTCGGCGAGTTTACCAAAGGTTTCTGGAGACTGGGCAGTATCGAAGAAGATCTGGATCTGGGAGATATAGGGTGACAACTCAAAGGGATGATCGATTCATAGTGGTATCAGCTTTACGAAATCGACACCTTTCTGGCGTTGATCTCCAGCGACGCTTACGTGAAGATCGGGGCGTGGCTATAAGTGACAGTACTGTAAGGAGGAGACTACGTGAGCAGAATTTAAGACCACACAAGCCAGCAATGGGGCCACAATTGACCACAGCTCATCGACAAGCCAGACTTCAATTTGCGCAGAATTACGTCAACTGGACTATAGGCCAATGGGAGTCAGTTCTTTTTAATGATGAGAGTCGTATGACTTTATACGGTTCTGATGGACGCCGTAATGTGATGCGACGGCCAGGTGAACGTTATGCCTAGTGTTGCATAAGAGAAACAGTCAGTTATGGTGGAGGCTCTGTAATGTTTTGGGGTGGGATATCTTTAACTGGACGCACGGAGCTGGTTTTTATAAGAAATAGTGCTTTAACTGCGGTACGCTACATCACAGAGATCTTGGAAGATCATGTGGTGCCATATGCCGGCTATATTGGAGACAATTTTTAAATTAATGCATGATAATGCACGGCCACACGTGGCGCGCATTGTCACCGATTACCTTGACGAGGTTGGCATTCGGGTTATGTCGTGGCCAGCAAGAAGCCCCGATCTGAACCCTATAGAGCACATGTGGGACACCCTTAAACAAAAGGTTAGAGCTCAAAATCCAGCCCCTACATCCTTAGGAGACCTGGAAACTGCCATCAGGGAAGAATGTAACCGAATCCCTCAAGAGACCATCAAAACCTTGATAAGGTCACTAAAACGGCGAATGCAGGCCGTCATTCGAGCAAGAGGGGGGCATACGCAATATTAAACTGCCATAATTGTGTTCATAACACTTAAGAGAAAAAATTAGAGCGTGTTTAAAATTAGTCCAAAAAAGTGTGAAATTATTCTTTTTAATTTTATTATCAATATTTAACTTTTTTTACTAATTTTTATGATTATATTGTGCTAAAATTAGTGTAAATAAACAAGTTAAATTAAACATATCATTACTAAATCATTTTGTTTTGTTTCGCTAAAGAAAAAACGTGATTTGCGGTAAAACTGCAGGTGGGCCGATTTTTTTGATGACCAGTGTATTTCACCAGCGGAAGCTATGTTTAAAAGAAAACTTAGATCTAGATTAGATTTGTTGTCTACTAAAAAAGATAGAAAACAGTGTAATGTAGGGAAAAGAGAAGAAGAATTTAGAGAGGGAGAGTATGCTTACTGTAGGGACTATAGGAATCCTAATAAAAAGAAATTTGTTAAGTGTGTAATTGATGAGGTATTGGGACAAAGAACTTATTTATGTAGAGTTTTAGAGGAGAACTTAATTTGGAAACGTCATTTAGACCAGATTATAAGTTCTTGGCCTCAAGACCAAAAGGAAGAACAAAATGAAACCAGTGTTGTAGTAGATGATAGTTTATTGCAAGATTCTGGGGATTTAAGAGATATTCATTGTGATAAGCAAATAGTTCTTAATGATGAATCTAATGTTATTGCAAATGAGCCAATTTCAGAGATATTGCAAGAAGTAAATGATAATGTTAATATTATACCTGAAAGTTTTAATAAAGTCTCTGAAGTTAGCCCACATATTTCAAATACTTACCAGGATGCAAAAACCTGTAATAGTACATACAAAAACTCACCTGTAAATCAACCCGTTGTTTCCTGTAGTAATGAGAATCAAACTTTGAGGCGTTCTGATAGACAGAGGAAAGCACCTCAACGTTTGAATTTGTAAAGGGGGAGTATTGTAGTATATTTTGATATAAGAAAACATTAAGTTACTGGCAACACAATTTTAAATAAGGAAAAATAAAAAGGCAGGGCTAGCAACCCGACATGCCATTTTTCCGTCCGCTTCACTACAATGTAACTTACAACTTTTAAGTTTAATTAAACCATTTTCGTTAGTCAAGTGTTTCATTTGGGCAATATTGTTATACAAGGCGTATACACATCAGTTTGTGTAGGTAATCACAGTTACAAAAAATATTATCTATACAAGTGGCAGAAGAAGCTGTCACTCGGGTTGGTTCAATAAAAACATTTGCCAAATCAAATGACCAAAAAAGACTTAATAATCTGACAGTGTTCGAGTTATTTTCTAATAAGTTAATATTAAAATCACCACATATGATTATTGACTTACTACTAGTACTAAGTTTTTTTAATAGGTACATCTTTCATTACAGAATCAAACACAGATAGATTCTGGTAACTTGGAGGTCTGTATACGCATACTATAACATGCTTATCAAGCTCAACACAGGACAATTCAATGTTGTGTTCAACAGACAGTCCGATAATGTCTTTTCTTTCTTTTGATTTTATAGAATTTTTAATCAATATTAATGATCCGCCATGTATCATACATTTTCGACTGAAATGGCTAACTACACAATAATTTTCATAATTAATTGACATCACTTGATGATCTTTTAACCAATGCTCTGTTAAACGAATTACATCAAACTTGGTATTTTCTAAAAACAATTCTATTTCCAGTAATTTGGAAGAGCAACCTTGGATATTTTGATTAAATAATTTTAAAGTATGTTGCACTCCCTTTGGTTTAAAATTATGAGTTATATTGCCAGAAGATACCATTTTATTATTCTCTAATAATAATTGGTTAATTGAAGGGGTAACTTCTGTTGTCTTACTGCCTAGTTTAAAGAATTATCCGGAGTGACCTCCACAACTACAACAGAAGAATCTAAAATGCCCATATGAGTTCCAGCAGGAAAGGAATACCCTATCTGACTGGTAGTGGCCTCCAAGTATGTTGTTATTGTAGGTGGATCCTCCTTCGTACATGGTAAAACATAATTATTCACTATGCTGTTAGTATAACTAGACAACATAGATTCGTCACTAATACTACACATTGTTATATTATCTACTAGCTGCCCTTCCCGGCTTCGCACGGGTAGCATTAAGAACTTATTTACGGCGCACCTAACTACCTACCCTACCTACCTACCCTACTTACCCTACCTACCCTACCTATCCTACCTACCTACCCTACCTAAAACCTCACGGAGCCCGAGACCTTTCCAACGAATGCAAAACCGTGGAAATCGGTTCGTGCGTTCTGGAGTTATAGCGTCAGGAAGGAAAACCCGACTTATTTTTATATAGTAGATAACCTCATTAATATTATATGCTATCAACATAGCAATCAAATTTCTACATTCCCAAGACAGAGATAAAGTTCTCTGAGTTAACTTAAAACCACTAACAAACTGGTTAGTGTCAAAATACAATAATTTGTCACTATGACAACATGTCAGCCTGTGAATAGTATTATTCAACTTACAAATATAGTTATTTTCATCATAGGATAAAGTATCAGAATAAGGAAAAGCACATAACATGAGCTTTCCTACGTTTAATTTTAATAAGGTGTCCACACCATCCACTATGTCCTTTCTGGTAATACCAGTACTATTTATTACCTAATAATAAAACCATTGTAGAATAATGATCTAGGTTTGTGTTTACAATTCTTTTAATCATTTGTTTAAAACTTATGTTCTGATAGCTATGATTGGTAAAACTATGGCTAAGGTAATTGAGTAAAATTTTCCCAAAGCCTGAACCTAATTCGTCACAAAAAAATATTGATTTATTTTTCTGTGACTTAACACAAGTCTCTGCTGGAAGAGCCAACACCGGAGGGGGCAAGTTAGGCTGAGGCTGAGGAGGCAGTGGTTGGTTTGCACAGCTGCAAGAGAGGTTATTAGTCAGGGACTCATACATCTCAGCATTGCACTTCACCAAATCCAGTAGTTCCCCAGCCTCAAGCAAGCGGTCACTTACTTGCTGTTGTGAAGTCTCATATTTTTCAAAAATATCCTTCAGCAAGTGCTCCTTGTGTAGTATATCATTATAGAGGAGCTGAATATCAGTGTCATATTTTTCCCTACATTTATCTAACTCAATAGTACAAGTATTTAAACTTTTTGATAAGACAACACGGTCCTTTCTAAGTGAAATATTTAATTTTAAGAGTAAGAGACTATACGTGTTATCGTCGCTTTTATTTATTATGTTTATTTATTTATTTATTAAACCATTTATGCACACACATATAAACAGACAAGAAGAAAGGAACAGAAAAATACGTACAAAGGCAATGCTTATTTCTAAAGAAATCTCTTGCAGCATACCTGCGACAGGAAATTATAAAAAATGAGATGAAGACAACGTGTGTAACCGTAGAAGATAAAACAAAAACATAAATCAAAGAAGAAAAAAAAAATACAATTTACTATTTACACAAACTACTTACAATATAAGAATATACTTACATACATACTTCTAAAATAAATATCACTACAATATAAACTAGCTAATAACAACTAGCTAGCTATTAACTAGCTTTTGCCCACGGCTTTCCCCGCGTGGATGTCGAATAAAGGCTCTTTCAAACAGGCGCGACACGCGACGCGACACAAAGACACCGCTCGTCGCGCGACGAGCGGTGTCTTTGTGTCGCGTCGCGTGTCGCGCCTGTTTGAAAGTGCCTTAATATCCCACGGGAACGTACTACCGGGATTATAATAATAATAACCCCACCGCCGTATCTCTACGTTGACGTCGTGGTGGGGCTTGAGCGCTCCGAACTTTAGGCCTGGGCCGGTAGAGTTTACTTTGCCGGAACGGGTCTGGGATGAGGAGCCAGACCAAGAGAGATACAAAAACCCGCAGGGCAGCTTGTGGCGAGCTTTTGGGCAGTAGCGACCCCACGGACCCTATCTCCCGGGAGAAGTCTTGTTCCTCACCTCTGGCTTGCCTTTATTGGCCGGCTGGAGTAAACACTGACGAGGAACGGAGCTCCCACCTCATTCTTGCCTTAATTGGCCGGCTTGAGTGGAGATTCGCAAGAGCAAATGTGCTCGGAGGAAGGAAGTATTTCAGTAAGTGCTCGTAGGGATCTTGACCATCTTCCGGGCTCTGGGATTGTTCTGAAAGCCGTGGAATACCTCTCGACTCCTCAAGCACCTCAAGACATGTTGCCCCCTAGTCGCTACGTCATTATGTGCTAGCGACAGTTTTTCGGGGGCCCATTATTGAGTGTGCAAGTCACCCCCTGCCATCTTATCCGTGTATATTATATATCATTGGTCATAGTCCTACACAGTGTTCTTGATAACCAATCCTCTATAGCCAGCCAAACCCATAGTCCATTTTTTTTGTTCCCATGTACTGCAATAGTCCTACATCAACCGGGGATTGTCCTTTTGTGCACTTGCACAGTGCGTACGAGGATAATCGTCGGTTGATACCTCATTTCATTTAAATATTTCCAAGGGGCCTCTGCGAGTTGGCTTCGGCCCCTCGTACGCCTTCCAAAAGACCGGGACCCCATGGTCCCGAGATATGTAAACTCAAAAATAATAATAATAATAATCTGTGGCCCGACTGTCAAGATGACGGTCAAAAAAAATTTTCTCCGTGGAATTTTCTATAATTGTTAAGAAATAAACATACAAAAATACTGTGAATAAAATAAAAAATAACTGGAAAATGCATAAAACCACCACCAAAATATAAAGAAATGGACTCATAACATCCCACGGAGAATACCAATAAAATGCTGACACGAACTCGGGCACGGAAACTGATAAACACACACCCAACATCTTCGGGTTCGTCGCTCAGCTCCGCCTCGCAGTTGCCGGATCCTGCTCCAAACGTGAGTCCAGTGATACCGGTCGCTGCAGTTGCGTCGAGCTCGAGCGACGAATACTTCTCGCCGCCGACGACCCCACCACCAACACGTCAGCGTGGAAGAGGCCGACCACCGGCCAGCTTAGGACTCCGAGGCCCACCGGCCTCTGATAGGGTCCCCGCTCCCGGTGGAAGTGTGCAGCGCATGAGGTGGACACAAACTGTCAATGAAAATGTCATGCGCGCATACTTTGGGGCTACAGAGGGGGGAAGTAACCTGACTGCGTACCGTTGTCGGATGCTCTCTCTGTTTCAGGTGCTTGAACCAGCTGTCAACGTGTCGGCGCAACGACTGTCGGATCAGGTACGGGTTATCCAGCGTAACCATATGCTGGATGACGTTGTCCTTGATCGACTACGCCTCGAATCACGGAATAACCATGTTACACCTGCTTCGCCACTGGTCACGGTGCAAGTACAAAACTTACCCAGTTCTTCACCGCGACCCGACCGCGTTGGTGAAGAGGATGATGACGGAGTTATATCCGTGAGTTCCCAATGCAATGCACGACTGAGGAGCGCTTTGGAGGATGCTTTCCGGGAGTACCGTTCCATTCGGCCTGGACTCAGACCACATTTACCTCGTTTGCCCATGCACAAGAAAAATAAGGCGCTGATGTGTACTCTAGACTCGCTGCTGTCAAATTATTTTGACGGCAGTAAAGACCTCGCCGATACCCACTCGATCTTGTACTGTGCAGCTGTAGCGGCATGTCGTGTAGCTCATGTCAAATTCCCCAACAGTGACAGAGCTCCACGACCAAAACCAGCTGTACCAGCTTGGCAGTGCAGGATTGAGCGTCGTATCGGTGAGGCTAGAGTACTCATCGGCAAGCTAATCTGCTTCAGGGAGGGCAATACTCGCCCTAGAGTGATGCGCTTTGTGAAGCGGGCGTTCTCGGGGACTGATATTAGTTCTCAAGATTATTTGACCCGCGTCACAGAGCGTATCGACTTCCTGAAGCAGAAGATCTATGCATGGGCAAACCGTATTCGACGATACAGACGGAGAGTAGAGCGGTACACTCAGAATCGCACATTCCAGAGCGATGAAAGGTGGGTTTACAGGGCCTGGGAGCGAACGGACCAAGGTGTGATTGACACGCGCCTGCCGGATGATGACGCCATGAGTTCATTTTGGCGAAGCATCTGGTCGGCGCCTGTCAATCACACCGAAGGAGATTGGACCAGGGAAATCGAACGAGCGTGCGAGCAAATACCAGAAATGGAGGCACTCAACATCAGCCCCCAAGATGTAGCTCGTGCAGTCCGTCCGTTACTTAACTGGAAATCGCCAGGGCCGGACGGGCTGCACAACTTTTGGATAAAGTGGTTCCAAAGGTCGCACGCCCGTTTGGCATCCCAGTTCCAGTCAGCTTTAGAGTCAGGATCGCTGCCCCAGTTCCTAACAACAGGAAAGAAAGAAAGAAAGAAAGAAAGAAAGAAAGAAATCATTTATTTGCTGATAATGTAGGTATACATATAGGTTGGAATATTTATTAAGTGTCCCGATACATTTTACCTTACGGCATGCAAAATATTGGGTTTGAATTAAATATTAATAATTATAGATACAGCTATTTCGATCATTATTAGCCATAGTCGAATTTAATTGGTTGTTACAGATCAGACATCAAAACAAAAAAAAATATAAATATAACTAATGAATTACATATAAATCTCTCGCAAATCATACAATGAAGAATATAAATGTCGAAATGATTAATGTCGAAAATCTTAATGTCAAAATATTCCAAAATATAACCCACCTGCTCCATAAATCAGGTAGTACTGCGGAACCCAAAAATTATAGACCGATAACTTGTCTACCGACGGTCTATAAAGTTCTTACTTCCATTTTGAGAACTAAAATTAACAAACATATTGACACCAACTCCATCATGTCCGCCTCTCAAAATGGATGTAGGAACGGGTCCCGCGGTACTAAGGAGCTACTCCTCATCGATATGGCCATTAACCAGCAGGTTCGTCGTTCCCGAAGAGATCTGTCGACATGTTGGATAGATTATAAGAAGGCCTATGACTCGGTGCCACATACATGGCTCATGAGGGTGCTGGAGCTGTATAAAGTAGATGCAACTCTACGCACCTTCCTGATGTCATGTATGAGGCAATGGAGGACGGTGCTTCGCTATCCAGGATGTCGACAAATCCTGAGGAATAGCGAGCCAATAAGGATCGAGCGAGGTATATTCCAGGGTGATAGTTTGAGTCCACTTTGGCTAGGTTATCGATTGAGGAGAGGTGGTCAGGTTATATCTCACCTCCTTTACATGGATGACCTGAAACTCTTTGCCCCCAACAATTTGCAACTGCTGAAGCTACTGAAGGTAACCGAAACTTTCAGTAGCGCCATCAGGATGGAATTTGGTGTGGACAAATGTGCGGTCATGCATGTTAAACGAGGGAAGATCGTGGAATCCGTGGGAACCCACCTCTCGGATTCCATACAACTAAGATCCCTCTCCTCAATCGAAACCTACAAGTATTTGGGTATGTCGGAAGCGTTAGATGTCAACGCTGCTGACATGAAGCAATCGCTGAAGGAGCGCTTCTTTAACCGCCTGAATAAAGTATTAAATAGTTTTTTATCAGGTGGAAACAAGGTGCGCGCCTTCAACGGTTGGGTCATGCCGGTTTTGATGTACTCTTTCGGCATACTCAAATGGACTCAGACGGAACTTGACGCCCTGGATAGGAGGGTCCGCATACTGCTGACTACAAATCGCATGCATCACCCACGTTCATCGGTGATGAGACTGTATATCCCGCGGAAATGTGGAGGTCGAGGCTTCTCAAATGCTAAGACCCTGCACAACCGTGAGGTATGCAGTCTCAGGGAATACTTCCTAGAAGCCGACGTGGGGATGCACCGAGATGTGGTCACAGTGGACAAAGGCCTCACCCCGCTATCTTTAGCTAACGAGAACTGGCGCAAACCTATAGTATTAGATACTAATGACCGCAGGGAGGTATGGCAGAGCAAAGAGCTTCACGGGCGCTTTTACCGGGCCTTACATGGGCCCGATGTAGACTTGTTAGCGTCCGTGTCCTGGTTGCGATTCGGTGACCTATTTGGGGAAACCGAAGGTTTTGTCTTTGCGATTATGGACGAAGTTATGATGACGAACAACTACCGGAAATATATTGTGAAGGACGGCACGGTTGACATCTGTCGGGCATGCCACCGTCCCGGGGAATCAATCCGACACATTATCTCTGGCTGTTCTCGTCTGGCTAACGGAGACTACTTGCATAGGCACAACCTTGTAGCCAGGATTATCCACCAGCAACTTGCTCTGAAATACAGTCTTGTGGAATTGGAAGTACCGTACTATAGATATGTGCCCGACCCAGTCCTCGAAAATGGCAATATCACGTTGTATTGGGATCGATCTATCATCACTGACAGGACTATTGTTGCTAATAAGCCAGACATAGTGGTGATAGCTCGATTAGAGCGTCGCACAATGATTATTGATATAGCGGTCCCACATGACGAGAATCTCGTTCGAAAGCTGAAAAAGATAAACAGATAAAGTATCTTGACCTGGCTCGCGAGGTTGTCGACATGTGGGATGTGGATACAGCAATCATTGTGCCGATAGTCGTGACGGCTAATGGCATAATAGCCAAGAGCCTCGACCAACACCTGAAGAGGCTCTCGTTAGGCAGCTGGATCAAGGGCTTGATCCAGAAAGCGGTACTCCTCGACACGGCGCGTATTGTCAGGAGGTTCCTCTCTCAGGAGCCCTGACCACCGGTAGCTTGGACCCTGTTCCCGACACCGGTGGGATACTATTTTTTATATTTTTAAATGTTTATTTTTTTTTTGTTGTTTTTATATGAATATTTAAAAATGTAATAAATATGTTAAAAAATTAAATAAAGGAAATAATAATAATAAGAGTGTTATAATACCATCACAGATAATTACAAGTCAAGCTGACGAGAGGATTGATGACAGGGCTACAAATGTAAGTGCAATGAAGAATTGAGGAGTGCTTTGGAGGGTGCAATTCAGGAATATCGGTTCATGTCGCCCGAACTTAGACCACGTTTACCTCGTTTGCCCATGCATAACAAAAATAAGGCGCTGGTGGCGGTTCTGGATTCGCAGTTGTCAAACTATTTTGATGACTGCGAAGACCTCACTGATACACATTCAATTCTCTACTGCGCGGCTGTAGCGGCATGTCGTGTAGCTCACGTCAAATTTGCTAATGACTCTAGAGCTACACGACCAAAACCAGCCGCACCAGCTTGGCAGTGCAGAATTGAGCGCCGTATTGGTGGGGCCAGAACGCTCATCGGCAAACTAATCTGCTTCAGGGAGGGCAATACTCGCCCTAGAGTGATGCGCTTTGTGAGGCGGGCGTTCTTAGGGACTGATATCAGCCCTCAGGACTATTTGACCCGTGTCACAGAGCGCATCGACTTCCTGAAGCAGAAAGTGTATGCATGGGCAAACCGTATTCGTAGGTATAAGCGGCGAGTAGAACGATACACCCAGAATCGCACCTTCCAGAGCGATGAAAGGTGGGTTTATAGGGCTTGGGAGCGACCAGACCAAGGTGTGGCTGACACACATCGACCGGATGATGATGCCATGTGCTCTTTTTGGCGCAGCATCTGGTCGGTACCTGTCAATCACACCGAAGGTGATTGGACTCGGGAAGTCGAGCGAGCCTGCGATCCAATACCAGAAATGGGGGCTATTACTATCTGCCCCCAAGATGTAGCTCGTGCAGTCCGTCCGTTACCTAACTGGAAGTCTCCAGGGCCGGACGGGCTGCACAATTTCTGGATAAAATGGTTTTTAAGATCGCATGCTCGCTTGGCGGCTCAGTACCAGACTGCTTTGGAGTCTGGTTCGCTACCCCAGTTCCTAACGACAGGAGTTACCCACCTGCTCCATAAATCTGGTAGCACCGCGGAACCCAAAAATTATAGACCGATCACGTGTTTACCAACAGTCTATAAAGTCCTTACATCCATTTTGAGACCAACTCCATCATGTCTGCCTCTCAAAATGGATGTAGGAACGGGTCCCGCGGTACTAAGGAGCTACTCCTCATTGATATGGCCATTAACCAACAGGTTCGCCGTTCCCGAAAGGATCTGTCGACATGCTGGATAGATTATAAGAAGGCCTATGACTCGGTGCCACATACATGGCTCATGAGGGTGCTGGAGTTGTATAAAGTAGATACAACTCTGCGCACTTTCCTGATGTCGTATATGGGGCAATGGAGGACGGTCCTTCGCTATCCAGGATGTCGAAATATCCAGAGGAATAGCAAGCCGATAAGGATCGAGCGAGGCATATTTCAAGGCGACAGTTTGAGTCCGCTCTGGTTCTGCTTAGCCCTGAATCCTCTAAGCACACTGCTGGAGGCTTCAGGTCTTGGCTATCGGTTGAGGAGAGGTGGTCAGGTTATATCTCACCTCCTCTACATGGATGACCTAAAACTCTTTGCCCCCAACAATTTGCAACTGATGGAGCTACTGAAAGTAACTGAAACTTTCAGTAACGCCATCAGGATGGAATTTGGTGTGGACAAATGTGCGGTCATGCATGTAAAGCGAGGGGAGATTGTGGAATCCGTGGGAACCCAACTCTCGGATTCCATAAACCTTAGAGCCCTCTCCGCATCCGAAACCTATAAGTATTTGGGTATGTCGGAAGCGTTGGGCATCAATGTTACTGACTTGAAACAATCGTTGAAGGAGCGCTTCTTTGGCCGCCTGAAAAAAGTATTAAATAGTCTTCTATCAGGCGGACACAAGGTGCGCGCCTTCAACGGTTGGGTTATGCCGGTTTTGATATACTCTTTCGGCATACTCAAATGGACTCAGACCGAACTCGACGCCTTGGATAGGAGGGTCCGTACGTTGCTGACTGCATATCGAATGCATCACCCACGGTCATCAGTAATGAGACTGTATATCCCGCGAAAGTGTGGAGGTCGAGGCTTTTTAAACGCTAAGACCCTCCACAATCGCGAGATATGCAGTCTCAGGGAATATTTCCTTGGAGTCGACGTGGGGATGCATCGAGATGTGGTCGTGGTGGACAAGGGCCTTACCCCGCTCTCCTTGGCTAAAGAGAACTGGCGCAAGCCTGTAGTGCTTGACACTAAGGATCGCATGGAGATATGGCAGAGTAAGGAGCTTCACGGACGCTACTTCCGGGCCCTGCATGGGCCCGATGTAGATTTACCAGCGTCCGTAACCTGGCTGCGTTTTGGTGACCTCTTTGGGGAAACCGAAGGTTTTGTCTGTGCAATTATGGACGAAGTTATGATGACGAACAATTACCGGAGATTTATTGTGAAGGACGGCACGGTATACATCTGTCGGGCATGCCACCGTCCGGGAGAATCAATCCGACATATTATCTCCGGGTGTTCTCGTCTAGCTAATGAAGAGTACTTGCATAGACACAACCTTGTAGCCAGGATTATCCACCAGCAACTTGCTCTGAAGTACAGCCTTGTGGAATCGGAAGTGCCGTACTACAGGTATGTGCCCGACCCAGTTCTCGAAAATGGAAATATCACATTGTACTGGGATCGATCCATCATCACTGACAGGACTATTGTTGCCAATAAGCCTGATATAGTGGTGGTGGATCGAGGAGAGCGGCGCACAATGATTATTGACATAACGGTCCCGCATGACGAGAACCTCGTGAAAACTGAGAAAGATAAACAAATCAAGTATCTTGACTTGGCTCGCGAGGTTGTCGACATGTGGGATGTAGATTCAGCAATCATTGTGCCGATAGTCGTGACAGCCAATGGCTTAATCGCCAAGAGCCTCGACCAACACCTAAGGAGGCTCTCGTTGGGCAGCTGGATCAAGGGCTTGATCCAAAGAGCGGTACTCCTGGACACGGCTCGCATTGTCAGAAGATTCCTCTCCCTGGAGCCCTGACCACCGGTAACTTGGATCCTGTTCCCGATACCGGTGGGCTACTATTTTTTATATTTTTAAATGTTTTTATATTTATATGTTTTAATATTTAAAAATATAAATTATGTGTATTTAAGTGAAATAAAGGATAATAATAATAATAACCCCACCGCCGTATCTCTACGTTGACGTCGTGGTGGGGCTTGCGCGCTCCGAACTGTAGGTCTGTGCCGGTAGAGTTTACTTTGCCGGCACAGGTCTGGGATAAGGAGCCAGACCAAGAGAGATATAAAAACCCGCAGGGCAGCATGTGGCGAGCTGTTGGGCAGTAGCGACCCCACGGACCCTATCTCCCGGGAGAAGTGTTGTTCCTCACCTCTGGCTTGCCTTTATTGGCTGGCTGGAGTGAACACTGACGAGGAACAGAGCGCCCACCTCATTCTTGCCTTTATTGGCTGGCTTGAGTGGAGACACGCAAGAGCAAACGTGCTCGGAGGAAGGAAGTATTCCAGTAAGATGCTGGTAGGGATCTTGACCGTACTTCCGGGATTGTCCTGATAGCCGTGGAATACCTCTCCACTCCTCAAGCACCTCAGGAAGTGTTGCCCCCTTGTCGCTACGACACTATGTGCTAGCGACCGTTTTCGGGGGCCCATTATTGAGTGTGCAAGTCACCCCCTGCCATTTTATCCGTGTATTACATAACATTGATCAGGCAGGGGACATAGTACTTCCATAGTTCCAGGTAACTAATCCATAGCCACCCAAATCCATAGCCCATTATGTTTTGCTTCCATGTTCTGCAATAGTCCTACACCAACCGGGGGTTGTCCTTGGGTGCACTTGTATAGTGCATACAGGGATAATCGTCGGTTGGTGGCTCAACACTTAAAACATCTAACTGGCCTCTGCGCGTTGGCTTCGGCTCCTCGTACGCCTTCCAAAGGTCCGGGACCTCAGGGTCCCGAGAAATGTCAAAGACCAATATAATAATAATCGAAAATCGTTTTCTTATCTCATAATTCGCATTTTTAATTATTTACATATATCGTATACATACAAAAAGCTATTTAAAACACATTAGAATATGCTTATTCCGTCTTATCTACAATGAAGAAACCAAAAAAAAGTAATACTATAATAACTCAAAAATGACGCTGTCAGATACAGACCCCCATATAAAGAAATGCAAGAAATGGAAACATAATATGTTGACAAGATCAGCAGCTCGCAGTGCACGCCTACCACCCCCGGACTCGCCGCTCAGCTCCGCCTCGCCGCCGCCGGTACCCAGCCCCATCGTGAACGCTGTATCGACACCGGCTGCGGTAGGTGCGTCGAGCTCGAGTGACAAGTATTTCTCCCCGCCGACGTCGCCAACACCTGTACGCCGGCAGGGGAGAGGCCGGCCACCGAGAAGCCTGGGACTTAGGGGCCAACCGGCCCCGAGCCGGGTCCCCGCTGCCGCTGGTTGTGTGCAGCGCATGAGATGGACTCAGTTGATGAACGAGAACGTCATGCGCGCATATTACGGATCTACAGAGGGAGGAACTAACCTCACTGCGTACCGTGTTAGGATGCTGTCTCTGTTTCAGGAACTAGAACCAACCGTCAACGTCTCGGCCCAACGACTATCGGATCAGGTGCGTGTCATCCAACGCAATCATAGGTTGGACGATACCGCACTTGATAGGCTGCGCTCAGAGGTACTGAGCAACCATATCGTCTCAACTCGGGCACAAACCGCGGCACAAGCATCAAATATTGATCCAACCCCGCCGCGGTTCAATCATGGTGTTGAAGAGGATGATAGGGTTGCCACGGTAAGTAGCCAGTGTAACGACCGATTGAGGAGCGCACTGGAGGATGCGTTCCGCGAGTATAGGTACACTCCGACCGAACTTAGACCACGATTACCACGCCTACCCATGCACAATAAAAATATGGCGCTGGTGTGTGCCTTGGACTCGCAGCTTACGAATTTTTTCGAGAGCAGCGAGGATCTCATTGATACACACTCGATCCTGTATTGCGCGGCTGTTGCGGCATGTCGTTTAGCTAACGTCAAGTTTCCAAACTGCGACGGAGCTACTCGACCCAAACCAGTCGTACCAGCCTAGCAGTGCAGGATCGAGCGACGTATCGATGGGGGCAGGGTTCTCATCGGCAAACTATACTGCTTCAGGGAGGGAAATACACGACCACGAGTGATGCGCTTTGTAAGACGGGCATTTTCGGGGACTGGAATCAGCCCGCAAGAATACATGTCCCGTGTCACAGAGCGCATCGACTTCCTGAAGCAGAAAGTTTGTGCATGGGCGAGCCGTATTCGGCGGTATAAGCGGCGGGTTGACCGGTACACGCAGAATCGCATGTTCCAGAGCGATGAGAGGTGGGTATATAGAGCTTGGAGCGACCTGAATAAAATGTGACAGACGTGCGCCGCCCGGATGACGCCGCCACGAGTGCATTCTGGCGCAGCATCTGGTCGGTGCCCGTCTGTCATACTGAGGCTGGCTGGATGCAGGATGTCGAGCGAGTGTGTGAAACTATACCAGAAATGGATGCTGTATTCATTACGCCATCAGATGTAGCCAGAGCAGTCCGTCCGTTACCGAATTGGAAATCACCGGGACCGGACGGACTGCACAACTTTTGGTTAAAATGGCTGAGTAGTTCACACACTCGCCTGGCATCCCAATTCCAGTCATCCCTAGAGTCTGGGTCGCTACCTCAGTTTCTAACAACAAGCGTTACCCACCTGCTCCATAAGTCAGGTAATCCCGCGGAACCCAAGAATTATAGACCGATCACATGTTTGTCGACGGTCTATAAACTTCTTACGTCCATTTTGAGAACGAAAATTAACACACACATTGATAGTAATTCAATTATGTCAGCCTCTCAAAATGGATGTAGGAACGGATCCCGCGGTACTAAGGAGCTTCTCCTCATTGACATGGCCATAAACCAACAGGTTCGTCGATCCCGCAAGGATCTGTCAACATGCTGGATAGACTATAAGAAGGCCTATGACTCGGTGCCACATACATGGCTCATGAGGGTGCTGGAGTTGTATAAAGTACATACAACTCTGCGCACCTTCCTGATGTCATGTATGGGGCAATGGAGGACAGTCCTTCGCTACCCAGGATGTCGACAGACCCAGACGAGCCTGTATGGATTAAACGGGGAATATTCCAGGGCGACAGTTTAAGTTCACTTTGGTTTTGCTTAGCTCTGAATCCTCTAAGCACACTGCTAGAGGATTCAGGTCTAGGCTATAGGCTGAGGAGAGGTGGTCAGGTCATATCTCACCTCCTCTACATGGATGACTTGAAACTCTTTGCCCCCAACAAGTTGCAACTGATGGAGCTACGTGAAGGTAACTGAAACATTCAGTGGCGCCATCAGGATGGAATTTGGTGTGGACAAATGTGCAGTCATGCATGTAAAGCGAGGGGAGAGTATGGAATCCGACGGAATCCAACTCTCGGACTCCATACACCTTAGATCCCTCTCCTCAGCCGAAAACTATAGGTATTTGGGTATATCGGAATCGTTAGGCATCAAAGTTGCTGACATGAAGCAATCGTTGAAGGAGCGCTTCTTTGGTCGCCTGAAGAAGGTATTAATTAGTTTTCTTTCAGGCGGAAACAAGGTGCGCGCCTTCAACAGTTGGGTCATGCCGGTCTTGATGTACTCTTTCGGCATACTCAAATGGACTCAGACCGAACTTGACGCCCTGGACAGGAGAGTACGTACACTTCTGACCGCAAACCGGATGCATCACCCACGTTCATCAGTGATGAGACTGTACATCCCGCGGAAATGCGCGGGTCGAGGCTTCTTAAATGCAAAGACCCTCCACAACCGCGAGGTGTGCAGCCTCAGGGAATATTTCTTTAAAGCCGATGTGGGTATGCACCGTGATGTGGTCGCAGTGGACAACGGGCTCACCCCGCTCACCATGGCTAAAGAGAACTGGCGCAAACCTCTTGTACTTACTACAGATGACCGCAGGGAGCTATGGCAAAGCAAGGCGCTTCACGGGCGCTTCTATCGGGCTCTTCACGAGCCCGGTGTAGATTTCTTAGCGTCCGTATCCTGGCTAAGTTTCGGTGACCTTTTCGGGGAAACCGAAGGTTTCATCTGTGCAATAATGGACGAAGTTATCTTGACGAATAACTTCCGGAGACATATTATGAAGGACGGTACGGTTGACGTGTGTCGGGCATGCCATCGTCCGGGTGAGTCCATCAGACATATTATCTCTGGTTATTCGCGTCTAGCTAACGGCGAGTACTTGCACAGATATAACCAAGTGGCCAGGATTATTCACCAGCAACTTGCTTTGAAATATAAACTTGTAGACTCTGAGGTACCGTATTACAAGTGTGTGCCCGACCCAGTTCTCAAAAATGACCATGTCACGTTGTACTGGGATCGGTCTATCATTACTGACAGGACTATTATAGCAAATAAGCCTGATATAGTAGTGATAGATCGATTAGCGCGCCGCGCAATGATAGTCGATGTTACCATTCCACATGACGAGAACCTCGTGAAAGCTGAGGAAGAGAAACAAATAAAATATCTCGACTTAGCACACGAGGTTGTTGACATGTGGAATGTGAGCTCAGCTATCATTGTGCCGATTGTCGTAACGGCTAATGGCCTGATGGCCGAAAGCCTCGATCAACATCTCTCGAGGCTCTCGTTAGGCGGTTGGATCAAGCGCCTGATTCAGAAAGCAGTACTCCTCGATACGGCCCGCATTGTGAGGAGGTTCCTGTCTCTGCAGCCCTAACCACCGGTAGCTTGGACCCTGCTCCCGACACCGGCGGAACTCTATTTTTTTATATTTTTAAATGTTTTTTTTTTTACACTTTTTATATTAAGTAATATTTAAAAATGTTAAGTAATATGATTTAAAATGAATAAAGAAAATAATAATAACCACACCGCCGTATCTCTACGTTGACGTCGTGGTGGGGCTTGCGCGCTCCGAACTCTAGGCCTGTGCCGGTGGAGTTTACTTTGCCGGAACGGGTCTGGGATGAGGAGCTAGACCAAGAGAGACACAAAAACCCGCAGGGCAGCATGTGGCGAGCTGTTGGGCAGTAGCGACCCCACGGACCCTATCTCCCGGGAGAAGTCTTGTTCCTCACCTCTGGCTTGCCTTTATTGGCCTGGTGTGAACACTGACGAGGCATGGAGCTCCCACCTCATTCTTGCCTTAATTGACCGGCTTGAGTGGAGATTCGCAAGAGCTAACGTGCTCGGAGGAAGGAAGTATTCCAGTAAGTGCTCGTAGGGATCTTGACCATCTTCCGGGCTCTGGGATTGTTCTGAAAGCCGTGGAATACCTCTCCACTCCTCAAGCACCTCAGGACATGTTGCTCCCTGGTCGCTACATCACTATGTGCTAGCGACCGTTTCCAGGGGCCCATTATTGAGTGTGCCAGTCGCCCCCTGTCACCTCCGATAAAACAATGAACGGGAAAATGAAGATATAATGTTGACACGATTAGCAGCTCAACGTGCACGCCTACCACCTCCGAACTCGCCGCTCAGCTCCGCCTCGTCGCCGCCGGTACTCAGCCCCACTGTGAACGCTGTGATGACACCGGCCGCGGCAGTTGCGTCGAGCTCGAGCGACGAGTATTTCTCCCCGCCCACGACGCCACCACCTGCTCGCCGACGGGGAAGACGCCGGCCGCCGGACGGTTTAGGACCTCGAGGCCCACGGGCCTCTGATAGGGTCCCAGCTCCCGGCGGAAGTGTGCAGCGCATGAGATGGACACGATCCATTAACGAAAACGTCATGCGCTCATACTATGGGGCTACAGAGGGGGGAAACAATCTAACCGCGTACCGTGTTCGGATGCTCTCTCTTTTCCAGGTGCTTGAGCCAGCTGTCAACGTTTCGGCACAACGAATGTCGGACCAGGTGCGGGTCATCCAGCGTAATCATATGTTGGATGACACTGTACTTGATCGCCTGCGAAGTGAAATGCAAAGTAGCCATGTCATCGCCCCCCCATTGCGAAGTGTTATAGTACCATCACAGATGTCAAGTGTCATCACAAATCAAGCTGACGAGAGGATTGATGACAGGGCTACAAATGTAAGTACCCAGTGCAATGAAGACTTGAGGAGTGCTTTAGAGGGTGCGATTCAGGAATATCGGTTCATGTCGCCCGAACTTAGACCACGTTTACCTCGTTTGCCTATTCATAACAAAAATAAGGCGCTGGTGGCGGTTCTGGATTCGCAGTTGTCTAACTATTTTGATGACTGCGAAGACCTCACTGATACACATTCAATTCTGTACTGCGCGGCTGTAGCGGTATGTCGTGTAGCTCACGTCAAATTCTCTAATGACTCTAAAGCTACACGACCAAAACCAGCCGCGTCAGCTTGGCAGTGCAGAATTGAGCGCCGTATTGGTGGGGCCAGAACGCTCATCGGCAAACTAATCTGCTTCAGGGAGGGCAATACTCGCCCTAGAGTGATGCGCTTTGTGAGGCGGGCGTTCTTAGGGACTGATATCAGCCCTCAGGACTATATGACCCGTGTCACAGAGCGCATCGACTTCCTGAAGCAGAAAGTGTATGCATGGGCAAACCGTATTCGTAGGTATAAGCGGCAGTAGAACGATACACTCAGAATCGCACCTTCCAGAGCGATGAAAGGTGGGTTTATAGGGCTTGGGAGCGACCAGACCAAGGTGTGGCTGACACGCATCTGCCGGATGATGATGCCATGTGCTCTTTCTGGCGCAGCATCTGGTCGGTACCTGTCAGTCACACCGAAGGTGATTGGACTCGGGAAGTCGAGCGAGCCTGCGATCCAATACCAGAAATGGGGGCTATTACTATCTGCCCCCAAGATGTAGCTCGTGCAGTCCGTCCGTTGCCTAACTGGAAGTCTCCAGGGCCGGACGGGCTGCACAACTTCTGGATCAAATGGTTCGTAAGATCGCATGCTCGCTTGGCGGCTCAGTACCAGACTGCTTTGGAGTCTGGTTCGCTACCCCAGTTCCTAACGACAGGAGTTACCCACCTGCTCCATAAATCTGGTAGCACCGCGGAACCCAAAAATTATAGACCGATCACGTGTTTACCGACGGTCTATAAAGCTCTTACATCCATTTTGAGAGCTAAAATTAACAAACATATTGACACCGACTCCATCATGTCTGCCTCTCAAAATGGATGTAGGAACGGGTCCCGCGGTACTAAGGAGCTACTCCTCATTGATATGGCCATTAGCCAACAGGTTCGCCGTTCCCGAAAGGATCTGTCGGCATGCTGGATAGATTATAAGAAGGCCTATGACTCGGTGCCACATACATGGCTCATGAGGGTGCTGGAGTTGTATAAAGTACATACAACTCTGCGCACTATCCTAATGTCATGTATGGGGCAATGGAGGACGGTCCTTCGCTATCCAGGATGTCGAAATATCCAGAGGAATAGCGAGCCGATAAGGATCGAGCGAAGCATATTTCAAGGCGACAGTTTGAGTCCGTTCTGGTTCTGCTTAGCTCTGAATCCTCTAAGCACACTGCTGGAGGATTCAGGTCTTGGCTATCGGTTGAGGAGAGGTGGTCAGGTTATATCTCACCTCCTCTACATGGACGACCTGAAACTCTTTGCCCCCAACAATTTGCAACTGATGGAGCTACTGAAAGTAACTGAAACTTTCAGTAGCGCCATCAGGATGGAATTTGGTGTGGACAAATGTGCGGTCATGCATGTAAAGCGAAGGGAGATTATGGAATCCGTGGGAACCCAACTCTCGGATTCCATAAACCTTAGAGCCCTCTCCGCATCCGAAACCTATAAGTATTTGGGTATGTCGGAAGCGTTGGGCATCAATGTTACTGACATGAAGCAATCGTTGAAGGAGCGCTTCTTTGGCCGCCTGAAAAAAGTATTAAATAGTCTTCTATCAGGCGGAAACAAGATGCGCGCCTTCAACGGTTGGGTTATGCCGGTTTTGATTTACTCTTTCGGCATACTCAAATGGACTCAGACCGAACTCGACGCCTTGGATAGGAGGGTCCGTACGTTGCTGACTGCATATCGAATGCATCACCCACGGTCATCAGTAATGAGACTGTATATCCCGCGAGAGTGCGGAGGTCGAGGCTTTTTAAACGCTAAGACCCTCCACAATCGCGAGATATGCAGTCTCAGGGAATATTTCCTTGGAGTCGACGTGGGGATGCATCGAGATGTGGTCGTGGTGGACAAGGGCCTTACCCCGCTCTCCTTGGCTAAAGAGAACTGGCGTAAGCCTGTAATGCTTGACACTAAGGATCGCATGGAGATATGGCAGAGTAAGGAGCTTCACGGACGCTACTTCCGGGCCCTGCATGGGCCCGATGTAGATTTACCAGCGTCAGTGCTGCCAGATGAAAAACTCTAATCAGCGCTAACAGCGGTGCACTAAGCGCTAGATTCGAATATATTCACGAGCCATTAAAGCGCTAAATCGGCTCAAACGAGTCAATAAAGCGCTAAATTCGAACTTTTAACTGAAGCGCTTTTTAGACGATCAGTGTGATTAAATAATCTCCCATACTAAACATGGGCTGTTACCATGAACTCTTAAAACAATTCTGATAAAGGTTTGGAAGCGAGACGCAGATTGCGACTCGTATAAACGCATCTCGTTTACGGCTCCGTTGTTTTGCTCTATGTGTTTAGTATGGTAGATTGTGTAATCACATTGATCATGGAAAATAAAATAAAATACGAAGTGATTGTAGTGAAAAACAACTATTTATTAAAATAATAAAATTTAGAAGAGAAAACATAATAATATTATTCTATACCTACAGTTTGGGTATAGTAAAGTCAACTTTAAGTAAAAAACAAGTTAAAAAAAATTAAAATTCTTCTTCCATCATAGCTGAAACATGAAACAAACCGTACTTAATGTTCATGGGATTCCCCGTGCTCTATTGCCATATTAAAACCCAGCTGGCATAGAGCAAAAAATTGAACATAGACAATAATTTTATTCTCCACGGAACAAATAGTGCTGCCATATTAAAAATTAAGAAAGCGCTAAATTATCCGTTAGGCGCTAAAATGATCAAGTGCCCGCTGAACATAGCAAAAAAGCGCGAGTTCTAGCGCCGAAAGCGCTAAAATGGCAGCACTGACCAGCGTCCGTAACCTGGCTGCGTTTTGGTGACCTCTTTGGGGAAACCGAAGATTTTGTCTGTGGAATTATGGACGAAGTTATGATGACGAACAATTTCTGGAGATTCATTGTGAAGGACGGCACGGTTGACATCTGTCGGGCATGCCACCGTCCGGGTGAATCAATCCGACATATCATCTCCGGGTGTTCTCGTCTAGCTAATGAAGAGTACATGCATAGACACAACCTTGTAGCCAGGATTATCCACCAGCAACTTGCTCTGAAGTACAGCCTTGTGGAATCGGAAGTGCCGTACTACAGGTATGTGCCCGACCCAGTTCTCGAAAATTTTCTTTCTTTCTTTCAAATATCACATTGTACTGGGATCGATCCATCATCACTGACAGAACTATTGCTGCCAATAAGCCTGATATAGTGGTGGTGGATCGAGGAGAGCGGAGCACAATGATTAATGACATAACGGTCCCGCATGACGAGAACTTGGGGAAGCTGAGAAAGATAAACAAATCAAGTATCTTGACTTGGCTCGCGAGGTTATCGACATGTGGGATGTAGATTCAGAAATCATTGTGCCAATAGTCGTGACAGCCAATGGCTTAATCGCCAAGAGCCTCGACCAACACCTAAGGAAGCTCTCGTTGGGCAGCTGGATCAAGGGCTTGATCCAGAGAGCGGTGCTCCTGGACACGGCTTGCATTGTCAGAAGGTTCCTCTCCCTGGAGCCCTGACCGCCGGTAGCTTGGACCCTGTTCCCGATACCGGTGGGCTACTATTTTTTATATTTTTAAATGATTTTATATTTTATATGTTTTAATATTTAAAAATATAAATTATATGTATTTAAATGAAATAAAGGACATAATAATAAAGTATTTATTTCACAAAAACATAGCACTTTGCACTGTATACATTGTTTGAGATAATATTTACATTATGATGCAATAGTAGACTCTATCTTTTAAACTAGGACTAGCCTGTATCTTAAAATATAGGGTTCAGCCTAGTGGATTCTGTTAATATTCACAACCAGAACAACTAATAGCCGAAGAAAGATCATTGACTAATACCGCTGGGCCCGCGTAGCTGTCAACCATAATAGTTACGCGTAATTTTGAATCTATGATACTGTGACTGTACCTACCTGAATTACCCTAGGCTGATAAAATTTTCGTTTTTTCCTAATTATGTTAACATTCGTGTTTAAGTCGGTTCCCCCTTAGGGGGAAGGGTCGCACTCTACCCCGTACGGCCCTGTAGAGCTCGACTCCGGACTGGACACTCTCCCACCGATATAAGAAATGAATTCCCAAATAAGAAGAACTCCGATACCTTGTCCCATTCATAAGGCAAGGAAAGGATTGAAGGAGATTGTAAATAAGACAGGAATTCATAGTTATGAAAATACACTGGATGTCATTTTAGAAAGCTAATAAATAATAGAGGGATGCAAAGTATGTTATTATATAAACTTGTGAGTAAACTTTACGTTAGCGTAACAGGTATTTGGTCAGTCATTACTCACACGATACCTCACATCTGCACTCGGAGTACTCAAAGCAACTCTTCTATAAGTGACGCATTGAGTCGGCATCATGCTCTTTTGGAGACATGGTCCCTGGCAGTTCTTTCGAACTGATAAACGTGACGCAGCGGCTTTCCCTGCGGCAACCGTGTGACCGGCCTTGTCTAACAACGGGGCGGCTAGTTCCAGCGGCATGCGTCGGGTGATCTTAAGGAGACATGGTCCCTATCAGTCCTTGGACTGGATATTAGATAGATGTGTTCACCCAAACCCCTGGAAGGTCACCCTTTGCACAACAAGCATATCTGCAAGACACGCATTCATGTCAGTCTGACCGAATTATTGGTCTGAGATATCGAATACAACATTCAAGAATTACTAGCTAATAGAGTTGAGAATCGAAACTCAAGAATCATTATTTATTTAATAGTGTGGTAATCAACTCTCCTGAAGGTCTATAGACAGTCCCAAAGCGCCCTCCCTTCACCACTTCCTAGTGTTTGAGCTGGGGAGAAGAAGTGGCGCAACAAACTCCCCAGCAACTCGTCGCTGTCTATTTAGTTACAAGAACTTTAATATATTACCAGCCTTGGATAATTATTATAATGAAAGACTCACCCAGTCGCACCAACACACACACACATATTACATTAAGTACTAAATTAGTCTAATCTGGGCCTTATCCCAACTATATTTAATTTAATAAATAATACTCGTTATCTCGCGACAGCCCACTCGGACATGGCCTCTTGGTATTCACCGATCCTTCTAACTTAACTAGCCTAGACTCGGACGTCCGTATCCTATCGTGGTCTAAAACCAATGTGGTCTAAAACCAATTGCCTCGACTTAATTTCTCAATCCACTAAATTTCTCAAGCCCCACATTTGGCCCATCTTCTCACAGTTTCGCAGAATAGTTTTATGTCTGTTTTTGTAAAAAATCTCGATTGTTTTAAAGGGGTCCGTTTGAATTGCCTGACTGACCCGACTAAATGGTTACCAGATGCTAGCACTAGTATTTGAGTTGAGATTAAAAATTGGATATTTTACTAGTTTTTTTAGAATTCGGTGAAATATTGCATTTTACTTTTTCGTACTTTGTTTCCCATTAAATAGAGAATTTATGTGTTCCTAAGTCAGAATCATTAATGGCCGCAGTGACATAGTAGATGTACACCACGACAATATTAATAAATTTATACGAGCTTTTGTAATTAATAATTCAATGTAGATTTAATTTAATTTTATACATGTTTCCTTATATTACTATTATTATCAATTGTTATCTGTTTTTAGTCTTTTAATTTAATATTTTTTAATTTATAATACATAATCGTTTTAATTTTGTATTAATTAATGAATTAATCAATCATAAATTAACTGTAGTTTAATAAGACATTTTGATTGTTTCATCAATTTATTTTTTATTTTTATTGAATTTGTACGGTCTCATCAACTGTACATTTACTTTGCGAACGCAGCAACCTACTTAGATGTCGTGCGTCACAAATATCATGCTATAATTATAACGTTTTAAGTAATGCAGATCGAGTCAGACAAAAACTGTGGAACTAACCACTAGTCAAGAGAAAGAATCGCTGCCACTTTAACTTGTTAACCTTATACATTTTAATATAACTTTAAACTCAACTTGTGGTTCTTTCTGTGTACTCCATAACTAAACCAACATTAACAAAGTGATAGTGTACGGTGCCTACAACTATTGGCTCCTACATTAAATGGTCCTTCGAGCCGGATATTTATTGTGTGTAGTGTCTCTATTTACGATAGCGAATCGGTTCAGCTGGTCTCCCACAAGCGGATTGAGAAGGCGCATAATATCGAACATAGAGTGCGAACGCAATAAATAGAAACAAACGACAATTTCAAGACGCTAACAATTACGCAACTCTACTACAACTACAGATATTCTATTTCACGAAGTCCGTTCGGCTTTGATTGTAGTAGTGACGTATCCCGACAAGCGCGCTTGTGTGTGTAAAAGTCAACACTTTTCATATTACAAAAACGACTGATTAGAATACTAGTTAACATAGACAACACAGACAGCTGCAAACCCCATTTCCAAGAACATAAACTTCTAACCCTACCTTGTATATATATCTTAGAAATGTGCAAATTTGTTAGAAAAAATCAAAAACTCTTCACTACACGCGAAAACATACAGACTCGCTACACACTACGACACAAAAATAGACTAAACCTACCAGGTTCTAAGCTGAAAATACACTCCACAAGCACTTTAGTAATGTCAGTTAAAATATATAATAAATTACCAGATGAAATTAAAAATGAACAAAAATTTAATATCTTTATAAACAAATTAAAACAATTTCTAATCTGTAAATGTTATTATAATGTGCATGAATATTTAAATGATAATTTTAATAAATAAACAATAACACCAAAAAATAAAAATAAACGCAATAATAATTTATAATAATATATGTATAATTTAAATAAATTTTAATGTATAAATCCAATATGAGTAGTAAAAATTGTATGTATTCAATTAGTTATAAGCCTACCTACCCACACAAAACGAAAGAATTAATATTAAAACAAAACTGTAAACAAATATTTATAATAGCCCTCCTCTTAATTTTTATGTTATTAATTCTTAATTTTTATGTTGTTATGCCCGACAGGGCCCACAATGCTCCAAAACTAATGTATATCCTTGTGTACCTACCACCTAAGTTCACATTGTGGAATGCAATAAACGTATTGAGTATTGAGTATTGAGAAAGTAGGTAACGTTAGCAAAAAAATCTGATATATATTCAAGTCGAGATTTAATAATCTAAATAAAATTTTGATTTTAAAAGTATATACATTTTGTAAATAAATTAGATTAGGTTGCAATAAATACAAAAATATCAAGAATATGTAGGCATTTAATTAAGCATTGGTGTTACAGAATGGAAACGAAACAAGTAGGACTATTCAGTATTTTCAATCACTATCAGATAAATTTTCGATTTCCAATTCCGTTTTGCTGTCGTCAGAATCATCTTGTACATTGATTATAAATTCAAAATCGAGATCAAAATATTTCAAGTAGTCTTTTTCAATTTTTTCAACAGGAGCACAAGTTTTTTGCCACGTTTCACTGCTAACTTGGCCCAAACTTTCATTGATCAGTCATTCCGTATTCGTCATGTTTTGCTCGATATTTTTAGATGCGACATAATTTTTAACGATCCCCCAAATATTTTCAATTGCATTTAATTCTGGGTGATAAGGGGGAAGGCGTAAGACATCAAAACCCTTGCTTTTTATAAAATCGTCAATCTTGTAGATTACGTGTTGGGCTTTGTACTTCTTTATTGTATCGTACAATTCCAATTTAAGAAGAGATTCATCAAATGCTATACTTTTATCCCTGAGCCATTGCTGCATATCGGCTTTCTTTGGAGATTGCGTCGGTAGTCGTTCAGCCCGTGTGTTGTGATAAGATACATTGTCTAAGACAATGACAGAGCGCGGAAGTAAATTGGGTAGCAACTTTTCATTTAGCCATTTTACATAGTTATCATAGCTCATATTTGAATGATAATCACCAGCTATTGAGTTGGCCTTATAAACCAAGGAAGCATTTTCAATAAAACCATCCTTGGTTCCCGCGTGCACTAAAATAAAGCGAGTGCCTGTGCTATTTTTTTTTTTAAAACGGAGTTCTTTCCTTTTTTTTGCCCAGGTGTTGTTTCGCACGTGTGTCGAAAGGACGTAGCTCTCATCGGTGTAGACAATGGGCCGACTTTGAGAGCGGTACTCTGTTTTTTTTTTTAAATATGTTAAACGCCACATTTGTATATCATGACGCTCCGTCAAGACTTTACGGTTGTTCTCTGTTTTGCGCCACTTGTAACCTAATTTCAACAGTAACTTGCGAACAGTTTCTAAACAACCTTCGAATCCGATTTTTTCATTCAATGCTGTTCTTAACTTAGCTAATGTTGGAATTTCTTTATGGACAATATGGAAATCTTGTACAGTACTGCGAACCACATCGGCTGTAAAATTATCTATATCCACTTTATTATCTCGCTTTCTCCTTTTCTTCATAGGTGAAGTGAATTTTGATGAAGTGGATGGCAATTCCTTCTCTTCTTCTTCTTCTTTTCTTTTTTTCTTTTCTTTTTATTTTATTTTTAATATTCTTTGAACTGTTTTTTGGCTCACACCCGTAGTTTCAGCTGTTCGGCGTGTAATGTCTCGTAAATGAGACAAATCACAGTTGAGTTCCATTAATGATTTTGTAAATTCATATTCTTTTCGCAGAAAATGATAAACACTAGCTATCATGTTTCGACCCTAAAATAAAATGTAATCAAAATAATTAAGTAATATAAACATTTTATAACACAAAAAAACATTCATTTTATAAATACTTCTATTGCTATATTAAGTATCGTAAAACGTATAAATAAATATTACCTCACTATGGACAACTCTTCTTCGTTTTGTTGCCATCTGACCTTACTCCGTGAAACAATTTGGCGCGAACTAAAAACCACTACTGATCCGGACCGTGTCCCGATCGACACTGAGCGCTCTCGAGGTTACGCACACAAAAACAATGTGCATGTGCACGCTTGACAACATTCATAGCCAAACGGACTTCGTGACATAGAACATCTGTAAGAGAACGTTACCGTGGAGACTTGAAAGAAGAAGCCTGCAAACTGTGGTTTTCGTGTCGTGAACTAACGTCAAGCTATACGTCTATCACCGTCAACTACGTGCTGGACTACTAAGCTACATATATCAAACCAAACTTACCTCTTTTCGACAACTAGAGAAGAGAAGTCACTATGGAGAAGCTACAACTCCAACAATCTTGCTTTGAAAACATCAAAGCTCTGTGTTCTAACTATAAAAAGGATAGCCCCTCAAGAAAAACGGAAGAATACCTAATCAAACGTCTAGAATCTCTCGAAGCACAGTGGAATGACTTCGAGGAACAACATGCGATTCTGGAGCAAACCTTAGAAGACAGATACATCAACTATTTCGTGGATAGCGTGTACAGCAAAACTCAAGCTCAATACGAATCTACAAAAGGTGACATGCTTAACTTACTGGAACAACTACAGGGAAAAAAGTTTGTAAAGTTCGACTTAACTGGGATGCTGGATCGAGATACTGACGATACCACCAAGCCATCGCTGAGTAAGCAAGAATGCAACTTTAAAGCCCTCGACCGCGCCATGTCGAAATTTGACATAAAAGCTGTCACGGAGAAATGGAAGCTAGAAGACCGTCTCTCCATTTTAAAGTCGAAGTGGAAAGCCATCGACAAACAACACTGGGAGCTGGAAGCCATACTCAAAGGCTCCAACCGTGATTACTACAACACGTTCGTCGATATGGAGGACAAGTACGACGAGCTAAGAAAAAACTTGAACAGTAAGATTCGGTCGACAATGCACTACGAAAAATCGGCGCCAAAAATGGAGGTTCCTGAATTTTCGGGTAGCTACACTCAATGGATTTCCTTCAAAGATCTCTTCATGGAAACCGTTCATAACAAACCGATGATTAACAAAGCGCAAAAGATGCAGCATCTGAAAACAAAGTTGAGAGGCGAAGCTGAAAGATTAGTGCAGCATCTCAGTATTGGCGCAGAAAACTACACATCCTGTTGGGAAATACTGACTCAGCGTTTCGATAATCGAAGGCTGCAATTTACATCATTCCTGAACACCATGCTCAACCTGCCTGTCTGTCATTCAACAACCCGACAGCTTCAACCTCAAGAAGATGCATGACATCATCACTGAATGTACGAACGGACTATCAAACATTGGTTTAGACATCGCAACTTGGGACCCAATTATCGTACACTTGATGTCGCAGAAATTTGACACAACTACCTACAGCGAGTGCATAGGAAGAGGAGATAGAAGGAGGAATTGCGAGACCCTAGAGATGTACCTTACTGAAGGGCGGCGTCATGAACTTACGAAAGTGGTCAGCCAACCACCCCACGCTACTAGAGAGTTTAACTGACGATCAAATATCAACTAAAAACATATTTGATTTCAAAACTGAAGACTCGACAAAAACGCTCGGACTCAGCTGGAATCCAAACACCAACACGTTCATGTTTAACTGGAGTCTGGAAGAAAAGTCGAAAGTTCGGACAACGAAAAGGCACTTACTTTCCGAAATTTCGAAACTGTATGATCCTTTGGGTTGGTTAGCTCCCATAACAGTGTTGGCAAAACTATCTATTATTTCAAAGAGTATGGCAAACTTATCTGGGATGAAGAACTACCGAGTGACATAGTAAATGATTGGGCCAAATTGAAAACTGAACTTCCCAATGTAAGGAAAATAAAACTAAACCGATGGATTGGTGCCCAACAATCAATAGAATTGCTGGGATTTTGCGATGCGAGTGAAAAGGCATATGCGTGTGTCATATACAGCTGAGTAAGGAACGAACAAGAGATACCGACTGTAACTTTACTCGTCGCTAAAACTAGGGTAGCGCCTCTATCACAAAAAACTACGAACCGAGATTAGAACTATGTGGCGCACTACTGTTGGCTAAACTCATGGAAAAAAGGAAACGGAAGCTTTAGCTGGATATAATTTGTCAATACGAGCATGGTGTGACTCACAAGTAGTCTTAGCGTGGCTGCAAGTTGATGCATCAAGATGGGATAAATACGTGTCCAACAGAGTTAACAAAATAAAACGAATTATTTCATCCGACAAGTGGCGCTACGTAAAATCGGCACAGAATCCTGCTGACTGTGCATCTAGAGGAATGTTGCCGAGCAAACTAGTAAACTTCGATCCCTGGTGGCAAGGTCCGGAATTTCTGAGAACGGCACCTGACCTCAAGAGAAACTCCACATGTTTGTTTACAACCAACCAGGAAAGTGTCAACTTTGCAGTGGCAACCACAACGGTGCCGAGAAACAAGGAACATTTTATAAATAACTTACTACATAAATATAGTTCATTAAAACAAGTAATTCGAGTAACGGCTCAGGTACTGCGCTTTATCGCGACGGCACGCTCCAAGATGAAATTTGAAACCAACTACCTAAGTGTGAGCGAACTCAAGCTAGCAGCTGACCGAGTAATTACATATTTACAGAGTACGGAGTTTGAAAATGAATACAAATATCTGAAAGCAAACGGAACTATAAACAACAAGAGCATTATATACAAATTCAATCCTTATATAGATGAAAAAGGGATTATAAGAGTCGGTGGAAGACTGAAAAATTCCTACTTGCCCTTCGAGATGAAAAATCCTACAGTTCTTCCTCGAATGGGACGACTAACTCAGCTTGTAATTGAAAAAGCACACCTTACAACACTTCATGGACGTGCGAGGCTGACACTGGCCCAAATCCGACAGCGATACTGGATTGTCGGAAGCAACAGAGCTGTAAAAACTCAACTGCGACGTTGTTTTTTTTTTTTTTCTGGCGTTGCACTATTCGTGCTTATTGCCATTGACAATATATAATCTGATAATGACAAAACGTAAGAATCGATAACTCGCGAAATAATAAAAAGAATTACAAAGGGAAATTTGGAAACGGAAAGGAGAATAGTTGTTATTAAATAAAAATAATAATTTTTAATAAATTTAGTAGTAGGGGAATATAATACAACAGAAAAATGTAATCATTTAACGCAACCAGTGACCCAACAAAAAGGCCTACTCGGTGCGTCTTTATACTAAACCAAAAACTACTTATAAATTATGTACATACTGTTGAACTACTTGGTTTACCTTTTTTTAATAGAAACACCCTGGCCACTTGTTAGAGTAATTTCATGTACCTAGGTCACAGATAATATACTAGCCTAGGTACTTATTTTGAATAAAAAAAAATGTTGTTGTCATTCTGTGTGTCAATCCAAATGTGCTCCATAATAAGCGTTGTAATATAAAATCGTATTTTATTCCAAAAGGTTATGGGCTTTTAATCGATTTTAAAAAGTGGACGATCTACATATATTCCTATTCAAAAATGGCAAGTGGCGATTCTTCCCTGGTAAGCCCAATACAATCCACAATGACATTCTCAAAACTACGTGGAAAAGAAAATTTTCACACCTGGTCGTTCGCAATGGAATGCTACCTAGTAGATCAGGATCTTTGGGACATAGTGTCAAAACCGGCAGATCTTACAACAGCAGCAAATGCTAGAAAAGATGCCAGAGCGAGGTCTAAAATATGTTTAGCATGCCACGAAAATGTTTATCCTGTGATTCAAAATGTACAGACGGCATGCGATACTTGGAACAATTTAAAAAAGGCCTATGCAGATTGTGGTCTTGTCAGAAGACTATCTCTAATGAAAAAGCTACTAGCTGTGAAATATTAAGGAAATATGGAAAAGTACGTGAACTTAATGTTGACTACTCAGCAGGAACTGCGCGGCATGAACGCTGCCATAGAAGATGAGTTTTTAGCCATCATTCTACTAGCAAATCTTCCTGAAAGCTACAAACCACTTGTTATGACCCTGGAGCACTCTAACACGAAGATAACATCTGAAGCTGTAGTCTCAGCACTTCTTAAGGAAGATAGCCGACCATCACCGACTACAAGTCTTACTGTACCTGATGCAGCATTACAATGCACCGTGACTAAGAAAAAGTCTTTTCATTCGAAGAAATGTACATACTGCAAGAGATTTGGACACTATAAAAATGAATGTAAAATCTTAAAGAAGAAGCAAGAAACTCCTAGTATTAATACTACTAATTACACTTTCATCTTGTTTTAATGTGTCTCATTCCTCTTCCTCAGATTCTTGGTACATAGACTCCGGTGCTACTTCTCATATGTGTAACAGAAAGGAATACTTTCGTGAAATAACCCCTGTAATTAAGCCTGTCACTGTGGCCAACAATGACCAAATTCTATGTGAAGGTGAAGGTACAGTCGTCATTAATAATACTAATAATATTAAAGATGTTCTTTATGTTCCCCAACTAGCTGCAAACTTATTATCAGTTAGTAACTTAGTTAAAAAAGGCTTTATTGTTTTATTTTCCCTAAAAGGTGGCACTATTCTTCAAAAAGAAGGATATAAAGTCTCAGGTTCTATTATTGCAACCGCCTCAAATTTCAATGGCATGTATAAACTTAATGTTCCTGATTCGCAAGCTCTTTTAACTACTTCCACAGAGTCTGCATTATTATGGCATAGACGCCTTGGTCACCTTAATACTAAAGCCATGAGTATTTTAAAAAATAAGTTTGTGGGCATTAACTATAATGACACACTGAACAAAATCTGTGTGCCTTGTCTACAAGGCAAACTAGCAAAGAAACCGTTCAATAATTCTTCAAGCAGGTCAAAAAATGTTCTAGAAATAGTGCATTCTGATGTTTGTGGACCCATGAGTACTCAATCTTGGGGCAAAGCTCTCTATGTACTCACATTCACTGACGATTTTTCTCGCAAAACTTTTGGATATTTTCTAAAACACAAAAGTGAAGTGTTCTCTAAGTTTGTAGAATTCAAAAGTATGGTAGAAAATCAAACGGGTCACAAAATAAAAAAGTTTAGGTCCGATTGCGGCTCTGAATATATTAATCCCAATATGACTACCTTTTTGAAAGAGAACGGAATTTTGCATCAAACTTCTGTTCCCTATAATCCACAACAAAACGGTATTTCTGAGCGAGTCAATAGAACTATTATTGAAAAAGCTAGGTCCATGCTTCAAGATGATAACTTATCAAAAGCATACTGGGCAGAAGCAGTAAATACTGCAATTTATCTCAAAAATCATTCACCTACTCAAGCGTTAAATAATAAAATTCCAGAAGAGATTTGGACTGGAAAGAAAATTAATCTTTCACATTTACGTGTCTTTGGCTGTGAAGCACATGCACTTATACCCGTAGAAAAACGTACAAAACTAGAGTCAAAAACTCGAAAGTACATATTTGTTGGGTATTCCAGTCAAAGTAAAGGCTTTCGTTTAATTGATCCCCAAAATCCTCGAGTGGTTTTGACCGCGAGAGATGTTGTCTTCATTGAGGATAAGCCTTCTACTAGCGACACTCAAGATGTGTCTCAGTCACAGACAAGTGACATAATTCAAGTACAAGATACTGAAACAGGTTTAGACATGGAAATACCTAAAGTTTCACAAACTGAAACAACTGAAGTTCCAAATACGGAAATACAAGAAATCTCAGAAATAGAAACACCTGAAGTGTTTTTTTACTCCGAAAGTGAGACTATTGTGGAACATCCCCATGTTAATGTTGAAACGAAAGGAGATATTCCCTTAGAGACTGACTTCCACCAATAAGATATCCCGACAATGACACCCAAGCAAACTTGACTTCTACGAACTTTGAACCTTAAGTAAGGCTTAAGTCAATGGAAGTCGAATACGATTCACTAATTAAGCACGGTACCTGGATTTTAGTGGACAGACCAAGTGACCGTAAAATTGTGAAATGTAAATGGGTATATAAAATAAAAAGGGATACATCGGGAAATATAATAAAATATAAAGCCAGATTGGTAGCCAAAGGGTTCACCCAGATTTACGGGGTGGACTATCATGAAACTTTCTCACCTGTAACTAGACTATCAACTGTCAGGTTGCTAATAGCTTACGCTGTTCAGCATAACTTAGAAGTCGATCACTTAGATGTTGAAACTGCCTTCCTTTATGGGACCTTAGACGAAGAAATTTATAAGACTCAGCCAGAAGGATTTATAAAAGAGGACAGCAAAAACAAAGTATGTCTTTTAAAGAGAGCTTTGTATGGATTAAAACAATCCCCTAGACAGTGGCATAAAAAAGTTTGCGAAGCAATGGCCAAGTTAGGTTTAATGAAATCACAAAATGATAATTGTGTATATTATCATAAAAACCAAAATAAGCTTCTTATCGTCGCCATATTTGTGGACGATTTTTTCATATTTTCTAATGATAAGGAAATGAAACAAAAGTTTAAAAGTGCTATTAGCAAAGAATTCTGTGTCAAAGGCTTAGGTTCCTTAAAAGACTGTCTTGGTATGAGAGTTTTGTATACCAAAAACGGCATTACTCTTGACCAAACCAAATACATAGATAAGCTTATTTCTAAATTTGGAATGAGTGATGCGATATCAGTTTCCACACCCATGGAACCTGGTCAAAAACTCACAGAGACATTAATGACGATCAGCCAGATTTACCTTACCAGCAGCTCATTGGATCACTAATGTATGTTTCCATTGGCACTAGACCCGACATCTCACATGCAGTGTCATTTTTAAGTCAATTCTACACAAATTACGGGGAGGTGCACTGGAGAGCTGCCAAGCGGGTACTGAGGTATCTTAAGGGTACCAAGGACCTGAAACTTCACTATCATAAAGTCATGCCAGACTATCCCATCGGTTATGTAGATGCAGACCATGGAAGTAATATCATCGATCGTCGTTCATTCACAGGTTTCTTTTTCATTATGAGTGGAGCACCAATATATATACAACTTAACTAAAATATAGTTGGGAGTCACGCAAACAAAAAACAGTCGCACTCTCAACTACAGAAGCTGAGTATATGGCTCTTAGTGAAGCGTGCAAAGAAGCCATATACCTCAAGGCGTTTTTTAAAGAAATATTTTCTTTGGATCGCCCAATCAAAATTTATACAGATAATCAAAGTTCATTAAAATTATCTCATAACGACACCTTTCACGCACGCACCAAACACATCGATATTAGGCACCATTTTATTCGCGATTCACTTAATCAACAAAACCTTGTCTTAAATTACATTAACACACGTAATATGCCAGCCGATGTCCTTACTAAACCTTTAACAAAACTTCGACATTTTGTCATACCTAAACCTTTAAGACACATGTCTTAAAGGTTTAGGTATAACCGAGGCCATAAGCTAGCTTGCTTTTGTTTTTTGTATTCATTGTTTTGTTAAGTGTTCGTGATTATTATTTATAGTGTTTGTTATTCATTTATTAGGGTGTATATATTTTTTGTATATCTGTATGTACAGGATGTTTCCATTAAGGGGAGGTGTTGAAACTATTTGGTTTACCTTTTTTTAATAGAAACACCCTGGCCACTTGTTAGAGTAATTTCATGTACCTAGGTACTTATTAAGAATTTAAAAAAATGTTGTTGTCATTCTGTGTGTCAATCCAAATGTGCTCCATAATATAAGCGTTGTAACATAAAATCGTATTTTATTCCAAAACATACATATTAAAATTTACGTTTAAATAGATATATCATTATTTACAAGGAAAAGTGCTATGGTTTTATAAATATCTACATTAAAATTAAATAAAATACATGAGATAGAAGTGGGAAAAGGGACTCGGAGGGAAACAAGGCTTTGGAAAAGTGAGGAGTGGTCATAAAGGGGGCAGGCAAAAATAAAGTGGTTCAGATCTCCCACCTCAGCGCCACATTCACACTCAGGGCTCTGCACAATGCCGAGTCTGGCAAGATGAGCTGGAGTGCACACGTGACCCAATCGATACGTATGGATATTGTTGAAATCTTTTTGCTTAGCTTGTACTTGCTAAACCAAGGTTTGACAGGAATGGATGGCTGAATATTACGATAAAATTTCCCTTTCACTGATTGCCCTAACCAAAGCTGACCCCAGGATTCCTGTAGATAAGCCCCGGGCAGAGCAGCCAGATCTTGGGAGTTGTTTTTATACGGAAAAACGTCTCCACTTAATACGGCATCATTAGCTAACTGGTCTGCTCTCTCATTGCCTAAAATGCCACAATGCGAGGGTATCCAGGCAAAATGCACTGAATATCCCTTAATAGAACACCTGTGGAGGAGTTCACGTATTTCAAATATAATAAAAGAATTATGAGAATAGAAAGGAAATCTGGCCAAAGATTGTAAGGCACTCCTTGCATCAGTTAAAATGAGTGAATTCCGTAAGCCCGTAAGGAGTATATATTCGACAGCTTTGAATAGACCGTAACATTCTCCTGTAAATACAGATGATTCGGGCGGGAGCTTTATTTTTTTAACGACATTATACTGGGAGTGGTATACACCTACTCCCACACATGAGTTTCTTCCATGCTTCGAAGCATCTGTAAACAGGAGCTGACAGTCCTTCCAGTCTCTATCCAAAGTGAAGTTGAAGTTAATGTTATGACATACGTCATCTCGGTAAATGTTAAGGTTATAATCACAGAGTACTTTTATTGTTATAATGAATGTTTGGTGACATAATTAATGAACTGTAATTACAATGATAAATAGGAAGAAATTGAGATTGGTAGCAAGGAGCATCAATTAAATTATATTTTCTAAAGCTTTTAACTAAACACGGAGTATCTTTGTGCCTCCAGTAAGTAGACGAAGTAACTTCTTTAGAGAGAATAGAAAGTCTATTTCGCAAAGGATGATTTGTAAATTGCAGACACCGAGCCATAAATCTATCAGATAAAAATTGACGTCGCAAATGAAGTGGAGGGTCTCCACATTCCACCTGAAGACAATTAATAGGACTGCTTTTCATTGCACCTGAAACTACTCTAAGTGCCTTGGACTGAATTTTTTCCAATTTCTTATGACCAGCAACATTAGCAGGTTCAAGCAAAAAGGTCCCATAGTCCAATACACTTCTAATCAATGTGTTGTATAGTAGTTTTAATGAAAAGGGATGTGCTCCCCACCACACACCAGCAAGACATCTAATTATGTTGATATTTCGTTCACATTTAGTAGTTATATAATCACAGTGTGGTAAACCTGTAAGATGTGTATCCAAAATAAGGCCTAAAAATTTTACTTGATTTTTAACCGGCATCGAGATATTATCATATGTTACTCTAACTACTGGGGACTTACGCATTCTAGTAAATAAGACTGTTGCTTTTATCAATTGACAGGTGTAGACGATTGGTTTCCAACCAAGTCTTCAGTAAGCATAAAGAAGAGGTTAAGGAAATACAAATATTCGCAACAGAATCACCAGATAAATAAAGAAGTAAATCATCTGCATATTGAAGGACTTGTACTGACTCATTTAAAGAGGATTCTAAATCATAAGTGTAAATATTATAGAGAAGTGGACTAAGTACAGAACCCTGAGGAAGACCTTTCCATACTAAACGAGTAAATGTACACCCTTCAATATCTAGATTTAAAGATCTCTCTGAAAGCATATTAATTATAAAATTAAACAGCATTATTGGAATTTGTAATAAATTCAGCTTTTGTTCCAGGACTGATACTAGGACATTATCGTAAGCTGAGTTTATATCCAGGAAAGCAGCAATTACGGAGTTATTGGAAGAAAAGGCTAAGCGAATATCAGTTGTGAACACACTAAGACTGTCAAATTGATTTGTCAATTGATTGACTGTGATTGATTGGTCGATTGATTGGTTGATTGATCGATTGATTGGTTTTGGTTTTAACCAAACTGTGATGTTACTAGCAAGTTTTTGCTTTCCAAAAACCACTCCAAACGATTCTTAATGAGATGTTCAACAATTTTAGCAAGAACTGTTGAAAGTGCAATTGGTCGATAAGAAGTGACCTTAGAAGAAGGTTTGTTTGGTTTCAGAATAGGAATAATTGTTTGAGACTTCCAACTTGATGGGATGTTGCCAGATATTAAAGCTATATTGATGAGATCTAAATATATTAAAAGTACAGAGTCAGACAGATTGGCTATAAATGAATATGGAATACCATCTTCACCAGGAGCTGAATCCTTAACATGTGAACGGACTCCTTTCAACTCACTTAGTGTGAAGAGAGAGTTCAACTCGGAATCCAAAATAGGAACATAGGGAAAATGCATTAAAGATCTCTGTTCTGGGACCGAAGGAGGAGCTAAATGATCCATGAACTCATTGGCCAACTCTAATGGCAGTTTTGAGACTGTTGTGTTACTGAATGCTGACCTGAATTGCCTGATATTTCGCCATACTACAGATGCGTTAACTTCTGGAGAGATAGATGCACAAAATCTTTACCACGCTTCAAATTTCTTTTTTCTAAGGAACTTACGAGTTGTATGAGCAGCTTCTTGGTAAATCTCAAAATTGTGACGAGTCATAGTATGGCACTCATTTTTTTCAGCTTCTTTTCTTTTTTTAATGGCCTGAGTGCACTCAGCATCCCACCAAGGTGGTGAAGGAATTTTGCCTGTAGCACCATTCTTAATAGAGAAAGTATTATCTGCTACCTCTATTAAAATTCTTGTAATTTCATTAGATAATAACTGAGGATCTTGTAGTAAGGAATTAGATAAAGCAGAAATTCTTTCTTCCACACAATTTTTGTATTTATCCCAGTCTGCATTTTGAAGTCTGTACTTTAAGCGCGGTTGTGGTATTGGAATGCAAGCGTCTGGTTTTTTATGTGGAAAAGAAATAATTATAGGAAAATGATCACTACCATGAGAAGACGGTAAAGGAGACCAGGATAACGTCGATGCTAAATCATGTGTGCAGATTAAGAGATCAGGAGCACTTATTCCCTCATCTGGATTTGTTTGGCGTGTAGGGAGACATGTGTTTAAAATGCACAAATTGTTTGAGTCTAATATTTCTAATAACTTTTCCCCATAATAATTGGAACTAGAACTTCCCCAAGACTGATGCTGTGTATTAAAATCGCCCCTTACCAAAAATGGTTTAGGTAAAACTGTGAAAAGGTTATTAATTTCAGAAAGAATATTTACAGTAGGGCGGGAATAATATATACATACTATACAGATTTTATTTACAATAGCAGCAACGGCAGAGATATCGTCACTGAGACTTGGAAGAGGAAAAGACTGAAAAGACAAGTTATTTTTAATAAGCATGGTGACACCGCCATACCCATCGCTTCTATCCGTTCTTAGACAAGCATAGCCAGGAATTCTAAAAGAGAACCCCGGTTTAAGCCATGTCTCACAGAGAGCGACTGCAAAGGGATTGTATTTATTTAATATATAGTACAGATCAGATTTTTTATTCACAATGCTGCGACTGCTCCACTGAACAATCTTGGTTTGATTTGGATCCATTATGGTTAATATTATTAAATAAGTTAAACAGCGTATCAATTACAGTGGCAACGTTGGACGGTTCAATGATATTATTTTTAGAAAAAGTATTAATTACCATGATTATTAAGTTTAAAATTTTACTTTTATTATTATTAGTTGTTGTTTTATTTTGCAAAGCAACACCATTACCTGACATTGAAACTTCATTATTGATAAGTTCTTGATGAGCTGCCCGGTCATACCCCTTGGCTTTTTGTGGGGGATCTCGAGGTTTTAGGAATACTGTTTTTCTGTGAGATGTGAAATTTGATGTGTTTGGTGAATTTGGCGAAGGTCGTGAAGAAGAAAATTTATTATTTGTATGTAAAGGAGCAGATTTTACCACATATGCATATAGTTTGGAGATTGGGGGGTGCAGCTGCGACGCTTCAGCATATGACATGCAGCTATGGGCCATATAGTGCTTAATTGATTTTTGTCTCTCAAACTCTGGGCATTTTTTGTTAATGGCGTAATGAATGCCACCGCAATGACAGCACTTACCGTCACTTTCGTCTTCAATACTACAAGTGTCAGCAGAATGCCTCTCCCCACACTTGAAGCACTGAGAGTTCGATCTACATTGTACCTTTGTATGACCAAAATGACAACAATTAAAACATTGAATTGTTGGGAATGTGTACAATTCTACTGGCATAGAATTGTAACAACAAAATACACGTTTTGGTAAAAATTTGACCGTCAAAGGTGAGCATGACTGTTTGAGATAATTTCCAGACAGGGGTCGGTTCGTGCACTTTATAATTAAGACGCCTTGCCTTAATAACTTTCCCGCATCCAGTGGGAACAGTCACATTTTCCATTATTTCGTCGGGAGACCATTCGGTAGGTACACCTTTAATAATACCCATACGACACACATTAATAGATGGAACAAATGCCTTCAATTTCTCTTTCGCCAAACAAGGGTCATTTATAAAAGAGTTTGCATCTAGGTAATGAGAGAAGCTTATTGAAATCCTATTTCGACCGATCCGTTTTAAAGAACCATTGACAATATTATTATAACGACGTTTTTTAAGAAAATGCCCTAAAGAAATTGGGTGTAATGATTGAGCAGAGTTTCCTATATCAATATTTTTTTGAATATGTACAACATATAGCGACAGGTCTGTGGCTGTGTACAAGGCCCTAGCAACCTGTGGCTCCTTCTGGGGAAGTTCTGAGGTGGGACGAATTTCAGTCTGGGGACCATCCACAGAACGTGGAGTGGCTTCCAGATGAACTACTACCGATTCATTTTCGCAATGGCAATCTGCTTCTTTATTGGTTCCTGAAGAGTGACCATGTCTCCTTCTTTTATTGCTATGTTTACACATTTTGCGTGGAGCTCTAGCCCTTTTCCGCTCCGATCTGGTTATGGACGCATCAGTATCCATACTTGATTCGTCGTTAATAGTTATATTAAGCCCAACCGAGGGGACTGTGCCCCCCGGATCAGGCGGTTCCTTGTTCATCGGACAGAATAAAATAAAATATGAAAAAACTTACCCTAAAGGTGGAGAATTATATACACAGACAATAAAAATAATTAGCCTAATTAATATCTACAAAAATCTACACAACTTATCTCCAATCTCAAAAAGTTTTTCTTATTTAAAAATCCGAAAGAAAAATCACAACCGTCAAATTCGACGATTCCCGCGCTTTTTTTCAACTGCGACGTTGCGTGCGATGTCACCGCTATAAACCAATAGATACCAACTTATGGCGGAGCTACCTCCACAGAGAGCGACCCCATCTCGACCTTTTACACATACTGGTGTAGACTTCACTGGACACGTGCAAGTCAAACTAAACAAAGGAAGAGGAGTAAAAACTACGAAGGGGTAGATACATTGCTATTTTCGTGTGCATGGCTACTAAAGCAGTACACATTGAACTGGTGTCTGATTTAAGCACCGAAACGTCATTGCCGCTTTTCAACGCATGTGCGCTAGACGCGGTACACCTAAACATGTGTACTCAGACTGCGGCACTAATTTCATTGGAGTTTCGAAGATGTTGCGTAATGAATTCGAACATTTGAAACAAGAGCTTTCGCCGGACTTCTTCAACGAGATCGGAAAAATGGAGGTCGAATGGCACTTCAACGCTCCCGCGTGGCCTAGTGCTGGTGGTCTGTGAGAAGCGGCCGTAAAATCGATGAAACATCATCTTCACCGTGTACAAGGAGATCAGAAACTAACATTCGAGGAGTTTACTACTCTACTGGCAAAAATAGAAGCCTGTATGAACTCAAGACCCCTCTGTCCACTCACTGAAGATCCCGATGAATTTCAAAACTATCTAACACCTGGTCATTTTCTCACTGGAAGCCCAACGATGTCACTACAAATATCAACATACGGTGACGTAAATAACGTTAATTTACGTATACGGTGGCAGCTAACAGAGCACATGCTGCACCAATTTTGGAAGAGTTGGTCGAATGAATACTTAACACAACTCCAGATAAGGAGCAAATGGAACAAACCAAAAAAGAACATCCAGGAAGGCGACATAGTCTTGATCAAGGACAACAACTTGCCACCAGGAAAGTGGGCCATGGGACGCGTACTTGAACTGCATCCCGGTTCCGACGGCTATGTTCGAGTGACCACGGTTAAAACTCAATCTGGTATCATCAAACATCCAGTCGTCAAACTGTCACCACTTCCTATCGAGAACAGCGTCCAAGATCACTCAGAAAAGAAAACTCCAACCATGCCGAAGACGGGTGGAAAGAAATGTTTTTCTACTCTTCTTACAATGTTATTAATTGCATTTACGTTAATAACTGGGTCACATGACGAAATCGTGACGTCTGGCGGTCAAATTACTAACTTCGAACTTGAGCGACCGATTTATTTCGACACAATAGGAAACGTACAAGTGATTCATGACGAATGGACACTACTTATGTATTATAACTTAACAACTTACTGGGACGGCGTACGTCGAATTGAAGCTTACCTCCAGGGATTGAACGAACTGTGCCAAAAAACCGACCCAAGATACTGCAAGACAACTTTAGAACAGCTTAACCACGAGATGGAAATACTGAGCTACTACAACACTATACTCCTAGCTCCTCATAAGCACTTGAGTAATCGTAAGAAACGAGGACTGATTGATGGAGTGGGATATGTTGCTAACAGGCTCTTCGGTATCCTAGATCAACGGTTTGCAGACAAATACCACAACGACATACAAGCTGTCCAAATTAACGAAAACTATCTACTTGATTTGGTAAAAAATCAAACGTCAATAATCGAACTTCAAAACAATATGCTGAAGAAGAATGAACAAAATATCATACGACAGTTTAGTTTAATAGACGACTTCATGGCGCAGACCAACACCAAAGTACAACTTAGCCAAAGTGGAGTCTGAAATGGAAATAGTGATGGCTACTAACTACTTCAACTCGGCCTCACTAACAGCATATTTACTGATCACCAATTTAGAGAGGGTTCAAGAGATGCTATTTGAAAGCCTAACTGATGTCTACAAAGGGCACATAGACATCCATTTACTTACACCTGTCAACTTAATCGAGCAACTAACTGAAATCGCAGGCAAACTCCCGGGAACCTCGTCGTTGCCTATACGAAACATCAGAAACGATATCAAAGACCTCTACAAACTGCTATACGTGAGAGCGCGAGTTACTACTAACCACTTCTTGTTCGAGATACACGTCCTATTGATCTCGGATGAAGACTTCACTCTATACCAAGCTACTCCGTTGCCCATGAAAACAAGCACAGGAACAGTCATCGTCCAACTAGCTTCGCAGTACATAGCAGTAAACTTCGGGAAGAGCACTTATGTCTCTTTACCTGAAGATGACATGAAGCGGTGTAGTCACATTCAACCAGGCAATTTGATATGAAACAAGAATCTACCGCTATTCAACTTACATAACAGCAACACTCCTTGTGAAGCAAAACTATTGGGTCATCGAACGACCTCACCTTGTGACGTAAAAAAGAGTGCTATGTAAGCAGGAGTGGATCGCATTACACACAGCAAATACTTGGCTGGCGATTTGTTGCGGAACTTGCACAATACGAATTGTGTGCGAAAATGATATCACTACACACTCTATGACTTCCGGGATACTGACCTTGGCACGGGGTTACTTGTTGCAATCGAAGGAATTAACAATTCACTCGCATAACCAATACACAAGCAACATGAAGATGGATCTTTCCATTAACATACCGCCGCTAGACTCGATGGTAAATAACATTGTAAACATAACACATAATATGTCGCACGGGATGTTGCCAGAAACTGCTGAATTGGAGGAAATCGACAAGCGATTAGCTATTATGAAAACACGAGAAAACCACCTCCCATCAACCATATCTACTCATGGCATACACCAATACGCCGTCTCTTATACCATTGTGGGAGTAATCGTCACTTTCTCTGTGGGGTGGTTTGCAAAGAGATACGGACCATCTTGTCGCTCAAAACTAACTAAGAGCCATTCAGCTACGAACAATCAACTTGAAGAGATTGAACTGCAACCGATACAACACAGAAAGCAAAGAAGAAAATATTCACACGGCGAGCCAAGCAGAACTGCAAGCGGTACGTCCACGTCATGCAGACAACATCGCGTTCAATTTCGAATAATTTAATTTATTATCTGTTTCTTTGTAACAGGGTTTCTTCTCTTGACAATCTTAATTCATTTTCATTACATCTTTGTGGGGTTGCCAACATGTACGGTCTCATCAACTGTACATTTACTTTGCGAACGCAGCAACCTACTTAGATGTCGTGCGTCACAAATATCATGCTATAATTATAACGTTTTAAGTAATGCAGATCGAGTCAGACAAAAACTGTGGAACTAACCACTAGTCAAGAGAAAGAATCGCTGCCACTTTAACTTGTTAACCTTATACATTTTAATATAACTTTAAACTCAACTTGTGGTTCTTTCTGTGTACTCCATAACTAAACCAACATTAACAAAGTGATAGTGTACGGTGCCTACAACTATTGGCTCCTACATTAAATGGTCCTTCGAGCCGGATATTTATTGTGTGTAGTGTCTCTATTTACGATAGCGAATCGGTTCAGCTGGTCTCCCACAAGCGGATTGAGAAGGCGCATAATATCGAACATAGAGTGCGAACGCAATAAATAGAAACAAACGACAATTTCAAGACGCTAACAATTACGCAACTCTACTACAACTACAGATATTCTATTTCACGAAGTCCGTTCGGCTTTGATTGTAGTAGTGACGTATCCCGACAAGCGCGCTTGTGTGTGTAAAAGTCAACACTTTTCATATTACAAAAACGACTGATTAGAATACTAGTTAACATAGACAACACAGACAGCTGCAAACCCCATTTCCAAGAACATAAACTTCTAACCCTACCTTGTATATATATCTTAGAAATGTGCAAATTTGTTAGAAAAAATCAAAAACTCTTCACTACACGCGAAAACATACAGACTCGCTACACACTACGACACAAAAATAGACTAAACCTACCAGGTTCTAAGCTGAAAATACACTCCACAAGCACTTTAGTAATGTCAGTTAAAATATATAATGAATTACCAGATGAAATTAAAAATGAACAAAAATTTAATATCTTTATAAACAAATTAAAACAATTTCTAATCTGTAAATGTTATTATAATGTGCATGAATATTTAAATGATAATTTTAATAAATAAACAATAACACCAAAAAATAAAAATAAACGCAATAATAATTTATAATAATATATGTATAATTTAAATAAATTTTAATGTATAAATCCAATATGAGTAGTAAAAATTGTATGTATTCAATTAGTTATAAGCCTACCTACCCACACAAAACGAAAGAATTAATATTAAAACAAAACTGTAAACAAATATTTATAATAGCCCTCCTCTTAATTTTTATGTTATTAATTCTTAATTTTTATGTTGTTATGCCCGACAGGGCCCACAATGCTCCAAAACTAATGTATATCCTTGTGTACCTACCACCTAAGTTCACATTGTGGAATGCAATAAACGTATTGAGTATTGAGTATTGAGAAAGTAGGTAACGTTAGCAAAAAAATCTGATATATATTCAAGTCGAGATTTAATAATCTAAATAAAATTTTGATTTTAAAAGTATATACATTTTGTAAATAAATTAGATTAGGTTGCAATAAATACAAAAATATCAAGAATATGTAGGCATTTAATTAAGCATTGGTGTTACAGAATGGAAACGAAACAAGTAGGACTATTCAGTATTTTCAATCACTATCAGATAAATTTTCGATTTCCAATTCCGTTTTGCTGTCGTCAGAATCATCTTGTACATTGATTATAAATTCAAAATCGAGATCAAAATATTTCAAGTAGTCTTTTTCAATTTTTTCAACAGGAGCACAAGTTTTTTGCCACGTTTCACTGCTAACTTGGCCCAAACTTTCATTGATCAGTCATTCCGTATTCGTCATGTTTTGCTCGATATTTTTAGATGCGACATAATTTTTAACGATCCCCCAAATATTTTCAATCGCATTTAATTCTGGGTGATAAGGGGGAAGGCGTAAGACATCAAAACCCTTGCTTTTTATAAAATCGTCAATCTTGTAGATTACGTGTTGGGCTTTGTACTTCTTTATTGTATCGTACAATTCCAATTTAAGAAGAGATTCATCAAATGCTATACTTTTATCCCTGAGCCATTGCTGCATATCGGCTTTCTTTGGAGATTGCGTCGGTAGTCGTTCAGCCCGTGTGTTGTGATAAGATACATTGTCTAAGACAATGACAGAGCGCGGAAGTAAATTGGGTAGCAACTTTTCATTTAGCCATTTTACATAGTTATCATAGCTCATATTTGAATGATAATCACCAGCTATTGAGTTGGCCTTATAAACCAAGGAAGCATTTTCAATAAAACCATCCTTGGTTCCCGCGTGCACTAAAATAAAGCGAGTGCCTGTGCTATTTTTTTTTTTAAAACGGAGTTCTTTCCTTTTTTTTGCCCAGGTGTTGTTTCGCACGTGTGTCGAAAGGACGTAGCTCTCATCGGTGTAGACAATGGGCCGACTTTGAGAGCGGTACTCTGTTTTTTTTTTTAAATATGTTAAACGCCACATTTGTATATCATGACGCTCCGTCAAGACTTTACGGTTGTTCTCTGTTTTGCGCCACTTGTAACCTAATTTCAACAGTAACTTGCGAACAGTTTCTAAACAACCTTCGAATCCGATTTTTTCATTCAATGCTGTTCTTAACTTAGCTAATGTTGGAATTTCTTTATGGACAATATGGAAATCTTGTACAGTACTGCGAACCACATCGGCTGTAAAATTATCTATATCCACTTTATTATCTCGCTTTCTCCTTTTCTTCATAGGTGAAGTGAATTTTGATGAAGTGGATGGCAATTCCTTCTCTTCTTCTTCTTCTTTTCTTTTTTTCTTTTCTTTTTATTTTATTTTTAATATTCTTTGAACTGTTTTTTGGCTCACACCCGTAGTTTCAGCTGTTCGGCGTGTAATGTCTCGTAAATGAGACAAATCACAGTTGAGTTCCATTAATGATTTTGTAAATTCATATTCTTTTCGCAGAAAATGATAAACACTAGCTATCATGTTTCGACCCTAAAATAAAATGTAATCAAAAATAATTAAGTAATATAAACATTTTATAACACAAAAAAACATTCATTTTATAAATACTTCTATTGCTATATTAAGTATCGTAAAACGTATAAATAAATATTACCTCACTATGGACAACTCTTCTTCGTTTTGTTGCCATCTGACCTTACTCCGTGAAACAATTTGGCGCGAACTAAAAACCACTACTGATCCGGACCGTGTCCCGATCGACACTGAGCGCTCTCGAGGTTACGCACACAAAAACAATGTGCATGTGCACGCTTGACAACATTCATAGCCAAACGGACTTCGTGACATAGAACATCTGTAAGAGAACGTTACCGTGGAGACTTGAAAGAAGAAGCCTGCAAACTGTGGTTTTCGTGTCGTGAACTAACGTCAAGCTATACGTCTATCACCGTCAACTACGTGCTGGACTACTAAGCTACATATATCAAACCAAACTTACCTCTTTTCGACAACTAGAGAAGAGAAGTCACTATGGAGAAGCTACAACTCCAACAATCTTGCTTTGAAAACATCAAAGCTCTGTGTTCTAACTATAAAAAGGATAGCCCCTCAAGAAAAACGGAAGAATACCTAATCAAACGTCTAGAATCTCTCGAAGCACAGTGGAATGACTTCGAGGAACAACATGCGATTCTGGAGCAAACCTTAGAAGACAGATACATCAACTATTTCGTGGATAGCGTGTACAGCAAAACTCAAGCTCAATACGAATCTACAAAAGGTGACATGCTTAACTTACTGGAACAACTACAGGGAAAAAAGTTTGTAAAGTTCGACTTAACTGGGATGCTGGATCGAGATACTGACGATACCACCAAGCCATCGCTGAGTAAGCAAGAATGCAACTTTAAAGCCCTCGACCGCGCCATGTCGAAATTTGACATAAAAGCTGTCACGGAGAAATGGAAGCTAGAAGACCGTCTCTCCATTTTAAAGTCGAAGTGGAAAGCCATCGACAAACAACACTGGGAGCTGGAAGCCATACTCAAAGGCTCCAACCGTGATTACTACAACACGTTCGTCGATATGGAGGACAAGTACGACGAGCTAAGAAAAAACTTGAACAGTAAGATTCGGTCGACAATGCACTACGAAAAATCGGCGCCAAAAATGGAGGTTCCTGAATTTTCGGGTAGCTACACTCAATGGATTTCCTTCAAAGATCTCTTCATGGAAACCGTTCATAACAAACCGATGATTAACAAAGCGCAAAAGATGCAGCATCTGAAAACAAAGTTGAGAGGCGAAGCTGAAAGATTAGTGCAGCATCTCAGTATTGGCGCAGAAAACTACACATCCTGTTGGGAAATACTGACTCAGCGTTTCGATAATCGAAGGCTGCAATTTACATCATTCCTGAACACCATGCTCAACCTGCCTGTCTGTCATTCAACAACCCGACAGCTTCAACCTCAAGAAGATGCATGACATCATCACTGAATGTACGAACGGACTATCAAACATTGGTTTAGACATCGCAACTTGGGACCCAATTATCGTACACTTGATGTCGCAGAAATTTGACACAACTACCTACAGCGAGTGCATAGGAAGAGGAGATAGAAGGAGGAATTGCGAGACCCTAGAGATGTACCTTACTGAAGGGCGGCGTCATGAACTTACGAAAGTGGTCAGCCAACCACCCCACGCTACTAGAGAGTTTAACTGACGATCAAATATCAACTAAAAACATATTTGATTTCAAAACTGAAGACTCGACAAAAACGCTCGGACTCAGCTGGAATCCAAACACCAACACGTTCATGTTTAACTGGAGTCTGGAAGAAAAGTCGAAAGTTCGGACAACGAAAAGGCACTTACTTTCCGAAATTTCGAAACTGTATGATCCTTTGGGTTGGTTAGCTCCCATAACAGTGTTGGCAAAACTATCTATTATTTCAAAGAGTATGGCAAACTTATCTGGGATGAAGAACTACCGAGTGACATAGTAAATGATTGGGCCAAATTGAAAACTGAACTTCCCAATGTAAGGAAAATAAAACTAAACCGATGGATTGGTGCCCAACAATCAATAGAATTGCTGGGATTTTGCGATGCGAGTGAAAAGGCATATGCGTGTGTCATATACAGCTGAGTAAGGAACGAACAAGAGATACCGACTGTAACTTTACTCGTCGCTAAAACTAGGGTAGCGCCTCTATCACAAAAAACTACGAACCGAGATTAGAACTATGTGGCGCACTACTGTTGGCTAAACTCATGGAAAAAAGGAAACGGAAGCTTTAGCTGGATATAATTTGTCAATACGAGCATGGTGTGACTCACAAGTAGTCTTAGCGTGGCTGCAAGTTGATGCATCAAGATGGGATAAATACGTGTCCAACAGAGTTAACAAAATAAAACGAATTATTTCATCCGACAAGTGGCGCTACGTAAAATCGGCACAGAATCCTGCTGACTGTGCATCTAGAGGAATGTTGCCGAGCAAACTAGTAAACTTCGATCCCTGGTGGCAAGGTCCGGAATTTCTGAGAACGGCACCTGACCTCAAGAGAAACTCCACATGTTTGTTTACAACCAACCAGGAAAGTGTCAACTTTGCAGTGGCAACCACAACGGTGCCGAGAAACAAGGAACATTTTATAAATAACTTACTACATAAATATAGTTCATTAAAACAAGTAATTCGAGTAACGGCTCAGGTACTGCGCTTTATCGCGACGGCACGCTCCAAGATGAAATTTGAAACCAACTACCTAAGTGTGAGCGAACTCAAGCTAGCAGCTGACCGAGTAATTACATATTTACAGAGTACGGAGTTTGAAAATGAATACAAATATCTGAAAGCAAACGGAACTATAAACAACAAGAGCATTATATACAAATTCAATCCTTATATAGATGAAAAAGGGATTATAAGAGTCGGTGGAAGACTGAAAAATTCCTACTTGCCCTTCGAGATGAAAAATCCTACAGTTCTTCCTCGAATGGGACGACTAACTCAGCTTGTAATTGAAAAAGCACACCTTACAACACTTCATGGACGTGCGAGGCTGACACTGGCCCAAATCCGACAGCGATACTGGATTGTCGGAAGCAACAGAGCTGTAAAAACTCAACTGCGACGTTGTTTTTTTTTTTTTTCTGGCGTTGCACTATTCGTGCTTATTGCCATTGACAATATATAATCTGATAATGACAAAACGTAAGAATCGATAACTCGCGAAATAATAAAAAGAATTACAAAGGGAAATTTGGAAACGGAAAGGAGAATAGTTGTTATTAAATAAAAATAATAATTTTTAATAAATTTAGTAGTAGGGGAATATAATACAACAGAAAAATGTAATCATTTAACGCAACCAGTGACCCAACAAAAAGGCCTACTCGGTGCGTCTTTATACTAAACCAAAAACTACTTATAAATTATGTACATACTGTTGAACTACTTGGTTTACCTTTTTTTAATAGAAACACCCTGGCCACTTGTTAGAGTAATTTCATGTACCTAGGTCACAGATAATATACTAGCCTAGGTACTTATTTTGAATAAAAAAAAATGTTGTTGTCATTCTGTGTGTCAATCCAAATGTGCTCCATAATAAGCGTTGTAATATAAAATCGTATTTTATTCCAAAAGGTTATGGGCTTTTAATCGATTTTAAAAAGTGGACGATCTACATATATTCCTATTCAAAAATGGCAAGTGGCGATTCTTCCCTGGTAAGCCCAATACAATCCACAATGACATTCTCAAAACTACGTGGAAAAGAAAATTTTCACACCTGGTCGTTCGCAATGGAATGCTACCTAGTAGATCAGGATCTTTGGGACATAGTGTCAAAACCGGCAGATCTTACAACAGCAGCAAATGCTAGAAAAGATGCCAGAGCGAGGTCTAAAATATGTTTAGCATGCCACGAAAATGTTTATCCTGTGATTCAAAATGTACAGACGGCATGCGATACTTGGAACAATTTAAAAAAGGCCTATGCAGATTGTGGTCTTGTCAGAAGACTATCTCTAATGAAAAAGCTACTAGCTGTGAAATATTAAGGAAATATGGAAAAGTACGTGAACTTAATGTTGACTACTCAGCAGGAACTGCGCGGCATGAACGCTGCCATAGAAGATGAGTTTTTAGCCATCATTCTACTAGCAAATCTTCCTGAAAGCTACAAACCACTTGTTATGACCCTGGAGCACTCTAACACGAAGATAACATCTGAAGCTGTAGTCTCAGCACTTCTTAAGGAAGATAGCCGACCATCACCGACTACAAGTCTTACTGTACCTGATGCAGCATTACAATGCACCGTGACTAAGAAAAAGTCTTTTCATTCGAAGAAATGTACATACTGCAAGAGATTTGGACACTATAAAAATGAATGTAAAATCTTAAAGAAGAAGCAAGAAACTCCTAGTATTAATACTACTAATTACACTTTCATCTTGTTTTAATGTGTCTCATTCCTCTTCCTCAGATTCTTGGTACATAGACTCCGGTGCTACTTCTCATATGTGTAACAGAAAGGAATACTTTCGTGAAATAACCCCTGTAATTAAGCCTGTCACTGTGGCCAACAATGACCAAATTCTATGTGAAGGTGAAGGTACAGTCGTCATTAATAATACTAATAATATTAAAGATGTTCTTTATGTTCCCCAACTAGCTGCAAACTTATTATCAGTTAGTAACTTAGTTAAAAAAGGCTTTATTGTTTTATTTTCCCTAAAAGGTGGCACTATTCTTCAAAAAGAAGGATATAAAGTCTCAGGTTCTATTATTGCAACCGCCTCAAATTTCAATGGCATGTATAAACTTAATGTTCCTGATTCGCAAGCTCTTTTAACTACTTCCACAGAGTCTGCATTATTATGGCATAGACGCCTTGGTCACCTTAATACTAAAGCCATGAGTATTTTAAAAAATAAGTTTGTGGGCATTAACTATAATGACACACTGAACAAAATCTGTGTGCCTTGTCTACAAGGCAAACTAGCAAAGAAACCGTTCAATAATTCTTCAAGCAGGTCAAAAAATGTTCTAGAAATAGTGCATTCTGATGTTTGTGGACCCATGAGTACTCAATCTTGGGGCAAAGCTCTCTATGTACTCACATTCACTGACGATTTTTCTCGCAAAACTTTTGGATATTTTCTAAAACACAAAAGTGAAGTGTTCTCTAAGTTTGTAGAATTCAAAAGTATGGTAGAAAATCAAACGGGTCACAAAATAAAAAAGTTTAGGTCCGATTGCGGCTCTGAATATATTAATCCCAATATGACTACCTTTTTGAAAGAGAACGGAATTTTGCATCAAACTTCTGTTCCCTATAATCCACAACAAAACGGTATTTCTGAGCGAGTCAATAGAACTATTATTGAAAAAGCTAGGTCCATGCTTCAAGATGATAACTTATCAAAAGCATACTGGGCAGAAGCAGTAAATACTGCAATTTATCTCAAAAATCATTCACCTACTCAAGCGTTAAATAATAAAATTCCAGAAGAGATTTGGACTGGAAAGAAAATTAATCTTTCACATTTACGTGTCTTTGGCTGTGAAGCACATGCACTTATACCCGTAGAAAAACGTACAAAACTAGAGTCAAAAACTCGAAAGTACATATTTGTTGGGTATTCCAGTCAAAGTAAAGGCTTTCGTTTAATTGATCCCCAAAATCCTCGAGTGGTTTTGACCGCGAGAGATGTTGTCTTCATTGAGGATAAGCCTTCTACTAGCGACACTCAAGATGTGTCTCAGTCACAGACAAGTGACATAATTCAAGTACAAGATACTGAAACAGGTTTAGACATGGAAATACCTAAAGTTTCACAAACTGAAACAACTGAAGTTCCAAATACGGAAATACAAGAAATCTCAGAAATAGAAACACCTGAAGTGTTTTTTTACTCCGAAAGTGAGACTATTGTGGAACATCCCCATGTTAATGTTGAAACGAAAGGAGATATTCCCTTAGAGACTGACTTCCACCAATAAGATATCCCGACAATGACACCCAAGCAAACTTGACTTCTACGAACTTTGAACCTTAAGTAAGGCTTAAGTCAATGGAAGTCGAATACGATTCACTAATTAAGCACGGTACCTGGATTTTAGTGGACAGACCAAGTGACCGTAAAATTGTGAAATGTAAATGGGTATATAAAATAAAAAGGGATACATCGGGAAATATAATAAAATATAAAGCCAGATTGGTAGCCAAAGGGTTCACCCAGATTTACGGGGTGGACTATCATGAAACTTTCTCACCTGTAACTAGACTATCAACTGTCAGGTTGCTAATAGCTTACGCTGTTCAGCATAACTTAGAAGTCGATCACTTAGATGTTGAAACTGCCTTCCTTTATGGGACCTTAGACGAAGAAATTTATAAGACTCAGCCAGAAGGATTTATAAAAGAGGACAGCAAAAACAAAGTATGTCTTTTAAAGAGAGCTTTGTATGGATTAAAACAATCCCCTAGACAGTGGCATAAAAAAGTTTGCGAAGCAATGGCCAAGTTAGGTTTAATGAAATCACAAAATGATAATTGTGTATATTATCATAAAAACCAAAATAAGCTTCTTATCGTCGCCATATTTGTGGACGATTTTTTCATATTTTCTAATGATAAGGAAATGAAACAAAAGTTTAAAAGTGCTATTAGCAAAGAATTCTGTGTCAAAGGCTTAGGTTCCTTAAAAGACTGTCTTGGTATGAGAGTTTTGTATACCAAAAACGGCATTACTCTTGACCAAACCAAATACATAGATAAGCTTATTTCTAAATTTGGAATGAGTGATGCGATATCAGTTTCCACACCCATGGAACCTGGTCAAAAACTCACAGAGACATTAATGACGATCAGCCAGATTTACCTTACCAGCAGCTCATTGGATCACTAATGTATGTTTCCATTGGCACTAGACCCGACATCTCACATGCAGTGTCATTTTTAAGTCAATTCTACACAAATTACGGGGAGGTGCACTGGAGAGCTGCCAAGCGGGTACTGAGGTATCTTAAGGGTACCAAGGACCTGAAACTTCACTATCATAAAGTCATGCCAGACTATCCCATCGGTTATGTAGATGCAGACCATGGAAGTAATATCATCGATCGTCGTTCATTCACAGGTTTCTTTTTCATTATGAGTGGAGCACCAATATATATACAACTTAACTAAAATATAGTTGGGAGTCACGCAAACAAAAAACAGTCGCACTCTCAACTACAGAAGCTGAGTATATGGCTCTTAGTGAAGCGTGCAAAGAAGCCATATACCTCAAGGCGTTTTTTAAAGAAATATTTTCTTTGGATCGCCCAATCAAAATTTATACAGATAATCAAAGTTCATTAAAATTATCTCATAACGACACCTTTCACGCACGCACCAAACACATCGATATTAGGCACCATTTTATTCGCGATTCACTTAATCAACAAAACCTTGTCTTAAATTACATTAACACACGTAATATGCCAGCCGATGTCCTTACTAAACCTTTAACAAAACTTCGACATTTTGTCATACCTAAACCTTTAAGACACATGTCTTAAAGGTTTAGGTATAACCGAGGCCATAAGCTAGCTTGCTTTTGTTTTTTGTATTCATTGTTTTGTTAAGTGTTCGTGATTATTATTTATAGTGTTTGTTATTCATTTATTAGGGTGTATATATTTTTTGTATATCTGTATGTACAGGATGTTTCCATTAAGGGGAGGTGTTGAAACTATTTGGTTTACCTTTTTTTAATAGAAACACCCTGGCCACTTGTTAGAGTAATTTCATGTACCTAGGTACTTATTAAGAATTTAAAAAAATGTTGTTGTCATTCTGTGTGTCAATCCAAATGTGCTCCATAATATAAGCGTTGTAACATAAAATCGTATTTTATTCCAAAACATACATATTAAAATTTACGTTTAAATAGATATATCATTATTTACAAGGAAAAGTGCTATGGTTTTATAAATATCTACATTAAAATTAAATAAAATACATGAGATAGAAGTGGGAAAAGGGACTCGGAGGGAAACAAGGCTTTGGAAAAGTGAGGAGTGGTCATAAAGGGGGCAGGCAAAAATAAAGTGGTTCAGATCTCCCACCTCAGCGCCACATTCACACTCAGGGCTCTGCACAATGCCGAGTCTGGCAAGATGAGCTGGAGTGCACACGTGACCCAATCGATACGTATGGATATTGTTGAAATCTTTTTGCTTAGCTTGTACTTGCTAAACCAAGGTTTGACAGGAATGGATGGCTGAATATTACGATAAAATTTCCCTTTCACTGATTGCCCTAACCAAAGCTGACCCCAGGATTCCTGTAGATAAGCCCCGGGCAGAGCAGCCAGATCTTGGGAGTTGTTTTTATACGGAAAAACGTCTCCACTTAATACGGCATCATTAGCTAACTGGTCTGCTCTCTCATTGCCTAAAATGCCACAATGCGAGGGTATCCAGGCAAAATGCACTGAATATCCCTTAATAGAACACCTGTGGAGGAGTTCACGTATTTCAAATATAATAAAAGAATTATGAGAATAGAAAGGAAATCTGGCCAAAGATTGTAAGGCACTCCTTGCATCAGTTAAAATGAGTGAATTCCGTAAGCCCGTAAGGAGTATATATTCGACAGCTTTGAATAGACCGTAACATTCTCCTGTAAATACAGATGATTCGGGCGGGAGCTTTATTTTTTTAACGACATTATACTGGGAGTGGTATACACCTACTCCCACACATGAGTTTCTTCCATGCTTCGAAGCATCTGTAAACAGGAGCTGACAGTCCTTCCAGTCTCTATCCAAAGTGAAGTTGAAGTTAATGTTATGACATACGTCATCTCGGTAAATGTTAAGGTTATAATCACAGAGTACTTTTATTGTTATAATGAATGTTTGGTGACATAATTAATGAACTGTAATTACAATGATAAATAGGAAGAAATTGAGATTGGTAGCAAGGAGCATCAATTAAATTATATTTTCTAAAGCTTTTAACTAAACACGGAGTATCTTTGTGCCTCCAGTAAGTAGACGAAGTAACTTCTTTAGAGAGAATAGAAAGTCTATTTCGCAAAGGATGATTTGTAAATTGCAGACACCGAGCCATAAATCTATCAGATAAAAATTGACGTCGCAAATGAAGTGGAGGGTCTCCACATTCCACCTGAAGACAATTAATAGGACTGCTTTTCATTGCACCTGAAACTACTCTAAGTGCCTTGGACTGAATTTTTTCCAATTTCTTATGACCAGCAACATTAGCAGGTTCAAGCAAAAAGGTCCCATAGTCCAATACACTTCTAATCAATGTGTTGTATAGTAGTTTTAATGAAAAGGGATGTGCTCCCCACCACACACCAGCAAGACATCTAATTATGTTGATATTTCGTTCACATTTAGTAGTTATATAATCACAGTGTGGTAAACCTGTAAGATGTGTATCCAAAATAAGGCCTAAAAATTTTACTTGATTTTTAACCGGCATCGAGATATTATCATATGTTACTCTAACTACTGGGGACTTACGCATTCTAGTAAATAAGACTGTTGCTTTTATCAATTGACAGGTGTAGACGATTGGTTTCCAACCAAGTCTTCAGTAAGCATAAAGAAGAGGTTAAGGAAATACAAATATTCGCAACAGAATCACCAGATAAATAAAGAAGTAAATCATCTGCATATTGAAGGACTTGTACTGACTCATTTAAAGAGGATTCTAAATCATAAGTGTAAATATTATAGAGAAGTGGACTAAGTACAGAACCCTGAGGAAGACCTTTCCATACTAAACGAGTAAATGTACACCCTTCAATATCTAGATTTAAAGATCTCTCTGAAAGCATATTAATTATAAAATTAAACAGCATTATTGGAATTTGTAATAAATTCAGCTTTTGTTCCAGGACTGATACTAGGACATTATCGTAAGCTGAGTTTATATCCAGGAAAGCAGCAATTACGGAGTTATTGGAAGAAAAGGCTAAGCGAATATCAGTTGTGAACACACTAAGACTGTCAAATTGATTTGTCAATTGATTGACTGTGATTGATTGGTCGATTGATTGGTTGATTGATCGATTGATTGGTTTTGGTTTTAACCAAACTGTGATGTTACTAGCAAGTTTTTGCTTTCCAAAAACCACTCCAAACGATTCTTAATGAGATGTTCAACAATTTTAGCAAGAACTGTTGAAAGTGCAATTGGTCGATAAGAAGTGACCTTAGAAGAAGGTTTGTTTGGTTTCAGAATAGGAATAATTGTTTGAGACTTCCAACTTGATGGGATGTTGCCAGATATTAAAGCTATATTGATGAGATCTAAATATATTAAAAGTACAGAGTCAGACAGATTGGCTATAAATGAATATGGAATACCATCTTCACCAGGAGCTGAATCCTTAACATGTGAACGGACTCCTTTCAACTCACTTAGTGTGAAGAGAGAGTTCAACTCGGAATCCAAAATAGGAACATAGGGAAAATGCATTAAAGATCTCTGTTCTGGGACCGAAGGAGGAGCTAAATGATCCATGAACTCATTGGCCAACTCTAATGGCAGTTTTGAGACTGTTGTGTTACTGAATGCTGACCTGAATTGCCTGATATTTCGCCATACTACAGATGCGTTAACTTCTGGAGAGATAGATGCACAAAATCTTTACCACGCTTCAAATTTCTTTTTTCTAAGGAACTTACGAGTTGTATGAGCAGCTTCTTGGTAAATCTCAAAATTGTGACGAGTCATAGTATGGCACTCATTTTTTTCAGCTTCTTTTCTTTTTTTAATGGCCTGAGTGCACTCAGCATCCCACCAAGGTGGTGAAGGAATTTTGCCTGTAGCACCATTCTTAATAGAGAAAGTATTATCTGCTACCTCTATTAAAATTCTTGTAATTTCATTAGATAATAACTGAGGATCTTGTAGTAAGGAATTAGATAAAGCAGAAATTCTTTCTTCCACACAATTTTTGTATTTATCCCAGTCTGCATTTTGAAGTCTGTACTTTAAGCGCGGTTGTGGTATTGGAATGCAAGCGTCTGGTTTTTTATGTGGAAAAGAAATAATTATAGGAAAATGATCACTACCATGAGAAGACGGTAAAGGAGACCAGGATAACGTCGATGCTAAATCATGTGTGCAGATTAAGAGATCAGGAGCACTTATTCCCTCATCTGGATTTGTTTGGCGTGTAGGGAGACATGTGTTTAAAATGCACAAATTGTTTGAGTCTAATATTTCTAATAACTTTTCCCCATAATAATTGGAACTAGAACTTCCCCAAGACTGATGCTGTGTATTAAAATCGCCCCTTACCAAAAATGGTTTAGGTAAAACTGTGAAAAGGTTATTAATTTCAGAAAGAATATTTACAGTAGGGCGGGAATAATATATACATACTATACAGATTTTATTTACAATAGCAGCAACGGCAGAGATATCGTCACTGAGACTTGGAAGAGGAAAAGACTGAAAAGACAAGTTATTTTTAATAAGCATGGTGACACCGCCATACCCATCGCTTCTATCCGTTCTTAGACAAGCATAGCCAGGAATTCTAAAAGAGAACCCCGGTTTAAGCCATGTCTCACAGAGAGCGACTGCAAAGGGATTGTATTTATTTAATATATAGTACAGATCAGATTTTTTATTCACAATGCTGCGACTGCTCCACTGAACAATCTTGGTTTGATTTGGATCCATTATGGTTAATATTATTAAATAAGTTAAACAGCGTATCAATTACAGTGGCAACGTTGGACGGTTCAATGATATTATTTTTAGAAAAAGTATTAATTACCATGATTATTAAGTTTAAAATTTTACTTTTATTATTATTAGTTGTTGTTTTATTTTGCAAAGCAACACCATTACCTGACATTGAAACTTCATTATTGATAAGTTCTTGATGAGCTGCCCGGTCATACCCCTTGGCTTTTTGTGGGGGATCTCGAGGTTTTAGGAATACTGTTTTTCTGTGAGATGTGAAATTTGATGTGTTTGGTGAATTTGGCGAAGGTCGTGAAGAAGAAAATTTATTATTTGTATGTAAAGGAGCAGATTTTACCACATATGCATATAGTTTGGAGATTGGGGGGTGCAGCTGCGACGCTTCAGCATATGACATGCAGCTATGGGCCATATAGTGCTTAATTGATTTTTGTCTCTCAAACTCTGGGCATTTTTTGTTAATGGCGTAATGAATGCCACCGCAATGACAGCACTTACCGTCACTTTCGTCTTCAATACTACAAGTGTCAGCAGAATGCCTCTCCCCACACTTGAAGCACTGAGAGTTCGATCTACATTGTACCTTTGTATGACCAAAATGACAACAATTAAAACATTGAATTGTTGGGAATGTGTACAATTCTACTGGCATAGAATTGTAACAACAAAATACACGTTTTGGTAAAAATTTGACCGTCAAAGGTGAGCATGACTGTTTGAGATAATTTCCAGACAGGGGTCGGTTCGTGCACTTTATAATTAAGACGCCTTGCCTTAATAACTTTCCCGCATCCAGTGGGAACAGTCACATTTTCCATTATTTCGTCGGGAGACCATTCGGTAGGTACACCTTTAATAATACCCATACGACACACATTAATAGATGGAACAAATGCCTTCAATTTCTCTTTCGCCAAACAAGGGTCATTTATAAAAGAGTTTGCATCTAGGTAATGAGAGAAGCTTATTGAAATCCTATTTCGACCGATCCGTTTTAAAGAACCATTGACAATATTATTATAACGACGTTTTTTAAGAAAATGCCCTAAAGAAATTGGGTGTAATGATTGAGCAGAGTTTCCTATATCAATATTTTTTTGAATATGTACAACATATAGCGACAGGTCTGTGGCTGTGTACAAGGCCCTAGCAACCTGTGGCTCCTTCTGGGGAAGTTCTGAGGTGGGACGAATTTCAGTCTGGGGACCATCCACAGAACGTGGAGTGGCTTCCAGATGAACTACTACCGATTCATTTTCGCAATGGCAATCTGCTTCTTTATTGGTTCCTGAAGAGTGACCATGTCTCCTTCTTTTATTGCTATGTTTACACATTTTGCGTGGAGCTCTAGCCCTTTTCCGCTCCGATCTGGTTATGGACGCATCAGTATCCATACTTGATTCGTCGTTAATAGTTATATTAAGCCCAACCGAGGGGACTGTGCCCCCCGGATCAGGCGGTTCCTTGTTCATCGGACAGAATAAAATAAAATATGAAAAAACTTACCCTAAAGGTGGAGAATTATATACACAGACAATAAAAATAATTAGCCTAATTAATATCTACAAAAATCTACACAACTTATCTCCAATCTCAAAAAGTTTTTCTTATTTAAAAATCCGAAAGAAAAATCACAACCGTCAAATTCGACGATTCCCGCGCTTTTTTTCAACTGCGACGTTGCGTGCGATGTCACCGCTATAAACCAATAGATACCAACTTATGGCGGAGCTACCTCCACAGAGAGCGACCCCATCTCGACCTTTTACACATACTGGTGTAGACTTCACTGGACACGTGCAAGTCAAACTAAACAAAGGAAGAGGAGTAAAAACTACGAAGGGGTAGATACATTGCTATTTTCGTGTGCATGGCTACTAAAGCAGTACACATTGAACTGGTGTCTGATTTAAGCACCGAAACGTCATTGCCGCTTTTCAACGCATGTGCGCTAGACGCGGTACACCTAAACATGTGTACTCAGACTGCGGCACTAATTTCATTGGAGTTTCGAAGATGTTGCGTAATGAATTCGAACATTTGAAACAAGAGCTTTCGCCGGACTTCTTCAACGAGATCGGAAAAATGGAGGTCGAATGGCACTTCAACGCTCCCGCGTGGCCTAGTGCTGGTGGTCTGTGAGAAGCGGCCGTAAAATCGATGAAACATCATCTTCACCGTGTACAAGGAGATCAGAAACTAACATTCGAGGAGTTTACTACTCTACTGGCAAAAATAGAAGCCTGTATGAACTCAAGACCCCTCTGTCCACTCACTGAAGATCCCGATGAATTTCAAAACTATCTAACACCTGGTCATTTTCTCACTGGAAGCCCAACGATGTCACTACAAATATCAACATACGGTGACGTAAATAACGTTAATTTACGTATACGGTGGCAGCTAACAGAGCACATGCTGCACCAATTTTGGAAGAGTTGGTCGAATGAATACTTAACACAACTCCAGATAAGGAGCAAATGGAACAAACCAAAAAAGAACATCCAGGAAGGCGACATAGTCTTGATCAAGGACAACAACTTGCCACCAGGAAAGTGGGCCATGGGACGCGTACTTGAACTGCATCCCGGTTCCGACGGCTATGTTCGAGTGACCACGGTTAAAACTCAATCTGGTATCATCAAACATCCAGTCGTCAAACTGTCACCACTTCCTATCGAGAACAGCGTCCAAGATCACTCAGAAAAGAAAACTCCAACCATGCCGAAGACGGGTGGAAAGAAATGTTTTTCTACTCTTCTTACAATGTTATTAATTGCATTTACGTTAATAACTGGGTCACATGACGAAATCGTGACGTCTGGCGGTCAAATTACTAACTTCGAACTTGAGCGACCGATTTATTTCGACACAATAGGAAACGTACAAGTGATTCATGACGAATGGACACTACTTATGTATTATAACTTAACAACTTACTGGGACGGCGTACGTCGAATTGAAGCTTACCTCCAGGGATTGAACGAACTGTGCCAAAAAACCGACCCAAGATACTGCAAGACAACTTTAGAACAGCTTAACCACGAGATGGAAATACTGAGCTACTACAACACTATACTCCTAGCTCCTCATAAGCACTTGAGTAATCGTAAGAAACGAGGACTGATTGATGGAGTGGGATATGTTGCTAACAGGCTCTTCGGTATCCTAGATCAACGGTTTGCAGACAAATACCACAACGACATACAAGCTGTCCAAATTAACGAAAACTATCTACTTGATTTGGTAAAAAATCAAACGTCAATAATCGAACTTCAAAACAATATGCTGAAGAAGAATGAACAAAATATCATACGACAGTTTAGTTTAATAGACGACTTCATGGCGCAGACCAACACCAAAGTACAACTTAGCCAAAGTGGAGTCTGAAATGGAAATAGTGATGGCTACTAACTACTTCAACTCGGCCTCACTAACAGCATATTTACTGATCACCAATTTAGAGAGGGTTCAAGAGATGCTATTTGAAAGCCTAACTGATGTCTACAAAGGGCACATAGACATCCATTTACTTACACCTGTCAACTTAATCGAGCAACTAACTGAAATCGCAGGCAAACTCCCGGGAACCTCGTCGTTGCCTATACGAAACATCAGAAACGATATCAAAGACCTCTACAAACTGCTATACGTGAGAGCGCGAGTTACTACTAACCACTTCTTGTTCGAGATACACGTCCTATTGATCTCGGATGAAGACTTCACTCTATACCAAGCTACTCCGTTGCCCATGAAAACAAGCACAGGAACAGTCATCGTCCAACTAGCTTCGCAGTACATAGCAGTAAACTTCGGGAAGAGCACTTATGTCTCTTTACCTGAAGATGACATGAAGCGGTGTAGTCACATTCAACCAGGCAATTTGATATGAAACAAGAATCTACCGCTATTCAACTTACATAACAGCAACACTCCTTGTGAAGCAAAACTATTGGGTCATCGAACGACCTCACCTTGTGACGTAAAAAAGAGTGCTATGTAAGCAGGAGTGGATCGCATTACACACAGCAAATACTTGGCTGGCGATTTGTTGCGGAACTTGCACAATACGAATTGTGTGCGAAAATGATATCACTACACACTCTATGACTTCCGGGATACTGACCTTGGCACGGGGTTACTTGTTGCAATCGAAGGAATTAACAATTCACTCGCATAACCAATACACAAGCAACATGAAGATGGATCTTTCCATTAACATACCGCCGCTAGACTCGATGGTAAATAACATTGTAAACATAACACATAATATGTCGCACGGGATGTTGCCAGAAACTGCTGAATTGGAGGAAATCGACAAGCGATTAGCTATTATGAAAACACGAGAAAACCACCTCCCATCAACCATATCTACTCATGGCATACACCAATACGCCGTCTCTTATACCATTGTGGGAGTAATCGTCACTTTCTCTGTGGGGTGGTTTGCAAAGAGATACGGACCATCTTGTCGCTCAAAACTAACTAAGAGCCATTCAGCTACGAACAATCAACTTGAAGAGATTGAACTGCAACCGATACAACACAGAAAGCAAAGAAGAAAATATTCACACGGCGAGCCAAGCAGAACTGCAAGCGGTACGTCCACGTCATGCAGACAACATCGCGTTCAATTTCGAATAATTTAATTTATTATCTGTTTCTTTGTAACAGGGTTTCTTCTCTTGACAATCTTAATTCATTTTCATTACATCTTTGTGGGGTTGCCAACATGTACGGTCTCATCAACTGTACATTTACTTTGCGAACGCAGCAACCTACTTAGATGTCGTGCGTCACAAATATCATGCTATAATTATAACGTTTTAAGTAATGCAGATCGAGTCAGACAAAAACTGTGGAACTAACCACTAGTCAAGAGAAAGAATCGCTGCCACTTTAACTTGTTAACCTTATACATTTTAATATAACTTTAAACTCAACTTGTGGTTCTTTCTGTGTACTCCATAACTAAACCAACATTAACAAAGTGATAGTGTACGGTGCCTACAACTATTGGCTCCTACATTAAATGGTCCTTCGAGCCGGATATTTATTGTGTGTAGTGTCTCTATTTACGATAGCGAATCGGTTCAGCTGGTCTCCCACAAGCGGATTGAGAAGGCGCATAATATCGAACATAGAGTGCGAACGCAATAAATAGAAACAAACGACAATTTCAAGACGCTAACAATTACGCAACTCTACTACAACTACAGATATTCTATTTCACGAAGTCCGTTCGGCTTTGATTGTAGTAGTGACGTATCCCGACAAGCGCGCTTGTGTGTGTAAAAGTCAACACTTTTCATATTACAAAAACGACTGATTAGAATACTAGTTAACATAGACAACACAGACAGCTGCAAACCCCATTTCCAAGAACATAAACTTCTAACCCTACCTTGTATATATATCTTAGAAATGTGCAAATTTGTTAGAAAAAATCAAAAACTCTTCACTACACGCGAAAACATACAGACTCGCTACACACTACGACACAAAAATAGACTAAACCTACCAGGTTCTAAGCTGAAAATACACTCCACAAGCACTTTAGTAATGTCAGTTAAAATATATAATGAATTACCAGATGAAATTAAAAATGAACAAAAATTTAATATCTTTATAAACAAATTAAAACAATTTCTAATCTGTAAATGTTATTATAATGTGCATGAATATTTAAATGATAATTTTAATAAATAAACAATAACACCAAAAAATAAAAATAAACGCAATAATAATTTATAATAATATATGTATAATTTAAATAAATTTTAATGTATAAATCCAATATGAGTAGTAAAAATTGTATGTATTCAATTAGTTATAAGCCTACCTACCCACACAAAACGAAAGAATTAATATTAAAACAAAACTGTAAACAAATATTTATAATAGCCCTCCTCTTAATTTTTATGTTATTAATTCTTAATTTTTATGTTGTTATGCCCGACAGGGCCCACAATGCTCCAAAACTAATGTATATCCTTGTGTACCTACCACCTAAGTTCACATTGTGGAATGCAATAAACGTATTGAGTATTGAGTATTGAGAAAGTAGGTAACGTTAGCAAAAAAATCTGATATATATTCAAGTCGAGATTTAATAATCTAAATAAAATTTTGATTTTAAAAGTATATACATTTTGTAAATAAATTAGATTAGGTTGCAATAAATACAAAAATATCAAGAATATGTAGGCATTTAATTAAGCATTGGTGTTACAGAATGGAAACGAAACAAGTAGGACTATTCAGTATTTTCAATCACTATCAGATAAATTTTCGATTTCCAATTCCGTTTTGCTGTCGTCAGAATCATCTTGTACATTGATTATAAATTCAAAATCGAGATCAAAATATTTCAAGTAGTCTTTTTCAATTTTTTCAACAGGAGCACAAGTTTTTTGCCACGTTTCACTGCTAACTTGGCCCAAACTTTCATTGATCAGTCATTCCGTATTCGTCATGTTTTGCTCGATATTTTTAGATGCGACATAATTTTTAACGATCCCCCAAATATTTTCAATCGCATTTAATTCTGGGTGATAAGGGGGAAGGCGTAAGACATCAAAACCCTTGCTTTTTATAAAATCGTCAATCTTGTAGATTACGTGTTGGGCTTTGTACTTCTTTATTGTATCGTACAATTCCAATTTAAGAAGAGATTCATCAAATGCTATACTTTTATCCCTGAGCCATTGCTGCATATCGGCTTTCTTTGGAGATTGCGTCGGTAGTCGTTCAGCCCGTGTGTTGTGATAAGATACATTGTCTAAGACAATGACAGAGCGCGGAAGTAAATTGGGTAGCAACTTTTCATTTAGCCATTTTACATAGTTATCATAGCTCATATTTGAATGATAATCACCAGCTATTGAGTTGGCCTTATAAACCAAGGAAGCATTTTCAATAAAACCATCCTTGGTTCCCGCGTGCACTAAAATAAAGCGAGTGCCTGTGCTATTTTTTTTTTTAAAACGGAGTTCTTTCCTTTTTTTTGCCCAGGTGTTGTTTCGCACGTGTGTCGAAAGGACGTAGCTCTCATCGGTGTAGACAATGGGCCGACTTTGAGAGCGGTACTCTGTTTTTTTTTTTAAATATGTTAAACGCCACATTTGTATATCATGACGCTCCGTCAAGACTTTACGGTTGTTCTCTGTTTTGCGCCACTTGTAACCTAATTTCAACAGTAACTTGCGAACAGTTTCTAAACAACCTTCGAATCCGATTTTTTCATTCAATGCTGTTCTTAACTTAGCTAATGTTGGAATTTCTTTATGGACAATATGGAAATCTTGTACAGTACTGCGAACCACATCGGCTGTAAAATTATCTATATCCACTTTATTATCTCGCTTTCTCCTTTTCTTCATAGGTGAAGTGAATTTTGATGAAGTGGATGGCAATTCCTTCTCTTCTTCTTCTTCTTTTCTTTTTTTCTTTTCTTTTTATTTTATTTTTAATATTCTTTGAACTGTTTTTTGGCTCACACCCGTAGTTTCAGCTGTTCGGCGTGTAATGTCTCGTAAATGAGACAAATCACAGTTGAGTTCCATTAATGATTTTGTAAATTCATATTCTTTTCGCAGAAAATGATAAACACTAGCTATCATGTTTCGACCCTAAAATAAAATGTAATCAAAAATAATTAAGTAATATAAACATTTTATAACACAAAAAAACATTCATTTTATAAATACTTCTATTGCTATATTAAGTATCGTAAAACGTATAAATAAATATTACCTCACTATGGACAACTCTTCTTCGTTTTGTTGCCATCTGACCTTACTCCGTGAAACAATTTGGCGCGAACTAAAAACCACTACTGATCCGGACCGTGTCCCGATCGACACTGAGCGCTCTCGAGGTTACGCACACAAAAACAATGTGCATGTGCACGCTTGACAACATTCATAGCCAAACGGACTTCGTGACATAGAACATCTGTAAGAGAACGTTACCGTGGAGACTTGAAAGAAGAAGCCTGCAAACTGTGGTTTTCGTGTCGTGAACTAACGTCAAGCTATACGTCTATCACCGTCAACTACGTGCTGGACTACTAAGCTACATATATCAAACCAAACTTACCTCTTTTCGACAACTAGAGAAGAGAAGTCACTATGGAGAAGCTACAACTCCAACAATCTTGCTTTGAAAACATCAAAGCTCTGTGTTCTAACTATAAAAAGGATAGCCCCTCAAGAAAAACGGAAGAATACCTAATCAAACGTCTAGAATCTCTCGAAGCACAGTGGAATGACTTCGAGGAACAACATGCGATTCTGGAGCAAACCTTAGAAGACAGATACATCAACTATTTCGTGGATAGCGTGTACAGCAAAACTCAAGCTCAATACGAATCTACAAAAGGTGACATGCTTAACTTACTGGAACAACTACAGGGAAAAAAGTTTGTAAAGTTCGACTTAACTGGGATGCTGGATCGAGATACTGACGATACCACCAAGCCATCGCTGAGTAAGCAAGAATGCAACTTTAAAGCCCTCGACCGCGCCATGTCGAAATTTGACATAAAAGCTGTCACGGAGAAATGGAAGCTAGAAGACCGTCTCTCCATTTTAAAGTCGAAGTGGAAAGCCATCGACAAACAACACTGGGAGCTGGAAGCCATACTCAAAGGCTCCAACCGTGATTACTACAACACGTTCGTCGATATGGAGGACAAGTACGACGAGCTAAGAAAAAACTTGAACAGTAAGATTCGGTCGACAATGCACTACGAAAAATCGGCGCCAAAAATGGAGGTTCCTGAATTTTCGGGTAGCTACACTCAATGGATTTCCTTCAAAGATCTCTTCATGGAAACCGTTCATAACAAACCGATGATTAACAAAGCGCAAAAGATGCAGCATCTGAAAACAAAGTTGAGAGGCGAAGCTGAAAGATTAGTGCAGCATCTCAGTATTGGCGCAGAAAACTACACATCCTGTTGGGAAATACTGACTCAGCGTTTCGATAATCGAAGGCTGCAATTTACATCATTCCTGAACACCATGCTCAACCTGCCTGTCTGTCATTCAACAACCCGACAGCTTCAACCTCAAGAAGATGCATGACATCATCACTGAATGTACGAACGGACTATCAAACATTGGTTTAGACATCGCAACTTGGGACCCAATTATCGTACACTTGATGTCGCAGAAATTTGACACAACTACCTACAGCGAGTGCATAGGAAGAGGAGATAGAAGGAGGAATTGCGAGACCCTAGAGATGTACCTTACTGAAGGGCGGCGTCATGAACTTACGAAAGTGGTCAGCCAACCACCCCACGCTACTAGAGAGTTTAACTGACGATCAAATATCAACTAAAAACATATTTGATTTCAAAACTGAAGACTCGACAAAAACGCTCGGACTCAGCTGGAATCCAAACACCAACACGTTCATGTTTAACTGGAGTCTGGAAGAAAAGTCGAAAGTTCGGACAACGAAAAGGCACTTACTTTCCGAAATTTCGAAACTGTATGATCCTTTGGGTTGGTTAGCTCCCATAACAGTGTTGGCAAAACTATCTATTATTTCAAAGAGTATGGCAAACTTATCTGGGATGAAGAACTACCGAGTGACATAGTAAATGATTGGGCCAAATTGAAAACTGAACTTCCCAATGTAAGGAAAATAAAACTAAACCGATGGATTGGTGCCCAACAATCAATAGAATTGCTGGGATTTTGCGATGCGAGTGAAAAGGCATATGCGTGTGTCATATACAGCTGAGTAAGGAACGAACAAGAGATACCGACTGTAACTTTACTCGTCGCTAAAACTAGGGTAGCGCCTCTATCACAAAAAACTACGAACCGAGATTAGAACTATGTGGCGCACTACTGTTGGCTAAACTCATGGAAAAAAGGAAACGGAAGCTTTAGCTGGATATAATTTGTCAATACGAGCATGGTGTGACTCACAAGTAGTCTTAGCGTGGCTGCAAGTTGATGCATCAAGATGGGATAAATACGTGTCCAACAGAGTTAACAAAATAAAACGAATTATTTCATCCGACAAGTGGCGCTACGTAAAATCGGCACAGAATCCTGCTGACTGTGCATCTAGAGGAATGTTGCCGAGCAAACTAGTAAACTTCGATCCCTGGTGGCAAGGTCCGGAATTTCTGAGAACGGCACCTGACCTCAAGAGAAACTCCACATGTTTGTTTACAACCAACCAGGAAAGTGTCAACTTTGCAGTGGCAACCACAACGGTGCCGAGAAACAAGGAACATTTTATAAATAACTTACTACATAAATATAGTTCATTAAAACAAGTAATTCGAGTAACGGCTCAGGTACTGCGCTTTATCGCGACGGCACGCTCCAAGATGAAATTTGAAACCAACTACCTAAGTGTGAGCGAACTCAAGCTAGCAGCTGACCGAGTAATTACATATTTACAGAGTACGGAGTTTGAAAATGAATACAAATATCTGAAAGCAAACGGAACTATAAACAACAAGAGCATTATATACAAATTCAATCCTTATATAGATGAAAAAGGGATTATAAGAGTCGGTGGAAGACTGAAAAATTCCTACTTGCCCTTCGAGATGAAAAATCCTACAGTTCTTCCTCGAATGGGACGACTAACTCAGCTTGTAATTGAAAAAGCACACCTTACAACACTTCATGGACGTGCGAGGCTGACACTGGCCCAAATCCGACAGCGATACTGGATTGTCGGAAGCAACAGAGCTGTAAAAACTCAACTGCGACGTTGTTTTTTTTTTTTTTCTGGCGTTGCACTATTCGTGCTTATTGCCATTGACAATATATAATCTGATAATGACAAAACGTAAGAATCGATAACTCGCGAAATAATAAAAAGAATTACAAAGGGAAATTTGGAAACGGAAAGGAGAATAGTTGTTATTAAATAAAAATAATAATTTTTAATAAATTTAGTAGTAGGGGAATATAATACAACAGAAAAATGTAATCATTTAACGCAACCAGTGACCCAACAAAAAGGCCTACTCGGTGCGTCTTTATACTAAACCAAAAACTACTTATAAATTATGTACATACTGTTGAACTACTTGGTTTACCTTTTTTTAATAGAAACACCCTGGCCACTTGTTAGAGTAATTTCATGTACCTAGGTCACAGATAATATACTAGCCTAGGTACTTATTTTGAATAAAAAAAAATGTTGTTGTCATTCTGTGTGTCAATCCAAATGTGCTCCATAATAAGCGTTGTAATATAAAATCGTATTTTATTCCAAAAGGTTATGGGCTTTTAATCGATTTTAAAAAGTGGACGATCTACATATATTCCTATTCAAAAATGGCAAGTGGCGATTCTTCCCTGGTAAGCCCAATACAATCCACAATGACATTCTCAAAACTACGTGGAAAAGAAAATTTTCACACCTGGTCGTTCGCAATGGAATGCTACCTAGTAGATCAGGATCTTTGGGACATAGTGTCAAAACCGGCAGATCTTACAACAGCAGCAAATGCTAGAAAAGATGCCAGAGCGAGGTCTAAAATATGTTTAGCATGCCACGAAAATGTTTATCCTGTGATTCAAAATGTACAGACGGCATGCGATACTTGGAACAATTTAAAAAAGGCCTATGCAGATTGTGGTCTTGTCAGAAGACTATCTCTAATGAAAAAGCTACTAGCTGTGAAATATTAAGGAAATATGGAAAAGTACGTGAACTTAATGTTGACTACTCAGCAGGAACTGCGCGGCATGAACGCTGCCATAGAAGATGAGTTTTTAGCCATCATTCTACTAGCAAATCTTCCTGAAAGCTACAAACCACTTGTTATGACCCTGGAGCACTCTAACACGAAGATAACATCTGAAGCTGTAGTCTCAGCACTTCTTAAGGAAGATAGCCGACCATCACCGACTACAAGTCTTACTGTACCTGATGCAGCATTACAATGCACCGTGACTAAGAAAAAGTCTTTTCATTCGAAGAAATGTACATACTGCAAGAGATTTGGACACTATAAAAATGAATGTAAAATCTTAAAGAAGAAGCAAGAAACTCCTAGTATTAATACTACTAATTACACTTTCATCTTGTTTTAATGTGTCTCATTCCTCTTCCTCAGATTCTTGGTACATAGACTCCGGTGCTACTTCTCATATGTGTAACAGAAAGGAATACTTTCGTGAAATAACCCCTGTAATTAAGCCTGTCACTGTGGCCAACAATGACCAAATTCTATGTGAAGGTGAAGGTACAGTCGTCATTAATAATACTAATAATATTAAAGATGTTCTTTATGTTCCCCAACTAGCTGCAAACTTATTATCAGTTAGTAACTTAGTTAAAAAAGGCTTTATTGTTTTATTTTCCCTAAAAGGTGGCACTATTCTTCAAAAAGAAGGATATAAAGTCTCAGGTTCTATTATTGCAACCGCCTCAAATTTCAATGGCATGTATAAACTTAATGTTCCTGATTCGCAAGCTCTTTTAACTACTTCCACAGAGTCTGCATTATTATGGCATAGACGCCTTGGTCACCTTAATACTAAAGCCATGAGTATTTTAAAAAATAAGTTTGTGGGCATTAACTATAATGACACACTGAACAAAATCTGTGTGCCTTGTCTACAAGGCAAACTAGCAAAGAAACCGTTCAATAATTCTTCAAGCAGGTCAAAAAATGTTCTAGAAATAGTGCATTCTGATGTTTGTGGACCCATGAGTACTCAATCTTGGGGCAAAGCTCTCTATGTACTCACATTCACTGACGATTTTTCTCGCAAAACTTTTGGATATTTTCTAAAACACAAAAGTGAAGTGTTCTCTAAGTTTGTAGAATTCAAAAGTATGGTAGAAAATCAAACGGGTCACAAAATAAAAAAGTTTAGGTCCGATTGCGGCTCTGAATATATTAATCCCAATATGACTACCTTTTTGAAAGAGAACGGAATTTTGCATCAAACTTCTGTTCCCTATAATCCACAACAAAACGGTATTTCTGAGCGAGTCAATAGAACTATTATTGAAAAAGCTAGGTCCATGCTTCAAGATGATAACTTATCAAAAGCATACTGGGCAGAAGCAGTAAATACTGCAATTTATCTCAAAAATCATTCACCTACTCAAGCGTTAAATAATAAAATTCCAGAAGAGATTTGGACTGGAAAGAAAATTAATCTTTCACATTTACGTGTCTTTGGCTGTGAAGCACATGCACTTATACCCGTAGAAAAACGTACAAAACTAGAGTCAAAAACTCGAAAGTACATATTTGTTGGGTATTCCAGTCAAAGTAAAGGCTTTCGTTTAATTGATCCCCAAAATCCTCGAGTGGTTTTGACCGCGAGAGATGTTGTCTTCATTGAGGATAAGCCTTCTACTAGCGACACTCAAGATGTGTCTCAGTCACAGACAAGTGACATAATTCAAGTACAAGATACTGAAACAGGTTTAGACATGGAAATACCTAAAGTTTCACAAACTGAAACAACTGAAGTTCCAAATACGGAAATACAAGAAATCTCAGAAATAGAAACACCTGAAGTGTTTTTTTACTCCGAAAGTGAGACTATTGTGGAACATCCCCATGTTAATGTTGAAACGAAAGGAGATATTCCCTTAGAGACTGACTTCCACCAATAAGATATCCCGACAATGACACCCAAGCAAACTTGACTTCTACGAACTTTGAACCTTAAGTAAGGCTTAAGTCAATGGAAGTCGAATACGATTCACTAATTAAGCACGGTACCTGGATTTTAGTGGACAGACCAAGTGACCGTAAAATTGTGAAATGTAAATGGGTATATAAAATAAAAAGGGATACATCGGGAAATATAATAAAATATAAAGCCAGATTGGTAGCCAAAGGGTTCACCCAGATTTACGGGGTGGACTATCATGAAACTTTCTCACCTGTAACTAGACTATCAACTGTCAGGTTGCTAATAGCTTACGCTGTTCAGCATAACTTAGAAGTCGATCACTTAGATGTTGAAACTGCCTTCCTTTATGGGACCTTAGACGAAGAAATTTATAAGACTCAGCCAGAAGGATTTATAAAAGAGGACAGCAAAAACAAAGTATGTCTTTTAAAGAGAGCTTTGTATGGATTAAAACAATCCCCTAGACAGTGGCATAAAAAAGTTTGCGAAGCAATGGCCAAGTTAGGTTTAATGAAATCACAAAATGATAATTGTGTATATTATCATAAAAACCAAAATAAGCTTCTTATCGTCGCCATATTTGTGGACGATTTTTTCATATTTTCTAATGATAAGGAAATGAAACAAAAGTTTAAAAGTGCTATTAGCAAAGAATTCTGTGTCAAAGGCTTAGGTTCCTTAAAAGACTGTCTTGGTATGAGAGTTTTGTATACCAAAAACGGCATTACTCTTGACCAAACCAAATACATAGATAAGCTTATTTCTAAATTTGGAATGAGTGATGCGATATCAGTTTCCACACCCATGGAACCTGGTCAAAAACTCACAGAGACATTAATGACGATCAGCCAGATTTACCTTACCAGCAGCTCATTGGATCACTAATGTATGTTTCCATTGGCACTAGACCCGACATCTCACATGCAGTGTCATTTTTAAGTCAATTCTACACAAATTACGGGGAGGTGCACTGGAGAGCTGCCAAGCGGGTACTGAGGTATCTTAAGGGTACCAAGGACCTGAAACTTCACTATCATAAAGTCATGCCAGACTATCCCATCGGTTATGTAGATGCAGACCATGGAAGTAATATCATCGATCGTCGTTCATTCACAGGTTTCTTTTTCATTATGAGTGGAGCACCAATATATATACAACTTAACTAAAATATAGTTGGGAGTCACGCAAACAAAAAACAGTCGCACTCTCAACTACAGAAGCTGAGTATATGGCTCTTAGTGAAGCGTGCAAAGAAGCCATATACCTCAAGGCGTTTTTTAAAGAAATATTTTCTTTGGATCGCCCAATCAAAATTTATACAGATAATCAAAGTTCATTAAAATTATCTCATAACGACACCTTTCACGCACGCACCAAACACATCGATATTAGGCACCATTTTATTCGCGATTCACTTAATCAACAAAACCTTGTCTTAAATTACATTAACACACGTAATATGCCAGCCGATGTCCTTACTAAACCTTTAACAAAACTTCGACATTTTGTCATACCTAAACCTTTAAGACACATGTCTTAAAGGTTTAGGTATAACCGAGGCCATAAGCTAGCTTGCTTTTGTTTTTTGTATTCATTGTTTTGTTAAGTGTTCGTGATTATTATTTATAGTGTTTGTTATTCATTTATTAGGGTGTATATATTTTTTGTATATCTGTATGTACAGGATGTTTCCATTAAGGGGAGGTGTTGAAACTATTTGGTTTACCTTTTTTTAATAGAAACACCCTGGCCACTTGTTAGAGTAATTTCATGTACCTAGGTACTTATTAAGAATTTAAAAAAATGTTGTTGTCATTCTGTGTGTCAATCCAAATGTGCTCCATAATATAAGCGTTGTAACATAAAATCGTATTTTATTCCAAAACATACATATTAAAATTTACGTTTAAATAGATATATCATTATTTACAAGGAAAAGTGCTATGGTTTTATAAATATCTACATTAAAATTAAATAAAATACATGAGATAGAAGTGGGAAAAGGGACTCGGAGGGAAACAAGGCTTTGGAAAAGTGAGGAGTGGTCATAAAGGGGGCAGGCAAAAATAAAGTGGTTCAGATCTCCCACCTCAGCGCCACATTCACACTCAGGGCTCTGCACAATGCCGAGTCTGGCAAGATGAGCTGGAGTGCACACGTGACCCAATCGATACGTATGGATATTGTTGAAATCTTTTTGCTTAGCTTGTACTTGCTAAACCAAGGTTTGACAGGAATGGATGGCTGAATATTACGATAAAATTTCCCTTTCACTGATTGCCCTAACCAAAGCTGACCCCAGGATTCCTGTAGATAAGCCCCGGGCAGAGCAGCCAGATCTTGGGAGTTGTTTTTATACGGAAAAACGTCTCCACTTAATACGGCATCATTAGCTAACTGGTCTGCTCTCTCATTGCCTAAAATGCCACAATGCGAGGGTATCCAGGCAAAATGCACTGAATATCCCTTAATAGAACACCTGTGGAGGAGTTCACGTATTTCAAATATAATAAAAGAATTATGAGAATAGAAAGGAAATCTGGCCAAAGATTGTAAGGCACTCCTTGCATCAGTTAAAATGAGTGAATTCCGTAAGCCCGTAAGGAGTATATATTCGACAGCTTTGAATAGACCGTAACATTCTCCTGTAAATACAGATGATTCGGGCGGGAGCTTTATTTTTTTAACGACATTATACTGGGAGTGGTATACACCTACTCCCACACATGAGTTTCTTCCATGCTTCGAAGCATCTGTAAACAGGAGCTGACAGTCCTTCCAGTCTCTATCCAAAGTGAAGTTGAAGTTAATGTTATGACATACGTCATCTCGGTAAATGTTAAGGTTATAATCACAGAGTACTTTTATTGTTATAATGAATGTTTGGTGACATAATTAATGAACTGTAATTACAATGATAAATAGGAAGAAATTGAGATTGGTAGCAAGGAGCATCAATTAAATTATATTTTCTAAAGCTTTTAACTAAACACGGAGTATCTTTGTGCCTCCAGTAAGTAGACGAAGTAACTTCTTTAGAGAGAATAGAAAGTCTATTTCGCAAAGGATGATTTGTAAATTGCAGACACCGAGCCATAAATCTATCAGATAAAAATTGACGTCGCAAATGAAGTGGAGGGTCTCCACATTCCACCTGAAGACAATTAATAGGACTGCTTTTCATTGCACCTGAAACTACTCTAAGTGCCTTGGACTGAATTTTTTCCAATTTCTTATGACCAGCAACATTAGCAGGTTCAAGCAAAAAGGTCCCATAGTCCAATACACTTCTAATCAATGTGTTGTATAGTAGTTTTAATGAAAAGGGATGTGCTCCCCACCACACACCAGCAAGACATCTAATTATGTTGATATTTCGTTCACATTTAGTAGTTATATAATCACAGTGTGGTAAACCTGTAAGATGTGTATCCAAAATAAGGCCTAAAAATTTTACTTGATTTTTAACCGGCATCGAGATATTATCATATGTTACTCTAACTACTGGGGACTTACGCATTCTAGTAAATAAGACTGTTGCTTTTATCAATTGACAGGTGTAGACGATTGGTTTCCAACCAAGTCTTCAGTAAGCATAAAGAAGAGGTTAAGGAAATACAAATATTCGCAACAGAATCACCAGATAAATAAAGAAGTAAATCATCTGCATATTGAAGGACTTGTACTGACTCATTTAAAGAGGATTCTAAATCATAAGTGTAAATATTATAGAGAAGTGGACTAAGTACAGAACCCTGAGGAAGACCTTTCCATACTAAACGAGTAAATGTACACCCTTCAATATCTAGATTTAAAGATCTCTCTGAAAGCATATTAATTATAAAATTAAACAGCATTATTGGAATTTGTAATAAATTCAGCTTTTGTTCCAGGACTGATACTAGGACATTATCGTAAGCTGAGTTTATATCCAGGAAAGCAGCAATTACGGAGTTATTGGAAGAAAAGGCTAAGCGAATATCAGTTGTGAACACACTAAGACTGTCAAATTGATTTGTCAATTGATTGACTGTGATTGATTGGTCGATTGATTGGTTGATTGATCGATTGATTGGTTTTGGTTTTAACCAAACTGTGATGTTACTAGCAAGTTTTTGCTTTCCAAAAACCACTCCAAACGATTCTTAATGAGATGTTCAACAATTTTAGCAAGAACTGTTGAAAGTGCAATTGGTCGATAAGAAGTGACCTTAGAAGAAGGTTTGTTTGGTTTCAGAATAGGAATAATTGTTTGAGACTTCCAACTTGATGGGATGTTGCCAGATATTAAAGCTATATTGATGAGATCTAAATATATTAAAAGTACAGAGTCAGACAGATTGGCTATAAATGAATATGGAATACCATCTTCACCAGGAGCTGAATCCTTAACATGTGAACGGACTCCTTTCAACTCACTTAGTGTGAAGAGAGAGTTCAACTCGGAATCCAAAATAGGAACATAGGGAAAATGCATTAAAGATCTCTGTTCTGGGACCGAAGGAGGAGCTAAATGATCCATGAACTCATTGGCCAACTCTAATGGCAGTTTTGAGACTGTTGTGTTACTGAATGCTGACCTGAATTGCCTGATATTTCGCCATACTACAGATGCGTTAACTTCTGGAGAGATAGATGCACAAAATCTTTACCACGCTTCAAATTTCTTTTTTCTAAGGAACTTACGAGTTGTATGAGCAGCTTCTTGGTAAATCTCAAAATTGTGACGAGTCATAGTATGGCACTCATTTTTTTCAGCTTCTTTTCTTTTTTTAATGGCCTGAGTGCACTCAGCATCCCACCAAGGTGGTGAAGGAATTTTGCCTGTAGCACCATTCTTAATAGAGAAAGTATTATCTGCTACCTCTATTAAAATTCTTGTAATTTCATTAGATAATAACTGAGGATCTTGTAGTAAGGAATTAGATAAAGCAGAAATTCTTTCTTCCACACAATTTTTGTATTTATCCCAGTCTGCATTTTGAAGTCTGTACTTTAAGCGCGGTTGTGGTATTGGAATGCAAGCGTCTGGTTTTTTATGTGGAAAAGAAATAATTATAGGAAAATGATCACTACCATGAGAAGACGGTAAAGGAGACCAGGATAACGTCGATGCTAAATCATGTGTGCAGATTAAGAGATCAGGAGCACTTATTCCCTCATCTGGATTTGTTTGGCGTGTAGGGAGACATGTGTTTAAAATGCACAAATTGTTTGAGTCTAATATTTCTAATAACTTTTCCCCATAATAATTGGAACTAGAACTTCCCCAAGACTGATGCTGTGTATTAAAATCGCCCCTTACCAAAAATGGTTTAGGTAAAACTGTGAAAAGGTTATTAATTTCAGAAAGAATATTTACAGTAGGGCGGGAATAATATATACATACTATACAGATTTTATTTACAATAGCAGCAACGGCAGAGATATCGTCACTGAGACTTGGAAGAGGAAAAGACTGAAAAGACAAGTTATTTTTAATAAGCATGGTGACACCGCCATACCCATCGCTTCTATCCGTTCTTAGACAAGCATAGCCAGGAATTCTAAAAGAGAACCCCGGTTTAAGCCATGTCTCACAGAGAGCGACTGCAAAGGGATTGTATTTATTTAATATATAGTACAGATCAGATTTTTTATTCACAATGCTGCGACTGCTCCACTGAACAATCTTGGTTTGATTTGGATCCATTATGGTTAATATTATTAAATAAGTTAAACAGCGTATCAATTACAGTGGCAACGTTGGACGGTTCAATGATATTATTTTTAGAAAAAGTATTAATTACCATGATTATTAAGTTTAAAATTTTACTTTTATTATTATTAGTTGTTGTTTTATTTTGCAAAGCAACACCATTACCTGACATTGAAACTTCATTATTGATAAGTTCTTGATGAGCTGCCCGGTCATACCCCTTGGCTTTTTGTGGGGGATCTCGAGGTTTTAGGAATACTGTTTTTCTGTGAGATGTGAAATTTGATGTGTTTGGTGAATTTGGCGAAGGTCGTGAAGAAGAAAATTTATTATTTGTATGTAAAGGAGCAGATTTTACCACATATGCATATAGTTTGGAGATTGGGGGGTGCAGCTGCGACGCTTCAGCATATGACATGCAGCTATGGGCCATATAGTGCTTAATTGATTTTTGTCTCTCAAACTCTGGGCATTTTTTGTTAATGGCGTAATGAATGCCACCGCAATGACAGCACTTACCGTCACTTTCGTCTTCAATACTACAAGTGTCAGCAGAATGCCTCTCCCCACACTTGAAGCACTGAGAGTTCGATCTACATTGTACCTTTGTATGACCAAAATGACAACAATTAAAACATTGAATTGTTGGGAATGTGTACAATTCTACTGGCATAGAATTGTAACAACAAAATACACGTTTTGGTAAAAATTTGACCGTCAAAGGTGAGCATGACTGTTTGAGATAATTTCCAGACAGGGGTCGGTTCGTGCACTTTATAATTAAGACGCCTTGCCTTAATAACTTTCCCGCATCCAGTGGGAACAGTCACATTTTCCATTATTTCGTCGGGAGACCATTCGGTAGGTACACCTTTAATAATACCCATACGACACACATTAATAGATGGAACAAATGCCTTCAATTTCTCTTTCGCCAAACAAGGGTCATTTATAAAAGAGTTTGCATCTAGGTAATGAGAGAAGCTTATTGAAATCCTATTTCGACCGATCCGTTTTAAAGAACCATTGACAATATTATTATAACGACGTTTTTTAAGAAAATGCCCTAAAGAAATTGGGTGTAATGATTGAGCAGAGTTTCCTATATCAATATTTTTTTGAATATGTACAACATATAGCGACAGGTCTGTGGCTGTGTACAAGGCCCTAGCAACCTGTGGCTCCTTCTGGGGAAGTTCTGAGGTGGGACGAATTTCAGTCTGGGGACCATCCACAGAACGTGGAGTGGCTTCCAGATGAACTACTACCGATTCATTTTCGCAATGGCAATCTGCTTCTTTATTGGTTCCTGAAGAGTGACCATGTCTCCTTCTTTTATTGCTATGTTTACACATTTTGCGTGGAGCTCTAGCCCTTTTCCGCTCCGATCTGGTTATGGACGCATCAGTATCCATACTTGATTCGTCGTTAATAGTTATATTAAGCCCAACCGAGGGGACTGTGCCCCCCGGATCAGGCGGTTCCTTGTTCATCGGACAGAATAAAATAAAATATGAAAAAACTTACCCTAAAGGTGGAGAATTATATACACAGACAATAAAAATAATTAGCCTAATTAATATCTACAAAAATCTACACAACTTATCTCCAATCTCAAAAAGTTTTTCTTATTTAAAAATCCGAAAGAAAAATCACAACCGTCAAATTCGACGATTCCCGCGCTTTTTTTCAACTGCGACGTTGCGTGCGATGTCACCGCTATAAACCAATAGATACCAACTTATGGCGGAGCTACCTCCACAGAGAGCGACCCCATCTCGACCTTTTACACATACTGGTGTAGACTTCACTGGACACGTGCAAGTCAAACTAAACAAAGGAAGAGGAGTAAAAACTACGAAGGGGTAGATACATTGCTATTTTCGTGTGCATGGCTACTAAAGCAGTACACATTGAACTGGTGTCTGATTTAAGCACCGAAACGTCATTGCCGCTTTTCAACGCATGTGCGCTAGACGCGGTACACCTAAACATGTGTACTCAGACTGCGGCACTAATTTCATTGGAGTTTCGAAGATGTTGCGTAATGAATTCGAACATTTGAAACAAGAGCTTTCGCCGGACTTCTTCAACGAGATCGGAAAAATGGAGGTCGAATGGCACTTCAACGCTCCCGCGTGGCCTAGTGCTGGTGGTCTGTGAGAAGCGGCCGTAAAATCGATGAAACATCATCTTCACCGTGTACAAGGAGATCAGAAACTAACATTCGAGGAGTTTACTACTCTACTGGCAAAAATAGAAGCCTGTATGAACTCAAGACCCCTCTGTCCACTCACTGAAGATCCCGATGAATTTCAAAACTATCTAACACCTGGTCATTTTCTCACTGGAAGCCCAACGATGTCACTACAAATATCAACATACGGTGACGTAAATAACGTTAATTTACGTATACGGTGGCAGCTAACAGAGCACATGCTGCACCAATTTTGGAAGAGTTGGTCGAATGAATACTTAACACAACTCCAGATAAGGAGCAAATGGAACAAACCAAAAAAGAACATCCAGGAAGGCGACATAGTCTTGATCAAGGACAACAACTTGCCACCAGGAAAGTGGGCCATGGGACGCGTACTTGAACTGCATCCCGGTTCCGACGGCTATGTTCGAGTGACCACGGTTAAAACTCAATCTGGTATCATCAAACATCCAGTCGTCAAACTGTCACCACTTCCTATCGAGAACAGCGTCCAAGATCACTCAGAAAAGAAAACTCCAACCATGCCGAAGACGGGTGGAAAGAAATGTTTTTCTACTCTTCTTACAATGTTATTAATTGCATTTACGTTAATAACTGGGTCACATGACGAAATCGTGACGTCTGGCGGTCAAATTACTAACTTCGAACTTGAGCGACCGATTTATTTCGACACAATAGGAAACGTACAAGTGATTCATGACGAATGGACACTACTTATGTATTATAACTTAACAACTTACTGGGACGGCGTACGTCGAATTGAAGCTTACCTCCAGGGATTGAACGAACTGTGCCAAAAAACCGACCCAAGATACTGCAAGACAACTTTAGAACAGCTTAACCACGAGATGGAAATACTGAGCTACTACAACACTATACTCCTAGCTCCTCATAAGCACTTGAGTAATCGTAAGAAACGAGGACTGATTGATGGAGTGGGATATGTTGCTAACAGGCTCTTCGGTATCCTAGATCAACGGTTTGCAGACAAATACCACAACGACATACAAGCTGTCCAAATTAACGAAAACTATCTACTTGATTTGGTAAAAAATCAAACGTCAATAATCGAACTTCAAAACAATATGCTGAAGAAGAATGAACAAAATATCATACGACAGTTTAGTTTAATAGACGACTTCATGGCGCAGACCAACACCAAAGTACAACTTAGCCAAAGTGGAGTCTGAAATGGAAATAGTGATGGCTACTAACTACTTCAACTCGGCCTCACTAACAGCATATTTACTGATCACCAATTTAGAGAGGGTTCAAGAGATGCTATTTGAAAGCCTAACTGATGTCTACAAAGGGCACATAGACATCCATTTACTTACACCTGTCAACTTAATCGAGCAACTAACTGAAATCGCAGGCAAACTCCCGGGAACCTCGTCGTTGCCTATACGAAACATCAGAAACGATATCAAAGACCTCTACAAACTGCTATACGTGAGAGCGCGAGTTACTACTAACCACTTCTTGTTCGAGATACACGTCCTATTGATCTCGGATGAAGACTTCACTCTATACCAAGCTACTCCGTTGCCCATGAAAACAAGCACAGGAACAGTCATCGTCCAACTAGCTTCGCAGTACATAGCAGTAAACTTCGGGAAGAGCACTTATGTCTCTTTACCTGAAGATGACATGAAGCGGTGTAGTCACATTCAACCAGGCAATTTGATATGAAACAAGAATCTACCGCTATTCAACTTACATAACAGCAACACTCCTTGTGAAGCAAAACTATTGGGTCATCGAACGACCTCACCTTGTGACGTAAAAAAGAGTGCTATGTAAGCAGGAGTGGATCGCATTACACACAGCAAATACTTGGCTGGCGATTTGTTGCGGAACTTGCACAATACGAATTGTGTGCGAAAATGATATCACTACACACTCTATGACTTCCGGGATACTGACCTTGGCACGGGGTTACTTGTTGCAATCGAAGGAATTAACAATTCACTCGCATAACCAATACACAAGCAACATGAAGATGGATCTTTCCATTAACATACCGCCGCTAGACTCGATGGTAAATAACATTGTAAACATAACACATAATATGTCGCACGTGATGTTGCCAGAAACTGCTGAATTGGAGGAAATCGACAAGCGATTAGCTATTATGAAAACACGAGAAAACCACCTCCCATCAACCATATCTACTCATGGCATACACCAATACGCCGTCTCTTATACCATTGTGGGAGTAATCGTCACTTTCTCTGTGGGGTGGTTTGCAAAGAGATACGGACCATCTTGTCGCTCAAAACTAACTAAGAGCCATTCAGCTACGAACAATCAACTTGAAGAGATTGAACTGCAACCGATACAACACAGAAAGCAAAGAAGAAAATATTCACACGGCGAGCCAAGCAGAACTGCAAGCGGTACGTCCACGTCATGCAGACAACATCGCGTTCAATTTCGAATAATTTAATTTATTATCTGTTTCTTTGTAACAGGGTTTCTTCTCTTGACAATCTTAATTCATTTTCATTACATCTTTGTGGGGTTGCCAACATGTACGGTCTCATCAACTGTACATTTACTTTGCGAACGCAGCAACCTACTTAGATGTCGTGCGTCACAAATATCATGCTATAATTATAACGTTTTAAGTAATGCAGATCGAGTCAGACAAAAACTGTGGAACTAACCACTAGTCAAGAGAAAGAATCGCTGCCACTTTAACTTGTTAACCTTATACATTTTAATATAACTTTAAACTCAACTTGTGGTTCTTTCTGTGTACTCCATAACTAAACCAACATTAACAAAGTGATAGTGTACGGTGCCTACAACTATTGGCTCCTACATTAAATGGTCCTTCGAGCCGGATATTTATTGTGTGTAGTGTCTCTATTTACGATAGCGAATCGGTTCAGCTGGTCTCCCACAAGCGGATTGAGAAGGCGCATAATATCGAACATAGAGTGCGAACGCAATAAATAGAAACAAACGACAATTTCAAGACGCTAACAATTACGCAACTCTACTACAACTACAGATATTCTATTTCACGAAGTCCGTTCGGCTTTGATTGTAGTAGTGACGTATCCCGACAAGCGCGCTTGTGTGTGTAAAAGTCAACACTTTTCATATTACAAAAACGACTGATTAGAATACTAGTTAACATAGACAACACAGACAGCTGCAAACCCCATTTCCAAGAACATAAACTTCTAACCCTACCTTGTATATATATCTTAGAAATGTGCAAATTTGTTAGAAAAAATCAAAAACTCTTCACTACACGCGAAAACATACAGACTCGCTACACACTACGACACAAAAATAGACTAAACCTACCAGGTTCTAAGCTGAAAATACACTCCACAAGCACTTTAGTAATGTCAGTTAAAATATATAATAAATTACCAGATGAAATTAAAAATGAACAAAAATTTAATATCTTTATAAACAAATTAAAACAATTTCTAATCTGTAAATGTTATTATAATGTGCATGAATATTTAAATGATAATTTTAATAAATAAACAATAACACCAAAAAATAAAAATAAACGCAATAATAATTTATAATAATATATGTATAATTTAAATAAATTTTAATGTATAAATCCAATATGAGTAGTAAAAATTGTATGTATTCAATTAGTTATAAGCCTACCTACCCACACAAAACGAAAGAATTAATATTAAAACAAAACTGTAAACAAATATTTATAATAGCCCTCCTCTTAATTTTTATGTTATTAATTCTTAATTTTTATGTTGTTATGCCCGACAGGGCCCACAATGCTCCAAAACTAATGTATATCCTTGTGTACCTACCACCTAAGTTCACATTGTGGAATGCAATAAACGTATTGAGTATTGAGTATTGAGAAAGTAGGTAACGTTAGCAAAAAAATCTGATATATATTCAAGTCGAGATTTAATAATCTAAATAAAATTTTGATTTTAAAAGTATATACATTTTGTAAATAAATTAGATTAGGTTGCAATAAATACAAAAATATCAAGAATATGTAGGCATTTAATTAAGCATTGGTGTTACAGAATGGAAACGAAACAAGTAGGACTATTCAGTATTTTCAATCACTATCAGATAAATTTTCGATTTCCAATTCCGTTTTGCTGTCGTCAGAATCATCTTGTACATTGATTATAAATTCAAAATCGAGATCAAAATATTTCAAGTAGTCTTTTTCAATTTTTTCAACAGGAGCACAAGTTTTTTGCCACGTTTCACTGCTAACTTGGCCCAAACTTTCATTGATCAGTCATTCCGTATTCGTCATGTTTTGCTCGATATTTTTAGATGCGACATAATTTTTAACGATCCCCCAAATATTTTCAATCGCATTTAATTCTGGGTGATAAGGGGGAAGGCGTAAGACATCAAAACCCTTGCTTTTTATAAAATCGTCAATCTTGTAGATTACGTGTTGGGCTTTGTACTTCTTTATTGTATCGTACAATTCCAATTTAAGAAGAGATTCATCAAATGCTATACTTTTATCCCTGAGCCATTGCTGCATATCGGCTTTCTTTGGAGATTGCGTCGGTAGTCGTTCAGCCCGTGTGTTGTGATAAGATACATTGTCTAAGACAATGACAGAGCGCGGAAGTAAATTGGGTAGCAACTTTTCATTTAGCCATTTTACATAGTTATCATAGCTCATATTTGAATGATAATCACCAGCTATTGAGTTGGCCTTATAAACCAAGGAAGCATTTTCAATAAAACCATCCTTGGTTCCCGCGTGCACTAAAATAAAGCGAGTGCCTGTGCTATTTTTTTTTTTAAAACGGAGTTCTTTCCTTTTTTTTGCCCAGGTGTTGTTTCGCACGTGTGTCGAAAGGACGTAGCTCTCATCGGTGTAGACAATGGGCCGACTTTGAGAGCGGTACTCTGTTTTTTTTTTTAAATATGTTAAACGCCACATTTGTATATCATGACGCTCCGTCAAGACTTTACGGTTGTTCTCTGTTTTGCGCCACTTGTAACCTAATTTCAACAGTAACTTGCGAACAGTTTCTAAACAACCTTCGAATCCGATTTTTTCATTCAATGCTGTTCTTAACTTAGCTAATGTTGGAATTTCTTTATGGACAATATGGAAATCTTGTACAGTACTGCGAACCACATCGGCTGTAAAATTATCTATATCCACTTTATTATCTCGCTTTCTCCTTTTCTTCATAGGTGAAGTGAATTTTGATGAAGTGGATGGCAATTCCTTCTCTTCTTCTTCTTCTTTTCTTTTTTTCTTTTCTTTTTATTTTATTTTTAATATTCTTTGAACTGTTTTTTGGCTCACACCCGTAGTTTCAGCTGTTCGGCGTGTAATGTCTCGTAAATGAGACAAATCACAGTTGAGTTCCATTAATGATTTTGTAAATTCATATTCTTTTCGCAGAAAATGATAAACACTAGCTATCATGTTTCGACCCTAAAATAAAATGTAATCAAAATAATTAAGTAATATAAACATTTTATAACACAAAAAAACATTCATTTTATAAATACTTCTATTGCTATATTAAGTATCGTAAAACGTATAAATAAATATTACCTCACTATGGACAACTCTTCTTCGTTTTGTTGCCATCTGACCTTACTCCGTGAAACAATTTGGCGCGAACTAAAAACCACTACTGATCCGGACCGTGTCCCGATCGACACTGAGCGCTCTCGAGGTTACGCACACAAAAACAATGTGCATGTGCACGCTTGACAACATTCATAGCCAAACGGACTTCGTGACATAGAACATCTGTAAGAGAACGTTACCGTGGAGACTTGAAAGAAGAAGCCTGCAAACTGTGGTTTTCGTGTCGTGAACTAACGTCAAGCTATACGTCTATCACCGTCAACTACGTGCTGGACTACTAAGCTACATATATCAAACCAAACTTACCTCTTTTCGACAACTAGAGAAGAGAAGTCACTATGGAGAAGCTACAACTCCAACAATCTTGCTTTGAAAACATCAAAGCTCTGTGTTCTAACTATAAAAAGGATAGCCCCTCAAGAAAAACGGAAGAATACCTAATCAAACGTCTAGAATCTCTCGAAGCACAGTGGAATGACTTCGAGGAACAACATGCGATTCTGGAGCAAACCTTAGAAGACAGATACATCAACTATTTCGTGGATAGCGTGTACAGCAAAACTCAAGCTCAATACGAATCTACAAAAGGTGACATGCTTAACTTACTGGAACAACTACAGGGAAAAAAGTTTGTAAAGTTCGACTTAACTGGGATGCTGGATCGAGATACTGACGATACCACCAAGCCATCGCTGAGTAAGCAAGAATGCAACTTTAAAGCCCTCGACCGCGCCATGTCGAAATTTGACATAAAAGCTGTCACGGAGAAATGGAAGCTAGAAGACCGTCTCTCCATTTTAAAGTCGAAGTGGAAAGCCATCGACAAACAACACTGGGAGCTGGAAGCCATACTCAAAGGCTCCAACCGTGATTACTACAACACGTTCGTCGATATGGAGGACAAGTACGACGAGCTAAGAAAAAACTTGAACAGTAAGATTCGGTCGACAATGCACTACGAAAAATCGGCGCCAAAAATGGAGGTTCCTGAATTTTCGGGTAGCTACACTCAATGGATTTCCTTCAAAGATCTCTTCATGGAAACCGTTCATAACAAACCGATGATTAACAAAGCGCAAAAGATGCAGCATCTGAAAACAAAGTTGAGAGGCGAAGCTGAAAGATTAGTGCAGCATCTCAGTATTGGCGCAGAAAACTACACATCCTGTTGGGAAATACTGACTCAGCGTTTCGATAATCGAAGGCTGCAATTTACATCATTCCTGAACACCATGCTCAACCTGCCTGTCTGTCATTCAACAACCCGACAGCTTCAACCTCAAGAAGATGCATGACATCATCACTGAATGTACGAACGGACTATCAAACATTGGTTTAGACATCGCAACTTGGGACCCAATTATCGTACACTTGATGTCGCAGAAATTTGACACAACTACCTACAGCGAGTGCATAGGAAGAGGAGATAGAAGGAGGAATTGCGAGACCCTAGAGATGTACCTTACTGAAGGGCGGCGTCATGAACTTACGAAAGTGGTCAGCCAACCACCCCACGCTACTAGAGAGTTTAACTGACGATCAAATATCAACTAAAAACATATTTGATTTCAAAACTGAAGACTCGACAAAAACGCTCGGACTCAGCTGGAATCCAAACACCAACACGTTCATGTTTAACTGGAGTCTGGAAGAAAAGTCGAAAGTTCGGACAACGAAAAGGCACTTACTTTCCGAAATTTCGAAACTGTATGATCCTTTGGGTTGGTTAGCTCCCATAACAGTGTTGGCAAAACTATCTATTATTTCAAAGAGTATGGCAAACTTATCTGGGATGAAGAACTACCGAGTGACATAGTAAATGATTGGGCCAAATTGAAAACTGAACTTCCCAATGTAAGGAAAATAAAACTAAACCGATGGATTGGTGCCCAACAATCAATAGAATTGCTGGGATTTTGCGATGCGAGTGAAAAGGCATATGCGTGTGTCATATACAGCTGAGTAAGGAACGAACAAGAGATACCGACTGTAACTTTACTCGTCGCTAAAACTAGGGTAGCGCCTCTATCACAAAAAACTACGAACCGAGATTAGAACTATGTGGCGCACTACTGTTGGCTAAACTCATGGAAAAAAGGAAACGGAAGCTTTAGCTGGATATAATTTGTCAATACGAGCATGGTGTGACTCACAAGTAGTCTTAGCGTGGCTGCAAGTTGATGCATCAAGATGGGATAAATACGTGTCCAACAGAGTTAACAAAATAAAACGAATTATTTCATCCGACAAGTGGCGCTACGTAAAATCGGCACAGAATCCTGCTGACTGTGCATCTAGAGGAATGTTGCCGAGCAAACTAGTAAACTTCGATCCCTGGTGGCAAGGTCCGGAATTTCTGAGAACGGCACCTGACCTCAAGAGAAACTCCACATGTTTGTTTACAACCAACCAGGAAAGTGTCAACTTTGCAGTGGCAACCACAACGGTGCCGAGAAACAAGGAACATTTTATAAATAACTTACTACATAAATATAGTTCATTAAAACAAGTAATTCGAGTAACGGCTCAGGTACTGCGCTTTATCGCGACGGCACGCTCCAAGATGAAATTTGAAACCAACTACCTAAGTGTGAGCGAACTCAAGCTAGCAGCTGACCGAGTAATTACATATTTACAGAGTACGGAGTTTGAAAATGAATACAAATATCTGAAAGCAAACGGAACTATAAACAACAAGAGCATTATATACAAATTCAATCCTTATATAGATGAAAAAGGGATTATAAGAGTCGGTGGAAGACTGAAAAATTCCTACTTGCCCTTCGAGATGAAAAATCCTACAGTTCTTCCTCGAATGGGACGACTAACTCAGCTTGTAATTGAAAAAGCACACCTTACAACACTTCATGGACGTGCGAGGCTGACACTGGCCCAAATCCGACAGCGATACTGGATTGTCGGAAGCAACAGAGCTGTAAAAACTCAACTGCGACGTTGTTTTTTTTTTTTTTCTGGCGTTGCACTATTCGTGCTTATTGCCATTGACAATATATAATCTGATAATGACAAAACGTAAGAATCGATAACTCGCGAAATAATAAAAAGAATGACAAAGGGAAATTTGGAAACGGAAAGGAGAATAGTTGTTATTAAATAAAAATAATAATTTTTAATAAATTTAGTAGTAGGGGAATATAATACAACAGAAAAATGTAATCATTTAACGCAACCAGTGACCCAACAAAAAGGCCTACTCGGTGCGTCTTTATACTAAACCAAAAACTACTTATAAATTATGTACATACTGTTGAACTACTTGGTTTACCTTTTTTTAATAGAAACACCCTGGCCACTTGTTAGAGTAATTTCATGTACCTAGGTCACAGATAATATACTAGCCTAGGTACTTATTTTGAATAAAAAAAAATGTTGTTGTCATTCTGTGTGTCAATCCAAATGTGCTCCATAATAAGCGTTGTAATATAAAATCGTATTTTATTCCAAAAGGTTATGGGCTTTTAATCGATTTTAAAAAGTGGACGATCTACATATATTCCTATTCAAAAATGGCAAGTGGCGATTCTTCCCTGGTAAGCCCAATACAATCCACAATGACATTCTCAAAACTACGTGGAAAAGAAAATTTTCACACCTGGTCGTTCGCAATGGAATGCTACCTAGTAGATCAGGATCTTTGGGACATAGTGTCAAAACCGGCAGATCTTACAACAGCAGCAAATGCTAGAAAAGATGCCAGAGCGAGGTCTAAAATATGTTTAGCATGCCACGAAAATGTTTATCCTGTGATTCAAAATGTACAGACGGCATGCGATACTTGGAACAATTTAAAAAAGGCCTATGCAGATTGTGGTCTTGTCAGAAGACTATCTCTAATGAAAAAGCTACTAGCTGTGAAATATTAAGGAAATATGGAAAAGTACGTGAACTTAATGTTGACTACTCAGCAGGAACTGCGCGGCATGAACGCTGCCATAGAAGATGAGTTTTTAGCCATCATTCTACTAGCAAATCTTCCTGAAAGCTACAAACCACTTGTTATGACCCTGGAGCACTCTAACACGAAGATAACATCTGAAGCTGTAGTCTCAGCACTTCTTAAGGAAGATAGCCGACCATCACCGACTACAAGTCTTACTGTACCTGATGCAGCATTACAATGCACCGTGACTAAGAAAAAGTCTTTTCATTCGAAGAAATGTACATACTGCAAGAGATTTGGACACTATAAAAATGAATGTAAAATCTTAAAGAAGAAGCAAGAAACTCCTAGTATTAATACTACTAATTACACTTTCATCTTGTTTTAATGTGTCTCATTCCTCTTCCTCAGATTCTTGGTACATAGACTCCGGTGCTACTTCTCATATGTGTAACAGAAAGGAATACTTTCGTGAAATAACCCCTGTAATTAAGCCTGTCACTGTGGCCAACAATGACCAAATTCTATGTGAAGGTGAAGGTACAGTCGTCATTAATAATACTAATAATATTAAAGATGTTCTTTATGTTCCCCAACTAGCTGCAAACTTATTATCAGTTAGTAACTTAGTTAAAAAAGGCTTTATTGTTTTATTTTCCCTAAAAGGTGGCACTATTCTTCAAAAAGAAGGATATAAAGTCTCAGGTTCTATTATTGCAACCGCCTCAAATTTCAATGGCATGTATAAACTTAATGTTCCTGATTCGCAAGCTCTTTTAACTACTTCCACAGAGTCTGCATTATTATGGCATAGACGCCTTGGTCACCTTAATACTAAAGCCATGAGTATTTTAAAAAATAAGTTTGTGGGCATTAACTATAATGACACACTGAACAAAATCTGTGTGCCTTGTCTACAAGGCAAACTAGCAAAGAAACCGTTCAATAATTCTTCAAGCAGGTCAAAAAATGTTCTAGAAATAGTGCATTCTGATGTTTGTGGACCCATGAGTACTCAATCTTGGGGCAAAGCTCTCTATGTACTCACATTCACTGACGATTTTTCTCGCAAAACTTTTGGATATTTTCTAAAACACAAAAGTGAAGTGTTCTCTAAGTTTGTAGAATTCAAAAGTATGGTAGAAAATCAAACGGGTCACAAAATAAAAAAGTTTAGGTCCGATTGCGGCTCTGAATATATTAATCCCAATATGACTACCTTTTTGAAAGAGAACGGAATTTTGCATCAAACTTCTGTTCCCTATAATCCACAACAAAACGGTATTTCTGAGCGAGTCAATAGAACTATTATTGAAAAAGCTAGGTCCATGCTTCAAGATGATAACTTATCAAAAGCATACTGGGCAGAAGCAGTAAATACTGCAATTTATCTCAAAAATCATTCACCTACTCAAGCGTTAAATAATAAAATTCCAGAAGAGATTTGGACTGGAAAGAAAATTAATCTTTCACATTTACGTGTCTTTGGCTGTGAAGCACATGCACTTATACCCGTAGAAAAACGTACAAAACTAGAGTCAAAAACTCGAAAGTACATATTTGTTGGGTATTCCAGTCAAAGTAAAGGCTTTCGTTTAATTGATCCCCAAAATCCTCGAGTGGTTTTGACCGCGAGAGATGTTGTCTTCATTGAGGATAAGCCTTCTACTAGCGACACTCAAGATGTGTCTCAGTCACAGACAAGTGACATAATTCAAGTACAAGATACTGAAACAGGTTTAGACATGGAAATACCTAAAGTTTCACAAACTGAAACAACTGAAGTTCCAAATACGGAAATACAAGAAATCTCAGAAATAGAAACACCTGAAGTGTTTTTTTACTCCGAAAGTGAGACTATTGTGGAACATCCCCATGTTAATGTTGAAACGAAAGGAGATATTCCCTTAGAGACTGACTTCCACCAATAAGATATCCCGACAATGACACCCAAGCAAACTTGACTTCTACGAACTTTGAACCTTAAGTAAGGCTTAAGTCAATGGAAGTCGAATACGATTCACTAATTAAGCACGGTACCTGGATTTTAGTGGACAGACCAAGTGACCGTAAAATTGTGAAATGTAAATGGGTATATAAAATAAAAAGGGATACATCGGGAAATATAATAAAATATAAAGCCAGATTGGTAGCCAAAGGGTTCACCCAGATTTACGGGGTGGACTATCATGAAACTTTCTCACCTGTAACTAGACTATCAACTGTCAGGTTGCTAATAGCTTACGCTGTTCAGCATAACTTAGAAGTCGATCACTTAGATGTTGAAACTGCCTTCCTTTATGGGACCTTAGACGAAGAAATTTATAAGACTCAGCCAGAAGGATTTATAAAAGAGGACAGCAAAAACAAAGTATGTCTTTTAAAGAGAGCTTTGTATGGATTAAAACAATCCCCTAGACAGTGGCATAAAAAAGTTTGCGAAGCAATGGCCAAGTTAGGTTTAATGAAATCACAAAATGATAATTGTGTATATTATCATAAAAACCAAAATAAGCTTCTTATCGTCGCCATATTTGTGGACGATTTTTTCATATTTTCTAATGATAAGGAAATGAAACAAAAGTTTAAAAGTGCTATTAGCAAAGAATTCTGTGTCAAAGGCTTAGGTTCCTTAAAAGACTGTCTTGGTATGAGAGTTTTGTATACCAAAAACGGCATTACTCTTGACCAAACCAAATACATAGATAAGCTTATTTCTAAATTTGGAATGAGTGATGCGATATCAGTTTCCACACCCATGGAACCTGGTCAAAAACTCACAGAGACATTAATGACGATCAGCCAGATTTACCTTACCAGCAGCTCATTGGATCACTAATGTATGTTTCCATTGGCACTAGACCCGACATCTCACATGCAGTGTCATTTTTAAGTCAATTCTACACAAATTACGGGGAGGTGCACTGGAGAGCTGCCAAGCGGGTACTGAGGTATCTTAAGGGTACCAAGGACCTGAAACTTCACTATCATAAAGTCATGCCAGACTATCCCATCGGTTATGTAGATGCAGACCATGGAAGTAATATCATCGATCGTCGTTCATTCACAGGTTTCTTTTTCATTATGAGTGGAGCACCAATATATATACAACTTAACTAAAATATAGTTGGGAGTCACGCAAACAAAAAACAGTCGCACTCTCAACTACAGAAGCTGAGTATATGGCTCTTAGTGAAGCGTGCAAAGAAGCCATATACCTCAAGGCGTTTTTTAAAGAAATATTTTCTTTGGATCGCCCAATCAAAATTTATACAGATAATCAAAGTTCATTAAAATTATCTCATAACGACACCTTTCACGCACGCACCAAACACATCGATATTAGGCACCATTTTATTCGCGATTCACTTAATCAACAAAACCTTGTCTTAAATTACATTAACACACGTAATATGCCAGCCGATGTCCTTACTAAACCTTTAACAAAACTTCGACATTTTGTCATACCTAAACCTTTAAGACACATGTCTTAAAGGTTTAGGTATAACCGAGGCCATAAGCTAGCTTGCTTTTGTTTTTTGTATTCATTGTTTTGTTAAGTGTTCGTGATTATTATTTATAGTGTTTGTTATTCATTTATTAGGGTGTATATATTTTTTGTATATCTGTATGTACAGGATGTTTCCATTAAGGGGAGGTGTTGAAACTATTTGGTTTACCTTTTTTTAATAGAAACACCCTGGCCACTTGTTAGAGTAATTTCATGTACCTAGGTACTTATTAAGAATTTAAAAAAATGTTGTTGTCATTCTGTGTGTCAATCCAAATGTGCTCCATAATATAAGCGTTGTAACATAAAATCGTATTTTATTCCAAAACATACATATTAAAATTTACGTTTAAATAGATATATCATTATTTACAAGGAAAAGTGCTATGGTTTTATAAATATCTACATTAAAATTAAATAAAATACATGAGATAGAAGTGGGAAAAGGGACTCGGAGGGAAACAAGGCTTTGGAAAAGTGAGGAGTGGTCATAAAGGGGGCAGGCAAAAATAAAGTGGTTCAGATCTCCCACCTCAGCGCCACATTCACACTCAGGGCTCTGCACAATGCCGAGTCTGGCAAGATGAGCTGGAGTGCACACGTGACCCAATCGATACGTATGGATATTGTTGAAATCTTTTTGCTTAGCTTGTACTTGCTAAACCAAGGTTTGACAGGAATGGATGGCTGAATATTACGATAAAATTTCCCTTTCACTGATTGCCCTAACCAAAGCTGACCCCAGGATTCCTGTAGATAAGCCCCGGGCAGAGCAGCCAGATCTTGGGAGTTGTTTTTATACGGAAAAACGTCTCCACTTAATACGGCATCATTAGCTAACTGGTCTGCTCTCTCATTGCCTAAAATGCCACAATGCGAGGGTATCCAGGCAAAATGCACTGAATATCCCTTAATAGAACACCTGTGGAGGAGTTCACGTATTTCAAATATAATAAAAGAATTATGAGAATAGAAAGGAAATCTGGCCAAAGATTGTAAGGCACTCCTTGCATCAGTTAAAATGAGTGAATTCCGTAAGCCCGTAAGGAGTATATATTCGACAGCTTTGAATAGACCGTAACATTCTCCTGTAAATACAGATGATTCGGGCGGGAGCTTTATTTTTTTAACGACATTATACTGGGAGTGGTATACACCTACTCCCACACATGAGTTTCTTCCATGCTTCGAAGCATCTGTAAACAGGAGCTGACAGTCCTTCCAGTCTCTATCCAAAGTGAAGTTGAAGTTAATGTTATGACATACGTCATCTCGGTAAATGTTAAGGTTATAATCACAGAGTACTTTTATTGTTATAATGAATGTTTGGTGACATAATTAATGAACTGTAATTACAATGATAAATAGGAAGAAATTGAGATTGGTAGCAAGGAGCATCAATTAAATTATATTTTCTAAAGCTTTTAACTAAACACGGAGTATCTTTGTGCCTCCAGTAAGTAGACGAAGTAACTTCTTTAGAGAGAATAGAAAGTCTATTTCGCAAAGGATGATTTGTAAATTGCAGACACCGAGCCATAAATCTATCAGATAAAAATTGACGTCGCAAATGAAGTGGAGGGTCTCCACATTCCACCTGAAGACAATTAATAGGACTGCTTTTCATTGCACCTGAAACTACTCTAAGTGCCTTGGACTGAATTTTTTCCAATTTCTTATGACCAGCAACATTAGCAGGTTCAAGCAAAAAGGTCCCATAGTCCAATACACTTCTAATCAATGTGTTGTATAGTAGTTTTAATGAAAAGGGATGTGCTCCCCACCACACACCAGCAAGACATCTAATTATGTTGATATTTCGTTCACATTTAGTAGTTATATAATCACAGTGTGGTAAACCTGTAAGATGTGTATCCAAAATAAGGCCTAAAAATTTTACTTGATTTTTAACCGGCATCGAGATATTATCATATGTTACTCTAACTACTGGGGACTTACGCATTCTAGTAAATAAGACTGTTGCTTTTATCAATTGACAGGTGTAGACGATTGGTTTCCAACCAAGTCTTCAGTAAGCATAAAGAAGAGGTTAAGGAAATACAAATATTCGCAACAGAATCACCAGATAAATAAAGAAGTAAATCATCTGCATATTGAAGGACTTGTACTGACTCATTTAAAGAGGATTCTAAATCATAAGTGTAAATATTATAGAGAAGTGGACTAAGTACAGAACCCTGAGGAAGACCTTTCCATACTAAACGAGTAAATGTACACCCTTCAATATCTAGATTTAAAGATCTCTCTGAAAGCATATTAATTATAAAATTAAACAGCATTATTGGAATTTGTAATAAATTCAGCTTTTGTTCCAGGACTGATACTAGGACATTATCGTAAGCTGAGTTTATATCCAGGAAAGCAGCAATTACGGAGTTATTGGAAGAAAAGGCTAAGCGAATATCAGTTGTGAACACACTAAGACTGTCAAATTGATTTGTCAATTGATTGACTGTGATTGATTGGTCGATTGATTGGTTGATTGATCGATTGATTGGTTTTGGTTTTAACCAAACTGTGATGTTACTAGCAAGTTTTTGCTTTCCAAAAACCACTCCAAACGATTCTTAATGAGATGTTCAACAATTTTAGCAAGAACTGTTGAAAGTGCAATTGGTCGATAAGAAGTGACCTTAGAAGAAGGTTTGTTTGGTTTCAGAATAGGAATAATTGTTTGAGACTTCCAACTTGATGGGATGTTGCCAGATATTAAAGCTATATTGATGAGATCTAAATATATTAAAAGTACAGAGTCAGACAGATTGGCTATAAATGAATATGGAATACCATCTTCACCAGGAGCTGAATCCTTAACATGTGAACGGACTCCTTTCAACTCACTTAGTGTGAAGAGAGAGTTCAACTCGGAATCCAAAATAGGAACATAGGGAAAATGCATTAAAGATCTCTGTTCTGGGACCGAAGGAGGAGCTAAATGATCCATGAACTCATTGGCCAACTCTAATGGCAGTTTTGAGACTGTTGTGTTACTGAATGCTGACCTGAATTGCCTGATATTTCGCCATACTACAGATGCGTTAACTTCTGGAGAGATAGATGCACAAAATCTTTACCACGCTTCAAATTTCTTTTTTCTAAGGAACTTACGAGTTGTATGAGCAGCTTCTTGGTAAATCTCAAAATTGTGACGAGTCATAGTATGGCACTCATTTTTTTCAGCTTCTTTTCTTTTTTTAATGGCCTGAGTGCACTCAGCATCCCACCAAGGTGGTGAAGGAATTTTGCCTGTAGCACCATTCTTAATAGAGAAAGTATTATCTGCTACCTCTATTAAAATTCTTGTAATTTCATTAGATAATAACTGAGGATCTTGTAGTAAGGAATTAGATAAAGCAGAAATTCTTTCTTCCACACAATTTTTGTATTTATCCCAGTCTGCATTTTGAAGTCTGTACTTTAAGCGCGGTTGTGGTATTGGAATGCAAGCGTCTGGTTTTTTATGTGGAAAAGAAATAATTATAGGAAAATGATCACTACCATGAGAAGACGGTAAAGGAGACCAGGATAACGTCGATGCTAAATCATGTGTGCAGATTAAGAGATCAGGAGCACTTATTCCCTCATCTGGATTTGTTTGGCGTGTAGGGAGACATGTGTTTAAAATGCACAAATTGTTTGAGTCTAATATTTCTAATAACTTTTCCCCATAATAATTGGAACTAGAACTTCCCCAAGACTGATGCTGTGTATTAAAATCGCCCCTTACCAAAAATGGTTTAGGTAAAACTGTGAAAAGGTTATTAATTTCAGAAAGAATATTTACAGTAGGGCGGGAATAATATATACATACTATACAGATTATATTTACAATAGCAGCAACGGCAGAGATATCGTCACTGAGACTTGGAAGAGGAAAAGACTGAAAAGACAAGTTATTTTTAATAAGCATGGTGACACCGCCATACCCATCGCTTCTATCCGTTCTTAGACAAGCATAGCCAGGAATTCTAAAAGAGAACCCCGGTTTAAGCCATGTCTCACAGAGAGCGACTGCAAAGGGATTGTATTTATTTAATATATAGTACAGATCAGATTTTTTATTCACAATGCTGCGACTGCTCCACTGAACAATCTTGGTTTGATTTGGATCCATTATGGTTAATATTATTAAATAAGTTAAACAGCGTATCAATTACAGTGGCAACGTTGGACGGTTCAATGATATTATTTTTAGAAAAAGTATTAATTACCATGATTATTAAGTTTAAAATTTTACTTTTATTATTATTAGTTGTTGTTTTATTTTGCAAAGCAACACCATTACCTGACATTGAAACTTCATTATTGATAAGTTCTTGATGAGCTGCCCGGTCATACCCCTTGGCTTTTTGTGGGGGATCTCGAGGTTTTAGGAATACTGTTTTTCTGTGAGATGTGAAATTTGATGTGTTTGGTGAATTTGGCGAAGGTCGTGAAGAAGAAAATTTATTATTTGTATGTAAAGGAGCAGATTTTACCACATATGCATATAGTTTGGAGATTGGGGGGTGCAGCTGCGACGCTTCAGCATATGACATGCAGCTATGGGCCATATAGTGCTTAATTGATTTTTGTCTCTCAAACTCTGGGCATTTTTTGTTAATGGCGTAATGAATGCCACCGCAATGACAGCACTTACCGTCACTTTCGTCTTCAATACTACAAGTGTCAGCAGAATGCCTCTCCCCACACTTGAAGCACTGAGAGTTCGATCTACATTGTACCTTTGTATGACCAAAATGACAACAATTAAAACATTGAATTGTTGGGAATGTGTACAATTCTACTGGCATAGAATTGTAACAACAAAATACACGTTTTGGTAAAAATTTGACCGTCAAAGGTGAGCATGACTGTTTGAGATAATTTCCAGACAGGGGTCGGTTCGTGCACTTTATAATTAAGACGCCTTGCCTTAATAACTTTCCCGCATCCAGTGGGAACAGTCACATTTTCCATTATTTCGTCGGGAGACCATTCGGTAGGTACACCTTTAATAATACCCATACGACACACATTAATAGATGGAACAAATGCCTTCAATTTCTCTTTCGCCAAACAAGGGTCATTTATAAAAGAGTTTGCATCTAGGTAATGAGAGAAGCTTATTGAAATCCTATTTCGACCGATCCGTTTTAAAGAACCATTGACAATATTATTATAACGACGTTTTTTAAGAAAATGCCCTAAAGAAATTGGGTGTAATGATTGAGCAGAGTTTCCTATATCAATATTTTTTTGAATATGTACAACATATAGCGACAGGTCTGTGGCTGTGTACAAGGCCCTAGCAACCTGTGGCTCCTTCTGGGGAAGTTCTGAGGTGGGACGAATTTCAGTCTGGGGACCATCCACAGAACGTGGAGTGGCTTCCAGATGAACTACTACCGATTCATTTTCGCAATGGCAATCTGCTTTGTTGTTAACTCCTACTAGATAAACGCACATCAGGGACTGGTAGCGACATCTCGAGGCAAGAAACGACACCACACGCTACGTCATACCTATTTCTCGAACGTGATTGGTTTTCATTTAAAATATTGTTCCCTCACCCCTCTCCTTGAATATTGTAAGGTCAAGATGGAATACACATAATTTGTTCGTTAAAACTAACGCATCGTTTTAATTGCAATCCTCAACACAATCTATAAAACACATGAGTTTTCACCAAACCTCACCGCTGCTGCTACATTTTGGACCTTCGAACCGAACATTGGGATATCGATACCTACAAGATCGCCGAGCGACCTTTGGATGACCCCTTGCACGTGGCGGATTGAGAAGAAAACGCAAAAGGTTTCATCGAAAATAATATGCAATCGGTGGGGCCAATCCTTACTCCTTCCCATTACTCCTAAGTTCTAATTGGTGCTATAGTGTGTCTGTGCTCTTATTTCAGTGAAATTGCCGCATTGTGTTCTCGGAATATCGGATTTCCAGTCAATTACTAGCCTGGTGACGTTGCTAGCATCAGTGCCGTGGGTAATTGAGCTGACGATCATAAAACCGTGAGTACTCCTCTTTTCACTGACCACCAAAATGCCTATTGACTCAGCTAAATCCCGTGACAAATCTCCTATTTTGCTAAGTGTGGAAAGTAGTGACTTAGTTCGCGACTTAGTTAGGAAGCGTGGTATAATTAAGGGCAGGCTTACCAAATTTAATAATTATTTAGAGTCTTTAAAAGATTGTGATCATGACTTTCCTAATCAAAAACGCATTGATTTAAAGTTGAGGATTCAAGGATGTACTACCTTATTTTCTGAATTTAACGACATTCAAACTAAAATAGAAGAAAAGGTTTCTGATAGTGAATTAGGCGAACAATTAAATCAAAGAGAACATTTTGAAGATAGTTACTACAACCTAATATCACTTGCTGAATTTATGCTGAACACTGATGAGGTTGCTGACAGCTCCAGGTCATGTCATAGTCATAATAACAGTCATATACATTCTGTAAAGTTACCCACTATCTCGATGCCTACATTTGACGGTTCTTATGAGCACTGGCTGGAATTCAGAGACACATTTACTTCACTAGTTCATAATTCTAAAGAGATTTCCAACATACAAAAGTTTCACTATCTCAAATCGTCCCTAAAACACAGCGCAGAACTAGTTATAAATTCCATAGAATTTTCTGCTGCTAATTATCAGGTAGCATGGGACCTGTTGCTCAATCGATATAATAATTGCGGACTTTTAATTGATCACCATATCAAAGCTTTGTTAAATATAACTGCATTAACTAAAGAGTCGCCTTCTTCTATTAGAACATTAATAGACACTATTTTAAAAAATTTACGCGCTCTTAAGGTTCTAGGTGAGCCTACAAACTACTGGGATAGTTTAATTATTAATATCATGGTGTCGAAATTAGATAAAATTACTGAAAGAGAATGGGGGTCTCATAAGTGCACATTGTTCCCGAACCCAACCGAGGATAACAATTCTAAACGTTTATCATTGGATGTTTTAATTAACTTTTTGCGCAACAAAGCAGACATGCTGGAGGCATTGCAACGTTCACATATTAAAGAAACTCAAAGCACTGACAACAAAAAGCAACACACAAAATGTCATAATATGTCACACTGCAATGTTTCTAGTGGGCCGAGTAAATCAAATAAACAACGCGGTAAGTTAATATGCGCTAAATGCAACGCGAATCACCCACTGTATACATGTAAGGAGTTTATCGAATGCGACTTGGACACAAAGCTTAAACTTGTACGCGAGCACAACTTATGTGAGAATTGTTTACATTCGCGACACTCAGTAAACAGTTGTAGGTTTGGGCCTTGTAGACACTGCAATCAAAAACATAACTCATTATTGCACAATAGTAACGCTAATAGTTCTGTTGCTTTGCATTCCACAACGAACACTGAGGCGTCGCTTGCTAATGCGAGTGGATCGCCTGCGCACTTCCCCGCGGCCGCACCAGCCGCCTCGGACTCCGCAGTCCCTATTCAAGTAAACAAGGCACACATGCAACCGCAATCGATTAAGTCTATAGGTGTGCAATTCGTGTTGTTGTCAACAGCTATCGTTGAAGTAGCGGATGTACACGGTAGATATCATAAAGCACGGGCACTCCTTGATAATGGAAGCCAGCGCTGTTTCGTTTCTAAATCATTATGTCAACTCTTAAATGCATCATTAATACAGTCCACAAACGAAGTTCGAGGCGTAGGTGATTCGGTAGTACATTGTTCGCAAGCTTGTAATATCGTTATCAAATCCTGCGTCGATAATTCATTTACTGCGCGCATTCATTGTTATGTGCTGTCTAGGATCACGGCTTCGATGCCTGCCGTATGTAAATTAAGCGCAAAAGTCTGTATTCCAGACAACATACGGTTGGCCGATCCGGAGTTTCTAGACTACAAAAATATTGACATTTTGATTGGCGCAGATATGTTTTGGGATCTGTTAGAAGACGGTAAGATTCGTTTGTCTAGTGGTCCGTTTCTACAGAATACCAAACTAGGCTGGATTATTTCCGGACCTATAGTTAATTATACGGGAAAAAATGCGCCAATCCATTGCAATATTGTTAACTCTTTAGATACGCAACTTCGATTGTTCTGGGAGATTGAGGAACCATCTAAGGTCAGAGACGCACAGACTGAGGAAGAACGTGCATGCGAAGATCACTTTGTTCGCACTACTACTCGCAATAGCGAGGGGAGATTCTGTGTGCACATACCACTCCATCAGTCACCTGATACCTTGGGGGATTCTTACACACAAGCAGAACGTCGATTTCTTGCGCTAGAAAAACGACTGCAGCGTTCGCCTGAATATAAAATTCTTTATTCTAATTTTTTGCAAGAGTATCTTAGTTTAGGCCATATGACACAGGTAGATTCCTATGAATTCCCGTGTTATTTCATGCCGCATCATGGCGTATTTCGCGAGCTCAGCACCACCACCAAGTTGCGCGTGGTGTTTGATGCAAGCGCACAATCCAGCTCTGGTAAGTCGCTGAATGATTTGCAACTAGTTGGCCCTCCTATACAGGGTGATCTCATTGCCATTCTTCTCCGCTTTCGGCAACACAAGTATGTCGTGTGCGCTGATGTGGAGAAGATGTACCGGCAGTGCCTGGTAGATGAGGACCAGCGTAGCTTGCAAATGATTTTGTGGCGTGACCATCCCTCAAAACCGTTAGGTATATTTAAACTAAACACCGTAACGTATGGAACCGCCTCCGCGCCTTTTCTTAGTGTTAGGTGCCTGAAACAATTAGCCATGGAATCTCCTGATTCTGATGTTGCTCGAACTATAAAAGAGGATTTTTATGTCGACGATTGCATTACGGGCTTATATGATAAAATAAAATTATTAGATCTATGCGACAAAACTCAGAAGACACTGCAGTCGGCTTGTTTTCCACTTAGGAAGTGGATATTTAATTTTAAACACGATGATGACAGTCAGTCGACTAGTCAGTTTAAACCTTTAAGTTTAGATGAAAATGTTAGTTCTAAAACCTTAGGAATAGGCTGGCATAATGCAAGCGACAACTTTTATTTTGATTCTCATGTTAATATTGAAAATACCAAGCCTATTACAAAAAGGTCTATTTTATCAAACGTTTCGCAAATCTTTGACCCTCTCGGCTTGTTAAGCCCTGTCATAATTGTTGTAAAAGTTCTTTTACAACAGTTGTGGCTATTAAAAATAGGTTGGGATGATAACGTTCCTGATGGCACGGCGCGCGTGTGGAACCGGTTTGTTATTTCATTGCAAGCGCTAAACACTGTTCGTATACCTCGCCACGCTATAGGTACACAGCCTATGTATATTGAGTTACACATTTTTAGCGACGCATCTCAGACAGCGTACGGCGCGTGTGTTTATGTTCGCACAGTTTGCAATGATTTAACAGTATCAGTTAGATTATTGTTTTCAAAAACAAAGGTCGCGCCTTTAAAACCTATTAGTATCCCACGTCTCGAGCTTTGTGGAGCGTTATTAGGAGCTCGTCTATATGACAAGGTACGCAACTCATTACGTTGTAATTTTAATATCGTAGTATTTTGGACTGATTCCACGATTGTCTTAGGCTGGCTACACATGAGGCCGAACCAACTTAAGACATTCGTTCAAAATAGGATCGCAGAAATTCATGACCTTACACTAGACGTCCCGTGGCGTCACGTAAGTGGTGGTGATAATCCAGCCGACCTAGCGTCACGCGGTGTTCCATTGGAAGAGCTTTCTTCGTCTACCTTGTGGTGGGAGGGCCCTGAATTTCTTCGTAACACTGGTTTTTCGATAAACGATCACAAAGGTTCGGACTCGTTCAGACATCGCGAGTTACCTGAGGTTAAGTGCTGCGTTACTGCGGTTGTAGCTCAGAATTGTTGTGAACTATCTTTGTTTCCCTTTCATCGGTTCTCTCAATTCAAACGTATGAGGCGTGCGGTTGCCTTTATGTCACGTTTTATTAATAACACTCAATGTAAAAATAATAAGCGTACAGGCAGCCTTAGTGTAGACGAGTTAGACTATGCAGATAAAACATTAGCTCGATTTTGCCAAATGGAATCTTATCCAGTTGAATATAAGGCATTATCTAATAATGAGACTATTCAAAGTAAGGGTTGTTTGTCTAAATTAAATTTGTTTTTAGATGATAACAAATTAATGCGCGTGGGTGGTCGTTTAGTCAATTCTGAAGAATTCATGTATGGCAAAAAACATCCAATTATAATTCATAGTAAACATTATTTTAGCACTTTATTGTTTCGTCATGAGCACATTCAGCTTCTACACGCTGCTCCGCAGGCATTACTTTTTCATTTACGTGAATCATGGTGGCCTATCGGAGGTAGAAATTTAGCTCGCCAGGTAGTGCATAGTTGTATTACTTGTACTCGCATTAGAGGTAAGACGCTTAGTCCTATGATGGGTAACTTGCCTAGGGAGCGAGTTACACCTAGTCTTCCATTCGTTCGGTGTGGGGTGGATTACGCTGGGCCAGTGCTCATTCTGAATCGCAAGGGTAGGGGTGCCAGGCTTATCAAAGGCTACATTTGTCTGTTTGTTTGTTTCGTGACACGTGCTATACACTTGGAGTTAGTCAGTGACCTCTCTAGTGAAGCGTACTTACTTACTTTAAAAAGATTTATTTCACGCCGTGGTAAGCCTGCAGATATCTACTCTGATAATGGCCGTAATTTCGTAGGTGTAATGAACAATTTTTCTAAATTTTTAAGTAATTGTAGCAATGATATTTTAGAATTCGCATCTAGTCAAAATATTAGATTCCATTTTATTCCTCCTTATTCTCCGCATTTTGGTGGTCTGTGGGAGGCAGGAGTAAAGTCGAGTAAATACCATCTTCGCCGTGTGATAGGTAACGCGCACCTCACGTTCGAAGAGTACAGCACAGTTTTAGCTCAAATAGAAGCTGTACTAAATTCTCGCCCTCTGTCTCCTCTTTCCCCCGATCCTCATGACTTTTCCCCGCTCACTCCCGGTCATTTCCTAATTGGCCGACCAGTGACTGCGCCAGCCGGCGATGACCTACGCGATGTTCCTGCTAGTCGTCTCCAGCGATACCAGAGGGTAGAACAACTTCGCCAACATTTCTGGAACCGGTGGGCGAAAGAATATGTCTCCGAGCTGCAGGTGCGGACAAAATGGACGGCAAATAAGGACGAGCTCAAACCAAACTCCTTAGTTGTTATCAAGGACAATAACCTCCCACCTTTGAAGTGGCATTTGGGACGTGTCCTTTGCACTATCCCAGGAAAGGATGGTATATCCCGGGTGGCTGATATACGGACGTCATCGGGCGTGGTAAGGCGCGCATTTACTAAGATTTGTCCTCTACTACAGGACGTGATCGACACTGATGCAGTGACTGAAGACCATTGAAAGCCACTGCTTCCAAGGCCGGGGGCATGTTGTTAACTCCTACTAGATAAACGCACATCAGGGACTGGTAGCGACATCTCGAGGCAAGAAACGACACCACACGCTACGTCATACCTATTTCTCGAACGTGATTGGTTTTCATTTAAAATATTGTTCCCTCACCCCTCTCCTTGAATATTGTAAGGTCAAGATGGAATACACATAATTTGTTCGTTAAAACTAACGCATCGTTTTAATTGCAATCCTCAACACAATCTATAAAACACATGAGTTTTCACCAAACCTCACCGCTGCTGCTACAGCTTCTTTATTGGTTCCTGAAGAGTGACCATGTCTCCTTCTTTTATTGCTATGTTTACACATTTTGCGTGGAGCTCTAGCCCTTTTCCGCTCCGATCTGGTTATGGACGCATCAGTATCCATACTTGATTCGTCGTTAATAGTTATATTAAGCCCAACCGAGGGGACTGTGCCCCCCGGATCAGGCGGTTCCTTGTTCATCGGACAGAATAAAATAAAATATGAAAAAACTTACCCTAAAGGTGGAGAATTATATACACAGACAATAAAAATAATTAGCCTAATTAATATCTACAAAAATCTACACAACTTATCTCCAATCTCAAAAAGTTTTTCTTATTTAAAAATCCGAAAGAAAAATCACAACCGTCAAATTCGACGATTCCCGCGCTTTTTTTCAACTGCGACGTTGCGTGCGATGTCACCGCTATAAACCAATAGATACCAACTTATGGCGGAGCTACCTCCACAGAGAGCGACCCCATCTCGACCTTTTACACATACTGGTGTAGACTTCACTGGACACGTGCAAGTCAAACTAAACAAAGGAAGAGGAGTAAAAACTACGAAGGGGTAGATACATTGCTATTTTCGTGTGCATGGCTACTAAAGCAGTACACATTGAACTGGTGTCTGATTTAAGCACCGAAACGTCATTGCCGCTTTTCAACGCATGTGCGCTAGACGCGGTACACCTAAACATGTGTACTCAGACTGCGGCACTAATTTCATTGGAGTTTCGAAGATGTTGCGTAATGAATTCGAACATTTGAAACAAGAGCTTTCGCCGGACTTCTTCAACGAGATCGGAAAAATGGAGGTCGAATGGCACTTCAACGCTCCCGCGTGGCCTAGTGCTGGTGGTCTGTGAGAAGCGGCCGTAAAATCGATGAAACATCATCTTCACCGTGTACAAGGAGATCAGAAACTAACATTCGAGGAGTTTACTACTCTACTGGCAAAAATAGAAGCCTGTATGAACTCAAGACCCCTCTGTCCACTCACTGAAGATCCCGATGAATTTCAAAACTATCTAACACCTGGTCATTTTCTCACTGGAAGCCCAACGATGTCACTACAAATATCAACATACGGTGACGTAAATAACGTTAATTTACGTATACGGTGGCAGCTAACAGAGCACATGCTGCACCAATTTTGGAAGAGTTGGTCGAATGAATACTTAACACAACTCCAGATAAGGAGCAAATGGAACAAACCAAAAAAGAACATCCAGGAAGGCGACATAGTCTTGATCAAGGACAACAACTTGCCACCAGGAAAGTGGGCCATGGGACGCGTACTTGAACTGCATCCCGGTTCCGACGGCTATGTTCGAGTGACCACGGTTAAAACTCAATCTGGTATCATCAAACATCCAGTCGTCAAACTGTCACCACTTCCTATCGAGAACAGCGTCCAAGATCACTCAGAAAAGAAAACTCCAACCATGCCGAAGACGGGTGGAAAGAAATGTTTTTCTACTCTTCTTACAATGTTATTAATTGCATTTACGTTAATAACTGGGTCACATGACGAAATCGTGACGTCTGGCGGTCAAATTACTAACTTCGAACTTGAGCGACCGATTTATTTCGACACAATAGGAAACGTACAAGTGATTCATGACGAATGGACACTACTTATGTATTATAACTTAACAACTTACTGGGACGGCGTACGTCGAATTGAAGCTTACCTCCAGGGATTGAACGAACTGTGCCAAAAAACCGACCCAAGATACTGCAAGACAACTTTAGAACAGCTTAACCACGAGATGGAAATACTGAGCTACTACAACACTATACTCCTAGCTCCTCATAAGCACTTGAGTAATCGTAAGAAACGAGGACTGATTGATGGAGTGGGATATGTTGCTAACAGGCTCTTCGGTATCCTAGATCAACGGTTTGCAGACAAATACCACAACGACATACAAGCTGTCCAAATTAACGAAAACTATCTACTTGATTTGGTAAAAAATCAAACGTCAATAATCGAACTTCAAAACAATATGCTGAAGAAGAATGAACAAAATATCATACGACAGTTTAGTTTAATAGACGACTTCATGGCGCAGACCAACACCAAAGTACAACTTAGCCAAAGTGGAGTCTGAAATGGAAATAGTGATGGCTACTAACTACTTCAACTCGGCCTCACTAACAGCATATTTACTGATCACCAATTTAGAGAGGGTTCAAGAGATGCTATTTGAAAGCCTAACTGATGTCTACAAAGGGCACATAGACATCCATTTACTTACACCTGTCAACTTAATCGAGCAACTAACTGAAATCGCAGGCAAACTCCCGGGAACCTCGTCGTTGCCTATACGAAACATCAGAAACGATATCAAAGACCTCTACAAACTGCTATACGTGAGAGCGCGAGTTACTACTAACCACTTCTTGTTCGAGATACACGTCCTATTGATCTCGGATGAAGACTTCACTCTATACCAAGCTACTCCGTTGCCCATGAAAACAAGCACAGGAACAGTCATCGTCCAACTAGCTTCGCAGTACATAGCAGTAAACTTCGGGAAGAGCACTTATGTCTCTTTACCTGAAGATGACATGAAGCGGTGTAGTCACATTCAACCAGGCAATTTGATATGAAACAAGAATCTACCGCTATTCAACTTACATAACAGCAACACTCCTTGTGAAGCAAAACTATTGGGTCATCGAACGACCTCACCTTGTGACGTAAAAAAGAGTGCTATGTAAGCAGGAGTGGATCGCATTACACACAGCAAATACTTGGCTGGCGATTTGTTGCGGAACTTGCACAATACGAATTGTGTGCGAAAATGATATCACTACACACTCTATGACTTCCGGGATACTGACCTTGGCACGGGGTTACTTGTTGCAATCGAAGGAATTAACAATTCACTCGCATAACCAATACACAAGCAACATGAAGATGGATCTTTCCATTAACATACCGCCGCTAGACTCGATGGTAAATAACATTGTAAACATAACACATAATATGTCGCACGTGATGTTGCCAGAAACTGCTGAATTGGAGGAAATCGACAAGCGATTAGCTATTATGAAAACACGAGAAAACCACCTCCCATCAACCATATCTACTCATGGCATACACCAATACGCCGTCTCTTATACCATTGTGGGAGTAATCGTCACTTTCTCTGTGGGGTGGTTTGCAAAGAGATACGGACCATCTTGTCGCTCAAAACTAACTAAGAGCCATTCAGCTACGAACAATCAACTTGAAGAGATTGAACTGCAACCGATACAACACAGAAAGCAAAGAAGAAAATATTCACACGGCGAGCCAAGCAGAACTGCAAGCGGTACGTCCACGTCATGCAGACAACATCGCGTTCAATTTCGAATAATTTAATTTATTATCTGTTTCTTTGTAACAGGGTTTCTTCTCTTGACAATCTTAATTCATTTTCATTACATCTTTGTGGGGTTGCCAACATGTACGGTCTCATCAACTGTACATTTACTTTGCGAACGCAGCAACCTACTTAGATGTCGTGCGTCACAAATATCATGCTATAATTATAACGTTTTAAGTAATGCAGATCGAGTCAGACAATAACTGTGGAACTAACCACTAGTGAAGAGAAAGAATCGCTGCCACTTTAACTTGTTAACCTTATACATTTTAATATAACTTTAAACTCAACTTGTGGTTCTTTCTGTGTACTCCATAACTAAACCAACATTAACAAAGTGATAGTGTACGGTGCCTACAACCATTGGCTCCTATAGAATTAATTTTTAATTTTCTTTATATAATTTTAATTTCGATTTTTGTATGTTTAGTAATTTTTTATGTACTTATGTTATTTAAAGCCGTTTTTACTCTTTAGTGCATGCGGTGTTAACCTTAATTAATTGTTGCACTTGTAAATGTTACCCTAGCAATTAAGTTAGAAATGTATACGTGTAAACAATTTTTGGTTAACCTAAATAAATAAAATAAATAAATAAGTTGAGTTGAACCATGTGCTGGTTTCAAAATAGTTATAATATTTATTATTAAAATAGGAGCAAATGACAGGCAGTCACAATACCTTTTAAACTATTAATTTAAATGATATGATTTCAAGGCATATTTTAATCTAAATTAAATGCCCAATTTAAATAACATATTTTATTTGATAAGGATTAATATAATACCGATCAAAATAGCTTCGGAAATAATAATGAAATTTTATTCAAATTCTGAAAGATAATAATGGTTACTGTGGGTCGTCCTTAGAAGATAGACATATGTCATTGCTAACTTTTTCTTGAACTTTTTAAGATGAACAGTACTGAAGAACATAAATTTTATGTATCTCTTGCGGTTTACGCGGCGCAAGCCAGTAAAGCTCCCAGTTGGCATGGTTTTTTCCGACTTCTTCAACAATAATCGTCATATTTAAACCAATTTACTCAAAATCTTAATAAATTATGTACACCAAAACCTTCCTCATGAATCACTCCGTCTATTGCTGAAAACCGTTTGAAAATCCGCTCGGTAGTTTTTGAGTTTATCGCGTTCCGACTGACAGGCAGACGCGGCGGGGGACTTAGTTTTAAAATATGTAAGGATTTATTGATTAATTTAAAGAATTTTTATTTATCTATACATATAATAAAATCGTAGCAAAGTCAAAACTGTACACTGAATATTTTTGAAAAAAAAAAGTAATTGCTACGAGGTCTGGGTTCTGGGACCGATTCTAATGCCGAAAATATAATTTTTAGAATTTTTTTCTGTTTATCTGTTTGTCAGTCAGATTCTGTTAATATTTTGTATAGATATTCCCTATAGGTCTGGTCAAACTGTAAGATATAACTTATATTTCCAAAAACCCCTTCTTCGAGCTCCACATTATAAAAGGAACCCTGTGCAAAATTTCTGAAATGTCAGTCATTCAGTACTTCACCCGCGATTTCATTCGCGTGGTTTTCGTACGTTCCCCTACAAATTTCACAACCCCTCCACCCCGTTTAAATGGTAATAATAATGATTAAAATCTTTATTATTCATTTATACATAAGTTGTAGACATGTTGCGCCGAACCCAAATAAATTGGGATTTAGGCAGAAGAATGATGATGAAAAATATTCGGACCAAGGGACTAAGTTATAGATCAACGAAACAAGATTTTTGAAGTGAAAACATCTTTAGGTGCGTTGGGCATTTTTGAGATGAGACTAAACCATTGATTTCGCGAAACCGTGATGACACTAGCTTTTGATCATTAAAAAGACATCAACGTGTTGATTACCGCGGTGCCGATTTTTTTTTCGAGTTTTCACTTCTGTCGGCACTCCCGTGGTGCCATTGTTTTTTTTCATGCAAACTGTCTCCCCTTTTCACCTCCAAAGGGGTTAATTTTTGAAAATTCTTTCCCCTTTTAATTATAGAAACTCCACACAGCACTATGATGGCGGAGTGATTTTGATGGAACGACTATGGACAAGAACATCGCCGGGTTCTCTCGTCCGTGGAGACGGTGCTTAAGTGAATATTATTGATTTATTGATCTCCAACAAAGGATACACGCATACAATATAAATCACAACATTGAAAATGGTTCTTTTAAGAGCATGCACGTAAAACTAGCTGTAAAGATAAAAATAAAAAACCGGCCAAGTGCGTGTAGGACTCGCACAATGCAGGGTTCCATAGTTGGGATAAGTTAATTCCAAAAAGAATGTTCTCCCATACGGAATGTATGGGAAAACATGTTTTTTCAACTGCAAATTTAAGTTGGTCGATTATTACTCGTTAACTTGTAGAGTCGGTCTAGCAGCTGCATCATGGCAGCTGCTAGACCGACGCACTGTTGAGCACTCAAGACAAAATACTAAATATGAAAAGTATAGGATTATCGCGGATACAAAACCAAATGCACTAAGTAGTCATATAATAAAGAATTGCCGTAATGCTAAGCTAAACTATACGTACAATGATAAACTCGTGATTTGTGTAGGAGAAAATGATCACAATTTAAAATATGTCTTATCTCAACTACAAATTGTAATAATACGTTTTATAATAACATGATAAGTAATTGTTTTAAATGTGTTTAAAAATGAGTATTTAGATGTAAGTAAACTTAATTATCGGATTAAAAAGGTAAATTTCTAGAAAGCCAGACCCTGAAAATGTCTAAATTGTGTACTAAAACCAACCAAACTAACCTTACAGATTGTCATGACTATAATGAGAACTACTTAAATCCTAGAAAACTTGTAAAGCGGATAGCGAGGAACAGATCAAGTCTTAAACTACTTACCTACTATTAATAACGAACCCAAAAAAGGAACAATTCCTTTCTATTTTGGTCAGAGAAACCTAAAACCACAAGAAACGGATTACGGTTTAAATTCCACCGATAAAGCAAAAAAAGAAACAATTACGTATAAAAAATCCTCCTCCCTGAAATAAAAAAGGACGTTACGTTTTTTAACTTACGTAACTTATAACTTCAAAATATGGCTAGTCTTTTATCAGGTCGGACTAATTCTACACAATCATGCGAAATATATTTGAGGTCTAAAGCTACACAATATATTAAACGCTTTAAATGTTTAGTTTTAAATCAAATCACAGCTCAGTTGCCATCTTTAGGTAAAAAATCACACATAAATATCCCTGAGCATGTACAGTTAGCAGATCCCAACTTTTATTCGCCATCAGGAATCGAATTATTAATTGGGGCAGATAAGTTCTGAGAACTTTTAAATGACGGACTAATTCGACTAAGTAGCGGTCCATATCTTCAGAAGTTGGGATGGATAATATCTGGTTCATTGTTGAATAATAAAACTTCACGCAACAATCGAGTTCAATGCAATTAGTCACAATCATTAGATACTCAACTTAGAAAATTCGGAGTTAGAAGAAATAGTTCCGCAAAATAAATTAACTAAGGACGAGTCTTTATATGAAAACTTGTTTACGCAAACTACGTACCGCTATAACACAGGTCGATTTTTTGTGCGCATTCCATTAGCCGAGTCTAGTGACACACTAGTAGATACGTACATACTCGCGCTAAATCGCTTTCACGCACTTGAACTGAAATTAGGTAAATAAATCTAAACCTGAATATAAAAAATTATATTGCGATTTTATGAATGAATATTCAAGTTTAGGACACATGTCTTGAGTCAATCACTGTCCATCGTCAAATTATTTTCTACCGCATCACGGTGTTTTAAGAGTTCAGAGTAGTACTACCAAACTTAGGGTGGTTTTTGATGGCAGTGCAAAATCAACATCGGGCAAATCGCTTAACGATTCCAGTATATTGGCCCTAGTTTACATAATGACGTTTTCTCAATTTTGTTACGTTTTCGGCAATTCAAATTTGTTGCATGCGCTGATGTCGAAAAAATGTATCGGCAAATTAATATTCAACCAGATAAAAGAAACCTCCAGTTAATTCTTTGCCGTGAAAATAAATCGGACAAACTCGGTGTGTACCAGCTTAATACTGTGACATACGGTACCGCGTCCGCTCCTTACCTAAGTATTCGATCACAGATAATATATAATATACTAGATTCGATGCATCAAACAGCTGGCATCTGAGTGCGAGGACGACGTTATAAAGCAAATAATAGACGAAGATCTGTTTGTAGAAGATTTGATTACTGGTCACGATAATAAAGTTTTTATTAGACATTTGTACCAAAGTAAATGATGTTTTAAAATCTGGTTGCTTCCATTTACGTAAATGGTTGTTTAATTTGGAGACTTCTACAACAGATCAATCAAAGGAATTAGCTTTAGGCGAAAATTGTTTAACTAAAACTCTCGGTCTTGGTTGGTTGAATAATTTAGATTTGTTATACTTTACAACAAAGATTGATCAAACTTTCACTCATGTGACTAAGCGCGTTATCTTGTCTGTTGTGTCACAGGTGTAAGGTACGACCCATTAGGCTTGTTATCACCCTCAATTATTATTGCAAAAATACTTTTACAAAAACTATGGCTTTGTAAGTTAATTTGGGACGAACCAGTACCTAACAATATTTTGTTAATGTGGAAAAACTTTATCGACACGCTTCAACACCTACAAAAAATAAAAATTCCTCGTCACGTTAGACAAGTGAATACAAACTACACAGATTTACATATTTTCATGGATGCATCGCAGGATGCATATGGTGCATGTGCATACATAAGTACATACAACGACAATTCTTTCTTTCTTTCTTTCTTTCTAATTTGTTGAAACCATTCGTTCAGAACAGAGTAGTGTAAATGTAGTAAATCAATGACTTGACTGGTGAGTTACCGTGGTTACATGTTGCTGGTAAAACCAACTCAGCTGATCTTTTATCCCGCGGGCTCACGCTCGACGCGCTTCAAAATTCAGATATTTGGTGGCACGGGCCAGCATTTTTAACCGAAATTAACATTAATTTTAAACAAAATAAGCACGATGAAATAATTGAATTGCACGATTTACCAGAAATTAAATTAAATGTTAATTCTTTATTTACACAATCAACTTTTACTGGTATTTTTACCGAACGTTTTTCAAACTTTAATCGCATGAGACGTGCAGCCGCTTATTTGTTATGATTCACTCATAATGCACGAATCAAGGTCAAAACAGAATGTAGCACTGGCCCGCTTACGTCTGATGAATTAAGTACCTAAATCAACTTTAGTTTTAGTAGGCTTAGCACAACAAACGTCATTTCCAGTCATTTTTAATGCATTAATAAAAAACTTACCTGTTAAATCGATGAGAAATATATATAGACTTGATGTGTTCCTAGATTCTGACTGCATTATTAGAGTGGGAGGCAGATTATTACTAATCTGCCTCCCACTCTAATAATGCATATACCTTCACATACCTTCTCATACAGTAAAAAATATCCCATATTGTTGTGTTCCAAACATACTTTCACACGACTTCTTTTCCAATTTGAACATAAACGTCTAGTCCATGTTGGTCCACGGTTGCTCTTGGCTACTATTAGAGAAAGTTGGTAGCCACTCAAGGGTCGTGATTTAGGCAAGCAGACAGTGCATAAATGCATTACATGTACTCGCCAGAAAGGGAAGGCACTATCAGTAAAAATGGGTAACTTGCCTTCAGTGCCGGTTTTAGTACTACCAGCGCCCTGGGCGAGATTTCTACGGCGCCCCCTAACTGCAATTCAAACCCATACGAAAAAAGGCGAAGGATAATAATGAAATAATCATTTATGAAAAGAAATAAACATTTATTAAAAAAACTAATAAAATTTTACTTTTCTAGCCTTTCTATCGGCGAACTCTTTTATTAAGTTATCAAAGTCGATGTTTTCAGCAATTTCATTTTCGATTGACAAAGTTGCCAAGTTTGTCAATCTAGATTGAGATATTGTCGATCGCAGATAGGTTTTTATCAGCTTAAGCTTAGAAAAACTCCTCTCTCCACTAGCAACCGTTACGGGAATAGTTAATAATATTCGTAATGCTATCCAAACATTTGGATATAGTTCTTGTAAGTTGCGGTCTTTGATAAAATTTAAAACAAAAACAGGAGTAACCACTTTCTGATCAGGCAAAAACGATTTCAGACTTACGAGTTCATCGCACAACATACATCCATCTATATCTGATTTGGAATTTACATTTAATTTCAATTGAAGATCACTACAGAGTTTGATAAGGTCGTGTTTTTCTGGAATCTGTTTTAAATTGTATAAAAAAGACCAAGATTCTGAGTACTCACATAACTGTTCAAATCTTTCGTTGAGTGAAGTTAACGTCGTGTCCAAAAGACAGTTGAAAAATTCAACCTCAAATTTTTTTTCTGGAGAAGTTATAGGCTCATCTTGGGCAGTTTCACCAGCTTGGCGCTTAACACGTCGAATTCTTGTTGTCGCTCTAAACACAGGTTCTGTTTCTAACTCTTCAGCCAATTCCTTCGCAGTTAAAATGGCGCTTTTAAAGCCTGTATTTCTATATTCTTCCAAGAAATTGCAGCATTTTTTCAACATGTCTGTGCATTTACCGAGATCCATGTCTGTTGATTGTAGAGATTTACTAACGACATTAATTTGAAAAAGTATGTCATACCTGACAACCAATGAAACTATGAAGCCGAAATCTTTTAGCTGTTCGGCTAGAGTAGTAGCCTCATGAGAGACTTGAACATCAGTTTGCTGAGTTTCAATAGCCAAAGTGATTAAAGCGTCATGGACGGCGCTAATTTGATAACGGACTGCTTTAACACTGCCTATTCTTGCTTCCCAACGCGTGTCACTGAGTTTTTTTATAGTGTACAATCCCAAGTGATCGGTCAGAATTTTCCTTCGATGAACAGAAGCTGAAAACAACGTAAACAACCTCTGAAGTACTCCAAACAAAGTGACAGATTTTACAGATGACTTAGCGGCATCGCATAGTACTAGATTGTAGCTATGACAGCCACACGGTACATATACAGCTAAAGGATTTATGTCCAGAATTCTCCTTTGAACTCCAATATTTTTTCCTTTCATGTTTGCTCCGTTGTCATAGCCCTGACCTCTACAATCGTTCAATTCCAGTCCGTATTTATTTTAAATATCAATAATAACTTCAGTCAGCCTTTCACCAGTCGACTCGATAACAGGTATAAATTCTATGAAATGCTCTTTTACTGATATTTTATCGACATCTGATGATAAATCAACAAATCGTATTGTCAGTGAAAGCTGTTCTATATGACTAATGTCCGGAGTACAGTCAGCTATAATAGAATAATATTTCGATTTCTTTGCACGTGATATGATTTCTGACTTCACTTTTTCACCCATCAGCTCTATTAATTCATTTTGAATGTCTTTTCCGCAGTAGTGGTCAGAAACATCACCCTTTACAGCTAATCGCAAGTGCTCCTCCATAACTGGATCAAATTTGGCTAGTAGTTGTACTAAACCCAAGAACTTTCCATTATTTGGCGTATATAGTTTGTCGGAAGTACCTCTAAACGCCATATTGTTTTCAGCTAAATACAGTGTAATATGCATTAATCTAGACAAAATATTATTCCACCTTGTAGTTTCCTTTCTAATCAAATGTTGCTCTTGACAATCTATTGTTTTTCCCGTTTTTAATCTTAGTTCAGCCTCAATCCATGAGAGGTAAAACTTCTTATGAAAAGTGCTACTTTCATGAACTTGTAACATTTCTGATAAGTGTTTCCAGTCGTTATATCCTTCAGATGCTAAATTCGACGTTGAGCTGCTATCAAATAGCCGGCAACAAAAACAGTAAACTCGATTTTTCGAAACTGAGTATATTAACCAACGACGCTGAATTATTTCATTGTTTGCAAGTTTTTTGGTAAAATGAGAATTTGAGAAATGTCGCCCTGTATCATTCTTTGGATAATTATCAATGTGAGTTTGCACTGGGCCATTAGTTATTATATGATCAATAATTTTGCTATTTCGAGTGAGTGGCCAAGTGGCTGGATCCGATATATTTGGAACAAGAGAACTAACGTCATCTAGAATTTGTATTTGTTGTACATCACCAATAGTGTCATCCTGAGCAGCATCTGTAATTGTAACACAACTTGTCTCCTCACTTCGGGAAACTTCGTCCACAATCTCTTCAACAGCTAACTGATCTGACTTGTCAGACAGAGACTCCACTACCAATGCATTCGCTTGTATTTCAGATGTAGATGCCACATTAAGGTCTTGATTTTTTGTTGTGATATATTTGCCTATATTCATAAACTTTTTTGTTTTTTCAAATTCCTTCTCTTTTTCTGCTTTTCGTTTTTTATATTTTGACCCAGATGGTTTTCTTTTGAAAGGATCAACGTGTTCAGACATTTTGTACTAATCAAATCTGCAACAAATTAAATCTGCGTAAGTCCGATCATTTCTATAAATTAATTAAATATAACGCTATTGAGTGAGGACGACCAAAAACGCTTTATATTCAGGAAAGCGTTAGCATACACGTGAACTACGATCGAAAAATCTAGGTAAGGTAATATTGTCATGGCAGCGGAATAATTGTGAAATGTTATATTTAAAAGCTTGTGTTACGTGATAGTGCTTAGATTTGTATGAAAAAAATCACGATCATCCACTCGTTCCCGAAAAAATGACTTCTATGTACAGTCAGATGCAAAAGTCGGTGGACACTTTTCACCTTTAACACAAAGGCTTACGAATGAACAGTGTTCATCCACTTTTACACTTGACCGTACCTCCACGACATTCATTTATTATCTCCGTGTTAAAATTTCATCAACATTATATAGTCAGTTCCAGAGATATTTTATAATATATAATTTACTGTAAATAGATTACCCCACTCCAAACGTAACATAAACAAACAAACAAATGTTACCTCTTTAGTATAATAAGTAAAGATAGTTAAAATAAAATTGTACTTACCTAATTAGTGAAATAATCCGTCATAAAGCAAATACCTACTTAAACACTATTTGTATTTCAACTTTTTGGATAAAACCTATGTCACTCTGTAGTCGGCGACAAAAAGTAAAAAACATGCACTTCGTAACTTAGCGTGGACCGCCTGATTACTGCGTCTGTTTGTTTTAAAATATGTAATTGCGATAACTGTTTTTAAGTGCGTGCACCGATTGAATGAATAAGAATGAGCTGTGTTCCGCTCCATCAAAAATAACGCCAACTCTTTTGAACTAAAATGTTAAAAAGAGATAGATAATGTGTTTCTCTGTGGTCGGGGATTCCCAGTAAAATGAACTGTATGTATGTAGTGCTCCGACCGAACGGATTGAGCACTGCGTTCCATTCTAGTGTTGCCAACACATCGTTTTTTTTTTTCGCTTACAGAGATGGGAATATAAAGGGGCGCCGCTTAACGGCGCCCCTTAAAGTCCGGCGCCCCTGGGCGGTCGCCCAACCGCGCCCTACCCTAACGCCGCCCGGTACTGCTTGCCTTCTGAAAGATTAGAAACGGGGTATCCTTTTTTGCGCTGCGGTGTAGATTATGCAGGACCTATGCAGGGCTTGAAATACCGTAATAAATATGGTATCGTTACAGCCTTTTGATGCAGATATCGTTAACTGATAAATAACAATATAATATTGAACGTTATATCTGGCACATTTTATCGTAACATTAAAAACTACGCTATCGAAAATTTTATCGTTATGAGCTAGTTTTGTTACCGTCGCGCTCTCGTCCAATCGCAAAAGAATGTCGGACTGCATCGACGCGATGTTAAGACTGTGCCGTACACTATTTGCGTGTTTAATATTTTCTTTGCTATTCTGTGTTGTGCTTGTTCTTGTGAAAATACTTAGTTGGTTTGTCCACCCGCACAGTGTGGTAAGATCCCGGTTTTTTGTTATCGTGTTTTTATTGAATTAATCGATAGAGTCTACAATTCTGAGGATTAGAGTAAAACTCCGGGTTCACCAAGACTTGTACTTTTTTTTTAAAAAATGTCAAAGTTTCGGAATATCCGACTTATGAAAAACGAAAAAAAAAAAAATCATTATAATTAAACGGAAGTACTTATTCCAGAATTTATTTATTCTATCGAAAAAGGTATAATAGCCGACCGTTCTACCAATTCCTGTTGCTTATTTAGTATGAATGGGTCGAGAGATATGATTTTTTTTCTCATTTTTCGTTTTCATTTTTTTATTCATCTAAACCGCCGTAGTAGGTGTCATTCCTACACCATGACAACTACGTCATTCCTACATCATGATAATTTCTATTATATGCAGTATTATATCCAAAACCTAACTCATTGGTTTTCAGGAGTTATTGGAAATTTTAGTAATATCCGAAATATCCGCACTAAGGGCTGCCACTTCAACCAAAACATAATTTGTTTATTTTTATTAAGTTTTAGCTTTCTTATCACGACCATAACAAGATATCATTATTTTGTGGCTTAAAATGGCAAAGATTGAGTAATTTTATTTAAAGGAAATTAAAAAACAAATGGAGAAATTGGTATCATGTTGATTGATACACCTTTTTTGGAAACCGTCTATAAATTCTAACCCAAAAGACTTAACTAATAGTAAATAAAAGAAAATCCTTTCCGATGTCTCATAAGTATATTAATCAACATTTAACATGAGTATTATATCAACATTTTGACAATTTTTAAAATATTTTTAGTCAATTTAGTTCTTTTCATTATTAATTTTACAATTTTTTAAAATCAATTTTCGTTTTACTTTTTGATTTTACAACTTATTTTGAATCAATTTTAGTAAACTTTTATATTTTAAAATACTTTTAAATCACTTTTATTATACTTTTTGTGTTACCTATAACAATTTTTTTGAATAATGTATTTTGTATTTTATTGATCTGCATGAATTATATACCTATCTAATTATTTTAAATCAATTTTCATCATGTATTTACATCAATTGTATTGGTTTTTGATAAAAAATACGATGAGAGTGCGCCCCTGCTTAAATTATTTACGTTAACTATTTATATTTATTATTATTTATATACAATATGTAATTATATTTATTAAAGTATAGTTTTTGCTATAAAGCAAAATCAATGGTTGTTCCATCTGGACTTGGAACAATTTCAGGGGACTGAGCGCCAGTCAACCTTTATACCGTAACCGTACTCTGCACTTCAATAACCTCAGTAAGGCGTGACTGAGATACGTTGTGCAGAACTACGGCCGGGGCCTTGCCTTAACTGGCCGGCCCGCGAGAAGGAAAATTCTATAAAACCCGACAGCGAAGTCGTTTAAACCCTACGGATATCTGGCGACCTCCGTAGTATGTAGCCTTACTCCCGGAATGAGCGTCACCCGGGGGTGGACCTTCTAACGACCCTACTCGTGGGAACAACAATGGAAACTAATCAAAAACTAACAAATAAACCTGGAATTTCAACACAGACGACTATAGCAATGCCAATTGACACCGATTCAGACGAGGAGATGTTTTCAACTAACCAACAGAGCCCTAACGATGCGTATCAACAGACAGATGAACGTGAAGGACATTCTTCTGGTACAAAAATACTAACTCGAATGGAAGGTAAAGCAAAGCAGCTGCCGCTTTCCGAACGAGTGAGTATGGTTGTCAATTATTTTGGCTCTGAGTATCAACTTTCACAAACTGACGAATAGTTGATACAAGCACTTTCAGGATTTTTATGAAAGATTCAAGATTACTTTAAGCGTTGTAAGTTTAATGAGTCCTACTGTATTTAAAAAAAACGAGATTGGCTTAGTGGTACTCTTGTTAGTGGTCATTTGATATCAGTGCCTGTTAATGATGAAACTTCATCAGCAACAGTTTCTTATAATGAATCTCTCCGAAATCCAAGAGGATTATGGCTTTAAGCAGAAGCCAACAATATAGATCTAAGAGAAAACTTTCGGAAGCCTTAGACAACGAACCAAATGTCCAGAAAATACAAGCGTTTGTACGATCTATTAAAATCGGAGGACAAAATCTGCTACATTCATCATCTAAAGACTTAGAAACACTATTATGTCTATTTCTAGAATCTGAGACTGCTCCAACAGAAATTCTAAAAAAGTTCAGACTTCTCCAGAACCATGCACACCTGTCGAAGCTCTGGCTATGATAACTGACAGAAATATGTCCGGCGAAACATACAATGCAATTCGATTAGATCGTAAAAGACGCGGATTTGATGCATACCCCCCGTATTATAAAATTCAAGAGGCTAAAAAAACCTGTTATCCTGACCAGGTTCAGGTGTCTGAAAGAGAAGCATCTGTGCCTCTTCAAAGTTTAATAAACCACACTTTTACTCAGGTGATTAAATTATGTGATGAAGTCCTCATCAACTATTGCACCAAAAAAAGCATTCAAGCAGTAGATTTCATTTTAAGGGGTAACTGGGGCTTTGATGGAAGCACTGGGCAATCTATATAAACAGACGAAAATACGAAAATAGTCTTTTTGCGACGATATTTACGCCATTGCAGGTTGTAACTAAAGACAGCAATGGTGTTATTTGGGTAAATCCTGCACCGTCATCATTTCGTTACCGTAGACCGTTACACTGCAGTATAAAAAAGAAACGAAAGAATGAATTACTTTGGAGAAACAGTCCATTCAGGATCAAATACAAAATTTTACCCCCATTATAACTGAAACCTCGAGGCATACAATAAAAGTGGTTGAATATGAATTATACTGTGCAGCTATTGATGGGAAAGTCCTGAATGCAATTCTTTGTACACCATCTCAGTTACGTTGCCCATATTGCGATTTGACCTCATCCCAATTCAACGATTTAGAGTTATCATGCTCCATACCAGCCATAGAAGAACGTTTGGTGCATGGCATAAGTCCACTTCATTCTTGGATAAGGGTCTTAGAATTTTTATTAAAACCTGGTATATAAAGTAGAGGTTAAAAAATGGAGGATCCCTCAAAGGTCAGAAGAGAGCCGAATAGTCGAGGACCGTAAAAAATAATCCACGCTAAAATCAGAGAAGAAATGGGACTTTTGGTAGATGTTGTCCGTCTAACTTCAGGGACCACTAACGACGGAAACACTGCACGTACTGCTCTTTCTGATAGAAACCGAGGAACTTTTGCAAACATTCTGAACATTGACCAGTGGCTAATAGATGGATTATTTGTTATTTTAACAGTTTTGTCTAGCAACCTGCCAAAAAATTTTTTTGTAAAGAGTTGGCATACAAATATGTTGCGAAGTATGGATATGGATATGGCATCCTATGACTGTCACACTTCACAAAATGTCAGTACTTGGGTCGAAAATTATAGAAAAATCAAATTTACCTATTGGCATGCTCTTTGAACAAGCGGCCTAGTCACGCAACAAATTTTGAAGGTTTGACAGAGCGCACCATGCCAGAAAAAAAACTCGTGACAACCTCTTAGAGAGAAAAAATAAAGCTAAAAAAAATCCCATTACCACCGGCCGCATTGTCTTTGTTGAGACCTGTTAATGAAGAAAATCTAGCCATCGATGATTACTCATGCATGTTGAATTAATTGTAACTAACAATGAAGATTAATTTTAGTTCGGTTAAGCCCATATAATATAAAATGATGATGTGGATATATTTAGTAACCTTTTCCGCTTAGTTATTTCTAAAGAGTCTTGAAAAGACCCTGGAAGAAATCGACACGTGTTTCACCTCTCAACGAGGCATCCTCAGGATGACGATTAACTTGTCGTGAACTCGAACACGGCGTGTTGCCACACCAAGCACCGAGCGCAGACTGAGTCGGTGCTTGGTGTGGCAACACGCCGTGTTCGAGTTCTTCCAGGGTCTTTTCAAGACTCTTTAGAAATAGCTAAGCGGAAAAGGTTACTAAATATATCCACATCATCATTTTATAATGGATTTCCGCAAGGTCACGCCTGAATCAATTAAGTACCCATATAATATTTTACAAATTCATATACATTTTCCTTTCGAATAGCCAACTCCATATTAGTTATTAGAAAGTACACACATCAAAAGTGTCTAGGGATCAAGCATTTTTATGCGGATTTCTTGAGATTGAGATGTGGCTTTGTAATAAATTTATGATTATATAAATTTATATGGATCCTTTTTGGTGCATTTCATAATTTGAAACAGGAACTGTTAATCAAATTCGAGTAAAAGATGAAAATCAGCTGTCAATATTTTCCCTATAAAAACATACAACGCATTGAAGACATTATTAGTGCTACTGTTTCCCTACTACTGATTAAAACCAACGTTATTATGGAGCGGCGACGTCATTTAAGCAGGGAAGAAATGCTCAGAGCCGTGGGAATGATAGAAGCTGGTTCCCGGCAACGTACTGTGGCTTTAGCTCTGAATACAAGTCAGAGTGTTATCAGTCGACTTTGGACACGTTACCGAAGCACTGGTACCGTGGCTGAGCGCCATGGAGGACGGTATCGCTGCACCACACGGAGACAAGACCGATACATTCAAATCTTAACTCGAAGAGCTCCAACAATAACCGCCATGATGTTAGCCGTTAGGCTTCATCACTCTTCAGGGAACTTAATTAGCGACCAAACAGTCAGAAACCGCTTGCATGAAGTGAACCTTCATTCCCGAAGACCGCTACGGGTACCACCTATAGCAATACACAATCGTAGGATTCGATATCAATGGGCTCTTGAACACAGAAATTGGGCAGAAGAACAATGGCGTTTCGTGTGCTTTTCTGATGAGTCTCGTTTTGGTATGAGACCGGATACAAGACGTATACGACACTGGAGAACCCCTGGACGCCAACAGCGATTAAAATCCTGCCAGGAAGTCCATCCTTATAGTGGTGGAACCATCATGGTATGGGCGGGTATTTGGATCGGCGGAAGAACTGAGTTGATTTGGATCAGAGGCAACCTCAACGCTCAAATTTATGCTGAGACGATTGTATCTGACGTCATCGTTCCTCTACAAGTGCAAATCGGTCCCTTGTTTCAGTTAATGCATGATAATGCACGACCGCACACCGCAAGAGTTGTAAGACAGACTCTCGCCGCAGCTAACATCAATGTCCTGCTCTGGCCTGCTCAGTCGCCAGACTTGAACCCGATTGAGCATGCATGGGATATGCTACAGAGAAGAGCTCTGCCGAATATGGAGGGTATCCAGTCGCAAGAAGACCTTTTTTTGTTGTTGCAACGAACATGGGCGGCCATTCCACAGCGTGATTTGGATGAACTCATTTTGAGTATGCCAAACCGATGTTCTTGTGTTGTTAGTGTTCGCGGTAGAAACACGGATTATTAATTGTTTAAGTTACCCAATAAAATTTTAAAGAAAACTGTTATTTCAGTCTTTTTTTCGAACTTTAATGTTAGTGGTTCAAATGTCAAAAATCCCTTTATTAGGAAAATGGCAAATTTCTTTATTAATGCAAAGGTGACTTGGTTTATCGTTACTGTGACAAACGAAAACACTTTATTTGATGAATCCTTAAAGAAAATTTTAATTAATATCAATCAGGAGAAAAGTTATTGCAAAAATATATGTTGATCCCTAGACACTTTTGATGTGTGTATTTAAAACACCTTTTTTTTCAAATAAAATATATTCCTGTTGTTTTTTTTTTTCGGATACTTGAAAGTGACAACCCTAAGGAAAATTTTGAATTTCCAATAACTCCTGGAAACTAATGAGTTTGATTTTGGAATTAATACTACACATAATAGAAAGCATCAGCAATTTTTTGATGTAGGAATGACCACCTACTACGGCGGTTTTGGCAAAACTTACAACTGGTAATAAATCAGTAATTATTTGTGGTGACTTTAATATTAATATTTTGGAAAATAATTCAAATAGCAGTAGATTATTAAGCCTCTTCAAATCATTCAATCTGTCAAATGTGTTTTTAGAACCAACGCGAATAACTTCGACTACTGCTACATGTATTGATAATGTCTTTTGTTGCTGCGACTATTTAGATAAAGCCATTGTTAATTATCTCCCTTCTGATCACAGCGGTCAAACCGTTATTTTTGAATCAAACACACCAATACTAAAAGTGCAGATACAAACTAGACCAATAACAACAGGTAATTTAAATAAGTTTAATAGCACTTTAATCAGCAAGTTAAGTGATCAGGGTCTAAATATGTCCAATGGCAATATTTTGTATGAACAATTATTTTCATTAGTGCAAGCAGAGTTTAATAAGTCTTTTAAGAAAAAAACTAAAATTATTTGCCCTAGGTTTTTATTCAGTGACTGGGCAACTAAAGGTATCAGGAAAAGTAGGGAAACATTATTTGAACTGTATGGCCTTAAGCCGTATATTAAGACGGAAACTTTTAGTAAGTATGTTGCTACTTACTCTAAAACGTTTAAAAATATCTGCAAAGCAGCTAAAGCTTCTTTCATTAGCAACAAGATTAAATCAGCAGATAATAAAATAAAGACAGTTTGGAAAATTATTAACAATGAAACAAACAAGAACAAAAGACATAATACAGATTACACACTAGACACTTCCCGCGGTCTCATTAGCGATAACATCGATGTTGCTCAGGAATTTGCAACTTTCTTTACCAATATTCCAATTAAAACTACTGAAACTTTAAATTCCTCCCCTTCACTTGCTATTGATTTATTAAAAGCAAATGTTTCAGCCTGTCCTGTGGAATTTAAATTTAAACATATAAACCCTGTGGTCGTCGTAAAGGCTTTTAAGCAACTAAAGATTAAAATGACCGAAGATCTGTGGGGCATGTCTACTAAAGTTTGTCAATCAATTATTGAGACAATTGCACCCTATTTAGCTTTAATATTTAATTTATGTGTATTGCGGATTTAATGAAATCCAGTAAAGTTATTCCATTTTTCAAATCCGGGGACAGCAAAAACACAAATAATTATAGACCCGTATCGGTTTTGCCGGTTTTCAGCAAGGTCTTTGAAAAAGTAATGTTAAATCAAATGCTCAATCATTTTAATCGTAATAACATCCTACACGATCAACAGTATGGTTTCACCAAAGGACGTTGCACAACCGACGCCGGTGTCACTTTATTAAAACACATATTTAATGCATGGGAAGAGGCACGAGATGCAATAGGCATCTTTTGCGACCTTTCCAAGGCATTTGATTGCGTAGATCATGAAACGCTGCTCTTGAAACTTGAACATTACGGACTAGATAAACTTGCGCTGAGCTTAGTAAAATCATATTTGAATGATAGACTGCAGCAAGTTCAAATAAACGGTGTAAATTCATTGGGTTTAAAAGTCAAAATGGGTGTTCCACAGGGCTCGATATTGGGTCCATTCCCATTTTTAGTATACATAAATGATTTACCTAATTTACTGAAAACCCGACCACAAATGGTGTTATTTGCTGATGACACATCACTGATTTTTAAAGTAAACAGACATGCACAGGAGCTTGACGACGTAAATAACGCTATGCTTAAGGTCCATAATTGGTTTACTGTAAATAAATTGGTATTAAATGAGAAGAAAACTAAATGCATAAGATTCGCGTTACCGAATGTTAGAAGTAGTGAATGTCACGTTGTATTGAATAAGGAGACACTAGAATTCGTCGAAAAGACTGTTTTCCTGGGGATAACGCTTGACTCTAAACTACAGTGGGGTCCTCACTTAACATCACTTGCAGGGCGGTTAAGTTCAGCCGCTTACGCTGTTTGGAAAATCTATCAACTAACAGACGTAGATTCCGCGAGACTGGTCTATTTTAGTTACTTTCATAGCATCATGTCTTACGGTATTTTGCTGTGGGGACGGGCTGCAGATATTGATTCTATCTTTATTCTGCAAAAGAGGGCCGTCAGAGCCATCTACAACCTCCGCAGACGCGAGTCTCTAAGGGAACTGTTTAAGAAAATTAACATCATGACGGTACTTTGTCAGTGTATATATGAGAACACTAGCTTTTGCCCGCGGCTTCGCTCGCGTAGAATTTGGTCTGCCACATTAAGTTACGTGACATTTTTTTTTAAATACTTATATTTTTTTAATGTAACTTCACATCGTACATCCCAGATTTCTAACTTCAAAATTAGTTTCCATACAATCTTTGAACTCCTATACCTAATATTTAGAGGGAATCTATTGAGGGTGGAATTACCTGAATTCCTTTCTAAGTGCTCATTATTTTAAGCTATAATAGAACTCTGCAAATTTCAAAATTCTAAGTCCAGTGGTTTTTTCGTCAATCTTTACCTGTATGGTGTGTTTATAAAAAGTAGCCCTATGTCCTTCCCCGGGCTTGAGATTATCCTATCCAGCACAAACGGATTACTAAACACTGACTAATAAACAGGTTGGACCAATGTTACTTGTATTTAATCACTACATAGTATAAAACAAAGTAGCTTTCTTTGTCCCTATGTCCCTATGTATGCTTAAATTTTTAAAACTACGCAACGGATTTTAATGCGGTTTTTTTAATAGATTTTGTAATAAGTAAAGAATTATGTGGTATATAACTGGAAAAGGTGAACATCTGTGTTAATTTATCTGTGTTTTTACCGCAATATACTACTGTATACTATGTTATTTGTTTTTTTTTTGTTCAGCGTAAATATGTAGATTTTGGGATTTAGATACACGTGAGCAAGCTACGTATAGCTGCCCATGGGAAAAACAGGGCGTGCCTAAATGTATCCCGCTACTTCAAAGTTTGCCCTTGCGATTTATATTAATAGTCATAGAAAATGCAACTTTAAGTGAGAACTGTAAACGTTTGAAATTGAAGGGTAAGTTATTGGGTATTATTGGGATGCGTGGAATAAGAACATTTTCACCCTTAGCTTCTCCAGTTAAAATTGTGGCCTTAACAATATGCCTGCCTAGTTCAATGACTCGCAATCTAGTGCCATTACATAGTCTCGGGGCGTCCAAGTTGCGCATTAACAAAACGGGTATACCGACTTTTAATTCGAGCTTATGTGATGGCACCCCGGATAGCTCCAAAGAGTTAAGAAACTCCACGGGGTAGCTCGTACAGTCTTCAGATGACATGACTGTGTCGATGGAGTTGTAGGTTGTTGCATCGCTGGTTACTTGGTCCAAGATAATTTTATTGATTTTCGCAACTGTCTCATTTCTTGGTGCTAGTATAGTTCTTTCACATAGCCAACTTTCATCGTGGATGTTCTGTTGCAAATTTGGAAAAAACTTGAGCAATGAGTGCGTCTTCCGAATCCACAACGTGACAAAATTGGTTAGTGAATAGAACCATACCTCCTTCGTCAGTTTCGATTCGACCTTCACCTATCTCGAGCAGTTTTTCAGCGTACGCGCCCGACTCTAGATCATTGAATAACTGGACACGCATGTTGGTGATAAGGTGCAGCTTTCCACTTTGGTCCATAAATATGAGGATTTTAGACATGCGTTAATTTCGTCTGCTGCAGTGCCTCGCTCGATGACAGGCAAAGTTTGCCGAAAGTCCCCAGCCAATAAAACATCCACAACCACCCCTTATTGTTTGTTTGCCGTTAAGTCTTGTAAACAACGATCAAGAGCTTCGATGGCACGTTTGTGTGATATTGTGCACTCGTCCCACACGATTAATTTACACTGTTGCAAGAGGAGGCCACGGGCACTGCTTTTGCTGATGTTACACGATGGGGTTTCTTCACTCGCCAGATTAAGAGGTAATTTAAAGACCGAATGTGCTGTCCGTCCACCGCTTAGCAATTTTGCAGCAATTCCAGAGGAAGCCACAGCTAATGCAACGTTATGGCCGCCACGAATTTTTGCCAAAAGTAAATTAAACAAGAAAGTTTTTCCTGAACCACCCGGAGCATCAAGGAAAAAAAGTCCGCCTTCACCATTCTCAACTCGTCCTACTATTTTGTGATAAATCTCTCTTTGATCAGGTAGCAAACGTGGCTCAGTTTCGCATACGTAAGCACCTAACTGGTAAGTATCATAGCTTAGCTCTTTTATCAACTCGGTCGACAACTCTCCTCTACGCTGCGGTGAGGGTAGACCAAAACCGGTTTTTTTTTGTTCCCAGAAATCTCGATATTACCGTGTCTCGGCGATGCCTCGCCATTGCTTGGATTGGATTGTTCGCCCCTCCCCCGCGACCGCGACGCCGCCGCCGCATCGCGCTCCGCCCGTGCTGCCGCCGCCGTTAGGCGCTCCATTCAAGTCAATCATATTATCGTGATAACTTTTAAACTATTCGGCCAAATTACTTAGTGTGAAAGACAAAGTTTATCTACATTAAATAATTAATGCGACAAATGTATTTATTAGTATATAATGATAAGAGTTTGATAATTATATACTAATATGTGCATTGTAAAATAGTACCAAATTTAATTAAATTTATGGTTCACAATTTTGGTCGTACTGGCTTGCACATAAAAAGTAGATATATGCTGTCGCGGACTTTTATTTAGATCTACTTAAGACAAACAATCCTGCGATACATCATCTTTATGTAACTCCATTGGTTTAGGCAGCGCACGCCAAGATAGCTCTCAGATGGAAGATTTTTTTCCGACTTAATTGACACGTATCGTTATATTATGACCAAAATTACATAAAATCATTATAAATTGTAGCCTATGTGTTATTCTGATAAATAACCTATATTACTGAAGAGTTTCATCCAAATCCGTCCAGTAGTTTTTCGTAAAAGGGTAACAAACATACACATACACATACATCCATCCTCACAAACTTTCGCATTTATAATATTAGTAGGATTATGTATGTTCGAAAAAATCTCCATCTTTTTAGTAAGATAAGTGACAGGCATAATTTTAACACTAGAAATAGGAACAAATTAGATCAACCACGTTTTAGATTGTCTAAAGTACACACTTCTTTTATGGGGTACTGTGTAAAAATAAAATACCACTCGATATTCTTCAACTAAATGAGAAGAAATTTTAAACATGCATTAAACGCACACTATGTAGACAAGCATATTATAAGGGGTAGTAATAAAAGCTTCGACAAAAAAAGAAGAATTGTCCTTACTCAAAATATTAAATCTACTGCCTAAAATACTAACTTTCCGACTACTTTTGTCCGAATAAAAATGACGAAACGACCGAATGAGATACTGAAATCTTCGAAAAATAAACATGACTGTTTATTGCTATAATACTTTTCTACCAGCATAAATTACGTTCTACTGAAAACTATGCTTTGTAATTTTTTTCTTTACATGCCTACTATTAATTCATAAATTACCTTTCATATTAATAGACTGTGGTGCTATTTTAACTGTAAAATTATACTGAAAATATTATTCTGAGTGGTTATACAGAAACTTATAAAAATATAAAAATGTTCTTGTAACAATAACTTTTACTTGCATCATATATCATGAATTTTACTTACCACGGGTATGCTTCGATATCGGTACCTATTTCAGGCGTTAAAAAGTTAGAACAGTCGTATTCATGCTTTAATGTAAAACCAAGCAGACTTTGGTTTCCTAGAATATTTTACTATTATACTGTATTATTATTCGACAAATTTCCTATATTTTTATAATGTCAACGAGAACAAAGATAAAAATAAAACAAAACTCAGTTTATTATGAAAATGTAGTTTTAATAGGTAGTAGAAAATGTTAGGTATACATAATTGTACTTATGAACTAAATAGGGAGGCAGGTAGTCAGTTGTCAGTAGGTATCTTAATTATCTTCATTGTATTATAAGAGCAGGTCTGGATTTAGTAGAACGACCCCGTTTCCTTTTTTGTCCTATAGGTAGTGCTTTCGCTTCCATGGGCGGAGTCGCGAGCTTCAATCTAATAGCAAGCCCTAAAAGATGTTTACAAACGTATTTTTTATAAAACTGCGGGCAAGTGCAGGATCCTTTTCTCCATTCTACATTTTGTGTTTCGTTTTTAGGCACTGTGACTTTCCAGAAAGCGAAATGTTTCATCTTGTAATCATCAAAGTTTAACCACTGCTCGCTGTACGATACCTCCCCTACTTGGCTACTACTTGGGATCAAGTATTCAGTGTATGCCGTGTTGGATGATAAAATCTTTATTCTTAAATCTTTCCTTGCCCAGCAATACCCATCAGTCCAGTCCTTCAGGTCGAAAGTAGGTGTTTCAGGTAACGATTCCTTACAGCTTTGTAAAGACCACTGAGCAACCATCTCAGTGGCAATGGCCAAGAAATGTGAAAGTGGAAGACGTTCACGTAAGGTGTTGTGGTCTCTAATGTTCCGATTGAACGCTTCTAATGCATTATTTGTGGCAGGCGAACACGGCGCTGCGCCTAAAAACCAATTCGGATGTTTCTTTAACCATTCTTCTTTGAAGTAGTGAATGAACTCTGTTTGAGTCTGCCATTTTTCAACAAAAGCCTGTGATGCAGCATTAAAGACTTCGTAAGATGTAGCATTATGTAGTGCGTCTATGTCTTGTATAATTTCTTTCTGTTTCGTTTTATTGTAGACGAGTTTCTGAACTTTTTGCTGCATATTTTTCTTCGCGTGAGCCCAGCACATACGAACAACTGGTGTTGTACCAAAAACTGCGATGAAAGCATTTTTGATACTCTGAGCAGCGTCACAAACTAAAACTTTAGGTTGCATCACGTGATCAAATAAAGACAGAACCTTTTCTTTAAGGCCGTCAAAAATCATTTGAAAATCTTCTTGACGTTCATTAGTGGACACACCAAGACAAAGCGGATGAAACTTACGGTTCTTATCAGTGGTACCAAGAACTAAAACGGGGAACCCTTGCCATATGAGTTTATATGTGGCGTCTATGTGCAGTACGTCCGTGGAACAAACTATGTTGAGTAATTTTTTAGTTGACAACGCGAGACGAAAACTTGGTTCTTCCGCTTCTATCACGTAATAGCTAAACACGAAAACTTCATTTTCATCATCGGGAATAGTTGTTCGATCGAAAATCCATTTTTCAAGTTCACCTAAGTAAATTGCAGCTCTTCCGAACTTCTCGCGCCTTCTGTCATATAAGTAGTTGTTAAGTTGCCGTTTCGAAGGCACCTTTATCCCTGTGATGTTGTTTAGAGCCTCTAATATAGCTTTTGGTTTTAGGCGTAAATCAAACATCTTATTTATTTCCCTTTTAACGTTTTCCGGAATTCCGTACTCACTACGCGTACCAATCTGGTCATGGTTGTGCTCTGAAGTGATCTTAAAAATAAGAATATCATTGCAGTCATTCACAAACAATAAATACAACGCACAATCACACTGTGGCCCCTTGGATTTTACCTTGTTACAACGATAGAAACGTTTTTGGCCTTCATCACTGTCCCGCGTATAGTTTCTTGACCAAGTCTTTTCATTACTTACAAACTCCTCTGCTTCTTGCACATTATAGTACCGTTTGATCAACACCCAACTTTTATTACGACGATTCTTCTTCATCGGTACTGATGAACCAGCTCCCTCCTCTTCCTCCTCCGACTCAGAACGGTACACGGGTACCTCATCCATATTTCGTAACAATACTAAGTTTCGCTAATAGATAGTAAGTTAGTAATTTCCTTAGTAGATTTATTAGATCGTTGAAATGATAATATTAAAGCAATAGCAACAATAACTATTTAATTTTGTAACATAAACAGACAAAACACGCAAGGATCGGTCGTTGCAAGCGCACTGCGCTCGGATCTTTCGAACTCGCACGCGAAAACAGCCGAACGCGACCCGAACCCGATCCGAACACGATCGCGCGGGCCGAACAGTTGAGGTATTTTCATCATTATTGAGAGTTAAAAAATAAATTTGATAACCAACAATAGAAATTAAAACAGTTCATGCAAGTTGTAAAAATATAATTATTTTGACAGAACCTCTGTTGTCGGTAACTTAGTAATTTTGCCGGAGGTTCAGTATTCTATCCGGAAGTTTAGTTTTGTTATTCGAAGATCCATTTTTTTTTAGGAGAAAATGTAATTTGAACATGCTCTTATTTGTTGTTAAATTGGATATTTTTTTTCGTTTATGTTTTAGGTTTTTTGTCGGTAATTCATTATTACGCTGGTTAATTAGAATAATAGTCGGCCACAGATCGCTGGATATTAATTTGTTTTTCGGAACCATTATTATTTCCCTATTATAAGTTAGATGATTATATCGTAGATAAAAATGCTTGGCTGAATGCTGGTCCTGCTCCACAGCCGCTTGGGCTCACTAGTTAAAATTTTAATATTTGGAAGAGTTGCTTCCCGTTTTTAAAAAAAAATTGTTTTTGACATTAGGAACTTAATGTTTATTTTTGTTTTACCAAGTTAATTGTTGAATGCTCCAATTAGTAATGATTTTCTTTCTTTTTGGTGGTAAAATTCTTTTATTTTTTTTTAAATACATTGCAAACTATAGTTTTGTATAATTTAGAAGCATTTTTATTTTTGTAAATGTGAGACCATGGAGCCGTTTATTAACTTATTAAGATATGTTGACTTGAAATAGCATGGCAGTTGAGAATATGTCATGCTCACTTAAATGTCTCGCTGATGGTGGCGAGTGTGTTGGATCATTCGGTTCCCTACAAAATGGTTGAGCTGGATGGTGCTGATCCACGCGTCATGTTCGTGAACGGGCGCCGTCAGTTGAAACTGGTCATCTCTTATCTGCCAGGGCTTATTTTTAATCTTAAATTTGCAATTGCTTTTGATTATTTTTTGTACATTGTTCTCACATATAGAAGCAACAAGAATGATGTACCCAGGATTTTGTAATATCTATATTTAAAAGAGTGTCCTTGGAGTTTCTTGCCCGTTCTTTTCCATAGAGATCTACGTTTTGGAATGGGCAATTAGCTTCAACTTTCTGACTAACTGACCGACTCTTTGACAGTTCAAAAGTGCCTGTAAATGGTTTAATTGAAATAAATGCTTTGAGTTTGAGTTTGAGTTTGATGAATAAAAAATGAAAACGAAAAATGAGAAAAAAAAATAATATCCCTCGACCCATTCATACTAAAGCAACAAGAATTGGTAGAACGGTCGGCTATTACACCTTTATCGATAAAATAAATAAATTCTGGAATAAGTACTTCCGTTAAATTATAATGTTTTTTTTTTTTTTTTTCATTTTTCATATGTCGGATATTCCAAAACATTGACATTTAAAAAAAAAGTACAAGTCTTGGCGAACCCGGAGTTTTACTCTAACCCTCAGAATTGTAGACTCTATCGATTAATTCAATAAAAACACGATGACATAAAAACCGGGATCTTACCACATTTGACTGAAGCCTTTTCTTTAGTCTCAAAATGGGTAAGTTCAATAAAATTATCATAGATTATTTTGTGAAGCAAATTTTCTATGTTGGTTAAGCGTACGTAGCATAATAACTAAAGGGTCTTTCAAATAGGGCGGGTCGATGTTGACAGTTTGTGGCGGCCATATTGTTTTGGCGGCATCTGTCAAATGCATTGTTATTTCTTCAGTTACTAATGCCAAATCACCATGGCAAGTTACACGATTGAGCAGCATGTCTAAATTATAAAACGTTATTATCAAAATGAGCGTTCGTTAGTGCAAACGTTGCGCGCATTACGTCCATTTTACGGCAGACGCGGTGGCCCTTCAAAGTAGACTCTCCAACGTTTGGTGACCAAATTTGAGACGAATGGTTCGGTAAACAACCAACCAACACCCTTACGTCAAAGGAACGCCAGATTGGCAGAGAACATCGCTGCTGTTCGTGAGAGTGTACAGGAGACTCTGAGGCAGTCGATTTCTCGCCGTGCACAAGAACTCGGCCTTTCTCAAACTTCAACTTGGCGAACCCGTACAAGATCCAACTGACCCACGAGCTCAAAGTGAATGACCATAGACAACGCCGCTTGTTCGCTGACTGGGCTACAGAACGTTTGGAAGAGGACCCCGATTTTGGCCGAAAAATGATCTTTAGCGACGAGGCGCATTTTGAGATTAATGGTTTTGTTAGTAAGCAAAATTGCCGTATATGGAACGACCACAACCCACATGAGGTTCACCAGGTGGTAATGCATCCACAAAAAGTTACTGTTTGGTGCTGATTTTGGTCTGGCAGCGTCATTGGTCCGTACTTCTTCGAAAACGATGATGGCGAGGCCATTACTGTCAACGGCGAGCGCTACAGATCAATGATTAACAATGTCTTTTGGCCTGAATTGAACGATATGGACGTGGACAACAAGTGGTTCCAACAAGACGGCGCTACATGCCACACAGCGAGCGATACAATGGACATTCTGCATGAACGGTTCGAGGGTAGGGTTATCTCTCGCAGGGATGACGTGAATTGGCCACCAAGATTGTGCGATTTGACTTTTTCTTGTTGGGTTTTCTCAAGTCGCAGGTCTATGCCAATAATCCGCAATCAACCGATGCCCTGAAAGTCAACATAACGCAGGCCATCGCTCAGATTTAGCCGGATCTATGCAGTTGGGTAATTGAAAATTGGACCTCTCGGATCCGTGCCACCGTTCGAAGCCGCGGTGGACATTTAAACGATGTCATATATTTCATAAATAATAGCATAAATGGGCCTTTCAAATAAAAAAATAATTTCTTTAATATCTCACATACAGCTTGTTTTAATTAATTTCAACATAGACCCGTCCTTGTTGAAAGACCCTTTATGATCCGTTTTATTTCAGCAAAGTGAAGCATGTCATCTGACGTGTTTACATCGGACAAATGGAATAACTAATTCGAAATAGACGTGGCACTTAAAGCTGAAATAGCCTCTGTATTTCAGCTTATGCAGAAAAAAATTAAGCAAGAAGATAAATGTGAGAACAAGGAAGTAGCTGGAATGGTTACAGAAGGCAAATGAGAGACCAAAAAAATAGCTAAGATGGTTACAGAATCCATCTCTAAGAAGACCTGTTCAGACTGTGTTATATTTAATAACTGTGTTGGTAATGAATGATGGAAGAAATGAGAATTTTTCACGCCTTCTACAAGAAGAATTACAATTTATTTTCCAACCCTGCATGCGGACACGTGTTTAAACGAACATTTTACATTTTGTAGACACTAACAGAAATTGTCACACTAGTGAAATAGATTTAAGAGTATCAGCGAAAAATAATTAAATTTACAATAATTATGATTGATTGCAAGGTACCTATATTATCCCGTGACTGATTGGTATCGAATAAACTAAATCTATAAAAATAAACCAACAAAAGTCAAGTCTTTATCAATAGAGTAACCTACTGTCTACACGACTCGCGGTGATCAGCTGCCGTTATTTAAAATTATGATAAAGTAGAAAATAACTTTGTTTTTTCTTGTCCCTATTAAGTTAGACTATACAGAATGTCATAAAAAGTATGATAAGCTGAAGCCCAAAGATAGAAGACCCGTAGATAATCCCGACTAACCCCTATGTATACGATTCTCTGTATATGTACGATGTTACGTGTTCTGTAAGCGCGTGCGACTGCCGTGAGAGATAAGAAGATAACAAACGAAATGGCAACAGCGCCGACAGCGTGTGAGAAGGGCCGGAGGCGGCCGCCTTAGAGAAAACGACAACGTCGCATAAAATAACCAAAGTAATACCGATAATTGTTACCGCTATTTTTACAATAACATTAAAAATAAATAAATTAATTATAATTTTGAACGCATTTTTTAACGTTATTATTGTGTTATATTACTAAGTATCGATATCCAAATCGTATCGATATCTAGGTATCATGAAAATACTGTTACGTAATGTTACTTTTAATGTGAATTGGTAACGTTTTCAAGCCCTGGCTAAGACTATGCCGTACGACTATTTGCGTGTTTAATTTTTTTTTTTTGCTATTCTGTGTTGTGCTTGTTCTTGTGAATATACTTGGTTGGTTTGTCCACCCGTAACGTGCAGACGTAAAAAAGCGAACTTGACTGAAGTCTTTTCTTTAGCCTCAAAATGGGTGAGTTCAATAAAATTATCATTGATTATTTTGTGTAGCAATTTTTTTATGTTAGTTAAGCGTACGTAGCATATAACTAAAGGGTCTTTCAAATAGGGCGGATCAATGTTGACAGTTTGTGGCGGCCATGTTGTTTTGGCGGCATCTTTCAAATGCGTTGTTATTTCTTCAGTCACTGATGCCAAATCACCATGGCAAGTTACACGATTGTGCAGCACGTCCAAATGATAAAACGTTATTATCAAAATGAGTGTTCGTTAGTGCAAACGTTGCGCGCATTACGTCCATTTTACGGCAGACACGGTGGCCCTTCAAAGTCGACTCTCCAACGTTTGAAGGAATGAATGAATGAAATGCACCAATCCCAGCGTGGTTTAACCAGACTCGATAAATCGAATGAACCCCAAGATTTGCACTAGCCCCTGGAGCCTCATGTTTCATGGTGCTACATAGGCCATTGCATATCTGGGAGTAGACCGGGTGGCGCGGTAATGATAGGGAAGACGTGCCTTTAGGATAAGGAGGGATTTGCGAGCCTAACGGATATGCATCCTTGAGTAAGCAATGGAATAGTGGAGAGACGGTTGTTATTCTTCTATGGATGGGCATCTTTTTACGACGTCGCCATTATGTTGGTTCAGGTCGATCTTCACCGGTGAATCTTCTGATTAGGTTCTGCTGCTTTCTCGGCTCTTTTCTATATCGTTGCTGAGCTGTGTTTTTTTTTAGCTGTTTCTATGTCTTCGTCAGAAGCCTCGCTGCTATTCGTTACAGGTTTCTTGTAGATCTCGCTGGCAGCCTTCATAATCTTATATCAATCTGCAGCCGTGTCCATGCAAAAGTTGATTTCCTTGTCGAAGTACGTCAAGTCTTTTTTAAAGGTTGTCGTTCCATGTGTAAATAGGACGGCCAACGTTCTTAGATTTGGCCTTGTACTGCATTGCTGCGTGTAACAGATGTGGTTTGCCGCAGTCTGTAAACGTGTGCGAGAAAGCACATCCTGTGATTCTTGATGCGTTTCGTTACTGTTTTACCGTCTAAGATTTCGTCCATTTTCTTTTGTCTTGGTTTATTTTTGGCGTGGTTAATCAAGTCTCTCACGATAACTCTCTCATATCTTCTGAGTCTTGACCTGTTAACTTGATTGCCGAAACTTTCAAACCGTATATCATGCAAGGTACGATCACCATTCGATACATGAGTTTCCAGTCCATTTTTGAGGTTATTATGAATGTTACAGCGACTTGACGTTTCTGGTGGCCTGTTCACACCGTTTTCTTATTGTGCTTCTCCTGCTTAATGCAAATGTTATGTATGTGCACAAGTATTTAATTTCATCGACCGTTTGTAGATTTAATCCATTCATTGACACGTAAGTCACTTTCTGTTTAGTTATGGGGTCTCTAATTAGTATTTTTGTGTTAGTTTCGTTTATTTGGAGGCTGACACTAGACAGTAGGGGTTCAATGTGGTATACTATTCCTTCTAACCCTTTTAGATCATCTGTAATAAAGATGAGGTCCGCGAATGATAGCACCAGGGGGCTGAGATTTCACGATCTTGGTCTAGTTTGATTAATTGAGTTTCCTTTTCGAGGGTTCTCAGGACCTCATCCATGACCAGTGTAAAAAGGCGAGGGAACAACGGGCAACCTTGTTTCCTTTGATAATCCAACTGCTTTGCTGACTTCACCATGTGATATGTGTTCGTTCATTCATGCAAACCTTGATTATCCTGTTGGTTAGTGGCTTATTAGTTATTTGTATTAAAATGTCTCGTAGTGCTTGGAGATCAACTTTGTCAAAAGCTTTTTCTATGTCCAGAGCGAATATATGAATTCTTTTACCTGCGCGCCAATCTTGGTCTAATACCCTTTTTAACGTAAATATGTGATCATCTGTAGATCTATTGTTTAAAAAGGCCACTTGGTAGTTGCCTAGTTGCCTAGTCCTATTTTTTTAATGTCTGTCCTGTTCCGCATTTTGTTAATGATAACCATTACGCCATCCACCGTGGGTCCTTCATTCTGCGCAACGGTTAACGGCTTTGTTATGTTAACCGTTGGTATATGTGGGCTTTCGGATTTTTTTAGAATTTGCTCCGATTTGGACATTGGTATATAAGCGTTTCTTTTCCGGCGTTTTGATATTTGCTTGTTTTTCCTGTAAAATAAATAAAGTACCTGCATGCGTTTTGAAGTATGTTTTTCCCCAGTCCAGTAAAGAAAGCACTGCACTCTTTGTTTTCTTCTTGTATTGCCTGACATTCTTTTATCCCTAGTGTAACTCGACTGAAAAATCAAGGTTTCCTAGGCAGCCATTATGGTAAACCATGGTATTTCGATGCTTTCATCCGTTGAGTCGATTCCTATGTTTTCCAGTTTTTTGATTATGCAAGCTTGGTATTTTGTTTTAGTAAATTTGATGTTGATAGCGACATATTAACATTGTTTGTAATTGAAATTGTTATATAGTTTTAAGTTTGTTCTATGGTTTTGATAATCTGTCATCTTGACTTGAAAAATAAAACGTCAGTGTGCTACTAGCTATCCGTCATTTCGTTTCTCCTTAATAAGTCCTAGGCACTAGTCCGGCAGATTTATACACCAGTGTGTTCTCGTGATTTATGTGCATGTGCACATTTACGAGATAGAATTCAGCCACGGCGATTAGAATGTCTTCTCCTCCCCAGAACGTCTCGTTAAACTGCGTGGTTATGTATTTTTTTATCATTTGTTCCTGAGAAATCTTGCTGTTAGGAATAAAATCTTGACTGTTATTTCTAAATGCTAATGAAATTCTGGCGTCACCGCGGTTATCCGAAACATAGGTAGCGAGGTCTCGGTGGACAGACATGTGGTCGAAAGATAGTCCCATTATATTATTTGGTGGGCTATCGCTCTAAACAGACAGTTCCCATCTTTTCTCATGGGCGCTATTATTACCATTGTAAAACTATTGTTTAAAAGTCAGAATACCGCGCAGCGCCTCCCGTTGTCCGCACGTGTGGGTTTAGTTTCGAGATAGTTTTTGTTTTTGTTGAATGGACTTACGCTAAAATACTCATGTGCCTTTCGTCACAAAAACTCGGTAAATTGCTCAACAAAAACTAAACGCAAAAAAAGGGTTGCGTCGGACGCGACTCTTTTTTACGGCTAGAGAAATTGCCAATTTGTTTAGAATAGTTTCAGCATGCAAGAAGTTATGACTCACGTCAAACTAAGAAGTTTTGTGGAAAATATTTTTGTACGAAATCAGAAGCGAAACTGTTATTTTTTAGAGTCATACAGTATCTTATTTTATCTTGCCATTCTACTTTTACTATGCACATATAATCTTATACCTGAAGCTTAAAAATAAAATTTTCTTTTGCGCGTAGCATCAAACCTCCAAACTTCGCCAGTCACTACTCAACTGCAGATTCGCGCTCACGATATTGTACCTTAATCTATCAAATAATATACCGAACTTTCGATCGACGTAAGCCGAGAATTGAACTCAGTCCTGTTGGTCGCTACACTTGCTAGAAACTATTCAAAATGCATGTCGTTTTGGTATCTGAATCTATAGTTGGAGCCAACTTTATCGTTGAGTTTAAAATACAGGAATTCGATTTATTGACTGAGTGATCAGCAGGTAGGTAGTTTATGAAATAGTGAGCTCCGCGCGTCTGTTGTCGCAGTCCTACTCAAGTCGAGTTATGTATTTTGCAGAGAGAAGCGACGCCCTGAAAGATATGGAATGATTTCACCGGATTATTCTGGATCCGTCGTTGAGTGGCTCTTCGGCAAACGATTAGACCTTCGCTTCCCTTGGATTGCACGCATAGGTTCAAGAACGCCTAGCGCACCTCACTTTTGCACTGTATTAATGTATTTATTTATCGACACGTAAAGTCACAGCCACATCAAACAACAAAAACAGTGGTCGAGTTTGTTGACCAGCAATTACCACGACACGTTGTAATATGGCGGGCGCACGCCAACCGATACAAAAAACTACAACGCAAAGCGCTCGAGACCTCCTTCCGCTATGACGTCCAGTCAAAGAACTCAAAGTCGATTCTCCAACGTTTGGTGACCAAATTCGAGACGACTAGTTCGTTAAACAACCAACCATACGTCAAAGGAACGCCAGATCGGCAGAGAAAATCGCTGCTGTCCGTGAGAGTGTGCAGGAGACTCTGAGGCAGTCGATTTCTCGCCGTGCACAAGAAATCGGCCTTTCTCAGACTTCAACTTGGCGAATTTTACGTTGGGACTTGGGCCTACACCCGTACACGATCCAACTGACCTAGGAGCTCAAAGTGAATGACCATAGACAATGCCGTTTGTTCCCTGACTGGGCTACAGAACGTTTGGAAGAGGATCCCGATTTTGGCCGAAAAATCATCTTTAGCGACGAGGCGCATTTTTGGATGAATGGTTTTGTTAATAAGCAAAGTTGCCGTATATGGGACGACCACAAGACACATGAGGTTCACCAGGTGGTAATGCATCCACAAAAATTTACTGTTTGGTGAGGATTTTGGTCCGGCAGCGTCATTGGTCCGGCAGCGTCATTGGTCCGTACTTCTTCGAAAACGATGATGGCGAGGCCATTACTGTCAACGGCGAGCGCTACAGATCAAATCAAATCAAATCAAAATATTTTTATTTCACATAGACCTACATGGGCACTTATGAAACGTCAGAAGCTAGGTGCACGGTTCCAATTGGTCGTTTCCTATGGAGAAGAGCCGGCAAGAAACTCCACGGTTCAATGATTAACAATTTCTTTTGGCCTGAATTGAACGACATGGACGTGGACAACATGTGGTTTCAACAAGACGGCGCTACGTGCCACACGGCGAGTGACACAATAGACATTCTGCATGAACGGTTCGAGGGTAGGGTTATCTCTCGCAGAGATGACGTGAATTGGCCACCAAGATCGTGCGATTTGACCCCGCTAGACTTTTTTTTGTAGGGTTTTCTCAAGTCGCAGGTCTATGCCAATAATCCGCAATCAACCGATGCCCTGAAAGTCAACATAACGCAGGCCATTGCTCAGATTTAGCCGGATCTAGTAATTGATAATTGGACCTCTCGGATCCGTGCCACCGTTCGAAGCCGTGGTGGACATTTAAACGATGTCATATTTCATAAATAATGGCATTAATGGGCCTTCCAAATAAAAAAATAATTTCTTAAATATCTCTCATACAGCTTGTTTTATTTAATTTCAACATAGACCCGTCCTTGTTGAAAGACCCTTTATGTTCCGTTTTATTTCAGCAAAGCGAAGCATTTCATCTGACGTATTTACAACGGACAAATGGAATAACCAATTCGAAATAGACGTGGCACTTAAAGCTGAAATAGCCTCTGTATTTCAGCTATACAATGCAGAAAAAAATTAAGCAAGAAGATAAATGTGAGAACAAGGAAGTAGCTGGAATGGTTACAGAAGGCAAATGTGAGACCAAAAAAATTGCTAAGATGGTTACAGAATCCATCTCCGAGAAGACCTGTTCAGACTGTGTTATATTTAATAACTGTTTTGCTAATGATGGAAGAAATGAGAATTTTTCACGCCTACTACAAGAAGAATTACAATTTATCCAACCCTGCATGCGGACGCGTGTTTAAACGAACATTTTACATTTTGTAGACACTATCAGAAATTGTCACACTAGTGACATAGAACTTACAATAATTATGATCGATTGAAAGGTACCTATATTATCCTGTGACTGATTGGTATCGAATAAACTAAATCTATAAAAAGAAATAAAAAAAGTCAAGTCTTTATCAATAGAGTAACCTACTGTCTACACGACTCGCGGTGATCAGCTGCCGTTATTTAAAATTATGAGAAAGTAGAAAATAACTGTTTTTTCTTGTCCCTATTAATTGAGACTATACAGAATATCCTAAAAAGTATGATAAGCTGAAGCCCAAAGATAGAAGACCCTAATCCCGACTAACCCCTATGTATATTTGTTCTACGATTTTCTGTATATGTACGATGTTATCTACGTGTTCTGTAAGCGCGTGCGACTGCCGTGAGAGATAAGAAAACAACAAACGAAATGGCAACAGCGCCGACAGCGTGTAAGAAGGGCTGGTGGCGGCCGCCTTAAAGAAAACGGCAACGTCGCATAAAATAACCAAAATAATACCGATAATTGTTACCGCTGTTTTTACAATAACAGTAAAAATACCGTTAATTTTTAAAGTTATTATTATGTTATGTTACGAAGTAACACTATCAAATCGTATCGATATCCAGGTATCTCTATGAAAATACCGTTACGTAACGTTACTTTTAATGTGAATTGGTAACGTTTTCAAGCCCTGGACCTATGTTCATATTGAATCGCAAGGGAAGGGGTTCAAAATTGGAAAAATGTTATGTTTGCCTATTCATATGCTTTACTACTCGCGCAATACACTTAGAATTAGTCACCGGTCTAAGTTCTGAAGCATACTTATGGGCTTTGAGAAGGTTCTTATCTCATCGTGGAAAACCCGCACAAATATTTTCCGACAGCGGAAAAACGTTTGTAGGCGCACTAAAGAATTTTTTAAATTTTTTAACTACTAATGAAAATGATATTTTAAAGGAGATGTTTGATTTTAGGTCACCTCTGTGTACACTACATAGATAAATAGGAAAAAAATAGGAGATTGTCATTAAAATACAAAAAAATCACTTGAAGACGAGTACAGCCGTACAAAAATGATTCAATTGGGAAGATTTGTAATAATGTAACCCTATTCTTAGGGCAGCCATGACGGTTGGGTTTGACATAACGTCGTTTGACAGTTTTGTTTCGTGACGTGATGTTTACGTCTACGTCTACGCATAGACATATAATAAGTATGGACTGGAAATACCTACAAATAAAAGGTGCATACCTACAACTCAAAATGTCTCTTAAAATGGCTGCCAATGCTAGGGTTGTGTCAATCAGGGAAACATAGTGTTACTATTTCGAGTATCGATACTAGTACGTAATAGTATTACGAATCTTACTAGATATTACGGTTGAATCGTATTAAAAAATTATTAGCTAATAGTCCGTTGTAACAGAAAAAAACGAGTATTGACAATTTATCACTTCCCAAACAATTTTCCGCATACCTAATTATAATTTCATTTATAGAATTATTACTTAGCAAATAAAGTTTTCACAAATATTTGTAACGCGAACCTTATGATTGGCAAGTGAACGTTTAAACAAAGCCAAATATTTAGTGTCGAGCGAGCATGCAAGTCTTATGCCTGTTTTCACCTTCACTAAGTGACATTTAAATGAATCTCTAATAAAAGTTCACTGTTGGATTTTCAACAGTAGACTCAGCGCTGAGAGTTGAAAATCCAACAGTGCAGTTTTATTTAGGTATTCATTTAAGTGTCACTTAGCTGTCGGTAAAAACGGGCATAAGTGAATTAAATTTTTAACAATTTTGTCATAAATGAACATTCGGAATAATACACATCCTTACATATTATGAAACAAAGTCCACCGCCGCGTCTGTCTGTTTTTCTGTCTGTCTGAACGCGAAAAATTCAAAAACTACTAAACGGATTTTCAATCAATTTTCACTAATGGACGGAGTGATTCATGCGGAAGGTTTTAGTGTATAATTCATTAAAGTTTTGTGTAAATTGGCTGAAATATGACGATTATTGTTGAAGATGTCGGATAAAATCATGCGGACTGGGATCTTTATTAGCGTGCGCCGCGGAAATCATAAAAGTTACATAAAATGTATGTTCTACAGTATTGTTCATCTTAAAAACTTCAACAAAAAAATCGTATAAACTACATAAAACTCTGCGGAACGGTCTCTCGGTGCTATGAACCAAAGAGTACAGTTTGCTGTAAACCACGGGCCGGACCTAGCAATATCATTTCAGCGCAGCGAAGGAACTAGTATCAGAAACTATTACGGAAACGGTACAAAACTATTCCACCATGACATATCATTGTAAACAAACGAATGAAATTATGAAATAATAAAAAGGTCTGTTGGACGGAAATAAACCCATATATTAAAATTTAAGCCGTATTTAATGATCACCTAGCAATTTTTTCATCGAAAGTTTAACACTTTATGTACTATTGCATGAAAACCGGCTACTAACCTGTGCAAAGATAATTGAGGTTGATTTTCCTTCTTTCTTGCACCACACTTCACAATACAACACACAGGCATGTTGAATTGGTATTTTCCAACGTATATATGTAGTTTTAAAGGAAAACTCCACGTAATTTTCTCACAAATCTCAATAAAACAAAAAGTAAACAACCACTTGACAGCAGAACTACCATGAACTTGTCGCATATTATGGCGGATATGGCACTTACCTACAACTGTTACTACGTCTCAACAAAATGTTGCCATTATGAGGAACAACTGAAATATTGTTGTCTCTTTTATCAAATACGATTACCACATTAGAAAGAGTGAAATAACACGATATTTCACATTCTAGTTCGTTTTTCACCCATATTTGTATAAGCAAACTTATGTATAGAATATCGCGGCGCCTCCGTGATTTTACTATCTCAATGGTCATCACTCATTACATAAGACACAACATCAATCAAATGTCATTGTCAAAATGACATAAATGGTATTTTGCTGATCCACCAGATTTACGTAGTGTTACTCTCCTTGATAATTTTACTGTACAATTAAACGAAGTAATATTATATCAAATTAACATAAAAAATCCGTTACTATATTGTATATCCATATTTACATATAGTGTACATAGAGCTGGCCCAGGCTCCATACATTTCTGGAACATCTCCTTTGCTGCAAGCGAAAATATTAAGTTTAGCTTTATTCCTCTCTACTCACCACATTTTGGGGGTTTGTGGGAGGCAGGGGTTAAATCCTTTAAACATCATCTCCGTCGTGTAGGAAACGTAAACCTCACTTATGAGGACTTTCCCACTTTATTGACACAAATAGAAGCCCTCCTAAACTCCAGACCTATGTATCCCATGTCTTCAGACCCAAACGACCTACTCCCGCTTACACGAGCCCATTTCCTGATTGGCCGGCTGCTCGTTGCTCCTACCTACGAAGACCTCACAGCTGCAAACACTTCACGCTTGGGCCGCTACGAGCGCATCGAACAGATGAGGCAGAACTTCTGGAAGCGGTGGTCGCAGGAGTACGTTTCGGAGCTGCAGACGAGGAGTAAATGGCAGTCCAATACCGACACAATAGTAACTAATACCTTGGTGCTCATTAAAGACAACAATCTACCACCCTTGAAATGGCGTCTTAGACGAGTCATAAGCTCTTCACTTGGCAAGCATTGTCTAGCACGTGTAGCTGACATTATGACAGCTAACGGAGTGATACAAAAATTATACCCCAGATTGTATCCGCTACTTAAGGAAGAAGAACGCTAATTTCACTCAACGTGTACCAGTTTCTGCTTTTTCTTCATTGGAGGCTGTTACTCCAAGGCGGGGGGCATGTCTACGCATCGTCATCATGAGCGAGCCCACCACTGTTGGACGGCAGAGGAGAGGAGTGCGGGGCATGGTACCGGATTCCTCCACGAGCAGCGCGGTCGTCGCATTCATTAACCACACGAAATACACGCATAAGGATCATCACGCTAACATTTTGTAAAAATCAAAGATCATTAATTATACGCCTAATTACTATCGAAAAAGATTTTCATTAATTTCCAAAACACCAACCTTAAATGTATATTATTTGCTGATGATATTTCTATTATTGTAACAACTGATAAAAAAAATAACACTGTTTGAGTGAAAGCTTCTTCAAAGCTCGATAGATGGCGTTGTACCATTTTCTAAATCACGCTATTATGATTTACCGCAAAGGTGTTGTAAGGAATCGTTTTTTTAATTAAACGCAGAGACTTCGTATTATTTTGGGTTAATGGGCAGCTGTCGGGTGCACCAACAAACACGATTGACGAAATGACGATCATAAGACAGATATTATTAAGTATTATTAACTTAACACTATTGAAAGTCTAATTGAATATCTAAATTGAAATAATTTATCAATAAATCTTAAAAAAACTGTTTTTATACAATTTAATACATCAAATAATGCTAAATACAATGTTAAAATAAATATACTAAAACTGATGAAGTAATGCAAACTAAATCTTCACAACGTATCTTGAAAATAAATGTTAAATTATGCTTGTGAAAATTGGTACGCTTATGACAGTTAAGCAAAAACATGTATGCTCTTTTTTTTCTGTATTTAACCATCTTTTTAAGCAAATACATATTATTCTATTTTATTCTAACCATTTAGCAGGGGGGGACACTTGACTCTAACTAAAATTAGCACTTTAAAGCTTAATATTTCGCAAGCGGATCCCTGAATCCAAAAATGGTTTTGACACACTCACAATATTTTTGAAGGACCTTATCAACCATACCCCACACCATGGGATAGAAAAAAAAAACATCACCACTTTACGTGTAGGGGAGGTACCATAAAAAAAATGTTTTTTTCGTAATTTATTTTACCACTTTGTCGGCGTGATTAATATATAGGTGCCCATGCCAAATTACAGCATGCTAGTACTAAGAGTCTCGGAGCTAGACCGCGGACAGACTGACAGACATACAGACGGAAATGGCGAAACTATAAGGGTTCCTTGTTTGCTACGGAACCCTAAAAATGGAGAAAATAAATGACAAAATTTAAAAAAAAGAATAATTAACATGGCAAAATTGAGCATTCATAATTACAATTGTTTAGATAATAATAATGATTATATATTTATAATTTTATTATTTTACGAAAACTATTAAAGATCCATTTACATGGCAAATAACCTAGCTATGTGTCACATCATCCTCAAATCGATAATGTTTATTCACTGTAGTCGATTTTAATTCTGTAGTAATAATTGACATCACTGTCTCACAGATTATAAAAGACCGATTGACATCAAAATTCTTATTTCTCTGTGATACCGCAAAAGTCGCGCGTGCTTCAGAGTCGCATTTATGGAATCAATTTTGATTGTTCTAAATTTCGGATGACTTGTGATAAAAATAGTCAGTGAAAATGATACTTCTAATTCGGTAAATCAAAATCGTAACCCCTGTAAAATTTCCTCTTGCAGTGTTTTTTTTTTGCTGAGTGTCAGTATTCAGTGAGTATTATGAACTTTGAGGACTATGAAACCCTTCCGACCCAAAACTCCGTCACACACATGACTGCCGGAGCAATAGCGGGGGTGATGGAGCATTGCATAATGTACCCGCTCGACTCCGTAAAGGTAAGCATGGGCAGCAACCGGCGGTGGAGCAGGGGCTGTTGCTGGCTGCCATTCAAACTAACCTAATCAGTGTGACAGTTCTATCGGCTGGCCTGTTACGCCACCAATTTTAGATCTCTCGTTATGTAAAAATATGTCAATTACCTATTTACCGACTATCATAGTTTGACCTTACACGTTATTTGTTAACTCCAAATTTGATTGCAATTTTCACTACATTGTTATTACAAATATTGCTATTACATGGCCTTTATACTGGTTTTCACAGACAAAATTAATTGTACAATGTTTAAACACATTATTATCCAGCAAAAACCTCTTAGTAACCACATTTAATTGATTAATGCCAGTCCAATAAGAGTCGTAATTGTACATCTCCTTGTACCTAAATGGACATGCCTATCTGAGATTCCCATGAACTGACATAATAATTCAGGAAATATAAAAAAATCTGTAGTTTAACACATGTTTGAAGAGACAAGCAAACGTGACCTTGACACATGATTGCTTGTTATTTACCATGATGTAGCAGTCACCTGAGACTGATGGTGTGTGCAGTGAGCCTGTCTCAATGTTGTTCTTACTGCATGGTAATCATAATCTGTGGAACACCAATAAGTAGTGAGTAGTTATATTATAAGTTGTTTTTGTAGCTTATCAGCATTTCACTTTAAAGTAACAAGTAAAACTTTACCCTCCTTCTGGGGCAGTCGGGTAATAAAGGCAAACTGTGCTTTGTACAAATAGGAAGAAAGGTGTGACATTCAGCACATTGGGTTTTGAGTAAATATGCATGAGATCTAATGTATGCCAGACCAGTGAGCCCACATACTCACTGACACATGTGCCTGGTGTTCTCTCAGTCATTAACATGATTACACACATTATATTATAAGTAATAATATAGTGTTTGTACCTCCCATGGCTCAATCAAATGTACAATCTGTGATCTGTCATAGTAGGAGAACACCAGACTTCAGTGGGCAAACAGTCATTAGGCAATCTGTCATCACAAAATGCATTTAGTTTTCCTTTATTTGGAAACTTGTGTGGCAGTTTGTACTTGTTTGATTTAATAAGTATAGGGTGTGTGTGAGATCAGTATGTCAGCTGATGGCAGTTAGGCTCAGTTTTGTGTGAACTTAATATTGCACAACTTAGTTCATACTCAATTCTTTGATTCCGATCTTTTTTAATATGAGACACTGAAACTTAATGAAAAAACAAACACATTTCTTCAGAAATTAGTGGTTTTATTTGGTTGTTTGATTTGTGTTATATCTATATACCCCTGTCTATTTTATTGAGGTAGAGTAAACAATCCCGGGATCCCTGCCGTCAGACCCCAAAAATCCCAGGACTGTACTTTGTTAAACTCGGGATTTTCAGGATTGCCACAAACACGTCTAGTTTGCATTCTGTAGTCCGTTGTGCCTTGACAATGACCTTACCTAGAAAATTAATAGACCACTCACTTTATTCTAGAGCTACATAAAACTGAAAGGCTGGAAAAAATGGTCTATTATAGAATTTATAACATAACAACAAAAAAACGAACATTAGATACATTGTACGATATGTACTACAAAGGTGCAGCCCTAATAAATGTTTGTCAAAGAACTTAGATAGAAGGGGTTGGCAAATAGTATTAGATGTGAAATGAGCCTGTTTGAAAATGGAGGAGTTCGTGGATATCAGTTAGAAACAACATAATCTATTGTCTATTCGTCCAACCCGTGCAGAAACTGAGTGAGCATTTTCAGGTGCTGCTTATTTCGGCAGTAAACTACGAAGCAGGCTTGGAACCCAAACATTGGATGCTTTGAAAATTTTTCAGGACTTAAATAATTTTCAGTTTTTTTTTCTTCTGAAAATTACCTATAAACCATTTAGGTGCTGAGAAGCATAGGTCCACGACGCACCCTTATCGAGTTAGGAGCTTTATAATTTTTTATTCTTTTGAAAAAGCGCTCTATATTTCCAAAATTGTAGCTCGGATGAAAATCTTTTCTGGACAAATTGTTGCTTTAGTTGTTTTCAACTAACTATTTTTTACATGATCTCATTGTTTTCCATAAGATCATGTAAAAAATACCCACGAAACATAAAAAAACTTTGGTATTATTTGGCTAAGGGGCAGAGATAAATTTTCAGAGAAAAAAAATAAAAAAAGAAATCAACCATTTTTATTGCAGAACCTTAATAACCTTGCACATAAAAACCATTTAGGTTCTGAGAAGCATGGCCCTACGACGCACCGTTTGCGAGAAATAGACCTTCCATTTTTTTTTTACCTTAACAAATTTCAGAATAAAAAACGAAATGTACCAACTTTATTGCAGTATCGGGTTGACTTTGACAAGCAAGTGTAGTGCTTCAAATCTTCCAATGCTCTCTGATAATTACAATACTTGCAAGTAATGATGATAGTTGCTGTTCACTGACAACACCCTGCGGCTGACAGTCATGCCAAATATTTCTTCACATGTCCATTGTTTACCCCTACGTAATAAAATAAGAAAAAATAATTTCGTCATACCTTATCATACCTTGATCTCACTAAGGAATAGTATTAAAATAATATTTAATTTACTTAAAGAAAGAAAAACAAAAACAATTGATTTAATTGCTAGAATGCAGGTATACAAATAAGGTTGTGAAGAATGAAAGTTGAGTCATTCATTCCGCCTAAGATTCGACAAGCAAAATTTAAATGAATGAATATGATGCTATAATAAAAATAAGAACATTAAACACAATTATCAGACACACAGAATTGGTTACATTGTGTAATTAACCTGTAAACGCAATAGTTAAAACTCTTAAGAGTTAAGAACGTTAATTTTAAAAGTTGGCAATGTCGCAAAATTCTGTCAAATATTTACCGTCATGGCGGGTTACTTTGCCTCTAGGACATAACTTTGGCCCGAATCGAGAAAATGTTTGAATAGCCCGCCGGGTCGCGACCACACAATCGAACATCGTAACTATTAGATGGCGATCGCCATCAAATAGTTACCGAAGGAACTACGGTGTTCGGTTGTGTGTTCGATTTGGGCCAAATTAAATTATGCCCTAGAGTCAAAGAAGGTATGACGGTACAATACGCGCCACGAAAGATGAGACTTGACCGCGCCTCCCGCCGCTCCTTCCGCCGCCCCGATGACGCCCCGGCGCGGACTTCAATACCGCTAAAGAGACCCATAAATCGTCTACTGCGCAAGTCAAACCACGTGGTGTGTCAAGTCTCATCTTTAGTGGCACGCACTGTACTTGTTTTGATTAATTTGGCAATATTACTGTTTGGAAATATGAAATATTGGTAACTAGTGAGCTAAAATATTATGAATTGCAATTATAACACTGAATTTGATGTTGTAATCGTTTTAGGTGTAAAAAGGGCTTTTGGAAAGTTTCCAAATACTTTTTTACATTTTTGACTAAATATTCGGTGTTACGATACTAATTATTGAATTTCATAATAAATATATTAGTTCACTAGTTATATTTCATATGTCCATATAGTAAGTAATGTTGCCAAATTAATCAAAACAGCGAAATATTTGACAATTATTTGCGACGTTGCCCACTTTCAGAATGCACGCTCTTAAATGCATTATTAATAGTAGACAGAGGCTTTATAGGTAACATAAACACAAGTTAATCTCATGTTTTTTCCTTTAAGGAAAAGTGTTTGCAGTAGAATGTCTGCCATTGTAATTAAAATTAAACCATTCAGTATGTAATGAATAAGCATATTTATTATTATATAAACAAAAAACTATAATAATAATATTAAAAAGACAAAAGATTTGATTTTTTCTATGTTTGTAATGGATAAACTCAAAAACTATGAGCCGATTTAAAAATTTCTTTTAGCAGTAGAATACTAGATTATCACTGAGTAACAGGCTATAATTCATAAGTTCGGGTGAAGCCGCTGGTGGAAACTAGTAGGTAATAAAAGTAATTTATCCGGACTATAGTCTGGACACAAAAATAATTATCTATGTATATATCAATATGTACCATAATTTTTTACAGCTGGTTTGGGTTTGTGGTTTGAAATGAGTGTGATGCACTATATGAGGAAGTACTCGGCCTTGTTTGCGTTCTGCCAGCACACCTGCGTCTTCCAGGCCGTGTCGCAGTGGTCGGCGCCGCGCTGCGTGCCGCACGCGCGCAGCGCCGGTGCATTGTGCGCTGCCAGCTCGGGCGGCAGCAGCGCCAGCACGGCCTCTATGTCCACCTCACCGTCCGACATCATGCCGGCCGTCTCCATGGTGCACTTGATGTAGCACTTGAGCTTGGCGTCCGCCATGAGGTCGGCGCCGCCGTTCACCGCCTCCACCAGCGCCACGTCGACGCTTGTCTCGTCCGCGCAGCTCTCGCGCACCATGCGCGCCAGCTCCGCCATGTCCTCGTCCATCTCTACCGCCTGTGCCGCCGCCAGCGTCGCCGCTACCAGAACTACCGCCGGGAAATACATTGTCGTAGAGAAATGCGGACGCAAATGATCCAGCCCCGGTGACACCACTTTATATAACTAGCTGATCAATGTCAACTTGAGCTGTGATCACATGGACCGAGTGATGCCTAAATTACACGCTCCTCGTTAATATACTGTGATTTAAAAAAAAATGTTTGTTCGTTAAGTGTAGGTAGTGCTGTAGAGGAAACTGTAATTTTTCATCGATGTGTAGAATCATCTGAAAAAATTACAGACTCGTTAAAGAGAGAATTATAGGCTACATAGTTTATTTTTTATGGTGAATCCAACAATTGTAGGTGTAACAGAATTTTGGGGTGTCACTTGTGTTAAACACATAATAATGGCGGACTGTGTGGATAGTGACTGATACAGAATGCCTTGTGGCATTAAGAGGGTTTATTCTAAAAGTTGGCAACGTCGCAAATAGCTGTCAAATATTTACCTGTTTTGATTAATTTGGCAATATTACTGTATGGAAATATGAAATATCGCTAACTAGTGAACTAGAATATTAGTAATGAATTGCAATTATAACACTGAATTTGATGTTGTAACCGTTTTGGGTGAAAACGGAAATCGGAACCCCAGTATCAATTCGTTGTCCGTCTGTCCGTCCGTCTGTCTGTCAAGACTCTTCTCAGGAACGCGTGGAGGTATCAAGTTGAAATTAATATCAAATACGTAGGTCTTCGGTCCCATAGAGCTCTAAAAAATAAAAAATAAACAAGCTTCTAAGTCAACGCAATAAAAAAATACGGCCATTTAAGCGACATATTTTAATACTCGCAAATAAATCAAAATCTACAGGGTACTTCCCTTAGACCTAAAATCGTGAAATTTGGCAGGAAGCAAGCTGTGCGTTACCCCAGCAAAATAACGTCGAAAATAGTCGTTTAAATCTTATACCTAGATAATTAGTCGCCCAGCTTCTGTAATTGTTGTGCACATTTTTAAATTTGTTGCACTTTTATGGACTTATTCATAAAAAAAGCTTATCGAAGATTTAAGACATTCATTAGTTAAAGTGCTCGCATTAGTATAAGCCTATATAACCTTCGATAACATTTTGTATTCATAAACGTTCTATAAGTAATATGTCGCTTAGATTCAGTTTTAAATCAATATGTTGCCATTATAATAAATTCATCCAACAAATTGACCAACATATCGAATCGTCAAACGAGAATGTCTGTCTAAGCACCGAATAATTGTGATCGTAGACATTATTACGTACTGTAAACTATTTTATTGTCTATAGTTTCAACACTTGACGCGGCGCGTCATTCAAATTTGTCAGTAAATTTGTTATTGAAGCAACGAAAACTTTTAAATAGTTATTTGTAATTCAAGATCGGAGACTAGTTCCAACAAAAGTTGTTGGAGGAGGATAAGGTTTGTACTGTTACAACTAGAACGTGTTCGAAGTAAGTTTTGTTTTGTAAACATTCACAATCTGTCATACTTATGCAAGCTTTTGCTTCTATTCCCTAGATTGTTTTGAAAGAATTGGTCTGGGAGAGGGTCTCCATAATACAAAATAAAAACACTGACGCAAAAACCAACGCGAGAAAGGTGGTGGCGTGGCATGATTTACGAATTAAGTACCTATCCAATTTACTTTTACGTTACATACAAATTTCTTAAGTATAGCATATCATGAATTTTGTATGCCTGTACAAAACTCATTGCAACAAAAAAAAAAAACGACAGCCCTAAGAATAACTAATCATCATCTGCCTAGCCCTTTTCCAACTATGTTGTGGTCGGCTTCCAGTCTAACCGGATGCACCTACCTATCTGACCTCCACAACCTAGTTACTAGGTAACACGATACCCCTTCGTAAGACTGGTTATCAGACTTTTGGGCTTCTAACTACCCGATACGTCTGTCAAAGATCTACAAATGACAGCCGGGACCAACGGCTTAACGTGCTTTCCGAGGCACGGAGGTATTTTGGTATGTAAAGATGGTCACCAACCGCAGCAAACTTAGCTTAACCTGATCGATTGACCCGAGCGGCTATTATTACTAAGCCACAAGCCAATAAAAATAAGTAATAATGACTCGTAATATTAGGCATTCTTATGCCGCTATTGATTTAATCAATTTGGTATACTTAATTATAATTTGCAAACCAATTAGTACATTAATTTTGTATTTCAGGTTAGTAGGACTAAGTAAGGATGGCGCTGCACTACAAATAGTAGAAACTGAAATGGCCTGCAGAAAAGAATAGGTAACATAAGGCACAGATGACAAACGAAATAAAAAATTATAAAAATGTGTTCTTAAAGAACAAGTTCTAAAAGCCAAATTAGAGTAAAACAAAAATAAATTAAACTGATATTTATAATAAAAAGCTTTTTATTAATGAACTACTCGCTAAACTGTCTCTTTATAAAAGTTTGTAAATTAAGAGATAGGGCTCTAATTTGTATCTAGGGCCACCTAAAAGTCTTCCTCTAAATAATCTCAATAGAATTTTCTGGTGAGGTACCAGAACCTCTACGATCTAACATAAGATCCTCACAAACAAGGTTAATTATGAAGATCGTTGTAGATTTAATAAAATTAACGCTTCCGAAAGCCTTCGTCGGCCAAAGCACATGGATCACTTCTACTTCTGTAAACCTTTTTCGAAGCGGATGGTTTTCAAGAAGTACAATTCTTTCAATAGTATCCAAGCTATGTAAAGCTTGCATTATAACATTATATGGACTTCATCTGAAATAAATGTTTTGAATTTGAATTATATATTATAATAATAAACTAAATTGGTTAAACAGAAGTGCAAAATAAATTAAATACAACTGCAGCTCCTCGAAGTACGATTGCTTACGACAGTTTACGCAACTGACATTTGTATTTCGCGGTTTCTTATTAATCAGCTGTTATTGAGTCTGCCATTTTTTCCTTATAGTACTGTTATAGTAGGGTTCTGGCTTTCATAAAGGCTCTTTCAAACAGGCGCGACACGCGATGCGACACAAAGACCGCTCGTCGCGCGACGAGCGGTGTCTTTGTGTCGCGTCGCCTTAACTTTATAACAGGTTTATAGAACGTTTAGGTGCTAAAATGCGTTTATGAATAACACTTTTTGACAACCGGACTTTAGCAAGGTTTTAGATGTTCGATAACTTTTTATGAATAAAACCGTTAGTTTTATAGTTATTTCACAAAAACATTTTCTGCTGGGGTAACGTTATTGCAGCCAGACATTTTTTTTTTTTTAATGGGTATATTGAAATAAATATTAGCTTTATAATTAGTTGTCTAGACGGGGTAAATGTTACACCTTATTTTGTAAGTATTTGTTCTTTCGTTGGCTGCGAAGTTATTCGAGATCCTGCTGAAGTAACTTTTATGGTTTTGCTGGATCTCTGAAACGGTTAAGCGGATTCTTATCCTCTTTTGTACATGACTTCTTAGGAATTAGTTTAAGTGTGTTGTGTAGTTGTGCAATAACAAAACCAAAATAATGCACCGTTTAAAGGTTATTTAATTAAATATAAAACACTTCAAGAGGTCCTAACACCTCTGAATAAGAGCGCTAAAGACTTACTTTAACCCAGCAGGAAATGTTTTTGTGAAATAACTAAAAACTATAAGTGCAACAAATTTAAAAATGTGCACAACAATTAGAGAAGATGGGCAACTAATTATCTATAAGGTTTAAATTACTATTTTCTGCTTTGCTCGGGTAACGCACACGGAAGCAAGGCCTCACAGCGCAAGTAAAGGAAAAAAGTCCGAAAAACGTTAATTTGTACTTTTATCGAGGGCTCGAAAATGTTTCTAAAATAACGTTTTTAAAATGTTTCTAACAGTTCTCTGTATAACATTTTGTTCGGAACGAAAACGAAATGAGAACGTTTTCAAAAACCGGTTTATTTCGCAGGACGCAGTCGCGCACGGGGCGTGTGCTGACAAGCTTGAACTTGTTTAGTTAAGGCGACGATAAAAGACTTTTAATTATTTTATACTAAAGATGACGTCTAAACCATTAGTGTTAATAATTTGCAAAAAATATATGTTGAATTAGAGCATTTTCTTAATTTTTTAATATAGGCATATTTATGGATTATTTTTATATTACATAGTGAAATTAATTTATAAAGTGATTCTGCGTTAGACCTGCGTTATCTGCGTTAGACCTACTAACGCAGATAAAAAACCGGGAATCGCGCAAAATGTATCAAGCGTATTTTTCTGAAACCTTTACCATTTTAAAGATAATTTAATTATTGATCTTTTAGTATACGATTTATATTAAAATACCTTTTGTTTTATGTATAATAAATTAATAATGCGTTTAATTTGGGACAGCGCTCCTTCATGGGTGAGTCCTATTACTGGCTGGAGGTCCTATTACGCGTTGAGTGAGCTCAGTACAGAACACGCAAGCTAACCACTCAATGTCACTGGCATATATCTGTGCCTTAAATTGTACCTTATGTTCATTGCATTACATCATTGATTCCAATGCGCTTGCCGCTTTCGTATTAATTAGGGTTGTGTTGCGAGTTTCCTATCGATAAACCCAAAAATAGAAAAAGAAAACGGTTAAAAACGTTTTATTAACCGATTACGATTTCAATTTTGTTCTTTTTTATTTATAAAGTTTGAACGTAACCGAAACAAATCGTTTGATAGGTTTTTAAGACGAAACCGAAAAATATACTTACTTTTATTTTTTCTCTGGGCGTGTCAGACTTACTGACCCACCCGTGTTCCATCAGTTGCCTTGTTGCCGGGGGCCACGATCTCCACCGTTATCCGAGCCCTGGTTTTATCACTTAAAAAAAAAAAAATTGCGATTACAAACTTACATTTGCAGTTAGAGAATTGACCGTGACGTAGGTAAATAGATGTATGGGAGAAGATGTTTTTCCACTACGAAGTTAAGTTTGTTTTTGGGATAAATTCGTCCCAACTACGGAACCCTTCATTGTGCGTGGTCCGACACGCACTTGGGCGGTTTTTTACATCTAAAACTAAATATTCGGTGTTACGATTACTTACGATATTAATTATTGCATTTCAGAATCAATATTTGAATTACCCATATTTTATATTTCCATACAGTAATATTGTCAAATTAATTAAAACAGCGAAATATTTGACAGCTATTCCCACTTTTAGAATCCGACTATGTAGGTAGGTACCACTACTGAACGTGAGGTTTGAATAGAGTGTAGACTACATGGCTGCCGGCCGTGCGACCTTCGTTTAAATACCAGGAATAAACACAACCTTGCTGTACATCGCACACGTCTCCACAGAGCAGACAACTCGTTCTTGGTTCAAACTTCCCATTGCCATTCAAAACTTACTCATTAAACGATTTAAAAGCTGTATTAAAACCAAACTTAGAAACAAAGGGTACTATAAAATTTCAGATTATTTAGAAGATAAAAAGCTTGGGATTGAACTGCTCGCTCTGCTAAGCCTTGTGATAAAACCATAAAACTTGACATTGAACAATTTCAATGTGTTTATAAAACTGGTATATTTTGATAATTTTACATAATATTAATTATTATGTAAAATTATCAAAATATACCAGTTTTATAAACACATTGACATTGTTCAAAATCATATACAAAATGACATGATTACTTTGTAAATTGTTATATTATTTTAACTATTGTGAATGTGAGGACTATGTGGATATTATTATTTTTTCTCAGCTAGTTTTAATGATGGTCTGGCAGTTTATGCAGCCTACCCAAATGTCCTTTCTTTGGTATTGTTCGTCGAGTTGAGCTCCTTAAAAGTTCTGAGTTGAGCTCCACGATAAATTATTGACAAATGCTTGCACCGACTGGATAGGTCCACTCCAATCTGTGTGATTCTTTCCTCAAAAGACAATTTCAGACACTAATCTATATGGTCCTCATATGGCCTGACATATGTCTGGACTTTAAAACAGACTGCGACCTCTGAGTTTGTTTCGGCGTTTCTTCTCAGAGTAGTCGGATAGGAAACGCCCCACTCATCTGGCTTATTTTTTTTTTAATATTACGTGCAAAAGTGATTCCGATATCTTATATACAGATTAAACAATTTCATTTCATTTCACCTGATGCGTAACAACGCTACATTCTTTTCATTTTTTACTGGTAGTCGGGGGGAAGTCCCTGGGTTCTCATACAATTCGTTGACTAACTATTGGTACGTTGTTGTAGACTCGGATGCAGTCTCTACGGAGTGCCAACAACAGCTCCATCTCCGAGACGTTCCGGCACATGGTGAAGAAGGAGGGACTGCTCAGGTAACACGCTTATACCAACACCAATATGTTGTCGCTACACCAAACTATTGCATTGCTTTGCTAGGGACACAACTCAAATAGGGCAGCGCGGGCTCACTTAAATATGATTTTGATCAAAGCAGTATAATAGCTTCGAATTAATGAAGTGATATACAGGGTGTCCCTGGAAGTAGGTATGAAGCAAATCAAAACAAGGTCAATTCCTAACTTTTTAACCCTGAGAATGTTGGTGTAAATTTTTACGGTTCAAAAGTTTTGACCATATTTTGTTTTTTTCAATCAATTCGCAAAATGCTCAAAAGAAAAAACATTAAAATAAATACTATCAAGGCTATCAATTAAAAAAAAATCAGGACGTTGTAGAAGAGTGGACCTTTCCTGTGGTAATACTTTTACGCAGCTAGAAAACATGTTCAATAAGAAAAAAAACATTTACTGCAAAAGCTTCGGTCTAGCAAAAATTTTACTCAATTTTCGAGCGATTTTCATGGGAAAAAGTTGCACTAGCGAAAATTTACCACATGCTAGAAAAACTTACCCGATTCAAAGAAAAAAAAAATCAATAGACGTGGATATATTTTCGAACCATCAACAAACTCGATCTCTCGCGAGAGATCGAAATGCGTTTGCATTTCTAATTTTAGTGAAAAAGTGTGGACAACACTCACGTAATTCAAAATAAATGACATGTCGTTTATCGATATCCATCTAGCCCTTTAAGTTTTAACTAGCATAATTAATTTATTATAGACCTTCATATATATATATATATATATATACAAGGTGCAGTTTTGGATCTGCAAAACATTTTAGGAGGTAATTATGTTAGTGATTCTCGACCCGAATCAACAATAAAATGGGCAGGTATTTTTTTTTTTCATTTTATTCTTATTTACGGAAATCGGTAAGTGTGAACTCCCCTTTTTAAAACGCGACCAATCTGTACGTGTCCTTAAACTGCGCTTTCACACACACAAACAAACGCAACCGACATTTCTTTCATAAATCCAAAGAACCAACCACCGCCCGCTCCCTCTCCCCCGCCACGCCCCCGCGGCCATCGCAAATGCATAAATCGGGTCAATTTATTAGTGTATTTGATGACGCCGGTATGTGCATACGCTTGCAAATTCCGCCCCTCAAGTGCGCCTTCGATTAACGGTCGGGATAGGTACCTACTACCTAGTTGTAAAAATGACGGACCAATACTCCAATGTAGAGTTGGTGGAGATGGTCCGCTTGTATGCCATCAGTGGAGACAATGTATCTCGAGCCATCGAAATGTTCGCGGAGTTATTCCCCAATCGGCAACGTCCCTCACACAGGGTAATGCTGGCTGCTACGCAGAGACTGCGCGATCATCGGCAGTTCGACGATCAGTGCTTTCGACACAATAAAAACGAATGTGTTTGTGTTACGTAAGCTGAAGGAAAATCAGCAACGTTGTGCTAGACTGTGCCTGGAGTGTGACGGTGGAAACTTTGAACAATATCTCCAGGTAACATAAGTAGGTAATTTATTTATTTATTTGTACGTAGACAATAATTTGTAAATACGATGTTAGCTAAATCAACTTGATTAGTGTAAATAAGTTGATTTAAAATTTTTAACTATGCCAAAAATACCTATCAGACAAAATGAATCACCTAAAATCCCTAACACATGGGTACCTACCTACTTAACTAGCACAAATTATCTTGATGTATTTCTGTCGGTCCTCAGCCCGTTAAAAAGTAGGAAGGAAAATCTTAAATCTACAAATAAAAACCGTCCTTGGGGCTGAATTTACCTACAGAGCGCGCCGACTGCGCCGAGTACCTACATGCCTTATTTTTTTTATTATTAGGTGCCTACCTAAATCCCGCGCACGCGCTCGCGATCGTAGTTTCACAATTGTGCAACAGGAACTGCTTACGTGCTTTGTAAGGTTTATTTATCTCCGCCTATCATTTTATTCATCAGCTGATAGGTAACTAACGACGCCAACGTGATCTTTTTTTGGCGCAGTTGTATCTAATTCCTACTATTATTATTTATCGTAATAGCCCAGTGGTTAAGGCTTTCTCCTCTCATGCATGAGGTTGCGGGTTCGCAACTGAGCAAGTACCATTGTGTTATTTTTTTAATTCATAATGATGTAAGTACTTTTTAAATTTATCTAGGACATCATTGAAATCCCGTGTTTCGGTAAGCACTTAATTAAAGCCTTTGGTTCGAATTGATTTGTAGCTCTCGGACGGTCGTTAGGTACCACACGGGTCGGTATGGGTCAACGACCTTACAGCCCTGCCGTATGGTCGTTGGTACGGGTAGTCAAAAGCCAGAAAGTCAGACAATTAGTCTAACAAATGGGTATCGTGTTATCAAGTAACTGGTTTGTTGAGGTCTGATACGCAGTCGCCTTACGTGATTCACTGGCACTCCATGTAGTGAGCTGCATACAGTTAAACTGAAAGCCGACCCTAACATAGTTGGGAACAGGCTCGGCAGATTGGCCACGGCATTGTAATGATGCTTAAAAATGAGTTATTATTTAGCGAAATTTAAAACAATAATGTAGGTACATTGTGATTTTCAAATTCGAACTACATCTAAGGTAAAATTATTTGCTATAAGTTGCTGTAGCTACAACAACTTGTACAGATCGCGGCACGTTGGTTGAACCTTCGATGCGCAGTAACAGATTTTCGAGTCTCGCGGACGTGTTTCGCGGGTTAAAAATTTTGTAAGCGCCAAATGCTTTTTATTCTGATATCTTTTAGAATAGACAATATTTTTTTAAATCTTTAGGGTCAGTTGTAGGTTATAAGTGAGTGTTATTATTTATCTAATTTATGGTTCAGTAATATGCACCAAAATAGAATGAAAACCAAAAGAGTTGAAAATGAGAGGTAACTTTGTGATTGTTTTCCATCGAGAATTTCGTTTTATACTATGTTTTTTCGTCAGGGCCGACCTTTACATATATAATTCAGTTTCCTGACAAATACTTTTTTCCAATTTGAACATGATTTACTACTGTAAAAATCGAATAAAAAATTGTAGATTTGCTTTAAGCCCGCTCTTAAGACTGCCTACCTACACACATTTTTAAGGCAAATATATATACAGAGGATAGAGTGATCTCGTTATCTCCCGAAAGACCTGAATAGCCATGGAAACTTAGCTTGTGATAATAGAGGCAGGCATCCGAAATATTGTCCACAACCGAACCTGCATAGTTGCGAATCTGGCATCTCGCAACCCCTGCCCTTCCCCGGTATGGCTGGAAGTTAAAGAACAGTAGAAACTCTCATAAGTTGCCTACTGCCTAGTATCATGCGCACTTATTCAACCAATTACCCGGTTTGTTTGTCTCTACCCTTTGTATCAGAACAAATAGTATAAGAGAAAAGGAAAAGTATGTAATTAGACACTAGGTACTCCATTATATTAAATAAATAGTGTGAAGGCTCGGTAAGATTGTATTACGTGTATCAATATTGACGCGTTGAGCAGATGGCGCACTCAACATAGCTACTGAAGTGCCAGTCCGCTGTACAGACCTCGTCGAGTCAAAATCGTATCTTTGGTGAAAGCCAAAAGCTCCTAAAATCAGTAACTTAGTGAAAAGAAAAAAAAGTTGATATTCGTTTTTTGTGGCATCCTTATGTTCAGTTCCTGTATTTATGAGAACTTGGGATGCTTCAAGACTCTAGAGGCATTTCTTTGGTGAAAGGAAAGTCGGGATGCAGGTTAGATTCTCCGTGTCTTGGACAGGTTAGAGATCATCAATTGGGGCAAAGATACTATCTCTTACAATCACACATAGGAGCTGCAGGTGCATGTAAGTTGCAGTGCACCTTCTTAATTGTAGTTACCATCATTATCAGAATGATAGTGAGTTCTTGAGTACACCTGTCACACACGTTCTACCAGCTGGTGTCTATTCCGCCAGCCCGCGACTGCATGCCCACCGCAGACAAGGTCGCTGTACTCAGTACTCGCTACACCCGCCCTTGCTTCTTTAATTCTCAGCAGACGGCTTCTAATGGCTTCGACAAACCAACTCACGACCATGAGTCAACGTTGACTACACTTTGTTTAAATAATCTTGTTCATTATTTGACTATTTGCATATGTACTGTACCGTACTGAGCTGTCCAACCATTCTCCTCTACTGTTGCGTAGTGTTGCGTGTAGTGGTCCTGTGAACAACCTCCACTCCGGTAGAAGGGACTGGTCATCTAATTGTAATTGATGTTGTAAGCAAGGACTTGGAAAACGTTACATGAGATGACCGTCACGTCCGAGACTCCGCCGGAATCCAGTCAGTAGCAACACAGAGCAAGGGCGGTAGCACAGCCCAGTCTGTTGAAATCCCAATGGGAAGCAGCAGCGTCCTGACTGAACGCACTGGGTACATCAGTTCGTTTGCCAAGCGTGGTGGATGTGTATCTGAGAATAGATGTGATGCCTACTAGTTATTACTAGTAGGTATCACATCTTTTCATCACATTCATTTGCAGCTTGTATATCCGGATTGTATGGATAGAGCGCATCTATGACCAATTAAGGTACTGCAGCGAGACAGTTTAAAGCCAATTCTTTTTCATTATTTATTGAGGAGCCGCGCGTTATAAGTGTGTTTGATAACGTCACTTACTCACACGAGGTTTATCTTATCTCCGCTACAACACCTACGCCCATTTGGGTCAATGCCGCCTCGTATCGCCAGAACCCGGGCTATCAGCATCATAGGTTGTCGTCAACTGGTTTTGGCAATTTTTATTTGTAATTCTAAAAGTGTTTATTTACATTATCAGAATATAATTTACATCACGTTTTTGGCAAATTATTTAGCAAATTAACTATGAATGTAGACTAGTATGATAGGATAAAAAAAAAGATATAAATGATAAGATAAGATGATTCTAGACTAGCATGATCCAATCAAAGGAGTAACAGTTTGCATCTGATGCGAACTGTGATAAATATGTCGGACGTGCCTGTGCTGCAGTTCGCGTCGTGTCTCGTGATCGTCGGTCGTTATCAACATCTAGTGGTGTTACCCTGCACCTGCAGTACCTACAGCAGCGCAACCACAGCCAAGCCTTCTTCAACGAGGTGCCTGCCTTTATCACACTTTTACATCTACATCTTTTTAATAAGATAAGTGACAGGCATCATTTTAAAACTAGAAATAGGAACACATTAGGTCAACCACGTTTTAGATTGACTAAAGTACACACTTCTTTTATGGGGTCCTGTGTAAAAATGTTATAATAAAATACTACTCGATATTCTTCAACTAAAAGAGAAGAAATTTAAAACATGAATTAAACGCACACTAAGTTGGATGATTATATCGTAGATAAAAATGCTTGGCTTAATGCTGGTCATGCTCCACAGCCACTTGGGCTCACTAGTTAAAATTTTAATATTTAGAACAGTTGCTTACCCCTTTTTTAAATTCGTTTTTTTGACATTACGAACTTAATGTTTATTTTTGTTTTACCAAGTAAATTGTTGAATGTTCCAATTAGTAATGATTTTCTTTCTTTTTGGTGGTAAAATTCTATTAATTTCTTAAATACATTGCAAACATACAAACACATTGGTGTTTTGTATAATTTCGAAGCATTTTTATATTTGTGAATGTGAGTACCATGGAGCCGTTTATTATGTTATTAAGGTGTATGTTGAATTGAAAGAGCATGGCAGTTGATGGTGGCGAGTGTGTTGGATCATTCGGTTCCCTACAAAATGGTTAAGCTGGATGGTGCTGATCCACGCGTCATGTTCGTGAACGGGTGCCGTTGAAACTGGTCATCTCTTATCTGCCAGGGCTTATTTTTAATCTTATATTTTCAATTGCTTTTGATTATTTTTCGTACATTGTTCTCACATATAGAAGCAACAAGAATGATGTACCCAGGATTTTGTAATATCTATATTTAAAAGAGTGTCCTTGGAGTTTCTTGCCCGTTTTTCTCCCTAGAGATCAACGTTTTGTAATGGGCAATTAGCTTCAATTTTCTAACTGACAGACTCTTTGACAGTTCAAAAGTGCCTGTAAATGGTTTAATTGAAATAAATGGTTTGAGTTTGACACGAAACTCGCTATCAGTCCTGTTATCTGTTATCAGCGTACGTGAGGCTGCGCCGCCCCGCGCACCCATCTGCTGACTGCCCTTAGCATTGTACTCGCTATCTCTGGCTTGTTATTCCATAAATATATTATTGATAGCCGTTTCTAAGTGCCCGACAGCTGATATCACAAAAATTATCTTTACAAACAATAAATACCAACTGAAAGGCTAAAATACCAAATGATAATAGGTTGGTGTTCTGTGAGAAACTGTTTCCGAAGATTTCTTTAATTTATATTATTTATATTTAGCATAGCATAATCAACCTATAATGATCCCGCTGCTGCGACTGTGACACAGGCCTCCTCGGAGTGGGTCGAAATCCACCACGTGGACCCAGTGCGGGTTGATGGTGCGGCTTTGAATATTTTGGTTCTAAGTAGAGTTTATGGTTTATCGAGGTTTTTCATTTCTCGGGCCTCGAGAATTCTCGTATTCGATTTATCGGGATTATCCGGGAAATTTGAATATGGTGCCCTCTAGAGAACATAAAGTCATGTTTTTTTTTTTAATGGTGCCATTTTGGGTGTCAAATAAAAAGGTACACATTTAAAAAATATACATATGTATGACGGAGAGGGTAGGTGTCTCTTTCGTCAGCCATATTTTAACTACTGTTTGCGTACTGTGGGTAGTTTTGGTTAATGCGCAATAGAAAAACCGTTTACAGTTTAGATCAAATTATAATCACACTAGCAATTCACACAGTAGGTACACGACACGACTATTTGAAATGCGCGAGTTTCTAAAAGTGTTCACTGCTTGACCGCCTCCGACGAACCCTTTTTTTTGTTCGTGGGTGGAAAATCTTCATGATGTCCTCCGCCCTGGGGCGGGCGAAGGGGTCTGTCAGACTCCTACTGACTAAAAACCACGCCGGTGTTCCCTTCCCACACTTGGACCGCAGATCATGAGATTTAGTGCGCCTTCCATGATCTCCGACTGGTGACGGCCCGCTTTTGCGGGCCACTTCCGCATACCCGCGGGGGAGTGAGGTGTGAGACTCACCCCCGCGATATCAAATAGGGGCGCGCGTGGAACGCTACGCGCCGCCACCTCGGGTCCTGCTGGATGGGGGGCGGCGGACTTCCCCGAGTCCGCCGTCCCTCCGGACCTGTTTACGGGGGCTGGAAGAGGGCGTTGTTCGCCCTCCGCCGACGCCCAGTCCGCCAGCTACGGATCAGGAGAGTGGTCTCAATCTCCCTCTCCCTTTCCGCAGCCTCCTTCTCAGTATTGCCAGATGACTATGTGAATTTCCCCCCAACTGTTTTTGAAATCCCCCCGAAAATAAGCTTTTTTAAAAAAAACCCCTAAGATAGTTAATTGATTCAGGCGTGACCTTGCGGAAATCCATTATAAAATACAATCGAAGTGGATATATTTAGTAACCTGTTCCGCTTAGCTATTTCTAAGGAGTCTTAAAAAAAAAAAAACCCTGAAAGAAATCGAACACGCCGTGTTCGAGTTCGCGACAAGTCAATCGTCATCTTGAGGATGCCTCGTTGAGAGGTGAAACACGTCGATTTCTTTCAGGGTTTTTTTTAAGACTCTTTAGAAATAGCTAATCGGAACAGGTTACTAAATATATCCACTACTATTGTATTTTAAAAAACCCCCAAAAGAGTTTATACTTATTTTAAAGGAGAAATAAAACAGCAAAATATTCCTTTATTTTTTATTCAAACTCTCCCATAGCTTCAATCATTACTGAACAATTATTTTCACATTCTCCTTCGTTTTTATCTTTTTTATTTAACGTAGACATCATACACCATCACCAAACGTTTCCAAGTGGATGGGGAAATTAAAGTCCTATCCCATGTGTAGGAATGCATTTAATTATAGGGCAGGTATGCATTAAGTAATCCTAATAATAAAACAAGTTTAAAAAATATAAAAAAAACAAGAAATAGATAAAACATTTATTCTTCATAGAATATGATCCAAAAATTGAGCTGGGGCGCTTACATGATTAAACCGGCCCCCAGCTTAAATATCACAATACAGTCATGGTATGAACACAACAGCCTACTGTACGATTTCCCACTAAGCAATTGCAATAATAAGCAATGATCCTCTAAATAATTTGCCCTATTTTGTTCTCTACTTATCAGTAAATATGTATAATAAACTCTGCTACACTCATATGCCGTGATTTAATTCTGGCCCTAACTAAATAATTTTTATGACGTAATATTACGGGCAAATCTTCTATTAATTCATTGCTCATTTCTATTTTGATACTGGTTGGGGCAATAGTTGTTCTTGTGGTGGTGGAACTAGTTGGAAGTGGCAGTGGAGGTGGTTCACAGCATCCGAGATATCTATTCCTATATTTTCCAATCTAATAATTCTAATTCTAATTTTTTAAATCCAATGACCAGTTCAGGTCTGTTAATGTCAGGAAGTGCCTGTCTTTGAATATCTCTTGTTGCAGCTTCCCAACAAACAAGATAAACTCTTTCCAAATGTATGACCTAAAAAAGAATAAATTATTATATATACTGACATAAACTTTTGTTCAATAATACCAACAATAAAATGCAGTAATTCTGCCAAGTTAATAACACTTACTAAACGTGATGAGCCGGAGTCCATCTTGAAATAAAGGTCCTTTGAGGATAGTCTTGGGAAACTGTGAGTTCTGCGACTTGCAATACCACATCCAAAACATATGTTTAGGTGTCCAAGAGGCCTACCTCAATTTGAGATGGAGTTGTGTTTGTTAATATCCGCTCTTGTAGTAACAAAAAACATTCAAGGCACAGGATGTCATCAGATGATACCTGAAAAGTAAAAATATAAATTATTATTGTGTTCACTATTACGATACATATTCACTTATTGGTTCTTTGTGCAAACTCACACATGTTAACCTGCACAAGTATACCCTTTACATACACCTAATTACACACATCAAAAGTGTCTAGGGATCAACATATATTTTTGCAATAACTTTTCTCCTGATTGATATTAATTAAAATTTTCTTTAAGGATTCATCAAATAAAGTGTTTTCGTTTGTCACAGTAACGATAAACCAAGTCACCTTTGCATTAATAAAGAAATTTGCCATTTTCCTAATAAAGGGATTTTTGACATTTGAACCACTAACATTAAAGTTCGAAAAAAAGACTGAAATAACAGTTTTCTTTAAAATTTTATTGGGTAACTTAAACAATTAATAATCCGTGTTTCTACCGCGAACACTAACAACACAAGAACATCGGTTTGGCATACTCAAAATGAGTTCATCCAAATCACGCTGTGGAATGGCCGCCCATGTTCGTTGCAACAACAAAAAAAGGTCTTCTTGCGACTGGATACCCTCCATATTCGGCAGAGCTCTTCTCTGTAGCATATCCCATGCATGCTCAATCGGGTTCAAGTCTGGCGACTGAGCAGGCCAGAGCAGGACATTGATGTTAGCTGCGGCGAGAGTCTGTCTTACAACTCTTGCGGTGTGCGGTCGTGCATTATCATGCATTAACTGAAATAAGGGACCGATTTGCACTTGTAGAGGAACGATGACGTCAGATACAATCGTCTCAGCATAAATTTGAGCGTTGAGGTTGCCTCTGATCCAAATCAACTCAGTTCTTCCGCCGATCCAAATACCCGCCCATACCATGATGGTTCCACCACTATAAGGATGGACTTCCTGGCAGGATTTTAATCGCTGTTGGCGTCCAGGGGTTCTCCAGTGTCGTATACGTCTTGTATCCGGTCTCATACCAAAACGAGACTCATCAGAAAAGCACACGAAACGCCATTGTTCTTCTGCCCAATTTCTGTGTTCAAGAGCCCATTGATATCGAATCCTACGATTGTGCATTGCTATAGGTGGTACCCGTAGCGGTCTTCGGGAATGAAGGTTCACTTCATGCAAGCGGTTTCTGACTGTTTGGTCGCTAATTAAGTTCCCTGAAGAGTGATGAAGCCTCACGGCTAACATCATGGCGGTTATTGTTGGAGCTTTTCGAGTTAAGATTTGAATGTATCGGTCTTGTCTCCGTGTGGTGCAGCGATACCGTCCTCCATGGCGCTCAGCCACGGTACCAGTGCTTCGGTAACGTGTCCAAAGTCGACTGATAACACTCTGACTTGTATTCAGAGCTAAAGCCACAGTACGTTGCCGGGAACCAGCTTCTATCATTCCCACGGCTCTGAGCGTTTCTTCCCTGCTTAAATGACGTCGCCGCTCCATAATAACGTTGGTTTTAATCAGTAGTAGGGAAACAGTAGCACTAATAATGTCTTCAATGCGTTGTATGTTTTTATAGGGAAAATATTGACAGCTGATTTTCATCTTTTACTCGAATTTGATTAACAGTTCCTGTTTCAAATTATGGAATGCACCAAAAAGGATCCATATAAATTTATATAATCATAAATTTATTACAAAGCCACATCTCAATCTCAAGAAATCCGCATAAAAATGCTTGATCCCTAGACACTTTTGATGTGTGTATTTTGTACCAGTCATAATAGATATAATTACCTATGATGGTTATTACAGAGTGAACAGTAATGTTTTGTTGGCAACCACTGATATAACATTGATGTACATTTATTATACATAATATCAGCTTGTAGGACTGCACATAGGCCTCCTCATAGACTGCTAGAATAGTGAACAGTAAAGCGTGTGCATGTAAATTATAAAGGAAATATAAACTTACCAGTTGTTGCGTAAAGTCATAATAAAAACAAACAGTAGTACTTAGTACTTTTTCGGTTGTTTTGACGAAATGACATGCATGCCGCTGCGTGCAAAGTAGGTAGAGTGGTTGCGCCGGTTGGCGACCAATTAGTTGAGTTGCTAGCTTTAGATGACTCAAAATATATGCCATTTACACGCAAAATAGTTGTTGACCGTGTGGTTTTTTGGTCCTAAATATGGTCTAGGGTGAAACAAAATATAAAATATTACGCTTCCAACTTCCATTCATAAATTATGAAAAATTATGGGAAAGGTGCAAAAATAGCCGAAATGCTAGATAACTACCACTTTTTTCATTTGACGACCAATAGTATGCTAGATTCCGGCCTCTATTAAAAAACATTAAAATAAAGTAATAAAACAACTTTTATGGATGAAAATATTTTTTATTTATACCCGACTACGGTAAAGCCAAAAAAGGAAGGGTTATGATTTTAGCAGTCTATGTATGTATGTTGTGTTTGCTTTTACGTGTGTTCCACCGTAGCGCCTAAACTTCTGAAACTATTTTGATGAATGAGGTAGTAATAGATTCGTAATTATGGTCCGGGTGACATAGGCTATATAATTTTTTCCAAAATTTAATATGGTAGACTTTACACTAAATTAAAGACCTCGAAAAAAATTAAATTGAGATAATCATGACATGTTTGATATCAAAAGAAAGGTCTTGACGAGCACATTACAAATATGTGTATATATCATATTGTCTATGTAAATAAATATGTTTAATTTGGTAAAAACGAGAACAAAAGCGAGGCTGCGTTACATATGGCGCGGCAGTAAAATTAATACCAATTAAATAATAAAAGGCATGATTAAAATATGTATTTTTGTCCTATTGTATTACTGTTATTTACCTTGTCGCAACGTTTATCATGCGTTAAAACGGAAACGTATAAAATAAAAATAAATGTTTAAAAAACTGTAACCAAACTACGGAAAATTAAAGTGATCTAAAAACTACGAAACAAGAAAATATGTCAGACAAAAATCAAGATATAGGTACAAAAATGGTCAAGGTAAAGCCGTAGTCGCATGCCTGTATACCATGTACCCACATGGTATACAGGCATGCGACCACGGCTTTACCAGGAACACCTACTACCTAATTATAAAGGCTTGCGACGAAAGCTGTTACCTTGAGCATTTTTTTACCTGTCTTGTTTCGTACTTTTTAGATCACTTTTATTTTTCCGTAGCCGGGTTACAGTTTTTTAAACAATTTTTTTTATTCACTTTAAATCAAACATATTTAATTAAGTATCAAATAATCATCTACACAAATAGATAGATAGAATATTATTTTTCTTATTCTTTTGTTCTATTTTTTTTATTCTCTTCAAATAGTATTTAATCATCTGATTTAACGTTTTATTTTAAATTAATAAAATAAATCTTTTTCTTTGCCCAATTTAACCTGGTAAAAATAAAACGATATCCCTTTGGAGCTAAAACGATTCCAGTTTTAGGGCATAGAGAAGCAACTTTGTCCTGTTCCAGACAAGTTTGTCCTGTTCCAGACAAGTTTGTCCTGGACGATCGTCTTTGAAGGGATTCTTTGACCCATGGGTCTTTGAAAATTTTTTGAACAATATCCAGAAGATCCTGCTTCTTACTAGGGTGAGGTGAAAAGTTCTCGGCCTGACACAGAAATGGCGTACCAATCAGCAAAAATGTATGTTTCGCGCCAAGGTGCACGTTTCATACTAATGAAACGTGCACCTTGGCGCGAAACATACATTTTATAAAAAATCGTGTAAGCAAACGACTTAAGAGAACAAGTAGGAGTGTTGCGTGCTTTTCGTTAAAACGGAAAAACTTGAAATCGTGCGGTCATAAAATTCTTAATTTTGGATGGATTAACGCCTAAGGAAATTCATCTGAAGTTTTCGACAGTTTACAGGGACTGCGCCTTCCATGTCAACCGTTAAAAAGTGTGCAGCTGAATTTAAACGGGACGGCCAAAAACTGCAACCACACCGGAAACCATCTAAAAAGTGCATGATATTGTATTGGACGATAGACGAGTGAAGATGTGTGAGACAGCTGAGGCTGTGGGGATATCAGAAGAAAAGGTGCGAAACATCTTGCACACAGAAAAAGAAAAGAAAAAACGTTTATTTGCTGTAAACATGACGCAAGAGCTTAAAATAAAAAAATAAAAAATGAGAAAAGGTTGGGGGAAGCATGCGTCACATCTACGCAAATCGGCCATCGCTCAGCATTATGCTGCAATCCTATGCAAGATAGAATCCCAGCACTGGTTTTCAGAAATTAAAGGTCAAATCTGATCAAAGGCAAATGTGCAAACGATTTTAGCAGCAATCTTTGGACCGATTTAATAAGGATCCGATCGATTTCATGCGACGATTTGTCACCATGGATGAGACATGGGTCCACCAATATCACCCTCAGACTTCCATCTGTTCCCAAACTAGAAGAAATTTGTTTCTGGGAAGCGCTTCGCATTGAATGAAGAAATTAGAGGGCTATAGATGAATATTTTCACAGCCTTCTAGACTCACATTTTCGGGAAGGAATAGTGATGTTGGGGAAGCGCTGGAACAAGTGCGTTGAAGTCATGAGAGATTAAGTAGAAAAATAAAATCGTTTTTTAACTATAAATCGCAGTCTTTCATTGTCAGGCCGAGAACTTTTCACCTTACCCTAGTAATTGGCAAGCGGGCGGAGCTCCAGTCATGAGAGCTAGCGGGTCTCTTTAACTCCGTAATCCAAGAGGGTACAACGCCTGAGGCGTGGAGCAGAGGTGCGGTGGTTCTGTTGTTAAAAAAAGGTAACAATACCTTACTGAAGAACTATAAACCCATCTCAGTTCTGAGCCACGAATACAAGCAGTTCTCAAGAGTCGTCACGAACCGTCTCGCCAGGAGACTTGACGTGTTCCAGCCACCAGAACATGCCGGATTTCGAAAAGGCTTTAGTTCCGTAGACCACATCCATATTGTTCGACAAATTATACTGAACCAAGGAGTACAATCAGCCGCTGTGTATGGCATTTGTGGACTACGAGAAAGCTTTCGACTCCATCGAAATATGGGCAGTTCTGGCCTCTCTGCAACGATGTCAAATTGACTGGCGCTATATCAAGTGTTGAGATGCTTGTATGACGTTGCCACGATGACTGTCTAGAACCAGGATTAGAAAACCAACCCCATCCAACTGCTCAGAGCAGCGAGACACGGGATGTGATATCCCCGAAACTGTTTACCAATGCTCCAAGTCTTTTTCTTCCTCTTAGTTATTTGCTTCCGAGGCCGTCACCTTATTATTTTTTTTTAATTTCTTATAAATCAAATAATCATATGTTGTCGAATACTGAACATACTTAAGCAACTTATTTTAGTTTGCGGCCATCGTTCTTTTCGTAAAAAATCTTGGTGGTCACAAACTACCATCGTAATTTCCGAACTGTATCACTTAGCAATCACCTAGTGACCAATATTTGTGACTGAATTAAACAAGTTTTATCAAGAAAACATGTGGTCGTTTACTAAAGAATTGCATGTTTAGGCTTTTACAACACTAAACCCAAAATTGTGTAACCATGAATAAAACATTGAGAACATAATAAGCAAAACAAAATAAAACTGTGAGTCAGGATACGACCACGTAGTCGCTTTCTAACGTATTATTAAAATAAGCATTTCAGTAATCGACCACTGGGTTTTAGTTAAATATAAGGTAATAATTGACTTAAATGCAATTAAACAATTGAAATCACTACGTAATTGAAGTACCCTTTTTTTTTGGGTGGGAAATGATCAAATAAACAAAAAACTTCGCTCTGGGCGGTGCGGGAGGGCGTGTCAGACTCTTACTGATGAAAACCCACCCGTTCCTTCGGTTGCCCTGTTGCCGGGGGCCACGATCTCCCATTCGGTTTTCTTCGCACCCCCAAGGCAGGCATCGGCCCTAACGGACCCCGTCAATTCTGCTGACATCCCTTTTAGGCGCGCGTGGAACACAACGCGCCGTCGAACCGGGCCTGGTCCTTATCGGACGGTGAGCTACCCATTGCTCACCGTCCGCAAGCCCACGCCTACGGTCCGCCTTCTCCTTCGCGAGCATTACAGCTTCGCAGAAGGAGGTGACGGGCTCCCATTTTCTCTCGCTCCGTACCATGGCCTGAACCTGAACACGGACGCGAGAGATCACCGCCACCGATCGCCTCCACGAGGCCACGGCGATACTCCGCCCAAGCCGGACGCCGTGGCGCCTCTCTAGCCACTCCTCAAAGAGGGGTCTTATCGCCGCAATTGTGGTGTGCCCATAATTGAAGTACCCACGCTTCTAATTTGAGTAAAAACCTTAAAACTTACCTTCGAACGCCGCGCGACTTGCAAATTTTTTGCTCTTGCGCAGCTAAAGAACTTATATCCAACCTGGAATGTGCACAGGCTTCCGATGCGCGGTCCGAGCGAGATAGCTTCGCGAGAGCCCTCTGTCCCTTTCATTAGGGTGACCAAACAATATGATGTAGGTAGATACTACTATAATAGGATATAATATATTAACCATTAATTTGATTTTATAAAATAATAATAATTATGCTTTAAGGATGGATTAAAGTAAATTGCATTATGGAAAATTTATAAATATTTACAGTCAAGGAAATTGTATAAAACTGTTTTATTTAGTAATGTGTGAAACATTACTAAATAAAACAGTTTTATGCAATTTCTATCTTAAAGTTAATTTGTGACCTTCTGATTCTTCTCCAGGCAGTCCGAAATTATATTTTTTTTAATTTATTTAAAATATACGAAGTGACACACCTAAATCAGCGATTAATATGAGAAATTGAAACTTTTTTGCCATTTCCCTACAATGTTCCTCGGGAAATGTGAAATTTCATGATCACGTCTATTAAGTATTCGGTAGAGATAAACTACGATAACATGGCGCGCCCCTCCAAAATTCTACACGGTTGAAAGTATTTGTGAAATGTATTTACAAAGCGCCACCAAGACTCACAACGCATTGTGTGCGTACTGAGACGACCATCAAACAAAAATAAATCCGAGGATTTATTTATTCGTGAGTTTAGTCACTAGACCCATTGAAACAGTAAAGTAGAGGGGCGCGCCATGTTATCGTAGTTTATCTCTACACCATTCCTTATAAAGTTATGTGCGTGGCGTGTACTACAGAACAGTCTCAACACACATATTACTGAAATAAATGTTCAAATCAGCCTAGTATAAACATAAAATACCTATAACAGACATGCGTAATTATGCTTACGTTGAAGACTAACTCCTATTTATACGCTGCATTGTGTAAATAATCTTATAATTTCGTTCATTATGGGCACCCTACTTCAAGAATTGAAATATAGTTACTTGAATAAAGAAACACCGCATCCTGCATAGGATTCGCTTTTGCTACCTTGAATCGCACACTTTTTAACCATCTTTATTACGTCCGGATAAAGAAATTGATTGTTTTATCGTCGAATTGCGGTTAAATTAAATATCACCAAGTTGATCACCATATATGCTTTGGATAACGGTGTGAGTTTCACATTTATATAATATCTTTGTTTATATTATTTGCGCAGATATAATGTGTTACTGTTTGTTTGTCCCAAATAAATAAATAAATAAATTACAGCAAATTAATATGGCTGACGGGCTGCCAGTCTAACTTATATACTTATATATTCTACTAATAATATTTTCTTGTTTAATTACATTTCAATATATTGGAAATATAACAGAACGAAAATTAATGTTTTTTTTTTAATAAGACATGACAATATTATTTTTTCCTACCATTCCTACTAGCTTCCCACAGTTTCGCAGAATAGTTCGCTGTTTTTGTACAAATTCTCAATTGCTTTAAAAGGGTCCGTTTGAATTGCCTGAGCCCGACTAAATGGTTACCAGATGCTGGCACTAGTATGTGAGTTGAGATTAGAAATAGGATATTTTACTAGTTTCTTTAGAATTCGGTGAAATATTGCATTCGACCTTTTCGTACTTTGTTTCCCATTAAATAGAGAATTTATGTGTTTCTAAGTCGAGTTGAACCATGTGCTGGTTTTAAAATAATTATAATATTTTGTTATTAAAATAGTAGCAAATGACAGGCAGTCACAATCTCAATTGATTTTCAGGTTTACGAAATATTTTTTTTCGCTGAGATATCGTGTTTTGAAGTTCTCATTCAAAACACGATATCTCAGCGAAAAAAAAAATATTTGAGCAAACTCAACGGCATTTGAAAGAGGAAGACTTGTTCTTTAATATGGTAGGTGGTTTTTTTTTTTAATAATTCGTGAGTCTACATAACCTCAAAATCGGGAAAAACGGTACTTTTTGCACTTTTAGGTTTCTGAGATATCGTAATATCTCAGAAACCCAACGTGATAGAGCGATTCTGAGGCCAGATTCGGATTCAGCGCATCGGGAACCTTCGGAAATGTATAGTCTAGTTTCTGGTTAAGAAGTTTGGTTAAATTTTGTTGGCCTGTGTAATGTTATGCGTAAATATAATTAGGATAAACAGTTCTATGCTATGTTATATTATGTCTTATAATTTTATGCAATCTTACCAATAGATCAGAAAGGCGGTTATATTTAGCTTTTTGCGTAATAATTAAAGTGCTCATGTCAAAAATGATTGTATGGAAGTTTGGCCCATTGTACAATGAGCCAAACTTCCGCATACTCGCCTTTATTAAGGTGATAATCGCATAGCACCGCTCACGACTCGATCGCCCGATGCATGCGCTTTGACTAATAGGATGCACGAAGCGTATTTAGTCGTGTTCATATTAATATAATGATGTATAGAAGTATGACACTCACAATAGGCGCGTACTATGCTCACTTGTTTGTGAGATGATATTTTAATGGACACGGCAGCTCATACAATGTTATCAGAGCTTTTTGTTTATTGCCGTCGCAACTTTAGCAATTGCAATAAAAATAAGTTTACTATCTACAAATCATTGTTATTTAGTGGGAATGTCGTAAAATCCGGTGAAACAATAGGACGGTCTAATAGAAAATACGTTCGCAAATTTTATGTTACACGCCCTGTACTCACGCATATTGTCTCTAATTGGGCGAAATATGGAATTTAATTGGGTGGTAGTTACGCTGCCGCAGATTTTTTTTTTTACTGAGTAAGCATAAAGTTTGCTGACTGTACGGCGGCGGCGGCGCGACGCTGACTGTCCGCCCGTGCGGCGCTCCACACGCTCGTACCGCGTTCTTCATCGTGTCCATGATGCGTCATTATGTTATAGCTCTGTCTCTCCCGAAAGATACCGAGATCGCTCGAGTTGACTGTTGAGGCAGAATCAGCAATATGGCCGGTGACAATATAAGATCCCACGTGAGATGATTACCATAGAACGACATCCTAACACTTTGCAGTAGTTCAATTAGGTACTTAAACTTTGTCAGAACTGGTGGCGGAAACCGAAAAATCGTCACGTACGGCCTACAGAAATGAGGTATAACAATCCTATCTAATCATGAAAATTGTGTTAAGAGGAGGCTCCCTAAATTGTATGTTAATTTGCATTAATATTATGAAAAAGTCACGCATGCAATCAAAATGGAACTTAAGTATATTATTTATTGGATCTTTTTCTTTCCATTTAAAAGACAGTTGCGTAATTGGAACATTTTCGCTCGATTCATTTTTTATTCGAAAATAATGTCTTTTTTAAAGATTATTTGAAACAAAAATAAAATGACTCGGCTTTTATGTCTGAGTGTCTAAAATAATTATTGACAGTAAGGGAATATAGTTTATTATCCAGATATAAGAATCAGACATATGAGCTGGACTCCTTCTTAAAGGATTGGCCAACAACCGCAGTAGACCGGGAAAAGTGGAAAGAGGGAAGGGAGGCCTTTGCGCTGCAGTGGGACAACACAGGCTTATAATAATAATAGCCCCACCGACCCCTTCATATTGTACTCATGTTTTAATTTTAATTTTTTTTTTTAATAGCACCTCGCAGTTTTGACCACTAAGGTTTGGCTGCTTAACCGGACTTTCCTGTGGGTACCTTAAGCTACTACACCTAGAGCCTCCAGCCAGGAGCAAGTAAAACTATTCTAAATTAAAACTAGGAGAATGCTCGCTAAGGGCTCCCCCTGTGAGGTACGAACCTCGGCTTAGGGCGTCGCTGAGGGGAGAACAGCAAGATTTGGTTATCATCATGATTATTAGGCGGGGTATTTAAAGCTACGTGCTCAGCTGCAACAACTGCTGGCACCTCGTTTTCGAGCACGGGTCGGGGAGGAGTATCATTTACTTGGGGACACGGTCGCAATCGCAAAAGACCTCGACGGCGAGGTCGGAATGACGGGAGGCGTCTGTGCTTATGCACTGTACTGGTGGCCCTATTCTTCTCCTGGAGGAGTGTAATGGGGTCATCTGGGTCGGAAAACATGCTTCGGACGGCGGATCTGACTGATTCTAGAGGGGACATAATTAGCTGCCTCGACAACCAGAAGGTTGCGATTTCTGGGAGCGGAGTCAAAGTAACGCTTGGAAATGCGTTTTAGAAACTGATGAATCGTGGGGATTTTACAGTCGAGATGGAGGATTTCGTTTCTGACATAGAAGGGGGCTCCCGTGGCCTTACGAAGGAAACGGTTCTGCAAGGTCTGCAACCTATGGATGGAATGGGGTTTGGCGTGAGCAAATACTCCACCCGCATAGGTCATGATGGGTCGAATACACGCGTTTCTGTCACGGTTCGGGCGCTGCGGGGTTTAGGCGGCCTCACGCGAGCTTATCGTCGCAGATGGTTTTAACGCTCACCACCTACTCCTCAGCTCGCGGGCTGCCCCACCCCTTCATGCCTACGCGGGCTTAAATTACACTCTGGAAGAAGTCCGAAAGGGAGATCGCGGCGCCCGGCAACATGGCAACTGAAGGAACGCGGGTGGGTTTTAGTCAGTAAGAGTCTGACACACCCTCCCACTCAGAGGGGTAGGGCAGACAAGACTGCGTGAAGTCGGTTTTGCAGCGATTTGTTTCTGTCACTACATTTTGTAGCACAACATATTGACTTTTTATGACACTATTATAATTTAATATTGAAAATTCTACCAAGTAATCGGCTATATATTTGTGACCAAATAATATTCCGTAATATTGTTTGGGTGTGGTGAAAATATGGCAAATAAATCATTTGGAAATTGAAAAAAGTTCAAAAGAGGCTTCGGCAATAGCAAAAAGTTATTTTGTAAATCTGCAAAATATAGTTCGGTAAAATAATACATATGACACATGATACTCCGATGATCTAAAAATATGTCAAATAATGCATATAGCAAAACAGAAGTCGGTCAATAGTTTTCAGTAAAATGGAATTCGAACAAAAAACATTCGGAAAAGTGATTGGCTCCCGTACAAATAATGTAGCTGAGTCGAGAGTCGTCCATGTCAAACCAGTTACTAAGAGAGCTGCCGTTTGTTTGGATGCTGATTTACATTATTCGTCGATCAGCGAGGCTCTGGAACTGAAACACCAGTATGTAGCGGTGCGGTCAGTGACGCTGGCGGCGCCCCCCGCGAGTCAGGCGCGCGATAACATCGTGCATGTTATTAGGTCACACACGTAACATAATACGTTATCTCGAGCGTGATTCGCAGTCGCCTTCGTCTAGTATTCGCTGATCTTATAATCACACGTTATCATGTCGCGTGCGTCGATACGGACAGTGAAAGTGCCGCGCGATGATCGATGGTCGCTGCGTCCCCGATGTGAGTTACGCGCATTCTAACAATACTTTAGCAAACTTTTACTAGAATGACAATCTGGTCAATCTGGGTCTTCTTTCCGACGTTTCACCAGTTCATTGTCAAGTTCCAGTTTCCAACCGTGACGTCCTTCGCACTGAATAATTATTGATTAATGTTATTTTGAGCTTATCTAGTATCTTCTCTAGGTCTAGTGAAAGGTTCATTAGCAGTGTGAAATATAAACAAACTCCAAATGTGGCCATCTCTTAGCGTCATCGGCACAGAACCACACTCAACGGAGCAATCAATCGCTTAACCACTGCGCCAACCGTGTCGTCATTGTAGTGATCGACACGAACCAATTAACATTACTTAAATAACTTCAGTGACGTCACACTCTTCTGACAACCTCCAAGTATATATATTAGGCCTTTACCTATGAAATTGCCGTTTTCCATGAAATAAGTTAACGCCCTTGTTTCTCTATATTTTTTATTTTTATTAATCAAAGTAATTACCCATGCAATCAAGGCATTTTTGTCAACGTAGTGGTAGCTTATTGATGCTCTTTTTGAAGAAGTCTGCTGGACGGGAGGCAACAAATTCTTAAAAGGCAATTTAAACTACCTCTCGGTTATTGAATTTTTTCCCTGCCAAGAAGTTATCCAAATTCTGGAAAAAATAGAAGTCTGTAGGGGCAAGGTCTGGTGAGTACGGTGGATGACGGAGAGCTTCCAACCCCAGCTCTTGTAACTTGGAGACCGTCTGCTGTGCAGTATAAGATCGCGCGTTGTCGTGCAGGAGCAGCGGAGCTGAACGATTGACCAAAGCTGGTTGGAGATGTGCGAGCTTCTCCATCATTATGTTTAGTTCTTCACAGTACACATCTGCAGTCATTCTCATCCCGTTTGGTAAGAAGCTGTGATGAATAACACCGGCGCCAGACCACCAAACAGTGATCATCACTTTTTTAGGGGTCAGTTTTCGTTTGGTGCATTGTTTAGGTGCAAAGTCAAAGTCAAATCATTTATTTCAAATAGGCCCATGTATGGCACTTTTGAACGTCAAAATTTACAGACTAATATAATTGATTCTAGTCGCCCCTTCCAAAAGGTAGTTTTCGTATGGAGAAGAATTGGCGAGAAACTCCACCGTTACTCTTTTAAAATGTTTTACAATAGTTTGTATTAGTACGTACATAAGTTAATAATTATATGTGAAGACGAAGCACCTAGAATAAAGTTACAATACCACAATAGGTAAAAAGAATTATAAATGAAGCAACGACAGATAATTTAATTATGTGATAGATACATGGTGCTCACATATTTACAAACATTGTAAAAGTAGACGATTTTCCTAATGTTTTTAAAATTAATAAGTCAGTGTGTGAGGAAGTAATCACAGAATTTAAAATCAATGTCATATAACACAAAATTATAAATTTTACAATTAAATTAGCAACCTGTTTGATTTTGTCTTGATTCTAAATTGTCCTATGGAGCAGGACCAGCATGTTTCCAAGCACTCTTATCTTGGATATAATCGTTTAATTTGTAATATGCTTGTTTACAAAGTGTACTTTTAATATGAGTTTTAAATTTTCTTTCATTTAATTGCAATATGTCACAAGGTATTTTGTTGTAACATTTAACACAGTACCCCATAAAAGATGTATGTACTTTAGATAATCTGAAAAATGGTTGATCTAGTTTATCTTTATTTCTAGTATTAAAATTGTGTCTATCACTTATTTTATTAAACAGATGTGGATTTTTCCTTACGTACATAATATTTTCATAAATGAAATTGGCAAGGTACCGTCATAATATTAATCCTTTTAAATAGTTTCCTGAGAGATTCGCGGCGACGTAGATTATAAATGGCTCTGACAGCTCTCTTTTGTAAAATAAAGATGGATTCAATGTCAGCAGCCCGACCCCACAGTAAAATGCCATACGACATAATGCTGAGGAAGTAGCTAAAATAGACCAATCGCGCGGTTTCTACATCTGTTAACTATATTATCTTTCTAACAGCATAAGCGGCCGAGCTTAGCCGCCCCGCAAGAGATGTTATATGAGGTCCCCATTGTAATTTCTCGTCTAGCGTGATTCCTAGAAAAACCGTTTGATTAATAAATTCCAGTTTTTCCCCATTCAATATGATGTCACATTCGTTACTTCTAACATTAGGTAATTTAAATCGAATGCATTTGGTTTTTGTTTTATTTAGTACCAAATTGTTTACCGTAAACCAATCTTGGACCTGCAGAATAGAACTATTCACGTCTTCAAGATTTTGTGACCGTCGGTTTATTTTAAAGATTAATGATGTGTCATCTGCAAATAACACCTATTCGGTTGATTTTGAAATAATTGGGGTAAATCATTAATGTATACTAAAAAGAGGAATGGACCCAATATCGAACCTTGAGGAACGCCCATTGCCATTTCAGACCCTAATGAGTTTACGCCGTTTACCTGAACTTTAACCTTTCTATCTTTCAGGTATGATCTAAGTAAATCAAGAGCTGTATTCCTAATCCCATAGTGCTCTATTTTCAGCAGAAGTGTCTCATGGTCTACACAATCAAACGCCTTCGAGAGGTCGCAAAAGATTCCAATGGCATTTTGTGCTTCTTCCCAGGCATTAAAAATGTTCTTTATTAGGGTGACACCGGCGTCAGTTGTACAACGCCCTTTGGTGAAACCGTACTGTTGTTCATGAAAGATGGAATTTTTATTAAAGTGAGGTAACATTTGATTGAGCATCAACTTTTCAAACACCTTACTACGCACTGGTAGAATTGATACAGGCCTATAATTGTTGGGTTCTTTACTATAACCAGATTTGAACAATGGAACTACTTAACTGTGTTTCATGAGATCCGGAAAGACTCCTTGGTCTATACTGGTGTTAAATATGTAAGCTAAATAGGGCGTAATGGTTTCGATTATAGATCTACAGACTTTTACAGACATTCCCCAGAGATCTTCTGTTGATTTAATTTTAAGATCTTTAAAACCTTTTATAACAGCCTGGGGGTTTGTATGCTGAAACCTAAACTCCAAAGGGCAAGCCTTCACATTCTGTATAAGTAAGGCAGCAGAAAGCGTGGGTGAGGAATTTAAAGCTTGAGTTGCTTTAGGCCATAAAGTTCAAATAGTTTTTCCCTGCTTTTACGAATACCTGGAGTCGCCCAATCACTAAATAAGAACTTATGTGTAAATGCTTTTAGTCTTTAGTGGAAAAGTGTCATTAAATTGCGTGTGTAATAGTGAAAAGAACTCGGCGTAGAACTCATTTGGGTCATCTATATTATTAAAACTCTGAACACATAATTTATTGGCCAAAGAATTATTTAATTTCTCTAAACTTTGTTGGTTACCTGGATCCTGAACCAGGATCTAGGTAACCAACTCGCTGAGCGCTTGCGATTGTCGAACAGAATCCATTTTTCGTCGCAAGTAACAATGCGATTTAATATGCCTTCGTTTGTGTGCCTGTTGAGCAGTGCAAGGCTCAACTCGACGCGTGCTTCGCGCTGGCGATCATTCAATTCGTGGGGCACCCATTTGTCAAGCTTTTTACCTTGCCAATTCGACGCAAATGGACCAATATTGTTTTGATGATAACATCGAAAGCTGCTGCTAATTCAGCTGTAGATTGAGAATTATCAGCTTCCACAATCGCCTTTATTTCGTCATTTTCGACTAAAGTTTTCGGTCGACCACGGGGTTCATTTCTTAGGTTGAAATTTCCAGAACGGAAGCAGGCAAACCAATAAAGGGTGGTGCGATCGTTAGTAGTGTTCGCTCCGTATACGTCGTTGATGTTGCGTGCCGCTTCTGCAGCTTTGCTGCCACGACGGTACACATACTCCGTAATCACTCGAATTTTTAACGTATTCCATGATGGCGAAAAACGTACAAATCCGATGAAAACAGAACACTAACCATTAAAAAAATGGACTTGAAATAGCCAGTACGGCAGAACGGCAATTTCATAGGTAAAGACCTATTATAATTATAATAAAATATTTGTATAGATTTTTTACCTAATGAAATAATGCAAGGCTAACATGAAAAGCGCGAGAACGCTCTTTTTCTCGTTTTATCGTAATTTGTCTACGATTCTAACGTCATTCTAATGCCTAACATGACCGTAAATGAGGAGTTAACTCGAAAAAGGCACTTTGACACTTCTTTATCGCGCGACGAGAGACCGATGTTGCAAATTATTAAAACAAATTATTTTTATGATAGCAACATCGACTTGAAGTTTATTATTGTAACAATCACCATAAAGTCATTGCAAATTTTGTTAATCACCGCACTATCCAAAAAAGGCCTAACGTTCAGATAAATTTGCAGCTGGAGTTGATTCCGTTATTATAACCATAAAAATTGTTAATAAACTGGTCATTTTAGTAATTATGTAGCGAAGGTTTGATATTGCTATACAGCCATAATCCCTAGATTTCGTTAATCACCATAGTTGGTAAAGTGACTGGTTATTACTGAAAGTAATAGTCATCTACGTAATAGTGCTCCCCTCCACCACAGTTTCTCTCGTGGCCGCCGAAAGGAACTCACACCGGTGTACACCTATATTTCATGAATTTTTAAGGGTCCAAAAATATATATATGCCTTCAATAAGTACGACTATGAATCTGCCATCTTATTATCGAGTTTTTTCGTCGTCAAAATCAAGGACTAAATACGACAAAATTATAGAAAAAACGCTGATTATCTCATGTTGAATTGTCAAAAATCGAGATAACTAACGTGTCATGTTAGGGTTTTTCGACAAAACATCAAATTTGACAGAACGAGTCGAGTATTTTGTGTGGCGTAGTTGTCAGAAGACGATAAAACTACAGAAATAGACAAAAATTAGTCACGCGAGAGTGGATAATTGTCGCGTGTGTCATGTTAGGCCTGCTGGTCCGTTTATGGTTGACAATTGCACAAATCGTCACACATCGCCAACCTCACTCACGCCCATATCAAGTTATACTCGTATTGCGAGTCTCGCACGGACTGTGTGTGGAAGTGGAAATCTTTCAAGTTCAGTTCGACCGTTCGAGGTTTTTCTTCTCCTTTAAGATAAGCCTGGATAACATATGCTTTTAATACTACTTGTTAAAAGCATATGTTATCCCAGTGGGTCAGCTTGTGTGCCCACTGCCGCCGGTATTCTACATAATGCTCCTCTCCCTAGTATGCCCGGCATCCACTGTAGAGGAATCTGCTCATTATTAGCGGTAAGTCCCGTCTGACGTGACTACGCGTGCTATCTTTGTCGAACCGCTCGTGAGGAACTGTCTGACCTACCAGTATACGTGTTTTGATGTTCTTAGCTGTTAATCACGTCCCTCATATCATCAGGTTGTGTCGTGTGACCCATTTGCAATAATGGGAAAAGCTGTGTGGAATCTGGCAAAGTATAGGCACACCACTATCGTATCGTTCCGTAGCAAGCGATGGAATTGCAAGGTCAAGATTATTGATTGTTGTCTCAAGAGGGTCCTTGTAGAAGGAAAATTACAGTCTAGTAGTGATACCTACTAAATATAAACTCTTCAATTAATTACACGTTTTTCAAAGGCACACCACTATCGTATCGTTCCGTAGCAAGCGATGGAGTTTCAAGGTCAAGATTATTGATTGTTGTCTCAAGAGGGTCCTTGTAGAAGGAAAATTACTGTCTAGTAGTCATACCTACTAAATATAAACTCTCAATTAATTACACGTTTGACAAAACACAATTTCTACGCTGCGCCTGCGTCGTGCGCATGGCGTGACGCATTGGGACTGGGACTTGGGTTGCCAGATACAGGTTTATAATTTCTGGGACAGTTCTAGGATAACGCAGTCGGGCCGTAGTAATATATATGAAAATAAATAAGCTAAATTAACAAGTAATTGTTGATTGTTTTAAAAGGTAAATTATAAATGGAAGTTATTTCCAAGAAAGTTTTCGTTCGTCATGCTGACGCACTTGATTTTGTGACTTGACACTGACACAAATTCTCTAACGTAACAGACGACCACGCGAAAATCTGTCACTTCGTCGTCTCGCTTATTCACTCACTCGCGTGTATTTTTAAATCTTCCATCCCGCTTACTCAGGCGAGCGAGCGCCTAGTGGCATCCGTGTCAGTTCATTTTGTCTTTGTATTGTAGTTTTGTTTTGTTTGTATAGAGTCATACAAACAAAACACAAAACTACAATCTCTCTGTAATTCAACTTTGGTTGGATCATATAACCGAAGTTAAAACGAAATAAATAAATCTCCGATTTGATCGACATTATTACGATTCTTCCAAAGCTTATCTAATGGGACAGAAAACTGTTTTAGTTTTGTGTTAATAAAGTGCCATGTTTTATTTTATTTTATTGGGACAAAAAAAAAACAGTTATACATGTGTGTGTTTTACATGTTATATTATTAGTGTCGTTTTCCACATGAAATATTTTGTAATGTTACTTTTCTCGTGAAAATGTTACTTTTTTAACTGTCTTATGTTATATTTGGCTATCTGCCACTGGCAACACTGGTTCGTAATCCGGGACAGTAAAGTCTAGTTACTGGACACGGGACGAGAGGCACAATACCGGGACATTCCCGGATTCGGCCATCTGGCAAGCCTAACGTGGACGTAAGTACCCATCAATGCAACGCATTAATTACTTCGCACACACACTCATTCATTGCGTTCGCTTTAAAGCCTTGTGCAAACTGGCGCGACGCGACATCGGTTGTTGTTGTACCGTGAAGTTTTCTCAGAAATTGTTTTGTTAGAGTCGCGTCGCGCTAGTCTGCACGAGGCTTTAATTACATAGTAGCAGCCAGTTATCAGTCTCGGTACATGACTCTCGTGCAAACATACTTACAAACGGTAAGAGTTATAAATTAAATAAACACCAATTACCCGGCAAAGGAGGCGACGGCGTGTAAATATCTTACACGTATAGTTTACGAAATAGCCACTTGTTGAAAAAACTATAAAAATTAAGAATAATGTCGCGATATCGCAGCAGAAGACAGATTGGTACGCAGGCGCGGCTGATAACCGGCGATACTATAATGTTGTAATAGCTGCGATATGCTTTCGGCTCCTTTGATTGATTCGCGCAAGCGTAACACACATCAGTTGTCGACCGGTTGTCAATATCATTCACTGGTTTCAATAAATTCCTATACTTCTCTTGGAATATGACATTTTCTTGTTCCTGTAATCATTTGCCACTCGTATCCCTAATTGTGTAACTTATTTTCGTAAACGATTATGACAAATTTGTTTCATTTTGACAGTTAAACAACATCCATTGCGTTATTTACGTTGTTGAGCTGATTTTTTTCCAACTTATGAAGCAATGGATTAGCAATCTGTTTCAAATCGAAACAAATTGTGATTGATCGTGTATTACGCAATTAGTGTACAGGTTCAACTCAACATTTTCGTGGACCCAAAACGACAGTGGCCTGGGCGGAGCGGGAGGGCATGTCAAACTCATACTGACTAAAACCCACCCGCGTTCCTTCAGTTGCCCTGTTGCCGGGGGCAACGATCTCCCTTTCGGTTTTCTTCGCAACCCCGGCAAACATCGGCCCTAGTGGACCCCGTCAATTCTGCTGACATCTCTATGAGGCGCGCGTGGAACACAACGCGCCGTCGACCGTCAACCGTCGGGTCCTGTTCAGACGGCGAGCTACCCATTGCTCACCGTCCGCAAGCCCGCGCCTACGCCTAATTACATGTAAACGTTTAGAGAAATTCAATCACTCTTTGGCCAATAAATTATGTGTTCAGAGTTCTAATAATATAGGTGACCCAAATGAGGTCTACGCCGAGTTCTTTTCACTATTAGTCACGCAATTTAATGACACTTTTCCACTAAAGACTAAAAGTATTTACAGAAATTTCTTATTTAGTGATTTGGCGACTCCAGGTATTCGTAAAAGCAGGGAAAAACTATTTGAACGTTATGGCCTTAAGCAACATATGAATAATACAAACTTTCATAAGTATGTTGCAAAATATTCAAAAACTTTTAAAAGTGTGTGCAAAATAGCCAAAGCTCTTTATATTAGCAGTAAAATAAAATCAGCTAATGATAAAATAAAAACTACCTGGCAAATAATAAATAATGAAACAGGTAGGAAAAAGCAGCGAAATACTGAATTTAATTTAGAGACTGCACATGGCCCCATTAACTCAAATATAGAAATGGCTCAAGAATTTGAAAATTTTTTTGCTAATATTCCTCTTAAAACTATTGTAGCTTCTAATTCCTCACCCGCGCTTTCTGCTACCGTACTTAGACAGAATGTGAAGGCTTGCCCTTTGGATTTTAGGTTTCAGCATACAAACCCCCAGGCTGTTATAAAAGCTTTTAATGATCTTAAAATTAAATCAACAGAAGGTCTCTGGGGAAATGTCTGTAAAAGTCTGTAGATCTATAATCGAAACCATTGCGCCCTATTTAACTTACATATTTAACACCAGTATAGACCAAGGAGTTCAAATCCGGTGATAGTAAAGAACCCAACAATTATGGCCTGTGTCAATTCTGCCAGTGCTCAGTAAGGTGTTTGAAAAGTTGATGCTCAATCAAATCTTACCTTACTTTAATAAAAATGTCATCTTTCATGAACAATAGTACGGTTTCACCTAAGGGTGTTGTACCACTGACGCCGGTGTCACCCTAATAAAGAACATTTTTAATGCCTGGGAAGAAGCACAAGATGCCATTGGAATCTTTTGCGACTTCTCGAAGGCGTTCGATTGTGTAGACCATGAGACACTTCTGCTGAAACTAGAGCACTATGGGATTTGGAATACAGCTCTTGATTTACTTAGATTATACCTGAAAGATAGATAGGTTAAAGTTCAGGTAAACGGCGTAAACTCATTAGGGTCTCAAATGGCAATGGGCGTTCCTCAGGGTTCGATATTGGGTCCATTCCTCTTTTTAGTTTACATTAACGATTTACCCCAATTACTTCAAAATAAACCGAAGATGGTGGTATTTGCATATGACACATCATTAATCTTTAAAATAAACCGACGGTCACAAAATCTTGAAGGCGTGAATAGCTATTCTGCAAGTCCAAGATTGATTTACGGTAAATAGTAATAACAAAAACCAAATGCATTAGATTTAAATTACCTAATGTTAGAAGTAGCGAATGTGACATCATATTGAATGGGGAAAAACTGGAATTTATTAACCAAACGGTTTTCCTAGGAATCACGCTGTCACATTAGCTACTTGCTAATGTGACATCATATAGAATGGGGAAAAACTGGAATTTATTAATCAAACGGTTTTCCTAGGAATCACGCTAGACGGGACTAGGACAATTTAGAATCAAGACAAAATCAAACAGGTTGCTAATTTAATTGTAAAATTTATAATTTTGTGTTATATGACATTGATTTTAAATTCTGTGATTACTTCCTCACACACTGACTTATTAATTTTAAAAACATTAGGAAAATCGTCTACTTTTTCAATGTTTGTAAATATGTGAGCACCATGTATCTATCACAAAATTAAATATCTGTCGTTGCTTCATTTTTAATTCTTTTTACCTATTGTGGTATTGTAATTTTATTCTAGATGCTTCGTCTTCACATATAATTATTAATGTGCCATTTGCCTATTTGAAATAAATGATTTGACTTTACGGTGGCCGGAAATCGGCCTGCGATTCCCGACGCCCAGGGCGTCTCTTCCTGCGGCGGTTAGGGGCGTGAGGACGCGAAATTTGCCTCTCCCTCACGCGTTCCGCCTCCTCCTTCGCGAGCATTACCGCTTCGTGGAAGGAGGTGACGGCCTCCCATTTGCTCTCGCTCCGTATATCACCGCCGCCGATCGCCTTAACGAGGACACGGCGATGCTCCGCCCAAGCCGGGCAGTCCCCACCGTATGCTCCACCGTGTCCTCCGGGCGATCCACACAATGATTTCATTTCATTTTCATTTCAATGATGACACCCGGGCGTTTCCTCCCGCCTTATCCTGAACAGGAACCTCCCGAAACGGCGTCAGGCGGAAGGTGAGGTCGCCGTGGCGCCTCTCTAGCCACTCCTCAACGAGGGGACTTATCGCCGCAATTGTGGTGTGCTCCCTGCAGTGCTGCCAACCTTGAAATCAGTCGTGTCGTAGTGTTCTACTTGTGTGTGCACGATCGACTTTCACATTTGAGGAAGCTGTGCATATAGTGACATGTGATTAAGAGGAGGCTCCCTAAATTGTATGTTAATTTGCATTAATATTCTGAAAAAGTCACACATACAATCAAAATGGAACTGTAGTATATGATTTATTGGACCTTTTTCTTACCAATTAAAAATCTAACGGGTTTAGATCGGGGGATTTCGGCGACCATCTTATTTGTCCCGATCCACGGATGAAAGTGTTCATTGAGATACTCCCTTGTTCTGTGACTGTTATGAGCCGGAGCCCCCATCTTGCTGAAAAGTAAGGTTTTGTTGTTCTGCAACCGGAAGATTATTTATCTCATTTCTCAAAATCGCAAGTATTTCTAAATACCTTTCCGTATTCAAATGCTCTTCGTAAAAATGTACTAAGAGGACCCGGTTTTTTACAAAAAAATAATTCCTTCTGCACATGTGACTTCCCTGGTACCTCATTAATGGCATAACAATGTAAATATCTATTAACTGCTCCCAAATTACTATGATTATTTTATTTTACTTTTTTTCCTTACTTCCTTGACATAAAGTAAGACTTATTTTCATTATTTGACATTATATACCTACAATTGTCTATATACGTATATTATTTTTTCAATCAAATTAAATTTGTTATATGCTCTGTAGTGGCAATCATGTCATTTGGTTTAAATATATCCTTATTTTTATTATTTTATTTATCTTATATATAGATTCTTTTCTTTTAGATTTTGTGAATGTGAGAACGTTTTAGGCTGAAGATTTGTGGACCATTTTCTATTTTATTAAGTACCTGATACTTGTTGATAGGTCTACACTGTCCTCTCATACCTATTAAAACTGTTATTTGAAAACATTGTAGAAACATTTATTTTTACAAGAGTAACCGTGAAGTTTCTTGTCGGCTCTTCTCCATAGGAAGCGACCAATTGGAACCGTACACCTAGCTTCTGACGTTTCATAAGTGCCCTTGTAGGTTTATGTGAAATAAAATATTTTTTATTTTATTTTGTACACTCTGTGTGTTCAGAATTGCGTATTCCGATTTTCGTTCTTAAATGTATATTACCTAAAAGTATGTTTAAATTTGGGGAAGTCCCCAAAATTATTGCGGGGAATTACCTCTTTTCGACAAGCGACGAAGTATAGATACAGACATAGGTTGTATGGACTATATTCAATTATGGGGAATCCCCAAAATTGTTGCGGGGAATTACTTCATGTTTACCGGCGACGAAGCTGATATTTTTTAAATCTCATTGATAAACTTAATCAAATAAATACCTTGTATGATGTTGCCACGTGTGCGAACGACACGAATAATAAAGTCATTTATATGATAATGTAATACAAACATTAATCAAATCGTCTTTGAGCACAGATTTTTAACATTTGTTGTTAGATAGGATCATAGAAACAGGTCTTACCATATTGAATATTATTTATGAATTTCCACATTTATTTTCATAATTTCTTGAAACAAAATGCGTCCATAAAGTTTCATGATTTTGCGTTTTTTGCTACTGCTATATTCTAAATTGACGGTTTTATTGACGCATAAAAAATAAGTACAACGAAATTTTGGCGTAAGTTCACAATATGCTTAGTGGTACAAAAAAAAACAAACTGCAGTTGGGCGGCCGGGACACCTTGTTTTGGTGTTCTCTAGAGTTCTATTTGTTATATTGTGTACCGAAAGTGGGGCTTGTGTGCTCCGAACTCTGGGTTTGTGCAGGTTTAGTTTACTTTGCCGAACCAGGTCTGGGATAGGAGCCAGACCAAGAGAGATACAAAAACCCGCAGGGCAGCATGTAGCGAGCTGTTGGGCAGTAGCGACCCCACGGACCCTATCTCCCGGGAGAAATCTTGTTCCTCACTTCTGGCTTGCTTTAATTGGCTGGCTACAGTGAACACGAGCACACGAGGAACAGAGCTCCCACCTCTTTCTTGCCTTTATTGGCTGGCTTGAGTGGAGATTCGCAAGAACAAACGTGCTCGGAGGAAGGAAGTTTTCCAGTAAGATGCTAGTAGGGATCTTGACCGTACTTCCGGGATTGTCCTGATAGCCGTGGAATACCTCTCCACTCCTCATAAGCACCTCAGGACATGTTGCCCCCTTGTTGCTACGACACTTTGTGCTAGCGACCGTTTTCGGGGACACATTATTGAGTGTGCAAAATGGCAGGGGGTGACCCCTGCCATTTTACCTGTGTATTTTATATAAAATATTGGTCTGGTAGGGGCCATAGTCTTTCCATAGCTCTAGATAACCAGTTCACTTAGGCACCCAAACCCATAATCCAATATCTTTGTTTCCATATCCCACAATAGTATCGCACCAACCGAGGTTTGTCCTTGGGTGTGTTACGTCGTACGTACGAGAGCTTTCGAGAAAGCACGGATTACAGTGTGTTTGCGCTAAAAACTTCGAGAAGCATTCCATTATTATTAGTTTGAAGTTAAGTAGGTAACTACTTATAAACAATATTAGAACTCGTCATTGTAATTTCGACCGTACGCCGAGGGCATAAAGTACCTATTTCTTTATTCGGTACAAGTAGGTTATTATTTTTTATACCTACTACTTTTGTATTTCCTGGTAATGTTTATTTGTTGATGTTTTTCTGGAACCGTTCTACACATAGCTGGAATGTTCTTGAATATTGGCGGTATAAAAGCAAAGGACCCCACACGACGCAGTCAGTCTGATTGAGGCGATACAACGAAGCGAATCGAAGTGAACTAGAAGTGCGATATCTAAGCGAATAGTGATCAGTAGTGTATTTGTGATTACGTTTTAAGTGTTTTGTGTTTAATAAAGTTATTTAATTGTCTGATTGGTAATAATTAATTTATCCCATACCCAGCTCGTAACAATTTGGTGTCAGAAGTGAGGGATAAATTATGCCAATTCTACCGAAGGACGACACAGACGGTATCCGTACCAGGAGTCAGCGACAGCAGGACATGGACCAAAGGCGGTTTGGACATTCTCCAACACAGACACCGGGTGGTGTCCAGCCTACGTCAGTGCCAGTCGCTGGCCCATCCGCAGTTTCTACAGCATCAATGGCGCCAGACTTGTCAGCTTTAATGGCGCTGCTACAGGAGCAGTCTCGCCGTCAAGAGGAGCAGGCTCGCCGTCAAGAGGAGCAGGCTCGCCGTCAAGAGGAGCAGGCTCGCCGGTTGGAAGAGCAGTTGCAGCGAGACAAAGAGGAGTAAGTCCGCCGCCAAGAGGAGCAGGTCCGCCGCCAAGACGAGCAGATGCTCCTCATAAAGGATCTTCATGCAACTTTTGGCAAAGACCTAAAGGTGATGAAGGATCAGGTACAGCAGCACGAGAATCGCCTCTCAGAAGCCGAAGTTCAGATCGCTGGGGTGAAGAAGGCTTTGGGGGAACTGAAGACTGGAGACGTGACTGTAGCTTCAGTAGTTGCTGCACCTTCAGCGCGGGGCTTTAAGGTGCTTCCATTCGATGGCAAATCTTCGTGGTCGGCTTATAAAATTCAATTTGAGGCCGTTATGAAGGCGAATGGATGGACAAAACCGCAAGCCATGACTGCGCTCACCTTGGGCCTCCGAGACCAGGCCCTAAACATTCTTGAGGCGCTCGGCAAGAATGTAACCTACGAGCAGCTGCTGGAGGCGTTAGAGTCCAGATACGGCGATGCGCACCTGGAGCACGTATTTCGTGCTAAGTTGAAGGATCGTGTTCAACGTAGTGCCGAGAACCTACAGCAGTGGGCCCTCGAAGTTGAAAAGCTGGTTCGGAAAGCATACCAGTCTGCCCCTGCACTTATCGATGGGAATCTGGTACAAGCGTTCGTTGATGGAATACGCGACCTAGAAGTTAGAGCCGCTGTGAGACTTGGGCATCATGAGACGCTGAAAGACGCCTTGGCCCATGCCTTAGAAGTAGAGGCAGTGAGGCAGGACCACCGAACGCACCGCGTCAGGGAGGTTGTAGCATCACCTGTACGCGACCGGCCGCACGGGTACAGTCCTAGGTGCTACACTTGCGGAGAAAGGGGTCATCTTCGGTCAAGCTGTCCTAAGCGCAGCACCCCGAGAGAAGACCAGCAGGGAAGGGTGGCTGAAGTGACTGCCCAGCCGCAGCAGGGAAACGAGTAAATGCCAGGACTGGGGGGCGGGTGCTGGCTGGTATTGAAAGAGCCCCGAGAATCTTGATCTCGCAAGCACATGATGGGAACTGCCTGACCATCAAAGGCGAAGTCAACGGAACACCATGCAAACGGACGTTGGATACTGGAGCTTCTCACACGGTCGTCAATTCTCACTTAGTAAGTCGGTTTCTTGGGAGAACTCACGGTAACGTAGACGCCTTGTCAAGAAGACCTTGTCCTGAAGACGGTAAGCACTGTGCCAGGCAAGAGACTAAGGAAGTAGTACCCGTGAGGATGCTTAGAACAGATCTCACCGATGAATGGAAGGAAACCCTACAGCAGGCTCAGCAAAATGACTCGGACATCAAACCGATCTTCGAGTGGGTCAAAGCTGGTGCTCCTAAACCTAAGTGGAGTGATGTGGCTGCGATGAGTTCCATCACAAAGAGTTATTGGGCGCAATGGAACAGCTTGGTGATCCAGGATGGAGTCTTGTTCCGTAAATGGGAAAACGCTCGAGGGGACAGCTGTTATCTACAAATGGTTGTCCCTAAAGCTAAGGTGCCGGATGTTCTACGGCTCTACCATGATGGATGTTCAGGAGGACATATGGGAGTAAAAAGGACTCTACTAAAAATTCGAGAACGCTTTTACTGGATCCACTGTCGAGATGATGTGGAGGACTGGTGTCGCAAATGTACCAGTTGTGCGGCCGTGAAAGGACCCCACACACGCAGCCGAGGTGCATTAAAAGTGTACAACGTTGGAGCCCCTTGGGAACGGATAGCACTAGACGTTGCGGGACCATTTCCAGAAAGTGAGAGCGGAAACAAGTACTTCCTGGTGGTCATGGATTACTTCACAAAGTGGCCAGAAGTCTTCGCCATTCCTAACCAAGAAGCTACAACTGTCGCAGATAAATTAGTTCAGGAAGTTTTCTGTCGTTTTGGAGTACCCTTAGAAATACACAGCGATCAAGGAAGGAATTTTGAATCGCAAGTATTTCAGGAAACTTGTCGATTGATGGGTACCTACAAAACCAGAACCACCTCTTACCACCCACAATCTGATGGAATGGTGGAACGATTCAACCAAACGTTAGAGAGATATCTGGCAAAAGTCGTGGAAAGTAGGCAGAGGGATTGGGACAAGCACATACAGCCGTTTCTGCTGTCCTACCGCAGCGCAGTCCACGAAAGTACGACTGTGACGCCAGCCTTCGCGAACTTTGGAAGGGAATTACGGTTGCCTGCAGATTTAATCACTGGAACTCCCCCTGATGCTCCACGTAGTGTAACAGATTACGCAAATGATTTGCGTAACAAGTTGAATGATGTTTATGAGCATATCCGACAATCCGGCCAACAGATGTCTGAGAAGATGAAGACCCGTTATGACCGCAAGGCAAACAGTAGGGGTTTCGACGAGGGTTCACTGGTGTGGTTACATAACCCAGTGCGGAGCAAGGGGAAGTCTCCGAAATTGCAAGCAAATTGGGATGGACCATACCGAGTCGTGACTAGGATTAACGATGTCACCTACCGAATACAGAAGGGTCTACGAGGCGCGCCTAAGATTGTTCATGTAGACCGATTGGCCCGATACTACGGGGCTAATGATGCTCGGGACGAGCATGTCTAAGGAGGGGGCAGTGTTACGTCGTACGTACGAGAGCTTTCGAGAAAGCACGGATTACAGTGTGTTTGCGCTAAAAACTTCGAGAAGCATTCCATTATTATTAGTTTGAAGTTAAGTAGGTAACTACTTATAAACAATATTAGAACTCGTCATTGTAATTTCGACCGTACGCCGAGGGCATAAAGTACCTATTTCTTTATTCGGTACAAGTAGGTTATTATTTTTTATACCTACTACTTTTGTATTTCCTGGTAATGTTTATTTGTTGATGTTTTTCTGGAACCGTTCTACACATAGCTGGAATGTTCTTGAATATTGGCGGTATAAAAGCAAAGGACCCCACACGACGCAGTCAGTCTGATTGAGGCGATACAACGAAGCGAATCGAAGTGAACTAGAAGTGCGATATCTAAGCGAATAGTGATCAGTAGTGTATTTGTGATTACGTTTTAAGTGTTTTGTGTTTAATAAAGTTATTTAATTGTCTGATTGGTAATAATTAATTTATCCCATACCCAGCTCGTAACAGGTGCATTTGCATAGCGCGAACAGGGATAATCGTCGGTCGGTGCCCCATTTCATTCAAAACGTCTAACGGGCCTCTGCGAGCTAGCTTCGGCCCATCGTACGCCTTCCAAAGGTCCGGGACCTCAGGGTCCCTAGATGTGTCAAAGACAAATAAAAATAATAATAAAAAAGCTTTATATTTCTTACTAAAAATACAAAAATAAACTTATTTTTAATTATCTTCTATGAGTATATGTTTAAACCTAGGTATACCTTATATTCATAGATATATATATATATATATTTTACTGTTTAAGAACCCCTCGTTCTCGAAGGCCTCTAGAGATTTCCACGTATCCCTGTTCTTAGCTGTTTCCATCCACTGTTTGCCAGCCGCTTGTATAATATCGTCAGTCCACCGGTCTACCTCTTTTTCTAGTGCCTGATGGGCCCTTCCAGGATGTTATCCTGGCGGTCCATCTTTTATCTGTTAGTCTGACTATGTGTCCAGCCCAACGCCACTTCTTTTTGCATTGAATCAGAGCGTCTGTAACTTTTGTCTTACGAATTATACTATGGGGTATTATTTTAATTCTTTTGATTTTTGACATACTCCTTTTCATTCCTCTTTGAAACGTCCTGATTTTAGCTTTCACTTGATGAGGATAGATATATGATAGTGTAATACGCTCCTAAGACTGTGGTGTTATTATAATTACGGATTAACTAATGATCGACTGTGGAGTTTTCTACCGGCTCTTTTCCATAGGAAACGACCAAATGAAACCGTGGTCCTAGCTTCTGACGTTTCTTAAGTGCCTTGTAGGTTTACCTGAAACTAGCAACTGGACGTAGAAATTAAATAAGTACCCCAGAATAGTGTCAAGACAAACCACCCAGGGCGCGTCCTCGTGACCCCCCAAATCTTAAGAAGTACTTTTTTAATGATATCCCAAAACACGGTCAAAATATATTCAGTAACAATCAGCTCGCTACAATCTATATTCTCAAACTTCCTTCCTAAGTCGACAAAGGAACTCCTATTTATGTACCCATGACTTAAAAAAAAATACCTTACATAAACAAGGCAGTGTGCAAAATTTTTTGAGTTCGCTTCGCTCGCTGTTCAATTCTATATTCTTCTAACTTTCAAACTTGTCAGCATAATTCCACAAAGCAACTCTTGTTTCCGTAAGGATGTTCAATAAAAACCTAACCGGGAATTCCGAGACGAAATGCAAAAAAATTTTGAGATCGCCTTGCTCGCTCCCTTACATTCTTGCTGTTCATAAACAGCCTATTGAGGAGACGAAGATGCACCACCCTGAAACTAATCCTGCCGGTTGCGAGGTCCATGGTGTAGGTTGATTATAATTATTTTTTTATTATAATTACGCAAGTTATAAATACTTGTTTATTTTGCTGTCATTATTTATTTTTTTTGCAAAATGTTACTAGTAAACCTACATAAACTGAGAATACATTAATTCCTTATTTTGTTTTGCCGCCCCGGGCCCCCGACAGGCTTAGTCCGCCACTGTTTGGAGCTTGTCCTGACTGGACCCCGACTATGTGACCCCTGACTCGAAGGCTCGATCCGGCCTTGCTTCAAAGTCGTTATAAACGATTTTCAATGTATATTAAATGCAATATTTGTAGAGCTGTGCGCATCTGGAAGAAATACGAGATAAAACTATTTCAATGTGCTAGACGTGCCGTGTCGCTACTACTGCCACAGTCCCACCCAGTAGTCATGCCCAGCTCGAAATAGGCCACCCAACTTCATCTAACCACATGTCAACGATCTGTATGTATTTCGCTGTGGATAGATCAAGATTTGATTCGTAAAGGTGGATACAAAAGGTGATGTACAATAAGCATACAACGCTTACGTTGCGTGCTTCAACGTCGCGCGTCGTGCCGTAGGCCAAGCACGAAAACATATCGAAATCTGATGTCTGGAGGCGCCGTCGTCGGCTGGGTCGTGCTGCCCTCGTTATCGATCTCCGAGCGGCCTGCTTGCCATATAGTGTTTTAGCAAGTCATAGCTTGCTTATTCCACTGCTTCTTCATCAGTTATCTCCGATTTTCTTGGTCCATACGATGATAACAATTAAACACAAGTAAAATAAATCACGATCCACCGGGAAGTCGATAAATTACAAACTATTGAAGGAACGCGTAAAGGAAACTGCTAATAATGAAGTATGAAGGGATTTGTGCATCAACGGTTATTAGAAATTGCGCGCAAGTGTCGAAGCGGTTCACGCGATCCACGCGCACTGTCCGGTGTTTGTGCAATATTGATCCTATTGACTCGACTGCTCCATCGGCCGATAGAGATCAACTTTTCCGACATCTAATTAAACCTAAACTGGCTCCAAAAGCTATTGAAATGAGCGTAGGTATACAGGGTGTCCCTGGAAGTATGGATCAAATCGAATAGGGGCGTGGGCAAGGTCATTTCCAAACTTTTTAACCCTGAGTATGTTTGTGCTTTTTTACTGTTCTAAAGTTATGACCAATTTTTGGGTTTTTCAATCACTTCGCATAGTGCTCAAAGAAAAAAAATCATTAAAAAGATACTATCAGGGTTATCAATGAAAATTTTTTTTCAGGACCTTGTAGTGAAGTGGGCCTCTTGATGATACTCAGAGGTGGTAGAAATAAAATAGCGGACTGTAAATATAGGTAGGTTCGTATATTTGATTATAAGAACGCGCGCCTATGTGGTCCGTGTCGTTTGAGTAGGTGAATGGTAGTGCTACGTTTTGTTTCCAACAAGGCCTTTCCTGTGGTAATACTTTTTTCGCAGCTAGAAGACGTGTTCTATAACAAAAAAAACATTTACTGACAATACTTCGGTTTTGTAAAAATATTACTAAATTTTCGAGCGATTTTCATGGGAAAAAATTACATTAGCGAAAGTTGACAACAAATTAGAAAAACTTGCCCAAGTCATAGAGATTCTCTGGAGATATGAATCACTGGGATATTCTTTTTAATTTAAAAGTTAAAGAATTTTATTAACAAGGAGGTCGTATTTTTTAAATTTTCTAAGTTTAAAATTTTCATTTATTTCAGCTTCTAATGGATTCGTGACGTCACTGTCAATACCAACAGCTCGCCACTAGGGCGTCAAGCCCCTTGACCTTACCTTCCTCAATTGTTCCGCGCAATTGTACCTCGGCTACACATCAAGCTATACATATCCAGTTTATGCTGATCTCGCATTGTATAGGATTTCCGTACAATGCGAGGTCAGCTTTAACTGGAAATGTATAGCTTGATGTGTAGCCGTGTGTACATTATGTCTAAATTTAATCTATTTTCCATGTACCTATCGATTTATGGTTGCTTAGAGAACTTAATGTCGTGTGGCAACCCCCACCACGTGGAGGTTGACATTCAATTAAAATATCCGTGTAGATTCCGCCCCGCGGCAAGAAAAACAGTTCTACGTCTCGTTTCCTCATTAAAAAAGCGGAACTGACTGAGATGTAAGTACTTATCTAAAATATTACATGAGAGGCCGTCATGGTGATGGATCATAAAAAAAACAAAGTACATAATTTATTATTTTCAAATTGATATTTTAACTAATAAAGACTTCTTTAATAATAGATATATATGAAGTTTGAGCGACGAAATCAATTCAAGTCTGTACGTCTGTAGGCAAGGAGAGGTCTCCGCCGATGAATCGCGGCAACCTTGAGCCGCAAAGCCGCGTCGGGCGCCCGCGGGCACAGTATAATAAAGTAACAGTATTATATCTCGGCAGTGACCTTAAAATAATTACGAGATTGTTGCGTACGGTAACTCTACCATGAGCTGTCATCGAAAAATTACTCGCTAGCATATTAACACGTTCGGTGCCGAGAGCCCTCCTGGAGGGCTAACCTGATTGCTCATTTTAATCTAAGTTTTTCTTAGCGAATACAGCATTATAAACCGTGAAAAAAAAATCTGATATATATTTTAATAAGATTTATTAGTTGCGTTGGTTTTAAAATCCAAGGAGTTTTATTAAAAAATGTTTTTTGTTCACGGTTACAAATATTCACAAAAAAATAAAAGATTAGAAATTACGTATAGCGACAAGACCCCCTTTTTTGGGTGGGTAATTATGAAACAACTTCTCCCGCTCTGGGTGGAGCGGGAGGGCATGTCCAGTTTCAGACTCATAGTGACTAAAACCCATCCGTGTTGCTTCAGGTGCCTATATGTTGTCAGGGGCCACGGTAGCCCTTTCGGACTCGACAAGACCCCCTGAAAACACTATTCAACTTCGTTTTACAATGTTTTATAATACGGTTTTAAACCTAATGCCGTTGACCGTCCGCGATGGTTTACTTTAACCCAAACGTAATGCCGGTGGCCCTCCCGGAGGATTCACTTCCAATATGTATGGCGGTATGGCGTATGAGCTCTATGAAAAGTGGAAAAGTCAAAAGTGTTAACATGGATCAAATATATTTCGATAATGCTCACAGCATGAGTTTTACGGAGTCTTACGCAGGCGCTAAGGTAAGCTCGATAGATCGTGTCGTCTACCTAACTCTATTCTTTTGTTTTATTTCTTTCTTTCTCAGTAATAAGAAGAGAGCACGGCTAATATGATCAGAAAATTGTGGTATCACCATGGCAACTATAAATGTTAGGAAAGTCAATTTCATGAAACAATCTGACTAAATAGAAAGGTTGGCGCTTAGAGGACGACTTATGGTATTTAGGGGTTGTTGAATTTTTATTCCTTATAATAATTATGTACGTCTATTCAATTTGTTTGTTGACGATGTGTGATTCGCGGCGTTTTTTATTCAAATTTAAAATGAACTATGTACCCAAAGCTGTAATATTTTGTGAAGCAATTTATTTTGATATTTTATTGAAAAGCACGTTGTTCACGTCGTTGGTCTTCAAATTTAGCGGTCACTAACATATTCCAAAATATTTTATTTCTTCCAGACATTATTTTGACTTTAATACACTCAAAAACGTATATAATTTTAATGTAAACATATGTTTCACAACTCAAAATGCTAGTGAGCTTCGTAACTACTATCGCAAGCGTATTTTTCGATAGCGTGTGTCGAATTAGTGACTCATGGTGCCTTTTTGTATGGTGACAGCTGAAAAACGTTAGGGACTATCGAATAGATTACGTTGGGTTTCTTATCTATCGAAATATATAGTCCTCATGGTACGAATTTTAATTCTTTCTGTGACCGCTAGTTGCGCTGTACAATATATTATCATATAAATCATTTAAGGAGACGCTAGCGAATTTTGACATTATCAAAATCTATTTGATTTACGTTAATACGCTAGCGAGTAGTTTTTCGATGACATCCCATGGTAGACGTACTGATATACACCGAGATTTCGAAGCGCGACGTTTTGGCTGTTTTCTATGAAGACATAAAGGCTCCTACAAACAGGCGCGACACGCGACGCGACACAAAGGTACGTCGCGTCGCGTGGCGCGCCTGTTTGAAAGAGCCTTAATACTGTTACTTAGTTATAATGTGCCGCGGGCCTACTCGCTGCTCGACGCACTATGGTTCGTCTAGAACATGCTAGCTGCACAAAATTCGATATCAAATATGCCGATTTTTTTTTCTAGTATCATAGACAATACCCACGAACCTCCAATTCCAAGAATTATAATGCGCCTGCGGTTGCGCTCATTAAGGGTCGCAGGTAAGTATAAAAGAAAAGGGTTAATTAACTGATTATTTGTAGGAATTTAGCATTCGACGCGAATACTAATAAAAACAATTTTAAAAGTGGTTTTGGTTTAATTTAGTGATGATTATTGAAGTTAAATGTATATACTATCTTATTATACAAAAAAGTTATCCTCTCCCCCCAAAATGGCTCCCGTTACACCAAAACGAAATTAGGGTTGTCATAACATGTTATAAGAAAGCCCTTGGGAACCAAAAATCGCAGAAAATAGATATGTCCAGCTAGCATGTTCTAGAATTTAGACGAACCATAGTGCGACGGCCCGACTGCTGCCTCACGCACCGTTCGCTTCCGCGCGCTTTCTCTACGTTACGCAATAACCGCGACGTCAGCGTACCGGAACAGAGTATAGTAAAGTAACAGTATTATGTCTCGGCAGTGACCTTGAAATAATTATCTATGGCTGCTCAGTCGACCGGAGGTACCGCTCAAAACCCAAAGCATTATTTTAATAAAACCCTAGTTCGTGAGCAGGCGATATCGCGGGGACACATAATTTATCTTCTTTTTTGAGGTGAAAAATTATTTAGGCGCGTTTGGCATTTTTGAGAAGGGACTAAACCATTGATTTCGCGACCCTGTGACGACACCTCATTTTTGTAAACGCGATTGTGTTCTTTATTTATATTACGTTACAGATCAATGTTCTATGCAAGTATTTTTACTTTAAAGGTTTTGTAAACGTGATTGTGCTCTTTATTTAGATAAGGTTAAGGACCAATGTTCTATACAAGTATTTTTCTTCTATCAAGGCGATCTTGGTCAAGTTTTCACTTGTGTCGGCACTCCCAGAGTACCACTGTTTTTTTATTTTTTTATTTTTACTCTTCTCCAATCTCCCAAAGACGAATTACGTAAAGTAGCGAGGCTAAAAACCAAAATCCAAAAATCCAGAGATCAGTCCTCATAAAGATTGGTTCGAATCTGTGCTTGTTATTACCCCTGTGCCAAGTGCCAACTCGGCGCACGTTTTCAGGTTTTTAACCAGATACGATTTTGAATCATCCGATGAATTATAAAAAACTAGATAATGTGAATGCAATCATGGCTGTAGTCGTAGTTTCCAGTTGTTCAATTAAACGAATAAGAACTGTGATGATGATGACGTGGCGCTTCGTGTAGGTACACCTACACGAAGCGGCGCAGTTCATCACCGAACCACTGAACTAAGTATTATTATAAACGTTAGCTGTGGGGGCCATACAATGAGATTAACATAAAAGATGTTTCGCGAGTGTAACCTTTAAGAAGATCGTGTTATGTAAATGTAATTGTAACTTAGAGAAGTATGCGTCACGTTAGTGTGTGAGCAACTTGATGCTAATGATATGCTGTACGATCTGTGCAGCGCTCTGTTTGTCAATGTTTTTCTTGAAGCAGGTAATGCGCTTGTTATTGTAGCGTTTATCTAAACAATAGTTTGCTTTATAATTTAGTTACCAATAAGTCACGTACAATAATTAAGAATGTTAATTGTTAAGTCAGAGATCAGCACCTTATCTTACAAAATGAACTAAGTTGGTTACGCTGATATCGAGTTTTTATTAAAAATATTACACTCAACATTGAAAATACGTTTGGACTTTTACATGCTATGGTCAAAGTCAAATAATTTATTTCACATAGGCCCTTATAAGGCACTTATTAACGTCAAAATTTATAAAAAAAATAGTATTGATTCTAGTCTTCCAAACTTCCAAATGGTAGTTTTCGTATGGAAAAGAGTGGGCAAGAAACTCCACCCTTACTCTTTTAAAAGGTTTTACAATATTTTGTATAGGTAAGGTACCAGTGGCGTGCCTGGGGGTCAAAATTAGGGCAAGCCGCCAGATTTATTAGTTAAAAAAAAAACAGAACAGAAAGAAACAAAAAAAGTACATGGTATTTCATGGTACAACGTACAACATTATTATAATTTTGGTTAGAAAACCTTTAAAATGGGAAGAGGTCTATTATATTATTTCAGGTATTAGTACGTAATTGTCATAAGCGCCGTCTATATTAATGAATGCGCGTAATCACATCGCTTAGCCGAATCTTTTACCGTAATTCATATTCGCTTGTCACATGCAAAATTTTTCAATCAAAAGCCACTAGATAGCTCTCACATTATCGATTTGTTGTTCTATTGCCGTACGCATAATTTTATGAGTTTGTAATTCAGTGTCGATTGAAAATGTTAAGACGCAGCACTCCAAACACAATTTCGACCCAAACTCCGCCCCAATGCACCCAATGCACCACTATGTGCTAAACGCTAACACATCATTAATAAAGTTGAATATCGCATGCGCTCTTTGGTCGTGTTTAAGCACGTAACTAAATGTCGTAAGTCTTAATTCTTATTTCGTTTATAACTAAAGTAATAATTGATCTAGAGAAAAAATATCTTATATTTGGATAATAAACTATATTTCGTTACTGTGAATAATTATTTTAGACATAAAAGTCGAGTAATCTCATTTTTGTTTCAAATAATCTTTAAAAAGACATGATTTTCGAATACAAAATGGATCGAGCGAAAATGTTCCAATTACGTAACTGCCTTATATTCGGAAAGAAAAAGATGCAATAAATCATATACTTAAGATGCATTTCGATTATATGCGTGACTTTTTCAGAATATTAATGCAAATTAACACAATTTAGGGAGCCTTCTCTTAACATGAGATATTAGCTAAAAAAAAAAGAAAATATAATTTATCATGAAAATAATCTTTATTTCAAAACACCTATGAAGAATCTCTTCGATACGAACATTATTGTGTTTTGTGATCTCAATGAGACGTAATAATAATATATTAAGATGGTTTATTTTTCAGTGGTTTACCAAAACTACAAATGCCATACAAACAACACTATCATTGTGCTTTCATGGCACCAGCTACTTAACTACATAAGTTTTAAAATGATGATGTGGATATACTTAGTAACCTTTTCCGCTTAGCTATTTCTAAAGAGTCTTGTAAAAACCCTGGAAGAAATCGACACGTGTTTCACCTCTCAACGAGGCATCCTCAGGATGACGATTAACTTGTCGTGAACTCGAACACGGCGTGTTGCCACACCAAGCACCGAGCGTAGACTGAGCTTTATCGTTGAGTCGTCGCGACGTCCCCGCAAGGGGACGTGGCGAGCGGGGTCGGGGCATCGCCCCTCGCCCGCGGGAGCCATACAGTGGCCCATTAATATGGGCCCCTCAATTTTGTGCGCCTCGGACGGCGTCGTAGAAATTGACGCATCTTGCGAGCAAGATGCGTCTGTGTGTTTGGTTGCTCTGAATATTATTGTAGGCGCGCCACGGCGCTAACTCCTGTAGCGCCGCTTTCTTCACGACATCCCGGCGGACAGCCCCCGCCAGGTGAGACCCCCAGTTACCTGGGGGAGGCCCAGCGAAGACGACCAGCGACGAGGATGCCGACTCGACACACCTACATGTTAATATGTAGTCTACCTCTCGCCCCGTTCACAGATCGAGCCGTTTGCGGATTGAGAGGCAGGCAGTCTCTGGGTGCTGCTTACTCGAGGCGTCAATCCGGTGCGATGGGGTCGGGGTCCGCTACCAGGTCGCGGGGCAGGGGTCTCGCGTCAGGCGGCCGCGCGTGCAAGGGCGCAATCTGCCTGACATGGGGCCAGGCAGAGGCGTCGGCACGCGCGAACATGGCCTTCGCGAGTCGCCTCACAAACTCATCCAGGCTCTCGATTCCGAGGTCCCGCTGGATGACATCATTCCTCACGAAGTGAGGAGCGTCAACAATTGACCGCAGCGCAAGATGCTGTTGCGCGCGGAGCAGCTTTCGGCTCAACTCACTCGTGAGGGCGAACCAAGCGGGGGCGGCGTACGTCAAGACTGAGCGAACGTACATCTTGTACACACTCAGCTTGACGCGCGCCGGGATGCTGGAAGAGAGCACTGGGTTGAGAAGGTTGCGGGCGACCCTCCCCTGTGCGGCAACCTTGCGGACGTGTGGCCCCATCGTGAGGCGGCGGTCGATGGTCACACCCAGGTACTTAGCCCGGGGCGACCAATCGACTGCTGCTCCTTGAAGTGTCAGGGGTGGTGGGAGGGGCGCGCACCCGGTGATGAGCGCCTGCGTCTTACTCACGTTAACCGATAGCCGCCATTTGGACAGCCAAGCGGGGAGCAAATCGAGGGCGCGCTGCATCTTGGACGCCGCGTATTTCGCATTAAGCGAAGTAGTGATGTACGCGGCGTCGTCTGCATACAGCGCGAGCATTGCATCTGTGGTGGTGGGGATGTCGTCGGTGTAACGTGAGTAACACGCAGGCGAAAGGCAGCTACCCTGCGGCACACCGGCGAGCACCGGGCGGGCGCTTGACAGCGCTCCGTCGACCACCACCCTGACAGTCCTGTTGGAAAGAAAGCTAGACACCACCCTAACTACGCGACGGGGCGCGTCCGAGGTGGCGAGTTTAAAGATTAGGCCCTCGTGCCACACACGGTCGAAGGCCTTCTCCATGTCGAGGAATACTGCCACCGAGTATTCCCTCTTGTCCATAGCTGCTGTCATATGGTGCAGTACCCTCGACAGCTGGAGCGTCGTGCTATGTTCCGACCGGAACCCGAATTGTTCGGGTCGTGGCTCTATATGTTGGCGTAGGTGCCGCAGCAGGAGCGCCTCGAACACCTTGGAGATGGTCGGCAGCAAAGTGATTGGCCGATAGCTCTCCGGCTTCAGAATGTTCTTTCCCGCCTTGGGCAGCATAATGACGCGCCCCTCCTTCCAGGCCGCGGGAAAGGTCCCCGTGCGCAGTATCCCCGTGAACAGGCGCGCCAGTGCCGCTACTGTACGGAACGGCAAGTGGCGCAGCACTGTGTTGGTGATACCGTCAGCACCGGGGGCCTTCTTGGGCCTGGTCCTCAGGATGGCGCGTCTCACTGCGCCAGGCGAGAAGAAGATTGGGTCCTCTTCGGGAGCTATCGGCGTCGCGAAGTAGTCCCCAAGGTGTTGCTTGACTGCTGCGACATGGTCGTGGTCGCTTGCTGGATTCGGTCGGAACTGACGCCCCAGGTGATCGGCGAAGACCTCCGCCCGGTCCTCTGCTACGTACCTAAGCGCCCCGTCGCTGTTCAGTAGTGGGCGCGCCGGGGCTGGGGTACTCGTCAGCTGGCGGCAGAGCGCGTGTACCGACGGCCAACTGTCCGTCGTCGCGTCTATTCTTTCCTCCCAGCCCGCGGCGGTGTGGGCCAATAACTCGGCCTTCACCTTCTCCGCGAGACGGTTAAGTTGCGTTTTTAAGGTTGGGCATCTAAGTTGTTGCCACTGCTTGCGAATGCGCCTCTTGTCGGCGATCAGTTTCGTTATATGGGCCGGCAGGGGCGGCAATAGCCCTCTCCCCTGCGGCATCAATGTTGTTGCCGCTTGCAAGGCGCTTTGGATGCAAGCAGTGACGTCACCCGCTATCTGGTCCACGTCCGCGGAGGTGACGATGGGCCGAGTAGGCGTGGTGGTGTCTAGCCTCTCTCCGAAGGCAATCCAGTCGGTACGTCGACGTGGCGCTATTGGCTTCAGTCGGGTCGGCACCCCCGATAGGACGACGAGTACAGGTTGGTGGTCCGACTGTAACTCGTTGTCGATCACTTGTTGTGTGATGGTCTGGCGGTGTAGCCCTCGGTGGACTACGACGTCCAGCACATCGGGCATCAGCCCAGCTGCATCCGGGTAATGAGTGGGCGTCTCCGGACCGGACACCGTATAGCCGAAGGCTTCCGCGTCCGCGAAGAGCCGTCTCCCCCCGTTATTCGTGTTGATTGAGTTCCACGCCGGGTGCTTGCAATTCAAGTCGCCGGCAAGGAGGGCCGCGTTCCCACTACGCGTGCTGAGTAGGGCCCGCATCTCGACCATGTCCATGGGAGACGCGGGCGGTTTATAGCACGCGTAAATGTCAATGTCCTCGCCGGCAACGTGAAGTTGAACACCCAGCGCGTAAAACGAGCTGAGACTCGGAACGGGAAGCTCTTGATGGACGACTCTTCGCCTCACAAGTACCGCCAGACCACGGTAGCGGGCGTGTTGTGCCGACCTTTCATCCTTACGGTAGACGTAAAACCCGGGGACCCTGACCCTATCTTCGGGTCCCAGGTGCGTCTCGTTGATGAGAGCCACGTCGACGTCCTGTTCCCGAAGGAGGTGGCGGAGGTGGGCGACCTTTCCCTTAAGGCCGCGGACGTTCCAGTGGATGATCCTTAATGGCCTAGCCATCACAGAGGGCGAGCAATGTGGCCAGGCCATCAAAGACCACCGTCTCTATTTCTCGGCCCTGCCTGATAGCCCTGATGAGATCCATCAGGAGCTTGATCGCACAGGTTGTGAATTCTTTAGTATTTCTAGCTTGATGTTGTTGATTGTTTGCCGATACTTTGGACGAAGTATCGGCAATTGTGGCGATTGGTGCGCCGCCACGCGTCAGTGCAGGGAAGTTATCCTGCACTGTGATTGGCCGCGGCGTCTTCATAACTTTTGCCGCGGCGGTGGCGGCGCCTTGCGGTTTCTGGGCGAACCTCTCTAGTGCGGCATTCTGCCGCGGTGCCGTCTTGGCGCTAGTTGTAGGTTCGCCCAGTTGACGTTCGTTTGTTCCCCTGTGCACAACCTGTGCGACCCTTGAGGCAGGGGCGGCCGTAAGGGGGTCTTCTTGTGCGCCTGGGGGGGAATTTCTCTTCCTCCCTTTCCCCCCGCGCTTTTTCTTCCTCCGCCCAGAGGAGGGGGCTTGTGTTCTGGTGGTGGGCTCATTTGCCGCCGCCATCAACGTCGTGCCTTCCGACTCGACTATTGCCTTCTGGGCTTGTGACCCAGCTGTTTGGGTCCGTCTTGTGGCCGTGATGGCGACGGTCCCCGCCCGCTTGTTCTTGATTTCTCTCTCGAACACGGGGCATTTTGTATTGTTCGCGGGATGCGGGCCACCACAGTTCGCGCAGGTGGCCGGCTCTTCCCGCGGACGCGGACAATCACGGGCCGCGTGTTCCGCCCCGCATCGCACACAAGCGAGCGGGCGGTGGCACTGGTGCGAGCTATGCCTGAACCGCTGGCACCGGTGACACTGCGCGGGCCCACGCTTCCCACGCCAAGCCTCTATCTTGACACCACGCATGTTCATGAACACGGTGGTGCCATAGATCTCTCTGACATCCGGGGTCTTCTTCAGAATTGCGTGGAACACGCAGCCGGGTCGTCCTAGTGCGCCCTTAATGTGGCGCACGTACTCCGGCTGGTATCCCAACACCCGGAGTTCCTCCTCGATCTCCTTCGGGTCCGTATCCGCCGGTAGGCCCCTGATGGCGATCTTCAGATTTTTATCCGCTGGTAGCGAGTACGCAAACCAGCTCACGCCGCTACTCTTCTCCAGGCCGGTCAAGTAACGCTGGACCAGCCTATACTCCTCCTCGGTGTCCGGGGTGAACCTCACCCCGGTCCCGTAGGGGCGAGCATTTGGAGGCCGGCCCAGCTTCTCTCGAATGGCCCGGAAGTGTGCGGCCCAATTCGGTAGCGTCTCTACTACCAGCGGAGGGAACCGCAGCTTTTTCTTTCTCCCCGGCGCCGCAGCGCCCAGGGGGGCATCAGGGGGGGCGGAAGTCGTATCTGTGAGTGGGGGCAAGTTTCGAGTACTTACCCCTGTGGGTGACACAGAGGGTGTCGGGGACATCGGGGGCGTGCGCCGGCGGACCGCGTCCGAGAAGGAAGGCGATTGCGGCGCGTCCCGACCCCGCGGCGCGCTTTCGCGCTGTGGCCGCGGCGGGTCAAGGCAATACCGCTTCGCGTCCTCCGACGCGGTCTCGCCGGAGCTTCTCCTTCGCCGCTGGGGCCTTGGCTCGAGCTGATACTCGAAGTCGAGCCCCAGCGACAAAGTTGATGACGTCAGATATGTGCGGGCCTCGGTTGCTGGTCCCACGGTGGGCCGCTGTCCGGATCGCGGGGTCATGTCCGGAGACATGTCTGCGCGACCGGAGGCGGCCGAGCCCACGGACGCCAGCGACATACTCGACCCCGCACGCGAGGAGCATGTCGACAGCATCGCAGGCGAGTCGTAGGCCGAGGTCCGAGGGGGCGCCGGTGAATCGGGCGCCCTTGTAGAGAGTTGTGCCGGCCGTATGGGGCGGTCCGGCGCCGGTGGTGCGCTCACGTTCGGTCGATGTCGGTCCCGTCAGCGGGAGACGGGGGCCGGGAGCCGAGACGCGAGGGGCAGCTTTGGGTTGCGGTTGAGGCGGTGATACAAACCTCGGCGGCGGAGCGGAGGTTCGCGTCGGCGGTGCTCGGGCCCGTTCCGATGATATAGATGCACGCGGAGCGGGCAGCGAAGGAAAATCTGGACGGGGCGCATTTGAGCGCGTAGTAGTCGCGTGCTGTCCGGGCGCGGTAGCGCGCGCGGATGGGGTTGGGGCACGCGCATTCAAAGCGCGGCCCGTGTTTGCGGCCGGTCCCGGGGCCTGTATCGGCACTGGACGGAACGCGGCTGGGCGGACGGGTACGGTATGTACCCAGCTCGTCGACGGCGTGGGCGCAACGCGCGCAGGCGCCGATGACGTCGAAGTGCCGGGAGCAACAGCGGCACTCACCTCCTTCTGGGTTGCTGACGTAGTTGGCGGCTCCTTCTTCTTCTTTGGCTTCGTCTTCGTTTTCGGGGGGCCGGCCGGCGGCGCACCGGACGACGCGTCGCCAATATTTGGCAACGACATCGCCCGGTCCAACGTCGGACGGGCCTCTTCTTGGTTCCCGGCATCGCAGCCTAGCGAGCCGCGCTTGCCGGGATTCGGCATGCTTATGGGGCTTTGGCCTCCGCGACCGCGACGGCGATACTCGCCGGGCAGCACGGGGCTGCTCTCTCTGTGTGCGCACAGGGACCCGACGGTGTCCTGTACGTACACAGAGAAAGTAGAGTTTTAAAAACTTGTAGCGATCCGCGCGGATATCGGACTCGACTGGCGACTGTTTGGTTGCTAGCGTGTCCGGTGACCAAGTGGCAAATCCGACTGAGCTTTATACCGGGTCGTCGCGACGTCCCCGCAAGGGGACGTGGCGAGCGGGGTCGGGGCATCGCCCCTCGCCCGCGGGAGCCATACAGTGGCCCATTAATATGGGCCCCTCAATTTTGTGCGCCTCGGACGGCGTCGTAGAAATTGACGCATCTTGCGAGCAAGATGCGTCTGTGTGTTTGGTTGCTCTGAATATTATTGTAGGCGCGCCACGGCGCTAACTCCTGTAGCGCCGCTTTCTTCACGACACCAAGCACCGAGCGCAGAATGAGCTTTATCGCCCGTCCAACCCACTTATATACTGCTCGCCCCACCTCGGCTTGGACCGATATCAGCGCGATAAGGGGCGAACAAACGCAGTAAAGGTGACCTTGGCATACTCGTATTTAATTCGTTCAACAGTGTAATAATACAGGGAACGTTACACTGTTGAACGAATTAAATACGAGTATGCCAAGGTCACCTTTACTGCGTTTGTTCGCCCCTTATCGCGCTGATTACGGTCCAAGCCGAGGTGGGGCGAGCAGTATATAAGTGGGTTGGACGGGCGATAAAGCTCACTCCCCGATCCCTAAAGATAGGAACTTTCAATGCCAATGGCTTATTTAATCAGAAAGATGAAATCGCGGAATTCCTCCGCGATCATCAGTTAGATCTTCTCCTCATACAGGAAACCTTCCTTAAGCCCCATAAACGAAACCCCTCCATTGCTAACTATCGTTTAATTCAAAATGATAGGACGCGCTGTCACGCGGGTGGCACTCTCATTTATTATAAAAAGGATCTGTATTGCATCCTTATGGACCCTCCACCTCTCTCCCGACTAGAAGTATCAGTCTGTCGTCTAGGCATGACTGGTCACTCGCCGATCACTCTAGTGTCAGTCTATATCCCTCCCATCCCAGCTCAGGCCTCAGAAAACTACCAACTTATTTCTGATGACCTACAGCTACTCTTCGGCATGAGCGACTCTGTCATTATGGCAGGGGACTTCAACGCCAAACATCCTTCTTGGAACAGTCATACCACTAACCCCAGGGGCCGACACTTGTTCGACCTCTCTTCCACCCTTAACTTCGACATCATCGCTCCGATGAATCCCACTTACTATCCCCATATGGTAAATTACACCCCTGACGTCCTTGACATAACGCTCCTTAAGAACGTAAACTTACGACTTGACTCGATAGAAACGGTGCACGAGCTTACCTCTGACCACCGCCCAGTAATCATCCATCTTGTTTCCCGCATAGGTCCCTCTGACCCTAACCACCCTCTCCCCACTAGAAAGGTGACGGACTGGAAGAAAGTAAGCGAAAAGCTGAAATCCAACACGTCCCCCTTACTAGACTCTATTCCGGACCAGTTTGACTCAATCGCTAACACGACAGCCGCGATCGACTCACTCACGGAGCACGTGCAAACCGTCCTGAGCGACTGCTCAAGGGAGGTTCCGGCAACAGATCCCTGTTACCTGAAACTCCCGGACGATGCACGCGCCCTGCTGACTGAGAAGAACGCAGCGGTCCGTGCCTACAGCAGCTTTCCCTGCGCCACCAACAAAGCCCACATGCGCTACTTACAGAGAACTGTAAGGACACGTATGGCGGAGCTGCGTGAAACGGGCTGGGACAAGATGCTGAGCGACCTAGAGCCTACCCACCTAGCCTTCTGGGAACTCCAGAGGAAACTTAGATCCCCCCATTCAGGCCCTTAGTCCGCCCGGACAAAACATTAGCCTTCGACGACATCGACAAAGCCGAGTGCCTAGCCGACAGTCTTGAAGCCCAATGCTCTCCCAGTACCCTACCAGTAGACAAAGCTCACCTCGATGAGGTCGACGCCGAAGTCGAACGTAGAGCCTCTATCCCTCCCATTGAAGACCCTGATTTTCCCCTGCCCCCCATCGAACCAGATGAGGTACATGAGATTATCAAAGGTCTGAAAAATCGTAAAGCCCCCGGCTCAGACGGACTCACCAATAGGGTGGTCCAACTATTCCCAGCTCACTTAATTATGCTTTTGACCACCATCTTCAATGGTGCGTTAAGCAACAACATTTTCCTCCAGACGTGGAAAGAAGCCACTGTCATAGGTATCCCTAAACCAGGAAAACCCAAAAACGAGCCATCTAGTTATAGGCCCATCAGTCTGCTCAAGATTCTCGGCAAGATCTATGAGAGGCTTATTTATAAGCGCCTCAGAGACTATGCAGAGACCAAGGGCCTCATCCCCAACGAACAGTTCGGTTTTCGAACTCAGCACTCTAGCGTGCATCAGGTCCATCGTATCGTCGAGCTGATTAGCGGTGCTCTCACCCATGGCCGACAAACGAGCGTAGTATTCTTCGACATAGCAAAGGCGTTTGACAAAGTCTGGCACAACGGCTTAATTTATAAGCTCTACAAACTCGGTGTGCCGGATCGTCTCGTGCTCATCTTACGAGACTATTTGTCGAATCGCACCTTTCGCTTCCGCATCGAAGGAGCCCTTTCCTCACCCCGCCCCATAAGGGCAGGAGTCCCTCAGGGCTCAGTATTAGCCCCCCTCGTTTTCACGCTATTCACCAGCGACATCCCCAGACACAGATCGACGCAGTTGGCTCTGTTCGCAGACGATACAGCGATCATCTGTAAGGGAAATTCAGCTACGATGCTGCTAAACCTCCAAAGGGCTGTCAACAACCTTGGCGCCTGGTTTAGAAAATGGCGAATAGAAGTAAATCCCGACAAAAGTCAAGCGGTTAGCTTTTCTAAACCGAGAACTAGGCCCCCCCCTTTCCCCCGACCTATCACCCTGTTCGGCAAACCAATCCCTTGGGCTAGGCGCGCCAAATACCTAGGTGTTATCCTAGATCACCATCTCTCCTTTTCTGAGCACATAAAGACGGTTCGTTCGCGAGCCGCTTTCGCTCTAGGTAGACTCCATTTCGTACTTAATGCACGCAGCAAATTGTCACTTAAGTGCAAACTGCGCATCTACACATCGTGTATCCGACCCATTATGACCTATGCGGGTGCAGTATTCGCCCACGCCAAGTCCCATTCCATCCATAGGTTGCAAGCCTTGCAGAACCGTTTCCTCCGTAAAGCCACGGGAGCTCCCTTCTATGTCAGAAACGAGATCCTCCATCTCGACTGTAAAATCCCTACGATTCACCAGTTCCTAAAACGCATGTCCAAGCGTTACTTTGACTCCGCTCCTACACATCGTAACCCCTTGGTTGTCGAAGCAGCCAATTATGTCCCTTCCAGAATTAGTCAGATCCGCCGTCCGCGGCATGTACTTTCCGACCCTGATGATCCCATCACACTCCTCCAAGAGCAGAATAGGGCCACCAGTACAATACACAAAAACAGACGCCTCCCGTCATTCCGACCTCGCCGCTGAGGTCCTTTGCGATCGCGACCGTGTCCCTGAGTAAATGATACTCCTCCCCGACCCTTGCTCGAAAACGAGGTGCCAGCAAGTTGTTGCCGCTGAGCACGTAGCTTTAAACTACCCCGAATAATAATCATGATATAAACCAATTTTGATCCAGCCTGTCCCTTCTTGCTGTCCTCCCCTCAGCGACGCCCTAAGCCGAGGTTCGTACCCCACAGGGGGTGCCCTTAGCGAGCGTTCGCCTAGTTTTAATTTAGTTTAGTATTTTGCCCCTGGCTGGAGGCTTTGAGTGTAGCAGCTTAAGGCACCCACAGGAAAGTCCGGTTAAGCAGCCAAGACCTTAGTGGTCAAAACTGCGAGATGCCCGTTCAAAAAAAAAAAAAAAAGCGATAAAGCTCAGTCTACGCTCGGTGCTTGGTGTGGCAACACGCCGTGTTCGAGTTCACGACAAGTTAATCGTCATCCTGAGGATGCCTCGTTGAGAGGTGAAACACGTGTCGATTTCTTCCAGGGTTTTTACAAGACTCTTTAGAAATAGCTAAGCGGAAAAGGTTACTAAATATATCCACATCATCATTTTATAATGGATTTCCGCAAGGTCACGCCTGAATCAACTAACTATCTTACATAAGTTTTGTATAAGTTATACACTTACGAATGCCTATTTCAATCTATTCTTCGACTGACAAAAATACCTACTTGATTTTATTTCCGAGAAATAACTACAGTGATTTGGTTACGGTGAACTAAAGAGTACTCATTGTCAGAAAACTTAATATAAAAATACCTTTTCGAACAGTTTCCGTATTCCCATTTTGATGATAAAAAAAACACTATAATCACTTACAAAAGCGCGGAATGACATCGCCGCAATAACTATCACATCATTTTAAACAATAAAACTTATTCATTACTTCAGCACTTGGAAAATAAAATACTATTCTCAAAATATTAATTTAAAAACAATAACTAATTCGGCGTCGCGTCGCGCGGACTTGCAACTCACTTTACTCTGGTCAACCAAGCAGATAGGCAGTGCATTTATTTGCGCCGCTTGACCGAACTGGATGCCTCTCAACATAAAAAGTACTCTGTGCGCATGTCCGCTCAAAAGCCGGGCTTTTCATTTAATAGAAATTGCGAATAAGTACTTACCAAATGTATATATATTAACAAATGTAAACGTTTCTATAGCAAATTGTAGGTGACAATTGCGAGACAAAGAGCGTGGGCTTCTTATCTGGCTTGCATAGGTAACGCAAGCCAGATAAGAAGCCCACGAGTGTGAGTGAGAAAGCGCATTTGAATGCATTGTATTGGCTCGTAGATTTGACAACAAAGCGCGCGGAATTTTTATTTTATTCTTACGATTACTAAATGAATGATTGAGTTTAATGAGTGCGTAGATCTATCTGAGTGCACGCGGCAGAAAAAGCGGGGATTTCGAAATTTGATTATTCATATGACATGCATGATTGAGTTCGAGTTCATAGACTGTTTTTAGGGTTCCGTACCCAAAGTGTAAAACGGGGCCCTATTACTAAGACTCCGCTGTCCGTCCGTCTGTCGTCTGTCCGTCTGTCACCAGGCTGTGTCTCATAAACCGTGATAGACAATTGAAATTTTCACAGATGATGTATTTCTGTTGCCACTATAACAACTAATACTAAAAACAGAATAAAATAAATATTTGAGGGTGCTCCCATACAACAAACGTAATTTTTTGCTCGTATTTTATAGATAATGGTACGGAACCCTTCGTGCGCGAGTCCGACTCGCACTTGGCCAGTTTTTTAGGGTTCCGTAGTAAACAAGGAACCCTTATAGTTTCGCCATATCCGTCTCGGAGCTAGACCGCGGACAGATAAACCTGTCCGCGGTCTAGCTCCGAGACTCTTAGTACTAGTGGTACTAGAAAGCTGTAATTTGGCATGGGTATACCATTAATCACGCCGACAAAGTGGTAAAACCCCTGGTGTGGGGTATGGTTGATAAGGTCCTTCAAAAACATTGTGAGTGTGTCAAAACCATTTTTGGATTCAGGGATCCGTTTGCGAAATATTAAGCTTTCAAGTGCTAATTTTTGTTAGAGTCAAGTTTACCCCCAAGTGTCAAGTCCCCTACAAGCTAAATGGTTGGTTTTGGATGTGTGAAAAAAATTACGGCAGGAGTAGAGATAACGAAATTAAAAGGAAAACTATCACAGTTAAGTGGGCTCTACAAGTTAACGAGTAATAATCTACCAACTTATATTTGCAGTTGCAAAAACATGTTGGATAGTTGGGAGAACATGTTTTTCAACTACAAAGTTAAGTTTGGTTTTGGGATAAATTCATCCCAACTACGGAATCCTTCATTGTGCGTGGTCCGACACGCACTTGGCCGGTTTATTTTTTATTGGAGGTTTAGGTTTGTTCGTATGAATTATGATTTTATTAGGGCAAGCTTTTTGGCTTCTATGAAAGTACCGCCACTGACAGGTACAATATTAAATTTAATAATTATATGTGAAGACGATGCACCCAAAACAAAATTACTATTCCAGTACCAATGGGTAAAAAGAATTAAAAATGAAGCAACGACAGATAAATTAATTATGTGATACATATGTATGTATCACATAATTAATTTATCTGTGTAGTTTACGGTAAATATGTGATGCTCACATATTTACCGTAAACTAATCTTGGACTTGAAGAATAGAGCTATTCATGTCGTCAAGATTTTGTGACCGTCGGTTTATTAAAATCAATGATGTGTCATCTGCAAATAACACCATCTTCGATTGATTTTGAAGTAATTGGGGTAAATTATTAATGTAAACTATAAAGAAGAATGGATCCAATATCGAACCTTGAAGAACGCCCATTGCCATTTCAGACCTTAATGAGTTTATGCCGTTTACTTGAACTTTAAACTTTTTATCTTTCAAACTAGAGCACTATGGGAATACGGCTCGTATTCCCATAGTGCTCTAGTTTCAACAGAAGTGTCTCATGGTCTACCCAATCGAACGTCTTCGAAAGGTCGCAAAAGATTCCAATGGCATTTTGTACTTCTTCCCAGGCATTAATTAAGGTGACACCGGCGTCAGTGGTACAACAATGAAACCGTACTTTTGTTCCTGAAAGATGGAATTTTATTAAGATGACGTAACGTTTGATTGAGCATTAACTTTTAAAACTCCTACTGAGAACTGGCAGAATTGACACAGGCCTATAATTGTTGGGTTCTTTACCAGCACCGGATTCGAACAATGGAACTACTTTACCGTGTTTCATGAGATCCGGAAAGACTACTTGGTCTACACTGGTGTTAAATATGAAAGCTAAATAGGGCGCAATGGTTTCGATAATAGATCTACAGACTTTTGGATTCAGAGATCTTCTGTTGATTTAATTTTAAGATCTTTAAAAGCTTTTATAACAGCCTAGGGGTTTGTATGCTGAAACCTAAACTCTAAAGGGCATGCCTTCACATAAAACGCATTAATTAGCTTTCTATTATTTTATGAGTGAAACGTTTTTTGGTACCTACAAACAACACCGTCGGAGGCGGCATCCTTAGACAAATGATTTCTCGAGTTCTCGACTCGAATTTCTCGGAAACGAGAACTACGGATTTCCCGGGAGTGCCGGGGGCGAAAATTCCCGGGATTAAACCCTAGTTCCGTACGATAAATAAATGTAGTTTTTTTATCCCAAGAACAAACTTAACTTTGTTATTGAAAAACATGTTTTCTCGTACATTCCAACTGCAAATGTAAGTTTATACGCATAAGGTAAAAGCACCTATTACGGAGGTATTTCGCATCATTTGAAAGTAAGAAACAAAAATAAGCATTTGTAGGTATTTCTAAAGGTGGAAAAAAAATCTATCGTTAAAAGTGGAATTTATATTTTGTATTGCTGTTGAGACTATGTTTCTGTTGATGATATTTCTTATTTTAAAGAAATATTTAAATAGTCTGGTCGATTTTCCCTAATACGGAGGTACAATTTTGGTCTGATCCTATTACTGCGGTAGACGGCTCCTAATACGGAGGGTCAGAAATTATATTCATTAAAGTTCCGTACAAATAATATTTATTAAATAATATTAATGTGTTAGTAACGTAATTCGTAAGTTTTTCATTTATTGACCATTGATTTTATTACGTTGCGTAATCAAATTAATGGTGAATGAATTATTTTTAGAATTACTTTAATCACATTTATATTATTTAATAAATATTATTTGTACGATACTTCAATAAAATAAAAAAAAACTTTACGTTGTGAAAAACAAAAAGTAAAATTAAAAAAATGAGCGAAAGAAGTCGGTCTGTATCGAAAAGTCTTTCCGTACAGACCGAAATCGCTTCGCTCATTTTTTCTGTATTGTATTATTAAATTAATTCACATGAGAATCCCCTATGAGAGAATCCCCTAGGATTCTCTATGTTAAAATAAAATAATTTTTATTTCCAACGGATTCCGAAGGAATTTAAGAATAAATAAGGAGGTATGTTCACTGGTTTTATAGAATTAAAAATACAATTATTAAGGAATCAACTAGTTATATTATTTAAAAAATAATGACAACTAATAACAATAAAATCTAAACAAAATCTTTCAAAAATCAACAGTTCGTTGAGGAACAAAAGGTTATAAAATTAAAAACGTATTGAAAGATAAAGATTTAAAATTATGTGCTCTAACATCATTTTAAAAACAAAAATAAAAATTATGTAGATTGCATAAATTTAAATAAAACAATTACATAAATTTAAAAGTTTTCATCGCTTTTGATTTTATCAAAAAAAAAACATGCATGTCAAATAAGAATCCACAAAAAAAGATACAAAACTTTTACAGAACCCTAAAAACTTGTAATTTTATGTTGTATGAATAGAGCCGTAATAGGAGATCTTAGAACCCTACACGGAGTTACCTGGAAATAATTACCGCCGTAATAGGAAAACTACTCATGTTTTCGATAATCCTAATTCTGACCCATAAATATTTCGATAAACAAAAGAGTAAAAATGCCTAATCAAACATTAACAGTTTTTTGGCTAGATTTGTAAAACTAAAGTCAAAATTTATACAAAATAAATGTTTTGTATTTAACTAGATTTCTAATTAAGAGCACATACCACAGAATATGGTTTCTAAGTTATGTGATTAATAATTATTTCAACTAAACTTGAAACTAATTCAATAAGTTAATCAATTGAAAGTTATAAACAATTAAACATGTCCAGTACTTTTCCTATTTCGGAGTCATACCACCGTATTAGGATTAATACGGCGGTATTTTATTTTTTATTTTTTTTGGTAAAAAATGACTTACAAATATAAAATAAGCTATTTAAATAGTGAGTGTAATAATAAGAAAATGCTATAAATAACAAATGAACAAACTCGAACGGCATCTTAATACGAAAAACTTAGTTTCTAAATATTTGTGTACTTACTTTTGTTGTTCCGCGTTTGTATGGAAACACCTCTCACGTCGATGACGTTACACAGACTGATTGATCTTGTTGTGTTGTCTATGTGCTATACTTGCAAACGTCAGTTAAGTCATAAAGTAATAGATTTAGAATAAATAGTTTCTGTTTTGGTGTACCTACACTGAATAAAACGGGAATAAAACGCGAAAATAGAAATACCACCGTAGGAAGGAATAGGACGCGATTTTGACTACCGCCGTATTAGGAGCGTTTACCTTAATATTGAGAGATTTACCATGATTTTGAGACCATAGATAGTTTTCCTGTAATCTATAAGTAAAGAACCTTTCACAGTATTTAAAAAAAAAATTGGCTCCTTAATTTCGGAGATGGGATGGGGTCCGGAATGGCAATTTTCGTCTAATTTTTATTTTTTTATAGGTACAGTTTGCAAAACTTTTTATTTTTTTTCCAATTTGCCCCGGAAAACTAACCCCCTCAAAATTCATTTATCGTTTCACGTCCGTGTTAGAGTCACAGAAATACATTCAACTTAATTGGTCCAGTAGATTCGTAGCAAATTGGCTGTGACACGTACGGAACCCTAAAAAGGTCACAAAACACATAAAATCGATAAAGAAAAGCATGTCTAAAGTCAGAATTTTAATTCGATTCCAGATTTGACATTAGCTACTGACATTTTGTGAAATAATGATACCACATATATGTGGTAGTAGTGTAGTGATGAACACAAAAATCGATAAACAATCAGTGTGTGTGCCATCAGTGTGCCAATTAAAGACTAAATTATTGATTTTTATTTAAATAAACACATAATTATTCATAATAATTATTTATTAATTAGTAATCGCTGCTCTATTTTATAAAAAAGTTAATATTTTTGTTTTTATATTAAAAACAAAACTTATAATAAAAGAGCCTAGATAGTTTTCAGTATTGGCAACCCGTGCGCGCTCGTGCAGCTATCGCCATTTTGTTTATCGTGTCATTCGGCTTCATTCTCCCAGTCTGACTGCACGAATATCTTATTTCATTGCGAATCGATATTTTGTTGGGTTTTTGTTAAAGTGTTGTTACGTTGTGTTTGTTGTTACGTTTATAGTTTTTTGTGAACTTTGAGTGAATCTATTTGTTTTGGTTTTCCATCAAAATGGATCCTCAGTCAAGTACATCACAAAAAGACGTGGATGTTTTCTTGTCCCCAAGAAAAAAACGTCCACGAAAAGCTTTCACTGTTACTGAAAAAGTAATGATCCGCAACGCCTACAAATACGTGAAAAATGAAATTTCTGCGCAATTGGAGGCCTTTGAAGTTGTGGAAGAAAATGAATGTATGAGCAAAGTTGCTGACATATTGGGAATAACCTCACGCTCTGTTTGTAACGTTTTGAAGGAAATAAATAAAGGTGCGCCGCCAACTCCTCCTAAAAAAACTGACCCAAGCCAAGTTTCAAAGATAAAATTGATGAATTTACATTCTCTGCAATACGAAGAATTGTTCATCAGTTCTTTTACCAAAATGAACCTCCAACCATTGCAAAGGTTAGTCAATCAGTCAGACAGTATTATTTTATACCTACATCTTTTATATATAAGTAATGATTCCAAGCTATTATAAAACTTACTATTTTAGATTTTACAAGTGATGAACGATGATTCAGAAATGCCCAAGATTTCCAAAGACACCCTCAGAAAAATTTTGAAGCAACTTAATTTTAAATTTGTCGCACGGTCACGCAAGAGCACACTTATTGATCGAAATGATATAATAACATGGCGCCAGCGTTACTTGCGATCTATATGTCAGTTTCGACGAGAAGGGAGACATATATATTATCAAGATGAAACTTTGGTTAACGCAGGTAAGGCTAACATTTATACACAAAATGAATTTATATACATTTTACATTAAATTTAATAGTAATATTGAATGTTCATGTAAGTACTATATTTATTTTAAGGTCATACTGTAAAAAAAACTTGGGTGGACAAGAAAGTCACATCATCTCGACAAGCGTTTTTGGAGGGACTGACCACTGGATTAAAAAATCCATCTGGAAAAGGCAAACGTCTCATAATTAGCCATATAGGTAGTGAAGAAGGCTTCCTGGAAGAGGGGCTCATGATTTTTGAAGCAAAGAAAAATTGTGAAGATTACGATGATGAGATGAATGCAGTTTGTTTTGAGGAGTGGTTCGCTGGAGTCTTACCAAAATTAAGACCAAACTCAATTGTGGTGATGGATAATGCACCTTACCACTCCCGAAAATTGGAAACGGCATCAAAAATGAGCTGGAAAAAAGCTGCCATTCAAGATTGGCTTTTAAATAAAAATATTCATTACGAACCAGATATGGTTAAAGCTACGCTTTTAGAACTGATTCCACATAACGAGTCTTTTAATAAGTACGCTGTAGACGAAATGGCAGCACAACATGGGATCACGGTTTTAAGACTGCCCCCTTACCATTGTGAGCTAAACCCTATCGAATTGATATGGGCGCAGGTAAAGGGGCATGTAGCTCAAAATAATAAAACTTTCAAATTGACAGACGTGAGAAATTTATTTCAGGAAGGCATTCAAAAAATTACGGCTACCGAATGGTCTAAATGCGTATCCCATGTTGTCAAAGAAGAGGAAAAAATGAGTAGGCTAGATATGTTAATTGACAATATAACAGACACATTTATAATAAATGTTACAGAAATTGACAGCGATAGCGATAGTGATGACGGCGACAATATATAAAATAAATTATTACCATAATACATCTATCTGTTTTATTTGTCATGTTCCTTCATGATCACATTTTTTTATTTATTTCACACACAATTATAAAAGAAAAGTCTCAGATCGTTAATTAATCGTCAAAACTAAATTATCGGTTCAGAAATATTTAATTTCCTGATATACTTAGTTTACGAGAGTAAAATTATAAACGAGAAGAATCGATCCGGAAATATTCCATTTCCATATCGAATAATTTCGCAACGTCACTATTTAGTACTTGTCATAACGTTGCAACACTGAAATTGTCAAATCTGGAATCGAATTAAAATTCCGAGTATAGTTAGAGGCTTTATGCAAACCAAGTCCTTCCATACTACAACTTCCAATAACTTACATACAATATAAGTAAATAATTTCGGGAGCTACGACATAAAATAAAACAGAAATCAAATAATGATCCAGTTTAAATATGAACTCCGAAGTGTTTGATTGGCTTCACACAAGTTACTTGAAAAGTATCCACAGTTATGCAATGATCAGTCTTAGAAATTCAACCTTTGAACAAGTTCTGTCCGACGCGACGCAAAAAAAGGGTTTTTATAAACTTATACAATTCAGTCGGTTGTCTATTATTAGACGAACGTTTTGGTGATACGGTTGATGCGGTATGTTTGATTGCTGCCTAATACATAGTAATTACTTAAATAAGCGGCACCTAATAACTTAATGTATCATCCGGATGCTATGTATATGTTACGGCTAATACCCGAAATGCAGCTACACCTAGTTTTAGCCGGCTAAAACTAGGTGCGGCCCGTAGCAATTAGTTAAACTTGCCTAAATGGACCCTGGCACTCGCCGGCCGCTGCCGCGGCACCGCTCGCTTCGCTCGCTCGGCTCGTGCGGTGTGTTATGTGGTCACAGTTCTAACCTAACCTAACCTACCTTACAGCCATTTTCATTTGCTACAACTAAATTTAACCAACTGCTACCGGCCGCACCTAGTTGTAGCCGGCTAAAACTAGGTGTACCCGCACTTCGGGTTTTAGCCGTAACATATATACAAAAGTCAGTCAGATAGTTTTGCGACTAACATTTTTTGTCTATGGGAATCAAAACTATATATTTTGTCAATTAAAACTATGACTCTTTATTATAAAAAAACAACATTCCAAATTCGAAATTCCCTCCACATTTTTTTACGTGCAAAATCTATTTTGATTCTCTGTCTCACAAAAAAATGGATTTACAACGAGAACATTTTCGCGTGATGATTTTGTTCGATTTCAAATGTCGACTAAAAACAGAAGAATCGTTTGAAAAACTTCGAATGGTGTTAAAAGATAAAAGCCCTTCTAAAGCGACTGTTTTCCGCTGGTTCAACGAATTTATGCGTGGTCAAGTAACTTTGGCGGACGCAGAAAGAAGTGACCCTATGACGGCTGTTACATCAGAAAATGTGCTAGCTATGAAAAATTTTATTCAAGAGAATAGGCGAATTACATATGAAGAGGTTCAGCATATACTGCAGATTGGATCGGGAAGTGTGCACAATCCTACATGCGCATCTTCGGGTAAGGTAGTTTCACGGTGGTACCGCAAAATCTAGCGCAGCCTCAGAAGGAGGTTCGGGTAGAATGGTGCCGAGACATGATAGCAAAATTTGAAGCAGGCTCGTCTCGACGCGTTTAAGATATTACGGATGGATTTATCATTTTTGTTCCCCAAAATAAAAAAAAATCAACTCAAGGGAAAATAGTTTTCATCACCGGAAGATGCACTTTCTGCATTTGAGAAGAGGATTGAAGAGTTGTGTGATGCGGACTGGAAAAGTCGTATGAAACTGTGTATAGACGCCAATGGAGAGTTCTTTGAAAAGTAATAATTTAAAAAAATATTCTATACAAAAAAAAAATATACTACAGGTATTTTTTTTTTTAGTATAGCAAAAATTTCTGAGTGCCCCATGTATGCATACGGAATACGGAGTCACACGTGTTAATTCGAACAGATTACGTGTGCCTCTGGATTTTTTATTTGTCTTTCTGTGATATCTTGTCTATACCTTTTTAGTTGCCTTTTTTGTCGTAGTTGGGTTTTAGTTTATTTCATTTTATAAAATGTACTACTGCCGTGCGCCCCGAAAACCGTAAGAGATACATAAAATTAATGTTCTACAGGATTGTACATCTTAAAGAGTTCAACAAAAAAGTCCGCGATAGGATAATATGTCTATCTTCAATGGATAACCCACAGTAATCATGTATATCTTTCAGAATTTGATAAAAATTTCATTGTTATTTCTGAATTTATTTTGACCGGTATTATATTAATCCTTATTGAATAAAATATGTTATTTATATTGGGGATTTCATTCAGATTTAGATATGTATTGACATCATATTATTTAAATAAATACTTTAAAGATATTAAAGATTCAAAATTTCACGTAACAAATTTATTATGGTTGACGGCGGTGCAGCGCTAGGGAAGAGTCAATGACCTTTTCCTCGGATATTAAGTATGCGATAATCGCTTCGCTTTCTTTTAAACTCGTTAGTACGTTCCCGTGGGATATTTTTCGACGTCCACGCGGGCAAAGTCGCGGGTAAAAGCTAGTATCCTACCATAATTGTTGTGCGATAGATAAGAGTATAGGTATCCAAAGAATTAATAAAATCACGATTATACAAGCTGAAATTTTAATGGTTGTTTTTCCGCAGCAAAATGATTTTGTCTTGATAGTACAATAGATTTATAAAAAAAGGATTAAAAAATGGCAGATTTAGAATTGTGAAAAATAAAACTTAAAGGCAATCTAGAACCAATAGTAGGAAATACCTACAGCGCGAACGAGCGACTACGCGCGACTGGCGCGAGCGACGTGCGGTCGTTGACCCTCCCGCTACAGCTCATAACTACTCCTATTTTTTTTTCGTTGGGAAATTATCTATTACCCCCGCTCTGGGTGGAGCGGGAGTGCGTGTCAGACTCTTACTGACTAAAACCCACCCGTGTACCTTTAGTTGCCGTGTTGCCGGGGGTCACGATATCCCTTTCGGACTTCTTCACAGCCCCGCCAGGCATCGGCCCTAGTGGACCCCGTCAGTTCTGCTGACATCTCTTTGAGGCACGCGTGGAACACAACGCGCTGTCGACCCGGGCCTGGTCCTACGCCGAGCTACCCTTTGCTCACCGTCCGCAAGCTCGCGCCTATGGTGGCCGGGAATCAGCTTGCTACTCCCGACGCCCAGGGCGTCTCTTGCGGCGGTTAGGGGCGTGAGGACGCGAATTTTGCCTCTCCCTCACGCGTTCTGCCTCTTCCTTCGCGAGCATTACTGCTTCGCAGAAGGAGGTGACGGCCTCCCATGCCCTCTCGCTCGGTACCATGGCCTGAACCAGGGCCGGACGTGGGAGATCACCCCCGCGATCGCCTCCCCTTCCTAAGCCGGGCAGACCTCCACCGTATGCTCCACCGTGTCCTCCGGGTGATCCACACAATGGTGACACCCGAGCGTTTCCTCCGCTTTATCCTGAACAGGAACTTCCCGAAACGACCGTGTCCGGTGAGGACCTGCGTCAGGCGGAAGGTGAGGACGCCGTGGCGCCTTTCTAGCCACTCCTCTAACTTAGCCTGTCTAACTAGGACTTATAGCCGCAATTGTGGCGTGCCCAGCGCTGGGTTGGGACAATCGCACGCTCCATGACGCCATGAGATTCCGCGCGAGCTCTGTCCGCTGTGCCGTGATTTCTTGCGGTAGGGGAGTTAAGCCCCGGCGTTTCGCCTCCTCGCGTCACTCCCAGATGTGCGCGAGGACTTTTGCCTCCAGATCCCATGGCGGTAATCCGGCAAGGAGGCTCGCCGCCTCATAGGGGACCGTGAGTTATCCTCGGAATTGCCGGATGGCCATGATCCTTTGGGAAACTACCTACTCCTAAGTTAACGAAACACAATACTTACCTAAAAAAATTCCCTTCATACTTTTACGGGCTTAGAACCGCCATAAATACTTTTTTACCTACAACTTACTGAACACGAAACTGGCAACAATTTTATTATCTTACATAAAAATATTTTCTGAATTTAATAAATAAAATAGATCGATATTACAATTGGATTCCAATTTGGACTACGACACTATGGTATAATAAAAATGAAGTAGGTATTTAAATGTATTAAAAAATGTAATCAACTTATTTACAACTATTTTAATAAATTACCTACTCTTCACTGTTCCCTATTTACAAAGTTACGAGTAGTACACTTCCCGGTAACGATTTTCTATTAAGAGTCCTATTACACTTTTTACGCAAATTCATGATTTTTGACGTTGTAATTTTCAGCAACAGTAATATATTTTAATTATTTGATTATGTATAACGATAGTGCTATTCTCTTTCTTGTAAGTTGGCGTTACACATTTTAATTTTTCTTCTCGTGTAATTTACTATAAATGTTTTACGAACTCAGTTTACAAGAAAATCCGTTGGCGATGGAACTTTGACGCTTAAATTCACTTTGTTCCATTCAATTCAAATAAAAGCTAAAATTACTAAAAGATAAGTTGAATGTTTTACTTGTTTATTGGAGTTCTAGAATTTCTTTAAATTTCTTGAGGTTTCACAGAAAAAATCATAAAGAAAAGCAATAAATGTCTTGATTCAGCGTCCATTATATTCCAAATAAACAAAATTTTATCAAATAAACTAATAAGATATAAAACTTCTATCTAGAATAAATACGTTTCATTAGTTTTCGTTTCTAAATATAATAAGAAAAAATTACCATAAATAAAATTAAAGGACTATATATTCCGCGTCAATTCAGCAAATCACTTGAAAATAATGTGTAACTCCAACTTATAAGAAAGAGAATGGCACTATCGTTATTGTAATTAAATAATTAAAATATCATAATGTTAATGAAAATTACAACGTCAAAAATTACGAATTTCCGTAAAAAAATGTAATAGGACTCTTAACCACAGACAAAAACAATTGTGGCCGGCGCGGCGAGGCGCATTCGCTTTCGTGAAGTGCATGAACTCTACGAAAATGATAGGGATGCACAGTTCACAGTCACACACTTAGACTTAGTATTTACTTGCGTCAAACTCGGCCGATACCAGCATAGCCATACGCGTACTTCGACGAGGATCCCGTTTGAAGTACTCGATGATCTCCTCGTCGAGTTCTGGCGAATGAACGGCCGATCGACCTCTGTCCTGCGCATGCGCTGGTGTTTTGAAATGCTCATGATCGAGTAGCCGCTGTGTCGCCGCTACAATCGTCCGGGCCTGTGGGACATGGGGGTTCAGAACACCGCGAAGACGGAGCGACTCCAAGATTTGCGACTCCGCATAAAGTTATAACTAGCCCTAGCGTACAGGTTGTACCATAGCGACGTACTCCAAATTGGAATAACCGTAATGTCAATCCATTTTTAAATCACGATATCGCATTACGCATCGTACGACGATCGCGGGACAACTGAGAGAGCTGGCGCCAGCGCCGGCACGCATCTCCGGTGCATGGGGAGAGGATCGCCGCCACGGTGGCGGCGATCCTCTCAAACTAAACGCATAAACTAAGCAACGCATAAACTAGGCCAGCGGGCGGTGGCGGCTACACCGCCCGCTGGCCTAGTTTATGCCGTATCACTGCGCGACAGCTTATTTTAGTCTGAGCATTTACGAACCGCTCTTCGCTTTGTCGGAAGTGCGCAGCCACGCATGCGGTTCAAGAAGTACCTACGTTATGTCTACTGGATACTATTATTTCTCACGTTTTCAAGTTTATGCTTTTTTTTTATTATTTGAAAACAAAAATATGATTTAGTAGTAACTAAGGGCAAATCGTTCTGCCGCGGGAAAACAACCATTATGATTTCAGCGTGTATACCTACTTTATTAAAGAATGTCTTAAAGTCGAAAGCGACAATGACCTGCAAATGGCTAAAAACGTAAGAAAATTGTATTTTGCGGGCTGCCTTAGCTTATCTCCATCAAGATAAATTTCAATAATTAAAGAAGGTAGGTATGTACCACCTCAGGGATCCTGTCGTTGTAAGAGCATTGCGAATGGATCTTATCATTTCTACCTGAATGGTTATAACGCGGAACTCGATACGATCATGGCGAATATTGGCTGCCGAGCGCTGATTGTGCTAAGGCACGATGATACAGCATAAAAAGGCAAAAAAAAAACGCGCGTTACGTCACTGTATTCAATAAAAAAGCATGCAAGTAGGTACATGAGATAGTAAACTAAATTCTGGCAGTCAGAATTTGTGTTTAAAAACTACCTTCAACGGTAGTTAATGGCACTAATAAAATGTCAATACTAAGTTTATGAGGATACTAAGTTTAACAACAATTAGTAATACTGAGCTTACATTAAACGTTAACAAGAACAATTATAACAGTTAAAATATAAAAACCCCCGACACAAACATTTCCTAATTTCTCTTTCCTAATCCTACTCCATCACCAGACCCTCTTTAACATCTATCTATAACCTATTCATTGGACCATTCCAACGAGCCCAAACACGATACCTGTGCTGTAAGATGGAAAGGGAGTTGGGTATCCTGCAAATACCAGGTGATGCTGCAGCATCAGTTTAAGGTTAATAATATTCTTCCAATATCATTGAAATAACAGAATACCAAATTTCAAGATAGTTAATTGATTCAGGCGTGACCTTACGGAAATCCATTGTAAAATACAATAGAAGTAGATATCGTTAGTAACCTGTTCCGCTTAGCTATTTCTAAAGGCAACGAGGCATCCTCAGGATGACGATTGACTTGTCGCAAACTCGAACACGGCGTGTTGCCACACCAAGCGCTGAGCGCAGACATCTGCCATCTGTCATCTGGGTGTCTACGCTCAGCCTTTGGTGTGGCAACACGCTGTGTTCGAGTTCGCGATAATTCAATCGTCTTCCTGAGGATGCCTCGTTGAGAGGTGAAACACGTGTCTATTTCTTTCAGGTTTTTTTAAGACTCTTTTGAAATAGCTAAGCGGAACAGGTTACTAAATATATCCGCTTCTATTGTATTTTACCAAATTTCAAATTTTTCGGACCTGTGGAAGATCCTCACATCCATTCATCAACTAGAGAAGAGCTGATAATCTGCAAACGGTGAACCGATGTTGATAAAACATGTCTAAGGACCATCGCTAGAAATCCAGCTTTCAAATAAGAAAAACCGCATTCAAATCGGTTCAGCCGTTTAAGAGCTACGGTGCCACAGACAGACACACACACCTAGCGGTCAATCTTATAACATCCCTGTTACACGACACGACACGTATCTACTAGTAAACATCATATACGTACAGTATTTAAATGATATCGCTGAAAAATGTCAGGCAATAGCCCTATATCTATAGTTATTTATGATACAAGTGCGGAAAGTAGGTGATTTCCGACGAGTGAGTCGACACGAGTCGCACTTGTATCATACGTTTTATTATGCATTGTGAAAGGAAATAAAAAAAACGAGCGTGCCTTACAGTAGTCGCATATGATGTGTAACATCTGACATCTTGGCTGACGTATATAAATGATATACACTATTCATCATCATCATCTTCATCATGATCATCATGATCGCCATCGCCATGACTTTGACTTTGTCTTTGACAGACTGACTTTGACCGACTTTGACTTTTTGACTTTCACTATTGCCATGACTTTGACTGACTGTGACTTTTTGGTTTTGACTGACTAACTTTGACCATTGTCATCGCCATCTTCGTCGTCATCGCCATCGTCATCATCATCATCGTCATCAATATCTAATTTGTAAAACTTTTCTCAAATAATAAAAACTCTGCGTCGGGCTGACGACGGAGTCAAAAATTTAAAAAATAAAAAACGGAAGAGTTAAAAGCACTAGTGCGAAAAAGTGGCACTTTCCGCACAGTTTGGCTGCTTGGAAAATGCTCTTTTCGAGCACATGCTTTGTAAATATAAATTACAATCGGGTTAAGCATAGTTGTGTTTTATTGTACAGCACAGGAGCATAATGTAGTCCTGCTAGTCAGCAACCCTCCGATAAATGATGGTCCATTTTAGGCATGTGTGAGTGAGGTTCTGTAATACGGTTTTTTTTTTCGGGTGGGAAATTATCAATTAACTTCTCCCGCTCTGGGCGGAGTGGGAGGGCGTGTCAGACTTAGTGACTTAAACCCACCCGTGTTCCTTCTGTTGCTTGTATGGTTGCCAGAGGCCACGGTAACCGGACAAACCGCAACCCCGACTGGCATCGCCCCTAATGGACCTCTTCAGTTAGGCTGACATCTGTTTGAGGCGCGCGTAAAACGTTCTGTTTTTGTTCAACTTTTTTTATTTAGGTGGTAGTGGTAGCAGCAATGCGTAGTAGCTCTGGTGTTAACATGTTGCCGTCTTGTATTGCCGCAGGCCTATCCGCGGCATGTCGGCGGTGGTGATGGGCGCGGGCCCGGCGCACGCCTGTTTCTTCGCCACCTACGAGTACTGCAAGCACTCGCTGTCACAACTCACCAGGCACCGGCACGACCACATCACACACGGTGAGCCCAATCTACGTCTTTCTAGACTGCCTTTGGCATTCCTTTGAGTGGCACATATATTTCTGTCTCTATTTATAATGTAAAGATGCTGTAGTGTGATGTTGTGCTGAAACCGTTGTGCTGTCTGTTGCAGGGTTGTCGGGCTGCATCGCGTCGCTCATACACGATGCGGTCTCCAATCCAGCCGAGGGTGAGTATCGCCACTTCTACTTTAGTTTTTAGTTAAACACATTAGCAAACTCGAAACACCTGACCTTACCTTATGAACTACACATATGTAGCAAATGAGCCTACGCCCTTCTGTTTGTGAACTTGTGACTGTTGACTATCAAACATATTAGTTCGCTGCACATGCTTCGTATCCAATACTTGATAACAGCAACAATCCCAGCAGGGCTAACATGACAAGCGCGAGAACGCTCTTTTTCTCGTTTTATCGTAATTAGTCTACGATTCTGACGTCACTCTAATGCCTAACATGACCGTAAACGAGGAGTTAACTCGAAAAAGGCACTTTGACACTTCTTTATCGCGCGACGACAGACTGATGCTGCAAATGATTAAAACAAATTATTTTTATGATAGCAACATCGGCTTGAAGTTCCGTTTCATTCATTCAATTTTATGCATGGGTTAATAAGTACTTTATTGAATAAACGTCTCTCTCTCTTTTTTTTTTTTTGTATGTTTAGTTTTTTGTGTAACCGACTTTTTGATTAAAATTAAATGATTTCTTTGGCATGCTGAAATTAAAATACAAAATGACGGAAATTAAAATTAGTGGCACCTATACTCATTAGATAATCACCACAAATGACAAATGGGCCGACGATCATAATTTGACAAATCGAAGTTTATTATTGTAACAATCACCATAAAGTCATTGCAAATTTTGTTGTTCACCACATTAACCAAAAGGACTGACGTTCAGATAAATTGGCAGGTGGAATTGATTCCGCTATTATAATCATAAAAATTGTTAATCACCACCCTTAGGAAATAAACTGGTGATTTTAGTAATTATGTTACGAAGATTTGATATTGCCATACAGCCATAATCCCTAGATTTCGTTAATCACCATAACTAGTGCTCCCTATCACAGATCCTCTCGCGGCCGCCGAAAGGAACTCATACCGGTGTACACCCATATTTCATCAGTTTTTAAGGATCCAAAAAAAAATGCCTGCAATAAGTACGACTATGAATCTGCCATCTTATTTTCGAGTTTTTTTTTGTCTATCATCGTCAAAATCGAGGACGACTAAATACGACAAAATGATAGAAAAAACGCTGATTATCTCGTGTTGATTTGTCAAAAATCGAGATAACTAACGTGTCATGTTAGGGTTTGTCGACAAAACATCAAATTTGACAGAACGAGTCGAGTATTTTTTATGGCGTAGCTGTCAGAAAACGATAAAACTACAGAAATAGACAAAAATTAGTCACGCGAGAGTGTATAATTGTCGCGTGTGTTATGTTAGGCCTGCTGCTCTCGCCCGTAGAGGGCATTACATTATTCAAAGAGGTCTTACAGATCTGAGCATTGATAACATTCTAATAGAATTCCGCGAATTTTACTAATTTTACAATATTTCAAGTCATTTAAGTATTCAAGTGTTCGGTTATAGTGTTCCGTGGAATTTACAATATTATGTACATATGCACACAAGTTGGTCAGTGTTGTTGTGTTTTATCAGCGTGGATAATGACGAACAGTACAGTACGTATAGTCTCGACAGCTACCCGACTGGTCTTCGCGCCTTGATTTGTAACGTGTACTCTTTATCCGACGTCCGCTGTCTATTGTGACGAGCTGAGCGTGTCGCTACAGAGTCGCGGGCTCCTCGCTGCTGCGCTCAATAACCGGTCAACTTCTTGAGAACAAGATACGCCATAGAACGATTTAATCAGTTATGTCTATTTGTATGCAATACGTCCCAGTGGAACTCATAGGTTTTTGATTTCCAAACACGGATATCCCTGCGATATGAGCCTATCTTGGTAAAATTTTCTAGCTGCAGGCTACAGCAGCACCTGTGTGTCAAGTATGTCCCAGGCCGCCCCTCGCGGTAGATAACGCAGGAGCAGTGCCGGAGTTCAATGATTCAACTATAAACACGAAGTATCATTATGCAAATAGATGGCGTTATCAATTTACCACAATAGTCTGGCGACCCTCTAGCTGTTTGCCCCTAAAACATTATTTGCACTTATTACTATCACGTAATACAAATAAATAAATATACTATTTTGGTGTAGAGATGCAATTAATTACACGCGATATTGTGTGTTCATGTTATACATTAGCAGTATGGACTGTGCCTAGTCTGTAGTCTCTACTTAAAGTAATCTTTTTTAATTCTTCGACTTCTGAATGTCATGAGGGACACCCTTTCTCGAGGTCATCATCAATTACTGCGCTTACCTTTTGATTGCGGTCGGAGGCAGGCTCGTGTGTGGCCTCTGGGCAGTGGCAGTGGGCAGGCTTCCCCGTGGTCGTGCCGTGACTTGTTCCGTCACCTTCTATCTTCTTGGTTTCTTCACTCGCAAGTGACGATATCAACTCTTGTTAAAACTGCTCTTGTTAGTTGTTTGCGACTCTTGTGATCCAAACTTCATTATTATGTATACTACGGCGTTCAATAAAGAGTGAGAATAAGTATGTTACAGGTAACTTTTACTAAAAAAAAAACGACTTAGTCACCTTTTATAGTTCACTTGGAATACCTTTTTTCAAAACTTAAAATTCCCTTCCTAAAGAATCTTCCGCCTGAGCACCTAAAAATTTCTGTATTGCAGCGACTACTCCTTCATCATCTTCAAATTTCTGTCTTCTCAAATAATCCTTCAACTTCGGAAATACATAGAAATCACAAGGGGCAAGGTCTGGTGAATATGGAGGATGCTCAAGTATTTCAAAGCCAGCATTTCGAATAACAGCCATCGCAACGGCGGACTTGTGTGGCGGGGGTCTTGATGAAACAAGACAATCTTTGCAAGTTTGCTTTGCCGTTTCTCGCGAATTTCGTTCATGTAAGATGCTATGCACACTACCGTTGAAGTCTTTGTTTCTTCAGCAATAAAACGTACCGTAACTATATTTATGTATTTTTTCGATTTTTTTTTGCCATTTCTTTGGTCAATACTCAATTCTTTATTGCATTCCATATGTATTACACACACTGCCACTTCCATATGTATTGACACTGCTGTCGTAGCGCGTCCCAAGCGAGGGTCACCTTTAGGGGATGTTCTTCCACGTTTGAATTCGACGCACCAACGTGCGACTGTGTATCAGGGTGTGTGATCAGGGTCTAAATATGTCCAGTGGCAATATTTTGTATGAACAATTCTTTTCATTAGTGCAATCAGAGTTTAATAAGTCTTTTAAGAAAAAAACTAAAACTATTTGCCCTAAGTTTTTATTCAGTGACTGGGCAACTAAAGGTATCAGGAAAAGTAGGGAAACATTATTTGAACTGTATGGCCTTAAGCCGTATATTAAGACGGAAACTTTTAGTAAGTATGTTGCTACTTACTCTAAAACGTGTAAAAATATCTGCAAAGTAGCTAAAGCTTCATTCATTAGCAACAAGATTAAATCAGCAGATAATAAAATAAAGATAGTTTGGAAAATTATTAACAATGAAAAAAACAGGAACAAAAGACATAATACAGATTACACACTAGACACTTCCCGCGGTCTCATTAGCGATAACATCGATGTTGCTCAGGAATGTGCAAATTTCTTTACCAATATTCCAATTAAAACTACTGAAACTTTTAATTCCTCCCCTTCACTTGCTATTGATTTATTAAAAGCAAATGTTTCAGCCTGTCCTGTGGAATTTAATTTTAAACATATAAACCCTGTGGTCGTCGTAAAGGCTTTTAAGCAACTAAAGATTAAAATGACCGAAGATCTGTGGGGCATGTCTACTAAAGTTTGTCAATCAATTATTGAGACAATTGCACCCTATTTAGCTTTAATATTTAATTTATGTGTAGATCAAGGGATATTCCCGGATTTAATGAAATACAGTAAAGTTATTCCACTTTTCAAATCCGGGGACAGCAAAAACACAAATAATTATAGACCCGTATCGGTTTTGCCGGTTTTCAGCAAGGTCTTTGAAAAAGTAATGTTAAATCAAATACTCAATCATTTTAATCGTAATAACATCCTACACGATCAACAGTATGGTTTCACCAAAGGACGTTGCACAACCGACGCCGGTGTCACTTTATTAAAACACATATTTAATGCATGGGAAGAGGCACGAGATGCAATAGGCATCTTTTGCGACCTATCCAAGGCATTTGATTGCGTAGATCATGAAACGCTGCTCTTGAAACTTGAACATTACGGACTAGATAAACTTGCGCTGAGCTTAGTAAAATCATATTTGAATGATAGACTGCAGCAAGTTCAAATAAACGGTGTAAATTAATTGGGTTTAAAAGTCAAAATGGGTGTTCCACAGGGCTCGATATTGGGTCCATTCCTATTTTTAGTATACATAAATGATTTACCTAATTTACTGAAAACCCGACCACAAATGGTGTTATTTGCTGATGACACATCACTGATTTTTAAAGTAAACAGACATGCACAGGAGCTTGACGACGTAAATAACGCTATGCTTAAGGTCCATAATTGGTTTACTGTAAATAAATTTGTATTAAATGAGAAGATAACTAAATGCATAAGATTCGCGTTACCGAATGTTAGAAGTAGTGAATGTCACGTTGTATTGAATAAGGAGACACTAGAATTCGTCGAAAAGACTGTTTTCCTGGGGATAACGCTTGACTCTAAACTACAGTGGGGTCCTCAGACGTAGATTCCGCGAGACTGGTTTATTTTAGTTACTTTCATAGCATCATGTCTTACGGTATTTTGCTGTGGGGACGGGCTGCAGATATTGATTCTATCTTTATTCTGCAAAAGAGGGCCGTCAGAGCCATCTACAACCTCCGCAGACGCGAGTCTCTAAGGGAACTGTTTAAGAAAATTAACATCATGACGGTACCTTGTCAGTATATATATGAGAACATTATGTATGTTCGAAAAAATCTCCATCTTTTTAGTAAGATAAGTGACAGGCATAATTTTAACACTAGAAATAGGAACAAATTAAATCAACCACGTTTTAGATTGTCTAAAGTACACACTTCTTTTATGGGGTACTGTGTTTAATGTTATAATAAAATACCACTCGATATTCTTCAACTAAATGAGAAGAAATTTAAAACATGCATTAAACACACACTATGTAGACAAGCATATTATAAGTTAGATGATTATATCGTAAAAATGCTTGGCTTAATGCTGGTCCTGCTCCACAGCCGCTTGGGCTCACTAGTTAAAATTTTAATATTTGGAGATTTTGACATTAGGAACTTAATGTTTATTTTTGTTTTACCAACTTAATTGTTGAATGCTCCAATTAAGTAATGATTTTCTTTCTTTTTGGTGGTTAAATTCTTTTATTTTTTTAGATACATTGCAAACTATAGTTTTGTATAATTTAGAAGCATTTTTATTTTTGTAAATGTGAGACCATGGAGCCGTGTATTAACTTATTAAGATGTATGTTGACTTGAAATAGTATGGCAGTTGAGAATATGTCATGCTCACTTAAATGTCTCGCTGATGGTGGCGAGTGTGTTGGATCATTCGGTTCCCTACAAAATGGTTGAGCTGGATGGTGCTGATCCACGCGTCATGTTCGTGAACGGGCGCCGTCAGTTGAAACTGGTCATCTCTTATCTGCCAGGGCTTATTTTTAATCTTATATTTTCAATTGCTTTTGATTATTCTTTGTACATTGTTCTCACATATAGAAGCAACAAGAATGATGTACCCAGGATTTTGTAATATCTACATATATTTAAAAGAGTGTCCTTGGAGTTCCTTGCCCGTTCTTCTCCATAGAGATCTACGTTTTGGAATGGGCAATTAGCTTCAACTTTCTGACTAACTGACCGACTCTTTGACAATTCAAAAGTGCCTGTAAATGGTTTAATTGAAATAAATGCTTTGAGTTTTGAGTTTTTTTGAGTTTAATACGGCGGGGTATTTGCTCCTAATGTATCCCGTAAATCTTGATTGACTTGTTCAGTGGTAAAATTTTTCAAGCACGGATACTTAATAACCGCGCGTACTTAATTTTTTTCCATTGTATCCAAGATTCTACATACAACCTACCGCAAAAAAAGACATCTATTATTTAAACACAAAAGAGTTTTTTTTTTTTAGGTATATACGAGATATTCCAGCTTTACCAACCAGTATTTACTTTTAATACTTCCAAAGAGTTTGTACCCCATTCTCATTATTTATTGATCGCCCCTAGTAGTTTCATCAGCAACTCGTTAACGTTTCCGATTTCTTATAGGTCTTCTGGGACATTTTGAACAAAAATATTATTCTACAATTTAGCGTTCCATAATGATACAATAAAAAATACGTTAGTTCAATTCAATTCATTTATTTTTTGCCAACATAATGCCGTCACTTAGGCATGCAAAATTTTACACATAAATTACAATTACTATCAAAATACCATGCTGATTAACAATAAATATTACAAAATGATTAAATTAGATAATCATATTAACCATTTTAATTTTCAATGTCAAGTAGTATCTAGTAGTCAATAAATAAATAAAAGTCCAAGAAAAATAATAATTGTGAGTTCCATATGTCATTTCTATTATTAAATATCTGATTAATATTGTTGGTTCACAGTTATCAATGATCTTAAGTCTATAAATTGCCCGTATGCACTTTTTTTGGGCTTTAAAAACAAACTACCATTCCGTCGAGTTCCCCCAGAATATTACACCATATCTCAGCGTGGATACCACATATGCATGGTGGGCTGTGTGTCAGTGGATAAAGCAGACGGAAACGATTACATACACTCTTGGGCCTGAATGTAACGAGATGAAAATGGTGTGAATTTATAGATTCAAACATATATATTAGTGTATTGCAGTGCCTAGTTGCTATCCCACAATTTACACAGCGATCCATAGTTTTAACAATATCCAATCCACAAAGCGGCGGTAAAATCCAAAATAACAATTCCAAGTCAATTTTGAGAGCGATCTTCGGTGTCCAGTGTGAAAGCAAGGATCGTACAAGGTAGGCAGGGTCAGAATCCGTAAAAAACAAAGCAGTGGTCATTGAAAATGAAAAATAATCGGGGAAGAAAATCAAAATGCATCGGAAAACACAAAACAAGTGACAGCTGTCACCCACCCCTACGGTGGGCATTGCGACGACGAACCGTTCACAAAGACCGTTTTGTGATGATGAAACTGTTTTATGTCCTGAGTTCAACTTCACTCTTCATTGCATAAAACAGTCTTCGAATTACTTGGTGCGATTTTTTATTTTACATCTAAGAAAATACAGTCGAGTAAAACGATTAAACTATCTATCACACTCGTAAAACAGTCATTCCAATAAAAAATGAACTCTTTGCGAATGAAATACAGTCAATAATGTATTACCAGTTGTCAATGATGTCGTTCGTGATGCGAAAAAACCATTTCATACATTTCAAATTGTTGATAGTTGTAAGCAACTGCGCTCGACGAAAACGCAATTCTATTCCATGTTGGATAAGTTTCGTCCTTTAACCGTTTTCGTCATCGGGGAAACGGTTTCGACCGTCAAAAATTCGACAACGACCTACCACTGATATCTAGTGTCAATGTCAGTCAGCTCATGACAGTACAGAACATGCACTGCCAGTGACATAGACTAAAAATATAAGACTGATTTTAATCAATATGAAATGTATAATCATTACCTTGGTTTTTCAGTAATTAATGATGTTATATTTACATTAAATTCACTATATTGTATAAAATTATGTATAGTGCATTTAATTATTTTAAATTCATTTATATTACCTATTGGGTAGGTTTCCTTTTTGTAGTTGTGTAATCGATTACTTTAATCGATAATCTTTATATGATCATATTTCTCCGATTTCAGAATGAGAATTGAGCAGATTTTTGATATTCAAAGATAAAAAATATGTCCATTTTTTTAGATCATATCTCAACTTATTACATTTGGGCCCACCGTTTTCCATCTCCTTTACAATTTTTGTGAGCATGTATAACATATAGGAATAGCTATTTAATTTTAAGCAGCTGGATTCCACATGTGATTTCCAATTTAAATTACAATTCACATTCAAACCCAAGAATGTCGTTACATCTACTTCTTTTATTTTTGTTCCAGCATAATTTATGTTTTAGTCTGTTGGTAGATTAGTCCTGTTTCTGAAGATCATGAAATTAGTTTCTGTAAATTAATTAGAAGATTGTATGTTCTTAACCAATCGACAATGCGTACTAATTGTGGTGTTAATGTCATTTTCCAATGATGCATAATCTTTGTTACAAAACATGACGGTACTGTCATCTGCAAAAAATCATTGGAAAGTACACGGTTTTCGGAAAATCATTAATGTAAATTAAGAATAATATGGTACGCCATATGTCACTTCCACATACATAGTCTGAAACATTTTGAGTTTCTTGCTTTCAACAGAGCAGAATTTCGTTATTGATGTGGCTTGTTTTCTATTACTTATTTATGACACAATTACATATAAGGCGTTGCCTCGAATGCTATAAGCATAAAGCTTGCTTCTTAGTTTTCTATGGTCCACATAGTCGAACGCTTTGGTTAAATCCATATATAATCCACAAACTGGTACAATTTTATCAACACTTTTAGTTACTTCTTCAAGAATTTTGTAAATTGCTTTATTTACTTTTATTTTTCCTAAAACTCATCTGTTCGTCGATTTTTTTTTTTCTAGAAATTGGTATAAGCTATTATACATTATTTTTTCGAGAACTTTAGAGCATACCGGTATTAGGGTAATTGGTCTGTAACATGACATTTATTCTCTTTATCATCTTTTTAAAGAATGGTTTGATGATAGTTTTTTTAAATACTAGGGAAGTGCCCATACTCTATGCAGAGATTTAAAATATGGCGCAAAGTACTGGTTTAGCTATGCCATCAATGGTACTGTTAAGTTTTTTTGAGGAATTGTATAATCTCGTGGATGTCAAATGGTATAACAGGATTTTAGGGGCATGAGGGACAGGGTTTAAAGTTCACTCATCCACCATAGAAAAGGGCAACAGTGCTGTGCGGCTCAATTAGTGCAGATGCCATTTTTCTTCGTAACGTGCTGATAGCGAAAATAATCAAATAATTGGTTTCAAATTCAGCTGAAACCATTAATAAATTAATTGTTGCTGGTAAAGTACCGTACTTGACGGAAATGTTACCACCCACTTGACTACACAAGTATTCAGCTGCTAATCTACATCAAGTGTTCTTTGAATATATTGTAAATACAGTACAAGTGTAATTAATGCGTGTCTTTTACTGACTAATTTATCAGAATGAATAATTATACAATCAGCAGGTACCTACTTACCCGACTGGCGATGGCCTCTTTAGAAAACTATGCTTAGCTGCATGTTACTCGCAGCTGGGCGGTTTCATTAATTTATCCTTGATTGATCTATTGTTTGTACACGTTCCTTCTAAAATCCTACACTTGAAAACCTATGAAAGTGCAGATGTAAATATTGACGGTAAGCTTGACGACACGCTGTTGTGAGTAGTAATGTTGACGGCGAGAAGCGGACCAACTTCCCGGCGATGTTGTACGCGCGATCCGGAAGTGATGGAGCAACATCAGACGGTGGCGGGTTGGTGCACTCGCACCCACAATGACCGGAAACTGTGCTCACGTGCACTTTACTAGCGGACAGAGCGCCGCACCACCGCACCACACACGCAACACCACGCTCATGAAGCGAAGCGCATGCATGGTCAAGCAGCTTTGCCAAACGGCTAAACAGAAAAAACAGTCATTATATCACACGTGTAGAGGATGTAGGTACGTCTGAAGATTTGCATTTCGTGTCAGATCCCACAGCTTCTCTGTCTGTAACCCCCGGAGATGACGAAACGTGATCAGATATAGAACAAGGGGTTCGCGCGAGACTGCTCACAAACACAACTTACCTGATCACCCTGCTAATGGCATCATAAAGCGCTGATGATGCGATCTGTGTTACATTATACATCACGAATTTATTTACGCGTTGGTAGAAGTATTTATGAAACAATACAAATTATAGAATAGGTAGGTATTGTAGACGGTTTAGTTTTTGCGGTTCACGACCACAATGCAGGACGCTAGGCGTCGCGGGGAAGCGGACGTGGCAATGGGACAAGGACAGTCTTCACTAGGTAAGCAGAAAAGCTGGGTACGGTCACGGTTAGCCTTACAAGTTCTTCTGATGTCAGAGCATGTACGCTGGTGCGTAGCAACGAGCAGGCTTGCCAAGCAACGTGTAGACTTGGCAAAATCGGAAGAAAAACACGGCGGAAAACGATGCAGCCATGCGTTTCTTCGCCCAGATATGGCACTATCGAAAAATTTGTTTGTCGCCTTAAGTACAGTGGAGCCTGGTAGCCTACATATTTGATTCGGTCACTTCACTTGCTAACGATATTATATGTTGGCTAGTTAGTTTTATCAATAGGTTGTCCTTGGAATCAATACTTTCTGCATGTCACTTTCATGGAGGTTGTTTGAGCGAAGCCTGCCATCTGTACAGGTGGTATTATTCTCTTTTATATTTGTTCAGGTGTTACTCTGTCAGCAAATGGTCCGCTCGTCTAACCTTCGATTTAATTCGCCTCAGCGCCGTTTTCTTACACGCATCTTGGTAGATGCGTATTTCTGGCTCATATGATAAGTATCCGAAACGTTACACATGACCCTTGCTCCGTGGAATAAAGGCCGTGGCTCCTTCACAAATACGAACGCCTGACAGATTGGATGTGTTGCTCTATATCAGACGTATGTCTCTATCATTCAAATAAGTTTTAAATGAATGAATGAAATAACAAGAATTGCAGCATCGTTTTCCTATTAGCGCATGTTCTCGGAAGTGGCGCGATCTGTTTGTTGCACTCGCTAGAACTCCGGCCGAGTGGCATTCAGGCGTAATAGCTATGAATGGGCGATCCACTAACTCAATTGATGACCGTTACAAACCAACATACTATTCAGAGAGCATAATTTAGAATTACACAAGATTTCCTTTGCGACAAGCATTGTAATATTTTATTTCTGCTGCTCCAAGTCAGTTCACGGGCGGTGGTCGAGGGGCACCGCGGGAGGCTTGTGGTCTTCTATTTCATATGTTGAATCTGCGGTATGTCATCTTATTTCTCGGCACGTTCCAATGACGACAATGTGGCGAAGCCGACGCGTGAGTCAGCGCTGCGGTGCAAGAAAATCCCTCGCACTGAATCAGTGCCACCGAAATGCCATTATTATGTACTACAGTGTACATTACCTATTGATGTTTATAGTCAAAACAACATACAGACGAACATATAACCTCCTCTTTTTTGAAGTCCGTTAAAAACTCTTTTATACTAAATTGCTTGAAACTAAGACGAAAATAGCATACACCTTTGACCATTGTCGAGTTGACACCAACCTAAAATCTTTTTAATGGCCTGGCCGTATTATGAAATATTTAAATAAATAATTTGTATTTTCAGGGTTCCGTACCTCAAAAGGAAAAACGGAACCCTCATAGGATTACTCGTGTGTCTCTCTGTCCGTCTGTCACAGGCAATTTGCTCAGAATCTAATGGACCGATTAAGTTTAAATTTGGTACAGGTATGTATTTCTGTGACCTAAAACACCGACGTGAATACTTTATGGAGGTCATTTTTAGGGGGCAAATAAGAAAAAACAAAAGTTTTGCTTACTGTACCGTGTAACATATCAAATGAAAGGACTTCTTGCGGAGATTTTTTTTTAATGATTTTGAAATAAATACTTTTAAAGATATTTATGAAAATTTACTATTACCTCCGAAACAACTTAACCATAAAATTCTGAAAAAAAAAAAATACAGAGAATGGTTCTTTACTCATAGATTACAGGAAAACCTATGAGAAGTGTATGGTCTCAAAATAACATGGTAAATCTCTCAATGTTGTGCGTACAAAATTACTTTACATTTAGAATGCATGGGAGAACAAGTTTTTTAACTACAATGTTTAGTTTGTTCATGGGATTTTGCGTGGCCCGACACGCACTTGGCCGGTTTTTTAATTTAATTGTCTAGTCTCATTTTTAAGTCAGCTTGACATGTAAAGATGACTGATTGTCATTCTGCGGTATTGACATTTCGGTGGTTGCAGTGGTGAAGCAGCGCATGCAGATGCTGAACTCGCCGTACCGCGGCGTATGGGAGTGCGCGCGCCACGTGTACCGCTCCGAGGGCGCACGCGCCTTCTACCGCTCCTACGGCACGCAGATCGCCATGAACGTGCCATTCCAGGTATTCCAATAATAATCCCTTATTCATCGTATTAGGGTGAGAACCACTTTCTGAGCGTCAATAGTTACAAAAGAGAGCCCCCAAGGCCCGGCATGCGGCACCACTTCCTAGTATTAATCTAGGTAGAACTGGCGCGACACACCCCAGCAACACGTCCGTCTGTATAGCATCGCTGTACCTACCTCACGGGACATTCTTATGGTGCGAGACGCGGCTGTAAAATACCTCATCGAGGATTTTTTTTTTTGAAAATTACCTCTTAAGGTACCCGAATTAAAGTGCTGGCAACAGTTTACCATTGATTAATTTTGTAAAAAAAAAAAGTGGGTCTGTTATTGCTCGCCCTGCTGGAAGTACTTGGCAGTCCCCTGAAATATGCCCTTTCGGTATCCTAAACCTATCTCATCGAGTAGGATGGAACCTACGCCAAATAATAACGAAGATGCCCCTGATAATGAATCAAAAGGTCTGTCAGGTCTAAGCTTGCCGGATCTTAGTGTTCAAAGCATTTGAAGTTGGTAGGGAGCATTATTTCACCTGAAGTCAAAATAACATTATTTTGTTTCAAGGTCAAATCATTTATTTCAAATAGGCCCATGTATGGCACTTTTCAACGTCAAAATTTACAAAATAAAATTAGATATCGCACTTCTAGTTCACTTCGATTCGCTTCGTTGTATCGCCTAAATCAGACTGACTCATCGTGTGTCGGCTCTCTGCTTTTATACCGCCAATATTCACGAACATTCTGGCGATGTGTAGAACGGTTCCAGAAAAACATCAACAAATAAACATTACCAGGAAATACAAAAGTAGTAGGTATAAAAAATAATAACCTACTTGTACCGAATAAAGAAGTAGGTACTTTATGCCCTCGGCGTACGGTCGAAATTACAATGACAATTCCTAATATTTTTTATAAGTAGTTACCTACTTAACTTCAAACTAATAAGTAACAATATAATTGATTCTAGTCTAAAGGAGATCATTCATTTTGGGCTAAATTATGAAAGTGCCCAACACAAAATAGGTTATATTCCGATAGAACATGTTATTCCCTTCACTTTTCACTGTGGGACCAAATCTGTAGGGCCATTCCCTGCGCTGTTATACGTGTTTAAAAAATACTGTTTTCAGTATGTTTTAGTTATAAGAATAACAGTAATCTAATTATAGTAATAGCTTTTTATGGCAGTAAACATTACAGTTATCATCTTTTACTGTGAAACTTAGGCTCTAGGGTTATTCTCCACATAACTACAGTGTGCGAAATAAAGTTTTTTTTTCGATAGTACTAGTGTTAGCTGATTGAAATAGGTATCATAAATATAAGAAAGAGGAGATATGCCCGGTAGTTGAAAATGTATCGAAACCCAATGTCTCCAATCTGTCCCCACTACCCCGCCACTAGTCGCCACAACTACACATGCAGATCAGTAAATCCAATTGATACGATTCTATAAAATTTTGGTATTGCAGACGAGGGACAAACAAAAATTACACCATCATTTCAGGTTATTGGTTTGTCCCCCGCCTGCAATACCAAAATTTTATAGATTATAACATAATGCTTGTTTTTGTGTATCCAGTTATGTGTTTTTGCAGTCGGATTTTTGTTTTTTTTATAAATAATTTGCTTTTTGTTTTCATATATCACAGCAGCTATACTATTTTTGCAGCAAATACATTGCTTCCTAACCACTACCTAAGTATGTCGTTTACTGACTGGACAAGCAATGTAAAAATTACAAAACGATACTTTAGTTCTGCGGTTGCATGGCGTAGTATGGCCGCTGTATCTTGCGACGAGATAGTGATGTGGTTGTGCAGCTCCAGTAACGTAGGCTGATGACCGTTTTAGTGGAGTAAGTTGTGCGGTGCATGGTAAATGCATGCTGTGTTTGATAGGATAAGGTTTATAATTGATAAATATAATTGGTTAATAAAATTCCTGATTTTTTTACTATTTGTATGTAAATAGTATGAATGTGATAAATGTACCTCTAGTAGCTAGAGACCGCATTATATTACCCCCTCTCCATATAAAATTAGGACTGATAAAACAATTTGTAAAAGCTCTCAACAAGGATGGGGAATGTTTTAAATATAACAGTAAAATATTCCCGAAATTGAGCATAGAAAAAAAATAAAATAAAATCAGGGAACTAATAAAGGATCAAAATTTTACTGACTGTATGACAGATAAAGAGAAGTCTGCATGGATTGAATTTGTTTGGGTTGTGCAAAATTTCTTTGGAAATAAAAAGTCTCCAGACTACATTCTACACATTATACATATACATGTAAATACATTATACATTCTACACATTACGTCAGCTCATGTTGCATTCAAAGACTAGGATGTAACATGAGCATCAAGATGCACTTCCTCTTCAGCCATTTAGACTGCTGCCCAGAAAATGTAGTCGATTTAAGCGAAGAACAAGGAGAACGCTTTCATCAGGACATTCGCACGATGGAAGAGCGATACTAGGGTCGTTTAAAAGCAAAAATGATGACTGATTACTACTGAAGCATTCAAACCAAGAATGAAGTTTAGATTCATGCAAGAACTTATAAAATAAAGTTTTTTTCATGTTAGGTTAGAGAAACATTTTTTTTCATTTTATAATAAAAGTATTTTTTCGCTAAAAATTTAATATGTTAATATTTAAAAATTAGAGCTGCTAGAGAAAAACTGACAGCAGATTTGGTATCAGCGTGGTAGAATCATACAAAATCAGTTATGAAAATTAATAAAACAAAACTACTGCTGACCAGTGTAATGATATATCTTCTTCCGTTCGGAAGATATGACATGAGCAGCTGGGGTAAAGTCACTCCAGCTTACTCATACTTATCGGTATCTAACTATAGAGTATTTTGACCAGAGAATTGAAAATTTTGCAGCCAATGGCTGCTAGGTATTATGCCTTAATTTTCAGAATATATATAGTCCAAAACCCTAACCTCACTGGTTTGCCTGCACTGCTGGAGGAAGCTGGGGTGACGTCACTCCTGCTAACATACAGTAAACGGCTAGTATAAACGAAGTCTTTTGTGGCTACTAAATTAAGACTGAGAACTTTGATTGCTGCAATTATGCCTTAAATATTGGCATAGGTAGAATTATTCTATAACCCGTGAGGAAGCTGCTGTTAGGCACATTGTTACATTGATTGTATTTTTGACATATTGGGAATGAGATTAGAATGCGAACTTCCTTCGGGAATTGCCCCTCTGGTTATAATTCGCTGAGGACACGTCCGATATTCTTTTTTCATCCTCCTTTCGTTTGGATGCTGGCCAACAGCCGGTCTAACCCGCCTCATTAGATGTTTCACATAAAAACAAAATACTTTATACAACCTTGGGTGCTGTCTTTTCGAGTAATTTCGAGGCAGACTGTTGTTGGTCTTGTCCTCTTGTCAGCGGTTCAGGCTGTGCGTTGTCTGTCATTGAATGAATTTTAAGACTTTAATATATTAAGTAGATGGGAGGTTCATCAGAAGCCTGACTCGTTTGTGTGTGTCCACAGGCGCTGCACTTCGTGACGTACGAGGCGTGCCAGAAGAAGCTGAACCCCCTGCGCGCGTACGACCCGTTGGCGCACGCGCTGTCGGGGGCCGCGGGCGGGGCCCTGGCCGCCTTCGCCACCACGCCGCTGGACGTGTGCAAGACCGTGCTCAACACGCAGGAGCGCGCGGCCCGCGCCACGGGGCTGTGGGACGCGGCCGCGCACGTGCTGCGCGCGTCGGGCCCGCGCGGCTTCCTCAAGGGCGTGCAGGCGCGCGTGCTCTACCAGATGCCGGCCGCGGCCATCTGCTGGCTCACTTACGAGAGTTTCAAGCACGCGCTTGCGAGCGCCGAGGAGGAGCGCGTGGGGCCCGGGGCCCCGCCGCTGGCGTGCGCGGCGCTGCGTCTGGCCGCGGCCGACGTGCCGGCCGCGCCCTCCTAGTGCGAGGGCCCCGGGGCCCCGCCGCTGGCGTGCGCGGCACTGCGCCTGGCTGCAGCCGACGTGCCGGTCGTGCCCTCCTAGTGCGTCGTGCCGCGCTCTGGACATTTCGTTGCACGCTCGCTGGCCGCACACAGTGAGATGCTGTTCGATTCTAGTGAGATTAGTTTAGTGTGTACATGTCCTGTATATTTTTTTTATGTACGTTTGATACGCACACGCCGCCGCCCGCTTGCACCAGTTCCCGGCGCACGCCGGCGTGTCCCGGCGTCGCCGTCACGCTGTCGTGTCAGTCATGGTGTCGCCATCACGCTGTCGTGTCACTGTCATGGTGTCACCGTCACACTCGCTTCAGAGTTGTGGTGTCGCCGTTTCACTGTCGCGGTGTCGCCGTCACACTGTCGTGTCAGAGTTGTGGTGTCGCCGTCACGCTGTCGCGTCAGAGTCGTGGTGTCTCTGTCGCGTCAGAGTGGTGGTGTCGCCATCACACTGTCGCAGTGTCGCGATGCACGCCGTGGCACGCCGAGCGCGCCAGTACGACGAGTGCGTTGCGGCGACTTTGTTTTCCATTGTTTTTGTAAATGATTTTGTTATCGCAGTCCACGATTGCAGCTAGTACTTGTTATGTAAAACACTTTTGGCTTTCGATGAAAACTGTTCAGTTAACATCCTGACGGATGAAAAATATGTTGGAGGTGCTAAGTATAATGTATATTGTGATGGAGGGAACGGATTGCCGCCCGGCTGGAGAGGATGCGTCAAATTATGTTGTTGTTTGTGTACATTACTATTATTATTAACTGTATTTGTTGTATTTATGAGTTGTATATGTGAGTGATAAACTCGATTTAAATTGAGAGTTATAAACTATTTGTATAGAAATAACGCGGCGAGCGCGTGTCGCCCGCCGAGCTGTAAAATTGCAAATTGAAAAGAATATTATAAAATAAACAGTAAGAAAATAAAAAGTTGGACAATACGCCGCTGTTTTACTGGTACTACTTAAATAGATGTTTTGTTTGCTAGGGTTTTCACTCTTCTCGCCAGCACAAGAGCAGGAACCTTCGACAGCTATTGAAATTAGGAACTCAAACACAAAGCATTTATTTCAATTAAACCATATACGGACTTTACAATTGTCAAAGAGTCGGTCAGTTACTCAGAAAGTTGAAGCTAAATGACCATTCCAAAACGTAGATCTCTATGGAGAAGAACGGGCAAGAAACTCCACGGACAGTCTTTTAAATATAGATATTATAAAATCCTGGGTACATCACTCTTGTTGCTTCTATATGTGAGAACAATGTACAAAAATAAATGCAATTGAAAATATAAGATTAAAAAATAAGCCCTGGCAGATGAGAGATGACCAGTTTAAACTGACGGCGCCCGTTCACGAACATGACTTGGATCAGCACCATCAGCGAGACATTTAAGTAAGCATGACATAGTCTCAACTGCCATGCTCTTACAAGTCAACATACACCTTAATAACATAATAAACGGCTCATTGGTACTCACATTTACAAAAATAAAAGTGCTTCTAAATTATACAAAACTATAGTTTGCAATGTATTTAAGAAATTAATAGAATTTTACCACCAAAAAGAAAGCAAATCATTACTAATTGGAGCATTCAACAATTTACTCGATAAAACAAAAATAAAAATTAAGTTCGTAATGTTAAAAACAAAATTTAAGAAAGGGGAAGCAACTCTTCCAAATATTGAATTAAACTATTATAATTAGACTGTTGAAATGATATACAATTTGTTTAAATCATTTCAACAGTCTCATTATAATAGTTCACATAATGAAATTGCCAAGACAATAGCAAGTTCAACAGGAATTCATGTCTCTACCAACGTATAATGCCAAGTGGGTTAGCAAAAAAAAAATGTTTCCCTTGTACAAGGTAAACATTTTAGTAGGTTAGAATTGGGGGTTCTGAATCCCCAATTTTATCAGCGAGACCAAGTGATGCAGAACCCCAAATTCTGTTTCGATAAATAAGCAATGAAATCGACTTGCACTGAATCGAGGACTTGAGGTTTTGATGAGTCTTATTATTTGAAATTTCAAATTGATTGAAATAGAAGGAAGTTCATCTTCCGGTAGAATTTGGTAGCATAAAATGTCATCTGAATCAGGTATCACTAAATCATGAAAAACATGCTGATTTATCATTTAAACCATTTCCACAATAAAAAAATCCTGTTCAACTCAACTTTTAACAAAATAAAATGTATTTTTCTTTGTTTTTCCATAAAATATAACATAACGATATCTGGATGACCGATGTTTTTTTTTTTGGTAGTTTTCTAAAAATGAAACGTTGATTGATTCAAAACCAGCCATACGGTCAGTCAATGTTGTTTTTATACCATTAGCCATAATTTCTATACGTCGAACAACAGTTCGTCTTGACAAACTAATTTTTTCAAATTCATTTTTCTTTTCGGGACACAAAATACTGCAAACTTCTAACATACACTCCTTGATAAATTCTCCTTCGGCAAATGGTTTTAATGCCTTTGCCAATTTTGAGCTAACTATAAAACTAGCTTTCCAACATTATCAAGTTGTGTTCTTTGTTTATGAAACATTTGTTGCTGTTTTTCCAAAGTAAGGGAAGGTAAGTTTCTGGATTTTGTCTGTTCTTAATTGTCCTGTCAGTGACTGCAGCGTAGCATGCTTAGTTGAGTAATGCCTCTTTATATTGAATTCTTCATTACTGAAATTGATTCATTACACAGCAAACAAATAGGCTTACCATTGTGCAAGATAAAAAAAGAATTCTTCAGTCCATTTTTCTTGAAACTGGCGACCCTCTGTCTCTACTTTTCGTTTCTTTCCACCAGACATCATTTTTGTTTACTTTTCGTTCAATAAACTTAATAACAAACTATAGTTAGTAACCACTCAAGATGCACACAAAGTCACAAAGCATGTTGACGGCTCGAACAGTTCGCTAGGATATCGCTTGTCCAAGTTATCACCTCGGTAGCTCAAAAAGAACTGAACTAACGTTCGCGGTTCGGGCCATCCACCCACTTATATAGGCAAAATGAAGGAATAATATGGAATAAACTAGTTTAGAATAAAGGCTCTTTCAAACAGGCGCGACACGCGACGCGACACAAAAACACCGCTCGTCGCGCGACGAGCGGTGTCTTTGTGTCGCGTCGCGTGTCGCGCCTGTTTGAAAGTGCCTTAATTGAGAAGCAATACATCTTTTGATGTGTCGCCCGTGAGGCGGTAAACCTCAAAGAATTCGATCGAGCATGCCGAGTGGCGGCGATTCCAAAGAGTGCGCCTCACTGTCACTCCCGTGAGTGTAAGTACCTAATGTAATATTTTTTAAATTGGGTTTTTTCAAAATGTCTCGCGGGCCGAATAATATCTTACAGCGGGCCGGTATTTGCCCATATATGGTATATTATATATTCAATTGGCCAGATGTACTTACGTAACTATTAAGATTTTTGATATTTTTCAGAAAACATGCCGTTTAAAATTGTGTCAACTATGTACTGTGCCGGACACATGAGAAGTCAAAGGAATATTGCGTTGGCCTAAGATGTACGGTGATATACTCGCAAAAAATGATAGTACCCAGCCCCAGTTAGATTGGTTGACTTATAAATGTCTACTGAAAAGAAGAAACTACCGTACATACGAAGAAGCAGAGGATGAATTAACAAAAATGTTAGACTAAACAGACACGGACGACACTGATAACGATGAACGATCCCACAAACGTACTACTCCTCCACAAAAATTTCCAAATTTTAACGCTGCAGCTCAACGAATAATGGTGAGTACTTAGGTATATACCTACCTTTTTATTTAATACATTTCTCTTATAGTACATGAGCCGGCTTTAGTGGTTAACTACATTATATGACATCATTTTGAAACCCCTGGCAGCAGACAGTACAAGTTATGCTTATCAAGGATCAGTTGAAAACCAGGCCCGACAATCAGGAAGTAAAGAAAATTTTCGTACTTCCGGCCAATTTCTGACCCGGAATTCAATTGATCCTTCCTTATCATACATTTTCCTATCTGCTACCAGGGGTTTCAAAATGATATCAATGACGTTAATTAACCTACAGTGACCTCAGAAACTTGTAAATTTTTGGTCTGCTTGTTTACCTATATCATATGACACACCATATCACTGAACAACTTTCCTCATGAAACCCATAGTCAAATCATAAAAAAGTGGACTTCCCATAACTTTTATACTAAGGGCGACTTGCAGCAAAATGATACAAAGCTTGGTTTAATTAAATCTCGATTTTGCCCTAAGCTCGACTTAACTTAAATCTCATTAAGCATGTCTTGCACAGTCACATTTCACATTCGATTTAACTAAACTGAGATTAGGTCTATATTTCATTCGCCATTCATTCTATGCATTCCGTTCCCAAATAAAAAGTGATGGCGACTCAGTTCTGCGTATGGAGAAAAATGAATATGATTGATCAATAATGTCAATGTTAAAACTTCAAAAGTCAGTTTAGTCAGTGTTGGTTAAAATAATTGTCATTGGCGCTTTGTTAGTTTATGTGTAATTATAACTGAAAGCTTACCTGTTGAAATCACTTGGAAACTTAGGAATAATTTTATCATAAAGGAGCTTTGTACTATGTTTACTTAACCGGAACCGTTTCAAAAATTCGTCATCACGTAATGTACTAAACAAATCGCTTCTTCGTACACTCTACTAGAGAAAAACGGAGTCTCCAAATATTGTACGATCTCCGCGTCATCATCCGATAACAAATCATGATGGTCAAATGAAAAGAAATTCATTTTTGCAAATAAACAGAGAAATTTAATAAAACTGTAATGACGTCTGTATACAAAATCGAGATTTAACAAACTTAAACCGACCCAGATGCCAGTTTAACTTTGACGTTTATTTAAATCGAGATTTAAGCTAAATCGATGACATGCAAACCGTTAAATTAAGTTTAAGCCTAAGTCGAGTTTAAATCGAGATTTAAGTAAAAGCTGCAAGTCGCCCTAAATAAATAAGTTGGCAGATCAGCTGATCGACTAAGGGCGACTTGCAGCTTTTACTTAAATCTCGATTTAAACTCGACTTAAGCTTAAACTTAATTTAACTGTTTGCATGTCATCGATTTAGCTTAAATTTCGATTTAAATAAACGTCAAAGTTAAACTGGCATCTGGGTCGGTTTAAGTTTGTTAAATCTCGATTTTGTATACAGACGTCATTACAGTTTTATTTCAAATTTCACTGTTTATTTTCAAAAATGTTTTTTTTTTTTCATTTGACCATCATGATTTGTTATCGGATGATGACGAGGAGATCATACAATATTTAGAGACTCCGTTTTTCTCTATTAGAGTGTACATTAGAAGCGATTTGTTTAGTACATTACGAGATGACGAATTCTTGAAACGGTTTCGGTTAAGTAAACATAGTACAAAGCTCCTTTATGATAAAATTATTCATAAGTTTCCAAGTGATTTCAACAGGTAAGCTTTCAGTTATAATTTATATTAATGATAAAACCCTCATACACCTAACAAAGCGCCAATGACGATTATTTTAACCAACACTGAACACTGACTAAACTGACTTTTGAAGTTTTGACATTGACATTATTGATAAATCAAATTCTTTTTTCTCTATACGCAGAACTGAGTTGCCATCACTTTTTATTTGGGAACGGAACGCAAAGAATGAATGACGAATGAAATATAGACCTAATCTCAGTTTAGTTAAATCGAATGTGAAATGTGACTGTGCAAGACATGCTTAATGAGATTTAAGTTAAGTCGAGCTTAGGGCAAAATCGAGATTTAATTAAACCGAGTTTTGTATCATTTTGCTGCAAGTCGCCCTAAGTATGGAGGAGCAAATTTTTTTTTGCGATTTTGCTATGTGTTCCTTGGGTTTGGTGAAGTTTTAGCCTTTTCTACTTTGTTCATCACAACGTTCCACAAACGTTGTGATGAACAAAGTAGAAAAGGCTACGTGATATAAGTAATTCAAGAAATTTGTTGCATGGTAGGGACCAAATGTAGCAAGGTCCCTTACCTTAGTGCATCTCTGTTTCTTTTAAATAATGATGTTTTTCGTTAAAACTTCATACTACTATCCATTGTCATTTTATAAAGGGTGTAAGGGACAGGCGTCCCTAAACTTTAAGGGCTTGCTAAGTAGATGAAACTAAACAACCTTCCACAATATTTATTTTTAGGAAACGAAATAAAAATCGGCCTCTTCATACAAACTGTCCAATCAAGTTAATAATTTTGTATGGAGAGGCCGATTTCGTCTAGTAAGCAAGCCCTTAAAGTTTTCGGAAACCTGTCTCTTACACCCTGTATATCATATTGTTATTTCAAGTAAAAATATGAATGACAAATTTATAAAATGTAGTCTGTATCTAGCTGGCAGCCGCGCTGCCCATTGTTTTAAGCAACTGGTATAAGCAATTATCAGAATTACTTGTTTTTAAATAATTTACATTTGATTTTTACAGAATAGTTCAAAAAGGATTTTATATTTTATGCATTTTTGCAGATTAAATCTGGAAACTCGAAGAAAATAATGAAATAACCAACTTCAACTATGCAAGCGAGTCAAACCATACCAGAAAGTCCAACCATAGAAACGAGTCCAATGTTGCAAGCAAGTCCAACCATACCAACAAGGCCAAACATACCAGCAGGTCCAATCACACAAGCAGGTCCAATCACACAAGCAGGTCCAATCATACAAGCAGGTCCAATCATACAAGCAGGTCCAACAATACCAGCAAGTCCAAACATACCAGCAAGTCCAATCATACAAGCAGGTTCAATAATACAAGCAAGTCCAACCATACCAGCAATTCCAATCACACAAGCAGGTCCAGTCACACAAGCAGGTCCAGTCACACAAGCAGGTCCAGTCACACAAGCAGGTCCAGTCATACAAGCAGGTCCAATAATACCAACAAGTCCAACCATACAAAGATTTCCAGAAACGTCAATTCTAACTAACCAACAGTCCTATATTATTGATGATACATTTTATACAATAACCCCTGAAGAGCAAGAAAATACGCCTCAAGAAGTACACTATTATACCAATGATCAAAATATGATAACTCAAATTAATAACATGTACGAGATACAAACTGCAATTTTAGACAACCAAAATAAAATAATGAAAAAGCTCGCGGAAATGTCGGTTCAGTTACAAGAAATACAAGAACAAAGTACAGAAAATATTACAGTAACAACTTTAGCTCAAGCTTAAGGACCAGAAACTAAAAGGATGTGTATGGATGTTGGCGATAACGTCGAAAGCTTGGAGAAACTCGACAAAGATCTATCTTGCCCTAAAATGCTTAAAACATACTTAGAACAGTATGCAATATTATGTTCTGCGGCACATTGAGAAATGCTCTAAAACGAAAGACATCCAAAAACATTCGTCAATCGAGCTAGAAAAGAAGGAAATCACAACCCAAAAGAGTGCAACGTAAGTCTCAGAATCAAAGAAGTACAGCTAATAATAATGACGACGACGATATTATGAATAATGATGATGAAGATAATACTTATGGTGATAGTGAAAAAAATGCTAATAATGATGGTGAAGATAATATAAATGATGATGATGGTAACCATAATCCAGATGACGATGGTGACAAAAATACAAATAATATCGCCATCATTGTTTGTATTATTATTATGGCAATAATAATACAAACAATGATACAAGCCTGATATAGTGGTGGTGGATCGAGGAGAGCGGCGCACAATGATTATTGACATAACGGAAAGCTCAGAAAGATAAACAAATCAAGTATCTTGACTTGGCTCGCGAGGTTGTCGACATGTGGGATGTAGATTCAGCAATCATTGTGCCGATAGTCGTGACAGCCAATGGCTTAATCGCCAAGAGCCTCGACCAACACCTAAGGAGGCTCTCGTTGGGCAGCTGGATCAAGGGCTTGATCCAGAGAGCGGTACTCCTAGACACGGCTCGCATTGTCAGAAGGTTCCTCTCCCTGGAGCCCTGACCGCCGGTAGCTTGGACCCTGTTCCCGATACCGGTGGGCTACTATTTTTTATATTTTTAAATGTTTTTATATTTTATATGTTTTAATATTTAAAAATATAAATTATATGTATTTAAATGAAATAAAGGCAAACAATGATGGCGAAAATAATCCAAGTAATGAAAACGAAGCTATAATTGAAGAGGATGAATACATCTTGTTGAATTTTTAAATATTTTTTAAAATATTATTATCGTTTATTCATTTAAAATCTTGAAATTTACATTTTTAAATATTTCTTAAAATAAAAGTATAAAAAAACATTTAAAAATATAAAAAATATAGTTCCGCCGGTGTCGGGAGCAGGGTCCAAGCTACCGGTGGTTAGGGCTGCAAAGACAGGAACCTCCTCACGATGCGAGCCGTATCGAGGAGTACTGCTTTCTGAATCAGGCGCTTGATCCAACCGCCTAACGAGAGCCTCGAGAGATGTTGATCGAGGCTTTCGGCCATCAGGCCATTAGCCGTTACGACAATCGGCACAATGATGGCTGAGCTCACATTCCACATGTCAACAACCTCGTGTGCTAAGTCGAGATATTTTATTTGTTTCTCTTTCTCAGCTTTCACGAGGTTCTCGTCATGTGGAATGGTAACATCGACTATCATTGCGCGGCGCGCTAATCGATCTATCACTACTATATCAGGCTTATTTGCTATAATAGTCCTGTCAGTAATGATAGACCGATCCCAGTACAACGTGACATGGTCATTTTCGAGAACTGGGTCGGGCACATACTTGTAATACGGTACCTCTCAGAGTCTACAAGTTTATATTTCAAAGCAAGTTGCTGGTGAATAATCCTGGCCACTTGGTTATGTCTGTTGTAACGTTACATTTTCCCAGAAGGGGAAGATGTAAGGGAAAATATAACAATATAATTGAATATTATAATATAATTAAAAATACAAGGGGATTACAAAAAACACAGTTTAACACTACTGATCGGCACTGCACACTTAGGAGGTTAGGCCTCGGAGGTGGCCTGCAGCGGGAGGTAGTCTTCGGGAGATGGAGGCTCCGGCAGGGAGTGATTGACGGCTGGCGGTGGCCTCGGCGGGTCGATGACTCCGAGGGAAAGAAGAGTTGACTCCAGCAGGGAGTGGGTGAGCCCCGGAAAGGCCAGGGCAGGCCAAGATGGACTGTAAGAGAGACAGACCCTTTTATTATCGTAAAGTCGGAGATAGAAACGGAGATAGAATCCGAGATAGAATGGCCCGTTGCTTCTGACGGCCTCTGCTTTTATACCCTTCAGCTCGTTTCCAAAATCAATATTCTTTTCCATTTTCAAACAGTGGTTTCTTCAAATATAATCGGACCTCCTTGGAGTGCGTAAATTTCATAAATGAAATTTAGAACAATAGTTAATTTGTAGTTATTTTGTACAATCATAATATAAAAAATAAATTATAATTAATACAATGTTTTAGCGATATCAATAAAAATAATTAAAACTATATAAACCAAAAAGTAACAGACTAAGCCAAACAGAAAAATAAAAAGAAACTGACAGTTTAACATTTGACATAGGTAAGTGTCACAACAAGAAAATTACAGAAAATATTAATCAATGAAATACAGAGCCTCAGGAATATTTAACACACCGGCAATGGTCATGCATTTATCTAGAGAGAACGTATGATAAAAGACCAACATTTTAACAACTAAACCGTAAGTAAAAACATGCAACATTACACTGTGCAAGTACTCGCCGTTAGCTAGACGCGAATAACCAGAGATAATATGCCTGATGGACTCACCCGGACGATGGCATGCCCGACACATGTCAACCGTACCGTCCTTCATAATATGTCTCCGGTAGTTATTCGTCAAGATAACTTCGACCATAATTGTACAGATGAAACCTTTGGTTTCCCTGAAAAGGTCACCGAAACGTAGCCAGGATGCGGACGCTAAGAAATCTACACCGGGCTCGTGAAGAGCCCGATAGAAGCGCCCGTGAAGCGCCTTGCTTTGCCATACCTCCTTGCGGTCATCTGTAGTAAGTACAACAGGTTTGCGCCAGTTCTCTTTAGCTATAGACAGCGGGGTGAGCCCGTTGTCCACTGCGACCTCATCAAGGTGCATACCCACATCGGCTTTAAAAAAATATTCCCTGAGGCTGCACACCTCGCGGTTGTGGAGGGTCTTTGCATTTAAGAAGCCTCGACCCCCGCATTTCCGCGGGATGTACAGTCTCATCACTGATGAACGTGGGTGATGCATCCGGTTTGCGGTCAGGAGTGTACGTACTCTCCTGTCCAGGGCGTCAAGTTCGGTTTGAGTCCATTTGAGTATGCCGAAAGAGTACATCAAGACCGGCATGACCCAACCGTTGAAGGCGCGCACCTTGTTTCCGCCTGAAAGAAAACTAATTAATACCTTCTTCAAGCGACCAAAGAAGCGCTCCTTCAACGATTGCTTCATGTCAGCAACGTTGATGCCTAACGATTCCGAAATACCCAAATACCTATAGTTTTCGGCTGAGGAGAGGGATCTAAGGTGTATGGAGTCCGAGAGTTGGGTTCCCTCGGATTCTATAATCTCCCCTCGCTTTACATGCATGACTGCACATTTGTCCACACCAAATTCCATCCTGATGGCGCCACTGAATGTTTCAGTTACCTTCAGTAGCTCCATCAGTCGCAACTTGTTGGGGGCAAAGAGTTTCAAGTCATCCATGTAGAGGAGGTGAGATATGACCTGACCACCTCTCCTCAGCCTATAGCCTAGACCTGAATCCTCTAGCAGTGTGCTTAGAGGATTCAGAGCTAAGCAAAACCAAAGTGGACTTAAACTGTCGCCCTGGAATATTCCCCGTTTAATCCATACAGGCTCGTCATTCCCCTGGGTCTGTCGACATCCTGGGTAGCGAAGGACTGTCCTCCATTGCCCCATACACGACATCAGGAAGGTGCGCAGAGTATTATTACTTTTAATATTTTTAAGGAAAGAAGATGTTTCTCTATGAAAGTATTGTGTTCCTATAATGTGTAACGCTATACGTTAAATTCTATTTTGTTGATATCTTTATTACGATTTTGATTTTAGTTGCTAGAATTTTAATAAACGTTCTGTCAAACAGAATTCCGAGTAAAGCACTTGCGTTTACTCAATAATCAGATTTATAATCGTTTGATAGGTAGTTATTTATTGGGCAATTATTCTCCAGTGATTTTTGAACTAAAAATAAAAGGAAAACTGATTGACAAACATAATTGTTTTATTAGAATTAACTTAAATACCTATTATAATATTTAGGCAAACATCCAACACTTTTTTTAAATAGCATGAGATCAAGTTAAGTATTATTCTTATAGTTAATTGATTCAGGCGTGACCTTGCGGAAATCCATTATAAAATGATGATGTGGATATATTTAGCAACCTTTTCCGCTTAGCTATTTCTAAAGAGTCTTGAAAAGACCCTGGAAGAAATCGACACGTGTTTCACCTCTCAACGAGGCATCCTCAGGATGACGATTAACTTGTCGTGAACTCGAACACGGCGTGTTGCCACACCAAGCACCGAGCGCAGACTCTGCCCACACGCCGTGTGACGCTGTGACACGCCGTGTTCGAGTTTTCCAATGATGAAGCTCATCTAGACCTCGCATGGATCTATGAATTTCGGAGGGTAGTTTACAGGTGAGTAAAAACTCTGCTACTTTCAGCGTATCGTCAGCTCGCCATTTTGTATTAAGATTCTTAAAATTTCCATCACGCCATCCCACGAGTAATCGTTTACTCCTAAATCAATCAGATGTAATGAATCAGAAATAGGAAAATCTTCGATCATATCAATGGGTAATTTTAAAAGTGGTGTATCAGATTTTAGATGATCTCTATATTTCTTATTTCTGAATTCTTCATTTGTTCTTCTAGGACATCTTGAGTTTGGAAACACGGCAGTATGGTACTGATGCGAGTATTTTCCTACAGTCGTACATTTTAAACATCCTTGCATAGAGTTGAAGTTGCAAACACCTGAAAATGTAAAATATTTTCAATTAAGGATTGTCATTGTAGTACGACACAAAATACTTTCTTTAATTTATAAATTAATAGTTTATTATGATCTACTTTCACCACAAAATACGGAACAGATTACGGTGGCCACTCTAAATCGGCTCCGTGTTTTGAATAAAACAAAACGTTAGTGCTAAAAAAAATTTTTCACATGACGTCTGTAATATAACACGTTTAGTCATAATTTACCTTTTATAAATGCTCTCGCTGGAGAGTCGCAGATGAAGCACCTTATTTTCACATTTACTACATTTTCTTTACCTTCTCTAACTATATGAATTCCATTTTCTAAAAGACTTTCAGTTTCTGCGACAAAATCTTCTAAATATTGACTAAGGCTCTGCGGTTTTCCAGATCCATAATAAATCCCAACAACAAGAGGCTCTATAAACCAGAAGGTTTGTCGCATATGTTGCAAAGAATTGGCCAAAATTATTTTTTCGAGCTTTTGAAAATTGGTAAACCATCAAAATTTAAATTTAATTGTATAGATTCAGGGATTTCCAGCCATACAAAATTAATTATATCTTTTAAAGGTTCAATAAGTCCTTTGTGCCAGTATTCTCCACCTTATTTTTTTTTTATTACATTTCCTTTAGTCTGTAATAATGTTCTCGGGTCTACTGGCAAAACTCCTGGCAATCTTTGATTGACGACAACTAATAATCCTCTTAAGGCTTCTAGAGAAATATTTTTATTTATGGCCCATTGTTTTAAGTTATTACGAAAGATTAATTTTTTTTCGTATTCCGTTTCACTTTTTTCAAAATGATTGGAACTCGCATCACTATCGTCAGAAGTTTGAATTGATTCATAATTTTCATACAATGTAGATTCATAATCATTTCTTACGGAACCCATTTCTATTGATTGTTGTTGTACTTGACTTTTACTTGGATTAGATAAACTGGAAGAACTTGTTTCAGCCGTCTGTGTATTGGCACAAATAGAGCTTTTTATCTTTTCATACGAGTACTCTCGCAAGCACTTTCTTCGTATGCCTCCCGTTCTTTTTCTATTTTTCCATGAATTGGAGTATTTAAAAAAAAAAAATTGTATGGAGGCATTTTCACACAAGCACAAAACAAAGCGCAGTTAGCCGTATAAATGCTGACTAAAGTTCCAGAACAGTTCTTCTAGCTTAAAAAATGGCTACTTTTCGTGAATACCCAGCAAACCTCTGCATAAGAATCTGTTACTATTGCTTTAACCACAGTTAGCTGCACATGACGGTAATTTTGTACTTAAAGCGGCATAAAGTAGTTATAACAGCTATCTTAATTTCTGTTAAGTTACTACCTATATGCTTCATAAGAGAAATAACGCCTATTTTCTACAGCAGCTGAATAACTGTCAAAATGTGGTGTGTAATACAACTAAAAGAGAACAGAATATAACTTATCCAGTATCATGCTTGATATGGAATTTTATACCCATGTTATACAAAAGGTTACACAAACTCTTGAGTAACAGGTCTTTTTATAATGATTATTCAGTTTTAAGAAATAAAATCCGCAAATTACTAAACTAACTCAGCTATTAGCATTATTATAGCAAAAAAAAACTTTAATTCAGAACTTCGTAATACACACAGCTTCTATACATATATAATAAAGCTTAACTCTGCATAAGGTTAAATTGTTGGCCAGTTATCTGACTTGTGTGCTGCCTGGGAATCCCCGAAGGGTTAGACAGAGGGAGGTTATGCGTGTCACGCGCTCTTGTGTGCTTACTACAGGTAGCGTTAACAAGCTCATCGCTAATGAACAAAATAATAAAGTTATTAAAAGACATGGCCAGATTCTGCCCTCAGAATCAATCTGAAATAAATAAATGTACAGTAATTATTAATATATGAAAATTACTTCTTAAATATACTAAAATAAATCGCATCAATTACATTGCTCCAGAACAGGCGACAAAAAATGCCAAAAAAATATGTGTGCTATAGTGCGCGCGGAACTACGTAGTTGGCCGCGCCTTAGGTGCGACAGGGGCGGGTTGCCTACTGCTCGCAACGCACATGAGATTAAACAGTGATGACCAATCTGGAGATATCGTGAACAATAATTGTTCAATTATTGAAAAGAATAAATAAAAACCAATTGAACTTTTAGTAAGTTTATATTGTACCTATCTAATTATATTGTAATTAATAGTAAAATAAACCAAAAACAAATTAAGTATATGAAATTATTCTGACATATTTTAATGATGTATAAAATTATTTAATTAATACATTGTCCACGCGCGGACACGGTGCCGCGAGAGAAGCAGGCGGGGTGCGGGAGACGCGCGGGACGAAGACGCGGCGCCAGCCAATCAGCGCCGACCAACGCGGACCGCACCTCACTTCACATCAAAATCTTGTGCGAACGGTCATCGTTTTTTATGTTACCGATTGCAATTTCCAATATACCGAATTTATACAGTCCACTCCTAGTTTTAGTTTATAATTACCAAGAAGCAATACAAACATTGGTCCTTCCACCGGCAAAGAAGAATTGTCGTGCCGAGATAAAACTGCAAAAGTCGGCGACGAGGACTTTGACCTGAGAACACGCGGTGCGCCTATCCATCCATTGTGCTGTGCCGTGTCATCGCTAAGAATTTGAAAAAACTAAAGTCACCAGAGGATTACACGTGCGCCAATCTATTGTGCCATCACATCGCTGTCTATGAGTGAAGATTTTGAAATATTCTAGAAAAACGAGTCACCAGTCGATTACACGTGCGCCGATCTATTGTGCCGTGACATCGCTGTTCTCGAGTTTCGAGTGAAAAATAAAAACCATCGAGAGATTGGAGTCTCCAATGGATTATTTGAATAAGGATAAAGGCGTGTTGTGAGTTCGTTGCAATTTTTCCTTTATTCCACACTTCTGTGCGTTTATTGCATTAGGTACTTAGTCTTTTTATTCCAATTCAATTATCTTCCCTTTATTTGAGTTGGCCCAAGCTAATCACTTCGCATAGTTCGCATGTAATTTCACTTCGCTCAGCTATAAAGTGGCGACCGCATTGACGCTATTTTGATGCATAAAATTATACTTAAATTATGCTTATTTTGCACGAATATCACATGCGGGACAGATAACGGCCAAGCAATAAGCATTTATTTATTTAGCTGTTAGACCGCATTATTAGTAAAAGAAGAAAAAATAAAATGTTACTTAATGAATATGGATTTTAACACGTCTATAATGCACACCATAGGGATATTTTTAGACCTTGCCAAGGCTTTTGACACAATTTCCTGTGCTTTGCTTTTGGACAAGCTGGAAATGCTGAGAATACGGAGAGTACAATTGCAGCTATTATCTGATTACCTTAGAGACCGCCATCAGTGTGTAAATGAGTTCTGAACTTAAGAATAGCTGTTATGGAATCCCACAAAGCAATATTTTGGGTCCTACTTTGTTTTTAATTTATATAAGTGACCTAACAACTCATAATTATATTGAACTCGTCAGTTTTATTCGTGAAAAATTATTACCACTAATTCACACAAATTTTATTATTTGTTTACCCACATTTAAATACATGGAAAAACATAACAGAATGTACAACAGTCGTATAGATACCTTTAATAACCTGCTTTATATGGATGTACAAACTTATATGTATTGGAATCTAATTTAAATCTGCCTTATACGTATAACACCTATAACCGACATAGCACACTGAACGGTAAGGGATTAAATATTATTGTATCAGACTTGGAACAATTAGTCATAAAACTATGTAGCCTAGATAAAGTGTTTTCCGATGTTGATTGTGCCCAAAATAATAATAACGACTCACTTAGTCAACCAGAACTACTATCAAATTCTCAGTTTTTTCTATAGTAGCATTAATATTCTTCATCAAAATATAGCCGGATTTATGAACAAATCGGATATCCTAACAATTAAATTGGAGGAACTTTCTAATACTGGGACTAGTATTGACGTTATATGTTTAACAGAACATTTTATTGAAACGGGCTATGAACGTCTATTACATATACCAAACTTCTGTCCGGCTGCTTTCTTCTCTAGGAATAAAAAACGTGGAGGAACTTGTATTCTGGTCAGGGCTGGTCTGCAATACAAAGAAATACCGGAGGTTGCAAAACAGTCAATATCCAGTATTTTTGAGTGTTGTGCTGTTGAGCTGATTTCCCATAAATTGATCATTGTTTGCATATATAGAGTACCCAAACACACTCACACATTATTTTATGAAAAACTAGAAAATATACTTCATAAACTATGTCGAAATCCAAACAAAAATATAATATTAGCAGGGGATTTTAATATTGATGTCATAAAAAAAAAATCACTTTAGAATTTGAATATTTTCTATTACAATTTAATCTTAAACCAGCACTCCAGAAACCTACAAGATTGTGCAGTAAAACATGTATAGATAATTTTGCATATAGCTACAAAAAACAATGCAAGGCTGAAATAGTCGATTTGATTTTGTCCGACCATACGGCACAAATACTCAAAGTCCCCACAAAAAGAACTTGTAAACTTAAGTGTTGGAAAATATACAAACAGGAAATTTCTACTGAAAATTTATATAAATTTAAATCCCATCTAAAATGTTTATCTTTTACACATGTTTATAATGCCAATGATGCAAATCAATGTTACGATAGTTTTATGGAAGATTTCCTAATGTAATAATAATGTACTAATATAATTTATGTTTTCCCCAAAAAATAGTCACCCTAGTAATAAGAGAACTAAATGGATATCCCGTGGGATAAAATTATGCAGTCAAAAGCAAAGGAAGTTACTTTGGGGGTATAAACATAACCCGATATCTCATAATAAACTACTGCTAAAAAAATACTCTACCCTCTATAGAAAGATCATAAAACTAACCCAGAAAGCTCAAAATAACCACTCTATTAATACCTCCCAAAATAAATCCAAGGCTGCCTGGGAAATTATTAATAATTCAAAAATATGTTTACCGCAAGAACAAATTATGAGTATAAATAGAGACAATTTATATTTCACTAACCCTAATGACATTGCTAATGAATTAAATAACTATTTTATTGACATAATTGAAAATAAACCACAAACTGACAAACATCCGCCTTATTCTAAGTTTCAAAATTTGACATCACAATCATTATTTATGACTCCCGTTTCAGCATCTGACATAATTAGAATTATCGATGACTTAAAAAATACGAATACTGTTGTTTATGATGGTGTGTCTACCAAAGTAATAAAATATGTAAAACAAATCATATCGCCTCCATTGGCACATATTATCAATATTTGTATTTCTGACGGTATTTTTCCAAATAGCCTAAAAATCTTATAATTAAACCAGTATTTAAACAAAATGACAAAACTGATCCAAAAAACAATAGACCAATTTCTAAGATTCCTATAATTTCTAAAATTTTTGAAAAAGTTATTTGTAATTCGCTTTACACTTATTTTGAGAAATAGAATTTATTTTGTGTGGAACAAAAAGGCTTTCGAAAGAAATGTGGAATAAATATGGCTCTATATGATTTACTTTCCACTGTCATGTCATGTGTTGATAATAAAAATCCTGTTTGTGCTATCTTCACTGACATGAGTAAAGCTTTTGACTATGTAGATCATACACTACTTGTACATAAATTACATGCTTATGGTATAAGAGGTAATGTCCTCGACCTCCTAAAATCATACTTAAGCAATAGATACCAATGTACTGAAATTAGTAGATTATGTCCTAAAACAAAAATTGAAACCACTTACATATCGAAACCAAGACTCCTAAGGTATGGCGTACCTCAGGGCAGCGTGCTTGGACCGTTACTTTTCTTAATAGATATCAACGACCTCCCAAAGATGACACAACAAAAAATGGTTCTCTTTGCCGATGACAGCACAGCTATAATAGAATGCACTAATCCCAATAATTATGAAAACGAGATTAATGACTCACTGACAAAAATAATACATTGGCTTAACTGTAACAATTTAGTAATAAATTTAGATAAAACAAAAATCATGCAATTCCATCAACGTCGGGCAAATCCCACTATTAATTTAACTCATAAAAAAAAATAGAATTAGTTAATACTGCTAAGTTCTTGGGTATAATGGTAGACGATAAATTGACATGGAAACCACATATAGAACACCTATGTAACAGACTGAGTAAATCTGCGTACGCACTCTATCAATTGTCTAAAAAGGTAAATATCAGCACGTTACTGACAGCTTATCATGGACTAGTCGCTTCAGTGCTTCGGTAGGGAATTATGTTTTGGGGGCAGTCAACTGACAGGGAACTTATATTTAAGATGCAAAAACGCTGTGTAAGATCTATGTGTGGATTAAAAACTACTGATAGCTGTGTACCATCCTTCAAATCACTGAAAATACTAACACTACCAGCATTATTTAGAATCTGCAATATTTATAAAAAGCAACCCCCAAATGTCTGATAATAAAAGAAAGCCAATACGTGCTCAATATTTGCCACAGTTATGTAATATAAAATGCAAGACATCCTTAATGCAAAAGAGTTTTTGTGGCATTGCGCCAAAGATCTATAATAAAATACTACACAATATTAAAAATATGCCTCAAGTAAAGTTTAAAAAAGCTCTCACATTATTGCTAATTGACAAATGTTATTATAAAATTGAAGACTTTTTAAATGATAATGTTAATTAAAATTGAAATTTAGTGTAAACCAACTATTTAATTCATTATGTTAATTTTTCTTTTTTTTCTCTTATAGTTGATAAAAAAAAATATTTGTATGTCAAAATTGACAAGACATAGCGCACTATTTAGTTCTTAAGATCCATCTATCGTAAAACATATGTTTCACAAATAAATTGATTTGATTTGATTATGCAATTTGACACTTCAAAAGGGTATTATTAATAAACCTTCTTGCCGCTTGATTACGGTTGATTCTCATGTGGTACTGCAGGTAGCTTATAGTATCAACCCAAATCTTATAAATCAGCGTGTCACCGTGTATTTTGTTTACCATAATTGTGTTTTGAAGGAGGTCTATAATATAATAATAATATATCTTTATTTCAGACATACGTCCATACATTTTTAACAAATAATAAGTAGGGTTGTTAGTAGAACACATAAAAATACAAATAAAACAGGGTGTTAGTAATTTGTTAGTAAAAAATCAAGATAAAATATATATTACAGGCTATTTCCTATTACTGAGTAAGTGAACACTCTATTTTGCACACTAACGTTCTGAGGACAGTGTTGGTGCTACCACGGACCCTGCTCATCATCGACGCGGTTCTTTAAATCATCGATGGAAGCTCCCGCAAACATTTCGGAAGCACTACAGTACCTGGGTTTCTTCAACACTGTCCTCAGAGCGTCATTGTACTGAACACGCAGGGCATTGTAAGCCCGCCGCGTAAAATTGATCCACAGACTGCACGTGTAGAATGACTGACAGAAGGCTCTGAAAAGTAACAGTTTTACATCTGTAGTACATCGTGCGAATCTGCGGGCCAACATATTGCAGCGGACTGCCAATGCCCTCCTTTCCCTTTCTAAGTCTGCATCATCTTGTAGGCGATCCGTCAGCATGTGACCCAAGTATTTTGCTTCAGTCACCCTCACTAGTGACGACCCCCCGACCCAAATTGGTGGCACATTTGACGGAGCTTTGTTCCCCGCCTTGAATACCATGAGGACACTCTTACCAGCATTATACTTAAGTCCATGCGACGTGGTATACGCTTCACAAATGCCCAGAAGTCTTCTAAGCGCACTCACCGACGGGCTCAGCAGAACCATGTCGTCCGCATAACTAATATTATTTATCATGGTTCCGTCTATCGAACACCCGACCATAGCTCCGCTGAGCCTGCCAATCAGCTGGTTAACAAATAGGTTAAATAAACTCGGAGAAGTCAACCCACCTTGCTTGACACCGCATTTCAGAGGATATTCCTGACTAGTTGAGCTGACCCATCTGACCGCATTTTTTTATTGCTGTACCAGTACTTGAGGAGGGATACCGTCTCCCTCGGCACATTCGTCTCCTCAAGTAGTTTATGCCACAGAACATCATAATTAACCAGGTCGAAAGCCCTCGACAGATCAAGAAAACACGCATATATCGGAGTATTCCTGTCAGTATAGTACCTTACAGTTTGTTTCAAGCACATAATCGCCATTTCTGTTGACAGGTTGGGTCTGAATCCAAACTGCAAGTCATGGATCTGAAGGTGTTTGCTCAGCTGTGCGTTCAACAGACTGTCGAGGACCTTCGCCACGGTAGTGGCCAATGATATCGGGCGGTAGTTACGCTTGTCAGATGGATCCCCGGTCTTATTCTTTACTATAGGAACCACTACTGTTTTTAACATATCATCTGGAATAAACGAGTGCCCTACACAAAAGTTAAACAGTAGACTCAAGACTCTGGGCAGATGTACACCTGCGTATCGCAAATGTTCTATACTTATTCCGTCATGACCTGGTGACTTTCCACGTGCCATCTTCATTATGACATTCTTCACATCTATTAGCATAATCCGAGTGTACTTATCACCAGGTCTGACGTCTGGTTTACATAAGTTATCACTCTCACAAGGCATTGGTTTTACAGTTAACAAATCCCTAAAAACATTTGCAATATTTTGATCACCTACTACACCATCTACGCTCACAGGAATGCTCGGCCCAGGATTCAAATGCCCCGTATTTTTCCAAAAACCACAAAAATCTTAGCCTTGTGCTTTGATGCCAGTATGTCCATTTTTATTTGCTCGGCATTATCCTGGCACCATTTTAATTTTTTCTTAAACACTTTACGTGACTCCCACATATCTAAGTAATGTGGTCCTGTGCGCGGCTTCCCTAGTAAAACCCAGTTACTGAAACAAAGCCGAGCTCTCCTGTGGAATTCACTTACATGCTTGTTCCATCCTACAATACACTTCCTCTTACTGGCACTTCGAGTTTTTTCCGATGCATCACTCAAGATAGACTTAATGTTCGCGTATATTGCATTAATTATGTTCCTATGATCTAAATTATCACATATATGGTCACAGCAATCCCGCAATTCTACTGGAAAGTCTATATTTCGTAATGCCTCGTTACATAGCTCTCTATATTTACAAATTTGTTCATCGTCCCTTATTCCCCATAGAATTTTGTTATCCACGACTTTGCTTACAACGGTTTTTCTAGGCAAACTCTTAAGTTTACATAAATAATTTCCAATGGAAAGTGGTCTGACCATGACACTTCATACAATACTTTAACACTTTAAATTGTTTGAAATGCCATTGACGAAACCAGGCAATGGTCTAGCCATCTGACAGTTCCATGAGCCTCGCTTAGGTATGTATAAGTGTTCAGACCACTCAACAGATCTACGTCCGCGCATGACCATCTTTGTTCCCTACAGAAATTCATCATTTCACTAAAAAACAATTCGTTCGGATGCGCATTGAAGTCACCCATAATAAATACCGTATCCACATTACAATCGTCAATTATCGCATTCATCTCCGATAAACACGCAGTAAATTCAGATAGATTGTCCTGACAGTCTGTAGGCATGTACACTGTAAACACTAGCATTGACTGACACTGACTCACACATTTAATCGCCGCAATTCGTACGCTATTACAATTAATAACCTCGATAGCACTAAACGCACTCTTTCTCCATAGAAGGGCCACCCCACCATAGGGCCTCCCCCGCAGCACACCTACTGTTGTATCTACCGCTGAGACGCCCACCGCCGCAAAGTCACCGTGAATGTCGTTAAGATAGGACAAATCATGCGGTAGCAGCCACGTCTCCTGCAGTGCAACTATATCCGCATTGTCACACATTTTTTTTACAAAATCTACTGATCTCTTAATAGACCTACAATTAAAACTCAAAAGTTTAAATAGTCACCCTACACGATTTTATCACGTTTCGACTATTTTTTTTTTTAATGCTGACATACAGGGTAGGGTAGTCATCAAGATGATGTAAATTTAAAGCATATCTATGGAGAACATGTCAACTCCGATCTACCATGGAATCAGTTCAAAGATATTTGTAAAACTGTTTGGATCCATATCAATTTCATCTTATTAATAAAGAGTCACCATTAAATAATGGAAGGTACAGACAGAATTTTGATATATATTTTTTTAATTTGTTTGAATGTTTTTAAATATAAGTAAATAACACCCAAAAAGAAGATTTGTATTGATTGTTCTTCAGCTGAAACCAGTTGTTACAACATGGAGAAAAATATTAAAATAGAATTAATGAAGTCAATAAACTCTATAAAGAATAAAATGAAATAAATAAAGAACCAGGAACACTCGATGAACTTTTCACTCGATAAAATGCTAAAACCTGTCACAGATCCACTTAAAACCCTAGTTAATTCAAATATATCTTCCCATTAATTTATGGAAACACACTCATCTTTTAGACAAAATGGTCAAAATTATCCGGCATACATTAACCTCGATCTTAAAAGTAGCCATGGACGACCGAGCTTGGGCACAAGCTACTCTTCCTATCCGTATGGGAGGCCTCGGCGTCCGCAAAATTTCTAAATTAGTTTACCGGCTTTCATATCTTCGGTTCACGGTATTGAGAAATTAATCAGGAAAATCCTAGCCTCCACATTGATTAACTTTGATGTGCCGTGCTATTCCAATCAAAATTACAGAAACTTTTAATTCGTCCCCCTCACTTGCTATTGATTTGTTAAAAGCGAATATATCTATGGAAAAAAATAAAACATTTAGAAAACACAATACTCGCTCATCTACAAAGTTTGAAGACTGCTACGATCCAAAACTAAATTCTATTCAATCACCTAAAAAGTCTAATAAAATAGAATTATCTGATGATTTAGAAATTTAATTAGAGGGTTGTGATATCCATAATATTTATGATGGTGTAAATATACCGTTTGGAATAAGAAGTGTAAACAATACTTTATTGATGGGTAATTCAGTAGTATCTTTTTTTTTAATATATGGTTTAAATGACGATAGTGAAATTTTTATTAAAGTCGACGATAAAGCCTATAATTTATTTATTATTTATTTAATACTTTAAGCACATAAATGTACAGAGGCGGACTTAATGCCATAAGCATTTTCTACCAGTCAACCTTTGGGTGATGCAGAGATAAAAAGTGGTAGGTACAATATCGAAAATTACGGAATATATATTTATTTAAATATAAGTATATATATATACCTATTAAAACAATATATATTATATAATATACCTAATTGCCTCGCCTAATTGACTGCCTCGTTGGTCTAGTGGTCGCAAGCGCTACTGCTAAGTATGAGGTCCTGGGTTCGATTCCCGGGTCGAGCAAAATGTTATTGGGTTTTTCTATCTGAGATTTCTCAGTAGCAGCTCGGAGTCTGGATTTGTGGCAATAGGCTCGCCCCCTATTACATGGGACTTAAACATAACTGGCGAAGTGTGGGTGTGCCTGCTACAAGGACACCTCTGCCCAACCCTTCGAGGAAACAAGGCGTGATGTTATGTTGTTATACCTAATTATATATAAATATAAGAACAAATAAATACACGAATATACTTATAAAACAAGACAAACAATGAGAAAATATTACCGCTGTGATGATACTGTCAGCTTCTTACGAATGAGCTCACGAACTTTAACTTTAAAGGATAATCTGTCGGTTGCCATCCTGATTTCTTGGGGGAGCGCATTCCACAGAAAGATAGACTGAACGAGAAGGAAGAGTGAATGAAGTCAGTGCGGTGAGTGGAACATAGAAGAAGACCATTGTCTGATGAACTTAGAGTTATATTGTGGTTTGCGCAAATGTACTGAAAGTGGGGGGGGGGCTAAATAACTAGGGGAAGAGAGAGTGTCAATAAATGAAAACATGGTGGTCAGTGCCCTTTGCTCTCTGCGCTGGCGTATGGGTAACTACTTTAGAAGCGACCGATGCACAGAGACATGATCATATTTACGCAGATAGAAAACGAATCGAATGCAGTTATTGAGAGGACAGTCAAGGGGAGATCTGCATTCAGGTCATAGTAGCACACATAACCATAATCGATGATAGAGAAAATTAAGGACTGCAAAAGCATTGTCTTGGTACTTGATGGTTATAAATGTTTCAGACGGTATAGAGCCTGCAGCATTCTAGTAACCTTCTGGCTGACCCTAGTGACTTGAGTACGCCAGTTTAGGGTACCATCGATGTGCAAGCCTAAGTTCTTCACGTCAGTGCTAAGTGGAACGATCGTACTATTAAAGAGAACTGGTGGCAAGTTTGAACCATCTACCTTACCAATACTACGAGGACTCCCAACTATGATCGCCTGACACTTTTTAGGGTTTACTTCAACACCAAATCTATCAGACCAGGTTTCTATGGCTACCAAGTCCCTATTTAACTTGCCGATAGCGTCAGGTATTTCATCAACCCTCTCTTGAAAGTACAGCTGCAAGTCATCTGCATACAGATGATACGCACACTGAAGCTCTGAGGTTATAAGATTAATAAAAATAGAGAATAGAAGAGGAGAAATAATGCCACCTTGACGAACGCCTGCTTCCAAATCACACAAGCATGATGAAGAATCTCCAACATGAAAGGACTGCTGACGTTCCTGAAGTTAAGCGGAGAATCATTCCAGTGCTTCGGGAGAGACCATAACATAGGACAGAATAGCTAACAGGATGTCGTGACTGACAGTATTAAAGGCATTTGAGATATCAACCAACACTAGAACAGTAACTTTGCTGTCTTCCAGTCCTGCCCTTCTATAGCCAGTCACTTTAAAGAGGGCGGAAACAGTGCTGTGCCCAGGCCTGAACCCATATTGAAGATAGCCCTCTTCAATCTGGGTGAGTTTCGATTAACAAAATTGGAGAATTGTTTGTGGACACAGGCCTCGAGCACTGGATAGGAAGGGAAGTATAGAAATTGGATGGTAGTCGGTAGGAAGAGAGGGATTAGATACCTTAGGTAGTGGACGAACATAGGCTTTGCGCCACAGGGAAGGGAATACTCCGGTGTACAGGGAAAAATTAACAATGTGGGTAATCGCAGGTAGGACATGATCCAGAATAGTTATGATCATACCACGGGTGATATTGTCACAATCCCACAGCTTTTGATTTAATCGAGAAAATGATCTTTCTGATCACTCCCGGCAACTGGAATGACACTGAAAGGATTAATACGAGGACGCGTTAGACCAGTTATTAAAGACAGTTTGTTGCTTGGTTAGACGATCCATGGTAGAGACAAAGGAGAAATGACGGTTGAGATCATCTAAATCAATAAAATAAGGAAGGTTTAAATGTCGCGGTTTGCCGATACCGAGAGTTCCAAGAAATTTTTAAATATCGGCAGAAGAGGCAGAATTGATAGTATCCAGAATGTGGCGGCGTTTAGCATTGCGTATCATCTGATAGCATCTGCAGTCTTGAACATTGACCAGTTCTCGTCAGTACGATCCCTTTTAAATTTACGGAACGCCCGGTCCCTACGTCGCATTGCCATTTTTATTCCTCTTGTCATCCATGGTGCAGGTGGGCGTTTCAACTTTACCTTTTTGACAGGAGCATGGAGCATGTTATAAAGATTTACTGCAACATCATTGAAAATGGCAACCTTGTCGTCAACTGAAGTGGCTTCCATCATAGGCTCCCAATCGACCACAGATGCATCTTCTTTGAGTTTCTCGACATTCATCCGCGCAAAACGACGCCTTTACAGAACCTTGGGTTTAGGTTTGGGAGGTTTCAGGATATATGAAAGGAAAATCATGTCGTGATGAGAAAAGCCAGAAGCGTCATGTTGACCATGGGCGGAAACGAGGGAAGTATTCGAGGTGAGAATCAGATCAAGCCAGGTGTCATCGACAGTTTTATTATGATTGCAGCGGCAACACGTGCAGACTAGTTGACTCGATAAGATGGAGGAGCTTACGGGATCGAGGAGAGTTGTGGGCAAGGAGATTTGTATTGAAATCACCCATAATGATGTGATGCGCATACTCCAAACCCAAAGATTCAAGTACTGATTCGAATTCAGTGAAGTAATCAACAGAAGGACAACACCAATAATAGTTTTGGCTCCTTTCACACACACTTCAAGGAAAATAAACTCGGTAGAAGCAGAATAATGTGAAGAGGAAGTAGCAAGCATTTTATAAGGAAAGTCACTGCGAAGGTATATGGCTACACCACCCCCTCCTTTAACAATCCGATCATTCCGTATAAGAACGAAACCAGTGAGAGGGTAAGTGGTGGACAGAAGATGCGGTTTGACCCAAGTTTCAGAGATCAGGATAGCGTTGCGATGAATTTTGCTGTTATTAAACGCGTCGTACAGCTCACCGTAGTGGCTTGGAACACTTTGAGCGTTAATGTGACACACATTCATCAACCGATTAGACTTATCATTGAAATTTTGTTGCACTAAGTTACCTAGTGTGGAGTTCAAAGAAGAAACGCTTACATGGCTTTAAGAGGCAGTAGGTTCGATGGCAGAAAAATAAGACTTATTGTCTGACATAAATATAAGTAGTTTTGTAAGTTGATATAAATATATAATATAAAATATAATACAAAAAAAAAAACAGCAACAAATGGGTGCAAAACACTGCACCACAGGCCAGCTAATAATAAGCAGAAACAAACAAAGTACTCAACAATCATACATAATAACAAAACCTGAGTTCATATTTTTGTCAACTCTACTGGAAACAAAGCGAATAACCGTATATTCCAAAAATATAAAAATAAAATTACACAAAACTATGAAAATAACAGCACAGAAAAAAAAAAGAAAAAAAAATGTACAAACTGAGCAAACAGAAAACAAATGAAAACAAATGTGCAAACTGAGTAAATAAGTTGCAACTTGGAACTAAAATTTACCAAATATATTATCTGTGAACGCAAATTACTGACCGTGACGAAAACAAACAATGCAAAATTTGAAAACGCATACTTTGAACGGTTGAAAAATTGACGTTGGTAATAATATTATTCAACATTGAGTCGAATAATATTAGGCTGTCCCATAAGTAATGTCGGTTTCTACATGTTCGAACATGTCGTCACCTATTTCATAATATTGTGATAGTTAAGGCTCTTTCAAACAGGCGCGACACGCGACGCGACACAAAGACACCGCTCGTCGCGCGACGAGCGGTGTCTTTGTGTCGCGTCGCTTGTCGCCCCTGTTTGTAGGAGCCTTTATGTGAGCTGTGTCGCAGTAAATTATTTCTATTGTCAATGTCATCAATTGCGTGTAAAAAGATTTTCAGAAGCTTTTATTACCTAAGTATAAACTAATTACAACTAATTACAATTCAAATCGGGTAGTAAGAGTGATCCCTCAAATTATAGACCAATATCTGTGCTACCAGCATTGAGTAAAATATATGAAAAAATCATGCTAGACCAGATGTTGTCACATTTTAATTCAAATGGGATTTTACATAGTCACCAGTTTGGTTTCACGAAAGGTAGGTCGACAACTGACGCAGGAGTAAAACTCATCACTCACATTTTGGAATCCTGGGAGAAGTCCCAGGATGCAATTGGCATTTTCTGTGACCTCTCAAAAGCGTTTGACTGCGTTGACCACAATACACTGATCTGTAAATTACACCACTACGGAATTCGTGGACAAGCTGCTGATCTTGTTCTTTCCTATCTATCCAACAGGGAGCAAAAAGTAAACGTTAATGGGGCGACGTCTACGGGGTCTCTAGTTAAAATGGGCGTGCCTCAAGGTTCAATTCTCGGCCCTTTCTTATTTCTAGTTTATATAAATGATCTTCCTTACATGATGGCTAACTTATCGGATATAATTTTATTTGCTGACGATACTTCTCTTATTTTTAAAATAGACAGGAAAGATACAGATGTCTTACATGTCAATGATAGTCTGGCTGTTCTTTCAAAATGGTTCGCAGCTAATAATCTTTTACTTAATGCGAACAAAACTAAATGTATTAGGTTTTCATTACCAAATGTACCTCAAGTAAGTCTAAATTTAAAACTTGATGGCAAAGAACTAGATGCAATAACGGAAACTATATTCCTAGGCATTACTTTAGATTCAAAATTGCAATGGGGTGCCCACATTAGAACTATTTCAGGTAGATTAAGTTCAGCTGCATATGCAGTTAGAAAAATAAGGCAGTTGACTGATATAGCCACAGCTAGGTTAGTATACTTTGCTTATTTCCACAGTATTATGTCTTATGGCATTCTGCTGTGGGGATCGGCAGCTGACGTAGATTCAATTTTCATTCTACAAAAGAGGGCAATCCGCGCGATCTATGAAATGGGTCCTCGCGAGTCCCTTAGAGACAAATTTAAAGAAATTAACATACTGACTCTGCCTTCTCTTTATATCTTAGAAAGTATTTTGCATGTTCGCAAAAACTTAGGACTTTTCAAAATAAGAAGCGATTTCCATAATATAAATACACGTAGCAGACATGAAATTGTGATACCCAAATTTAGATTAACTAAAACAAGCAAGTCATTTCTTATAAACAGTATCCGCTTTTATAACAAGTTGCCAAAGTCTGTTACAGAACTTAGCGATGGGAAGTTCAAAACCCACATCAAACGTGTTCTTATCAAGAAAGCATATTACAAAATTAAAGACTATGTTGAAGACAAGGAAATTTGGCAATAATTCCTTCTGCACATGTGGCTTCCCTGGTATATCATTAACGGCATAATTATGTAAGAGTCTATTAACTGCTCCCAAATTACCATATTTATTATTATCTTATTTTTTTACATTCATCCTTGACATATTCATCGTATTATTTGACATTATATAGCTACGAGTTAATTTCAACTCTTTATTAGTGGCTTTTGTGCACATGATAATTATTCATATTTATTACAGTTGTAATAGCAATAATGTAATTGCGTTTAATTAAAAGAGGTTTTTATTTTTATTAATTTATATATTTTTGTACAGATTCTTTTCTATTTTGTGAATGTGAGAACACTGTAGGCTTAGTGGACTGTAGATTTGTTGACCATTTCTATTTTCTTAAGTACCTGGTACTTATTGAAATACCTACACTGTCCTCCCATACCTTGTCACACTGTTATTTGAAAAAATTGTAAAAGCCAATTATTTTTAAAAGAGTAACCGTGGAGTTTCTTGCCGGCTCTTCTCCATAGGAAACGACCAATTGGAACCGTGCACCTAGCTTCTGACGTTTCATAAGTGCCCATGTAGGTCTATGTGAAATAAAAATATTTTGATTTTTGATTTTTTTTTGAATGAGTGCCGAAAAAAGTGAACTTCGTGTACTGTTACGTCATTATTTTAAACAAAAATATACAGCAGCCGCAGCAGCAAAAAGAATATGTGAAATAGAAGGTGAAGAATTGGTAAATGAACGCACAGCACAGCGATGGTTTAAACGCTTTTCTAGTGGCAATTTAAGACTCTGTGGGATATCGAAAAAACAAAAAATACTGTCGAAAGCAATCCGTGCACTAGTACACGTCAGTTATCAAATACACTTGGCCCTTCAAAATCCACAGTACGTCGACATCTTATCACGTTGGGTAAGATAAATAAAAGTTGTAGAGTTGTACCCCATGACTTGAACAGTCAGTTGCGTAATTTTCCTAAAGATGATAGGTTTTTAAGAAAAATTATATATAACCTGTGATGAAAAATGGATCTATTTTCATAATCCAAATACACAAAGCCAATGGTCACATAAATGCCAACTGCCTAAACCAGTACCTAAAAGAGAACGCTTTGAAAAAAAAGTTTTGTTATGTGTTTGGTGGAATTACGAGGGCCTGTTTTATTATGAGCTGGTTTCAGATGTGCGTACTATCAATTCCGATACATACTGTCAGCAATTAGAAAAGGTTAATGAAATGATGAAGGAAAAATATCCCTCCATGATAAATCGAATAGCAGCACTGCTGCAGCAAGATAACGCCCGGCCAAATACCGCAAAAAGGACCAAGGAAAAAATTAAAGAATTAGAAGCCTTTGAACTGCTACCACACCCCGCGTTTAGTCCCGACCTAGCACCATCCGATTATTATCTTTTTCGATCAATGGCACAATTTTTTCGTCGAAGAAATTTTCAAAGTATTGAAGAAGTCGACACTGCGGTGACTGAATTTTTGCATCTAAAAATAAGGATTGGTTCTATCAAGCTTTTCGAGAATTAGCTGACATATGCGAGAAGGTTATACAACATCAAGGATTATATTTTGAATATTAAAAAACGTTTCCTTAACTTGATTTTTATTTTTGAATTTTCATATTCCTAACCGACATTATTTATGGGACAACCTTATCAACGTCAATTTGACAATCTGATCTGCAAACAACAAGTTAAAAAATACACATTATTGGGGGATATCAAAAAACCAATACGCCCTTCAATTTAAAAACAGATTACAGAGAAAAACAATTGGGCACAAAACAAAAGCAAGATAACTTTGGGACGGGACAAGTACACTACGGTAAGTAAAGATTACGAATGAAAACAAATACAACTTACAAACAACAGCAAGACATCAAAGTAAACATTCACATATGTACCTAATTACAAATTGTGTTTTTCAGGCTCCCGGCAGCATCCACACTTCTCATCTTGCTGATGGAGGTCACGCCCGGCGCCTTCGGGTACTAATTTAAACCCGGGCCTGGTACTTATCGGACGGCGAGCAACCTATTGCTCATCGTCCGCAAGCCCGCGCCTACGGTGGCCGGAATTCGGCTCGCGATTCCCGACGCCCAGGGCATCTCCTCCTGCGGCGATTAGGGGCGTGAGGGCGCGAATTTTGCCTCTCCCTCACGTGTTCCGCCTCCTCCTTCGCGAGTATTACTGCTTCGCAGAAGGAGGTGACGGCCTCCCATTTCCTCTCGCTCCGAAACATGGCCCGAATCAGGGCCGGACGCGAGAGATCACCGCCGCCGATCGCCTCCACGAGGAAACGGCGATGCTCCGCCCAAGCTGGGCAGACCTCCACCGTATGCTCCACCGTGTCTTCGGGGCGATCCACACAATGGTGACACCCGGGCATTTCCTTCCGCCTTATTCTGAATAGGAACCTCCTAAAGCAGCTGTGTCAGGTGAGGACGCCGTGGCGCCTCTCTAGCCACTCCTCAAAGAGGAGACTTATCGCCGCAAATGTGGCGTGCCCAGCGCTGGGTTGCGACAATCGCACTCTCTTTGACGCCATGAGATCCCGCCGGAGCTATGTCCGCTGTGCCGCGATTTCTCGCGGCAGCGGAGTTAAGCCCCGGCGTTTCGCTTCCTCGCGCCACTCCCAGATGCGTGAGAGGATCTTTGCCTCCAGATCCCATGGCGGTAATCTGGTTAGGAGGCTCACTGTCTCACAGGAGACCGTGCGGTATCTTCTGGCCAGCCGGATGGCCATGACCCTCTGGGACGCGTTCAACTGGTGGGCTGGCTGCAGCCTCAATGAACGCGCCCACACCGGTGCCCCGTAAAGGACCACGGACCGCACGACCCCCGCGTAGAGCCTCCGGCAAGAGGCTTTTGGACTCCCTAGATTTGGCAGGAGCCGCTTCAAAGTAGCCCCGGCCCGCTCCAGTCTGGGAGCCAAACCTCGGTAATGCTCAACGAACTTCCACCGGCTGTCGAGGACGAGTTCTAGTTACGTCATCGTCGACCCGACACCGATGTGAACCCCGCGGCATTCCGAGGACCATGAAAGGCATTGGCGATGTCTAGAGACACCGCCAAGACAAACCCACTCCAGGCCACATCATCCCCCGTCGTGAGGGCACGTGCATGATGGCGTCCACCGTAGAGCGCCCCCTGCGAAATCCAAACTGGCTCTCCGTCAGATCCAGCCCCACCCGCATCAGTACGAGCAAAGAGCAAAGAGCTTGCCCACCTCGTCGAGCAGCACAATGGGCTGATAGGCGGACGGAGAGTCCGCTGGGCGCCCCGGCTTCCCGATGAGGACCAGTTTCCCCGTCTTCCAACGAAGTGGGAACTGGCCCCTTTCCACGCATGCGCTTAGAAGCCCCCTTAGTTATGGCCCAAGAGCCCCCAAGGCCAGGACCCAGGTCTTTCCAGGTATGCCGTCGGGTCCTGGGGCGGTATTTTTTGCATTTAGCTTGCGTACCGCCACTCTCATCTCTACCTCAGTCACCTCCGGAACATCGTCGCCATCGTAGGTTTGGTCCGCATCGGACACCGCAGTAGGCGGGCGGGGGGTATGTTCCCCTCTTGAAGGGAACAGAGCGCTCACCACGTCCCCCACAAGATGGGGCCGGAGACTCTGCGTCAGCGAGGGAGTCCATGGGCGGAGTTTCTCCCGCACCATCTTGTATGGGCGTCCCCACGAGTCTCTGTTCAGAGTCTCCAGCAACTCCTCGCGAGCCAGTGTCCTGGCCCGCTGGATCTTCGCTTAGAGGGCGGTCTTCGCCGCTCTGTATCCCTCGTAGAGCCCCGCCTGAATGGTTTCCGTATCCACTCAGAGGGTGGATACGAAGCCTGCGGTGCCTGGCGTACTGGCGTCTCGCAGCAACGCACGCCATGCGCAGAGCCTCCAGGTCCTGCGACCACCAGTACACCTGGCGCGAAGCAAGTTCGGCCCGGACTAGGGGCATTGGCACGTCTCATATATTGGACATGGCCTCCCACAACCACTCCGCCTCGTCGTTGATGTCAGCAGGCCTGTCTGGTGATGATACCCAGGCCTGCACGAACGAGGCTTCCAGGAGGAGCCCCCGGTCCAGCTGCTTCAGCGCCCACCGCGGAGCACTCGGGTTCTGTTGGACCGACGCGCTCGAGGTCTGGACGGAAACCTCAACCCGGATGTACCGGTGATCGGAATAGGTCTCCACCCCCTCCATAACGCGCCAGTCAATGACACACGGCGACAAAACGGGGCTGGCGAACGAAATGTCTACCACCGATTCACCCCGCATCCGCACACACGTGGGGATAGAACCCCGGTTTAGGACGACCAGGCCTGTCTCCAGAGCCCAGTCCTCCACCATCCTGCCTCGTGTGTCCGTATACCGGGAACCACAAGCCAAATTCTTGGCATTGAAGTTCCCGATGACGAACATGGGGAGGGAACCGAACCTGACGACGACGACTCTCAACTCCGCAAGGGAGTTGTGGAACTCGGCAAGATTTCGGTTCGGGGAGAAGTATACCCTTACCATGATAATATCCCCGAACCGTGCTGCCACGCATCCCCATCCTCTCTTGATAGACTCGAGGGTCGGAGTACCGGCGGCGGCCGACGAAATGAGGGTCACTGAGCCGCTCAAGTTCTCCACCCAGTCATCCCTGGGCGGGACAAAGTACGGCAATAACATAATTGCTATTACAACTGTAATAAATCTGAATAATTATCATGTGCACAAAAGCCACTAATAAAGAGTTGAAATTAACTCGTAGGTATGTAATGTCAAAGAATAGTATGAATATGTCAAGGACAAATGTAAAAAAAAAAAAAAAAAACATGATTATTTGGGAGGTCCAGAGCACGCGCACTGGTCGATTATTATCGCCGTGGTCGCTGAGCCGTACTCAAATAGACTCTTACATAATTATGCCGTTAATGAGATACCAGGGAAGCCAAATGTGCAGAAGGAATTATTGCCAAACTTGTCTTCAACATAGTCTTTAATTTTATAATATGCTTTCTTGATAAGGACACGCTTGATGTGGGTTTTAAATTTCCCATCGCTAAGTTCTTGCACCGATTTTGGCAACTTGTTATAAAAGCGGATACTTTTTATAAGAAACGACTTGCTTGTTTTAGTTAATCTAAATTTGGGTATCACAATTTAATGTCTACTATGTGTAAATCGTGTAACCGTACTACTTGCTTATATTATGGAAATCGCTTCTTATTTTGAAAGTCCTAAGTTTTTGCGAACATACAAAATACTTTCTAAGATATGCAGAGAAGGCAGAGCTAGTATATCAATTTCTTTAAATTTGTCTCAAAGGGACTCGCAAAAACGCATATTATAGATCGCGCGGATTGCCCTCTTTTGTAAAATGAAATTGAATCTACGTCAGCGGCCGATCCCCACAGCAGAACGCCATAAGACATAATACTGTAGAAATAAGCAAAGTATACTAACCTAGCTGTGGCTATATCAGTCAACTGCTTTATTTTTCTTACTGCACATACAGCAGAACTTAATCTACCTGAAAGAGTTCTAATGTGGGCACCCCATTGCAATTTTGAATCTAAAGTAATTCCTAAGTATATAGTTTCCGTTATTGCACCTAGTTTTTTGCCATCAAGTTTTAGATTTAGACCTACTTGAGGTACATTTGGTAATGAGAACCTAATACATTTAGTTTTGTTCGCATTAAGTAAAAGATTATTAGCTGCGAACCATTTTGAAAGAACAGCCAGACTATCATTGACATGTATGACATCTGTATCTTTCCTGTCTATTTTTAAAATAAGTGAAGTATCGTCAGCAAATAGAATTGTATCCGATAAGCTAGCCATCATGTAAGGAAGATCATTTATATAAACTAGAAATAAGAAAGGGCCGAGAATTGAACCTTGAGGCACGCCCATTTTTACTTGAGACCTCGTAGACGTCGCCACATTAACGTTTACTTTTTGCTCCCTGTTTGATAGAAAGGATAGAACAATATCAGCAGCTTGTCCACGAATTCCGTAGTGGTGTAATTTACAGATCAGTGTATTGTGGTCAACGCAGTCAAACGCTTTTGAGAGGTCACAGAAAATGCCAACTGCATCCTGGGAATTCTCCCAGGATTCCAAAATGTGAGTGATGAGTTTTACTCCTGCGTCAGTCGTCGACCTACCTTTCGTGAAACCAAACTGGTGACTATGTAAACTCCCATTTGAATTAAAATGTGACAACATCTGGTCTAGCATGATTTTTTCATATATATAAGGGTATTTTGTTCAGTAGTTAGGTGAGGTGATACCGTCAATCAAACACAATTGAGTTACAACGCTAGAGTCTATGTGTGTCTATGCCCCACAGTATTCTGCTCTCGAGAGACTGGTCGCGACCGGTCAATTCAACCTGAGTCCCATAATACCGTACTGCTCTGGAAACATATATCCAATCCAACCAAGTGTAAAACTAGCTGATAGTGATCATGTATCACGTACAAACTATGTTCGTCCCGTCGTTGTGAAGTTCTGATATCTAATCTGTATTACATCTCATACACCAACTGGACCCGAGTTTTATTGAGCAAACCTGGGCGCGACCAAGCGCCAAAGTTCTAATTCGACCACAGATTAAATAAAGGCTGCCGACATTGCAGTCTACCACTGTAATGGCGCTAGTAGCGCGGCCTTTATTCTAATTTAAAGAAAATATATTTTCTTTACATATATTTTACTCAATGCTGGTAGCACAGATATTGGTCTATAATTAGAGGGATCACTCTTACTACCCGATTTGGAAATTGGTACTACTTTACTATGTTTCATTAAATCAGGAAATGTACCGCTATCTAAACATTGATTAAATATGCCAGTTAGGACAGGCGCAATTGTCTCAATGATATCTTCAAGAAACTTAACGGAAATCCCCCATAAGTCTTCAGTGTTTTTTTATGTTAAGACTTTAGAATAATTTTTTAATTGTGAAAATAGAAATGGGCTGAATTCAAAATTTGGAATGTTCTTACTAAAGTGTTCTTTTAGGAGAGATTCAGCGTTCTGTTCTTTGGAGGAGGCCTTCACCCTCACTACTTGAGGGATTCATGCATGCTATTCTTATTTGAATTGTATTTTAATTAATAATTCAACAAATAATTTATAAACATTATAACCTAGTTTAATTTATACTTTTTAACAATTATTCCGTTTATTCATTTTAAATATTATTAATTTACATTTTTAAATATTTCTTAAAATAAAAAGTATAGAAAAACATTTAAAAATAGAAAAAATAGAATCCCGCCGGTGTCGGGAGCAGGGTCCAAGCTACCGGTGCAGAGACAGGAACCTCCTCACAATGCGAGCCGTATCGAGGAGTACTGCCTTCTGAATCAGGCCCTTGATCCAACCGCCTAACGAGAGCCTCGAGAGATGTTGGTCGAGGCTTTCGGCCATCAGGCCATAGGCCGTTACGACAATCGGCACAATAAAAGCTGAGGTCATATTCCACATGTCGATAACCTCGTATGCTAAGTCGAGATATTTTATTTGTTTCTCTTTCTTAGCTTTCACGAGGTTCCCGTCATGTGGAATGGTAACATCGACTATAGTTGCGCGGCACGCTAATCGGTCTATCACCACTATAGTAGGTTTATTGGCAACAATAGTCCTGTTAGTAATGATAGACCGATCGCAGTATAACGTGACATGGTCATTTTCGAGAACTGGGTCGGGCACATACTTGTAATACGGTACCTCAGAGTCTACAAGTTTATATTTCAAAGCAAGTTGCTGGTGAATAATCCTGGCCACTTGGTTATGTCTGTGCAAGTACTCACCGTTAGCCAGACGAGAACAATCAGAGAAAATATGTCTGATGGACTCACCCGGACGGTGGCATGCCCGACACACGTCAACCGTCCCATCCTTCAATGGGTGGCTCACCGTCCGATAAGGACCAGGCCCGGGTCGACGGTGCGTTGTGTTCCACGCGCGCCTCAAAGAGATGTCAGCAGAATTGAAGGGGTCCACTAAGGCCGATGCCTGCCGGGGTTGCGAAGAAAACCGAAAGGGAGATCGTGGCCCCCGGCAACAGGGCAATCGAAGGAACACGGGTGGGTTTTAGTCAGTAAGAGTCTGACACGCCCTCCCGCTCCGCCCAGAGCGGGAGAAGTTATTTGATGATTTCACACCCAAAAAAAAAAAAAAAAGGCTCATGAAGAGCCCGACAGAAGCGCCCGTGAAGCTCCTTGCTTTGCCATACCTCTTTGCGGTCATCTGCTACAGTTTTATACCAGTTCTCTTTAGCCATGCAGAGCGGGGTAAGCCCCTTGTTCACTGCCACCACATCACGATGCATACCCACTTCGGCTTTTAAAAATATTCTCTGAGATTGCACACCTCGCGGTTGTGGAGGGTCTTCGCATTTAAAAAGCCTCGACCCCCGCACTTCCGCGGGACGTACAATCTCAGTACAGATGATCGTGGGATCACCCACGATCATCGGTAATGAGATTGTGCGGTCAGCAGTGTCCGGACCCTCCTATTTAGGGCGTCGAGTTCAGTCGAGTCCATTTGAGAATGCCGAAAGAGTACAACCGGCATGACCCAACCGTTGAAGGCGCGCACCTTGTTTCGGCCTGAAAGAAGACTAATTAATACCTTCTTCAGGCGACCAAAGAAGCGGTCCTTCAACGATTGCTTCATGTCAGTAAGGTAATGGTTATGCCTAACGCTTCTGACATACCCAAATACTTGTAGCTTTCGGATGAGGCAAGGCATCTAAGGTGTATGGAGTCCGAGAGTTGAGTTCCCTCGGATTCCATAATCTCCTCTCGCTTTACATGCATGACTGCACATTTGTCCACACCAAATTCCATCCTGATGGCGCTACTGAATGTTTCAGTTATCTTCAGTAGCTCCATCAGTTGCAATTTGTTGGGGGCAAAGAGTTTCAAGTCATCTATGTAGAGGAGGTGAGATATGACCTGACCACCTCTCCTCAGCCGATAGGTACCCTAGACCTGAATCCTCGAGCAGTGTGCTTAGAGGATTCAGAGCTAAGCAGAACCAAAGTGGATTCAAACTGTTGCCCTGGAATATTTCCCGTTTTATCGATACAGGCTCATCATTCCCCTGGATCCGTCAACACTCTGGATAGCGAAGGACCGTCCTCCATTGCCCCATACACGACATCAGGAAGGTGCGCAGAGTTGTATCTATCTTGTACAACTCCAGCACCCTTAGGAGCCATGTATGTGGCACCGAGGCGTAGGCCTCCTTATAATCTATCCAGCATATTGACAAATCCTTGCGGGATGGACGAACCTATTGGCTTATGGCCATGTCGATGAGGAGTAGCTCCTTAGTGCCGCGGGACCCATTCCTACATCCATTTTGAGATGCAGACATAATCAAGTTATTTTCAATGTGTGTGTTAATTTTCACTCTCAAAATTGATGTAAGAAGTTTATAAACCGTCGAAAAGCATGTGATCGGTCTATAATTCTTGGCTTCTGTGGGGCTACCTGACTTATGGAGCAGGTGGGTAACGCCTGCTGTAAGAAACTGTGGTAGCGACACAGACTCTAAGGATGTCTGGAACTGAGATGCCAGGCAAGTGTGTGAACTAATTAGCCATTTTAGCCAAAAGTTGTGCAGTCCGTCCGGTCCCGGTGACTTCCAATTTGGTAACGGACAGACAGCTCTGGCTATGTCTAATGGCATGATTTGCACTTTCTCCATTTCTGGTATAGTTTCACACACTCAGACAGACGGGCACCGACCACAATGCACCAGAATGCACTCGTGGTGGCATCATCCGGGCGGCACACGTCTGTCACATTTTGTTCAGGTCGCTCCCAAGCTCAATATACCCACCTCTCATCGCCCTGGAACATGCGATTATGCGTGTATCGATCAACCCGCTGCTTATACCGCCGAATACGGCTCGCCCATGCACAAACTTTCTGCTTCAGGAACTCGATGCGCTCTGTGACACGGGACATGTATTCTTGAGGACTGATACCAGTCTTCGAGAATGCCCGCCTTACAAAGCGCATCACTCGTGGTCGTGTATTGCCCTCCCTGAAGCAGTGTAGTTTGCCGATAAGTACCCTGGCCCCATCAATATGTCGCTCGATCCTGCACTGCCAGGCTGGTACAGCTGGTTTTGGTCGAGTAGCTCCGTCGCAATTTGGGAACTTAACTATTATTATTATTATAATAACATATTTAAGACATTTAACTATTATTATTATATTTTAATTTTAAATACATAATACTTTTAAAAAAAAAATTTAAAAACAAAATGTTAAAAATGTTTTTTCTTTGTTATGCATGAAATAAAAGGCTTTTTATTTTTATTTATTTATTATGAGACCACGTGAAGTTTCTATTGAGAAATCATTATCATGTGTTTTATTCCAGTTAGTCTCGTCATTGATAATTTTCCAAACAGTCTTTATTTTATTACCGGCTGATTTAATCTTGTGCTAATGTACAAGGCTTTAGCTACCTTGCAAGTGTTTTTAAAAGTTTTAGAGTAAGTAGCAACGTATTTATTAAAAGTTTCAGAGTTAATATAAGGCTTAAGGCCATACAGCTCAAACAATTTTCCCCTACTTTTCCTAATACCCTTGGTTGCCCAATCACTGAACAAAATTTATTATTTGGGCAAATAGTTTTAGTTTTCTTTTTTAAAGTATTATTGAACTCGGTGCGCACTACCGAAAATAATTCCTCATATAATTCATTTACATTTTTTTATAATTTGTCCCACTATACTTAACTTACTAATTAAGTTATTATTAAATATACTTAGATTGCTGGTTGGTATTTGTCTAGATTGTATCTGAATTCTTTGTAATGGTGTATTGGACTTGAAAGTAACCGTTTGACCACTGTGACCAGAAGGGAGATAATTTACAATGACTTTATATAAGTAGTCACAGCAACAATATACATTATCAATACATATAGCAGTATTTGTAGTTATGAGGGTTGGTTCTGAAAACAAATTTGATAAATTGAATGATTTAAAGAGACTTAATAATCGACTACTATTTGAACTATTTTCTAAGATATTAATATTGAAGTCACCACAGATAATTAGTGTTTTTTTTCCCGATGCAAGTTTTGCTAGAACATCTTCCATTACTGACTCATATGGAGTAGTTTTGATAATTTGGGGGTCTGTAAACGTACACTATAACATGCTTATCTAGCTCAACACAGGACAATTCAACTTTATGTTCAACCGACAGATCAACTATTTCTGTACGAGTCTTAAATTTAATGGAATTTTTAACTAAGATTAGTGAACCTCCACGCAGGATAGATTTTCGGTTAAAATAACTGCCCACACTATATTTTTTTGTAATTAATTAGCATTTCATATTCTTTTAACCAATGTTCAGTTAAGTAATTCATTTCAAACTTTGGTTTTTCTAAAAATAATTCAATTTCTAATTGTTTGGCAGAAAAGCCTTGAATATTAGGATGAAATAATTTCAAGGAATTCTGCTTATTCTTTTTTACAATTAACCATTTGAGAGCAAGAAGACACCTAGTTGTTGGTAGGTATAACTATAGTGTTACTTGTATCTTCTATTGTCTTACTATTTCGTTTTTTAAATTAACATCCAGAGTGAGCCTCAAGACTCCCATGCCATCACCTGGCAAAGAGATCCTACTACTTGTGGACCCCATATTATGACAAGAATTCCCCATAGTGACACATGGCTTCTCCAATTACAAGACAATTATTGTAAGCATTTATAGCATTAGTGCTACAGTAATTTAAGGTGGCCACCTGTACATTAGAATTATTACTAATGATTGCGGTGTTTATTATACTACTTGACTTCAACATACTACTTATGTCTGAGTTTATATAAGCTAATAGCCTCGCTATTTTATGTCTAAACCTAATGGGCAGATACACTGTATTCGTTATCGATTTCAACTTATCAACACAATTGTTGGTGTCAAAAAAATATAAGTTTGTCACTGTAGTGACGTACTAAGAACTGGATATGCTTAAGCATATGTATATAAATGTTTTTCCTCTTTGATAACCTCTCAAAATATGGAAAAGCAAACAAAATAATTTTATCACAATTATTCTTTAAAGTCTCAGTAACACTGTCAGTGATATCTTCTTTTCTGACCTGGGAACTAGGTATTACCCACAAATACAGTTATGTTAGTATTAGGATCATATTTATTTCTTGTAATTGATGTCATTATTTCTTTGAAGGATATCCCAGGTAAACAATAGTTTTAAGTAGAAAAACTCAAAATGTTACTAACTAATTTCCCTAAAACTCTTCCTGTACTATATGAAAATATAACTAACTGAGTGCAAACTTTACTACAAGAGGAAATACTACTAGCTACTGACTGTACCACTTGTGATAATTCTTGCACAATATCAGGTATTTCTTGGTTGAGGATACAGTCTTGAGACAAACTCTCAGTCTGGGACGGGTCCTCCGTTGCCTCAGGCTGGACAGCTTCAGAGTTTGAAACCTTCTGACAAATACACTGACGCAATAACTAACTTATAAGCAAGAATATGTTCTTTAATTTGGTTCTGAGAATCCATGTTTTTAATGAAAAGGGCACTAAATCTGCGCTCAACTAAGTTACGCGTGTATCAATTTCATAGATGTCTTCCAATTTGGTTTGATAATTGTTTAATTGTTGTTGTTGTTTGTTTTAATTGTTTATTCAGATCAACACGTTCCTTTCTCCGTGGAATATTTTTGGAAAAGTGTTTTTGTTGTCTCTTAATTTGATTATATTTTTAAATTATTCTATTCAGTTTTGCATATTTTTTCGTGACTTTCTTATGACTAACTTTATAACTATAATTCTGTTTTTTCAATGAATCTAAATGAGAGTTACAAATATTACTGTCAGAATACATGCAATTAAATTTAATTGGTAAAGTAAATAAATACTTATTTCGTTTATTCATTTTTGGACATATTAAATAAATTTATAAATATTTTTATTAAAATCATCATCAATCATCAAATTATTATTATTTAAATTAGAAAATATTATGTAAATAAATAAATAAAAAATTAAAATAGCTTTTTTGCTTTGAATTTTGTAAAAACTTACAGTAAAAGAACTTATTGTCGTATAAATTAAACTTTTTGTTATTTAATATCAACACTTTTTAAATGTGGCCTTTGTGCAGACAGTCTTTATCGATATGCAGTCGATAAGATGATTTGAAGATGCTTCGCCTTACGGATACTTTTGTTTTAAGAACAACTTTATTTCTCATAAAGAATTGCATACATAATTCACTTACTGAGAAACAATATCTAAAACTAAAATTAATAATTAGAGCGCACAGATGTATGTATATAAAATAACAAAACAAATTAGCAATAAAAAAGTAGAAAAAGAAAAAATGCGGGTAAACAGATAACATAAACTCGATCGTAAGTTTAACCAAGCACAACATGGATGTATGAATTGGATTTTTACTAGATGTGACATTGATGGCATAGTCTGTTATTAGTAAGTATATTATTATAAGACTATATTATTTTTAGTTTATTATTCAATTTATATATTTTGGGTACATACATGGTTTGGAAAACATTTTGAGTATTGGATTTTTGTTTTTATTTAATTTATTACTAATGTATACCTATTTTTAATTTAGAAGTATATAGTTAATCTATTTATTGTGTGTATTTTATTTATATTAATAAACATATATAATGCAGTTTTTTATATTTATTTTTGTTAGTTAATTGATTCAGGCGTGACCTTGCGGAAATCCATTATAAAATGATGATGTGGATATATTTAGTAACCTGCGCTCGGTGCTTGGTGTGGCAACACGCCGTGTTCGAGTTCACGACAAGTTAATCGTCATCCTGAGGATGCCTCGTTGAGAGGTGAAACACGTGTCGATTTCTTCCAGGGTCTTTTCAAGACTCTTTAGAAATAGCTAAGCGGAAAAGGTTACTAAATATATCCACATCATCATTTTATTTATTTTTGTGTTTATTGACTTATTTGTATGTATTAACTGTGTGAGTTTTTAGTATCTTTTTGAACCGGGCATAACTTTGTTCTTTTTTATAACTGATGGTAATTTATTATAAATTGTAACACCTTCTTACTCCAAATTTCTTCTTCCATAGTTAGTTCTAGGAGGGCGGGTCACTAAGTAACTAGCACGTCTTAAGTTAATCGTTCGTGTTTGTTGTTTTGTTACAAATCTTATATCGGAATGGATTTCCTTTTTTAATATTTTACGTATTAGAATACATGTGTAGTATATGTACGTTTGTTTTATATTCATTATTTTTGTTTCCTCGTATATCTTTTCAGTAGGTGTCCGAAATTTATAGTTAAATAAAATTTTAATTAATCTATTCTGAACTCGTTGAATTGGATCTAACTTAGTCTTCGCTGCAGTAACCCAGATTTCAATGAGGTAGTCGATATGAGGCTTAGCCAGAGAATTATAGATAAGATATCGTACTTTTCGAGGGAGACACTTTGTTATATTGCGTAGTGCCCCTGTGAGAGGACTTAGTTTAAGTTTAATTTTTTCTAGGTGTGGTTTCCAAATTAGGTTACTCTCTAAGATAAGTCCGAGATATTTCTATTTTTAGTTCGAATTTTTTTTTTTTTTTTTTGCTCCAAACATTACATAAGTTGTTTTTGTAATATTAATAGTTAAAAGATTTGACTGGAACCACTCATTCAACAGATTATGATCATTCTGAGCGTCGGCTATTATATCTTCAACTGAGTGTCCAAAGTAAAAGAGACTTGTATCGTCGGCATAAAGGGAGATGTCTCCTTTGAGACCCAATTCACTGATACTATTAATATAAATAAGGAACATGAGGGGACACAATATTGATCCCTGGGGGACGCCAAAATTCAGGACACAGGGATTTCTTTCATATTTACCTATTTTAACTATTTTTTTTACGGTCCTCCATATATGATTTAAAAATTTCAAGTGCTTCGCCTGTAACACCGGTGAGTTACAGTTGTTGTAATAATTGTCATGACTAATGGTGTCAAAGGCTTTTTTAAGATCAATAAATATACCTAAGACAACTTGTTTTTGATCTATTTTATTTTTAATTTTGGTTACGAGATCAATTGTAGCAGCGAGAGTATTTGATTGAACTCAAAATCCATACTGTTTATGGTAAAAGAAGCCTTTTGAATTAAGGAATGACTAATCGGTTATAAAGAATCTTCTCAAAAACTTTAGAAATCACCAGGAGAACTGATATAGGTCGGTAATATACTTAAAACTGCCATTAGCTAATGAGACATGGAAAATTGTAAATGATCAAACAAAGAGAAAGCAAAACAAAGTTAGAAGAAAACTTGTTATAAACATTAACAACAAGGTGGTTACGGATCCGCAAGAAATAGCAGATACGTTTGTTGATAAATTTGTGCATAAATCATCACTTTTAAAAACAGAAGAAGAAAGTGCGCTGTCCTTCCTAAGAAACTCAACATTGACAGTAGAAAGTGAGATGACTTTCAATATGACGACACCACAGGAAATAGCAAAAATTGTACGTAAGATGGCAAACAAAGCGTCTTGTAGACACGATGACGTGCCAATATCGGTGATCAGAGATAATATAGAAATATTAGCGTATCCCTTATCTGAGTTCATTAATAAATGTTTTGAAGAGTCTGTATTTCCTGAACAACTTAAATTGGCAAAGGTGGTTCCGCTACACAAAAAGGGTACAAGAACGGATCCCAAAAATTACCGGCCAATATCCTTACTACCAATTTTATCAAAAAATTTCGAAAAGATAATGAAAGCTAGATTAATGACCCACTTACATTTAAATAGAATACTAAATTATAAACAATTTGGATACCAAAAGGGGATAGGCACCTCAGATGCGATAGATAATCTTGTTAATGACATTATTAATAAATTGAATGACAAAATGAAGGTAGCTGGCTTATTTATTGATTTAAGTTCTGCGTTTGATACAGTAGATCACGAGCTACTTCTGGCTAAACTAGAGCATTATGGTATTAGAGGAAAAGCGTTAAAACTTATGACATCTTATTTAAAAAACCGTAGAATGTACGTAGAAATAAAAGACATTAACTCAAACAATTGTGACGGAAAGTGTGTGAATGAAGTAATATACAGGGTGTTTGGTGCATCGTGTGCCAAATTGAAATGGTCGACTGGGGGGGTCACTTGCTATCCTTTCAGACCCCTAAACACTTCTCATGCCCTGTGGTTTTTTTTTTCATCGACTTTTTATTGTTTTATTTAAAAAATACCCAAATTTTACATTCAAGTACAAATTAAAAAAAAAGTGTAAGTCGTAGACTCTGAATTTTAATTTTATTTAGCTGAGTATTGTATTACAGTTCTTTTAAATTCAAAATTAGTGACATTAGCTATGTAGTTTTGTTTTTATTTACTCACAAAGTTTCGGACTTCAATTTAAGCAAAAATATTTTTTTTAATCATAATTTGAAATTTAGTATTTTGTGACTCTATTCACAATTCTAGCGAATTCACAAAGTTGTAAAAAGATTTTTATGGCATGTGGCACATCACTAGCAAGAGAATAGACTAGAGAATTTCTGAGGGAGTTGGAAGATCCCGCTCGCTTTTGTATTTTTTTTAAAGCCATGTGAATAGCTGTAACATGGACAGCTTTAATTGAAGTCCGAAACTTTGCGAGTAAATAAAAAAAAAACTACATGGCTAATGTCACTAATTTTGAATTTCAAAGAACTGTAATACAATACACAGCTAAATAAAATTAAAATTCAGAGTCTACGACTTACACTTTTTTTTTAAATTTGTACTTGAATGTAAAATTTGGGTATTTTTTTAATAAAACAATAAAAAGTCGATGAAAAAAATCCACAGGGCATGAGAAGTGTTTAGGGGTCTGACAGGATAGCAGGTGACCCCCCCAGTCGACCATTTCAATTTGGCACACGATGCACCAAACACCCTGTATAAGTCAAAAATGACCAACATAAGCCGCGGAGTGCCTCAAGGCTCAATCTTAGGACCAATATTATATTTAATTTTTACAAATGATTTACTAAATTTTATGAATAATACTCAACCCGACGCAGGACTTGTAATGTTTGCAGACGACACGAATACTCGGGTCGCCAAACTTAAATGAGTTGACAGAAAATGTAAATAAGTGTTTAAAGAATCTTTCTGTTTGGTTTACAGCAAATAATTTAATAATAAACCCAAGCAAAACCAATTTAATGTTGTTTAAAACAACGTCACGCAACAAAGATTGTATAGATGTCAAGCTTAAACAGGAAAATATTGGACTGGTGAACGAAGTTAAATTTTTAAAAGTTTATATAGATTCCCTATTAAATTGGAAAAAGGAGCTCACCGCCATTGATTCCTCAATATCTTCAGCTTGTTACGCGCTAAGAAGCCTCAGGGACGATATTAATGTTAAGCAACTTAAATCTGTATATTATGCATTAGTAGAATCCAGATTACGATATAGCATTATGTTTTGGGGGAGCAGTTACGGGTATAATTGCCAAAGAGCATTCATTCTACAGAAACGTGCATTAAGAACGATTGTCAGAATCCCACAACAAGAGTCATGTAAAGAATATTTTAAAAAAATAAGGTATTTTAACAGTGCCAAGTTTATATGTTTTAGTACTACTCAGCCACTTTGCGAAATACATACACGAGCACGAATCACAGGAAGAACGTGAACTTAGAGAGAAAACTAGAAGAAACGTTATAAAAAATAAAATTGCGCCGAAACTTAATATTGCTGAACATTGCTCTAAATACCAAGCAGTAGAATTATTTAATAAGTTGCCTACTGACTTAAGATCGTTGATTTACAAAGGTACGCTATTCAAAGCCAAACTTAAAGCATTCCTGTTGAATAAATGTTTATATTCTATATCTGAATTGGTGACAAATGATGGTGAATAGTTTTTATATTTAGTAATTTACCTTTTTGACATTAAATATACATTAAAGACATTTTTCGATTTTTTGCATTTTAGAGAATAGATTTATACGAATTTGACATGATAATATTTACAATAATTTATATAATTACTATTTACAATCTATTGACATATTAATTTATCATATAAGTTATTGATTTTATTTTTAGTGAAATTTACTGTTTGATATTCATAATTTATTGTTTTTAGCTGTAAAATATTAATTAATGTACTACAAAATTCAAACACAATGCGAATTGTTACATGAATAAATGAATAGCCTTTAAAATCATGTCTCTGGAATGTACCGTTGATTAACGGATAATACTAATTAGTTAAGTACTACTTAGGATTAATTTAATGAACGTTTCTGAGTGCGGCTGTAAACTGCCGCACTCAGAGACGTCTAATCGTTACTTAGAGGGCTACTTATTTTTTTTTTTTTAAAGTTCACCCTCAGAGTCAGTTAACGGTTCATTAGCGTCCCTTAATGATAATTAAAGTTAGGTACAACAAAACCTTTACTTAACTTTTTAACAATTGATTTTGACATTTACGTTTGGTGTTATATTTTTATTTTTACCTGTGAATTCGCTTTCGCATTAAGCGTTTATTCAAAAGCAATCATTTCTGGTTTATTGAGCTTGTGGACTTTGCCAGAAGATATAGATAAGTATGGACCGAGGTGGTATTTATGAGATTATTCTGATCTCATAAGAAAATACTCAATTCAAGAATTCCACGCACGATATAGATCAAGATGTAGAAGACAAAATACCTAAATAAAAGACCAAATTAAAAAAAAATCTCTAACAATTGCTTCCGATTATAAAAGCGTACATTCGGTTGGAGTGCCCTAGCTAGTTACTGCGACCAACTGCAAGAAAACGCCAGCAAGTTAAAAAGAGGCTCATTTACTAAAAAAAGTGTGCATCACTAGAAGCCCGAAAAGTTTATAGAGGTACATTAATTTAAAAAGCGTACATCTTATAGAATTGTGCTGCTCAGGGATGGGGATGCGGTCCACGCGCTGCGCACTCGGCGCCGCGCGTGATTCTGGCGTGCAGTTTGTTAGCTTCAAACTATTTGTATTTGAACTTCACTGGTGTTGCTCTATAATTAATTATTCATCGTTTATCGTTAGAGACTCGTAGTACGAGCGAGACGAGCGCAGACAGACGGCAGCAGCACGCCGTCAGGTGTAGCTGTTCTATCTCGTACAGTGCATACACAACATATTGGTTCTAATGGTATGCGCACGTGGTTTGAGGTGTGGATTGCAGACATCGGTTTTGTGACAGCCGTCAGTCCTCGAAGTTGAGCGCTCGAGCAATGCAGCCGATCCGAATCCGAGAAAGGAATGTATGAGGTGTTACGCACTAGAACCGAATTCATTTATTGAACTCTGATGTCAAATTCGGATCGGATACAGTGCGCAAACGTTGCTAGTAGAGTTCAGGCGCATTTAGCATATTTTATTGTGTGTGTTCGTTGTGTGGTGTGAACTATTTTTTGTTATTATTACGACCCCCCGCCGCTCTTGTAAAGAGATTCCTTCAATACCTGAGAAGCACACTAGAAGTAAGATGAGTTTTACGTTTAGTTGGATTTGTTTGTCAATGTTTAATTATCTTACATGCTCATTGATCGCGTTGCAGAGCCGTATCTGGCGCCCACCAAAGGCAGAGGGCAGTCCCACTACGTGGACGTCGCAAATAAACTACACGTTATAATAAAGTACAAGTTTATTTATAAAGCAACGTAATGATATAAATAATAGGTACATATTCTATCATTACTTATTATGCTTTGATAGATTAAGAAAAGATAAACATCCAAAAATAAATGAATTATGATTATTATGCAGTTATGTACTTCAGGTCTTATTATACGTATTATATCCATTATAAAAGTCGTGTGGCACTGTCCTTTCCTACCGCTCCGGGCGGCGCTAGCGCTTGGCGACGAGGCCGTAGTACGCGGCCAGGCCCAGCAGCGGCGCGGCCGTGGGCGGCTGCGGCAGGTCGCCGGCCGACGCGGCCACGTCCAGGTGCGCGTACGGCACGGCGGCCTCGTGCAGGCCCGACACCAGCAGCAGGAAGGCGGCCGGCGCCTGGTGGCCGCGCGGCAGGGCCGACGACGCCGCGTTGTCGGCCTGGTGCACGTGCTCGCCCGGCGCCTTGCCGCGGTGCGCGGCCAGGTCCTCGCGCCGGACCGTCGACACCTCCACCATGTCCCCGAGGCGCTCGGCGGCGGCGCGGAAGGCGGCGGCGTGGCCGAGCGCGCGCGCCGCGTGGTTGTCCAGCAGCGCCGTGTAGCCGCGCCCGTAGGCGCGCACGGCGTGGCCGGTCAGCGTGGCCACGGTGTACAGCGTGGGGCTGCGCTCGCCGGCCGCGCGCTCGCACATCTCGGCCAGCAGATCGCCCATGACCATGCGGCCCTCGGCATCTGTGTTGCCCACGCGCACGGCCAGGCCGCGCCGGCTCCGCAGCAGCTCGTCGGCCACGTAGGCCTCCTCGCCCACCGAGTTCCGCACCATGCCCAGCGCCGCTACCACCTTCAGCGCCGGCCGCAGCGAGTCGCACGCCTGCGGGCACACAACTATGACGTCACTCCTTCAATGTCTAGGGCTATTTAACCCTTTGATAAAGTGTGAAGGGCCTCACCTTAAGGAAGCCGGCGACGGCGGCGGCGCCGCACTTGTCGCGCGACATACCGGCCATCACGCCGCCCGCCTTGATATCGCAGCCGCCCGTGTCGTACGTCACGCCCTGCGGACACACACGCGTCACTACCTCGCACATCGCACACACTTGTCACCCTCTGTCGACACGTCGGCGGCACTCACCTTTCCGACCAGCATCACGGTGCGTTCATAATTCTGCGGCACGTACTCCAGGAAGATCACGCAACCTGCGAAACGAACTCGTCAATGTCAGTACACGCGTGTGTAACCAGAGATGTTGTTAATATAATTAAGAGATTACAGAAATACATTGAGCGTTATAAACGACTTCAGCAACATACTTAGTACAAAACTGGGTAGTGACCCTTTCTTACAGTCACGAGCATAAATATATTATATTACCAAAACTATCTGACGAGACAAGCGACGCCCGCATCGGCTTTATAAAGATACCTCTTCCCAGAATCCATAAGTATCGGCCATGTTTTCTAGTTATAAATATCTTCCTACTCAGTTCAAATTAATGTGATGCCTCGTTGTGCTTGTGTACACTTTGACATCACTTTGGCAACATAAAAATCTGACCGTAAAATGTTTCGGGCCCTTTTTCTTCTAAATCGCAATCAGCGCCGCTCATATTGCAAAAACAGTATTAGTGTGATCAATACCGTGATCACCGTTGATTATTGTATTATACTTATATTCAATTAGGACATTAATAAATAAATAAATAAAATTCATTTATATCAGGTCATAAACCCATACTAAATACAAAAATAATGCACAAATTTTTAAATTTTATAAGTGTTACTATTTGAGTGACAAGTAAATATCAGATCAAATCAATTAATGTCAAAAGCACACAGGAAAATAAAAATTAAATTAAATGAAACAATAAATTAAATTATGTAAGTGAAGTTATGTCAGAAGCAAAAAATTTAAATTATAATATTCATAACATTAAATAAAATGACAAATTAAGCACCAGCAATACGCCTGCTACAACAATGCCCAACGTAGGGGGCAATCCAGTCGCTGAGCAATCATCGTCAGGACAGTGTTGGAGAGCTAGCCCGCACCCTGCGCACCAAGGACGCGCACTGCTTGCACATGGTGGCGTGAAAACAGTCGGTGCGCGCTTCCGCAAACATGCCTGAGGCGATGCAGATTAATTTATTTTTAAATCAGTCTTTTTATATATGTGGCCTCTTCGATTTGTTTATTTCTTTTTTCACTATGGCATGTCACTAATGGATGTTTGTCACTGTCATATTATTAAATCTATTGAATACAATATGAATATAATTAATTACTCAGAAGATACATAATAATGGTGACGATAAAGGCAGAACTGGCGCGATTTACTCGCCTGTGCACAACTATACGCGGCCAGCTTACGAAGTTCGAACGTACACTGGAACAATTACAAAATCCTTCGGATTACGAAGGAAGTTCACGTCTGACAAGTCTCAAAAATTATGAACATAGATTTGAAAAAAATCAAAATGAAATCGTATTGCAAACACATGACGTGGAAGCAGAAATTAAGCAGCGGTATTCAACAGAAGAACAAATATTACAATTAAAGCTAAAGCTGCATGGCTTACGCCCTACACCAACGACCGCACCGTCGACTTACGTCATGGTTTCACTTGAAAGTTCACCGGAAACTACACCAAGAATTAACTTTCAACCGTTACAAGAACGAGAAAGTTTCAATAACTTTGTTCAGAGATTAAAAACCTACATGAAGCTAAATAATTGTCACAAACCACAAATCCAGACCCTCACGCTGCTTAGTTTACTACCTCCGGAATTACACCAGAAAGCTTACCTGTGCGCACCGAACGATCCTTGTGAACTTAGAATTCGGCAGCTTGGTTCAAATATTACAACACTTTATAGATCCAAAACCGAGCATTTGGGCTCGTCAACATAAAAAAATTTCACGACTCCTGACGAGACGAGTCATGTCATACACGTCAGAGTTGAAACATTTAGCAAGAAGTCGATCTGCGACAATTTTCTTACCTAACAATTTATAAGAGGATTAAATGACACCGATATTCGAACCAAAATACTACAGGAAACAATGGTGACTGATTTTTCTGACTTAATTAATAAAGCAACCACAATTGAACTAGCAAAATCTGACAGCTCCTATAAGTCACCAGCAGCTCACTCTTAAAACCAAGGTTTACTACTTAATATGAAAACTGTTCAAGCTGACACCAAAAACCGCAGTCAAAAGCAAGAGTATAATAAACCTTTAACGATTAGGGACTTACGAGGCAGGTGTTCGTTGTGCAGCAAATACCATCACGCTAGCAGGTGTCACAGCATTAAGGATACGGGCAGCAAATGTAAAGGAGTTGGTCACCTTGCTCGCGTTTGCTTACAACCAACACTCAACCAACTGGAGCCTGAGCACGCGCAGCTGCAGATCACGGACAACTCTTCTGACACAGTCGATGACACCAACCCCTGGGATATGAACTTAATACGATCCAACAACACAGACAAATTTATGATAATTGTACGCATCAATGACTCGAAACTGGAAATGGAAGTAGATACAGGAGCTGCTCTGTCATCTATCTCTCACAAAGATTTTAAAACATGAACACTGGGTGCAAGATTTACAAAACTAACATCACGATGAGAACATATACCGGAGAAATCTTCGCACCACTCGGAATGGCATATGTTCCGTGTAAATACAATGACCAAACACTTAAGGGAAAATAATACATTATCAAACAAGATGTTGACCCTATCTTAGATCGAGCATGGATACAAGCCATCAACTTAGATCTGGCAAATATAAACGTAATTAATACTAAAGAACATCCAAAACTGGTTAATCTACTTTCTGAATACTCGAAGGTATTTGATGGCTCACTTGGATGCATACTTAATTACAAAGCTCATTTGACCCTAAAGGAAGATATATCACCAATTTTTGTTAAGCCTAGACGTATACCATATGCTCTTAAAAATAAAGTTGATGATGAAATAGTACGACTCTGCGAACAAGGGGTAATTACAAAAGTTGATAGCTCTGAGTGGGGAACACCAGTGGTTCTTGTTGTCAAACCAAATGGTAGTATACATTTATGCGCCGATTATAAAATCACCTTAAAAAAAGGGATACGGGATGAACAATAACCTATTCCGATTATAGAGGACATTCTGGTAGAGATGAACGGAGGCCATTTTGCACACTTGATATCAGTCAAGCTTACTTAAACATGATGTGGACGAGGAAAGCGCTATGATGCAAACATTAAGCACACGCAAGGGTACGTTTAAAGTAAATAGACTTATGTTTGGCGTCAAGGTTGCTCCGAATCTATGGCAAAAGTTTATGGATCGTTTGCTTCAAGGGGTAGCTGGAGTGAAATGTTTTTTCGATGATATAATCATTCAAGGACATTCAGAAGAACAACTTCTTTCAAGACTAAGCTTAGTATTACAAAAATTACAGGAAAAAAATTTGAGACTCAATAAGGACAAATGTAAATTTTTTCAAGAGATAATCGAATGCTTCGGTCATACCATTGATAAACATGGACTGCACAAAAATATAAATAAGGTAAACGTTATTCTGGATACAAAACGTCCCAGCAACATCAACGAATTACGGATATTTCTAGGAATGGTTAATTATTACAATAAGCTCATACCGAATTTAGCTTCAATATCCAGCCCTCTTAATTACCTACTCAAGAAGGAAATTAAATACGAATGGACGCACAACTGTAATGAGAGTTTCAAGAGAATTAAACAGGAAATCCTCAGTGAGAGAGTTTTAATGCATTTTGACCCTGAGAAACCCTTGGTTCTCGCTACAGATGCTTGGACTTGGAGCAGTTCTATCGCATCGGTTATCGGACGGATCTGATCGACCGATTGCTTTTGCGTCACGTTCTTTGAAAAATAGTGAAAAAAAATAATACAGCCAGATAGACAAAGAAGCGACGTCTTTAATCTGCGGATTAAATAAGTTTTTTCAGTACTGCTACGGAAGAAAATTTATACTTATTACAGACAATAAACCTTTATCTACGACCAATAAACCTATTACAGACAATAAACCTATTACAGAAAATTATTAGATCTGGTCGCGAGACACAACTGCAAATCGTACTAACCTTGGTAGCACCGCACCCATTAATCGTTTAACGGGAAACTATAATAAAATTGCTACGCGACAGTACCGCAGCTACAAAGGCTCCCTGCACGAACTCGACTGATTTCGATCAATTTTGCTCATTAGTTGAGAGAAAGGGAGACAGAATTTAAACAAAATTATTGTCATTTGTAAAGTCGAATTTTTTGTATTGTACATAGCGGAAAGGGATTTTTGAAATAAATTAAGGGTTCGTGGAAAATCCCTAAAATTTGCAACAAGTTTTCCAAAAATTGACGCGATACTGATGTTTGATCGTTTCGTTATATGGTCTACTTGTACATAGGGGAACCAATTTTTTCAACTTCTATACAAAATATAGCAAAAAAAGAAAAGGTTGGAATAAAGATTTTTTTTTAAAAACCCTGTCCTATTATTTAGCAAAACATCAAGAAATTTAAAAATCACATATTAGTTTTCAGCTATCCTTGAAATAAAATAAAAAAAATATTTTATGATTATACTATATCTTCATTAAATAAATCAAAGGCGAAATAAACCATATTTTCGAGAGCGCAAAAGTGATGCAACTGTTAACAGGTGCAGTGACTATCACGAATGGTTAGCACCACGAAATTGTACTTTTATACTTACACAGACTTAATGTTTCAAATATTTCAACCTTTCTTACAATAAGTTATTGACGAAAAAGGGATTTTTCGTGCACGGAGCCTTAAAGAGAAGCCGAAGAAAATATTGTTTAGTTCTCATAAAACACACGTCTCTAGTTAAAATGGGCGTGCCTCAAGATTCAATTCTCGGCCTTTACTTATTTCTAGTTTATATAAATGATCTTCCTTACATGATGGCTAACTTATCGGATATAATTCTATTTGCTGACGATACTTCTCTTATTTTTAAAATAGATAGGAAAGATACAGATGTCTTACATGAGTGTTTTTCAAAAAAAATGCTACCTCTGAAATGACTTGTCCCATGACTTTCACTCAGTGTTTCACAGGCTGTTTATTCAAAATTCAGTTTCATACATTTTAAAACAAATTAAATACCCAAACATTAACTATTTACGTATCCATAATATCCTAAATTGGTATATTTTACTTAAATATTGTTAATTTATATAAAAAAGACGGGATTTTTTTTAGTGTCGCATGCTCCATTTGCAATGTTCTGATCAAAAATTATTAATTATTAATCTATTTTTGTTCAAGAATTGTGTGTTATTTGGAAAGGATTATATGCATCAGATTCAATAATATTCTAGTTTACAATGAATTGTTGTTCAAAATAATATAAAATAATATAACTGCCTCGTTGGTCTAGTGGTTGCAAGCGCTACTGCTAAGTATGAGGTCCTGGGTTCGATTCCCGGGTCGAGCAAAATGTTATTGGGTTTTTCTATCTGAAATTTCTCAGTAGCAGCTCGGAGTCTGGATTCGTGCCCGGTTGATGGCAATAGCCTCGCCCCCTATTACATGGGACTTAAACATAACTGGCGAAATGTGGGTGTGCCTGCTACAGGGACACCTCTGCCCAACCCTTCGGGGAAACAAGGCGTGTTTATGTAATATTTTTGTCTCGTCTCTCAAAACTGCATTGATGGAAAGTTCCGCATACGCTACGTCAGTTTATTGATTTTCTACCAAAAAAAAGACTAAACTATGTTTTGGGTTTGAATGATGGCAATAGTTAGTCCGTAAACGGTCGCCTTAATTTGTGTTTTGATAGCATTTGTGTCGCTATCATGTGAAAAAGCGGTCGCGCGTCACGTTGTGCTGTTTGTGTTTTCCTCTACGAACGTATATTCTTACGGTAAGTATTGTTGTTTAACCTATACTTTTTCGTGCTAAATCACAAAAACGACATGTAGGTTCTGAATTGCAAGTAATATTTAGTAAAATTACATTGCAAATACTGCATTTTTGAGTTTGTGTTAATACCGACATTGTACGTCACGTCCACTACGCGACGTGTTGTAGAAGTGGAACACCAAATGTAGCGTAGCGGAATTCTTAGGCATGGTTTACATAGTGTTTTCATATTTTTTCGCTAAACTCAGAACTTAAATATCTATAATGTGCAATAATTTAACATAAGTTGTAGTTATTATTTGCAAGTTACTAAATTTTAAAAATTTTACATTCGTTTAGTTTCTGTTAAAAATATAGAAAGCAGTTTTTTTACTCAATGTTTTTGAAATGGACTCTTTATGAATCATGAACTTGATAGAAACGGCTATAGTATATATTTATCAACAGCATATTCAGATTATTTGAGTTTCATAATTTAAACAAAAACGCGAAAGTGCTGGCCAATAAAACTGTAAGACTTCGATTTTATACTATTAACGACCAAATAGATAATATTATATTAATGAAAAAAACATATATTTTAATTTCAACATTTAATTTCATGACCAAATAATGGAATATAGTATCAAAAAATTGTATGTACATATTTTAAAAATACATAGCTTAGTATTGTGGATCTTCATGGACAAAAGCAAATTTAAAAAAAAATCTTCGTCGCTGACGACGTCATCTGCTGTAGTTTACGACCTCAAAATTGATCTTGTTAAAGCTAATAATCTTTTTTCTAGAATTTGGCATGGTGTTAACGACTGCGGAGCGATCTAAACGATACAGAGAAAGGATAAAACAAGACCCAGAAAAGCATGAACATCATAAAAAAAGGAACTTAAAGACTTAAAAAACTTTTTCTTGTGATCTAGTAAAATGTACCTACCTCTAAATTAGAATCCTCAATTTTTATTTTTGATATTATGTTTCGGCTTTCTTTGGTATGTTGAACAATTTAGTGGAACTAAGATTTAGGAGCTTGGTTAACCAATACTTGTAAATCTGGAACTCAGATTTACAAGGTACTGTTTAACCAACGCTCGTAAGTAATTTTAAATGATTGTATGACTTGATTGGTGACTCATGTAATGATTTTATGTAAACCATGCCTTATAGTTCCTTAACGTGACGCCTTTTTCCATTAACGTCACTTGTCCTATTGGCTGTGATAATTTTTATTCAAGTTATTTTATTTTTTTGCTATAAATAATACTTAAAGCTATGTTAAATAAGAAGCAATATAATTATACTGTTCGTAGAATTCATTTGCGTGTCATATTATATAGTAAAGTACCAAAGTAAAGACTGAAGTTGTACAATTCAACGTATCATAAAGTAGCGTAGAGGAACAGTTTCTTCAAAAAAGTTATATGTTTTGTTTAAATTAGTAATAATAATTATGTGATTTAAAAGACTGCTTATAATAAATGATAATTTAATAAATGTTACATTCGAAATGCAGTTGGGTTTTATTCAAAACTAATTCAAATTTTGTAACGTAATGGAATTTCTCAGATACCATACCTCTTTCACACATAAATTTCTAGGTAAATGAAAGACTTTCGTTATTAAAATTGATTATATTTATGACAATAGATATTGTATCGTTCGATGAAACCATTGTTTTTCTTTTATATATTTTTTTATGGGTGGAATTCCATTACGCAACAAGCAAAGTTTTTGAAAAACACTCACATGTAAATTATAGTCTGACTGTTCTTTCAAAATGGTTCGCAGCTAATAATCTTTTACTTAATGCGAACAAAAGTAAATGTATTAGGTTCTCATTACCAAATGTACCTCAAGTAGGTCTAAATCTAAAACTTGATGGCAAAAAACTAGGTGCAATAACGGAAACTATATTCTTAGGAATTACGATTCAAAATTGCAATGGGGCGCCCACATTACAATTATTTCAGGTAATTTAAGTTCAGCTGCATATGCAGTAAGATAAATAAGGCAGTTGACTATAGCCACAGCTAGGTTAGTATACTTTGCTTATTTCCACCGTATTACGTCTTATGGCGTTCTGCTGTGGGGATCGGCAGCTGATATAGATTCAATTTTCATTTTACAAAAGAAGGCAATCCGCGCGATCTATAAAATGGGTCCTGGCGAGTCCCTTAGAGACAAATTTAAAGAATTTGATATGCTGACTCTGCCTTCTCTTTATGTCTTAGAAGGTATTTTGTATGTTCGCAAAAACTTAGGACTTTTCAAAATAAGAAGCGATTTCCATAATATAAATACACGTAAGTACACATAACATCACGTCTTGTTTCCCCGAAGGGTTGGGCAGAGGTGTCCCTGTAGCAGGCACACCCACATTTCGCCAGTTATGTTTACACAGTTGTGTTTATGTTTAGTTGTGTTTTTTTCACGTAAGTAGCCTTTAAATTGAGATACCCAAATTAAGATTAACTAAAACTAGCAAGTCATTTCTTATAAAGAGTATCCGCTTTTAATACCAACTTTGGCAACTTGTTTGCGAAAGTCGGTTCAGAACTTAGCGATGGGAAGTTCAAAACCCACATCAAACGTGTCTCTCTTTATCAAAAAATCTAAGCTATGGGAGCTAAAACAATTCAATATTGAGTTCGACAAAACACTGCAGTTTCTAAGCGCCAAGCATGATGAAATGGAGACATTAAAAAAAGAAACCATACAAAACAACAAGGCAATGGAAAACAGATACAAGGACCTAATACAGCGAAACATCAACTTAAATAAGTGTAACATAGCGCTGGAAGAACGAATCGGATATCTAGAACAAAAGGAATTGGATAAAAAGATTGAAATATTGAATTTAAAAATGCAAGGTGAAAATACCGTTGAACTGGTAAAAACATGTGCCGTTATCTTGAACTTAGATAAAACCGAAATTGAAAACGCATTGAGTGTAGGATCCGAAAAAAAAGATGTGGGGCCTAGTTGTGACGGTCCGTACAAAAGCGGCGAGAGTGGAATGGCTTAAAAGTAGAAAATCACAAATCACATGTTATTTACCAACAATGAGGTTCATTCATCTTAATTAAAAATTGTATAAAATCTAAGACTCGTAATGACATACCCTGAACTATCGGTGGAACATAGCATTAAACTGTCCCTGTGTTGAGTTAGATAAGCATTTTATAGTGTGCTTATACAGACCTCCAAATTATCAAAACTACTCAATATTTGAATCAGTAATGGAAGATGTTTTGGCAAAACTTACACCGGGAATTAATCAGTAATTATTTGTGGTGACTTTAATATTAATATTTTGGAAAATAATTCAAATAGCAGTAGATCATTAAGCCTCTTCAAATCATTCTGTCAAATGTGTTTTTAGAACCAACGCGAATAACTTCGACAACTGCTACATGTATTGATAATGTCTTTTGTTGCTGATATGAATATCCAAGATAAAGAGTGCTTGGAAACATGCTGGTCCTGCTCCATAGGACAATTTAGAATCAAACAGGTTGCTAATTTAATTGTAAAATTTATAATTATGTGTTATATGACATTTGATTTTACATTCTGTGATTACTTCCTCACACACTGACTTATTAATTTTAAAAACATTAGGTAAATCGTCTACTTTTACAATGTTTGTGAATATTTTTTTTTTTTTTTACACGATTGTACACAAAAAATACATTGATGTTGTGGAGACTGGAGCTTGTACTAGGAATACCTAGAAATGTATACTACTAAAAGATGATAAAGATAATGGGGTGAACAATAAAAAACAAAAAATAATATAAAACAAAGAAACTACAGAGCAAATAATTAATTAATTCGACAACAAAAATAGGGTGTGAAGGTGTGTGGGTGTGGGTGTGTGGGTATGGGTATGCAGTGAATGTGTGTATGGTATACAAAAACTTGTCTTAATATGCTATACCTATTTAGGACATGTTGAGCTGCTTTTATGAGATGACTTCCAAGAGTCTCTCAGTGGCCTCATAATCGTGAGATTGAAGCCAATTTCGGACTTTATTTTTGCAATTGAATAGATAGAAATGGCTTTATTGACTTTATTGTAAAGGTAATCCCCTAGGAAACAAAAGAATCTACGACTGAAGCTGGTTTTGAAGGACTTTGATTTACAGACTGTGTGTTTGCGTCTTTTGGTAAGGATTTCGACAGGATTGTATGGAAGTTGAGAATGCCTCCGAATGATTATATTTAAAATGAATAATTGGCGAACTGTCAGTACTATACACTGCTGGTAAAGTTCTTTCGTTGGAAAGAGAAAGGGAAGTTTACGGCTAACTTTAAGAACAGCTCTCTGAGCTCTTTCCAACCTCAGCAAGGATGTCTTTGGGGCTTCACCCCATGCTGTTATGCAATATGATAAGATTGACTGAACTAGTGCATAGTATACGGTGTCGATGGTCCTAGCTTCCGCCACATGGCATAGCTTCTTGAAAACATATATCAATTTTCGTGTTCTCGCTGTAAGTGCGTCTACGTGCGGCTGAAAACTAAGACGATCGTCAATCTGAATACCCAAATATTTGATAAAAGCCGTTTTTTTGAGAGAAGGACATGTGCAAAGATTGCCTTGCAGGGAAGAGCAAGTGTGCGATGTTATAGAAAGATTTGTTTAAGATGGGATCGCGTGATTTTTCATGGTAAAGGGAATATACAAAGATTTAGACACGTTAAGAGTGAGTTTGCAATATGTGAGCACCATGTATCTATCACATAATTAAATTATCTGTCGTTGCTTCATTTTAAATTCTTTTTACCTATTGTGGTATAGTTATTTTATTCTAGGTGCATCGTCTTCACATATAATTATTTAACTAATGTACGTACTTATACAAACTATTGTAAAACATTTTAAAAGAGTAACGGTGGAGTTTCTTGCCCATTCTTCTCCATACGAAAACTACATTTTGGAAGGGGCGACTAGAATCAATTATATTATTTTGTAAATTTTGACGTTCAAAAGTGCCATACATGGGCCTATCTATATACACTCGGCGTCACAAAAATCGCACCTCTCTAAGAATTCCTTTCAAAGTCAATTTTAACCCTATTTATCAATGGTATATGACTATAAGGTGTCATTGGAAAGGCAATTTATTTAAATTTCAGAATAAATCAATAGATTTGTTTTTTTGTTTACCAGGGAATAAAAAAAGCAAGCTAATGCAAATGATTAAAAAGTTAAATTTTATTTTATCAGTAAAAATTACAACAAAGTCCTTAAAAACAACTTTAAACTATTGTTACCCCCCCTAGCCCCGATGACTGCTTCCATGCGTTCTCTCATGGACCTAATTAATGTGACAACAGTCTCTTGAGGAATGTTGTTCCATTCTGCAACGACGGCATCTTGGAGATCTTGTAGAGTGGTAGGGGCAGGATCACGTGCCCGTACTCGCCGTTTCAGTTCATCCCAAAGGTGCTCAATAGGGTTCAGGTCTGGACTTCGCGCAGGCCAGCGCATAACAGGGATCCCAACTTCTTGCAGGTAGTCTCTTACAATTAAAGCGGTGTGACAGCGGGCGTTAATAGCATAAGGGACAACCTGCTCCTCTAAGATCTCTGTTATGTACCGAGGAGCAGTCAGCGACCCTTGCCCGCGAGCACTTCCAGTCCGAGAAACACACACGAGGTTCGTTTTGCCGTCGATTGACATGCCGCCCCAGAACATGCACGAGCCACCCCCGTATTCCACTGTCTCTTGAATACAGGCTTGCGCGAATCGTTCCCCTTGCCTCCTGTACACTCTTCGACGCCTGTCGTTGCAGAAAAGACACACCCTCGTCTCATCCGAGAAGAGCACAGTCCTCCATTGGTCTATTGTCCAATCCACATGGTCACGGGCAAATTGCAACCGGTCTCTCCTATGCTGTGCAGTCAATTTTGGCCCTGTAGCAGCCCTGTGAGCTGCAATTTTCTTCTCCCGCATTCTTCTTCTAACTGTGGCGACACTTACAGAAGTTTTGCGAGCTGGTCGTAGTTGTTGTTGCAGCTCAACAGCATTGGAGAACCAATTACGTAAAGACGTCGAAACAATGAAGCGATCGTCTCTTTCGGATGTGCACCGTTGTCTTCCAGATCCACGTCTTCGGATATAGCCACCAGACTCTTGGAAGCGTTGGAACACTCGTCGAACGGAAAAACGACTCAAGTTCAGTTGCCGAGCAACATCACATTGCCGCATCCCTGATTTCAGTAGTGCAATGACTTGAGCGGCTTCATCTGCAGTGGTATCCATCTTCTGGGGTATTTTTCTTGCTGTAACTGTTCACGTGTGTTCACTTCAGTGGTTTAATAGCGAATTAACCTGGGTCACTCGTTTAATTATTAATTAACCTAGGTCCCTTGTAGGGAGGTCAGGGAGGTGCAATTAGTGGTCGTTGTAATGCGTATTTTGACAAAAAAATTTTTAAAGTTACGTGCTAATGAGATCTGTTGTGTTTAGGAATTCTAACTATTGTTAATTTAAAGGTCGTTAAACATACTTTCAATTGATACCAATATTAATTGCGTTTAATGTATTCGTTGCTGGCGGGACATGCTTGAAACTTATTTTCGAAGAGGTGCGATTTTTGTGACGCCGAGTGTATATAAAAGAAAGTCGTGTTGGTTACACTATTTATAACTCAAGAAAGGCTGAACCGATTTGGCTGAAAATTGGTAGGGAGGTAGTTAAGAACCAGGAGAAGGACATAGACTTTTTATCCCGTCGTTCCCGTGGGACGTGACATAAACGGCATGCATTTTATAAATTTTGTATTTATGATATCCCGGTATATATGCCATAAATCCTAACACAAAGTACTAGGCTTGCATGAATTTTGATATCTCGGGAGATGGTAGGTATGTACGTTGATTGGTAGGTAGGGTAGGTAAGTAGGGTAGGTAGGTAGGGTGGGTCGGTAGGATAGGTAGGTATGGTAGAAAGGAGCGTAGGTAGGTAGGTAGGTAGGTAGGTAGGTAGGTAGGTAGGTAGGTAGGTAGGTAGGTAGGTAGGTAGGTAGGTAGGTAGGTAGGTAGGTAGGTAGGTAGGTAGGGTAGGTAGGTAGGGTAGGTAGGCAGGGTAGATAGGAAGGGTAGGTAGTTAGGTGCGCCGTAGATAAGTTCTTAATGCTACCCGTGCGAAGCCGGGCCGGGCAGCTAGTTTGGAATAAATTATTTGACTTTGCTGCGACTATTTAAATAAAGCCATTGTAAATTATCCCCCTTCTGATCACAGCGGTCAAACCGTTATTTTTGAGTTCAAGAAACCAATACTAAAAGTGCAGATACAAACTAGACCAATAACATCGGATAATTTAAATAAGTTTGATAGCACTTTAATCAGCAAGTTAAGTGAACAGGGTCTAAATATGTCTAATGGCAATATTTTGTATGAACATTTCTTTTCATTAGTGCAAACAGAGTTCAATATTTGTTAAGAAATATTCAAAAAATTTTAAAAGAGCCTGTTCTTCAGCAAAAGCCATACACATTAAAAATAAAATAAAATCTTCTGGAAATAAAATTAAAACAACTTGGAATATTATTAATTCAGAAACGGGAAGAACGACAGTACGGAATCGTGACTTCCATCTAAAAATTAATGATGTAGATATTAAGGCAGACGTGGAGGTGGCAACTGAGTTTGAAAATTTCTTCACTAATATTCCTATTTTAACGACCAAAACTCTGTCATTGTCGTCCTCTACTTTTTGAATTCACAGTCATTACTGCTAAAGACATTATAGAATCTTTTAAAAATCTTGATGTAAAAAAAAATGGTGACCTTTGGGGATTATCAGTACATACCGTGTCCTCAATAATTGATGTTATTTCACCCTTTTTAGCAGTCGTTTTTAACTCTTGTATTGCATCTGGTGTATTTCCTGATCTGATGAAACTTAGCAAAGTGATTCCACTGTTCAAATCTGGCAGCACAACTGATCCCACAAATTTTCGCCCTATTTCACTTTGAGTAAAACCTTTGAAAAATTAATTTTAAAACAAATGTTAGGACATTTCAATGCATATAATCTACTTCATCTGAAACAGTTTGATTTTACAAAGGGTCGTTCAACTACAGACGCGGGCGTGGAATTACTGAAGAGCATATTCGAGGCCTGGGAGGAGTCGCAAGATGCTCTTGGCATTTTCTGCGACTTGTTTAAGGCTTTAGATTGCGTACATCATGATACACTCACCAGGAAACTGTACCACTATGGTATGAGGGACAAGGCTCTTGACCTTTTGACTTCTTATCTGAACAACAGAATCCAGTCGATGTTAATGGCAAGAAATCTGCAGGATCTGCGGTCACCATGGGCGTTTCGCAGGGTTTAATTCATGGGCCTTTCTTATTTCTAATTTATGTAAATGATTTACCTTATCACATAAGGGATAATCACAAGATAGTATTATTCGCAGATGACACTTCCCTCATTTTTAAAATCAAACGTCAGTTAGTCAACTTTGAACAAGTTAACGATGCACTCTCTAAAGTAGTGCATTGGTTTAATGTAAATAATCTTCTACTGAACGAAAAAAAGACTAAACTCATTAAATTTTCAATGCCAAATGTCAGGCAGCTATCTACCAATGTTCAAGTTAATGGAACAGAGTTGGACCCTGTTGAGTCGACAGTTTTTCTTGGAATCACTATTGACAGTAAATTACAATGGAATTTTCTGTGTGAAATACACATAGAAAAATTGTCAGGAAGACTAAGTTCGGTCGCCTATGCTGTTAAAAAAATTAGACAGATAACTGATGTGGATACAGCCAGAATTGTTTATTTTAGTTATTTTCATAGTCTTATGGCATATGGGATTCTTCTCTGGGGAACCTGTGCGGACATTGATACTATCTTTGTTCTACAGAAAAGGGCTGTTCGAGCCATTTACAACCTAGGTCCAAGAGATTCCCTTAGAGAAAAATTCAAAGAAGTAAATATTCTGACTATAGCCTCACAATATATTTTTGAAAACCTATTGTATGTAAGTACACAAAAATATATCAAATTTTAAGAAAATGTCCGATATTCATAGTTTAAATACCAGGAATAAACACAACCTTGCTGTACATCGCACACGTCTCCACAAAGTAGGCAACTCGTTCATGGGTCAATGTATACGCTTTTACAACAAACTTCCCATTGACATTCGAAACTTACCCATTAATAGATTTAAAATCTGTATTAAAACCAAACTTTGTAAAAAAGGGTATTATAAAATTTCAGATTATTTAGAAGATAAAAAAGCATGGGATTGAACTGCTCGCTCTGCTAAGCCTTGTGATAAAACTTAACATTTTAATTATTTTGTAAAATCATCAAAATATACCAGTTTTATATACATATTGACATTGTTGAAAATTATATTCAAAATGACATGATTACTTTGTAAAGTATTATATTATTTTAATTAATTATTGTGAATGTGAGGACTATGTGGATATCATTATTATTTTCATTTTTCAGTTAGTTTTAATTATGGTCTGGCAGTTTGACTAGTTTATGCGGCCTACCCAAATGTCCTTTCTTTGGTATTGTTCGTCGAGTTGAGCTCCTTAAGTTCTGAGTTGAGCTCCACGATTACTGACAAATGCTTGCACTGACTGGACAGGTCCACTCAAATCTGTGTGGTTCTTTCCTCAAAAGACCATTTCAGACACTAATCTACATGGTCCTCATATGGCCTGACCAAGATTATGTCTGGACTTTAAAAGAGACTGTGACCTCTGAGTTTGTTTCGGCCTTTCTTCTCAGAGTAGTCAAAAAAACTAAAACTATTTGCCTTAAGTTTTTATTCAGTGACTGGGCAACTAAAGGCAACAGGAAAAGTAGGGAAACATTATTTGAACTGTATGGCCTACTGTCGATGTCGCTACTTACTCTAACTCTTTTAAAAATATCTGCAAAGCAGCTAAAGTTTATTTCATTAACAATAAGATTAAATCAGCAGACAATAAAATAAAGACAGCTTGGAAAATTATTAATAATGAAACAAACAAGAAAGAAAGAAAGAAAATGTATTTATTGAGACTCGCACAGGAAATCACAATTAAACTAAAACACACTCATTAAAACATTAATAAAAAAATAAAAAACAAATTTAAAAAAATAACAGAAAGTCCTGTACGAGGCCAAAAGGCTCATATCTCAGCATATGCTGCGACATAAAAATAAAATGTCGCAGCGTTGGTATTCTGATAGGGCCCGCAGTGATGACACGGATAGATAGATACAGAAATAAATATTAAATAAAATAAAATAAAAAATAGATGTGTGAACCTAAAAAAAATACCTTAAAAATTAAATATAAGTAGTCCGCGTGTCTGCACCCGACGTAACATCAGTTACTTGTCTATGCCTTAAGAACAAAAGACATAATACAGATTACACACTGGCCACTTCCCACGGTCTCATTAGCAATAACATCGATGTTGCTCAGGATTTTTTTTTCTTTACCATACTCAAAGCATTTATTTCAAGGCACTTTTGAATTGTCAAGGGGTCGGTTAGTCGACGGGGTTCGCTAGGGCCAATGCCTGCCGGGGTTGCGAAGAAAACCGAGAGGGAGATCGTGGCCCCCGGCAACAGGGCAACGGAAGGAACACGGGTGGGTTTTAGTCAGTAAGAGTCTGACACGCTCTCCCGCTCCGCCCAGAGCAGGAGAAGTTATTTGATGATTTCCCACCCACAAAAAAAAAAAAAAAAAAAAAAAAAAAAAAAAAAAGGGGGTCGGTTAGTCAGAAAAATGAAGCTAGTTGCCCATTCCAAAGCGTTGAAGGTATCTATGGAGAAGAACGGGCAGGAAACTCCACGGACACTCTTTTAATCACAATATTCCAATGTTCCAATTAAAACTACTGAAACTTTAAATTGCTCCCCCTCACTTGCTATTGATTTATTAAAAGCGAATGTTTCAGCCTGTCCTGTGGAATTTAAATTTAAACAAAACCCTGTGGTCGTCGTAAAGGCTTTTAAGCAACTAATGATTATAATTACCGAAGATCTGTGGGGCATGCCTACTAAAGTTTGTCAAACAATTATTGAGACAATTGCACCCTAATTAGCTTTAATATTTAATTTATGTGTAATACGGTAAAGTTAGTCCACTTTTCCAATCCGGGGACAGCAGACACTAATAATTGTAGACTCGTATCGGTTTTGCCGGTTTTCAGCAAGGTGTGTGAAGAAGTAATGTTAAATCAAATGCTCAATCATTTAAATCGTAATAACATCCTACACGATCAACAGTATGGTTTCACCTAATGCATGGGAAGAGGCACGAGATGCAATAGGCATCTTTTGCGACCTATCCAAGGCATTTGATTGCGTAGATCACGAAACACTGCTCTTGAAACTTGAGCATTACTGACTGGATAAACTTGCGCTGAGCTTAGTAAAATCATATTTGAATGATAAACTTCAGCAAGTTCAAATAAACGGTGTAAATTCATTGGGTTTAAAAGTCAAAATGGGTGTACCACAGAGCTCGATATTGGGTTCATTCCTCTTATTAGTATATATAAATGATTTACCTAATTTACTGAAAAACCGACCACAAATGGTGTTATTTGCTGATGATACATAACTGATTTTTAAAGTAAACAGACATGCAGAAGAGCTTGACGACGTAAATGACGCTATGTTTAAGGACCATAATTGGTATACTGTAAATAATTTGGTTTTTAATGAGAAGAAAACTAAATGCCTACGATTCGCGTTACCAAATGATAGAAGTAGTGAACGTCACGTATTGAATAAGGAGCAGGGCTGCAGATATCTTTATTCTGCAAAAGGGGGCCATTAGAGCCATCTACAACCTCCGCAGACGCGAGTCTCTAAGGGAACTGTTTAAGAAAATTAACATCATGACGGTACCTTGTCAGTATATATATGAAAACATTATGTATGTTCGAAAAAATCTACATCGTTTTAGTAAGATAAGTGACAGGCATAATTTTAACACTAGAAATATGAACGAAATGGTTTGAGTTTTAATGACACATCACGTATCTTCTTAAATGAGCATATAACTCGATAAAACAGGCAATTATTTTGGCCTACAAAGACGAAGCTTAAAGAAACCTATAAGTACATATAGATCCAGGATGCCAAAGTATTAATAAAGAAAAATAATAATGAAAAAAAAAAATATATACCATATTCGCAATGATAAATGATTCTATTTCTGTAAATAGGTTTGTACAAACACTTTTACACGTCAATCATATTTTAAAAACTAGATGAGGTCGGCATTTCCTATCTGACTACTCTGAGAAGGCCGAATCAAACTCAGAGGTCACAGTCTGTTTTAAAGTCCAGACATAATCTTGGTCAGATCATGTGAAGATCATGTAGATTGGTGTCTGAAGTGGTCTTTTGAGGAAAGCATCACACAGATTGAGAGGGCCTGTCCAGTCAGTGCACGTATTTGTCAGTTATCGTGCAGCTCAACTCAGAATTAAAGGAGCTCAACGATTTAACGAACAATACCAAAAAAAGGACATTTGGGTAGGCCACATAATTACTCAAACTGTCAGACCATAATTAGAACTAACAGAAAAAAATTAAAACAAAACAAAAAGGAATGTCCCACATAGTCTTCACATTCACAATAAATAAATTAATATAATACTTTAAAAGTAAATATTCATGTCATTGTATATATAAAATTCATTAATGTCAATGTGTATATAAAAACCAGAAAATAATCATGGTCAGAGCATTTCATTTGAGGATCATGTAGATTTGTGTCTGAAATGGTCTTTTGAGAAAAGAACCATACAGATTTGAGTGGACCTGTCCAGTCCGTGCACGCATTTGTCAGTAATCGTGTAGCTCAACTCAGAACTTAAAAGGAGCTCAATGATTCGACGAACAATACCAAAGCAAGGACATTTGGGTAGGTCGCATAAAGTACTCACAACTGCCAGATTATCATTAAAAGTAACTGAGAAAAATAAATAAATATATATATGACCCACATAGTCCTCACATTCACAATAATTAAAAAATATATATATTTCACAAAGTAAATATTCATGTCATTGTGTTTATAATTTTTAAGTTAGCAAAATAAAACAAAGTTCCGAAAGTAAAAAATAAATAAATTGGAGCAGCTCAATCCCAAGCCTTTTTGTCCTCAATGTAATCTTTAATGGTATAAAAAGCTTTCTGGCACAACTTACGTTTAATGAATGATTTGAATTTATTAAGGCTTAGATCTTGTACGTGGCTTGGAATTTTATTATAAAAGCGTTACATTGACATCTGAACGAGCCTCAAGGCTCAAGAAAATTGTTTTTCTTGAGCCTTGTTGTAGGTACAACAAATTTGTGTTTGTTCCTAGTATTTATGTTATGGATTACACTGTATTTTTAAACAATTTTATGTTTTTATGGGCATACAAAAGATTCATCAAAAATATACTGAGAAGGCACAGTCATAACATTAACCTCTTTAAATTTATCTCTGAGAGAGTGTCTCGGACTTAATTTATAAATTGATCGAACAGCTCTTTTCTGCAAAACAAAGATAGTTTGAATGTCGGCGGTATTTCCCCACAACAGAATACCGTACGACATTACACTATGAAAATAGCTAAAGTACACTAAGCGGGCTGTCTCTATGTTAGTTAAATTTCGAATTTTTCTAACAGGATATGCTGCGAAGCTTAGCTTTTTTGACAATTTATCTATATGTGGGCCCCACTGAAGCTTAGCATCCAAAGTTAAGCCCAAGAATACTGTGCTATCTTCAGAATTCAATTCTTCGCCCTTTATCAACACTTTAGTTTTCACCTGCCTAACATGAGGTAGGGTAAACTTAATGCATTTGGTTTTTTTTTTCATTCAGAAGTAAATTGTTAACATTGAACCAGTGAACTACTTTTGAGGTTGCGGTATTTACATCGTCAGTAACCAGCTGCTGACGTTTAAGTTTAAACAAAAGTGAAGTGTCATCCGCAAACAACACTATATCATGGTTATCCTTTATGAGGTAAGGCAAGTCATTAATATAAATAAGAAACAAGAAAGGACCAAGAATTGTGCCCTGTGGGACTCTCATTGTTACTATAGATCCTGGAGATCTTTTTCCATTAACGTCCACGCTCTGAATCCTATTACTCAAGTATGAAGTAAGGAGATGCAAAGCGCTGTTCCGGATCCCATAGTGGCGGAGTTTTCTGATTAACGTGTCATGAAGAACGCAATCAAATGCCTTGGACAAATCACAAAAGATGCCCAAGGCATCACATTTATCTTCCCATGCAATATAAATATGACCTAAAAGTTCAACACCGGCGTTAGTAGTAGAACGACCTCTTGTAAAACCGAACTGATTGCTATGTAACAATTTGTCTATTAAAAAATCTTTGCAATTGCTTTAAAAAAATCAATGAAGGTGACATCGAAACATACGTACAACAACAGAAAATACAATATATTTCATATTATGTAACAGTGTTATTTAATTAGTTCACGTCATGGCGGTAAACTTCGATCCGCAATCACAGCTACATTACTGGATATCAATTATATCAAATTGACAGATATTAAGGAATGGTCTAACTACGTATTATCTAGTGAAACTAAAACACAAATAATACTTATGAACATTTGTTCTATTAGAAAGCATTTTAATCAGTTGACAGTGCTTCTGCAAATAGTTTTGAATAAACTGGATGTATTGTGTCTCACAGAAATAAATATTAGGCAGGATGAAGTCTCCATGTACACAATAGATGGTTACAGTATGTTTTCACACACAAGAGAAAAAAGCGAGGAGGAGGCATACTTGTTTATGTGAAAAACAGCCTTCAATACAGTCCACTACAATGCTATACTGCATCAACATTTGAGTTGCTACACGGTCACCTTGCTAAGAAGGCTTATAACGCTTATCTATTGGTAATCTGCAGGCCGCCGCACACAAATAAACGCACTTTTACAAAAGAAGTAGAAAACATTATTCGAGCACTAACAGTAAAGACTGGCATTGTATTAGTAGGCGATTGCAACATTTATTAGAGATTGAACTGGATTCCTCGGCAAACAAATACTTAAATACGTTAGCGGATTTAGAACTTCATTGTGGCATTTAAGACATAACACGCGAGGCGGATGTCGGACAGAGGCGAGTGGCATGCATCGATCACATCTTTATGCGTAGTGTAAGTGGCGAGACGACCGACGTCCACGCAAACACTCACTAGTCGGGTTGTCGACCACTATCTAACGGGAATCTTAACTGTTATTGATAAAGAAATAGACTTAACGTGTGTGAATAAAATGAGGTACGACAACAAAGCGAAGGGAGATAAATTTAATAGCATAGATTGGTCATCGCTGCTATTCATACAAGACCCGACCGAATTGTATACAAACATAAACGCAATTTTTGGCGATATTTATAAGTTCTAAAATAAAAAACTCAGTGTGTCCTAAACGCAAAACACAGTCGTGGGTTGCGGATAAGTTACGTATACTTATAGAAGATAAAGATATTTAAACAGAGGAAAAGCGATCCCAAAAATAATAATAAACGACTGCAGTACACTAGGTGCAGAAACAAAACTCAGAAGCTTATAAATATGGCCAAAAATAATAGTAGGCGGGAAACGATTGCAAGTTGTAAGGGAGACATGAGAAAAACATGGAATAATAATAGGTCATTACCTATGAAATTGCCATTCTGCCGTACTGGCTATTTCAAGTCCAATTTTTTCCTTTTTCGCTAAGAACTCTAAGTTCAAATTATTTTTATTTTTAAAATATGGAATTCTTTTTTGAAAATTAGTCATTTGTTTAATGGTTAGCGTTCTGTTTTCATCGCATTTGTACGTTTTTCGTCATCATGGATAGGTTAAAAATTCGAGTGATTATGGCGTATGAGTACCGTCGTGGCAGCAAAGCGGCAGAAGCGGCATGCAACATCAACGACGTATACGGAGCGAACACTACTAACGATCGCACTACCCGTTATTGGTTTGCCTGCTTCCGTTCTTGAAATTTCGACCTAAGAAATGAACCCCGTGGTTGACCGAAAACTTTAGTCGACAATGACGAATTAAAGGCCATTGCGGAAGCTGATGATTCTCAATCTACAGCTAAATTAGCAGCAGCTTTCGATGTAAGCATCAAAACCATATTGGTCCATTTGCGTCAAATTGGCAAGGTAAAAAAGCTTGACAAATGGGTGCCCCACGAATTGAATTATCACCAGCGCGAAGCACGCGTCCAGTTGAGCCTTGTACTGCTCAACAGGCACACAAACGCAGGTATATTGAATCGCATTGTTACTTGCGACGAAAAATGGATTCTGTTCGACAATCGCAAGCGCTCAGTAAGTTGGTTAGATCCTGGTTCGGCACCTAAACACTGCCCCAAACAAAAACTGACCCCTAAAAATGCCTTTGAAGAATTTCCCAGCAGACTTTTGTAAAAATGGCATCAATAAGGTAAAAGCCTTTGATACATTAGACCACGACGGCTTTTTGCAGGCTATGAATGAATGTGGCATAAGGGGGCCCCATGAACGCATGGTTTAGCAAGTACCTAGAGAAAAGATCACTCAGAGTCTGTGTCAGTGTAACAGAAAGTATACGGGGTGACATTAAATTCCGAGTTCTGACCGGTTCAGTATATGGCCCATTAGGATTCATAATGCACGACAATAGCATGTCTAATGTATTAAAGAAATGTAAAGCATTTATGTACGCTGATGATACGTGCCTGGTTTATAGTAATAATAATATCGATCTCATTCAGCAAGCTATGCAAAACGATTTTGATTATGTGGTTCAGTGGGCACATGATAATGGCATTATAATAAATATAAGTAAAACTAAGTGCATGCTTCTTCACTCGCCGTATCATAAAAATAAAAATACTTTATTAGTTCAAGTAAAAGGTCATTAAAAGGTCTACATAGTAACAAGCAATTTTGTCATTGTTTATGTTTAGAAACAGTTACCTCTAATAAACACATGGGACTAGTAATAGATAACACATTCACATGGAATCTACATGTTAATAACGTTTGTAACAAGCTATGCTCCATTTTCGGTAAATTGAAAAATCTTAAATATGTTGTCATCAGGAAAGTACTGTATATCTTGTATTAATTACGCACTGGCTGACTCAACTATTGGTTATGGCTTGGGTGGATATGGTCGACTTTCCCTACACACTTAAATAAAATTAAAATTTTGCAGTTAAGGTCACACACTTATAAATAAAACAAAAGTTATGAAAAACTGTTCAAAATTTGTAAAGCACTCCCTATCCATCTTAAAAGTAAGTTAAATATCTTGACTGAACAATTTAATAATCAATACCACAAAGTGGAGCGTAAGCATATGTACCCAACTCGTTTATCTCAGAAGAAGACACTTGCTGTTCAAACTACTTTGGTAAGCGCACAAAAAGGTACGTGGTACCAACGTTAGTTAGTGAATGAACTACCCCCAAAACTGATATTGCATGTCAAATCTAAGGACCAACTTAAAACAGTTTTACAAAAAACATTATCTATCATTGTGTCCGTAGCTATGTCTGTAACAGACCTCACGTTTTTTATAATACCTTTTTGTAAAGTTTGAGATTTTTTATCTCGACTGTAGGTATGTTATTTTATAGTTTACTTAGCATGATTAAGTTTAGCACATGAATTTTCAAAATTCTAATTTTTTAATTCATTGTTAAACGAGAACAACTGCCGACAAACTGTTATGCAGTTTGACAGATTTTATTTATTTTATTGTTAATACAGATTTTGAATAAATAAATAAAAAATCAAGAAAGCATATTATAAAATTAAAGACTACATTGGAGACAAGGAAGTTTGGCAATAATTCCTTCTGCACATGTGGCTTCCCTGGTATCTCATTAACGGCATAATTATGTAAGATTCTCTGAACTGCTCCCAATTTACCATGTTTATTTTAATTTTTAATGTTTTTTTTTTTTACATTCGTCCTTGACATATTCATCCTATTATTTGACATTATATTTCACCATTTCTCAGGTAAAGGACGTAATTCGCAAACTAGAACCGGGTAGCTCACTTGGCCCGGACAAAGTTCCAACATTTATTCCAATAGGCTGTAGGGATCTTCTTGCTTCTCCACTCACCTATATAATGAACTTAGCACTTCAAAGTGGCATATATGCCGACCAATGGAAGGTATCTCGAGTTACGCCAATACTGAAAACCAATAATAAGTCCTCGGTTGAGGAACATCGTCCTATTGCCGTTATGTCGTGTCCGGTCAAGGTGTTTGAAACAATTACGCATAGGGAAATTTATCAGCAATTAAAATCACACTTATGTGATGAACAACATGGCTTCCGACGAGGTCGCTCAGTCGAAACAAAATTGTCGCTGGTCGATTGCGTCTCGAGGGTTCTGGATGGGGGGCATAAAGTGGATGTTCTCTATTTTGATTTCAGAAAGGCATTCGATGCAGTGGACAATGACATTTTACTGAGCAAATTAACATATAGGATTCACACCAAAGCTTCTGCGTTTTTTCGCTAATTATCTCTTGAATCGGAAACAATTTGTTGATCATGGGTGCTTTCTTTCGGATTGTTACCACACGCGATCTGGGGTGAGTCAAGGATCAGTTCTTGCCCATTACTTTTTCTTTTAATGATCAATGATTTCGTCAGTGTGGTACGAGTTACGACATGCTAAATGTCTGCTATATGCGGACGATTTAAAGTTAGTACTCGAAATTACCGAGAATTGCACTCGTGATGATCTTCAAAGCGACATTGATAGAGAATTACAGTGGAGTCTAACTAATCAATTGTATTTTAACACTAGTAAGTGTTAAGTCATGACGTTCAGCCGGAAATCACGACCTAGTCAACTTGGGTGATACTGTCGTAACCCGAGTATTCAACATCGGTGATCTTGGTGTGACATTTGATTGTCGCCTGACATTTCACGAGCACATCTCCTTAGTGGCCGCCGAGTTATACAGACGACTGGGCTTTGTCTTGCGTAAAGCACGTGACTTCCATAACGCTAGCATCATCAAAATATTGTATAAATCCCTTGTTAGAAGTCAATTAGAATTTGCAGCTTGTGTTTGGAGTCCATATGAATCAACATATACCCTAGTAATTGAAAAAGTTCAAAAGGCTTTCCTACGGTACTTGTATAAGAGAAACCACGGGTAGATACTATCCATTTATGTACCTAACGATTTTTTTTCTCTATTTTTATTTTGTATTAACACTGTATATAAATACAATTTCATCTGATAGGTAGGCCTAATGGCGGCGAAATGAATTAATTACTGTTACTGGTGTATAACCGTTGTAATTAATAATAAAAAATAATAAAAAATTAGATTCGGAGCAAATTGGCTGTGACAGACACACACACGAGTGACCCTATAAGGGTTCCGTTTTTTTTTCTTTTGAGGTATGAAACCCTAAAAAATAGTGACTAGATGTCACAAGTAATAAACAGAAAAAAAACGATAATATAATATATAATCAGTCTTTTCTTTTTCATTGAATTTTGTCATAATAAAATATGATGACGAGTGTTAGTACGGATCCCTGATAAATATCGCTGACCCTGCAATTCCTTCAGTTTACGCCGAGCGCATAGAAACTGCATCGATGACCTCAATCCAGCCACGTGCCGCTGACGCACCGAAATTCGACATTAGCTTTACTTATTTTAATATGTATTTTTGGCATTCAATATTCTAGCATCGAATAGGTTTCACCACTATTAATTGTTATAAATTACCTTTTAAAATAAATTAGTTTAAAGTAATTTTGTTTTTTTTTTTTCGATCCATCGTCTGCAGTTTACATAATTGGCGCAGTCGGTAGGATACCCGCGGGCCGGTTCGCGAAGCGCGTTAAGAGTCATCTCACATCGATAACCACGATCGCAATGTGAAATTTATGTAATGTTGACGTTCAAAAAGCCTATTTTCAGCCTAGTTTGACTTGAATTTTCAATTTTTCGAATTCTATATTCTTATAAATTTGCAATGCGGTAAGACTGATGCGCAATCCTGTTTTGGAGCCTCTCTCTAGAAAGTTCCCAGTTGAGCAATGTTGTATTAGAAAATGCGAGTTTACGCTTAGTGCATGCAGTTTTTTTTTACCGCGGTGTCGTTCGACGGAGGCGGCGGCGCGGTCCACAGCGGCCAGCAGCGGGTACTCGCGCTCCAGCACGGCGCGCTCGTCCAGCACGCGCACGCTCACGGCCGAGCCCGCGAACACGTCGCGCAGGTAGGCAGCCGTGCGCAGCGGCGTCATTCGCTCCGGGTCAGCGCCGCCGATGTCACGCGCCACGCCCCTGCAGTGCCACACATACATACACTATATATGGTATAATATGTAAAAAAACCCTGTCTGATCCGAAAGGGGCACATAGGTAATGCAATAACATTACCAAAAAGTAGTTTTTTATTACTATTATTATTGAAAATAAAAAAGTTATTGCTATTTAAAATTCACAGTTTTTGTTGTGTTTATCAAAATATTTCTACGTGTCGCCATCTACTAGTAGGAATGTGTACTGCACTCGACTTGTCGTACTATTTGAATATATTTTTCACTCGTTCTTTTATCATTGCACGATTTGTTTAATTTTAGGTTATGGGCCCAGCAATTTTTTCAATATAAAAATTCATTTTTCTTTAGCTACTATTGTTTCATAGTAAGAAAAATTGTAAATTTGACGGAATTAGGTGTTTCAGATACGTTTTCGGGTTCAAGATGACTACGAACTACCTGGTCAATGTGCCGAAATTGAAAGGCAGAGAAAATTACAGAATTTCTTGTGCTTGACGGGGAATGCTTCATTGTATCAAGCCAGTTGAAGGAAAAGTTATCGCCCCTGCTGATGATGAAAAAACAAAATCAAAATTGATAATGACAATCGATTCAACGCTGTATGTGCATATCAAGAATGTGTCGACGTCTAAAGATTTGTGGGATAAACTAAAGAGTTTATTTGATGATTCGGGATTCTCAAGGAAGAAAACAGTGATTCAATGGGGTCATATGTAACACAAATGATTGAAGCTGGACAGAAGTTAAGCGAGACTGGTTTAAAATAAGTGATGAATGGATAGGATGTCTTTTATTGGCTGGATTCACTGACAAATACCGATAATTATGACAATTGAACATAGCGGAATTTGTATCACAACGGACGCCATTAAAACCAAATTATTTGACATAATAAAAACGGAAGTCGGAGAACATAGTTGTGGAAGTGCATTTGCGAGTTCGCGGAAATGGCAACACAGAAGCAAAAATAAATCTATTGGTAGTGGCAAAGAATATAAAGATGGCGGATCATCGGGCTCATCTGTGGGCTCATCCAACAAATCACATGTCAAATGCTACAATTGTAAACAACCAGGTCATTACCGGAATCAATGTCAAAATAATGATGCTTATCAATCAAATGATAAGAAAATTGTGAGAAAACAAACAAAACATTTTGTAAACTCTTACAACACCCTGTCCTCCACCTTCCGTATCCAGTCTGTCCCAGCAAGCTTTTTAAGGCCGTCAATCTATCTAGCTGAGGGGCGTCCCACACTACGCTTGCCCATACGCGGTCTCCACTCTAGACTCGTCTGTTCCACCGGCCATCGGTCTTTCGACGAATATAACCAGCCCACTGCCACTTCAGCTTGCTTACTAAGCAAGCTATGTTTCAGATGAAGTTTACCAAACGCTGCCCAACCTAACTGGATCCTTCTATCGGTTTCTTTCTCAAAGTTGTGCCTACCGAGCTGCATGACTTGCCCTAGGTAGACGTACTCCTTCACAACTTCGAGAAGCGATCCTTGGATGTGGATTGGATTCGGCAAGACATACGAATTGTACATGACTTTCGTCTCGTCCAAATTCATGCCAAGGCCAACCCGCCGAGAGGCTCCATTTAGGCTGTGCAGCATTTGGTCTAACTGTCCCAGCGCACTATGGGACCAACCGGTATTTTCCATCTCAAAAATCGATAACTCTGTTGTTTTGTGATTTATCTCCTTGATTTTTTTTTCACGTATTTGTGAATATTAAGGCAATAAAAGAAATCAAACATCATCATTCTAAAAAAAATATTTTTTCCGAAAAAAAATGACAAAGATAAAGTTATACGAAATTTCATAAAAAATCATACAGTTATATTAAAATAGCAATAAAAGTTACACTTATGCTTAAAATAAGTTTAAAACTAAATTATTATTATTAAACAAACAGTTACATGACAAAAAAAAATTATTACTTAAACTTATCCTACTCATCACTTTCTATTTCCAACAATTCTTTAGCTTCGTCAAATAATTCTTTGGATATTAGAAAACTTGGTTTATTTAAGCTAGATATATAAGGATCAGATGTATATAACAAAATATGCAGAACATCTTCGTTTGTTGCTGATCTGGAACACTTCCTAGCGTGATGTTACCTATATTTCTTATAATCTTTATTTCGAGCTTCCTGGGCATCTTCGGATAATTGTCCTATAGGCAAAACTGCATAATGCTCTATTATTTTAGCACCATGTATAAGTACTTTATGGACCGAAGATGGCATGTAGTACCAGTTATATTTGCTTACATATAATTGCGCGGTTACCAATGTATACTGACCAAATTTTTCTGCGTTTATAGGAAATCCCGATGACATAGTTTGAAGAATTACATATAGTCTCTTGATTAATTCTTCATCAATTCCGGTTATCTCTGCAGAACATTGGTAGTTTTGGAAAAATCTCCTTGCCGTATTACCGTCATTGCTATTACCGGAACCTTGACGTGGTTTATCAATATGCAAGCCAAGCACTTCTCGGAAACGTTTTTGGACAAATTTTTTCTTGTCTTCTTTAAGTTGCTTGTTTTCTGGAGTTGTTGCAGACCACTTCTCAAAACCTAAATTGTAAGAAATATGGAGGATCATTTCCATAAATCTTATCCATGCGTGTAGCGTCGACAATCCGTATTTAAACGCATTTTCATTTTCAACTCTCGTTGTAACTTTTAAAAGATCATTCATTTGTCTGGGAGTTGCTCCACAAACAGTGCAGGTAGCACTGGATGATGTGTTTGTCAACACTTGAGCAACTTTCCCATCAATCATTGTCATAAACAGTTGATGTTTAACTTCGATGACTTTGTCTTCTATTGACACAAGAGTTGGAATCAATTGATTAATTTTGGCTTCAATTTCACTGACAACCGCTGTAGCTTTTTCGGGAGTTTCTTTTGCAAATTCTAATGAAATTGGTCTGCAATATCTAACAGATGAGCAAGTAGGGTTTTTCCATATGACCGTAGAAGTTTCTTCGTCTACTAGTCGCAGTGGTACAAGGGACACTATAAACAAATTAGCGTCCGATATTTGTTCGTTTTCTTCCGGTAGAGTTTGTTTATACTCACTTTGCCCGGAGGATCCATCACATCCCCATTTAGTGAAAAGCTTGAGACGATTGTAAGTCGATCCTGACTTTATCCTTATAATACGGCAGACTGTATGGTCTAAGAGATCTTGCAGGTTGATTTTTGCGCTTATATTTGTCACCGTAATGCTGGATGCAGGCGGATAGCAAGCCTTTTTTGCTTCACTTAGTGTTTGATACGAAGGCAATACAGAACTTAAATTCTTATCAACGAGCCTTTTTCTTAGGTACGCATATTGTGCTTTGGTTAAATCAGTTTCTATGCTTCCTCTTTTGTAAAGGAAAGTGCGTTATCTGGATTGAGTATGTTTTGTAGAATAACTAACTCTTCTTTTTCCTTATTTCTGATAATAGTCACAATCGACGCTTCGTCATTTTCCCCCATGGATCTTAAACCTTGCACATAAGCGTTACGGACATGTCCCATTCCATACTCCTGGACCAGCTCCATATTTTTTCGTTTCTTTGTGTTTTCCGAGCACTCGTCATATTGTTTTGTTGGTCTTCCACGTTCACCAGAAGTATTCAAACCAGAATTTACAGTGGTTGAGGTACTGCAAGAATTCAATGATACTTTAAACTCACCATTTAACCAATTTGAGTATAGGCTCTCGAACCGGTCTGGCTTTCTTTGAGCTTTGGTCCATTTCTGGTTGCAACTCGATGTTAGATTTTTTTGAATACTCTCTATTACAGTATTAACGTCAGTTTCCGATAGTTGAAAATTTTCCAATAAATATTTTTTGAGGTCTGAAGTACTTTTCCCTTTTATTATTTGATCACAAAGATCGCGTCGAACACAAACGAATTCACTCATTGTTAGATAATAATGTTTTTTATGCGTTAATTGTTATTGAAAAGAAGTATCTGAACACTTTGATGAATCGTATGCTGAACATACACGGGTATTTAAAGGACTAATATTTTAGTGCCTTGTGCAAAAACCATGGGACAATAATTGATTATAACAGTTCTCATCGAAATAGTGTAATCAGTACTGATTGTAATTATTTACCACAACAGATAAGTAGAACTTCCGCAGCAATATAGTTTATCATACTTGTGGTTAAGGTGACCACCCCAAACAAAATTGCCATGGGAAGATTCTTTCAAATATAATAGCAGTTTTTTTAATTTGCAAATGTATGTTTTTATCATAGAAATAGAAAAAAAACAATATAGACATCAAAGGATAATAACTAAATATAAGATTTCATAATAAAAAAGAAGAACCGTAATTTTCGAGGATTTTTCCCCGATTGACATTATTGCTTCAAAATCACCTCTGGCGCAAAAAACGCGCAAGTTTTTTTTAAATCCTCATATTACTGAGTAGATAAGGTCTCTAATAGAGTAATTAACTTGACACCGGCTGCTTTCGGCAACAACGAAAACTCCAATTGAAATTAACAAAAACTAAATTTTCTTTACTTCACTAAAAAAATATTAAAAAATTAAATAAAAATATTTTTTTTTACAAAAACTGAATGTGGTTGCAAAGTGTATATTCTAAGCTATCTAATGATGTATAACACTAATATGTTTCCTTGGAAAACTTCCGAAAAATTATGTGTTGAACTCCCTTAACGGTAATTTAATTGGCATGAAAATATTTATGCCGAATGTTTGAGGTTCATTTTATAAACGTAAAACTTTATATTTTTTTATATTTTGTAATTTATTCGTAAGTTCCATCTTTTGAGAGTATAAAACCATAAAACAATCTATGGATTTACGACTTTCGACAAAACCATTTTTGAGATGGAAAATACTGTTTGGTCCCATAGTGCAGCGTCTCGTCAGCGTCAGTTGTTACGCTTTTATAGAGACAAAAGAAAATGTTTGTTCATTTTCGGGCTTCTAAATACGATCCATTGAATCGATTCCGTTTTTCTAGTTTGTTTTTTTAAATAGATTTTTCGCAAAATCGTCATATCGCATCCCTACCTACGTCAATAACAATCGTAATTGACAACTGATTGACATTGCTATTTCACATTTTGTTTGGTGCTGTATTTTTTCTACTGCGTTTTTATTTTTCTTTCCGACGACTTTGATTACGATTATGGATGGACCCTGTAATCGCTCCCGATGACGATCTTGGCATACCGTACATGTTTCTCGCGAAGGACCTGACTCAAACATGGAACCTGAATTACACGAACTTACCAGCTTACCACGGAGCCATCTCAACTGTGGCGTGGATACACGAAGACTTAAGACATTTACGTTAAGCAATGTGGAAGTTCGGTCTATATTTTTCAGCAATGGATTGCACCACAATATGCAAGTACATACTCAGCAACTTTTATTGCATAGCTACTTAACATTAGTGTTGAATTGAATAATTCGGTTGGTTAGTGTCAAGGAAACCATAGAAATAAATAATTGAAGTTTGTTTTGTCTCAAACCGTTGCCACATATTTTATGTGACATAAGTAATGAAGTGTATAGTCATCAAAAATGGTATTAAGAGACCGACGTCATTCAATTTATTTATACTTAGAGACCTTTTGATGCTACAGCATACTAATAGGAATAAATTATTTTTATGACAGTATGCAATTACGTTTCAAATAATAGTCTGGTGGTTCCCCGGACCGCCGTAAGGTGTAGACGTGCCACCAGTTATATACGCAATTATTTTCCCATAAAAATAAATCATTTTGAAAGTTTTAATTCGTCACAATAAATAGGAGTGCATAATTACCGAGGAGTTCACAACAACGGCAGCTACGGTTCGCGGCACGGTGAGTCGGTGACAATAATACTAACTCCTGAGATCGTGTGCGCCTGGTACCTGAGCCTCTACTCCTGCGAAGACCTCGTCCAATTGAAGAGTAAGATCCAATCATTACTAATTACTGCGCGGGCGCACCTCCTCCTCCACGCTTTGGTGACGCACAGGCCACATCCCACTGTTGAGTGATTAGACAACAGGCCTAATTAGTGGCCCACCCACCTGCGTATGCTCCAATAATACCCGAAACTTCGTCGTCGTCATATACGCATATTTGAGTAATTATAACTTGCGTACCGGTCATTTACATGTTTTCTAATTTCTGGTAACTTAGTAATCATGAACTCCTTAGTAAATAAATCTCTATCAGACACGGACATTAATTTACTGGACAATGAGAATAAGACGCCGCCTAATTATGTAGCCCAACGGGTAAAGAGAAGCTGGGAAGATACCATGATTAGTGATCAGCTTGATGAATTTAAAAAAGAGATGAGAGAAATGATGACAATTTTCTCAGGAAAACATGAAAACGAGATACAACAAATTACTCTCACTATGAAAGATATTCAGCAATCCAATCTCAAAATTGAAAGCTCAATCTCATTCGTAACTGCACAAAACGAGCAGCTCCAAAAAAAAAATTACAAACTAGAAAACCAGGCCAAGGAAGATAAGAAATACGTCACTTTGCTAGAGAACAAACTTGAAGAACTACAAATGGGTTGTCGTAAATCGAATTTCGTTATAAATAACGTACCGAAAAAACCAACTGAATCAAAGGAAGACCTCGTTGAAATGGTTATGTCCCTTACCCAAAACATAAATTGCACGATCAGCAAATATGATATTAAGGACAGATATAGAGTACGTGGAAAAAGCCCGGAAACTCAAAAGTCGCCTATTATTGTTGAAACTGGATCTACACTATTAAAGGGCGAAATTATGAAACTGGCAAAAACCTTTAACTTAAAACACAAGTCCAAGTTATGCTGGAAACACCTAGGATTTAAGACACAAGAAGACACCCCTATATTCTTATCGGAACACTTGACCCCTAAAGGGTCCATGGTGTGAACCATGTTAAATGGGTGACAACCTACAAACCATAAATGAAATTGACAATATTGAAATAGCGCGTACAATTGAATGTGATTGCTCTGAGATCTCTAAATACATTACAGTAAATAAAAATGACTTAACGATTGTCTCTCAGAATATTAGAAGCGTTTACAGTAACTTCGATGATTTCTCCCTTTTGTTAAGTATCTACTTTTAAATTTCAAACTGACATCATAATTTTATCAAAGTGAAACGATAACAAACCAATTCCAAAACTAAATAATTACCCCTGTTTTTGCTTCTACTCGACATTTAAACCAAAATGACGGAGTAGTAGCCTATGTTAAGGACACATTAAAACCAAAAGTAAAGGAAATAAAGTTGGCCCAAGCGTCCTATCTCCAGGTAGATGTTCTGAATAACCATATTTTGTGTATTTACCGCTCTCCATCAAACACAAACACTGACAATTTCATTGACTCTCTTTGCACTCACCTTGATACTATAACATCGCAAAAAAACTTAGTTATAGCGGGAGATATAAACATTAATATTAGAACTAAAGACATAGAGACGTCACAGGACAGTAAAAATAGAGTGAACTATTTAAATATGTTGTAACACATTACCCACTAGGGAAAGGAATTGCTTGGATCATTTTATGATAAAAATTAACAAAAAAAAAGGCGTCTGCATTTATCGCTATCCTTCATACCACTGTCACTGACCACTACACTACTTTCATGTCACTGCGTAAGCAAAACTACACACAAGTTGCAAATAAAACCACTACTCGTATAAATTTCGAGCAAGCTTTAAAACAATACGTGAAAAAAAATTGCGGAATTATTGTTCTGTGACGACCCCAATTTATTGACGGAGGTACTCATTACTAAACTAACTGAAACAATTAATCTTAACACTACCACAGCTAAAATTCCAAACAGTAAACGTATAATTAAACCATGGATAACCCCAGGCATACTTCGTTGTATTAAGAATCGGAATAAATTGCAAAAGACATTTAGAAGTGACCCATACAACGAAGTAAATGAAATAACATACAATCGGTATAGAAATTACTGCAACGGACTGATCGAGAATTACTTGCTAAGTCGAAATCAAACAATAAATTGCTTTGGAAAAATATTAAAACAATAACCTACATAAATAAATCTAAAAGCCAAAACATTGAACTAACTAATATTAAATCAACCCCTATTGAATCGGCTAATTGTATTGATGATTATTTCGTAAATATTGGCAAACAGCTGGCCCAACAAATTCAACCTAGCGCAAATAATGACCCTAATTATATACCTGATCGACTGTCAACACAAACTAATTCCTTTGTACAGATATTCTATTTCACGAAGTCCGTTCGACTTTGATTGTAGTAGTGACGTATCCCGACAAGCGCGTTTGTGTGTGTAAAAGTAGGTAACGTTAGCAAAAAAATCTGATATATATTCAAGTCGAGATTTAATAATCTAAATAAAATTTTGGTTTTAAAAGTATACAGGGTTATTGGTAAAACACCAACAACCTCTTAAGGGGTCATTATACTCATCATTATGAACAACTTTCACTATGGGAACAAAGCTGATATCGCAAAAAAAAAAAAATCTGCTGCCCATACATTTATGTTCGCATAAACTAGTAAAAATGTTGGGAACAGCTGATTTTGTTTTCGCGATTTCAGGTTTGGTCCCATGCCATGGGATCTGGAAGCAAAGGTCCTCGCGCACATTTGGGAGTGGCGCGAGGAGGCGAAACGCCGGGACTTAACTCCGCTGCCGCGAGAAATCGCGGCACAGCGGACGGAGCTCCGGCGGGATCTCATGGCGTCATGGAGAGTGCGATTGTCGCAACCCAGCGCTGGGCACGCCACAATTGCGGCGATAAGACCCCTCTTTGAGGAGTGGCTAGAGAGGCGCCACGGCGTCCTCACCTTCCGCCTGACGCAGGTCCTCACCGGACACGGCTGTTTCGGGAGGTTCCTGCACAGGATAAGGCGGGAGGAAACGCCCGGGTGTCACCATTGTGTGGATCGCCCGGAGGACACGGTGGAGCATACGGTGGAGGTCTGCCCAGCTTGGGCGGAGCATCGCCGTGTCCTCGTGGAGGCGATCGGCGGCGGTGATCTCTCGCGTCCGGCCCTGGTTCAGGCCATGGTACGGAGCGAGAGGAAATGGGAGGCCGTCACCTCCTTCTGCGAAGCTGTAATGCTCGCGAAGGAGGAGGCGGAACGCGTGAGGGAAACGCAAATTTCGCGCCCTCACGCCCCTAACCGCCGCAGGAGGAGACGCCCAGGGCGTCGGGAATCGCGGGGCGATTTCCGGCCACCGTAGGCGCGGGCTTGCGGGCGGTGAGCAATGGGTGACTCACCGTCCGATAAGGACCAGGCCCGGGTCGACGGCGCGTTGTGTTCCACGCGCGCCTCAAAGAGATGTCAGCAGATTTGAAGGGGTCCACTAGGGCCGATGCCTGCCGGGGTTGCGAAGAAAACCGAAAGGGAGATCGTGGCCCCCGGCAACAGGGCAACCGAAGGAACACGGGTGGGTTTTAGTCAGTAAGAGTCTGACACGCCCTCCCGCTCCGCCCAGAGCGGGAGAAGTTATTTGATGATTTCCCACCCTCAAAAAAAAAAAAAAAAAGGTTTGGTCCCATAGTAAAAGTTGTTCTTAATGTTGAGTATAATGACCCCTTAAGAGGTTGTTGGTGTTTTACCAATAACCATGTATACATTTTGTAAATAAATTAGATTAGGTTGCAATAAATACAAAAATATTAAGAATATGTAGGCGATCAAGTAGGCCTATTCAGTATTTTCAATCACTATCAGATAAATTTTCGATTTCCGATTCCGTTTTGCTGTCGTCAGAATCATCTTGTACATTGATTATAAATTCAAAATCGAGATCAAAATATTTCAAGTAGTCTTTTTCAATTTTTTCAACATGAGCACAAGTTTTTTGCCACGTTTCACTGCTAACTTGGCCCAAACTTTCATTGATCAGTCTTTCCGTATTCGTCATGTTTTGCTCGATATTTTTAGATGCGATATAATTTTTAACGATCCCCCAAATATTTTCAATCGCATTTAATTCTGGGTGATAAGGGGGAAGGCGTAAGACATCAAAACCCTTGCTTTTTATAAAATCGTCAATCTTGTAGATTACGTGTTGGGCTTTGTACTTCTTTATTGTATCGTACAATTCCAATTTAAGAGATTCATCAAATGCTATACCCTTATCCCTGAGCCATTGCTGCATATCGGCTTTCTTTGTAGATTGCGTCGGTAGTCGTTCAGCCCGTGTGTTGTGATAAGATGCATTGTCTAAGACAATGACAGAGCGCGGAAGTAAATTGGGTAGCAACTTTTCATTTAGCCATTTTACATAGTTATCATAGCTCATATTTGAATGATAATCACCAGCTGTTGAGTTGGCCTTATAAACCAAGGAAGCATTTTCAGTAAAACCATCCTTGGTTCCCGCGTGCACTAAAATAAAGCGAGTGCCTGTGCTATTTTTTTTTAAAAACGGAGTTCTTTCCTTTTTTTTTGCCCAGGTGTTGTTTCGCACGTGTGTCGAAAGGACGTAGCTCTCATCGGTGTAGACAATGGGCCGACTTTGAGAGCGGTACTCTGTTATTTTTTTTAAATATTTTAAACGCCGCATTTGTATATCATGACGCTCCGTCAAGACTTTACGGTTGTTCTCTGTTTTGCGCCACTTGTAACCTAATTTCAACAGTAACTTGCGAACAGTTTCTAAACAACCTTCCAATCCAATTTTTTCATTCAATGCTGTTCTTAACTTAGCTAATGTTGGAATTTCTTTATGGACAATATGGAAATCTTGTACAGTACTGCGAACCACATCGGCTGTAAAATTATCTATATCCACTTTATTATCTCGCTTTCTCCTTTTCTTCATAGGTGAAGTGAATTTTGATGAAGTGGATGGCAATTCCTTCTCTTCTTTTAATATTCTTTGAACTGTTTTTTGGCTCACACCCGTAGCTTCAGCTGTACGGCGTGCAATGTCTCGTAAATGAGACAAATCACAGTTGAGTTCCATTAATGATTTTGTAAATTCATATTCTTCTCGCAGAAAATGATAAACACTAGCTATCATGTTTCGACCCTAAAACAAAATGTAATCAAATAATTAAGTAATATAAACATTTTATAACACAAAAAAACATTCATTTTATAAATACTTCTATTGCTTTATTAAGTATCTTTGTATAACATTTTAATTGAAAACGTATAAATAAATATTACCTCACTATGGACAACTCTTCTTCGTTTTGTTGCCATGCTGACCTTACTCCGTGAAACAATTTGGCGCGAACTAAAAACCACTACTGATCCGGACCGTGTCCCGATCGACACTGAGCGCTCTCGAGGTTACGCACACAAAAACAATGTGCATGTGCACGCTTGACAACATTCATAGCCAAACGGACTTCGTGACATAGAACATCTGTACTCTTGGACACAGAACTCAATGAAGTAGACAGAATCCTGATGAACCTAAAATCGGATAGTGCCGCTGGCTGGGACAATATCCCCACAAGATTTTTAAAACATATACGTGAGGAGGTTGTCCCAATTATAACACATCTTGCAAATCTCTGTTTTAGAGATGGTGTTTTCCCAGCTTCCCTTAAAAAATCTATTATTACCCCGGTTCACAAGGGTGGGGACAGAGACGATCTCAACAACTATAGGCCGATATCTGTCCTTCCAGCTATATCGAAAATCTTGGAAAAATTAATAAATAGCAGACTTCTTAAATTCTTAGATAAATATAAAACACTATCCAAAACACAATTTGGTTTTAGGCAGAATATATCCACCGAAGACGCAGTTACCGCCTTAAACTCGCTAGTTGCCAATCAGCTCGATAGAAAAAATAAATGTTTAACCATCTTTCTGGATCTTAAAAAGGCATTTGACACCGTCTCCGTGACAATCCTTGTGAACAAACTAGAAAACATTGGTGTAAGAGGAACTTCACTCTACCTGCTTAAAGATTATCTCTCTAACAGGATGCAAAGGATTAAGCTGGGGCAATACGTCAGTGATGATGCAGAAGTGTTATACGGCGTGCCTCAGGGTAGTGTTTTGGGACCCACACTCTTTTTAATATATATTAACGACCTCTGTAATATGAAAATTAATAACGCCAAAGTCTTTTCTTATGCAGATGACACGGCTGTCGTTTTCTCGGGGAGTTCCTGGGATGTCGTACAGCAAAGTGCGTCATGTGGTATGGCCCAAATTTCTACATGGCTAAATAATAATCTACTGACGTTGAACACCTCAAAAACTAATTATATATGCTTTAGTATATGTAATCGTACACAACCAGATAGGGATCTCACAATTAAAGTTCACAAATGTGGTGACACTCGAAGCGAAACCTGTGACTGCCCTACCATCAATAAGGTCACCCAAACTAAATATTTGGGTGTCATGATTGACCAGAGATTATCTTGGTATCCTCACCTTGAGCAGGTCTCAAATAGAATTCGTAAACTCAGCTGGATTTTTAAAATACTGAGATATGTTGTTCCAAAAAATGCTACTGATACCGGAGACCCATTTGGAAATCTATTAAAGGATATTTATATTGCTTTAGTGCAGTCTGTTTTGGTGTACTGCATCCCAATTTGGGGAGGGGCAGCAAAATCCAAATTTATTACTGTGGAACGAGTTCGACGAGCCCTAATAAAAATCATGTTCTTTAAAAGGATTAGATTTCCCACCGAGAGTCTTTATCAGATAAGTGATTTGCTTTCGGTGAGAAAACTTTACATTGTTCAGACTATTTTGAAAAAACGCAAAGAGCAGCCTTATGATACCGCTATCTTATCAAAAAGGAGGAAAGATGTTATAGCACCGATTCCTCAAACAAAAACCAGGTTTTGTAGCAGGTAATACGAGAAACGGTCATCTCAACTCTATAATAAAATAAATAAAGAAATATATGTCTACACCAAACAATTTCTAGAATGTAAAAAACTTGTAATCCAATGGATAAAACCACTATCATATGAGGACACTGAGGCCCTCCTGCAGCACACATCATAACTCACTCATTCATGCGCACACTTACATCCTACACTAACATACATCCCATAACACAGATCACATAATTATGCCCACCTCACCTCACATTACATACACAAAACGCACACTAAGTTATATTTAATCTAATATAATCTAATTCTTAAAATTGTAATTATATATAAATAGTAAACAGTGGCATTTCTTGTGTATATTATGTAAATTTAAGTTACGGAAGAGGGGAGTGTCCTAATACAGGCATTTACTTGCTTAAAAGGGCACTTCTATTACTAGTATGTAGTGTCACCAATGTTGGATGTTGGCAATTAATGCACAACAGCCTTCTGCACCACAAGAACGAAATATTGGGCATCGACAAATATGATTGTGTGAACTGTGGTCAATCTGTGTTAAGAAAGCACTTTCATCATCTATACCAACGCAAAATAGGCACAAGAGACATACAAATAAGAACTATAATTGCAGAATGGATTATACCAAAACTATAAATATGTTTTTTAATAACCTTTATTTTTTATATATGATTTTTAAAAGACCAACCGAGTTCTATGTAAAAAATAGTGGCTGTTTCTTTATCTATAATGTCAACCCTAATGCCAATAATTTGTTTCTTTCATGGGCATCACTTGGCCAAAACCTCTTTATCAAATGGGCTTTTCCCTTTGATATCAAGTATAACTCTGTTTTGGAATCCAATTGCGACCGACCTAAAAAAAACACGGTATTGATAATGTTCAACAGTATTACAGGCGCGTGTTTTATGAGATAATTGACAATGTGTTAAACGAGTGTCGTAGTCGTTACAAAAATTTAAAAGACGAAGTTTTTTAACCTACTTGCTTGTGAAAATTTTTCTTCCTATTGCACGAATTTTCCTGAAGAATCTGTCGTTGACCTAGTCCATAAGCATGAACATTATTTTAATTCAGATCGCCTTAGGAATGAGCTCCGATGCGTTTATAAATCGGACGAACTGAACACCTTGGGAATATTCTATCTCATTCAAAATTTACATTCTAACCATTTGACCTCAATATTTCCCGAAGTTTACAAATTAGGAAAATTAATAGTTACGATTCCAGTTAGTAGCGCATCGACCGAACGATCATTTTCATGTCTTAAAAGAATTCATACATATTTACGAAACACACAGTGCCAAAACAGACTCACAGATTTGTCTATGATTGCAATAAAAAAATAACTTTTGGTAATTTTAAAACAATCTAGCAGTTTTTACGACGACGTATTGCAACACTATCTGAAAAAAGATAGGCCCGTCGATTTGATTTATAAACATTAGCTTGTAGAAAGTAATCAGTTGAAATTAAAGTAGGTAACTTATTTAGAATTTTAACTAATTTGCGCAAAGAAAACAAACGTAACATCTCACGGCCTTCAAAGGTCACTTTAGATATCATTTTAAGTGAGCTGTTATATTACCATCAATCACTTAATTAAATATTCGTGGTGGTCGCAAACAAACATCATGCGAAGCCAATGGCGCCGTGCGGTAAGTCAAGTAGGGTAGGTAGTCGGTGGGCCACCGACTGAAACGAGTGGAAACTAGTAAGTTTTATTTTTATTTTAGCCGTGCATACCCTGTCTGAAATCTCTGTGCACGCCACTGATAAACAGTGAATGCGCTTGCTTTTGCAGTTTTTCCCACACCTGATCGCCGTCATTTTGAACATGAATTATATTCATTCATACACACAAGAGTATGGTAAACTAGCTTCGTTTAACTGCATATTGAAACACGAGTACCTAAGCCATTCACTGTTACTTGATAGATAATAATTAAATATCTTTGTCATCTAAATCGATCAATCAGGGGCTCAGGCGCAAAACGTCTCTTTCGCAAAATGTCCCCTGGTCGTAAAACGTCTCTTTCGCAGAATGTCTCTTTCGTAAAATGTCTCTTTCGCAGAATGTCTCTTTCGCAGAATGTCTCTTTCGCAAAATGTCGCGCCAGGGACTTAAGGATAAAATTTTGATTTTCAAAACAAAAAATCATTTATTAAAATTATAGTGCAATTATGATGTAAAAATGTTGGTACTTAAATTTACTTAAGTATGTATTCAAAATAAAAACAATATCAATAGGTATCAAACATTTTACACACATTCAAAATTTAGATCAAAAAAATCAACACTGTTAGTAAACATGATAATTTTTCCTGTTTTGTCTAATGTTAGTGACGCATTACAGTCTCGCCTATTTATGCACCGCCAGAAAGTAGTTCCACTTTTATTTGTTTTGCTCTTATGCTATCTGTACTCACAATGTATAAGTGTTCTATGTCCTTTTTGATTACGAATGTATTCGATTTCTTGATCCATATTAAAACTCAAATTCACTACTGTTTTTCAATAAAAAGTAAGAGACAAAACACAGCTCGGCAATTAATGAATGACACATACATTTATAAGTTTTTTTCTAACTACCCTCACATATTATTATAAATGTTGCCATCACTGAACTTTAAATTGTACCAAAATATTATTTTTAACTGTATCAAAATATTTTTTTTTTTATTTGGAATACATTCTTAAGTAAATTTAAGTACCAACATTTTTACATCATAATTGCACTATAATTTTAATAAATGATTTTTTGTTTTGAAAATCAAAATTTTATCCTTAAGTCCCTGGCGCAACATTTTGCGAAAGAGACATTCTGCGAAAGAGACATTCTGCGAAAGAGACATTTTACGAAAGAGACATTCTGCGAAAGAGACGTTTTACGACCAGGGGACATTTTGCGAAAGAGACGTTTTGCGCCTGAGCCCAATCAGGGTTGTTAAACAGTTATAAATTATTATCATAGGTTTGTTATTACTTTTCTTAGAAAACATAGTCCTTTGATTTATATTAGTCCCTTTCACAAGTACTGTGCGTCGACGTTTTCTTGAATTATGGTTATGCCCAAAACAACCAGGGTTAAAAAAACAGGGTTAGTAATTGTTTCTTTTTTGTACCTATGCCTATTTCGTAGAAAATTAATTACAAACCAACGCAGTAGTTTGTAATAGTGGGGTGCAAGTTTGGTCCCACTGGTCGGTGGAGTCGTATAGTGGTGTGCGTGTGTGAGTGTGCGTGTGTGAGTGTGTGTGCGTGCGTCTGTGTGCGTGCGAGCGTGCGTTCGTTCGTGCGGGCATGCGTGCGTGCATGTGTGCGTGCGTGCGTGCGTGCGTGCGTGCGTGCGTGCGTGTGTACGACTGAGGACCTTTTCAATGCGAGGACTTTTTCGAGGATCCTCGGTTTGACTTGACCAAAGATTCGTATTCTGCAAGCGATTTTGAGCCTTTTTGTATACTTAATACGAAAAGTTGTCTGAACCTCGGTTTGATCAAGATTTTTCATAATCTTACACACGCATTGTGTATCCACTAGGTGGCGCCACTATTGTAATGTTGCATGTTTTTACTTACGGTTTGGTTGTTAAAATTTTGGTCTTTTATCATACGTTCTCTCTAGATAAATGCATGACCATTGCCAGTGTGTTAAATATTCCTGAGGCTCTGTATTTCATTGTTATTGATATTTTCTGTAGATTTTCTTGTTGTGACACTTACCTATGTCAAATGTTAAACTGTCAGTTTCTTTTTATTTTTCTGTTTGGCTTAGTCTATGATGTTACTTTTTGGTTTATAGTTTTAATTATTTTTATTGATATCGCTAAAACATTGTATTAATTATAATTTATTTTTATATTATGATTGTACGAAATAACTACAAATTAACTATTGTTCTAAATTTCATTTATGAAATTTACGCACTCCAAGGAGGTCCGATTATATTTGAAGAAACCACTGTTTGAAAATGGAAAAGAATATTGATTTTGGAAACGAGCTGAAGGGTATAAAAGCAAAGGCCGTCAGAAGCAACGGGCCATTCGATCTCGGATTCTATCGCCCATTCTATCTCCGATTCTATCTCCGACTTTACGATAATAAAAGGGTCTGTCTCTCTTACAGTCCATCTTGGCCTGCCCTGGCCATTCCGGGGCTCACCCACTCCCTGCCGGAGCCAACTCTTCCTTCCCTCGGAGTCATCGACCCGCCGAGGCCACCACCAGCCGTCAATCACTCCCTGCCGGAGCCTCCATCTCCCGAAGACCACCACCCGCTGCAGGCCACCTCTGAGGCCTAACCTCCTAAGCGTGCAGTGCCGATCAGTAGTGTTAAACTGTGTTTTTGTACTCCCCTTGTATTTTTAATTATATTATAATATTCAATTACACAGCCTCCTCACATTAATTTCACGTTGGTTATATTAGGTAGCTTTTCCAAACAATGTGTATTTAAGACCTCGGTTTGCTAGATTGAACAGTGAACAGTGTGTGTTCTAGTCCTCGTCTGGACAGTTTTCTCGTGTGTAGAAGACGAACAGTGCTATCAATAAAATAAAGTTACGTGCATCTTGCACACTGTTGTAACCTATGTTTATAAATAAAGAATATTGATTGATTGAAGCTGGTTTAGTTAAACTAAGGAAACCTAACGTGTATGCCAAATTTAAAGACGATGCTATGGGCTGTTGAGGATTTTCCTCATGAAGAAAAGGCACTTGCTGCAGCATCAGCACAAACTGGTTATTATTTTAGTTTTACTAGATAAACCTAACGCGTATGCCAAATTCCAAAACGATTCTATCAACTGTTGAGGAGTTCCCTCATGAAGAAATGTGGGAACATGGGGGTGGGCAGAAACTACAGAACGTCACCTGCTACGATCCTTACATACTCCTTTTGCCTCGTTTACGTTCATACATCTGATCATACACGCCCGCCCGTTGCAAGTACTACGCACCTGGCCTTTCTGAATAACGTCACCAATAAGGATGTCCTTTTAGGGCGTCCCGGACCGGCCTTTCCATTCACATCAGCCTTGTAAATACATTTTGTTAGTCGCCTTTCATTCATCCTCTCAAGATGCCCAAACCATCTCAGCATACCCTTTTCAATTTTTGTCACTACATCTTCTTTTAAATAACACCGCTGTCTAATCACATTATTCCTCAGCCTTATCATTCATAGACAAATCACACATGCTTCGCAAGGAGCGCATTTCCACAGCATTTATTCTACTTTCATGCTTGATTTGCCACACCCAATTTTCACTTCCATACATAAGCGTGGGCACCAGCACACTATTGTGAACAGCCAGTCGAGCCTTTTTAGACATCGACTGGTTGGTCACAATCGCATGTATAGCACTATTCACTTTATTTCCCGCGTTTACTCTCCTTTCTACGTCCCCATCAATTTTCCCATCCCTTGTAAACAGACTCCCCAAATATATAAACTCACTTACTTGCTCCACACTCTTATCATTTATTTTCACATTACACACCGTTACATCCTCTCCTCTTTCAAACACCATAACCTTCGTCTTATTCACATTTATATGTATCCTTTTCATCTTATATGCTTCATCCATCACAATCACCATGTCTTGCAACTGTTCTGCTGACGAAGCAAGTAGAACTTGATCATCTGCGTAGATAAGGCATTTGACAGGCAACTGATTCATTCTCAATCCGCACTCACTCTCTTTCAAATCTGTCAGACAACTATCCATGTACAAATTGAACAGCCACGGTGACGCTACACAACCCTGTCTAACACCCCTCGAGATGCAGAACCAGTTCGTGTATGCCCCATTTATCCTAACACAAGCACTGGAATCCTTGTATAAAGATTTCAGTGCCCGTACCAAGCGCTAGTCCACACCGTACATGGATAGTGTCGACCACAGTTCTTCCCTCCACACACTGTCATAGGCCTTCTCCGAATCAACGAAAGCATAATAGATGTTCTTGTGCTTTGCTAGATGTTTTTCGGTTATGCACCTTAGGGAGAAGATCTGGTCCATACAGCCCATTCCCTCTCTAAATCCTGCCTGTACATCCCATATTTTCTCATCTGTCACTCATCACTCTATTTATTAAAACCTTCGCATACAGTTTGCCGCCAACACTCAAAAGACCAATGCCGCGGTAGTTTTTACACTCCTGCTGAGAGCATTTTCCCTTATATAGTGGTACGATGACAGCCTTGCACCAATCATCCGGTACACGGCCATATCTTCAACACATATTAAAGATTCGGCACAACAGGCTTGCTACCACCCCATCCCCGCCCTTCATCATTTCAGCAGACACTCTGTCGTACCCTGCAGCTTTCCCAACTTTCATCCCTTTCAGCGCTCTTATAATCTCATCTATTTCTATTGCATTTTCGTCATCTTCATCTAAGTTCGGGTCTTCGAAATTGGCGTCTGCCCAGTTACCCACTCCTTGTTATTATCTTAGACAAACTATGTAAACCTAACGCGTATGCTGATTTTGAAGACGATTCTATCAATTTTGAGCAGTAGAAACGCTGGCTACAGCATCAGCACAAACTGATTATCTCAGTTATACTATGCAAACCTAACGCTTATGCCAAACATAAAAACGATGCTATCGACTGTTGAGGTGTTTCCTAATTAAGAAACGACCCTGGCTTTAGCATCAGCATAAATGGTAACTAAGCCGTTTTGGCTCTCTTTGGTAATCCTTTAAGAAGCACCAACAAACGTAAATCGACTCGTCCTCGCTTGGTACTTTATTCTAGAAAATGTGTCTAAGAAATAAATCGAAATATTCTACAATAAGTTGCATTAATAAATTATCTTACACGTAAAATGGTTACTTTATACAAGTTCTACGCGAAAAACTGTCCTCGGTTTAGTGATGTAAAGTCTAACAGAGCGTCCGCACTTTGTACAAGATGTAAGAAATATTTTGTAAAAATACGTCGTCAGAAGGGCGTCGCAGGGATTACCATAAGGGGTCCTCGGTTGGCCTACACAAAGTCCTCGAATGTGCATCGCTGGTCACATTTAGCTGTGTATCTTAGGTCCTCGGTATGATAGCCGCAATTTATACAGAAAAATGTTGAGATAGCATTATTCCAATACTTCCATCACTATAGATTTACTCAACTGTCTCTTTCTATCTCATTCAAAAAAGCCAACAGCCAACGACGTATTTAAAGCAGTTTTTTGGAGGGTCCTCGGTTCGGTCAAAAACTAACAAGGTCCTCGTAAGTGTGTGTGTGTGTGTGTGTGTGTGTGTGTGTGTGTGTGTGTGTGTGTGTGTGTGTGTGTGTGTGTGTGTGTGTGTGTGCGTGTGTGCGTGTGTGTGTGTGTGTGTGTGTGTGTTTGAGCGTGTTTGTATTACCTGGCGATGTCGAGCGCAGCGGCGTCGCGCAGCAGGTCGTCGAGTGGCGCGCGCAGTCCCTCAGCGTACACGCCCAGCGCGGTCAGCTTGTGCGCTTGCTCCGGGAACGACTCGCGGATCTGCAGCGGCTGTCACACGCACACGCAGAGTTACATAGTACACGAGCGCTCACATACAGGTGCACCAACACCCATCGCCAATCCGAAATATTATTATTGTCACAACAATCACATCTTAAGGTAGTCATTCACCGGGAGCATTAGCGTGTAATGTAACAGTTAAGAGTATTTCAATAGTGAATGCGTCCAAGCGAGCTTTACAGTGCGTACCTGTAACGATGTACCTAAATACATCATTGCTCATCGCGGCAATGTTACAGAATTCGTAACGGAGTGCGAAAAACCGAGCATTACAACTAAATCGATGTTACACGTACAAATACTCACAGTTCGAGCTGTTACAAAAGCGAATACAGTCAGTGCGTCGAGCTGGCGCAGTGTTCGCAATGCTCAAATCAATCAGCAATATCAAATCTAGTAATGTTTATTACACGCGAATACCCGATGAGTGACCAACTTAAAAAGCCTAAGCAACATTCGTAATGAACACATTCATGATTTACCTATTTGTCTTTCAAATCAAAAACAAATGATACGTCAGTGACGTCATGCATGAAATGAAAAGGACAAATATAAAATTCTTGTTCTTCTATTAAACGAAGCTAAAGCCGACATATTAAGTCGTTTGACGTTGTCAGTCTTGTTTACCTTGTTCTGGAACTACCACTGTGAACATTGTTTTGGTCATAGGGTGTATTAGGGTAATAGGGTTGGGTAAAATAAAGTGTATACTATGTTTTGTACCTATACGGTGGAGACAATGTTGAGGAACAAAGGTTATTGAAATTAAATGGTTCCTTGTCCGTGTATACTTCTATTTTGGACTGACTGTACAGTCACGAGCATAAATATATTAATTACTATGGACAGATCGGCAATAATATCAGACTTCCTGATTCGTAAATTAATATCGGATAGATTGTATTGCGTTATATATAATTAATAACTGCCTACTTAGTTCAATTCAGAAGAATGTGCTACGTTGTTGAGATGAAAAATATTAGGTCCCTTAAATATGAAATTGGGGTTTTGTCGAACTGGGCACTTTGATCTCAAATATGTGGCATTTGTTTGGTTAGGAATTCCAAATTCAAATTTATTCCAGAACTAACAGGCTTATTCATAAAACAATGTTAATCAACATCTTGAATATTAATAACTGAATAAATGATTAAACCTTAAATACAAATTAAATATTTCTGATTCATAAACGATATTTAAGCGTTGCTAACCTAACCACTACTTAATTTTTTAGACACTGGCAACTATGTGGCAGAAAACCGTAAAATCGGTATATGGTGCTCGTGCCAAAAACCAAATTAAAAAAAAAACAAAACTGTCAGTCAGTCTTTGTCAGATAAAATTTCACTCGTGGTATTTTTTGAGATTGTGCTTTTGAGAATAAAAAACATGAATTATTAAGCTAATGTCCATTTCTATTAATGAAATATTGTACAGATTCACCGCCTACTTTTCTGATTTTGATATGGGTGCAGTCGATAGGTCCAATTACTTGTGTGCGACTTTGTTCAGCTAACGTACTGGACATTTTTATGAATTCTGTACACCTTCTGGCTAGTGCACGACCAACTCTTCTATGTTATGGGGTTTGGTTTTCGTAGTTTGGCAGGTGGACCATTGTGCGTGGGCCATGGCGGTCGTTTGGTGGTTATTCCAACCAGCCCACCTCCCTCCAGAAGTTAATAAAATCTCCTGGTCTGTTCAGAAAATCTGTGAAAGATCTGGGTGACCCGAGGGTTTCTGATCGAATCACGGTGACGCCTGTGCATTCAAAGAGCACATGCGCGACGATTCCCTCAGTCTCCATACACCCCCTGACAGAGGACTGTCCGTTATGCGTATTGTGTGGAAGTGTTTGTTTAATAATAATAATTTATTAATCCGATTTATCAGAAATTAAAGTTATCAAGAGAAATACACGATAAGCCGCACGTAAAGCACGCCAACCGATCACTACAATTAAGGAGTGCACTGGAAGAATTAAGGAGCGCACTGGAGGATGCGATTCGTGAGTACCGGTTCACATCCCCTGACCTTAGACCACGGCTACCACGTTCGCCCATAAATAAAAGAAACAGATCACTGGTGTGTGCCCTGGATGCGCTGTTACCAAATTTTATTGAAAGCAGCGCAAACCTTTGCGATACACACTCAATTTTGCATTGCACGGCTGTTGCCACATGTCGTATAGTTCGTGTCAAATTCTCAAATACTGACCGATCTGCACGACCGGAACCCGCCGCACCAGCTTGGCAGTGCAGGATTGAGTGTCATATTAATGAGGCCAGGATACTCATCGGGAAGCTCATCTGCTTCAGGGAGGGCAATACACGCCCAAGGGTGATATACTTTGTGAGGCGAGTGTTCTCGGGAACTAGTATTAGTCCCCTAAAATATGAATCCCATGTCACAGTGCGCATCGACTTCCACAGCAGAAAGTTTATGCATGGGCAAACCGTATCCACCGGTATAGGCGAAGAGTGGATAGGTACACACAGAACCGCATGTTCCAGAACGATGAAAGGTGGTTATACAGAGCATGGAGTGGCCCACTCCCAATAAAGGTGTGACTGACGCGCGTCTACCGTATAATGATGCGATGAAAGCTTTTTGGCGAAGCATTTGGTCGGTGCCTGTCAGTCACACTGAAGGTGATTGGATGCATGTTGTTGAGCAGGCGTATGATCTAATACCACACATGGAGGCTATTAGCATTACTCCTCTGGATGTAGCCCGTGCAGTCCGTCCATACTAGAAATATCCAGGACCGGATGCACTGCACAATTTCTGGCTTAAATGGCTACAAAGGTCACACGCCTGCTTAGCCTCGCAATTCCAGTCATCTTTAGACACTGGGTCGCTACCACTGTTCTTTACAACAGGAGTTAACCACCTGCTCCATAAATCGGGCAGTACTGCGGAACTACCGACGGTCTATAAAGTTCTTAAATCCATTCTTAGAGCAAAAATTTCACACCATATTAACAACAACTTAATTAAGTCTGTGTTTCAGAATGGATGTAAGAATGGGTCCCGCGGTACTCATGAGCTGCTGCTTATAGACATGGCCATCAGCTAACAGGTTCGTAGATCCCGGTAGGATTTGTCGACATGCTGGATAGATTATAAGAAGGCCTATGATTCGGTACCATATACATGGCTCATGAGGGTGCTGGAGTTGTACAAGATAGATGTAACTCTGCGCACCTTCCTGATATCATGTATGCGGCTATGGAGGACGGTCCTTCTCTATCCAGGATGTCGACAGATCCGTGGAATCGATAAACTGATCAGGATTGAACGGGGAATATTTCAGGGCGATAGTTTGAGTCCGCTTTGGTTTTGCTTAGCCTTAAATCCTCTAAGCACACTGCTGGAGGATTCAGGTCTAGGCTACCGGTTGAGAAGGGGTGGTCAGGTGATTTCTCACCTCCTTTACATGGATGACTTGAAACTCTTTGCCCCCAACAATTTGCAACTGATGGAGCTACTGAAGGTAACAGAAACGTTCAGTAACGCCATCAGCATGGAATTCGATGTGGACAAATGTGCAGTCATGCATGTAAAGCGAGGGGGGATTATGGAATCCGAGGGAACCCAACTCTCAGATTCCATACATCTTAGATCCCTCCCCTCATCCGAAACATAGAAGTACTTGGGTATGTCGGAAGCATTAGGCATCAATATTGCCGACATGAAACAATCGTTGAAGGAACGTTTCTTTGGCGGCCGGGATAAAGTGTTAACCACTCTTTTATCGGGCGGAAATACGGTGCTTGCCTTCAACGGTTGGGTCATGCCGGTTTTGATGTATTCTTTCGGCATACTCAAATGAAATCAGACGGAACTTGATGCTCTGGATAGGAAGGTCCGTACATTGCTGACGACAAATCGAATGCATCACCCACGGCCATCAGTTATGAGACTGACATCCCGCGACATCTCGTGGAAGTACGGGGGTCGAGGTTTCCTAAATGCTGAAACCCTCCACAACCGCGAGATTTAGTCTCAGGGAATATTTGCTTCAAACTGACGTGGGTATGCACCGAGATGTGGTCGCAGTGTTCGTCAGTCCGCTCTCCTTGGCAAAAGAGAACTGGCGCAAACCAGTACTTGATACTAATGATCGTAAGGAAATATAGCAGGGCAAAGAGCTACTGGGACGTTTTTCCGGGCCCTCAATGCAATGATTGTTGATATCGCTGTCCCTCATGACGAGAATCTCGTGAAAGCTGAGAAATATAAAAAAAAACAAGTATCTTCACTTAGCACCCGAGGTTGTCGACATGTGGGATGGATGTGGACTCTGCAATCATTGTACCGATAATCGTTACGGTTAATGGCCTAATAGCGGAAAGCCTCGACCAACACCTCAGGAGGCTCTCATTGCGCGGCTGGGTCAAGGGCTTGATTCAAGAAAGCAGTTCTCATGCTCTCATGTTCTTCTCATGTTTTCATCTCAGGCATGAGATGGACACGCTCCATCAATGAAAACGTCATGCGCTCATACTATGGGGCTACAGATGGGGGAAATAATCTGACCGCGTACCGTGTTCGTATGCTCTCTCTTTTTCAGGCCAGCTGTCAACATTTCGGCAGAACGACTGTCGGATCAGGTGAGGGTCATCCAGCGTAATCATATTCTGGACGATACTGCACTTGATTGCCTACGAAATTGTTTTAGAGGACTAAATACATGCCTTAAGTATCAATATTATGAAATAGCATTGCAAACAACGCACACAGAATTTTCTCTTTAAAAATTACTATGGAGCTGGCATGAGTCTTATATTTGTGCTATTAAACCATTAGCCCTAATTACCTTGCTGGTAATTAATCCTTTAATTATTTAGAATTATTTAACATACTACCGGAAACAGCCAGAGGTGGGATTCAAACAGCTGTTAGTTAGAAGCAAAGATTTTGTCTACCATCTTGTTGTTTAATCGCTAAACAAGGTCCGAGGGCTGTTTAATTTGACAGCTACTTAACTGTTTAAACAGTTACTTAATTAACTTTAAAGGGCGTTTATGAATTCAAAATATTTTTAACCACTGCTTAGAAGTTAAGCAACGTTTATGAATAAGACGGTTAATCGGTCCATTAGATTCGGAGTAAATTGGTTGTGACAGACGAACAGACAGACACATGAGTGATCCTATAAGGGTTTCGTTTTTTCATTCGGACGTACGGAACCCTAAAAATTAAGTCGGGGTCTCATTTCCAAAAAAAAATTAAAAAATACGAAAAAATGATTTAGAAAAATAATAATAATAAAATAATGAGATGAGATAAACAGTATGGGAAAAGTTTTTACGATTTCTGACTTTATAGTAAGTAGGTACTCAAAACTGAGTTGGTCCGGTAGTTTTTTGATCCATAGATCCATATATAAGAAACAGGATCGATTGGCATCAAAAAAGTTTATGAGTATAAAGTGATAATTGCACATTTTCTTGCTGGCTGTATTTTTTTGTAAAAAAATAATTTGAAAAAAAAAATGTACATATCAAAATGTCTTAAAAAGTTAGAGACAGTCTCCTAAGACCGTTTTACTGTAGCTACAATGTTTAAAGAACCTACCCTTCTCGCAACATCTCAAATCCACCCTGTTTATATAACACCGAAATTCTGTTCGAACTGTTATACATAATTTTACTGAACAGCAATTATTGCTGATATTACTTTTAATGTGCTAGACAAAACTGCTCGCTATGCATAGCGAGGCAGTCAACCCACAAAATTCTAATCGGATATAATTATTTTCCAACCAGTTGTAATTTTGATGTGCAAGTATAAATAAATTCAGCAGTATACATAAGTGTAGCAGAAACTAAGTATTTTTATTAAAAAGCACCCACGGAGCGCCTATCCTAACAGAACGCGTCAGTTGAGAACGGTACATCAGATTTGTTTTTATTGTTCCTCATTATAGTCCAAATAAGGTTTTTAGGGAAAGAAAAATTGGAAAAGTTGCCCCAGAAAATAAAAAAAATCTGAAAATATGACAAGTGCTTTTTTATGGGGTTTTTGTATGAATTTTTGAAATTTGGACAGGACTACGTCTACTGGGGCAGCTAATATGAAATAAATAAGGGTAGGTGACTCACGACATAGAGCACTTCGAGCGCGGCCAGCAACGCCACGAGGTCGGCGTCGGGCCAGCGCGGGTGCGGCTGCAGCACCAGTACCGGACGCGTTGCGCCCGCCGCCGCCGCGCGCAGCACGCCCGCGCGCGCCGCCTCGCCCAGCGCGCGCACGTCGTCGTACGCAGACAGCGCACCCGTGCCCGCCAGCACCAGACGCCCTCCCGATACGCGCGCGCAGCGCAGCACGCACGTCGTCTACAACACGTGTCACTCTCACACACCACACGACAACACAAACTCGAAACACAAAGCATTTATTTAAATTTAACCAATTACAGGCACGTTTAAATTGCAAAGGAGTCAGTCAGAAAGATAAAGCTAGTTGCCCAGTCCGTAAGCGTAGTAGCTTCCTATGGAGAAGAACGGGCAAGAAACTCCACACCAAATTAAAATATCGGTTACATCAGTGTTTTTCAACCTTTTTCATGACCACAATATGAAAAAAATTTCGCGACCTCCTGCCCTCCACTTTTTATAATCTGTTTTTTGTTATAATACAAATATCAAATAAATACAAGATTTTTATAATTACATATCGGCTAATTACATAATTAACAGACATATTACATCGCCAAACGCCTCCACATAAAAGCGATACGATGGATTTCTGGGGACAATGTATCACACTCGCTTCCTAATTACATCCTAAGTATAGGTATTTTAAGTAAATTTTGTCGAATAATTGATGGATTTATCAGGGTCATGGCTAAGAAGGATTAGCTCAGTAGAGTAATTACGTTTTTAAATGCAGCTGTAGATGAGGCAAGTTTGGGAACCAACTTAAAAGAAAATCTGCCGCAAGCAAAGAAACAAAGTTTAAAAAATATATTTTAAACTTCTTTTTTCTCATACTGAGGCCTCGCGAGCCCCTTATAGAGGATTCGCGCCCTCCCTTGGGGTCGCGACCCACACGTTGAAAAACACTGGATTACATCATTCAAGTTGAAATTATACATGTGAGAACGATGTAGAAAGACGTGCATGTTAAAAGCGTCCATAGTAAATAATAAAAAATAAAAAATTACCATGGCAGTTTAGAGATGACCAGTCCCAACTGATGGCGCCCGTTCACGAACATGACGTATGGATCAGCATCAGCTCAACCAATTTGGATAGGGTACCGAATGATCTAACACATGCGCCATTATCAGAGAGACATTTGAGTGAACATGACACAGTCTCAACTCCCAGGGCATATTTATATCAATGAAGAAGTCACAGAAGCACTGCACGGGTCGCTACACACACCTTGTCGAGTTCGGCGTCGAGCTGGCGTGCGTCGGCCACGAAGTCCTCGAGCGCCTGCGGCGGCACCACGCCGGGTGACGTCACCAGCACTAGCGCGTCGTACTGCGCGCTGTTCACCTCGCTCACGGCCGCCACGCGCACGCCGTGCACCACGCGCTCGATACCCATCGCCGACGAGAGCTTAGCACGTTGCACCTGCCGGAGCACATACCACCATTCTTATAAAATAATGTACAATGGAATGACCAGTGAAAACATACTGGTGGCAAACTCCAGGTTTCAGTCAGATAATGCAGTGATAGACAGAACCTCATGTGTCATGTTGGAAATAAGCCCGTGCTGTTTGGCATATCCTTCACAAATGGAGAGTAACTTTCTAATTCCTACCACTACTTTATTACCTTATTTCGTGCATATTGCACCTCATATACACATTCAGCCTGTGGGTAGATTACACTCAAAAATCGTACAGCGCCCGGGTATTGATGGGGCTGTTCCGCTTCTGTAGCGCATCAGGGGTGTTTGCTGATGCTCGCGTCGATTGTTTCTAAGCTACAATGCGAAAAAATGCGCTTCCCTGGTGCGCCGGGTGCGGGCCAGCCCCAACAATATACTGCAGTGTATCGGGAGTAGACTGGACTGTTTGTGTATGAATCGCTGCTGCAAGCTTTCCACATCTGTGTTGAGCGTGTAGCAGGGATTTGCTAAATGTGTAGGTTATGTTCACTAACATAGTTGTTAAGATGTATTGTTACTAACATATTTGAGTCTTGTTGCTTGTTAATTTAAATATATAATAATAATAATTTCATAAAAATGTCTAACGGGCCTCTGCGAGTTGGCTTCGGCCCCGCGTACACCTTCCAAAGGTCCGGGACCCCAGGGTCCTGAGATGTGTCAAAGACATTTGAAAAATGATAATAATTGCACTGATATTAGGGCTCAGCTGCATCATGTCGTCTGCATAACTTAAGTTATTTAAACATACTCCCATCTATATGACATCCGACATGAGACAGTAGGAACGCCCGCCTCCAGAAGCTTCTCCCATAAGACATTATAAGAAACCAGGTCGAAGGCCTTAGAAAGGTCCAGGAAACAAGCTTACACAGGTGTTTTCCTATCAGTATAATATTGGACAGTATGCTTCAACGCAAGTATAGCACTTTCAGTAGATAGCCCGGCACGAAAACCTAAATGTGTCATGTAACTGGGTGTACCTACCGAGGTGTGAGTCGAGCATACTGTCAAACACTTTATTGAGAATATTCATAATCGCGATGCACGGAATTTCGAAAGTTTGCTATGACGAATAACTATCCAAGATAAGAATGCTTGTAAACATGCTGGTCCTGGTCCATAGGATAATTTAGAATTTAGACAAAATCAAACTGGTTGCTAATTTAATTATATAATTAATATTTTTTTTGTTATATGAAATTGATTTTACATTCTGTGATTACTTCCCCACAGACTGACTTATTAATTGTAAAATTTTAGGAATATCGTCTCCTTTTACAATGTTTGTAAATATGTGAGCACCATGTAACATATAAATATGTAAGCACCATGGTTATCTATCACATAGGTAATTAATTTATCTATTGTTGATTCATTAATAATTCTTTTGGCCTATTGTGGTATAGTAATTTTATTCTAGGTGCATCATCTTCACATATAATTATTTAACTAATGTAACTCTTTTAAAATGTTTTTCAAAATATTGTAAAATATTTTAAAAGAGTAACGGTGGAGTTTCTGGCCCATTTTTCTCCATACGAAAACTACCTTCTATGTTATAGGGTTTGGTTTCCACACTTAGTCCGTCAGGTGGACCATTGTGCTTGTTTTTGTTCTAATCTGGGTGACGCCTGTGCATTCAAGAGCACGTGCGCTACGGTTTCCTTAGCCTCCATGCACGCCCTGCACAGAGGACTGTCCGTTATGCGTATTTTGTGGGAGTGTTTGTTTAAAAGTGATGAAGTTGACGTTCAAAAGTGACATACAAGGGCCTATTTGAAATAAATAATTTGACTTTGACGAAAGTGCCAACCCCGTCTTCCGCTTTTTTTTCCAAACCCTGCGCCGGCAGCCAATTCAGCAACCGGCGGCAGCAGCGAATTCGGGAGCCGGCACCGAAAGCGGAGGCAGTCCCTGAATAATATTATGGGTATTGAGGATAGAAACCAAAATACGGAAATAAAGATAATAAACATATCATTTTACTTCACGGCGATCTGAAATATAATTCGTTAAACAAAGTAGTAATTCTTATGCACAGCGTAGACATCGCGTTCGTTTAGATATAAAATATTATAAATATTCATTTAAAATAAGTTTACGGAACTTTTTACTAGAATAACAAATGTTAATTATGTTAAGTGATAGAAAGTGCAATAAGTGCATCGTTAGTGAAAACCTGAGACGGACAAGGCGTCCATCAACGATATTAACAGGAAAGCTGATAAATTACCTACATCAGAACTAACTAGAAGCAGCTTTAGTCTTGAGTTCCTGACCCATATTAGATGTACTTAGATCCGGAGGCCTCCCACAATCCTAATGTGCGAGAATGCCTGGCTTTAACTGACCACTTTGTACGTGATACTGACAGTGTTTTACTAGCACTCAGTGGCGGTACCTTCATATAAGCCCAAAAGCCCGGCATGCCTTACTAAAATGCTCGATAGAGAATCAATATCAAACCCGAACTATTTAAATGTTCGCGCGCTTAATTCTTATCAAAATAACACAAAGTATCTACCTATGCTACACTACTACACATCGCGATTGTTCGCGCGCAGAGTTTCGCATTTGTAGCATCTACATATAGCTATCTCGCTTACACGCACCGGCTTATACGGGGCTTTCAAATACTATATCTGTCACTTTCGCACTTATAGCGATGTGCCGTATAACGAGTTAGAACCTTGTGCATAGAACAAATCGATCACTATGGCAGATTTATGCCGGGCTTTTTCGGTATGAAGTTGCACGCGTATGCGTGACCTTGTCAGCTTGCCAACTCTGCAGTGTTGCCGTTTTAGCCACGTTGTGCCGTCTTGGAGATTTTTAACGACTTTTTTAACATTTAGCAACAATAAAAACTAGCGAGTTTTTAAAATAACGAAATTAAATATTCAAGCAATATCTTAAAAATAAAAAAATTGCGACATCTAGCTAGATTTTTCATATACCTGGCGACTTTTTTTGCCTAAATGACAACACTGAATAGTTCCCGACATCCGAGAATGGAACTAACTTCAGTTTGTTGTTGTTTGTTTGTTTCATTTGCTTGAGTGGAAAAAGGTTATCTTGTTAAAGTTTTTTGTGTGTTTTCTTAGATTTCCTCAGTGACACAATTGTTTTGGTGACTTACCTACAACAATGGAGGTAATTGTACCTTGTGAGGATTTAAAATGCGTTCAAGTTTTGATTGGCGAAGATAAGGTAAAATCTTTAAATTTGCTCAGAAAAAACAGTTAATTTCTTCATTAAAACCGACGCCTAATCTGTGTATTTCTCAGACTAGTAAATCGCATAAACGAAAATTTAATAGATCAGTGTATAAAACTAGTTGGATTGTTGGCTGCTCGCATACTAATAAGTTTTATTGCTGGGGCTGCATATTTTTTTCGAATGAAGATTCCGTTTGGAATACATCTGGTTATAATGATTTAAATAACATATCTGGCGCCATTAAAAGGCACGCAAATTCCCATAAACACCTGTGTGCAATGGTTTCTTTCGGTAATTTTGGTAAATAACGAATTGAGACATCTATATCACGCCAGTTATCTGAGGAAATTTCAAAATATAACACGCGCGTTGAAAACAACCGTAGTGTTTTTCAAAGATTAGTCGATATTGTTTGTCATTTAGCAGAATAGGAGGAAAGAAGAAGATGGATGGATGAATTCACTTTTAATTTATTGTACCTAATCAGTAGTTTATGAGAAAATTGCTATGATACATACGTAGGTACCTACATACTCAGTCGAAAACTGAACTTTCTTTTTTTGAAATCGGTTAAAATTTTATTGGGCTTGCGTTATTTTGAAACACTAGGCACGCCACTGCTAGCACTATGGTGGACATTAACACAACACAACTTGTTAAAGCATTACCTATCTCTCCAGTGGACACGAGATGTCTTTAGTAACGTTATCTCCACGTTACTAGCTGGATGAGAAGCCTCTCTGATAGCTACCAGAGAGGCACGTGATGCCCTTAGCGATGTAACTGTACATAGCTAGCTGGTACGCGCTTGTCAGCATTACCCCTTCAGTAAGCACGAGATGCTCTCAGTAACGCTAATTCTACGTTACCAGCTGAATATGAAACTACCAATGTAGCACGTGATGCACTTAGCGATGTTATTCTACATAGCTAACGCTGGTATGTACTCGTCACCAGGGGTAAGTCACATTCTATGATCTTGGCTAAGGAATTGTCAAAAGTGGTTCTATATACTTTTAATTTACAAACATGAAGGTTGCGAGACAGCCTTACTTAACCCTGCACACTGTCTGTGTGTTATAAACTTGCAAAAGCATTATACTTCCTATAGTGAGTGTGGCATTCTGCCTCGCTAACTAGATTGTTATCAACGAGTACAAGGTACTCTCAACAACATTGATTCTATGTTGCTAACTGGCACATATCTGACATGGTGTGCACATGCTTAGCACGAGATGCATACAGCATGTTATCTCAATACTATGTGATCTAGCTTTCATATCGAGGATTGCCATTTTTAACAAACAAAATCTCAACAACATTGATTCTATGTTGCTAACTGGCACATATCTGACATGGTGTGCACATGCTTAGCGCGAGATGCTTATAGCATGTTATCTCAATACTATGTGATCTAGCTTTCATATCGAGGATTGCCATTTTTAACAAACAAAATATAGCTAATTAAAAGATATCACTGTGTACGAGATACTCAGTGACTTATCTAGCTCTAGGTGGCTTAATTATCCTGCCAAAAACTGATAAATGATATCTATTTTGTAAACTAAAACAATAATGCAAAATTGTGCAATTTTTACAGGCATACAGTTAAATACACAAGATACTTTGTAAACTTGATTCTGTGATACAATGGCTGACGACAAATGCTACCTCTGGAAACTCTTGATTTCAGATACAAGTGCAATGGAGTAAACCATAATTGGAATAATACAAAGTATTATTCCATGCTCCCACACTTATTCACCCCATTTAGATTCCTCTAAACTGAGGAAACAAGGGATTGAGATATTCCAGAAACAAGCCGTACTGGTTATTACCCCTATCATAAGGAAAGCAGTGACTGACCCTATGCTTATGAAGAACATAAGACAAACACAAATTGTTGATTAACTTGGCTGATGCAGCAAAACCAGCTGGCAATGCCCACTGCCACCAAACTAAAACCAGAACAAAAGTTATATAATCTCTAATTGACATTAACTTTAATTCATCCTATTTGATAAACAAACCGAAACAATCACAAACTTGAGTACACAATGTTTTAGCTACAAACAAAAACAATAACAACTATTCAATAAATATTAAAACCACAAGACATTCTCATGATAATAGTGAAACTTACCAGTTCTATGGTGAAAATGTAAAACAAGCACATTGTAGGGGCGCTGACGCAGTCGTTTTATATTCCTCGCATGCGCAGCGCCCGGCGAAGCCAGTTCGCCCGAAACCGCTATCCGCTATACACGCGCCGCAAATACAACCCTGTAATATCAACTCTAGTAAAGACTGATATAGCGTACAACATCTATTATTTCTCTCCGCACACACTACCCTGGAACACACACAAAATTGGTGACCCCGACGTGATCCTAAAGTGTGTGCGTTGATCGAGAACTGGCAACTCATCCTAACATCCACGCGGTATAGTGTGAAAACCCACAGTGCTTATTGAAAAAAAAAGTCACAAAGTCAAGCTTGAAGATGGAAGAAAAAGCGACCGCTGAAGAATACGTTCTTTCACCCTTGTCCGTGACCGACAAGATAGAAAATTTTTGGACCAAGTCACCAGAATTATGGTTCGCCAAAGCGGAAACAATTATAAATGCGCAGAAGATGTCCGACGACTCCAAGTACCGAATATTAGTCTCGAAGCTCAACCAGGAAGTCACAGAACAAGTAGCATCAATTATATTCGAACCGCCCAAAGAAAAAAAATACGAGACCTTGAAGGCAAAGTTACTCTCAGTTTACAGAGAGTCGGATGAATGTCAAATCAAAAAGCTTGTTTGCGGAATGGAGCTGGGAGACCAGCAGCCATCACACCTTCTTCGAAAAATGAGGGAGCTAGCCAGGGGAAGGGTGACAGACGAAACACTCCGGGTGATGTGGAAGAACCAACTACCACCGTCTATACGCAGCATTTTGGCAGTATCCGACGAGGCAAACTTAGAAAAATTAGCGTCGATCGCAGACAATGTAGCAGAAAACGCAACTCCGGTCCACAGTGTCGCTAGTGTAAAAGAAGCGTCAAGCCCATCGAAAAAGGATGACGCAGTGATAGCCGAAATAAGACAACTTGGTGACAGATTACGCAGGCTCGAGAGCACACCCCGAGGTCGTTCGCGAAACTTTAGATCTAGAAGAAGCAGATCCAGGTCGGGATCGAACTCCAGGTCTACCAAGGCGATGACAAGTGATGACCCCAACTGGTTGTGCCGGTACCACTTCCGATTCCGTAACAAGGCGACGAGGTGTGAACATCCGTGCAATTGGAAGAAGTCGAAGCCAGCGGAAAACTAGTGTCGGTGCAGTCAGCGACGGGTGGCTGCGACCGCGTGCACGGAAATCACCGTCTAAGCGTCCGGGACAAGAACTCAGGTTTGAACTTTTTAGTAGATAGTGGTGCAAATGTGTCAGTTCTACCTCGCAGAGTGGTTTTCAAGAAAAATAACGCACAAAGTGCCGGGTATAAATTATATGCTGCGAACGGAACCGAAATAACCACGTACGGTACACACATGTTAGAACTAGACCTAAATCTTAGACGAGCGTTCCGTTGGTTATTTACGATAGCGGACGTACAGCAACCAATATTAGGTGCTGACTTCTTAGCTAAATATAATTTACTAATTGACTTGAACGGACGAAGGCTAGTCGACCAGGCAACAAATTTAGGCGCGAGAGGAAACCTCTCTGACTCGACTGAGCCCACGGTTAAAACCATTGTTGATGACTGCCCCTATCATGAGTTATTATGTAAGTTCCCCGAGGTAACTAAACCAGTTTCATATAAAGAGACACCTAGACATAGCGTTCGTCATTTTATAGAAACAACAGGTACCCCGGTGCACGCACGAGCGAGACAGCTACCACCGGACAGGTACGTAAAAGCTAAAAACGAATTTAGGGTCATGCAAGAGCTGGGGATCTGCAGGCCGAGCCACAGCGCTTGGGCAAGTCCTCTGCACGTGGTACCCAAGAAAGACGGCAATATTAGGCCATGCGGAGACTACAGACGTTTAAATGCGATCACCAAACCGGATCGCTACCCTGTACCTCGTCTTCATGATTTTACATATATGTTGGCTAATAAGAAAATATTCTCAAAGTTAGATATTAACCGAGCATATAATTGTATACCTGTCGCGGAAAATGACATTGAAAAAACTGCTGTCATAACACCTTTTGGCTTATTTGAATTTATGCGCATGCCATTCGGATTACGTAATGCGGCACAAACGTTTCAACGTTTCATGCACCACACGGTATTGCAAGGTTTGAATTTCCTATTCAACTATGTAGATGACGTCATCATAGCATCAGATAACGAAGTAGAGCACAAACAACACTTAGAAAAAGTTTTCGAAAGATTCAATGAATACGGCATAACTATAAATTTTTCCAAATGTAGCTTCGGTAAACAGAAATTAGAATTTTTAGGATATGAAGTGTCAACAGAGGGAATTAGACCTCTAGAAGATAAGGTAAAAGCCATTGCAGACTTCCCAAAACCGGAAACAGTTGAGGAACTTAGAAGATTTCTAGGAATGTTGAATTTTTATAGGGCAAGTATACCTCAATCGGCTAATCATCAAACAGAGTTGAATAAATACCTAGGAAATACAAAACGCAAAGATAAAACAAAAATTAACTGGACACCAGCAGCTGAATACGACTTTGAGCAATGTAAGAAAGACCTAAAGAACGCAGTCATGTTATCATATCCAACGTCAAATACTCCGTTAGCGTTAATGACCGATGCGTCAGACACATGTGTGGGCGCAGTATTACAGCAAAAGCTAAACAACAAGTGGAAACCATTAGGGTATTTTTCTAAAAAATTAACACAGGCACAAATGAAATATAGTACATACGACAGGGAATTATTAGGAATATATTCAGCCATAATTCATTTCCGCAACATGGTTGAAGGTCAACAGTTAGTTATTTTTACAGACCATAAGCCTTTATCATTTGCATTTAGTAAAATAGGTACAGATAGAGAAACTTCTCGGAGAGCCAGACAGATCATGTTCATTAGCGAATTCAGCACGGACATAAGACACATTAGTGGGAACGATAATTTAGTTGCGGATACATTATCCAGAGTAGCAACAATATCGTGCCCCACAACGATCGATTTCGCAGAACTTGCAGCCGCACAGGAAACGGACGACGAGCTAGCAAAATTGCAAAGCGAATCGAATAACAATAACAACATAGTGTTGAAACGTATAACTATATACAATACAGAGAAATACATTGTCTGTGAAGTTTCAACCGACTCAGCACGCCCATACTTGACCAGAAAGTTTCGACGTTTAGTTTTCGACTCAATACATAATATGAGCCATCCAAGCATTAGAGCAAGTAGAAAATTAGTTAGTGATAGGTATTTTTGGCCAAATATGAATAAAGACGTTGGAAATTGGGCCAAGACTTGCATTAGATGTCAAAAAGCGAAAGTTCAAAAGCATACCAATGCAGATTTAAGTACCTTTGAAAATTGTAAGCGTTTTGAACATATTCACATAGACATAGTAGGACCGCTACCAACTACACCAGAGGGATTTAAATATTGTTTGACGATAATAGACAGGTTTACGCGTTGGCCAGAAGCATTTCCATTAAAAGAAATAACAGCAGAAATAGTAGCCAAAACTTTATATGAAGGTTGGATTAGTCGATATGGGTGCCCGGTTAAACTCACAAGTGACCAGGGAAGACAGTTCGAAAGCAATTTATTTAGAGAATTAATGTCAATCATGGGAATACAGAAAACCCGTACCACTCCATATCATCCTCAATGCAATGGAGCGATAGAAAGATGGCATAGGTCATTAAAAGCAGCACTAAAGGCACGTTTAGACAATAAAAGCTGGATAGATGAACTAGCAACAGTAATGTTAGGATTGCGCACGACAATTAGGTCCGACACAGGCGTAACCGCAGCACAAATGCTATACGGCAGTAATATTAGGCTACCAGGTGACTTTTATGACCATAGCAATGTACAGTTGCATGATGACAACAATTTCGTTAAAAAAATTAAAGACGTAATAGATGGATTGAAACCGTCCACTAGAGTAAACAAGTCACCTCGCAAGATTTTCATACACAAAGATTTATTAACCAGTGATTATGTATTCATTAGAAATGACGCAGTACGTAAACCATTACAATCGCCATACGATGGACCATATCGCGTCATAAGTAGAAACGAAAAAGTGTATCGCGTACAGTTACCAGACAGACAAGCCAACATATCTATAGATCGCTTAAAACCAGCATATATATTGATAGATGATGAATTGCCATCAGAGGAAGTAAATAAAAACATATTAGAAAAAAATGATAATAAAAAACACAAACAGGTACAAAATAAAATACAGAAAAAAGTAAGGTTTCAAACAAGCAAACCCAGTGACGAAACATATACAACGCGAACTGGACGAATAAGCAAAAGACCCACTAAATATCGAAATTAGCATTTTTATAAGGTAGGTCAATTAATTGAACATAAGTACTAGGTATCGCAGTTGAAACATAGTAAGAATCAAAACAGTCGCGAAATTACACCACGTACACCGAATTAATTTAAAAAAATGGGCACCAATCAGACAAAAGAAAAAGTAATTGTTAACGAAAACCTATCAAATGTTGCACAAGTGGACAACAAATTGAATATCATTGGCTGTGTCATGATAGCTACCATAATATTACTCACCATATTGTTAATCTACGCAGGAAAACGAAGGATCATCAAAAGCATTCGAAAGTGGTTGAAAAAGGAAATAGTGGCAAGTTCGTTAGCCACACCGAGCATAAGGGTAGAAACGGTCCAAAAACCGCAAGAATCGCCTAACCCCAAAGTCATTTATTAAGATAACCTGCTCCTCAGTAACCATCGTCCATTCAAGTCAAATTACATAAAGTTTAGGTCCCAAATTCCAAGTGACGTTTAACGGTGCAAGTGCTACTTTGCGAAATGTGTGAATTAATGTTATGTGTGTATTTTTAATTGGCGTCACCATGACGAATGCTGTGGACTCCGCAGGGGTGCTAATTTCTTTTTATGGCAGAGCATGTCGTCACGGTGACTACCCTTAACGTCGTAACTTTATATGTGTATTAATTAAGTACAATGTCAAGACGGCACCTTTAAAAGCAGGTAGCCGCACTAGCTTAAGATCAAGTATTGTTAAATATAAGATTTATTCCTCCAAATGACTTTGTATTTCAGTAGCAAATAAAAATGCATTGTAAGAATTTGTAATAATAGCAACCTTTTGAATCAATTGTACGTACAAATAAATTGTACACTGCTTATACCATTGCAATAATAGCGTAAAAATATTTAAACTTAGATATGTAAGTCATAACAATGTATAAGGCGTCAATATCAGGTGACGCGATCACGCCAGACATCCGGTTACAACATTGTTATTCAAACCAAATGCTGATTGTAACTTATAAGTAATACTTTTAGCCATAGATGTAATTAATAATACGTTTTAGAGTAACAAATTTTATTGTAAAAAACCAACAGTTTTTTTAAAAAAAAGGGGAGGAATAGTGTAGGGGCGCTGACGCAGTCGTTTTATATTCCTCGCATGCGCAGCGCCCGGCGAAGCCAGTTCGCCCGAAACCGCTATCCGCTATACACGCGCCGCAAATACAACCCTGTAATATCAACTCTAGTAAAGACTGATATAGCGTACAACATCTATTATTTCTCTCCGCACACACTACCCTGGAACACACACAAAAACATCATTAGTTGATTTACTTACTTTTGTAAATAACAAAATAAAACATCCTTCTACCGGGTTAATAACAGAAATCACACCATTGAAAACCACCACCACAATATCCTATGATGTTTTGGTTTAATATAATCGGTTGGAATGGACTATGTCTGAAAAATAAATGAACTATTTTTGTCACTGAAAATAAAAATCAATATATATGGTGGACCTCAACAACAACCCGGCTTATATTCCAAAATAACAATTCAAGAAGACCAATACTGGAATAAATGCTGGCAAAGCAGTTATATTCCTCTGATTCTGCTATTGGCTATGGACATAGATAAGAAAATATTTGATACCTACCAAATTCAATATCTTAACCTCTCAAAGCCATTCTCTGGAAGCTGACCCCAACATAGTTGGGAGAAGGCCGGGTAGATGATGATCCTCTCAATACCATCAAAGAACTGATTAAATATTGAGATGCATTGACAAACAATACAATAGATAGATCTACAAAGAATTTATCTGAAAAATACATTTCAGTCAGTCCCAAACAAAATAGAAAATTCAGTTTCATTATGAACAAAAAAAAAAAAAAAAAAATCATCAAGACTGTCTAATATCATACTGAAGGAAAATAAAAATCCCAGTAATAACTAAAAGTATGTTACAAACTGACAACTTGTACACTAATCAATTATAGCTTAGCATATCAAAATAGATAGGTATAATATACCATATTACCTTTATGAAATCATATTATGATTTCATCCTATAGGTACAGGGGTATCACTTAGGACTATCTGGAAGATAACATTACCTACCAAATAACCAATAAAGGGTTAATTACATACACATTTACTAATACTTTTCATACTTGAATAGTCTCTTATCTCTGTTTTACCTACTAAATTACCAGTAGTGAGTGCCACTTACAGAAAACAAGGTTTTCTTACAATCTAACTTGACTGTTTATTTGGTAAAATATCGAGACTGCGATAAGACATACCAATAAATACCACTATAAGTGTGTTTAAATGTTTGGGCTTGAAAACTAATAATGCTATTTTGTAGGCTTGATTATTAAGTTTTATTTTTTTTCACTTTAAACAAACCTTGAAACACAAGTACAAAAAAAAAAAAAAAAAGTGCTAGTAAACTTAGTCGCATTATTTAACATTACGCCCGGACTTCCCGAAGGGCTGGGCAGAAATGGGTGATCTTATTCAAAGCTTATAAAATCAAAATACCTAATTAATCTTTCGATTGCCAACTACTAGTCTACATATTTAACAGTAGATTTAAATGATAATTGCAGCACTAAAGTGAAATTATCAAGGAAACAAAAAAAAAGGAGGGGGGAGAACATTGTGAGGACAACGTAGGTATTGATGGATTGTGAGTAGAACATGAACAAGATAAGGTATAATACAATAAATGTAGGTACTATGAATGAATTATCTATAAATTGCTTTACTCTAAAACTCTCCATCTGCTCACCAAGTGCACATCATAACAAGTTCAATTATACAACTCCCTCACTTAAAAATGCAACTCATTACACAATCCCAATTTTGGACATATTATGAGGTCAAGGAAAAGAGTTCATATCTTTATACTTCTAAAATGAATCTAGTTTCGATTAGCTCTAAACTCGTCAAGTAATTACTGCTAGCAGAATATGTGAAACTCATATGGAAATTAGTATCGTTGAGGAAAAACCCTAAGCATCTGAAATAGACCCTTTCACCTCAAATTTGTCCAAACCTCTCTCCTATCCAGGGCATAATATACTGCCCTTATTAATTGGTGCTTACAAGTTAAAAGCCTATTCCGTATTTGAAATTCAGTTTCCAAAATACCTTTAATAACTAAAGTTATGGAAAACTAGTCCATCCAAAAATGAAATGAAACCATATCATAATAAAGAATTTGACCAAAAAATCCTACTACATTTTTCAAAAAAAAAAAAAAAAAAAAACTAAGTTCCTGTCAGTACAATTTAGGTACAATACAATTCCACAAATGCTTACCAAAAATACCTCCCTGCTTACAACATTCAGGGGCTAAAAGATCCTGTTACACCCTATGAAAGTTTAACTACTAAGGACTTCACAGCCATGGTGCCTCTTATTCAGATCACTAGATAACTGACATTCTTTAAAATACCCTAATGATAATCTTTACAATTCATCTTCTAGACTCACTGAGCTCGACACTTACCTTGACAGCAAGATGTAATGTGCAACTCAATACTCACTCATTAAGCACAACAGTATCCCAAATAACTTAACTATTTACAGACAGATCTGAGAATGCTATTCTCAATCATGGAAACTTTTAAAGTAACATCATAACATTACGCCTTGTTTCCCCGAATGTTTCACCCAGTTTTACACTTTTAAAGCATTCATATCATAATATCCTCCTGGTATATTAATTCAGAACAACTTTATAAAATTTGTATAAACACAAGCTGGGTTAAATGTGGTAGGAAGTGAGAGTGATACTAATAATTCACCTCCCACAGCACAAAACATACAGTAGCTCAACTTAGTGCTGGCATCAATTGAAATAGACACAGTGCCAACCAACATTGTGTTGATGATTATACCTCATTACTGATGAAAAATAGTTAAACACTATTAATTAAGCAACGTTATTAAGAATTTATTTAAAATGGATACGCCAAAAGCATATATATTGTACATTAAATATTAAATGTGAACAGTTATGGACTTATATACATACCAATTACAGATGTACATGACATTCACATAAAACAAAGCAACCTTCTTAAATTACATAAAATTAAAATATTGTATTCAGAAAGAATGATAAAAGTACCTAATAAATCAGAATATGCCGTAACTTATTAACTAACTAAATTATTGCAGACAACTCTGAACATCTACTTTGTTTAACTAATTATATTTCAGATCGCCGTGAAGTAAAATTGGGAATCAAACGAGCTTACCTGTTAAGTGAAGTCTTGATTCTAATTTTACGAACGGCGATCTGAAATATAATTACCCACCCGCCACTAGCTAATATCCCCAAAGCTGCAATAATTAGTCTACTTAATTCACTTATTTTTCCAGGAAAACCTAGTGACTGTAAGTATGCGGAACTACTCTGTACAGAAAACAGAGCTTGTTCTCCATCATAAGGATCTCTAAAATTAGTGACATTCCTGCGATGGGTTGCCACCAAGGACGATAATTGTATTAATTTATAATATTTTATATCTAAACGAACGCGATGTCTACGCTGTGCATAAGAATTACTACTTTGTTTAACGAATTATATTTCAGATCGCCGTTCGTAAAATTAGAATCAAGACTTCGCTTAACAGGTAAGCTCGATTGATTCCCAATTTTACACTCCTCTTGCTCAAAAAGTCCGTCATTGTAGCGTGGAAAAAATTACATTTCTTGCTCTAGGGGAAAAAGCAATATTTGTCTGTAACCAACGAGCCCACAAAAACGAAAGTCTTTATTCTTATGTAAAACTAGATTTTTCTACCGCATACCGGGATAAAGTTTCCTTAAGAGGCAGATATATGACAGTGACCTTGAGTGGTTAGCTTGCGTGTTCTGTACTAAACTCACGCAACGCGTCGTACACCCAGCCAGTAATAGGACTCACCCATCAAGAAGCGCTAGCCCAAATTAAACGTATTTTAAATTTATTATATATAAAACAAAAGGTATTTTCATAAAACTTGTGTACTAAATGATCAATAATTAAATTATCTTTAAATGGTAAAGGTTTCAGGAAAATACGCTTGATAGATTTCGCGCGAAACTCAGTTTTTTATCCGCGTTAGACCTAACAAATTAATTTCACTATGTAATATAAACATAATCCAAAATATGCCTATATTCAAATATTAAGAAAATTCTCTAATTTAACATATATTTTTTTCCAAATCATTAACACTACTCGTTTAGGCGTCATCTTCAGTATAAAAACATTAAAAGTCGGTTATCGTCGCCTTAAAAATTTAGATTGAACAAATTATATTTTTTAAATAAAATAAACTATTTTATATTGTATTGGAATATTTTATTTTCTCGCAATCGTAGTGCAAAGTAGAGTGTAACATAAGGTGCTAAAACCCATTATAACTCGGTTTTTATTTACTCCCTCGCTAAAGCTCGCGAGAAAAACTACCTCCACGCCGATTTCTCCACTAACCTCGATAGAATGGGTTATTTTAGCCCCTCGTTTAACAATCTACTATTATGTGTTTTTATGTGTTCAATACAGAATAAGAATACTATGTGACTAAATAAAAAAAATGTTAAGCACATAAGTGCTAAGTGTACAATAGGTGCACAAATACAAATATCCAAAAAACCTGCAGAATCTGATCTCAGACTACCAAAATATTAAATCTTTCACTAACCTCACAAAGGAATAATACCAATTAGTACCTGTGGTCGATCACAGATGGCGTTAAAATAATAAAATAAAGTAAGAAAAATCCCCAGTGTTATAAACCTTATTTTGACGTGTTTTCGCAAGTTTCTGAGTCCTGAAACTTATTAATTGATAAACTATAAAATACGAAGATTATAATAATATAACAATCATTACTGAACATTGGTTTTGACTACCTAGGCAATCGTCCATTGCCTCACTAGACATGTCCTTTGGAACAATGACAAATGGAAATGATAATGACCGAATGATGACTGGCTTCAAAGCCAATTTTGTTTTAGGGTTAAATTATAAATGATTTTATTCCTGTAAGTAGGTTTGTACAAACACTTTTACACGTCAATCATATTTTAAAAACTAGATGAGATCGGCGTTTCCTATCTGACTCCTCTGATTAGAAAGGCTGAAACCAACTCAGAGGTCACAGTCTCTTTTAAAGTCCAGACATACCTAATCTTGGTCAGATCATGTGTGAAGACCATTTAGATTCGTGTCTGATGTGGTCTTTTGAGGAAAGCACCACACAGATTGAGAGGGCCTGTCCACTCATTGCACGCATTTGTCAGTTATCGTGCAGCTCAACTCAAAATTTAAGGAGCTCAACGATTCGACAAACAATACCAAAGAAAGGACATTTGGGTAGGCCACATAAATTACTCAAACTGCCAGACTGAACTAAATGAGAAAAAAATAAAAACAAAACAATAAGGAATGACCCACATAGTCTTCACATTCACAATAATTAAAATAATAGAATACTTTAAAAGTAAATATACATGTCATTGTATATATAAAATTCAGTAATGTCAAGCACTTTCTCTCCATGTGGCATATCCGTGGGACGCCCTGTATATGTATTTATTAAAATGATGATGTGGATATATTTAGTAACCTGTTCCGCTTAGCTAAGCGAAACAGGTTACTAATATATCCACATCATCATTTTATAATGGATTTCCGCAAGGTCACGCCTGAATCAATTAACTATGTATTTATTATTTTTCTCAGTTACATTTAATGATAATCTAGCAGTTTTGAGTACTTTATGCGACCTACCCAAATGTCCTTTCTTTGGTATTGTTCGTCGAGTCGTTTAGCTCCTTATAAGTTCTGAGTTGAGCTCCACGATTACTGACAAATGCTTGCACTGACTGGACAGGTCCACTCAAATCTGTGTGGTTCTTTCCTCAAAAGACCACTTCAGACACCAATCTACATGGTCTTAACACATGATCTGACCAAGATTATTTCTGGACTTTAAAAGAGACTGTGACCTCTGAGTTGGTTTCAGCCTTTCTTCTTAGAGAAGTCAGATAGGAAACGCCGATCTCATCTAGTTTTTAAAATATGATTGACGTGTAAAAGTGTTTGTACAAACCTACTTACAGGAATAAAATCATTTATAATTTAACCCTAAAAAAAAATTGGCTTTGAAGCCAGTCATCATTCGGTCATTATCATTTCCATTTGTCATTGTTCCAAAGGAAATGTCTAGTGAGGCAATGGACGATTGCCTAGGTAGTCAAAACCAATGTTCAGTAATGATTGTTATATTATTATATGGTCCTAGTTTATCATTTATAACTTCTTATTACAGCTTTATATAGCTGTATGTAAGCGGGCACGCCCTTTATGCCTGGAGGCTTTTATTTAGATATTTAGTTCTGCTTACGTTTAGTTTTTAACCGGCTTCCAAGAAGGAGGATGTTCGTAGCGTATGTTTGTTTGTTTCATGTATGTATCAAAAGAGTCACTCACTCTTTTGAATTAGATGTGCTACCACACACCACAGGACAATGATTAGCTACACAGAACATTTTGTACTCATATTATGTTAATGCATTGTTACAACGAGTCATTGGACAGCTAAAATGGGAAAGGGTCGGTCTAAATACAAACAATAAATATATAAGTCATTTGAGATTTGCCGACGACATCGTGTTGCTGTCTGAGAGTAAAATGGAGCTGCAGTCGATGTTAAACGATTTTCACACCGCAAGTCAGCAGGTAGGACTAGAAATTAACCGCAGTAAAACCAATATTTTGACAAACTATCTGAAGTCCCCTGTATTCTTGAACAATGAAGCGCTGGAGTACGTGGACGCCTATGTATACTTAGGTAAACAATTATCGTTTGAGAAGCGAAGAAATGAACTGGAAATAGAAAGGAGAGTGTCGAATGCTTGGAAAAGATTTTGGAGCTTAAAAGAAATTATGAAAAGTGACATGCCGATCAAAATTAAACAAAAAGTTATGGATACCTGCATACTGCCATCACTAACATACGCTAGCCAAACGTGGAAGTTCACACATCAAGCGAAAGCTAAAATCAGGACGTGTCAAAGAGGAATGGAAAGGAGTATGTTAAAAATCAAAAGAATTCATAAAATACCCCATAGTATAATTCGAAAGAAGACAAAAGTTACAGACGCTCTGATTCAATGCAAAAAGCTTAAGTGGCGTTGGGCTGGACACATAGCCAGACTAACAGGTGGACCGCTAGGATAACATCCTGGAAGGGCCCATCAGGCACCAGAAAGAGAGGTAGACCAGCTGCCCGGTGGACGGACGATATTATACAAGCGGCTGGCAAACAGTGGATGGAGACAGCTAAGAACAAGGATACGTGGAAATCTCTAGAGGAGGCCTTCACCCTCGAGAACGAGGGGTTCTTATATAAAGAGTACTCGTAAAATATCGTAATATAATATATATCTATAAATATAAGGTATACCTAGGTTTAAACATAAATACTCATAGATAATAATTAAAAATAAGGTTCTTTTTGTATTTTTAGTAAGAAATATAAGGCTTTTTTATTTTATTTTTATTTTTTATGTTAATTGCAAGTTTATTTACGATTCTAAGCAAAGGAGTTAAGGTCTAAGTTTAATTTGACGCGCTTAACCGTATGTGTGCAGTGTCGTGTTGTCGTAGCTACACACCACACCACGACGTAGCACAGTGTGCTAGCACACTTTGTAAAATGAGCGCCTCGCACGATCCTCATTTTAAAAGAGTGTGCTACCCATCTCTAGTAGACCGATTTTGAAAATTATTTATTATATAAAAACCCGGAAATAATCTTGGCCAGAGCATTTCATTTGAGGACCATGTAGATTTGTGTCTGAAATAGTCTCTTGAGGAAAGACCCATACAGATTTGAGTGGACCTGTCCAGTTAGTGCACGCTTTTGTCAGTAATCGTGGAGCTCAACTCAGAACTTAAAAGGAGCTAAACGACTCGACGAACAATACCAAAGAAAGGACATTTGGGTAGGTCGCATAAAGTACTCAAAACTGCTAGATTGTCATTAAAAGTAACTGAGAAAAATTATAAATACATAGTTAATTGATTCAGGCGTGACCTTGCGGAAATCCATTATAAAATGATGATGTGGATATATTTAGTAACCTGTTCCGCTTGTTACTAAATATATCCACATCATCATTTTAATAAATACATATACAGGGCGTCCCACGGATATGCCACATGGAGAGAAAGTACCTTGAATATTGTAGATGGAACATTTTACTGAAAGAAGACATTATTTGAATTTAAAAAACAATTTAAACTGCATTCATAGATATTTAAATAATTACATATTTGAACCGGGAATCGAACCCGTTACACGAGAAAAATAACCACCGTGTAGCTTTATCATACCGATCGAAAGGCTTCATAATAAGGATTATTTTTGATAAATAACATAGTGTCAAAAATAAATGGAAGAATTTTAAAAATTTTAATACAAAATTAATCAATTTATCAAATGCTCAAAATGAGTCCCTTCCTGTTGAATACAAAGTCGCACTCTTTTGATTATTTCGCTCCCTGACGATTTTTTGATCTTGATGTGGTGGATATTTAAAATAATACTTCTAAGTTCTGCTTGTAGCTCGTGACACTTTCATACTGGTTCTTGTAAAATAATTTTTTTACATAACCCCATAAAAAAAAAATCTAACGGGTTTAGATCTGGGTATCTCGGCGGCCATCTTATTTGTCCATTTGTCCCAATCCAGGGAAGAAAGTGTTCATTGAGATAGTCCCTTGTTCTGTGACTGTTATGAGCCGGAGCCCCATCTTGCTGAAAAGTAAGGTTTTGTAGTTCTGCAACCGGAAGATTATTTATCTCATTTCTCAAAATCTCAAGTATTTTTAAATACCTTTCCGTATTCAAATGCCCTTCGTAAAAATGTACTAAGAGGACCCGGTTTTTTTTACAATCCCACACCAACAGTTGAAAGAAAAACGCACAGTCTCGCGGATACGTAAGGAATTCTCCCTGGACCAAATGCGATTATTGTGTCGGTTGTATATACCATTATTTCTGAAGTTTGTTTCGTCTGACCAGATAATATTATTTATAAAATATTGATCCTCTAGGATGAGCCTCTCGATTTCATGATAGAAAATAAGTCGTCTTTCGGCATCACCGGGCAGTAATTTTTGTACTAATCGCCCATCGATGTAACTTTTGAATTTGTATTTTTTTAGTACACAGTGTAGTATGCTTTTCGAAATTCCGATTACTTCTGTTAAACCCTCGGATTTCGTGAGGGTCAGGGGGTGCTCGCTCACTTTGCGCGCAGGTAAATGCTGAACAGAGATAGGTCACGCGAACCCTCGGGCTTCGTGAGGGTCACAGTGACACTATCAGGATGGTTCCCTACGTTTCTCAGGCTGAATTCAAAAATGAAACATCGGATACCAAAAACCACTGGTTACTTCACCTTAGCTGGTATACACTAACAAATGTACAAATTTGAACCTTATTCCTTAATATATATGTGATCGGTGGAGAGTCTCGACACCGCGATCTAGCCTTTGGACTCAAATAAAAAGTGCCATCTATTGGTCCCGCTCTACAACTAAATTTACATCAAGGTAAACCACAGATTGATAGATAGGTACATCTATGAGCAATACAGTTACGAGTGCGACATTGATTTGCGGGCGATGTTGCTACTGACCGATAGATGGCTGCACATTCCGCCCACCAAGGACATTTTGTGATATTTTGTTATGTCCTTCAAGCTATTAAGTTAAAATAATTACAAACTAGAAATTAATCTCACTAAACACATCACAAGTGAGATTACAAGATAGATATTTTATTGAAAACCTCTCTTAAAAATAGCTTATTTTCTACTTACACAAAATTTCACACGCATGCGCAAATTATCAATATTAAGTTCTTACTGAACAACTTGTTTAAGTGAGAGGCAAGACACACAGCTTCGAGGTTGGTCGTTTAAATTTTGAAACGTTGCTACAATATTACTACCCGTGTTAGATTAACCAGCCCCGGATGTTTCTCAACCACCCTGCCAAGTAACCACCGACAAGGAGGCATGTTATCCTCCTTAATTAAAACTATGTCTCCTAAGTTCAGTTCGGGAGTTTGCGTAGACCACTTATACCGATGGAGCAGTGTGGTTAGGTATTCGGTTGACCAGCGTCTCCAAAACTGTTGTAGCATTTGTTGAACTAAATGCCACCTCTTTAGACTAGATATGTTAGTGTCTTCGTAATTCCTATCTGGAGCGTTTATTACGGGTTCACCAATGAGGAAATGTCCAGGTGTTAATGCATCACAACTGTTGGAATCCGTTACCCTACAGAACGGCAGTGAATTTAAGCATGCCTCTACTTGACTTAACAGAGTGGACATTTCTTCATACGTTAAAGTAGAGTTGCCTATTACCCTGCGCAAATGCCTCTTACATGATTTTATTCCAGCTTCCCACAGACCGCCAAAGTTTGGAGAATGTGGTGGAATGTAATGCCATGTTGTTCCCTCAGCAGCTAGAGCCGCTGCAATTTCCGTAGTGATGGTTGAATTTTCAGAGCGAAACATTAAATCTAACTCTTTAGAAGCACCCTGAAAATTGGTGCCATTGTCACTCCATAAACCCTTGCAGTGACCTCGTCTGGCCACAAACCTTTTGAATGCGGCAATAAACCCCTCTGTGGTAAGATCGCTTACGACTTCGATATGGACAGCCTTTGTGGCCATACACACAAATAAACATATATACCCCTTGTATGCGTGATGACCCCGACCCTTAGACGTCCTCAACTTTATAGGACCCGCGTAGTCTACCCCACTATTTTTAAACGGCCTGCTTGGTGTAACCCGCGCAGACGGCAACTGACCCATTAACTGAGGTTTGGTTGCGGCTGCATACCTGATACAAGTTACACATTTCCTTACATATGCTGTTACTAACCGCTTGGCTCCTAGGATGTAGTATTTCGTACTCAAATAGTTGAGCATAAGTTGGGGACTTCCATGAAGACTTCTGTTATGTGCGTCTGATATTAAGAGATTAGTGAGATGATCGTTACTGGTAATTAATATTGGATGTTTACGGCTGTGATTGAGCTCTGAACGTTCTAATCTACCGCCCACCCTCAAGATCTGTTTTGAATCCAGGTATGGATTTAAGGACTTTAACACCTTCTCTTTACAATTTTCCCCTTTTTCCAGGTTGCTGATCGCCGCTTCGAATCCTTTGCCTTGGGTAATCCTAATGCATGTCTCTAACGTTAATTCTAGCTCAGCGGTAATATAGCTGAGGTTTTTCCTCGTACTCTTTGGCTTTCTTAGTTCCAGAAACCGCCTCGTATAAGCTACCATTCGCAATAATTTGTTAAGGGATGAATATTTATCCCAGAAAAAACCATTGGTATTCACTGATACGTGTACCCTCTTCTCCTCCAGTTCAGTTGAAACTGATTTGCGTTTACCCGTTGCAATTACCGTGTCTTTGAGGAACTCGGGACCTTCTAACCACAATCTGAAATGTATGAACTCTGAGGCGTACATACCCCGTGATGCGCAGTCAGCAGGATTGTTTTTTGACGTGACATGGTTCCATTGGTGTGGTTCACTTATGCACAAAATTTCTGATACGCGATTAGCGACAAAGGTTTTCCACTTCTTGGGGTGACTGTTTAACCAAGCTAATACAGTTTCTGAAGTAAAAAATTCACAATACAATGCAAAAATCCTACAGTGAAAATCACATAAACAAAAGAATAAAAGTTTGGAAATGGAACACATTTTTGAATTATTTCTTTAGAATCAGCCTTCTCAATCAGCATTGCGATGGACAAAATAATTTACGCGTCTTTCGGCTCAGGATACAGCTCGATTTGTTGCATACAACCAAGTACCTACTAATTACGTATCTGTTTATCATTTTATCATGCACTTAAATTATAATAGGGACATGATGCGTACTTCTCAAGTGGGTACATTTAAGGCTCTTTCAAACAGGCGCGACGCGCGACGCGACACAAAGACACCGATCGTCGCGCGACGATCGGTGTCTTTGTGTCGCGTCGCGTGTCGCGCCTGTTTGAAAGAGCCTTTATTTATTAGTAATAGGTACTTATGATAATGTCAGTTGTATGTCATTACGGCAATGTCAGCTTTTCATTTTTCTGAACAAAATTTCACATCAAATGTTAAAATTCATGGTCTTCCTTTTATTTGTGACACAATGTTATTTAGCAAAAAATAATCCTTATGATGAAGTCTTTCGATTGGTATAATAAGCTACAGGGTGATTATTTTATTCGTGTAACGGGTTCGATTCCCGGTTCAACCATGTAATTATTTAAATATCTATGAATGCAGTTTAAATTGTTTTTAAAATTCAAATAATGTTTTCTTTCAGTAAAGTGTTCCATCTACAATATTCAAGGTACTTTCCCTCCATCCGTGGGACGCCCTGTATATGACCCACATAGTCCTCACATTAATAATAATTAAAATAACATAATAATAAGTATATATATATAATATGCTCTGAAGTACAGCCTTGTGGAATCGGAAGTGTCGTACTACAGGTATGTACCCGACTCAGTTCTCGAAAATGGAAATATCACATTGTACTGGGATCGATCCATCATCACTGACAGGACTATTGTTGCCAATAAGCCTGATATAGTGGTGGTGGATCGAGGAGAGCGGCGCGCAATGATTATTGACATAACGGTCCCGCATGACGAGAACCTCGTGAAAGCTGAGAAAGATAAACAAATCAAGTATCTTGACTTGGCTCGCGAGGTTGTCGACATGTGGGATGTGGACTCAGCAATCATTGTGCCGATAGTCGTGACAGCCAATAGCCTAATCACCAAGAGCCTCAACCAACACCTAAGGATGTTCTCGTTGGGCAGCTACATCAAGGGCTTGATTCAGAAAGCGGTACTCCTGGACACGGCTCGCATTGTCAGAAGGTTCCTCTCTCTGGAGCCCTGACCGCCGGTAGCTTGGACCCTGTTCCCGATACCGGTGGGCTACTATTTTTTATATTTTTAAATGTTTTTATATTTTTATTCTAATATTTAAAAATATAATTTATATGTAAATAATGAAATAAAGGAACTAAAATAATAATACTATTATATTTCACAAAGTAAATATTCATGTCATTGTGTATATAATTTTAAAGTTAAATAAACAAAGTTCCGAAAGTAAAAAAATAATTGGAGCAGCTCAATCCCAAGCCTTTTTGTCCTCAATGTAATTTTTAACGGTATAAAAACGGTTCCGTACCTCAAAAGGAAAAACGGAACCCTTGTAGGATCACTCGTGTGTCTGTCTGTCTGGCTAGCTGGCGGTACGTTTGTCACAGTCAATTTGCTCCGAATCTATACAACCATATGAATTTCTGTGACCCAAACACAGACATGTAACGTAAATAAATGAATTTTGAATATTTTTCTTGTTGTAATTATATTTTTTAAATAATTTTAAAGATATTTAAGAAAATAGATGAAAATGGATCATTCACACACACTTGTCTCCGAAACTAATGAGATTAAGATTTTGAAAAAAAAAAAACCAAGAATGGTACTTTACTCATAGATTACAGGAAAACCTATAAGAAAGAAAGAAAGAAATAAAATATTTTATTTGGGACACGCACAGGAAATACAAAACATAGTAAAAAAAAGGAACAAACATCAACAAAAATAAAAAAGGCGCATTCTAGACTAACAAAAAAATAAAAAATAATTACGACCTGTGCGAGGCCAAAAAGGCTCCTATCTCAGCATGATGCTGCGATATTTAAAAATAAATAAATACCGCAGCGCTGGTATTCCGATAGGGCCCGCTGTGATGCCACGGACATACCTACGGACCTATAAATCCCACTAGGGGATTACAAAAAAAATAAAAATAATATTATAAAATAAATTAAAATAATCGACGCACACCCGACACGACGTTCCAACATCACTTGTCCACGGTATGGACTATTATAATATAATCTATTGTTAAAAGCGAAGGGACGCGCGCGAAGGGATGGCACAAATCTGCGATGGAATGGGCTGTCAATTTATCTGTGCAAAATATTTATGGAGTAAATAAAGAAATTAAATAATATTGATCATAGAATATACCACTGTTTACAAGATGTATTAATACAAATAAAGGCTCTTTCAAACAGGCGCGACACGCGACTCGACAGAAAGACACCGCTCGTCGCGCGACGAGCGGTGTCTTTGTGTCGCGTCGCATGTCGCGCCTGTTTGAAAGAGCCTTAAAGCAGTGAGTGAATAATTTGAAATAAGGCAAGAAAGTGGTGCAAATAAATAATAATTATAAAGTGTCGTTGAGTTGTGACTGACTGTGCTGTGTTGTGTAAATCGGAGGAAAAAGATTCAGTTACCGAGCAAAACAAAGCGATAAGGAGTCTACGGTCTTAAAATAACATGGTAATTCTCTCAATATTGTGCGAACTAACTTACATTTGCAGTTGGAATGTATAAGAGAACATGTTTTTCAACTACAAATGTTAAGTTTTTTCTTGGGATAAATTCATCCCAACTACGGAACCCTTCATTGTGCGTGGTCCGACATGCACTTGGCCGGTTTTTTCTTTGTACTAGAGACTTTTAAACAAAAATAGGCTTGATTTAGGTGTCCGCGAGTGTATATTAAACTAAGCATGGTTCCCGGACTCCACCAAAGCGGAGACGAGAGATGTGTTTTAAACAACCAATAGAATTTCGTTAATCACACATCTCGTCTCCACTCAGCTTCAGTGGATACCACTGAGTGGAGATGTAGGTATCATTTTTGTATGGCGCGCGGCGGTACAAAGCGGAGATGTGAGCTGTACCTAGCAAGCTGGCAACAGCGCGCAGCGGAGTCGAGAAGAGATGTGAGCGGTCAACATTCAACACTCGCCGCAAGCAGCTCAGTTCCGCTCTAGCCACCACTCGTCTCCGCTTCAGTCTAGCCAGTACGCATCTCCGCACAGCTTCGGTAGCTGGAAAACATCTGTTCTCGTCTCCACTTCGGAAATCTCCGCTTTGGTGGAGTCGGGACCTGAGGAATATCGTACTCGCTATCAGAGATCCCAAAAAACGATTAATTGGGAATCAAACGAGCTTACCTGTTAAGCGAAGTCTTGATTCTAATTTTACTTCACGGCGATCTGAAATATAATTCGTTAAACAAAGTAGTAATTCTTATGCACAGCGTAGACATCGCGTTCGTTTAGATATAAAATATTATAAATTAATAGAATTATCGTCCTTGGTGGCAACACACGCAGGAATGTCACTAATTTTAGAGATCCTTATGATGGAGAACAAGCTCTGTTTTCTGTACAGAGTAGTTCCGCATACTTACATTCACTAGGTTTTCCTGGAAAAATAAGTGAATTAAGTAGACTAATTATTGCAGCTTTGGGGCTATTAGTTAGTGGCGGGTGGGTAATTATATTTCCGATTGCCGTTCGTAAAATTAGAATCAAGACTTCGCTTAACAGGTAAGCTCGTTTGATTCCCAATTTTACTTCACGGCGATCTGAAATATAATTAGTTAAACAAAGTAGATGTTCAGAGTTGTCTGCAATAATTTAGTTAGTTAATAAGTTACGGCATATTCTGATTTATTAGGTACTTTTATCATTCTTTCTGAATACAATATTTTAATTTTATGTAATTTAAGAAGGTTGCTTTGTTTTATGTGAATGTCATGTACAGTATCGACCAAAAGTCCATAGGCAAACTCACAAACGCTGCGGTTTGACTTACGACCTTCTTCTATAAGTTGTTACACACACACATACTTACTTTGTCTGCAACTCATACTAGTTCATAATTTCGAGCAATACTGTATATAGCATGCTAGCTCAGTGGATAACCTGCTTTGGTATATGCGATTATGGCGAGCCGAGAGGGTTCGAATCTCACGTGCGGTTAGCTCGTCATTTTTTAATTCGTAGTTTTTGTTATTTTTTAAATAAAGACTAGTTCAATAATCATTTCTTTTTTGGTTCATTCGTCTTGTTCACATAAATATTAAAGTTTAGCAGGTAGACCTCAGAAAACTAAGTAAATTATTTCAATTTCTGTGGGGTAGACAGATGCCGTTCGTTACGAGTATTAATTTAATAGAACTTTGTTGGTTCGTGGTTATTGTTGGTGACAAGTAAAAGCGGTGTTGTGGTTATTATTTTCAAAATGCAGTCAAATATAAATATTGAACGGAGATCAAATATTGTTGCGCTGCGTAAAAGTGAATGTAATTTACACAAATATCGTATGAAACCAGAATAAGTGTGAGTGTTATCATTTATATATTTCATATTTGACTAAACATAAATGTTAATCAAAGGTATTGTTGATCGAACAGAGGTATTGTTGAGACAGAAGATGCCTTTAAAGTTTTTAAATTTATTATGAGGTTTAATTCGATTAGTGAATGATAAATAATTAGTATGTGTAATAAATACGATGTTATTCTTTGTTCTAGAGAAATACTGTGAAGGTTAAGAGATATTAGGAAGATGCTTGTTATCGAGAAGCAGCGACGTCAAATGGTGAATAAATATGAAATAAATGGTTGCATATCAACGGGATATTTTGCTGAATTAGTAAACACGGTATTATGAACCGTTCTCCGTGCACTCTGAAGGCTTGCATCACTGAAGACCAGCTAGGAAACCATTTTTGACAGAAAGGCATAAACAAGAACGTTTAAGTTTCGCACGATAATATTAAGGCTTCAAGAGGGACACTGCTATATTTTAACCTTAAAATATTTACCGTTCTAACTTAATAAACAACACATTCGTTATTGCATGAATTTGTGGTAACGATTTTTTTAAGTATGTAAGAAATACGACAAAAACCATATTGAAATATGGTGTTTGTCGTATTTCTTGCAAATTGACCGAAAATGTTTAAGATTATTTTACTAATATTATTATTTTAGAATTAAAATCTGTGGTTTAGTTTCAATCTTCTTTTCGTAAAGAAAATGAATACTTAAGCTATAACCTCAATACCAACCAATATTTATTAAAGCCAAATAAAATGTAAAATAATTAATGTAAACAAACTGCCAATATTTAACCTTAAAATCACCTATTTTGTAAGTAGTTTTTTTTTACATTTTGAGTAGTCTAATATTCTTATTTATTGCTTAATTACTTCGACCATGATCAAAGCTTAATATTTATGGCGAAAAAATCCATTTAAAATTTAAAACATTTCATAATTTAAATATGTCAAAATAATACAAATTGCTTCTAAGTTTCTTGAGATCTATATCTAATAAATATTGTTTAATTTTGTTATCACATATCTTTTATTCTAAACCCTTTATTGCAATATCAAAATTAATAAAAAAGGCAGCAATATTAAAAAAATATTATTTTTGAAAACAAAAATAATAAATTTCGAAAAGAAAAAAACCGCGCTGTTCTTTACGAGATCAGAACCTAAGCCAGCTCGAATCTCAGACCAACTCTTTAAAGCCTTCTGCTATCTGCACACACAAGATTAATTTGAATTTTAGCAATGACATAAACTGGCCAATGTCACGCGCATGATGCGTGTGTGTTATCGTGTCTAACAAAAGCGACGGAGATATATTTTTGTTTCGCGAGTACGTGACGACAGTGTGTAAAGCGTTCTCTGTGGTGTTTGTGCCGTGTTATTTACACATACAGATATACGGACTATACCGCGTGTTCACAGCAAAACGACTCTTAACGTGCCTATCCACTTTTGAACGCTTACTGTACATCTGTAATTGGTATGTATATAAGTCCATAACTGTTCACATTTAATATTTAATGTACAGTAAGCGTTTAAAAGTGGATAGGCACGTTAAGAGTCGTTTTGCTGTGAACACGCGGTATAGTCCGTATATCTGTATGTGTAAATAACACGGCACAAACACCACAGAGAACGCTTTACACACTGTCGTCACGTACTCGCGAAACAAAAATATATCTCCGTCGCTTTTGTTAGACACGATAACACACACGCATCATGCGCGTGACATCGGCCAGTTTAAGTCATTGCTAAAATTCAAATTAATCTTATGTGTGCAGATAGCAGAAGGCTTTAAAGAGTTGGTCTGAGATACGAGCTGGCTTAGGTTCTGATCTCGTAAAGAACAACGTGGTTTTTTTCTTTTCGAAATTTATTATTTTTGTTTTCAAAAATAATATTTTTTTAATATTGCTGCCTTTTTTATTAATTTTGATATTGCAATAAAGGGTTTAGAATAAAAGATATGTGATAACAAAATTAAACAATATTTATTAGATATAGATCTCAAGAAACTTAGAAGCAATTTGTATTATTTTGACATATTTAAATTATGAAATGTTTTAAATTTTAAATGGATTTTTTCGCCATAAATATTAAGCTTTGATCATGGTCGAAGTAATTAAGCAATAAATAAGAATATTAGACTACTCAAACGGTAAAAAAAAACTACTTACAAAATAGGTGATTTTAAGGTTAATTATGGGCAGTTTGTTTACATTAATTATTTTACACTTTATTTGGCTTTAATAAATATTGGTTGGTATTGAGGTTATAGCTTAAGTATTCATTTTCTTTACGAAAAGAAGATTGAAACTAAACCACAGATTTTAATTCTAAAATAATAATATTACTAAAATAATCTTAAACATTTTCGGTCAATTTGCAAGAAATACGACAAACACCATATTTCAATATGGTTTTTGTCGTATTTCTTACATACTTAAAAAAATCGTTACCACAAATTCATGCAATAACGAATGTGTTGTTTATTAAGTTAGAACGGTAAATATTTTAAGGTTAAAATATAGCAGTGTCCCTCTTGAAGTCTTAATATTATCGTGCGAAACTTAAACGTTCTTGTTTATGCCTTTCTGTCAAAAATGGTTTCCTAGCTGGTCTTCAGTGATGCAAGCCTTCAGAGTGCACGGAGAACGGTTCATAATACCGTGTTTAATAATTCAGCAAAATATCTCGTTGATATGCAACCATTTATTTCATATTTATTCACTATTTGACGTCGCTGCTTCTCGATAACAAGCCTCTTCCTAATATCTCTTAACCTTCACAGTATTTTTCTAGAACAAAGAATAACATCGTATTTATTACACATACTAATTATTTATCATTCACTAATCGAATTAAACCTCATAATAAATTTAAAAACTTTAAAGGCATCTTCTGTCTCAACAATACCTCTGTTCGATCAACAATACCTTTGATTAAGATTTATGTTTAGTCAAATATGAAATATATAAATGATAACACTCACACTTAGTCTGGTTTCATACGATATTTGTGTAAATTACATTCACTTTTACGCAGCGCAATAATATTTGATCTCCGTTCAATATTTATATTTGACTGCATTTTGAAAATAATAACCACAACACCGCTTTTACTTGTCACCAACAATAATCACGAACCAACAAAGTTCTATTAAATGAATACTCGTAACGAACTGCATCTGTCTACCCTACAGAAATCGAAATAATTTACTTAGTTTTCTGAGGTCTACCTGCTAAACTTTAATATTTATGTGAACAAGACGAATGAACCAAAAAAGAAATGATTATTGAACTAGTCTTTATTTAAAAAATAACAAAAACTACGAATAGTAATTATTAAAAAATGACGAGCTGACCGCACGTGAGATTCGAACCCTCTCGGCTCGCCATAATCGCACATACCAAAGCAGGTTACCCACTGAGCTAGCATGCTATATACAGTATTGCTCGAAATTATGAACTAGTATGAGTTGCAGACAAGTAAGTATGTGTGTGTGTAACAACTTATAGAAGAAGGTCGTAAGTCAAACCGCAGCGTCAGTCTATTGGTTTGTGAGTTTGCCTATGGACTTTTGGTCGATACTGTACAATATATATGCTTTTGGCGTATCCATTTTAAATAAATTCTTAATAACGTTGCTTAATTAATAGTGTTTAACTATTTTTCATCAGTAATGAGGTATAATCATCAACACAATGTTGGTTGGCACTGTGTCTATTTCAATTGATGCCAGCACTAAGTTGAGCTACTGTATGTTTTGGTGCTGTGTGAGGTGAATTATTAGTATCACTCTCACTTCCTACCACATTTAACCCAGCTTGTGTTTATACAAATTTTATAAAGTTGTTCTGAATTAATATACCAGGAGGATATTATGATATGAATGCTTTAAAAGTGTAAAACTGGGTGAAACATTCGGGGAAACAAGGCGTAATGTTATGATGTTACTTTAAAAGTTTCCATGATTGAGAATAGCATTCTCAGATCTGTCTGTAAATAGTTAAGTTATTTGGGATACTGTTGTGCTTAATGAGTGAGTATTGAGTTGCACATTACATCTTGCTGTCAAGGTAAGTGTCGAGCTCAGTGAGTCTAGAAGATGAATTGTAAAGATTATCATTAGGGTATTTTAAAGAATGTCAGTTATCTAGTGATCTGAATAAGAGGCGCCATGGCTGTGAAGTCCTTAGTAGTTAAACTTTCATAGGGTGTAACAGGATCTTTTAGCCCCTGAATGTTGTAAGTAGGGAGGTATTTTTGGTAAGCATTTGTGGAATTGTATTGTACCTAAATTGTACTGACAGACAAACTTAGTGTTTTTTTTTTTTTTTTGAAAAATGTAGTAGGATTTTTTGGTCAAATTCTTGTGATCAGTTGATGTTATTTCCGTTTAGGTAAGTATATACTTTATGATATGGTTTCATTTCATTTTTGGATGGACTAGTTTTCCATAACTTTAGTTATTAAAGGTATTTTGGAAACTGAATTTCAAATACGGAATAGGCTTTTAACTTGTAAGCACCAATTAATAAGGGCAGTATATTATGCCCTGGATAGGAGAGAGGTTTGAACAAATTTGAGGTGAAAGGGTCTATTTCAGATGCTTAGAGTTTTTCCTCAACGATACTAATTTCCATATGAGTTTCACATATTCTGCTAGCAGTAATTACTTGACGAGTTTAGAGCTAATCGAAACTAGATTCATTTTAGAAGTATAAAGATATGAACTCTTTTCCTTGACCTCATAATATGTCCAAAATTGGGATTGTGTAATGAGTTGCATTTTTAAGTGAGGGAGTTGTATAATTGAACTTGTTATGATGTGCACTTGGTGAGCAGATGAAGAGTTTTAGAGTAAAGCAATTTGTAGATAATTCATTCATAGTACCTACATTTATTGTATTATACCTTATCTTGTTCATGTTCTACTCACAATCCATCAATACCTACTTTGTCCTCACAATGTTCTCCCCCCCTCCTTTTTTTTTTGTTTCCTTGATAATTTCGTTTTAGTGCTGCAATTATCATTTAAATCTACTGTTAAATATGTAGACTAGTAGTTGGCAATCAAATGATTAATTAGGTATTTTGATTTTATAAGCTTTGAATAAGATCACCCATTTCTGCCCAGCCCTTCGGGAAGTCCGGGCGTAATGTTAAATAATGCGACTAAGTTTACTAGCACTTTTTTTTTTTTTTTTTAGTACTGGTGTTTCAAGGTTTGTTTAAAGTGAAAAAAATAAAACTTAATAATCAAGCCTAAAAAATAGCATTATTAGTTTTCAAGCCCAAACATTTAAACACACTTATAGTGGTATTTATTGGTATGTCTTATCGCAGTCTCGATATTTTACCAAATAAACAGTCAAGTTAGATTGAAAGAAAACCTTGTTTTCTGTAAGTGGCACTCACTACTGGTAATTTAGTAGGTAAAACAGAGATAAGAGACTATTCAAGTATGAAAAGTATTAGTAAATGTGTATGTAATTAACCCTTTATTGGTTATTTGGTAGGTAATGTTATCTTCCAGATAATCCTAAGTGATACCCCTGTACCTATAGGATGAAATCATAATATGATTTCATAAAGGTAATATGGTATACCTATCTATTTTGATATGCTAAGCTATAATTGATTAGTGTACAAGTTGTCAGTTTGTAACATACTTGTAGTTATTACTGGGATTTTTATTTTTATTTTCCTTCAGTATGATATGGTGGGATTCTTATTGCTCTAGATGGGTTAGACAGTCTTGACGATTTTTTTTTTTTTTGTTCATAATGAAACTGAATTTTCTATTTTGTTTGGGACTGACTGAAATGTATTTTTCAGATAAATTCTATGTAGATCTATCTATTGTATTGTTTGTAAATGCATCTCAATATTTAATAAGTTCTTTGATGGTATTGAGAGGATCATCATCTACCCGGCCTTCTCCCAACTATGTTGGGGTCAGCTTCCAGAGAATGGCTTTGAGAGGTTAAGATATTGAATTTGGTAGGTATCAAATATTTTCTTATGTATGTCCATAGCCAATAGCAGAATCAGAGGAATATAACTGCTTTGCCAGCATTTATTCCAGTATTGGTCTTCTTGAATTGTTATTTTGGAATATAAGCCGGGTTGTTGTTGAGGTCCACCATATATATTGATTTTTATTTTCAGTGACAAAATTAGTTCATTTATTTTTCAGACATAGTCCATTCCAACCGATTATATTAAACCAAAACATCATAAGATATTGTGGTGGTGGTTTTCAATGGTGTGATTTCTGTTATTAACCCGGTAGAAGGATGTTTTATTTTGTTATTTACAAAAGTAAGTAAATCAACTAATGATGTGCTTGTTTTACATTTTCACCATAGAACTGGTAAGTTTCACTATTATCATGAGAATGTCTTGTGGTTTTAATATTTATTGAATAGTTGTTATTGTTTTTGTTTGTAGCTAAAACATTGTGTACTCAAGTTTGTGATTGTTTCGGTTTGTTTATGAAATAGGATGAATTAAAGTTAATGTCAATTAGAGATTATATAACTTTTGTTCTGGTTTTAGTTTGGTGGCAGTGGGCATTGCCAGCTGGTTTTGCTGCATCAGCCAAGTTAATCAACAATTTGTATTTGTCTTATGTTCTTCATAAGCATAGGGTCAGTCACTGCTTTCCCTATGATAGGGGTAATAACCAGTACGGCTTGTTTCTGGAATATCTCAATCCCTTGTTTCCTCAGTTTAGAGGAATCTAAATGGGGTGAATAAGTATGGCAGCATGGAATAATACTTTGTATTATTCCAATTATGGTTTAGTCCATTGCACTTGTATCTGAAATCAAGAGTTTCCAGAGGTAGCGTTTGTCGTCAGCCATTGTATCACAGAATCAAGTTTACAAAGTATCTTGTGTATTTAACTGTATGCCTGTAAAAATTGCACAATTTTGCATTATTGTTTTAGTTTACAAAATAGATATCATTTATCAGTTTTTGGCAGGATAATTAAGCCACCTAGAGCTAGATAAGTCACTGAGTATCTCGTACACAGTGATATCTTTTAATTAGCTATATTTTGTTTGTTAAAAATGGCAATCCTCGATATGAAAGCTAGATCACATAGTATTGAGATAACATGCTATAAGCATCTCGCGCTAAGCATGTGCACACCATGTCAGATATGTGCCAGTTAGCAACATAGAATCAATGTTGTTGAGATTTTGTTTGTTAAAAATGGCAATCCTCGATATGAAAGCTAGATCATATAGTATTGAGATAACATGCTATAAGCATCTCGTGCTAAGCATGTGCACACCATGTCAGATATGTGCCAGTTAGCAACATAGAATCAATGTTGTTGAGAGTACCTTGTACTCGTTGATAACAATCTAGTTAGCGAGGCAGAATGCCACACTCACTATAGGAAGTATAATGCTTTTGCAAGTTTATAACACACAGACAGTGTGCAGGGTTAAGTAAGGCTGTCTCGCAACCTTCATGTTTGTAAATTAAAAGTATATAGAACCACTTTTGACAATTCCTTAGCCAAGATCATAGAAATGTGACTTACCCCTGGTGACGAGTACATACCAGCGTTAGCTATGTAGAATAACATCGCTAAGTGCATCACGTGCTACATTGGTAGTTTCATATTCAGCTGGTAACGTAGAATTAGCGTTAATGAGAGCATCTCGTGCTTACTGAAGGGGTAATGCTGACAAGCGCGTACCAGCTAGCTATGTACAGTTACATCGCTAAGGGCATCACGTGCCTCTCTGGTAGCTATCAGAGAGGCTTCTCATCCAGCTAGTAACGTGGAGATAACGTTACTAAAGACATCTCGTGTCCACTGGAGAGATAGGTAATGCTTTAACAAGTTGTGTTGTGTTAATGTCCACCATAGTGCTTGTAAAACACTGTCAGTATCACGTACAAAGTGGTCAGTTAAAGCCAGGCATTCTCGCACATTAGGATTGTGGGAGGCCTCCGGATCTAAGTACATCTAATGTGGGTCAGGAACTTAATAAAGTCATACCTTACTGGCAGAAAACAGGTAACTAGTATTTCAGCAGTCGATGTTCACACTAAAACTGATATTAATTACCAATCGAGAGAGAGACAAATTTACTATGGTGTGCCTCAGGGAAGTGTGCTTGGCCCTTTATTATTTTTATGCTATATAAATGACCTTCCAAAAACCATACCACATCCTATGACCCTATTTGCTGATGACTGTACCATAGTATTTTCTGGTGAAAATAGTGACTCATATGAAAATGACATAAATAGTAGCTTAAGTCTAATAATTCAATGGTTAAATAATAACAACTTACAGATTAATTTTAATAAAACTCAGTGGCGTGCCTAGGGTTTCAAAATAACGCAAGCCCAATAAAATTTTAACCGATTTCAAAAAAAGAAAGTTCAGTTTTCGACTGAGTATGTAGGTACCTACGTATGTATCATCGCAATTTTCTCATAAACTACTGATTAGGTACAATAAATTAAAAGTGAATTCATCCATCCATCTTCTTCTTTCCTCCTCTTCTGCTAAATGACAAACAATATCGACTAATCTTTGAAAAACACTACGGTTGTTTTCAACGCGCGTGTTATATTTTGAAATTTCCTCAGATAACTGGCGTGATATAGATGTCTCAATTCGTTATTTACCAAAATTACCGAAAGAAACCATTGCACACAGGTGTTTATGGGAATTTGCGTGCCTTTTAATGGCGCCAGATATGTTATTTAAATCATTATAACCAGATGTATTCCAAACGGAATCTTCATTCGAAAAAAATATGCAGCCCCAGCAATAAAACTTATTAGTATGCGAGCAGCCAACAATCCAACTAGTTTTATACACTGATCTATTAAATTTTCGTTTATGCGATTTACTAGTCTGAGAAATACACAGATTAGGCGTCGGTTTTAATGAAGAAATTAACTGTTTTTTCTGAGCAAATTTAAAGATTTTACCTTATCTTCGCCAATCAAAACTTGAACGCATTTTAAATCCTCACAAGGTACAATTACCTCCATTGTTGTAGGTAAGTCACCAAAACAATTGTGTCACTGAGGAAATCTAAGAAAACACACAAAAAACTTTAACAAGATAACCTTTTTCCACTCAAGCAAATGAAACAAACAAACAACAACAAACTGAAGTTAGTTCCATTCTCGGATGTCGGGAACTATTCAGTGTTGTCATTTAGGCAAAAAAAGTCGCCAGGTATATGAAAAATCTAGCTAGATGTCGCAATTTTTTTATTTTTAAGATATTGCTTGAATATTTAATTTCGTTATTTTAAAAACTCGCTAGTTTTTATTGTTGCTAAATGTTAAAAAAGTTTCCAAACTCGTTAAAAATCTCCAAGACGGCACAACGTGGCTAAAACGGCAACACTGCAGAGTTGGCAAGCTGACAAGGTCACGCATACGCGTGCAACTTCATACCGAAAAAGCCCGGCATAAATCTGCCATAGTGATCGATTTGTTCTATGCACAAGGTTCTAACTCGTTATACGGCACATCGCTATAAGTGCGAAAGTGACAGATATAGTATTTGAAAGCCCCGTATAAGCCGGTGCGTGTAAGCGAGATAGCTATATGTAGATGCTACAAATGCGAAACTCTGCGCGCGAACAATCGCGACGTGTAGTAGTGTAGCATAGGTAGATACTTTGTGTTATTTTGATAAGAATTAAGCGCGCGAACATTTAAATAGTTCGGGTTTGATATTGATTCTCTATCGAGCATTTTAGTAAGGCATGCCGGGCTTTTGGGCTTATATGAAGGTACCGCCACTGATTAAAACTCAAATAATGATATTTAAACAAAGAACTAATCCTAAAATTCTTGACATTAATTATGACCAAAATAAGATTATTAAAACGGAACAAACCAAATTTCTAGGTATTTGGCTAGACGAAAAGATGACATGGAATACACACATGGAGAATATGATAAAAAAAATTCATCAATTTTGCTATGCTTTACACAATTTGAATATGGTTGCACATCGTAATACTGTCCTTACTGCATATCATGCATATGTCTCCACAACTCTTCGTTACGGCATAATATTTTGGGGCAACTCTACCAATAGAGAAATGGCATTTAAGGCCCAAAAACAATGTCTTCGAGCCATATGTCTATTAAAAACCACCGAAAGTTGCAAACCATTTTTCGTTAGTTTAAAAATACGCTTCCATCCCTCTATATTTATGAAATATCAATATTTGTTAAGGAAAATATGTCTAAATTTGAAAAACTTAATACTAGACGTCACCAAAGCACACTAAAATCAAAAAAACAATACTGCACTTTTCTCAAAGAGTTGTCTCGGCATGTGTCCAAAAATCTTCAATAAACTACCAAAAACTTTAAAAAGCATGACCAACATAAACCATTTTAAATCGCAACTCAAAAAATTCTTAGTTGAAAAGGTTTACTACTCTATCAATGAGTTTTTAGAGGATAGAAGCATAAAATAAAAAAGTCCGATCCACTTGTTATTCTATCTTGTTAACGACGATACTTGTTTGAAACAGTTTTATTTAGTTTGTAGTTTTTTATGCCTAATTTGTACGCCTTGCACGGCAAAACATAGTGATACAACGCAAATTTTATACCATGTACCATACTACCTATGTTCAACAAATAAAATACTTTGACTTTGACTTTAACTCAAGACTAAAGCTGCTTCTAGTTAGTTCTGATGTAGGTAATTTATCAGCTTTCCTGTTAATATCGTTGATGGACGCCTTGTCCGTCTCAGGTTTTCACTAACGATGCACTTATTGCACTTTCTATCACTTAGCATAATTAACATTTGTTATTCTAGTAAAAAGTTCCGTAAACTTATTTTAAATTTATAATTTTAAGAGAGCAAATTTTTTCGTGCGATGAAAAAACGCGCGCGAAAGAAAAGTGACATTCCTGCGTGTGTTGCCACCAAGGACGATAATTCTATTAAAAAAATATTATAATATTTTATATCTAAACGAACGCGATGTCTACGCTGTGCATAAGAATTACTACTTTGTTTAACGAATTATATTTCAGATCGCCGTGAAGTAAAACTGCCCTCGACAGCCTGAACAATGGGTGAAAAAAAAACTAACTTCGAACTAATATCAAAATCAACCCAGAAAAAATGTATCAGCCGACTAGCCACTGTTGGGAAGGCCAAGTATTACCCTCCAATTGTAAAAAACATGTCTGAATAAAGGCTTATTATTATTAATAAGGTAAACCACAAATAAATGAACCAAAAACGTATTCAATAGTGACCACAACTTTTGTTCAATGGATTCCATAGTTTCACATTTATTGGCCATATTATTAGCAAAATCAATATGAGTATCAAATAAGTAGTGTAGTAAATACTGCCACAAATCATGTGTGCCTTGGAGAGTACTTATTGTACTTAACGACCTTTTCACAAAAAAATGCACATGTCATGCACCTTTAGGGAAGAACTCGTCACAAGCTCAGCACAGTGCACAAAATACAATACCTAATCAATCTAGTCTCCTTGTCCTTGAGTATGTCACTGCCTTACACAAGCTGCTGACTGCACAGTCTTGTCATAAGCATCGTACATCTGAGCTCATTTTCTTACATCACAAAAGTCCAGCTAGTAGTCAATGTGTGCCACACACACTGATAATGGATTGCTAATATGTAAATATGGATTGACAAGAAATATTACAAATTGATCGATGATACGTGTTGGCATAAAACAAACAAGTTATTTTAGAACACATATTTAAAACAGTTTGAAATAAAACAGCTGTTTTTATTAAGTGTTTAAAATCACAGTATAAAACTAGTTTAAAATACGTAGTCGGGCCATAAGTTCTGTCATATATGTAGGTAAAATTTCGAATTTAGAATGCAAGCCGAGGAAAATATTATGGGCATTTGAAATTTGAATAATTAAGGGCCTATACTACCTCAAATGGCCTAGCATGATCCTCCGTTATATCGAAAACACTGCAGCATTAATTTTGAAATAAATATATGTTAAAGTTAAGGATTAATGTTAAGTACTATGTTAGCCGAAAACACGATTCCATAAAATTTTCTCGATAGAAAAAAAATCCAAAGTTACCTCCAAACCGAACAATAAACCGCTGGTATTTAAAAAATAATCCAAATTAGATCATGAAACTTTGCATAATAACTGAACTAACTATAAAGCAGCGATTATGTTTTTTTTTTTTTAATTACTATTATTTTCGCCGTAAAAAGCAATTACCTAAATTATTGGCGCCTCAGAGCCGCTAGAACCCCACTCCGTCTCGTTCTCACTCAGTCCGCGAGCAGTATGTTGCGAGCGAGGTAAAAAGTGAATTTGAGCTGAGGTAGTACGGGCTCTTAAAGAAAATAAAAACAAAGGGTTTCTGGAATTTTGTTCATTTTCTAAAATGGAGTAGACGCGCAGTAATAATAATAATAATAACCCCACCGCCGTATCTCTACGTTGACGTCGTGGTGGGGCTTGCGCGCTCCGAACTTTAGGTCTGTGCCGGTAGAGTTTACTTTGCCGGAACGGGTCTGGGATGAGGAGCCAGACCAAGAGAGATACAAAAACCCGCAGGGCAGCATGTGGCGAGCTGTTGGGCAGTAGCGACCCCACGGACCCTTTCTCCCGGGAGAAGTCTTGTTCCTCATCTCTGGCTTGCCTTTATTGGCCGGCTGGAGTGAACACTGACGAGGAACGGAGCTCCCACCTCATTCTTGCCTTAATTGGCTGGCTTGAGTGGAGATTCGCAAGAGCAAACGTGCTCGGAGGAAGGAAGTATTCCAATAAGATGCTGGTAGGGATCTTGACCGTACTTCTGGGATTGTCCTGATAGCCGTGTAATACCTCTCCACTCCTCATAAGCACCTCAGGACATGTTGTCCCCTTGTCGCTTCGACACTTTGTGCTAGCGACCGTTTTCGGGGGCCCATTATTGAGTGTGCAAGTCACCCCCTGCCATTTTACCTGTGTATTTTATATAAAATATTGGTCAGGCAGGGGCCATAGTCTTTCCATAGCTCTAGATAACCAGTTCACTTAGCCACCCAAACCCATAATCCAATATCTTTGTTTCCATATCCTACAATAGTCTTGCACCAACCGGGGGTTGTCCTCGGGTGCACTTGCATAGCGCGAACAGGGATAATCGTCGGTTGGTGCCTCATTTCATTCAAAACGTATGACGGGCCTCTGCGAGTTGGCTTCGGCCCCTCGTACGCCTTCCAAAGGTCCGGGACCCCAGGGTCCCGAGATGTGTCAAAGACAAAAAAAATAAAAATAATAATAATAATGAGAGCGGGCGCACAATGATTATTGACATAACGGTCCCGCATGACGAGAAACTCGTGAAAGCTGAGAAAGATAAACAAATCAAGTATCTTGTCTTGGCTCGCGAGGTTGTCGACATGTGGGATGTAGATTCAGCAATCCTTGTGCCGATAGTCGTGACAGCCAATGGCTTAATCGCCAAGAGCCTCGACCAACACCTAAGGAGGCTCTCGTTGGGCAGCTGGATCAAGGGCTTGATCCAGAGAGCGGTACTCCTGGACACGGCTCGCATTGTCAGAAGGTTCCTCTCCCTGGAGCCCTGACCGCCGGTAGCTTGGACCCTGTTCCCGATACCGGTGGGCTACTATTTTTTTATATTTTTCAATGTTTTTATATTTTATATGTTTTAATATTTAAAAATATAAATTATATGTATTTAAATGAAATAAAGGATAATAATAATAAAACTTTATTTGCCAAAATGTAGGTGTACGAAGTAGTATGATGTTATTATAAATGTGGCCCGTTTACATTCTACCACGGTAATATTATATATAATATTACCGTGATTCTACCATTACATGTGGTGTGCAAATATTTAATTTCAGAATACATTAAATTATTAAAAATGTCATAATAACGTCGATGTCGATGTCGTAATTGCATAGCATCGCTGCGGTCTCGTGCCGAGATTTGAAAATTGAAAGAAACTGCTGAAAAATTTGAAAATTCCACTGAGATTTATTTATCGTACTATCAAACGATTCAGGGAAGATTAGAACATAAACAAAGGAGCGGTCGACCTCGTACTGTTCGGATTCCAGCGGTCATCAAAGCAGTGAAGGCGCGAATCCCACGAAATCCTGTCCGCAAGCAAAAAATGTTGGCTCTGCAGATGGGACTAAGTCACTAAGCAGAACTACTGTTAAAAGGGTGTTAAATGAAGACCTAGGACTGCGTGCTTATAGAAAAAAAACAGCACATATTCTTAACGGCGCGGCTGAAGAAAATCAGACTCGAAAGCAGCCGGGTTTTGTTAAGGCGAAAGCGCAGACCCTGCCCGCAAAATTCAAATTTTCTTACGTTTTTTGTATTTTTTAGGTCAGTCTCAGATCTCATGTTAATGATTGATTGATTCGCGGTCGTAAAAATAATAAATATATATTTACAGAATGTTAATAATTAAAATCGTAAATACAATTCACAGTGATGGTGTATAATGTCATAAATTCACGAAATTGACATTCTTAGCAGCAAATAATTTGATATGTAATTTAGGTAACCGTGAGATGTGGAAGAAATGGAGGGAGGCCATCTTTTATGACCGCCAATCAATCAATCATTAACATGAGATCTGAGACTGACCTACAAAATGAAAAAAACATAAGAAAATTTGAATTTCGCGGGCATGGTCGAAGGTTCCACCTTAAGGCGGTACGCTGGAAAAAAAATACTGTGAAATACTTTTTTCGGACGAAAAAATGTTTAATGTTGAGGAGAGTTTCAAGTGTTTTTTGTCAAAACACAATCCTAACAAACATTGTGGAACCTCTTTAACAAAGTTTGAAAACAGGCACTGGGTATTGCAGCAGGCTCATAAGGCGAAAAGTAGATACCCAAAACTGGCTCACAACACGTGGAATTGACTTTATCAGACATGAGGATTGGCCCTCATCCAGTCCAGACTTTAATGCCTTGGATTACAAAATATGGCAGCACTTAGAGAAGCTCTGCGCTAAATCCATCGCAACTTGGAGTCACTTAAATCATCCCTGATTAAAGCAGTCGCCTATATTGACATGAATGTTGTGCGTACTTCAATTGATGACTGGCCTTGCAGATTAAAGACTTGCATCGAAGCAAGAGGAGGGCAATTCAAACAATTTTAATGTGGTTTAAATCTGTATTTTAGGTTGTCATTTGATATATAAATGGTTGTAGTGCGTAAGTCATTTATTTAACTTTCCATATGTGACAAAACTTATGACCAGACTATGTAATGTTTTGAATGTTAAGAAAAAAAACATGGTTTTAAATCGCGAATAAATGGAAAAAAATGAAAATTTATATATTTTTAGGACTCGGGACAGAACAAACAAAAAAAATTAGCTACATTTTTTTTTTAAAGATTCTGTAGTTGATACACTTAGTTGTCAGTCGAAATGAAGTAATTCCCTGCAACTATTTTAAAGGGATTCCCTTTATTTGAATATAGTCCATCCTACCTATGAACCTATAATATACTTCTCACTTGTCAAAAAGAGAGAATTCCCTGATCAGTATCTGTGTACCTACTTAGATTGATTACAATAAAATGGTATGTTCACAGATTAGATTAAATTAAATTTATTTATTAACTTAGACAACAATGATCCATAGTTAGTCTAGTTATATTAGTTAAGTCTTCTATTACTTCTTCTAAATATAACTATGTTGTTGTAATTCTTATGTTATTCTGATTTTTTTTTGTATGTTTCCTCAGGTCAATTTTAAAATTGTCTAGAAATAACTTATATTAGACCTCATCGATTTGTGGTGATAATAAATTTGATAAATCGCTCATTGTAAAAACTCTTGTTTAAAACATTATGAATTGTTTGTTTTATAAAATTTTGAAAACTCTTTTTTTTTCCCAACCCTGATGATACAGAATGGCAACAGCATGAAGTGTTATATACTTTTTTGTACACCAGAAAAAAACATAACAAAAAATGAATTAAAGACTACAATAAGCGGCCTTCTCGCTCATAATCTCATTGTTCGTAATCTTTTCTCTATTTAGTTTAAGATACTGTGGATTCAACCAGCAAAATAATAATAAACGAAGAAGTGATCTATCACATGTTATGCAAGTGAAATAACATGTTGCTAAAATGGGTAGGTAGTACTTACAGATTAGAATGTGTTCGTTGACCTGTATGGTGACGGTGCACGCTCTCACTACCAACAGTCTAGGGCTTGCCTCCTATCTAGGTTCGCGATCGCGACTGGACGCAGCCTGGTGTAGTGGTGTTTGTCCGGACGCTCCCTCTGAGGCACTGCCGTCGCGCCGCGTCTCCTTATCTCACCAGTTGTACTGCGTCGCTTTGTGTGTGTGTAACCAATCAGCCAACCAGACGCACATAAATCATTGTATTTTATGGAATGACAAAGCAAAACAATAACAATTGCCGTGTCGATTGCTACTAAACTTTACATTTGTGGCACATAATCAATTAACTGAGGAAATAACTATCTTTAATCTGCATGGTGTTGTAGAGTGGAGGATAAATAAATAACTATAATTAAGTAAATTCACATTATTTTTCGAATACCAAAACCGGAGAAAACTGGATGGAAACGGAATGGAAGAAACAAATAAGTCAACTTTGACGGAAGACAAAAACAGAATTTGATTTGAAATGACAGATGTATAAAAAAAAGTTTAGGTTTCCTATCTCAATGAGCAGAGCCGATGTCGACCATTCTGCAAAAAAAAATGAATGGGGATAAAGAACTACGTACCACTTGCTCACTTCAGATGGCGCTGATCTCTAGCGTCCTCAAATAAAGTTAAAACTGAAAGCTTATAACAGGTGGCAGCACAGTTGTAAGTCTTTAACCACTTAGGTATCTTAGGTTCGAAAAACATTTGAACGAATTTCATTTTACCTAAAACTTTCATCTATTATCGTTTTCGTTAGTCACGTCTGCCATTGTATCAGTTGACCAATTATCATTGTATCAATTAGAGTTTTTTCGTTACTCTGACGTACCGAAGTTAAACTTAGCCGAAATAACATTTGTTCGAAGTATTATGTTTCTGAACATTTATACGACCTACTATTTTGTTTAGTTAATTAGTTAAAAGTAATGGCACTTTATAAAACAGTTGATTATGAACAAAAGTGGTTTGAAGTGGTCCCACTAAGAAGCATACAAACAAGGATGCTTGCTTCAAGCATGCAGCATGCAAGCAGGCATGCAGCGTGCAAGCATGCAGCGTGCAAGCAGAAATGCAACATGCAGCAAGCATTTTTTCTGTCACGGCTCCGGCACTGCGGGGTCTGGGCGGCCCCATGTGAGCTTATCTTCGCAGATGGTTTAAACGCTCATCCCCACAGCTTCGGCTTGCTAGCCGACTGTGCCGGTCAGCTTCAACCCCGGCGACGAGCCTTCAAACCACCTGCTCCTCAGCTCGCGGGCTTCTCCACCCCTCCGCGTACGCGGGCTTAAATTACACTCTAGGGGTAGGGCAGACAAGACTGCGTGAAGTCGGTTTTGCGGCGATTCGTTTCTGTCATTAAATTTTGTAGCACAATATATTGACTTTTTAAGACACTATTTGTTAAAATCGAACCTTCAATTTAGTTACCTAGCAACTGTATACCTATTGATTGTCACTCTCGTGTCAAGAAGAAAAACTAACCGAATGGTTGTTTTAGAAGATTTTATTGTAAAAGTATTGTTCTTGTGTATTTGTGATTATACGTATTTCTTTTGGATAAACCACGCTCTGCTATCATATTTTCCAAAAGGTTATGTGCCCAGGACGCAAAAGTGTAAAATGGAGCTTTCAATAATACAGATCACAAAACTTGATGGCCACAATTGGGTCACCTGGAAATACTGAATGGTTGCCCTACTAAAAGGCATAAACGGAATTTGGGAGATTGTGGAAGGCAAGGCACAAAAACTGGCGAAACCTGCGGAAGGCAGTGGTGATGCCGAATTTGAAATTTACAATCAAACTTTACGAGATTTTGTTACATCGGAGAGCACAGCCCTACTGCTAATAACAAACAATGTAACGGATGAAACACTAGGGAAAGTAATAAGGTTGTCCACTCCCAAGGAAGTATGGAAAGAACTCCATAGGCTGTATGAGGGTCCTGATGAGTGTAGGCTCTACGACTTATGTTTGGACTTCTTCAAACTTATAAGGGATCAGTCAGACAAAATGTCGACTCATGTCTCGAAACTAAATAATTTGTGGCACAGTCTGAAGGAAGAACTGCTCAAAGAGGAGAACGTGGAAATGCCTGAAGTTCTTAATTTGCAAGATTCTGGATACGTTGCCGGAAACTTATTTTTATTTTAAGTCTAGTTGGCTATTGATGTCTAAGAAGCAAACAACAGTAGACAATATTACGGCCCAACTGTGTGCACATTAAAAAGCGCTGAATGCAACTATGGCTGACGCTGAATCGAGTGAAAGTGCGCTTTATGTAAAAACGAATAGAAGGGTTGCTAAAGGAAATGACCAAAGAGACCAGCAAAATAAAAAGAGGTACAAATGCTTTGTTTGCAAAGAGTCTGGACATCTTAAGAAGGATTGCCCGAATAATGGCAAGAAAGAGATGGAAAACAAAACTCCCAGTTCCAACATGATGTTACTGACGCTGAATTCAACAGATTCTGGCACTAACCGTGATTTTGATCATTGGTTTATAGACAATGGAGCGACACATCACGTCACAAATCGAGGAGATTTATTATTTCAAGATTTTAAACATTTTAGTGAACCTCACACAGTAACTACGGCTGACGGAAACATGATTAAGGCTGTTGGAAAAGGCACAGTCTTTGTAGAGGCCAATGTTAAAGGAAAAGTGACTTCTTTTTGTTAAGAGATATTTGGTATGTTCCCCAGATTAGCAAGAACCTTTTGTCTGTGCTTAGTACACAGGACAAAAACCCCTCAAGTATTTTTGAGTCACGAGTTACAATATATTCCATGAAGATCAATGGTAAGATTGTCTTAACAGGAAAAAGGCAAAGGTATGGCGGTTTGTACAAAATAGACTGCAAAGCCTTAGGTGTTGATTTTCAGTAAACTTAATTGAGCATGGAGATACGCTGCAATTATGGCACGAGCGTATGGGACATCAAGACAAGAGACATATTAAAAGATTGATAGAGAAGGAGTTAAGGCTCGTACAGACCAGCATGATATCGCGGTCGCGACAGGCAGCGCAACCCGTGTCGCACCCGCGATATCGCGCTTGTCTGAATGAGCCTTTAAGAGTTAAGACATCGTACAGTGGAGAATTATGTGAAGGTTGTATCTTTGGTAAAGCGCACAGAAAACCATTTGGTGTTCGCAAAAAGGCAATAAAACCTGGTGAGCGCATACACTCAGACGTCTGTGGACCCTTTCCTTGTAGTGTCTCTGGATATCGATACTTCGTACTGTTTAAGGATGAGTTCACACGATACAGATATGTTTACTTCCTTAAAAATAAATCGGAAGTTCCTGAAAAGTTAAAACAGATGATGTCTGATGCTAGAAATGCTGGGCATACTATTATCGAGGTTTTAAGTGATAATGGAGGCGAATATGATAACAAGAAAGTACGAGTTCTACTTGGACAAGCTGGAATAACGCAAAGACTAATTATGCCGTATACTCCAGAACAAAGTGGGTGTAGTGAAAGAGACAATCGCACTATAGTCGAATCTGTCGAGCAATGATGCACGCGCATGAGCAGATTCCTCAGAATTTGTGGGCTGAGATGGTACATACTGCTGTTTACATACTAAACAGGACAGGACGTACTTCAGCGAACCACAAGTCGCCTTATGAACTGTGGCTTAACAAGAAGCACCTGAGGATAAAGCACCTGAGGATAGTCCGTTCACCTTGCTATGCGCATGTACCTAAGCAGAAGAGAAAGAAATTGCAAAAGAAAGCTACACGTTGCATTTTAATTGGATACGACAATGATGATAGTTACAGACTTTGTAATCGAGAAAAAAAATCATTAGTCTGATCTAGGGATGTTATTTTTGAAGAAAAAGCGCTAGAGACTTCAATGAATGAATACCCTGAAGTGATTTGCAATCCGGAAAATGAAATTGAAGTAAAACTTGGTAGAGATGCTTTGAAACATTATGGACAAAGAAATCCTGTTATGCCTAATATTAAAAGAGACGGCGAAACTGACATGGATATAGGTGAACAAAATCTAGATGTCGGAGAGGAGTATCATGACGCAGAAAATGTTATAACTGAACAGACTGTGAAGAACCAATTTCTTTGTTACTAATCATCTATGGTTGCCACTATTTTATAACTTGACAACACTAGAGTCTATGTGTGTCTATGACACACACTATTCTGCTCTCGAGAGACTTGTCGCGACCGGTCAATTCGATCCCGTTCCATAACACTGTTACTGCTCTGGAAATATATATCAAATCCAACTAAGTGTGAAACTAGTTAATAGTGATCATGTATCTTGTACAAACTGTGTTCGCCCCATCAATGTGAAGTTCTGACGTCTAATCTGTATTACATTTCATACACCAACTGGACCAGAGTTTTACTGAGCAACCCTGGGCGCGATCCAGCGCCAAATTGGTGACCCCGACGACGCCCGACGTTCGAAGATCATCAGTTTAAAACGTCGGAAACCTGGATCCAGTTAGTGCAGCGCATCGAGCTCGCACTCATTTCGTTGAAGCAACGATAAGTACCTACCAACTCGCCGCCATCACCGCGAGTTTGCCGACAAACATGGAGTTTCGGTCAGTTTTAAAGTGCAACGACAGTGTGAAAGTGTGCAGTGTTTACCAGTGCATTTATCTGTAAAGTCACATAAAATTCAAACTTTCAACAATCATCATCCAAAATCATAAATTCTTCGCGATACTAACGCCACTTTTTCACGTGCGGCTTTTCGGAGAAACTAGAAGTTTAGCGCGCCAAGTCTGACATTGACAAGTTACGTCAGTGCCACAAACGTTAACCTGCCGCGTTCCAGAGACGTCATTGCTACAAACGTCAACCTGCCGCGTTCCAGAGAGATAGCGCATCTACACTATTTGCGCTGTAGCATGGTGCGGGTGACAGTTGCCCGTATGACGTTGACATTTGTCAGTACCACGTAGAGATGTGAGGTTATGCAATTCATTTTTATCGCTAACGATACTCGCAGCGTGAATCTAGTTCTCTTTAATATTGTTATGAAAATTAGTGTATTATTCAGTTGTGCAGTGTAACTACGTGTGTGCTACGTGTATAAACTTGTCAATATAAATGTTTTATGGCTACATAATTATCTTTGTACTTATATAAAATAATCAAAATCGGGTTTATGTTTTTTTTTTCGTGACAACATTTTTGCTCTATGGTGCATCGGCGCGGCGGCCATGTTGTTTACCCGTGCGATGCTGTGAGTGCGAGTACGAGTGCAAGCGCGTTATATTGTGACTTAATGTGACACGTATTACGATTTCATTGTTTGTTTTCATTTTTGTTAAATTGTTATTTGTTATAAGTTTGTTGAGTTTGTTGTTATTACCATGCCTAAGCATACAAAAAAAACTGTTTTGGGTAGTCAGGCCAGGGAGCTTGTTGTTCGCCTCCGAGACTACTTTGAAAGAGAACAACAAAATAATGGACCGTTGTTACCATTGAATCATATTGTAGAACGAGTAGCCGAAGCTCTTGATATTGGCCGCAATACTGTTTCGCGTATAACACGTGAGAAAATTGGCCAAGATGGGATGTTTGAAAATAAATTATCGACACCCAACAAAAAGCGGACCAAGGTGAAGCCAATCACAGATTTGGATGATTTTGCTAAGGTTGCTATTAGAAATCATATTTATGATTATTATAGAAGAATGGAGCTACCCACATTGCTCAAGCTTCTAAAATCATTAAAAGAAGCTGACTTGTTCAAAGGAGGTATTACTTCGCTACGGCAAGTTATAAAAGATATTGGCTTTGTTTACAAAAAAGTTAACAAAAGAAAGATTATTATGGATAGGACTGACATTGCCCTAGCAAGATGTAGATTTTTAAGGAAGGCCAAAAACATAAGTGATTGGAGCAAAGTTGTCTTTTTGGATGAAACGTGGCTAAACGCCAACCACACAGTGGGTAAAAGTTGGACCGACGATACGGCACAATCGTGTACCAAAGTGCCGGAAGGCAAAGGCGAACGCCTTATTATTTGTCACGCAGGTACAGCAAGTGGATTCGTCCCTGATTGTTTGCTGGCTTTTAAGTCAAAAAAAACTACGGAGTATCATGAGGAGATGAATTACGAAAAATTTAAAGATTGGTTCATAGGTCTATTAAACAATTTAAAAGAGCCTATGACCATAATAATGGACAACGCACCCTACCATTCGGTGCAAGTTAATAAACCCCCAAACCAATCCAACCGCAAAAGCGAGTTGGTGAAGTGGCTGAGTGAAAACGGAGTTACAGCAGATATAAAAATGTTAAAGACGGAGCTTATTGCCTTAGTCCGACGCCATAAGCCACCAACTCCTACCTATGCTCTGGACGAGATGGCAAAAGAAAAAGGCCACCAGGTCCTTCGACTACCACCCTACCATTGCCAGTATAACGCTATTGAGCTGATTTGGGCCCAAATAAAAGGTATGCTTTTAATTTCAATTCCCATTTTGAAGCTTTATAAAAAAATCAGCTTTCCGATCGTAGCATGTACCTAGTTTAAAAACATTACCAGATACTAGATTAGGCTGATTGATGATTATTTGAATACTTTTTTTTATAAGTTCGTTTATTTTTAGGTTACGCCGCAAGAAATAATACTTCGCCGCCATTTACGGCAAATAAGATGTTGGCCCTATTACAAGAGGCCATCAACAATGTTCAACCTGAAGACTGGTCGAAGGTCGTGAATAAAACAAAAAGGGACATTATGTCTGATTGGGATCGTGACATACATATTGACAACATAATTGAGTCATCGTTAATAATATCCGTCACAGATTCAGATGATGAATTGAGTGACAATTCAGATGTTCCTGACTCTGATATGAGTTTAGACGAATAACATGTATTTTTTTTTAGCAACCTTTTAAGCAACCTTACCCTATAAATGTTCTGTTGTATAATTAGACCTTTTAAAAATAAAAATTGACCTACGCACAATATACGTTTTTTATTATAAAAAATATCGACTATCCATCGTAGCAGTACATCCCATCACTAAATACGTCTATGGCGTTACGTTATACGCATAACACTTTGCTTAATTTTTCATTCAATTTGATTTTATTTCTTGATTAGAACATTCTGGTTGGGTTTAATTTAATTTACTACAGTTATTAATTATTTAATATATTACGAATGTGGTACAACTGAAATATTAAGTCATAAATTGTAAATCGCGGCAACTTTCAAGAGTGAAACGAAATGTTACTGAAACTGTCACCCGCACCATGCTACAGCGCAAATAGTGTAAAACCTTTTTGTTCTCTGTTCTCACATAAATTTTATGCAATTCTGCATAAGTGGTGTATGTAAAAACTACTAGTGTCATACTGCTGCAAGTCTTCAATTTTTTGTACAAGGTTGCCAGAAATTTTATTTTTTACCTTAACATCTTTATATACTTTATATTTTTACCTGGTGTTGCATGTGTGTACCTTTTAATTTGTGTGTATAATTACTATGCTTGTGCTACTGCCTGTTGACCGATAATTTTCACTAAATGGTTTGTGGTGCTACATTTAATTAATTAATACTGTAACAGTTTGCCGTGTTTGTTATTGCCAATATTTTCAATTATTAACAACATGGATACCGAAGGAAAAGACATTTTCCTTGACCCTGAGGCCGGAACTGGTGGTGGACAGTCAGCTAATCCATCTCAAAACATCCTAGTAAATCGAGTATCTATCCGTGTCCCCCCTTTCTGGCCAGACAGGCCTGGCCTTTGGTTTGCCACATTAGAGGCACAGTTCTATATAAATAGCATAACGCAGGAGACAACCAAATTCTATTATGCGATCAGTCAATTCGACACCAATTCTGCAACAGAAGTCGAGGACATTATAACGAATACACCCAAAGAACAACCATACTCTACACTGAAGAAAGCCCGTATATCTCGTTTCTCAGTGTCATATGATGAGAAAATTAAACAGCTTCTCGAAAAAGAGGAGATGGGGGATAGGAAGCCCTCATCATTCCTGCGGCACCTCCGAGCTCTTGCTGGCACATCCCTTACAGAGCAGCTCCTGAAGACGATCTGGATGAATAGGCTACCGCAACACATTCAAGGAATTTTGGTGGCACAAAGCCTGTCATCCCTTGAAGATCTGGGTGAGTTGGCTGATAAGCTGCAAGAAATCAGCTCCCCACCATTGCAGGTTCATGCAGCTAGTAGGGCTGCATCCTCTAATGATGACACAAAAGAACAATTGAGGTTGCTTCAACAACAGGTCACAGACCTTACTCAACTAGTAACGCGCCTAACTATGAACCATGATCGCAGAGGGCCCAATAACCGTAGCCGCAGTCGATCATGGTCTCTCTCGCGTCCACACAACAGCCAACTATGCTGGTACCACGACGGCTTTGCATCCAGAGCAACCAAATGTGCACAACCATGCACTTGGTCTACCTCTGCCCCCCAGGGAAACTCCAACAGCAGTCAGTAATGGCGACCACTGACTGTTCCCTGGCAAGTCGCCGTCTATTCGTAACAGATCGGTATTCGGGCCGACGATTTTTAATCGACACCGGATCGGATCTTTCATGCCTTCCTAGACGGTTCTCTGACATTCGGGGTAACAAGCAGCCACTTCCTTATGAAGTTTTAGCAGCTAACGGCTCCAGAATAAATACCTTCGGTGTTGTGGAGCTCAAATTAAATTTGGGATTAAGACGTGACTTTGTGTGGAAATTCATAGTCGCAGAGGTTGGAACTCCAATAATTGGCTCTGACTTTCTGGCTCATTACCATCTATTACCGGACTGTGCTCTTGGAAAATTAAGAGATGATAAAACAGGGTTGTCTACTGAGGCTGAATTCTCGACAATTGACCAACCCAGCATTAAGGTCATCCATTCACCAGACTCTCCATATGCACATATTTTAGCCGAGTTCCCCAGTATTTCGCGGCCTCCTGGCGCTCCTACAGAACCGAAGCACACCACGGTGCATTTCATTAATACCACTGATGGTCCGCCGGTGACAGCGCGACCACGTCGCCTCGCTCTACAAAAACTCCGAGCAGCTCAAAAGGCATTTGAAGAGATGGTTCGAGTAGGTACTGCTAGACCTTCTAGCAGCGCATGGTCCTCTCCACTGCATCTCGCGCCTAAAAAGGACGACACTTACCGCCCATGTGGGGACTTCCGAGCACTCAATGCCCGCACCATTCCAGACCGTTATCCTGTCCGTCATGTAGGGGATTTCTGTCAGAACCTTTCCGGATGCTCAGTATTTAGTACTTTAGATTTAGTCAAAGCCTATCAACAAATTCCTGTAAACCCTGACGATATTTGTAAAACAGCCATAATCACACCTTTTGGACTGTTCGAATTCCCCTACATGACGTTTGGCCTGCGAAATGCTGGGCAGACTTTTCAGAGGTTTATTGACGAAGTGGTGCGGGGATTTAGTTTCTGTTTCGCTTACGTGGATGACATCCTCGTTTACTCACGCGACCCGAGAGAACATGCTGAACACCTCAGACTCCTGTTCCGCCGACTGCACGAGTATGGAGTGGTCATTAACCCAGCAAAGTGCGTTCTTGGCGCAGCGGAAGTTACCTTTTTGGGTTACCGCATTAACGCTACAGGCACATACCCTCCCAAAGACCGTATCCAGGCAGTGATGGATTTTCCCCTCCCCAAGACAGTACAAGGCGTGCGCAGATTCCTTGGCATGGTAAACTATTACCGCAGATTTTTGCCTAACGCCGCCAAGTATCAGGCTCCCTTGATTGACGCAGTGGCTGCAACTAATAGCAAAGGCGCAAAACCATTTCCATGGACGCCCGAGCTCGAACAATGTTTTGAAAACTGCAAGAAGAGTATGACTGATGTTACCACTTTGTCACACCCAAAATGTGACGTTCCGTTAGGTCTTTTTACCGATGCGTCCAGCATGCACATAGGCGCATGCTTACAACAGAAAACCGACGACGACTGGCAACCCCTCGCATACTTCAGCAAAAAGCTAACCGCAAAACAGACTCAATGGCCTGCTTATTACAGGGAACTTCTAGCTGTGTACGAGAGCGTTCAACACTTTCGGCACATACTAGAAGTGCAAAATGCAACAATATTTACGGATCACAAGCCCCTAGTTTACGCCTTCATACAGCGACGCGACAAGCTACCACCAACACAGCTCAATCAGTTAACTTTTATCAGTCAATTCACTACCGATATACAGTACATAAAGGGCGCTGACAACGTAGTAGCAGACGCTATGTCTCGGGTTGAATCCATATCCCTGGAGGAGGACTACAAAGCCCTTGCAGAGTCTCAAGAAAAAGACAAGGAACTCAAGGAGATGTTTTCATCTTCTTCCATGAAGTTAGAAAAAGTCGTTATCCCTGGAACCAACACATTCATACTATGTGACACATCAACAGGTAGACCTCGTCCATACCTCACCGAACCTTTTCGTCGAGCAGCTTTCGATAGAATTCATGGTCTCAGTCATCCAGGCGTGAGGGCATCCTTACGTTTGATAGCTGAGCGATACGTATGGCCGCAGATGAATGTAGACTGCCGAAAATGGGCAAAATCATGCATTCAGTGCCAGCGCAATAAGGTCACTAGGCACACCTCCGCGCCCCTAATACATTTCCGTAATCCTTCAAGTAGATTCTGTCATATACATATTGATATAATAGGTCCACTGCCGCATTCAAACAATTACACATACTGTCTTACCGCGGTTGACAGATTCACGCGTCGGCCCGAAGCGTGGCCCATGACATCGATCACGGCGGAAGAAGTGGCAGACACGTTGGTAACTGGGTGGATATCCCGTTTTGGGGTACCGAGCACCGTGACGACCGATCAAGGCCGTCAATTTGAATCCACCTTGTTCCGGCGCCTCATGAACGTGTGCGCAACAAATCGGATCCGCACAACCAGTTACCACCCGTGCGCAAATGGCATGGTAGAACGCATGCACCGCCAACTAAAAGCTTCTTTGATGTGCCATCCCCAAACATGGAGCAAAGCACTCCCATTAGTACTTCTCGGCATGAGGACCGCGCTCAAGGAGGACTTAAACACCTCATCTGCTGAGCTAGTTTACGGAGAACCTCTCCGACTTCCTGGAGAACTAATCGTGCCAGCAGATGAACCCAGGAGCCCACACGATGCCGCAGACTTCATCACGGAGCTGAGGAGCCGGATGGAAGTTTTACGCCCAATACCAGCCTCACGACACGCTCGCCTATCATCCTTTATATTTAAAGACTTGGCGACTGCGACTCACGTCCTGCTCCGCGACGATACTGTTCGACGGCCGCTGCAACCACCTTACACTGGCCCATATCGTATTCTAAGGAGAAGGGACAAAACCCTTACCTTGGATATCAATGGAAGAGAGGCTACGGTCAGCATAGACCGTGTTAAACCAGCTTACCTGGATTTCGAAGCGTCTTCCTTACCACCCGTGTCAGTTCCTGTTCAAGCACCTCCATCCAAACAGTCTCCTGCTCCGCACGGTCCACCTGCTCCAGCACACTCAACTTCTCCAACTCCTCCTACTCCACCACCTCCAGCTGCTGTCACCACCAGAACTGGCAGACGGGTTAGATTTAGGGACATACTAGATTTATAATTTTTGTATTTTGTGTTTGTTTCGTATATACCCTTTTTTTCTCCGTAGGGGGGTGGTGTGGCGAACCAATTTCTTTGTTACTAATCATCTATGGTTGCCACTATTTTATAACTTGACAACACTAGAGTCTATGTGTGTCTATGACACACACTATTCTGCTCTCGAGAGACTTGTCGCGACCGGTCAATTCGATCCCGTCCCATAACACTGTTACTGCTCTGGAAATATATATCAAATCCAACTAAGTGTGAAACTAGTTAATAGTGATCATGTATCTTGTACAAACTGTGTTCGCCCCATCAACGTGAAGTTCTGACGTCTAATCTGTATTACATCTCATACACCAACTGGACCCGAGTTTTACTGAGCAACCCTGGGCGCGATCCAGCGCCAAAAGACTATTGAATCAGAGGGAGATGGAAACGTTAACGAAGATGATAATGTCGTTGATGAATATCAAGATGATGTCAATGATGAAGTTATCACAGATGAACGTAAAGATGTGTTCCCGGAACAGATGATACTTCGACACCGTTCTTTGTTACGTCCTCCAGATAGATTCAAAGACTTTGTTATGAACGCGATAATGAGATATAATGAACCAGAAACGTACAAAGATGCGATCAGAAGCCCAGATAAAGAGCTATGGGAAAAGGCCATGGACAGCGAAATCAGTTCTTTGAACGAAAATGACACATGGAAGCTCGTGAATCTACCCAAGGGTAGAAAAGCTTTACCTAGTTAGTGGATTTTCAAAGTCAAGATGAATGCTGATGGCTTTAATCAAATCAAATCAAAATGTTTTTATTTCACATAGACCTACATGGGCACTTATGAAACGTCAGAAGCTAGGTGCACGGTTCCAATTGGTCGTTTTCTATGGAGAAGAGCCGGCAAGAAACTCCACGGTTACTCTTTTAAAAATAATTGGCTTTTACAATTTTTTCAAATAACAGTATGAGTAGGTATGGGAGGACAGTGTAGGTATTTCAATAAGTACCACGTACTTAAGAAAATAGAAAATGGTCAACAAATCTACAGTGCACTAAGCCTACAGTGTTCTCACATTCACAAAACAGAAAAGAATCTATACAAAAGATATATAAATTAATAAAAATAAGAACCTCTTTAATGAAACGCAATTACATTATTGCTATTACAACTGTAATAAATCTGAATAATTATCATGTGCAAAAAAGCCACTAATAAAGAGTTGAAATTAACTCGTAGGTATATAATGTCAAATAATTGAATGAATATGTCAAGGACGAATGTAAAAAAAAATAAGATAAAAATAAATATGGTAATTTTGGAGCAGTTAATAGACTCTTACATAATTATGCCGTTAATGAGATACCAGGGAAGCCACATGTGCTGAAGGAATTATTGCCAAATTTCCTTGTCTTCAACATAGTCTTTAATTTTATAATATGCTTTCTTGATAAGAACACGTTTGATATGGGTTTTGAACTTCCCATCGCTAAGTTCTGTAACAGACTTTGGCAACTTGTTATAAAAGTGGATACTGTTTATAAGAAATGACTTGCTCGTTTTAGTTAATCTAAATTTGGGTATAACAATTTCATGTCTACTACGTGTATTTATATTATGGAAATCGCTTCTTATTTTGAAAAGTCCTAAGTTTTTGTAAACATACAAAATAGAAAGTATTTTGTATGTTAATAAGATATAAAGAGAAGGCAGAGTCAGTATATCAGTTTCTTTAAATTTGTCTCTAAGGGACTCGCGAGGACCCATTTTATAGATCGCGCGGATTGCCCTCTTTTGTAGAATGAAAATTGAATCTGCGTCAGCTGCCGATCCCCACAGCAGAACGCCATAAGACATAATACTGTGGAAATAAGCAAAGTATACTAACCTAGCTGTGGCTATATAAGTCAACTGCCTTATTTTTCTAACTGCATATGCAGCTGAACTTAATCTACCTGAAATAGTTCTAATGTGGGCGCCCCATTGCAATTTTGAATCTAAAGTAATGCCTAAGAATATAGTTTCCGTTATTGCATCTAGTTTTTTGCCATCAAGTTTTAAATTTAAACCTACTTGAGGTACATTTGGTAATGAAAACCTAATACATTTAGTTTTGTTCGCATTAAGTAAAAGATTATTAGCTGCGAACCATTTTGAAAGAACAGCCAGACTATCATTGACATGTAAGACATCTGTATCTTTTCTGTCTATTTTAAAAATAAGAGAAGTATCGTCAGCAAATAGAATTATATCCGATAAGTTAGCCATCATGTAAGGAAGATCATTTATATAAACTAGAAATAAGAAAGGGCCGAGAATTGAACGTTGAGGCACGCCCATTTTAAATAGAGACCCCGTAGACGTCGCCCCATTAACGTTTACTTTTTGCTCCCTGTTGGATAGATAGGATAGTCAAACGCTTTTGAGAGGTCACAGAAAATGCCAATTGCATCCTGGGACTTTTCCCAGGATTCCAAAATGTGAGTGATGAGTGTTACTCCTGCGTCAGTCGTTGACCTACCTTTCGTGAAACCAAACTGGTGACTATGTAAAATCCCATTTGAATTAAAATGTGACAACATCTGGTCTAGCATGATTTTTTCATATATTTTACTCAATGCTGGTAGCACAGATATTGGTCTATAATTTGAGGGATCACTCTTACTACCCGATTTGAAAATTGGTACTACTTTACTATGTCTCATTAAATCAGGAAACGTACCGCTATCTAAACATTGATTAAATATGCCAGTTAGGACAGGCGCAATTGTGTCAATGATATCTTCAAGAACCTTAACGGAAATCCCCCATAAGTCTTCAGTGTTTTTTATGTTAAGACTTTTGAATGCTTTTTTAATAAATTGTGAAAATAGAAATGGGCTTGAAATCAAAACTTGGAATGTTCTTACTGAAGTGTTCTTTTAGAAGAGATTCAGCTAGTATAGACGATGAGGGGAGAGATTTCGTAACCTCTATTGGGATGTTGGTAAAGAATTTTTCTAGTGTGTCAGCAACTTTTAATTTATCTGAAATGGTTTCATTATCAATTTTTAAAGACAATTCATTCTGATCTCGCTGTTTTGTGTTTCCAGTTTCTTTGTTAATTACCTGCCACACAGCTTTTATTTTATTGTTAGAAATATTAATTTTGTTACTTATTAATTTAGATTTAGCTTGGGCGCAGACTCTTTTAAATATCTTAGAATAGTTTCTTACATAATTATGAATTGCTTGATCAGAAGTTAATGATTTTTCGTTATATAAATTATATAAAATATCTCTGCTTTTTCTAATGCCAGGAGTGGCCCATTCATTAACTTTTGGTTTGGTATTGATTGTTACTGTTTATACAGGCATGGGGTCTCAACTCGAACAAATTATAATTAGTCTTAAAAAAAAATCATAGATGGCAGCATAGGCAACAATTATGAAATTAACAATCACTAAAAACTGATAAACGTCTGAATTTGGCTGAAGTAAGATTAGTAAAAATCAAAACTTCCTTGTTTAATGCTGATTTATCCATTTAAACTCATAAATTACGTATTTCCAACAAAAATGATAAGTGAAACCTTTTGCTTGAATTCGAACCCATAGAATGATAAAGTTAATCATGAGCTCTTTGCAATTGATGGCGTTTTACTCAATTTGTCATCACATACTGTAAAAACGTTTAGAAAGAAAATCAAAAAACATATTTTTAAATCTAAGTACCTACTTTACAAAGAAATAAAGGAATTTAAAGAAATCTATTAACATGTTTTTGGCAAATACCTACCTTCTTAATTATATTTTTTTCATTTTACTAATACCTTTATAAAACTTTCTATAAAAAACCGGCGAGGTGCGAGTCGGACTCGCGCACGAAGGGTTCCGTATCTATACTAAAGTGACACAAAACTATATTTTACTTCGACAGTAGGTACTAAGATGGCACCGAGTTATTAATTTAGTGATAATGGCAATTTTGCTATTCTGAATTTGACGTTTTTCACCTAAAATTTTGATTGTCTAACTATAAATTTGACTATTTTTAATCGTGATTAAAAAGGTGTAGAATAAAATTAGGTGTCATGAACCAACACACACAACACATTCACACCAACATTGGAGATGTTGGTGTGAATATCGGGTCGATGGTTGATGTGAAGTCGGGTTAGGTTAGACGTGGAATCGCGATTGTCAAATTCGATTTTGGTTGTGTGAAAATTATTCTTTAATTTAGAGATTTTTTTGCAGAATAGTTTAAGATTCTCATAGCCAAAAGCAAGGAATTTTTGTAATAGTTTAGTTCGGTGTACAAGATTACGGCACCATTAAGCTTTAAAAAGCTATGTTTTTTATGCTAAGTTTTTTATTACAGTCAAGTGTCCCCCCCACCCTGCCAGCTAAATGGTTGGTTTATGTTATAAAAGATCACAAGAGGAGTATTTATAACAAAATTAAAAGGAAAACTATTACAGCTAAGTAGGCTCTATAATTTAACAAGTAATAATCAACCAACTTAAATTTGCGGTTGCAAAATCATGTTCTTCCATACATTCCGTATGGGAGAACATGTTTTTCAACTACAAAGTTAAGTTTGTTCTTGGGATACCAACTTGCCAACTACGGAACCCTTCATTATGCGTGGTCCAACACGTACTTTGCCGGTTTTATTTGATATTTTTAAAAACATTAAGCCGTCGTTCGCACGGACGTAATTATTAAATCGCGGCGTGATTTTATCGCGCACTGGATTTTCAACTCTCGGTGTTAAACCGAGCGTTGAGAATCCAACGCGCCGGGACGCTCTCTCGTCCCAGCGCGTTGAAAAATATCTCGGCAGAGCGTTGAAAATCAAGTGCACGAAAAATAATCGCCGCAATTTTATTAAATCAGTGCGAACGTGGGCTTACTGTCAAAATGAGTTCGGTCGAAGAACGCGTGATTTCAGTTTTAGGGTTTTAGCAATAGTAAATTTGGTAACGAGGAGATGAAAATCTAGATTTAGCATTGAAATACAAAAAAAAAAAAATACATAAAGAGGCATTCACTGCCGCGTGAAAATTGCTAGCTCACTCACAAAAATGAAACTATTCCGCCAACTCGAGATATTTTTGTTGTATTATTATTATACTTGTCCTTGAACGTACAGTGCGATGTGTGAATGCCATAAGTATCTAAGTCGACTTCTAGATGGCGTTATAAAACTACAGTCTCTGGCAATTTGTGAGTCGCTGATGCTGCCATCTGTTGAGAAAATGGAGGAAGAAAAATAGCCAGCTCAATAGCCAGACTTAGGGAGGTATCATTTCTTTGTATGGAATTGGGTATCTGTACTAGTATTATATCTGTGATACAGGACATGCTTTATTGAATTCTTGGCACAATGTAGAAAATAATGTACTGTAGTTTGTGTTGGGGTCTTGTGAATCAAAACTAGCTGTTGAAAGATTGCTAAGAACATTATTACTAAATATCTTCAATTTATTTTTAGTAAGAGGTCTTAACTGAATAATTTTATCTAAACGTAAATTTTTATCTGATTCAAAGGATATAAGTTGACCTGTATGATCAGATCTGACGCCACTAATTAGGGACCAATCTTTTATTTTACGATTAGTAAATACATTGTCTATGCATGTAGCCGAGGTTGCCGTTATTCTAGTTGCTACATTAAATATACATACACTCTATAAACAAATACAAGACTAGATTGGTGATAAAAGGTTTTCATCAAAAGAAAGGTATAGATTACATGCAGATCTTTAGCCCCGTGACCAGAAAGGCAACTGTACGCTCAGTGATTAGTAGAGCAGCGAGCGAAGGCATGTCGATATTTCGACTGCCTTCCTGTATGGCTCTTTAGATGAAGAGATTTTCATGAAAAAACCAGAAGGCTATAATGACGCGGTCAAGTATGTCTTCTGAAGAAGAGTCTATATGGGTTGAAGCAAGCACCACGGTGCAGGAACCGGTGCATTCTAGATTATTTCAAAGACATCGGTTTCAAGGCAAGTGAGGCAGATCCTTGTCTTCTGATACGAAAGAGAGGATGTGGAAAGCTTATAGTAGCTCTGTAAGTGGATGACGGTCTGGTCGTCTGATCCAATGACAAACTGATAGACGAGTTGATCGAGGAGCTCAAACGTCGTTTTAAAATAACCACGAAATCTGCGTCCTATTATTTTCTTGGAATAGATATAGAAAGCAGAGGGGATAGAATTAAGATATTCCAAACGTCGTATGTACAGTACCGACCAAAAGTCCAGAGACAATCTTAAAAAGCAATAGACTGACGCTTCGGTTTGACTTACGACCTTCTTCTCTAAGATGTTACAATACTATAGATACACACACACTCACACACACACACTTTGTCTGCAACTCATAGTAGTTCATAATTTCTAACATTACAGTATATGACATGCTAGCTCAGTGGATAACGTGCTTTGGTATGTGCGATTATGGCAAGCCGAGCGCGGGTTCAAATCTCATCTGCGATTTGCTTGTAATTTTCTAATAATTACTATTCATAGTTTTTGTTATTTTTTAATAATGAGTAGGTAGTTCAATAATCATTCGTTTTTTGTTTCAGTCTTGTTGACATAAATATTAAAGTTTAACAGGTAGACCATAGAAAACCAAGTAAATTATTTCGATATCTGTGGGGTAGACAGACGCAGTTCGTTACGCGTATTCGCTTAATCAAACTTTGTTGGTTCGTGGTTATTATTGGTGACGAGTATTTAGGTATTAGCGGTGTTGTGGTTATTATTTTCAAAATGCAGTCAAATATAAATATTGAAGGGAGATCAAATATTATTGCGCTGCGTAAAAGTCAATGTAATTTACACATATATCTAATGAAACCGGACTAAGTGTGAGTGTTATCATTTAAATATTTCATATTTTACTAAACATAAATCTTAATCAAAGGTATTGTTGATAGAACAGAGGTATTGTTGAGACACCTAATTAAAGTTTTAAATTCATTATGAGGTTTAATTCGATTAGTGAATGATAAATAATTATTATGTGTAATAAATACAATGTTACTTATTCTTTATTCTAGAGAAATACTGTGAGGGTTAAGAGGTATGAGGAAGAGGCTTATTATCGAGGAGCAGCGATGTCAAATGATGAATGAATATGAAACAAATGGTTTCATACCAACGAGATATTTTGCTGAATTATGAAACACGTCATTATGAACCGTTCGCTGTGCACTCTGAAAGCTTGCATCACTGAAGACCAGCTAGGAAACCGTTTTTGACAGAAAAGCATAAACAGGAACGTTTCAGTTTCGCACGATAGTATTAAGACTTCAAGTGGGACACTGCTATATTTTAACCTTAAAATATTTACCGTACCAACTTAATAAACAACAGATTCGTTATTGCATGAATTTGTGGTAATGAATTTTTTAAGCACGTTTCAATATGGTGTTTGTCGTATTTCCGAAAATGTTTAAGATTATTTTAGTAATATTACTATTTTAGGATTAAAATTTGAGGTTTAGTTTCAATCTTCTTTTCGTAAAGAAAATGAATACTTAAGCTATAACCTCAATACCAACCAATATTTACTAAAGCCAAATGAAATGTGAAATAAATAATGTAAACAAAGTGCCCATACTTAACCTTAAAATCACCTATTTTGTAAGTAGTTTTTTTTTTTACATTTTGATTAGTCTAATATTCTTATTTATTGCTTAATTACTTCGACCATGATCAAAGCTTAATATTTATGTTGAAAAAAATCCATTTAAAATATTTCATAATACAAATAAGGTATCTGTACCAGTGACGGACGGTTTAAGGTCGATGAAGTACGTATAAAATTTCCAATAAAAAAAGTTGCGGGCCGATTCTTGCAATGGTTGTAGATAAAGTTGGTTATGGATTTTTAGCATCTAATAAGAGAATACCACATTTATTATAGTAATTTCCATAAACATAAAATTACGAAAAAAATAGGCTTTAAATTATCTTATTATGGACAAGTCATACACCGATGATTGACGCCTAGTTATGCACAGTGTTCCGGTATTGGACACCTAGTAATAGACACTTGATAGATACAAATAAATAAAAATACTGTTTATTTAGAAACAAATTTTATTTGCTATAACGTCTTCTAAAATTATATAATAGTTATAGTGTTAGAATAATTAGATAAAAGTTCTTATTAATCATAAAATAAAGTATTACTTTATTATGGTAAATCACTATGAATCACAATGTACTTACATAGGTTTCATTTGTTAAAAAAAAAAAATATATATAAAATTATATTACATACTTTTACTTTGCTTAAAAACTATTTTGGTTTATTATGAGATCTCAAATACAATTCTTAAAATATCTAAATTAATTCTTTCACATCAATGACATGCGGAAAAACAAAAATATTATTTTGGCAGGCTCGGGCAAATAACTTAAGATATCAGTCAAATCAATTATGGACACATCTTTTTCGATTATTAGCTACGCAGTACTTGAACTACAACCTTATATTTAAAAATTTCTTGTATCATACACTTGTAACGGTAAGTCTTTGTTGTACTCTTGCCATCGAATTTGACAAGAACATATTTTCCGACTGACAGTCCATTTGGAATTCAAATTATCTGAACAACTTGGATCAGATGATCTACGTTGTTTGTATACTTTGAATTTTCCAGTTTTGTAGTCTAGTACCATTTGCACGTCAACACTGCTCAATATTTGTATTGGACAGGTACGGTTTGGCGTATGAATAGTTTTTGTTAAAACGTTTTGTCTTCCTACTGTTCTCTTCACCTTGCATTCTTTTCCTTCGTCATTGTTCTCCTCGTTCTCTACATGTGGCCGTTCATTTTCAGTGTTGTTTTCCAAATCTGTTTCAAACTCAATTTCACTTTCGCCTGACTCTGCATATGTTATATCACTGTCTTCAGTATCACTCGATGTTACGGATTGCTTTATACGTTTTCTATTCTTGGTTTTATTTCCGTTGCGACTTGCACTTTTCGTTTGGTCACGTTTGGTTTTGCTTTCTGTTCTTTCTTGTTTTCGTTTTTCCTTTTCTTCTTCTTTATTTTTTTTTCCAATTCCTTCTTCCTGTGAAATTCTCTCCAAGCTTCACTCGTAATTGTTGATGGTAGCTTTTCTTTTAAGATCTTTCTTTTCTTTTTTATAGTGGGTTCCGGCCAGAAAAGAGCTTTCTTAAATGGTGATGGTACTATGATGTTTTGTTCACATAACATGTGTTCTGCAAAACTCGTCGATGGCATATTTTTAATCGGAGTTTTTTGTGTCATATTGAAAAATTCCTGGTTTTGAAGTATGTCTGGCCCGGTACTGATACATGTGTTGTATGGCATAATCGTAGTTGTATCTTCGTTTACTTCTGCAAAGGATGTCGATGGCATATTTTTCAAATAAGAGCTACAGAGAGTGGTAGCGTCTTCTTGGTGAGTTGCAATGATGTCCTCAGAAATCTGCTCTGGACCAGTGTTGCTGTCTTTTCCCATTTGCTCTAACTCTGTTGCCACTTCCTGATTTTCAAATTCGACTCTGTTTGCATGACACAACTGTTTATACTTCGCCCAAATTGTGTATAGAGTTAAATCTTCATCTGGCAAAACGTTATTCAAATCAGTTCTCGGGATATAGAAACATCTTTAATATAGGTAAGTCCAGTTTTGACTGTGTGAAAGTTTTGACTATTTCCTGTACCAGTTTCGTTATGAACTCTAAGTCCTGCTGTGTGAAATGTTGAGTAGCATTTGTCGATCTTCTGTTATGGGCATGCATTTTAGAAAAATCAACATATTCCGGACCAAATGGAAACAAACCTCCAGTCCGAAAACCATTTTTTATGCTTTCTTCTGAGAGTTCTTCTAGAGCACTCTTTAGTATAATTGCAAATTTGTCTTTTTTGACTTGCTGCCCCAAGTTTTCGGTTTTCCATATGCGAACATGTTTACGCCAGAATGCTTTTAGTGGTCTGAAAACTGCGAGATCCATTGGCTGTAGCATATGTGTGCTATTAGGATACAGCGTAATAATTTCAATTTGACTCTGAGAACAAAAGTCTGATAGATGTTTTGTGACGTGTGAGTCATGGCCATCTGGGAAGAAAACCACTGGCATTTTTATTTTGTATTCAATAAGCCAGGGGTGAAATATGTTCGTGATATACTCATAGAATGTGCTGCTACACATCCAACCACTTTCGGATTTACCTATAGCCCATGAGTTTGGAACGCTTTCTGCAATATGCTTTGGAACTCGCTCGTATGCAAAAACGATCATCGGCGGTGCTAATTGTCCTGCTGCATTTGCAGTAATGAGCACCGTAAGATTTTCTTTTTCGTTCCCTGAAATGCTGTATACATTTTTGTCGCCTTTTTTCACCAAGACATGACCAGGGTTTGGATTTAGAAAGAAGGCACTTTCGTCCGTGTTGAATACTCTCGTGGGATCCTTCATTACGTCGCCAAGACCTTGGTTATGTAAATAATCACCAACTTCAGAAAACCAGCTAGTTATTTGTTTTTCGGTTACAGCTTCTCTAGATGTTGTCAAGTTTTGAGAAAGCCTTTCAGACACTTCAGGGTAACGTTTAAGAAACGCTTGGTACCATTTGCGCCCTGGTCTACCATCGGTAAAAGGCGTCTGTTTATTATTTGATTTAACAATCGCCTGGACACTGTCCAGTAGCTGTTCTTTAGCGACTGGACAGTGCCTTTCTGACAGCGAATAACCATTTTACCAAAATGTTTTCTTCTTCTTTCGTCAATATTGACGATGGGCCCATAGAACATACTGCCGGACTCTTACCAGTGCACTTTTTGTGTAAGGTTATTCGTGGTACGCCATATTTTTTGGCTGCAGAGCACACGCTCTCTCCTGTTTTTACTGCTTCCAAAGCATGTTGCATTTGAAGTGGTGTATAATTTTTCACCGGCGCCATGACTGTAAGAAAAATCTTGTTTGTAGTACCTACAGTAATGGAATGAACCAGTGATGGTCACCCCAATAATGAACACGTCTGTCCATTACTGGTAAAAGCTTTATAAAGTCATCGCAAAAAGATATTTCATTGACTTCAAGAAATAAATCTAGAATCGACTAAAATCTTTAAAAAAAATGCACTGCACTAGTAATCGACACAATGTCCATAACTAGGACATGTCATAATAACAGGTACTAGTCATGGATATTGCAAAAAAAAAACAAACCACGTTATTGTTTGCAATACTTTTAAATAAGATTGTTTGGAAAAGAGGTTAATTAAGCCACAAACTTATTATTTGAGTGTTTTTCAAAAACTTTGCTTGTTGCGTAATGGAATTCCACCCATAAAAAAATAGATATAAAAGAAAAACAATGGTTTCATCGAACGATACAATATCTATTGTCATAAAAATAATCAATTTTAATAACGAAAGTCTTTCATTTACCTAGAAATTTATGTGTGAAAGAGGTATGGTATCTGAGAAATTCCATTACGTTACAAAATTTGAATTAGTTTTGAATAAAACCCAACTGCATTTCGAATGTAACATTTATTAAATTATCATTTATTATAAGCAGTCTTTTAAATCACATAATTATTATTACTAATTTAAACAAAACATATAACTTTTTTGAAGAAACTGTTCCTCTACGCTACTTTATGATACGTTGAATTGTACAACTTCAGTCTTTACTTTGGTACTTTACTATATAATATGACACGCAAATGAATTCTACGAACAGTATAATTATATTGCTTCTTATTTAACATAGCTTTAAGTATTATTTATAGCAAAAAAATAAAATAACTTGAATAAAAATTATCACAGCCAATAGGACAAGTGACGTTAATGGAAAAAGGCGTCACGTTAAGGAACTATAAGGCATGGTTTACATAAAATCATTACATGAGTCACCAATCAAGTCATACAATCATTTAAAATTACTTACGAGCGTTGGTTAAACAGTACCTTGTAAATCTGAGTTCCAGATTTACAAGTATTGGTTAACCAAGCTCCTAAATCTTAGTTCCACTAAATTGTTCAACATACCAAAGAAAGCCGAAACATAATATCAAAAATAAAAATTGAGGATTCTAATTTAGAGGTAGGTACATTTTACTAGATCACAAGAAAAAGTTTTTTAAGTCTTTAAGTTCCTTTTTTTATGATGTTCATGCTTTTCTGGGTCTTGTTTTATCCTTTCTCTGTATCGTTTAGATCGCTCCGCAGTCGTTAACACCATGCCAAATTCTAGAAAAAAGATTATTAGCTTTAACAAGATCAATTTTGAGGTCGTAAACTACAGCAGATGACGTCGTCAGCGACGAAGATTTTTTTTTAAATTTGCTTTTGTCCATGAAGATCCACAATACTAAGCTATGTATTTTTAAAATATGTACATACAATTTTTTGATACTATATTCCATTATTTGGTCATGAAATTAAATGTTGAAATTAAAATATATGTTTTTTTCATTAATATAATATTATCTATTTGGTCGTTAATAGTATAAAATCGAAGTCTTACAGTTTTATTGGCCAGCACTTTCGCGTTTTTGTTTAAATTATGAAACTCAAATAATCTGAATATGCTGTTGATAAATATATACTATAGCCGTTTCTATCAAGTTCATGATTCATAAAGAGTCCATTTCAAAAACATTGAGTAAAAAAACTGCTTTCTATATTTTTAACAGAAACTAAACGAATGTAAATTTTTTAAAATTTAGTAACTTGCAAATAATAACTACAACTTATGTTAAATTATTGCACATTATAGATATTTAAGTTCTGAGTTTAGCGAAAAAATATGAAAACACTATGTAAACCATGCCTAAGAATTCCGCTACGCTACATTTGGTGTTCCACTTCTACAACACGTCGCGTAGTGGACGTGACGTACAATGTCGGTATTAACACAAACTCAAAAATGCAGTATTTGCAATGTAATTTTACTAAATATTACTTGCAATTCAGAACCTACATGTCGTTTTTGTGATTTGGCACGAAAAAGTATAGGTTAAACAACAATACTTACCGTAAGAATATACGTTCGTAGAGGAAAACACAAACAGCACAACGTGACGCGCGACCGCTTTTTCACATGATAGCGACACAAATGCTATCAAAACACAAATTAAGGCGACCGTTTACGGACTAACATGTTGCCATCATTCAAACCCAAAACATAGTTTAGTCTTTTTTTTGGTAGAAAATCAATAAACTGACGTAGCGTATGCGGAACTTTCCATCAATGCAGTTTTGAGAGACGAGACAAAAATATTATTTTATATTATTTTGAACAACAATTCATTGTAAACTAGAATATTATTGAATCTGATGCATATAATCCTTTCCAAATAACACACAATTCTTGAACAAAAATAGATTAATAATTAATAATTTTTGATCAGAACATTGCAAATGGAGCATGGGACACTAAAAAAAATCCCGTCTTTTTTATATAAATTAACAATATTTAAGTAAAATATACCAATTTAGGATATTATGGATACGTAAATAGTTAATGTTTGGGTATTTAATTTGTTTTAAAATGTATGAAACTGAATTATGAATAAACAGCCTGTGAAACACTGAGTGAAAGTCATGGGACAAGTCATTTCAGAGGTAGCATTTTTTTTTTAAAACACTCATTTATTCATTATTACCTTAATTGAATTGACAAAAAAACTCATCAGCAACTTACCTCGCTATCAAACTCACATAAAAAACGATATCACTGGTGACAGTGGTGACACGCGCTGTTTATCTGACCCATTGAGATAGTAAAAACACGGAGGCGCCGCGATATTCTATACATGAGTTTGCTTATACAAATATGGATGAAAAACGAACTAGAATGTGAAATATCGTGTTATTTCACTCTTTCTAATGTGGTAATCGTATTTGATAAAAGAGACAACAATATTTCAGTTGTTCCTCATAATGGCAACATTTTGTTGAGACGTAGTAACAGTTGTAGGTAAGTGCCATATCCGCCATAATATGCGACAAGTTCATGGTAGTTCTGCTGTCAAGTGGTTGTTTACTTTTTGTTTTATTGAGATTTGTGAGAAAATTACGTGGAGTTTTCCTTTAAAACTACATATATGCGTTGGAAAACACCAATTCAACATGCCTGTGTGTTGTATTGTGAAGTGTGGTGCAAGAAAGAAGGAAAATCAACCTCAATTATCTTTGCACAGGTTAGTAGCCGGTTTTCTTGCAATAGTACATAAAGTGATAAACTTTGGATGAAAAAATTGCTAGGTGATCATTAAATACGGCTTAAATTTTAATATATGAGTTTATTTCCGTCCAACAGACCTTTTTATTATTTCATAATTTCATTCGTTTGTTTACTATGATATGTCATGGTGGAATAGTGTTGTACCGTTTCCGTAATAGTTTCTGATACTAGTTCCTTCGCTGCGCTGAAATGATATTGCTAGGTCCGGCCCGTGGTTTACAGCAAACTGTACTCTTTGGTTCATAGCACCGAGAGACCGTTCCGCAGAGTTTTATGTAGTGTATACGATTTTTTTGTTGAAGTTTTTAAGATGAACAATACTGTAGAACATACATTTTATGTAACTTTTATGATTTCCGCGGCGCACGCTAATAAAGATCCCAGTCCGCATGATTTTATCCGACATCTTCAACAATAATCGTCAAATTTCAGCCAATTTACACAAAACTTTAATGAATTATACACTAAAACCTTCCGCATGAACCACTCCGTCCATTAGTGAAAATTGGTTGAAAATCCGTTTAGTAGTTTTTGAATTTTTCGCGTTCAGACAGACAGACGCGGCGGGGTATTTTGTTTTTTATATTATAAAAAAAAAAACAAAAAAAAATAAGGATTAATTATGATATTATATATTATAGTTAGGATTAGAAAAATGTTGATTAAATGATATTGTATGCGGCGCACGCCTCGAACGTGCATGCGCGGCTACGTCCACAACTAATGTAATGCTCGCACTGAGGCACTTTGATCTTGAAGCATTTGCCGACATACGTTTGCTCGCCCTCGCACGTGCGTAGCTCATGCCTCGCCACGAATATAAAGGTACACACCTTGCGAGGCATGCGTTGTGCGCCGTGGGGAGCGCATGCCTCGCCAAGTCTGGATCCACCTTTAAAAAGTTCTACAAAAAAGTCCGCGCTCGCGTATCAAGGTTGCGGCGCAGCGAGAGCGCGCAGCTCACGCACGGGACACAGCTAGGATTGCCACCTCTTGTTAGTCAAAATCCGGGGTTTTTTTTTCTCGCCTGATATTTTATTTTGAATTTATAATATCCATTTCAACGTAGGTACAGTAGCGACCAAAAGTCCATAGGCAATCGCACAAAGCAATATACTGACGCTTCGGTTTGACTTACGACCTTCTTCTATAAGATGTTACAATACTATAGATACACACACACTCACTTTGTCTGCAACTCATAGTAGTTCATAATTTCAATCAATTTAGAATACGGCGTGCTAGCTCAGTGGATAACGTGCTTAGGTATGTGCGATTATGGCGAGCCGAGCGAGGGTTCAAATCTCATCTGTGGTTTGCTTGTAATTTTTTAATAATTACATTCATAGTTTTTATTTTTTAATAATTACTATTCATAGTTTTTGTTATTTTTTAATAATGACTCGTTCAATAACCATTCGTTTTTTGTTTCGGTCGTCTTGTTCACATAAATATTAAGGTTTAGCAGGTAGACCACAGAAAACTAAGTAAATTATTTCGATTTCTGTGGGGTAGACAGACGCAGTTCGTTACGCGTAATCGCTTAATAAAACTTTGTTGGTTCGTGGTTATTGTTGGTGACGAGTATTTAGGTATTAGAGGTGTTGTGGTTATTGTTTTCAAAATGCAGTCAAATATAAATATTGAAGGGAGATCAAATATTATTGCGCTGCGTAAAAGTGAATGTAATTTACACGAATATCTAATGAGACCGGACTAAGTGTGAGTGTTATCATTTAAATATTTCATATTTGACTAAACATAAATCTTAATCAAAGGTATTGTTGATAGAACAGAGGTATTATTGAGACAGAAGATGCCTTTAAAATTTTAAATTCATTATGAGGTTTAATTCGATTAGTGAATGATAAATAATTATTATGTGTAATAAATACAATGTTATTCTTTGTTCTAGAGAAATACTGTGAGGGTTAAGAGGAATGAGGAAGAGGCTTATTATCGAGCAGTAGCGACGTCAAATGATGGAGGAATATGAAACAAATGGTTTCATACCAACGAGATATTTTGCTGAATTATTAAACACGTCATTATGAACCGTTCGCTGTGCACTCTGAAGGCTTGCATCACTGAAGACCAGCTAGGAAGCCGTTTTCGACAGAAAGGCATAAACAAGAACGTTTAAGTTTCGCACGATAATATTCTTATATTAGACTTCAAGTGGGACACTGCTATATTTTAACCTTAAAATATTTACCGTACCAACTTAATAAACAACAGATTCGTTGTTGCATGAATTTGTGGTAACGATTTTTTAAGCAAGTTACAATATGTTGTTTGTCGTATTTCTCGCAGATAGACCGAAAATGTTTAAGATTATTTAAGTAATATTATTATTTTAGGATTATAATTTGAGGTTAAGTTTCAAACTTCTTTTCGTAAAGAAAATGAATACTTAAGCTATAACCTCAATACCAACCAATATTTACTAAAGCCAAATAAAATGTAAAATAAATTATGTAAACAAACTGCCCATACTTAACCTTAAAATCACCTATTTTGTAAGTAGTTTTTTTTTTACATTTTGATTAGTCTTATATTCTTATTTATTGCTTAATTACTTCGACCATGATCAAAGCTAACTAATAATAAGCTAGCTAATATTTATGGTGAAAAAATCAATTTAAAATTAAAAACATTTCATAATACAAATATGTCAAAATAATATAAATTGCTTCTAAGTTTCTTGACATCTATTTCACATCTTATTGAGCTGACGTAATGACAAATAATTGTAGCAATATATTATCTATAAGTAAAATAAATATAACGAATACAATTTTTTAATTTTGCTATCACATATCACGCATTTTTAATTCTAAACCCTTTATTGCAATAACAGCATTAATAAAAAAGGCAGCAATAGTTAAAATATAATATTATTGCAAACAAAAATATTAATATTTGCAAAAACTGCACTGTGCTTGACGAGGTTGGAACTTATGCCAGTTTGCATCTCAAACCAATGCTTAACGCGTTCTGCTATCTGCACACGTAAATTTGGTTCGAATTTTAGTAATCCCATAAACTGGCCAAGGTCAAGCGCATGATGCGTGTTGTCTAACAAAAGCGACGGAAATATATATTTGTTTCGGTAGATCGGCGCAAGTACGCGACGATACGACAGTGTGTAAAGCGCAATACTGCGTTCTCTGTGGTGTGTGTGCCGTGTTGTTTACACATACAGATATACGGACTACACCGCGTGTTCACAGCAATATGATTCTTAACGTGCTTATGCACTTTTGAACGCTTACTGTACATACTTCAAAATATCTGGACTTGGACCAACATTAAAAAACTCATTGCAGTCTATTAATTATCTATTAATTAAGAAATAATTTAAGAATAATTTAATGGAAAAACTACCCGGTTTGCCTTATCAAAATGACCCGGATCAAGCTTACACTTTACTATTTAACCTCATCAATAGTGAGTTTAGTAAGGTTTTCACCTCAAAAACATTGCCTGTTTGTGACCGCATTGTATTCAGTGATTGGGCAACACCAGGTATTTACAAAAGTAGGCAGAGGTTATTTGAATTGTATCATGAAAAAACATATAACTATGATGAAACTTTTAAAGAATTTGTTAAGAAATATTCAAAAATGTTTAAAAGAGCCTGTTCCTCAGCAAAAGCCATACACATTAAAAATAAAATAAAATCTTCTGGAAATAAAATTAAAACAACTTGGAATATTATTAATTCAGAAACGGGAAGAACGACAGTACGGAATCGTGACTTCCATCTAAAAATTAATGATGTAGATATTAAGGCAGACATGGAGGTGGCAACTGAGTTTGAAATTTTTTTCACTAATATTCCTATTTTAACAACCAAAACTCTGTCATCGTCGTCCTCTACTTTTTGAATTCACAGTTATTACTGCTAAAGACATTATAGAATCTTTTAAAAATCTTTATGTAAAAAAAACTGCTGACCTTTGGGGATTATCAGTACATACCGTGTCCTCAATAATTGTAATTTCATGTAATTTCACCCTTTTTAGCAGTCGTTTTTAACTCTTGTATTGCATCTGGTGTATTTCCTGATCTGATGAAACTTAGCAAAGTGATTCCACTGTTCAAATCTGGCAGCACAACTGATCCCACAAATTTTCGCCCTATTTCATTATTACCTACTTTGAGCAAAATCTTTGAAACATTAATTTTAAAACAAATGTTAGGACATTTCAATGCATATAATCTACTTCATCTGAAACGGTTTGGTTTTACAAAGGGTCGTTCAACTACAGACGCGGGCGTGGAATTACTGAAGAGCATATTCGAGGCCTGGGAGGAGTCGCAAGATGCTCTTGGCATTTTCTGCGACTTGTCTAAGGCTTTCGATTGCGTACATCATGATACACTCACCAGGAAACTGTACCACTATGGTATGAGGGACAAGGCTCTTGACCTTCTGACTTCTTATCTGAACAACAGAATCCAGAGGGTCGATGTTATTGGCAAGAAATCTGCAGGATCTGCGGTCACCATGGGCGTTCCGCAGGGTTCAATTCTTGGGCCTTTCTTATTTCTAATTTATGTAAATGATTTACCTTATCACATAAGGGATAATCACAAGATAGTATTATTCGCAGATGACACTTCGCTCATTTTTAAAATCAAACGTCAGTTAGTCAACTTTGAACAAGTTAACGATGCACTCTCTAAAGTAGTGCATTGGTTTAATGTAAATAATCTTGTACTGAACAAAAAAAAGACTAAACTCATTAAATTTTCAATGCCAAATGTCAGGCAGCTATCTACCAATGTTCAAGTAAATGGAACAGAGTTGGACCCTGTTGAATCGACAGTTTTTCTTGGAATCACTATTGACAGTAAATTACAATGGGGCCCACATATAGAAAAATTGTCAGGAAGACTAAGTTCGGCCGCCCATGCTGTAAAAAAAATTAGACAGATAACTGATGTGGATACAGCCAGAATTGTTTATTTTAGTTATTTTCATAGTCTCATGTCATATGGGATTCTTCTCTGGGGAACCTGTGCGGACATTGATACTATCTTTGTTCTACAGAAAAGGGCAGTTCGAGCCATATACAACCTAGGCCCAAGAGATTCCCTTAGAGAAAAATTCAAAGAAATAAATATTTTGACTGTAGCCTCACAATATATTTTTGAAAACCTATTGTATGTACACAAAAATATATCAAATTTTAAGAAAATGTCCGATATTCATAGTTTAAATACCAGGAATAAACACAATCTTGCTGTACATCGCACACGTCTCCACAAAGTAGGCAACTTGTTCATGGGTCAATGTATACGCTTTTACAACAAACTTCCCATTAACATTCGAAACTTACCCATTAATAGATTTAAAATCTGTATTAAAACCAAACTTTGTAAAAATAGGGTACTATAAAATTTCGGATTATTTAGAAGATAAAAAAGCATGGGATTGAACTGCTCGCTCTGCTAAGCCTTGTGATAAAACTTAACATTTTAATTATTTTGTAAAATCATGAAAATATAAGTACCAGTTTTATATACACATTGACACTGTGGAAAATTATATTCAAAATGACATGATTACTTTGTAAAGTATTATATTATTTTAATTAATTATTGTGAATGTGAGGACTATGTGGATATCATTATTATTTTCATTTTTCAGTTAGTTTTAATTATGGTCTGGCAGTTTGAGTAGTTTATGCGGCCTACCCAAATGTCCTTTCTTTGGTATTGTTCGTCGAGTTGAGCTCCTTAAGTTCTGAGTTGAGCTCCACGATTACTGACAAATGCTTGCACTGACTGGACAGGTTCACTCAAATCTGTGTGGTTCTTTCCTCAAAAGACCATTTAAGACACTAATCTAGGTACATGTTCCTCATATGGCCTGACCAAGATTATGTCTGGACTTTAAAAGAGACCTCTGAGTTTGTTTCGGCCTTTCTTCTCAGAGTAGTCAGATAGGAAACGCCGAACTCAACTAGCTTATTTTTATTAATTTTTAACATGACGTGTAAAAGTGATTCCGATATCCTATTTACAGAATAAACAATTTCATTTCATTTCATTACAATTTCATTTCATTTCATTATAAAATTGAAAAAGTTTGGCCTTGACATGTTCGTCATTTCAGCGGGTTCTTTCTTTTGTCCATAATGTCGAATACTATACTAATAAAAACACGCTCGCAGGCAGTGTTCGATACAGGTATGGATAAAACGTAATTTCGAGTGTCGCGAGTTCGCGACTGCATTGGCCAGTAGCGTGCAACCGGGCGCGGTGGTACGATTTTCGCCACTGTTTAAAGAAAAAGAAAGAAAATACGTTTATTTGCGGTAAACATGACGCCAAAGAAAGAAAACAAAACAAAAAAAAACAAGTTGGGGTAAAATATGCGTCACATCCACGCAAAACGGCTATTGCTCAGTATAACCCTATGCGAGACAGAATCCCAGCTTTTTAACGACAGCCGGCGTTGACGTTATGACGTCGATCTGTGGAGCATACAATGAGATATAAAATACAGGGTGTAAGGGACAGCCATCCGCAGACTGATAGGGTGACTTCAGTATATCATACTAAGATGACCGGTACAAGAAATTATTTCAGGTATGTTATGGGAAAACAATAAACCTGATTTGTTTTATTACCTTATACGCTATGTATCGCTACTGTGGCAAAACGCACGTAGGTAGCGAACGGCAGCGCAGCGAGCTTTCGGACGCCTTTCCCGCCACCCCGCGGCAGGGAGAGCGGGCGCGCTCGAGCGGCGCTCTGCACCGCGTAAGTTTTCACCGCAAAGTGGTTTTCCAGCGCCTTCCTGAGTGGGAACTACGTTTTCTAGCACGCATGGATAGGCATCGGTAATTATTCGGGAGTCTGATGGATGCCGACGGTCAGGATAGTAGGATACCTATCAATGTAAGTTCTGAGCGCTTCCCTAGCATTTCCCAGAGCTTCGCCGTAGCACATTATCATTTCTCCATACTCATGAGCACAAAATGTAGTAATTTCTCACATGCAAAAAACACCATAACAAAAAATAAATCCAAAAGCGTAGGTACGTAACGTAACTTCTGCGCGAGCGACCCGCGCCGACATGCGCCCGCGGCACACACGACAGCAACACTGCGGCTGCGGCTGAGTGGCTGACTGTGACACAGTGTGACCAGATTAAATTTTACGAAAATACCGCGGCACCTCAAAAAAATACTGAAATATACCGACTTACATAGGACAGATATACCAATAAAAATACTGATTTTTCTTAACACGTTTTATTTATTCATACTCACAATAAATGTTAGAGTTATATTTTAACATCCTTTTCGAAGGATTAAAATTTACACAGCCTCCTTCATCCTTAACACCTTGCTTTGTTTTAAAATAGCTGACACATTTTTGTTTATAAATCTGTTTGTTTGGTCCGTTTTTATTAAATTTATATGTGAAAATATGCGCTCGCATGCAGCATTCGACACCGGTATACATAGAAGAGATTTATTAAAATTAGTTATATTTTTGTATTTTAACATGCCATCACTGTTAGAAATTTTCCCAACTTCCACCCAAAATTGTTCACACGAGATGGGTGGGCCAGTGCTGGAAGATTGTAACAAATCACTTACTTCGCGATCAAACTTTAGGGTTCTATATTCTTCGTCAATTAACTGCATTTGTTCTAGCTGTACTTCGCATGGGAAAGTTAAACTTTCCCTTTACTGATAACTTTCGCTTTAGTGATATTCATGAAACACAACGAATTTGAATGTATGCAATCTGGAAATTACGCTCTATCTAATAGTGCAAACTGCATTGAAATCGGTCCAGCAGTTGTAAAGTTTTAGGCGAACATACATTCTGCAAGTCTGATTAATACCTACTATGTATTGATTGATAATTGTATATGTAGTATTACAATACTACAACGCCGGCAACGGCCGTCTTTCTTGTCATATCTGTAACTTTGCTGTTTTTGTAGAAAGACACTAGAAAATACTAAAGTTAAAAGTTAACTTCGGTAGGTATTAGGTCTTTACCTATGAAATTGCCGTTTTTCATGAATTAAGTTAACGCCCTTGTTTCTCTATATTTTTTATTTTTATTAATCAAAGTAATTACCCATGCAATCAATGTATTTTTGCAACGTAGTGATAGCTTATTGATGCCCTTTTTGAAAAAGGCTGCTGGACGGGAGGCAACAAATTCTTCAAAGGCATTTTGAACTGCCTCTCGGTTATTTAATTTTTTCCCCGCCAAGTTGTTCAAATTCTGGAAATGATCAGATGAATTACAGCGTCTTGTTCACTATGTGCCGCACTTATAACGTGAGAACGGCAGCGACACGTCTAAACTGTGTCGCTTACGACTGGAACGAGTGGAGCTTCATGAGGGAACGAGTGGCGCTTCATGAGGCAACGCCTCGTAGCTTGCCGGTGTCACGCGGTAGCACGTCGTCGTCATCGGTCAAGTCGGCGTCGCTGTCGCAGTCCGCTGCGGGCGCCAGCACCGCCAGCAGCAGCGCCTGCGTGGGCGCCGCGAACACGCCCGGCAGCCGGCACATGCCGCGCGCCGCGCACGACATCGACCAGCCTGAGAAGTATCATTTATTGGCGACACTTCACACACGTGGCGGGAATGGAAATCATGAAAAACAAAATCAGTTGTTTGAAGTGCAACTTCTTAAGGCACGTTGGGCATTTATGAGATGGGTTTAAACCATTGATTTCGGGACACCATGACAACACCTCATTTTTGTAAAGAGCACAATCGATCTTTATTCATATTACGTTACGGATCAATGTTCTATGCAAGTATTTTAACTTTAAAGGTTTTGTAAACGCGATTGTGCTCTTTATTTTGATAAAGTTACGGACCAATGTTCTAATAAGTATTTTTCTTCCACCAAGGCGATCTTGTTCAAGTTTTCACTTCTGTCGGCACTCCCGGAGTGCCACCACTTTTTTTTTACTCACATGTCTTGCAAGTAACTACATCTGCACGGGGTCAAGACACAAGGTTCGTGGGATATTCGTACCTAACAGAAATAATGAGTGTTGGCGATCAAACTTTTTTTGTTGTACCATGATACTGATACCCGCCACGTCTATAGAGTTTCGCTAGAATTATTTATTTGACCGAACACTGATACGGGTACAACACTTACGCGTATCCAGCGAGCGCGGCAGCGCACACAGCGCCACGAGGCGCGCCTCCGAGCGTGACAACAGGCCGACGCGCGCGTACAGCGCGCACCACGCCGCCGACACCAGCACGCAGCACACCTCTGTGGACACACGCATGAGCAACGAACAGTTGTGACACTCAGTCATGAGCCCGGCGGACACTTACCGAGCGCGAACGCCACCAGCACGTCGCTGAGATAAAGGATGGCCTCCGCGTCGCACAGCCGCTCGCAGCACTCGGCGTACAGCAGTGCCAGCGCTGCCAGCTGCACGCCGCGCGCCGGCGCCGTGCACGGGCCGCCCAGACGCGCCGGCGCCGGGCGCCGTCCGGCCAGCCACGCACCCGCCGTGAACGGCGCCGCCGCCGTGCCCAGCGTCACCAACACGCCGGCCAGCACGGGCAGCGCCGCGTGGTCGCACTGCGCACACACATTACACTAGGCGCCAACTCCAGCTCAACAAGTCAGCAGCTAGGCAAAAGCAGCTCACTTTTAACGTGCCGTCCAACTCGCGACGAGAGCTCCAGCTACAGTCGATCGCCACACACAGCGGAAGTCACCGATCATTCGGCTTACCTATGTCATGCTGTGACGGACGAGAGTTGGCGAGAAGATAACCATCCACCTACCTGCCCCTAAGCCAAGTACATAGTCATGACTCAGCCATTTTGACATCAGCAGTCCGCGGTCAGTAATAGGTGGTATAGCACTAGTGAGTTTCTCACGAGTAGCACGGTGTGCAGCGGCGTGGCGAGCAGCGAGGCGGCGTACACGAACGCACAGCCGCCTGGCGCCGAGCCGCGCGCGCTCAGCGCTAGTGGCAGCCACGCGCAGCCGCCGCCCAGCGACCACAGCATCACGCTGCGCACGACAAACAGGTCACTACAGGCTACACAGCGACACGGTGCGAGACTCAGACACTCACCCCTGCACGATCCGGTAGTCGACGCCGTCGGTGAGAGCGCTGATGAGCGCAGCGGTGAGTGCGGGCGACACGAAGTGCGCATGCGCGACGCACGCCGCATGAACGCGCGCCTGCACGCGCACCCACCCGCACCGCGCCCGCCGCCCCGCGCTGAAGTGCACATAAGACACCAGCACCCACGACGTGTATTCCGCCCGCAGACCGCCTATACACACACACACGCGCACGTCAAACTAACGCACTGACAAGTCACCAACCGAATGCTGCCCGAGAGCCAGTGACACACGAACACAATGTGGATGCTCAAAAACAAGAATATGGCTGGCGCTACAGAGCTATATTCTTTATTTTTTCTATAGATAGTGAATTTCTGATTTTCCTAAAGCAATGGGAAGCTGGAGCTCAAAATGTGTGCACAGTGGCTGGTTTATCCACCATCAGGCAGTGGACAGCAGTTTGCCAGTCAGCAGGCTGCAAGACAGTCTGTTACTGCACCAAGGAAGACAATGTACACCTTTCATCACTCATTTTCAATAGGGCAAAAAAAACAAATATATATAATTGTTTAGGCTTAGATTAATGATTGGCCTCGCTGCAGCAAGACCAATCATTCATCTAAGCATTTAGGTATGTACTTACTTAGTGTAAATAAACTTCTACTAGAGTGTCTTATAATAATGTATTCAATCCAAAGAAATAAAAGATTTAGTAAATGTTAATTAATGAATAATAAAATGTTTGAAACTAGTGACTATCAAATGCTAATACCTATCTGACGAGCAGGAGTCCATTTACCAAACACACTGTTAACAGCCAAGTGGCTGCCGGCCCCTCTGCAGTCTGTAGTGCTAGATACCAAGCCGTGAGCTATCTCTACATTTATTTGCTTCATTATGCAGTGTCATATTTTTTGACTCTGTCATGAAATATCAGGTATGCAACTACTGGAGTAATAAATACTTACAAAGCTATCCATTTTAAGTACGGTAATTAAATAATAAACTGGCTTTGAATATTTTAGAGTTAAGAATTATAATTACATGCTTTGCTTAGAACTAACTCTTTTTGTGCATCCTACTTAATATTGCAACTGATAATTGTATACTAAAATATCAAAATTAAATGTAGGTATAGTTTGTATGCAGCTATTAATGGAGTTATAGCAACACAAATCAAGTGATATTATGTCAAATAGGAATCGGTGTATACAGGGTGGCAGGGACATTGGTGCGAAAACTGAAACCATGGATTCAGTACATGATTCTGAAACCCCCTGTGTTGAAATTTTTCATTGGTTATATAACAAAAAACAATTTCATAGAAAAGTGCAATACCTACGCAGTCAAAATGTATGAAACAGCTGATTTAAAAAAAAATGACGAAAACTTTAAACAGCGGGGTGTTCAGAATCATGTACTGAATCCATGGTTTCAGTTTTCACGTCGATGTCCCTGCCACCATGTATATTAATTATCTACCACTCTGTAAATGGTAGATTATAGGAAAAAGAGACTTGCAGCAGGTATTCTATCAGGTATATTTATTATATACCACTCTGTAGATGGTAGCTTATAGAAAAAAGAGCCTTGCAGGGGATATTCTATCATGTACCTGTGCTGCCTCAGACCTACATTAAGTGTAATGTGTTTATACCAATACAATTAGATTACATGTGTCACACTGTCAACACAATGTAGGATGCACAGTAACTGCTGTCTGCCTACCTGCCAGTGTTCACGAACGAGGGACAAAACATTTTTTCACAAAATATTGCGGTTGAAGTAAACCTGATGTGAGAGTATAATGTAGTTATATAAGCAGAGAGCATGTCATAAACAAACCTAAAGAAATAAAATGTATGTAATTACATGAGGTGCAATGCGGTGTATGATGTTTAGCTAGTGAGCTCTGAGCATGCGGTAGTTGCCTCCGGGCGCGCCCAGTCGCGGCGCTAGCACGGCCGCCACCACCGCCGCCAGCACACCGCCCACCAACCAGCGCCGGCGCGCGCCGCGCCAGGCACGCGCGCCCATCGCGCGGCTCCAGCCCCACGCAATTGGCTCATTTACACTCTTCATTATCACTCTATATCATTAAAATTTCATTTAAGTACTAAATTGACGTGATGTGCAGGAAAAGTAGGAATGATTAGAATACCTATAGTCTAAGTTTCACAAGAAGACCGACCAAGGAAGGAATGTTCGAATCAGCGCTACATTAAATAAAAAAATCCCTTTAAATAATTGTAGTCTGTCAATTAAATGTAGCTGATTTCAAAATATGTGCAGGTCATGGCAATATCTGCAATGCTGTATTATCGAACGAAAACGAACAAACGAACGAAAGGTGAGTAGAGTGACAGACTGACAGAACATCACAGATGTTATTGACAAACAAATAAAAATGTCAAATTGACATTGGCTGCGTTCCGAGTAACGCTGTATCGATTTGAGCGTGCTAACACCCGTACCGTATGAGGTTCAAAACTAAAAGCTCATAGTGGCAGCACAGTTGTATGTCTTTGAACCGCCATTGTTGTGTTATGTTTACTTTTGTGTCGATCACAAATTATACGATGAATATGTATGAGACTTGGAGTGTAGCACTATATAAAGACGAGCTAAGTACCTACAGGGGAAGCATCTACCACTGGTAAAAAAGCAGCATTAGTGGAATAGTCAATAAATTATAAACGTTTTATAATTTATAGGTTCTTTCGTGTTTGTTGACTTTAAGTTCGTTTTTTGTTAAAGACTGGAGGTGTACGATAAAAATAACCTGATCAGAGTTGAAAACCAACTCTGGCATGATCTTTCTGACTGAAAAACCTCAGAGATAATACTTCTAGCACTGATCTAATATAATAATATAAACACACACATACCTACTATAATTTACATAATATCACATCACAAGTGCCTGTATGTAATGAAAACAGACTTAGTTCTCTTGGGAGCATCACTTAAAAACCACTTTCTCCCATAAAAGGCTTAAGGATACCAATTTTTTCGGAGAGCTTTCTCCTACAGTTTTTTTCTTATAACATCTTTGGCAAATACATGGGTCCCCGTATTTTTGCAGTAAACAGCTGCGCAACTGGTCTCAATAATGAATTATGCGTAAAAGAAGTTTATTTTTAGAAAATGTATGGCTGTCAAATTATAAAACGCTGGAGATCAGCGCTATCTGAAGTGAGCAAGTGGCAGTTTTTATCCCCATTGGCGAGATCGCGATAACCATGGATCGTCATAGATGACGTCATGACATGCGCTATCTTGCGATAACACCAACCATGCCCTTTTTTTTTGGTGGGGAATTATCTAATAAATTCTCCCGCTCTAGGCGAAGCGAGAGGGCGTGTTAGACTCTTACTGACTAAAACCCACCCGTGTTCCTTCGGTTGCCCTGTTGCCGGGGGCCACGATCTCCCTTAGAACCATGCCCTAAATTATTATCACCGTGAGCGCTGTCAAAAATGGTGTCCGTTTCGACCGCGCGGCCACGGCGAAATTTAAAAAAAAAAACCACGCCAAGATTTTGTAAAAAATTGTAGAAGTTGATTCCCAAAACCATAAATTTGTCAAAGTTATGGTTAAAAAGTTATAAGGGTTTGAACGTGGCCGCGCCATTGAAACGCGGCGAACCGCGCGGCCACGGAGATCTTTAAAAGTAAGCGTTGCAGAGATCTGAAATTCAGGTAAATAACACATTGAATTTGTAAAAAATTTGTAAAAATATAGAAAAAAATCCTAGGTTTATATTTTGGGAGCTATAAGACTAAAACTCCATGGCCGCGCCATCGAAACGATGAAAAATACGTTATCGCCGATATCTCGCTGAAAAAGCATCGCAGGGGTCTAAAGTTTTTTGTAAAACGTAGATTTGAATTTGTCGAAACTTGTAAAAATACTACAAAAAATCCTAGGTTTATGTTTCAGGAGCTGTAAGACTAAAACCTCATGGCCGCGCCATTGAAACGGTCAAAAAACACGTTATCGCCGATATCTCGCTGAAAAAGCATCGTAGGGGTCTGAAGTTTTTTGTAAAACCTAGATTTGAATTTGTCGAAACTTGTAAAAATACTACAAAAAATCCTAGGCTAATATTTCAGGAGCTGTAGTACGGTATCGCGTAGAAATAAGTCGTGATTATTTATCGAAGAAAGTAATTGTAAAGCGAGTTTTTTGTAAACAACACCAATTAATATGTAAAACTACCGATACTAGGCAAAAAAACATGTATTTTTTCGGTAGTTATAATTTTCAATACGTTTTGAATATTTCGATAGGGTGACCATGGCTTTTTGTTTACAGAAAACTTTCCACCTATCGTTTTGGAAATTGTATCTCAAGGATTCTAAATTAAATTAAAATGAAACGACAAGATACAAAAAACATATTTATATTTCTTTTATAATCATATAAATCACAGATTATTTACTTACCCTAACACATATATTTCTTTCAAACTCACAAATCACAGATTATTTACTTATACTTTCTTTCAAAGTCACAAATCACAGATTATTTGCTTACACTTAGTTACACTACTATATAGGGTGACTGGTAAGCAGTGATCGATACTTAAACACGTGAATTAGCTCATCATTATGAACAACTTTTACTATGGGACCAAACCTGAAATCGCGAAAAAAATATCAGCTGTTCCATACATTTACGATCGCATAACTCGTCAACATGTATGGAACAGCTGATATTTTTTTCGCGATTTCAGGTTTGGTCCCATTGTTGCCATGTTCATAATGATGAGCTAATTCACGTGTTTAAGTATCGGTCACTAATTACCAGTCACCCTAAATATATTTCTTTCAGTCACAAATCACAGATTATTTGATTATTTTATTATTATTTATTTATTATTATTAAACATAGCTCGCATAGACTATCTACCTACGCCCCGCTCGGTAAAAAAACAAAAAATACTTTTTTTAAATATTTTAACCATGTATTCCTACAAAACTAACCCTCAGTTAGCAATATCTTTGCTCAAGCAATTTAAAAATTTGTTCAAGCAGTTTCTTAGAGAGAATTTTTGGTGCCAGAGTCTATGTCTTTTTAAAAATAAGTATAGTAGTATAAGTAGCACTTTTTCCAGAGTTCTAAAAATAAATACCTAGCAAATACACAATTTGGACACCTTTCCGCATAAAAATATCATCACGATAGAGCAACCAGTATTAAAATAGGTACCTAAGTAGGTACACATTATCATTACAAGACTAGGTCAACTAGGTTGATAAAAAAATAGGAAAAGTATTAAGTGGTAAGAGAAGAGAGTAATTAGTATGAATTACTTACCTTGATAAGAAGTATTAATTTGAAATCAAATCCTAAGGCTTACGCCTTACGCTTTCGAAGTTGTAACAGCAGAACGTAGTTTTCCAAAGATAACAAATATCCGAAACAGTGCACAAATTAAAGTCCGTAGGAATGTCAAAATTTAAAACACCAACGAGCAATCCGTGCGAATTAACTGAAAGTAAAACGACGACTGATCAACAAAAAAGCCTTTGGCGGGAAGACGGGGTGCAGCGGCCGGGATATCTCTCACATATTGGACTGCTGTGATTGGTTATACAGCCTTCGTCTCCCGCGCTGCACCCGCGTTCTGTTCGCTCCTGTGTACTGTAGTGTGTGTGGCCTTATGGTTAATTCCTTTAGTGCAATTCAATGTTGGAATGCATGAGTTAATTACACGTTACTTATGACATAATACTGTTAATTACAGGGGGTTATTTCTGGCAGAATTTAGTCTTAGACATAAGTTATGTGTTTGATTCCACAATTATTCATCAAATAATGCTATCTTACAGGAATTACGAATGTTGAGCAAAGTTATTTGTTATGGTTCTGGCACGTGTACTCAAAACCACAGTATTGTCAAATCAAGCAATGATTTAAGTGAATTTAAAAGAAATAAACATATGATTTTGTATTTTATCCGTTTCATTTTAATTGAATTTAGAATCCTTGAGATACAATTTCTAAAACGATAGGTGGAAAGTTTTCTGTAAACAAAAAGCCATGGTCACCCTATCGAAATATTCAAAACGTATTGAAAGTTATAAATACCGAAAAATACATGTTTTTTGCCTAGTATCGGTAGTTTTACATATTAATAGGTGTTGTTTACAAAAAAAAAAAACTCGCTTTACAATTACTTTCTTCGATAAATAATCACGACTTATTTCTACGCGATACCGTACTACAGCTCCTGAAATATTAGCCTAGGATTTTTGTAGTATTTTTACAAGTTTCGACAAATTCAAATCTAGGTTTTACAAAAAACTTCAGACCCCTACGATGCTTTTTCAGCGAGATATCGGCGATAACGTGTTTTTTGACCGTTTCAATGGCGCGGCCATGAGGTTTTAGTCTTACAGCTCCTGAAACATAAACCTAGGATTTTTTGTAGTATTTTTACAAGTTTCGACAAATTCAAATCTACGTTTTACAAAAAACTTCAGACCCCTGCGATGCTTTTTCAGCGAGATATCGGCGATAACGTATTTTTCATCGTTTCGTTGGCGCGGCCATGGAGTTTTAGTCTTATAGCTCCCAAAATATAAACCTAGGATTTTTTTCTATATTTTTACAAATTTTTTACAAATTCAATGTGTTATTTACCTGAATTTCAGATCTCTGCAACGCTTACTTTTAAAGATCTCCGTGGCCGCGCGGTTCGCCGCGTTTCAATGGCGCGGCCACGTTCAAACCCTTATAACTTTTTAACCATAACTTTGACAAATTTATGGTTTTGGGAATCAACTTCTACAAATTTTTACAAAATCTTGGCGTGGTTTTTTTTTTAAATTTCGCCGTGGCCGCGCGGTCGAAACGGACACCAAAAATGACAGTTGTGCCGTTTTGTTTTGAGTTGCATCATAACTTGACATTTTAGAAATTGTGCTTCTGGTTACAGTCGCCACCTAACCAAAGAAAAAGAAGAAATTTGTGGTGTATACTCAAAGAAATACTGTAATCCAGCCATCGTGTACAAGTTTTGAGGTTATATGTTTTGACGTTGACCACTGTGAGCAGTGTGAGCGCGTTCACGAGCGTTTCGAATTGTTGACAGCTGTGAGCTATCATAATCGTGATATCTAAATAGTGGCCGCATTCCGAGTTACGGCTTAATCACTCACAGCGCTCACATCGATATTTCGCGTTCCTTGCATTTCTTCTATTGGGGTACTTTCACTTCGCTCGCTCAGGTCAAATGAATATAATTGCACGGAATTAGTATGTACTCTATAGTAAAACGTCTTACCCGCTCAGTTGGCGGGAAGAAATATTTTTTTTATGACGAGTTTTTATTTAATTTCCCCTGTTAGTTATTTTAGTTAGCAAGTTTTGCAAGTTGAATTAAAACCACTTCGTCATCCTACGGAGTTGAAATTTTATTTGTTAGTTCAGTTTCGAAGACAATGCATTTTTTATGATGCATGACCTGATTTGACAGCCAGGATTGACTCCCAGACGAAGGAACTACACAACAGTTTACGGAACAGACACAAAATTTAATACACGCATTTAAGTATGACAGTCCGTTCTAAAGTTTACCTTGACCTGGCTACAGCAGCTAGGATTGGCTCCAGACGAGGAAACTCCTCAGCGGTCAACAGCGGAGACACTAAATCTTATATACGCATTCAATTATGATAGCTCGCTTTAAAGTTCACCATGACCTGGCTGCTGCACCCAGGATTGGCTCTAGACCAGGGAACTCTTCAACAGTCAACAGTACAGACACGAAATTTAATTTAATAAATAAATACGCATTTAATGTTGATGGTCCGTTCTGAAGTCTACCATAACCTGACTACTGCACCCACTATTGGCTCCAGACGCGGAAACTCCTCAGCGGTTAACAGTACAGACACGAAATTTTATATACCGCCGCCACATTCTAAGTAATATCACTTCTTCTTCTCCTGTCAATATTCAGAAGTTCCTTGGAACTTTAAGCATCGGCAAAGCGCGACATTCAGACTTTCCAAACACAATTAGCATGGACGATCTAAATCGCCATTTCTTCACTGTTCCCACTTTAGATAGTCTAACCAAATGCCAAACCCTCCTTGCCAAAACTACCTTGATGGTCTGATGAGTCCCAATATTAACCCCTTTGTCTTCACCCCAGTCGACCCAGGAGAGATCAGAAATATTATACTTTTCATTAAATCCGAAGCCGTGGCTATATTATCTGTGGCCGTGGGATGCGATAGTAATAGCCGCCATATAGTCGTAACGGCTCTTGATGAACTCCTCGCAATCTCCCTCATCATAAACTTCTTCCTTTGCACCGGTGTTTTCCCATCCCTGTGGCGTAAAGGCCTTGTTCGGCCCCTTCCTAAGATACCTAATTCCTCTCTTCCTAGTCACTTTCTCCCAATTTCCATTCTTCCCTTTCTATGTAAGGTGCTCGAAGCCAGTGTCCATTGTAACGTTGTAACGTTCCGTTTTATAAAATAATTACATAACTTTAAACCTAAGCTTCTTTTAAGCATTTGTTTACTCATATAAAACCAAATTGCCAAGTTCTCACAAATTCTACGCGATGCGCGTGACCTTGAGTCGCCACACAGTCCGTTGGCGACCCCCTCTTCCCTCTCCCCTGTCACCCTCCGCGGTAGACCTGCCAGGCTGGAGTCCTGAGCGTCGCCGCACACGGCCGGTGGCAGGACACACCGTCATATGCTGACATGACGGGCACACGTATTCGTGTCGCTCCCTCTTAGCGGCACGACGTTCGTACGTGTGTCCTGTCCCTCAGTCACGGTTGTCGCCGTTGTAACGGTTAATTTTCTAAACGAGTCATGTAACTAGTAAACTCAGTGTTATCCCCATATTGGGTAAGTGTTGAACAGTTAATTATGTTTTTATATTGTGTGTACCTACCCTATCTAGGTCAACTTAGGGCATGTGCCTATTTGCTCATTATCTGCTAATTGTCTAAAATTATAATAATTGTCTAATTTCATAATGCGGTTATCCAAGTGCTTCACTCAAGCCAAAACTCTAAAAATTCTATACTGCACTTTTGTCAGAAGCCACTTGGAATAGGTACGCGTCTGAAATATGGAATCCATGTTACCACTAATATTTTAACCACATTGAGAGCGTTATCATAAAAAAATACCGTACCATTCGGAAAACTACTATAAGCTATGTAAAAAATTTCATATATTACCTTTACTCAACCGCCGCGAGATTACTGACTGTGTGTATTTGTTGAAAATTTTTAACAATACTATAAACTGTTCCGAAATGTTGTCAAAATTCTATTTCAGCATTCCCATGAAGTCTAAGCGAAGCGTTACAATCCACCTTTGCTTGTGCCATTTGCTTCTACCAATTATAGGCAAAATTCGTACATTGTGCGTGCAAGCAGAAATTTAAACATGCTTTGTAAACAGTACGATATAGATCCGTTCATGACTAGTGTGTCGTCAGCCAGGAAGTGCCTAACCCGTAACTTTTTCATATAGTTCATTTAATTATGATAATTGTTATGCAGTGCGAGTAACATTGTAATTATGCTGTAGTATAATAGTAACTTGGTGTGAATGTCCTTAGAATTCCTTTTTTTTCTGTATTTTATAAGTGGAGACCTGTAATTGGCTTTCAGACTAATGTACTGTCCTTGATCTGTTTGTTTCAGCTGTAAGTCTCCCATGTTATTTAAATAAATAAATAAATAATGCCTTCCATTGCCTAATAAATAATAAATAAATAAGAAACTCTCCACTGCTGTCTCCTGCTTGTGGGATGAGGATGTTCGGCTGGTGCTTGGGAGCAGTGCGCTGAGGATAGTGCCGAAGGCGTTTAGGCGACTCCTCGACCGGGCTCGGTCCTCCGGGCTAGTGGTCTTGTTCTGCTCCTTTGCAGATTTTTCGGCGGCTGCCTTCTGCTGGGCTCTCTCTGAACTACTCGGGTTAGGTTAGTTTTTTTTTTTTTTCTGGCAGGAGTGGGAAATCCTCATGGACGCCCAGACTGCCTCACAGATGAGCCAGTCTGGGCAGTGCCGGATTCTTACCGGCTAAAACCACACTCCCGCCTGCGCCTTGCCTGATATCCTCTGACATGATCAGAGTCCTTGTTCTGCTTTTAAGCGTTATTAATTCCACAATAATAAAAAATGTCACTAAACTAGTATGGATAGTTTCCTCGTCTAGACAGCCATCAAACTAACAACAACAACAATAAAACTTCTTACTGTCTATGCTATCTTTAATTATTATCTATTTTTATTTATTATGATTCTTTGAATATATACTTATTATATATTGAGTATCATATTTTTCTTAAACTATTTTATTTCTATTTACGACTAAATTTCCAATCTTGCTACAGTACTTAAAAAATGCGTTTCTGCTCTTTCCTTCTATTAGTCTAGGTACATTTTGGGCAACCAATGCGACGGCGAGTTGCTGCTCTGTGCAATGTCTCTGTAATATGTGCAATACGGTTTCTTCCACGCCGGGCTCACAGACGCACGAAGGATTCTCTTTACACTTGAAGCGTTTCAGGTATGCAGAGAACCCACCGTGCCCCGTCAAGATTTGCGTGGTTATGCTCGTGGGGGCCATCTTCAGTACCACACCGTACGCTACCACAGCGTTAGGGAAGAAATGTTTGGTGCCCGAAGCCGTGTCACCCGACCCGTATCTCCCGTTCCATTCGTCCAGCGTTTCCGAACCGATTCTTCGTTTGACGAATGATACGGGGCACAGATCGTAGTCCGGCCTCTTCTTCGAACCCAGGGCGGCTTCTTTCGCGAGCTGGTCGGCTCTCTCGTTTCCCTTCAAACCTGCGTGGGCCTTGATCCAGAACAAGGAGACACTCTTGTTCTGGAGCTTACAGCGTCGTATGGTGTCTCTGGTTTCCACGGCTAAGGGGTGGAGGGAACTTACGTTAATCACTGACTGAAGAGCCGCCATAGAGTCGCTGAAGATGCCAATCTTGGTTTCACTGTGCTTGAGCACTTACTGTTGCCGCTCTTTGTAGGCTCAGGAGTTCAGCCTGATAGATGGTACAGTAGGACGGCAAGGTGAGCTTGAGGGCCTTTGTTTCGGTGGTGCTATTCCACAAAGATAGCACCGCTCCGACTTTGCCCTCAATCTTGCTGTCGTCGGTGAAGACACGCACGTCGAAATCGTTGTGGTTGTTATATTGTTCCTTGTCTACCAGGCTTCCAAACTCCAGACTGATTTGCTCCGCGGGGTGTGGGGCCGCTATCGCTGGGGCACTCCCCTCTTGGCTCCGTAGAGCGCAGCCGCTTCCCGAATACGGAGGTCGAGTGGGAGTATCCCGGCCAGAACCAGTGCCGAGTTCAGGGAGACTGTGCGGTAGGCTCTACACAGTTTCTGGGCAAATCCTCTTTGGATGACGTTTAGCTGTTTCTTGACCCCCAACTTATTGGCTGCTGGTGCCCATGCGCTTGCGGCGTATAGCACAGTCGGCTCCACTGCTGCGGTGTAAATAGCTCTTATCATCTCTGGGTGCAGACCCCAACTGACTCGGGCTCCCTGGCCAGCTGCTTGTATATAGCTATCGCCTTCTTACAGGCGATAGCTATGTGCTTGTTGAAGGTGAGTTTGGCATCTATGACGAGCCCTAGAATTTTGGCGTCTTGGGACATACCAATGTCGATCCCTCCCATGCTCAGGCGCGGCGTATCATACTTCAGCCTCCGCATAAGCACCAACGCACTGGTTTAGTACGGTGCGAATTTCAGCCGATTTCTGACACCCCACGCACGAACATGTTCGGGAGCGGCATTGGCTCGTCCCTCGATTTCTTGTGACACATCGACGTCAAACACCAACACTACATCGTCGGCAAATGACTGGTAGTAGTCGCCTCTACTCTCCAGCTGTTTCAGGAACGGGTCAAGCAGCAAATTCCAAAATATGGACCCCCCTATTGATCCCTGGACGCACCATTTGCTGGTTCGTCTCGTGGTCTCCTCCCCAGCGTACCTCACGTTGACCACCCTGTCACTGAGGTAGCTGCTGACTACTCGTCTCAGATTTACAGGACACTTTTCCTCAGCCAATCGTACCTTAATAGCGGGCCACCACGCACTGTCGAAAGCTCCCTCGATATCCAGCGACACAAGTGTGACGATTCTTTTTTGTGCCAGCTTTGCGCGGATGTACTGCACGAGGGTATAGAGGGAGTCTTCAGTGATTTTTTGGGGCATAAAGCCGTATTGGCGAGTACTAATCCTAGGTAGCAAATAGAATTTGAGACGAGCAACCAGCATGTTTTCGTACACTTTCCCAAGGACAGGCAAAAGCCCAATTGGCCTGTACGACTTTGGTACGGTGTACGAGTCTTTGCCGGGCTTTCTGAGCACAACCACCGTAGCTTGCTTCCAGATCTTCGGGAAGTAGTGGTGTGCCAGGCATTTGTTCACCAGTGCCAGGAAGTATTCAGGGTCACTATTTATGGCATGAGAGCAAATATCGGCCGAGAAGCCGTCGGCTACCGGGGCCTTTTTAGGAATGAACGACATCATGGACTAACAAAATTATGGACCTTAGTCTGAAATAAAGTTTTATTTATTTATTTATTTTAAGCTCGCTTTGGGTAAACGGTGGGTCATGTCGTTCATTATGACTCAATGCGTTTACCGTCTCAGCCAGTTGGCGGGTTTGGCGATGATCCATGTTGTCTTCTTCCTCTCGGTCCTCGGGATAAAACGTCTCGGCCAACAGCCTCACAGAGCCTTTCACGTCCAGTGTCTCTCCTTCCCTTTGCAGTGGCAGATCTTCCTCTCTCTTCGCTATCCTTCCCATTACCCTATATATCCCTTCCCAGACCCCCTTTCTATCCTGTTTCCCACAGAAGTCCTTCCAGCTCTCCGCTTGGGATTTCGCTGCTGCTGCCTCATATTCTTCTTTTGCTTCCAGGTCAAGGTTGACAAACATCGCTCTTCGGACCGGCGCTGCGTTCCTAACTCTCACTTTTTTCGTGGCGACCAACTTCTTCATCTCCGCGAGTTCCTCAGACCAACACGGCATGGTAAGTGTTTCTGTGTTTTTTTTTGTGTGGTATTGTGTCTCTATATGTGTTGGTAATAGCTTGTGTGTATGTGTTTATTTATAATTCTAATTGATCTGTGGTGTGTATGTTTGACAAATCCACTAGGGTTAAATTTTTATCTAGCATAACTTGAGGCAGCTTCTCATGAAACCGCCTCCAGTTAGCTTTTCTGGTGTTGTATACCCTAGTGGTTCGTTCAATAGCTATACCTTTTGATTTTTGGAGGTTTATGCCGAAACCTATGCCGTTGTGGTCGAAACTCGTGAGGCCCTCCTCGATCCGCCAGCCATCCACCAGGACGAGCATGTCCGCCGAACAGGTCGTCACGTCTACGTGACTACTATACCTCACTCCACCTCTCACGGTATCGAATGTCGGGACGTCCCCGGTGTTGAGGATTTGTAACCCTAATTCCCCCAGTGCTCCACACATTTGCTCCCCTCTCGCGTCTTCGTTGCTGCTAACCCACCATGTACTTTTCGCGTTTGCGTCTCCTCCAATAACCAACCTGTTGGCACCCAGCTCTCGGTCTATCCGTTTAAGATGCTCCAGGTATGGCTCCATGGGCTTGTCTGGTTCGAAGTAGAAGGACACCAGCCAAGGGTTAAGTTAGGTTAGGTCAGGTTTTTTTTTTTTTTTATATTCACCCGTCATCACAGGGCGTTGCGTGTTTCCTCTGACCTTATTTTTCTGGGTAGTATATTTATTTATTTATAAATATTTCTGACCCCTGCCTTATATTGCTACATGTACTACATTACTACATTTGTTGGTTTCAAAACTATATTATTCTGCTGATTTCTTATTATCTACTTACTTACATCTTATGTTTTTGTATATATTAAACAATATATAGCCAACATAACTTATTTAACACTTCAACTATATCACCTACTTTAACAATTTTATCCTAATTCCATATTTTGCAAACATAATTTTATTTTCTACTAACTTATTTTTATATGTTTATGTTATATAATTTCCCAAATATATATTAAACATAACTTATTTATCTATTTCTGTTTACTACTGTCTTTACTATTTGCACACTGTATTCTATAAATGTTTGTCTCAATTTTTATTCACGATTATTGTATGTACATTTTCAAGTTTTATATTACAGTCAAGTATTTGTTCAGTTTCAAATCTAAGTTTTGCGTAGACTGGACAGCTGAACAGGAGGTGTGGGACAGACTCAGCCACCCCCGGCACACAGATGCACGATGGGTCCCCTTTACACTTGAATCGATGCAGGTATTCTGAGAACCCACCGTGCCCCGTCATCATCTGAGTCGTCAAGCCTGTCGGTCTGATTTTCCTCACTGTTTTGTATCATTCCACTGCATCTGGGAAGAACATCTTGGTGACTGCCGCTGTTTGTCTCGCCTGGTAGCGTAAATTCCACTCGTCAAGAGATCGCAAACGGTTGTGTCTCCTGACGAATGAAACTGGGCAACTATCATAGTCAGGTTTCCTCCTGGAATGCAGTGCAGCCTCTTTTGCCAGTTGGTCTGCGCGCTCATTCCCCTCCAGTCCTGCATGTGCTTTGATCCAGAACAAGGAAATTTCCTTGTTCTGGAGTCTGCTGTCCTCGATGTTGCTTCTCGTTTCGACAGCCAAGGGGTGGAGGGAATATGGGTTAGCGACCGTTTCCAAGGCAGAGCGCGAATCACTAAGAATTGCGAAACTGGCCTCGCCTCGTTGCAGAATAATTTTTGTGGCGTGACATATGACCAGGAGTTCAGCCTGGTAGACAGTGCAGTACGATGGCAGCTTAAGTTTGAATGTTTTGGTCTCGGCTGCATTGCTCCAAAGAGACAATGCTGCTCCGACCTTGCTCTCAATCCTGCTGTCATCGGTGTAGATGGAGACTGCTTGGTGCACGTGGAAGTCAACTCCTCCTGGTCCACCAGACTAACGAAGTCGAAGCGCATATGTCTTGCCGGGTGCTGAGTTTCAGCAAAGGCCAGTCTACGCTCTATCTCTCTATCTGTTAATTCCGGCTGGGGTACTCCCCTCTTAGCCTCATACAACGATGCTGCCTCCCGAAACCGGATGTCGAGAGGCAGAATCCCAGCCAGCATCAGCGCTGAGTTCAGCGAAACGGTTCTGTACGCTCCACACAGCTTTTGCGCAAAGCCCTTCTGCACCGCGTTGAGCTGTCTTTTTACCCCAATCTTGTGTGTTGCTTTAGCCCAGGCGCCGGCTGCGTAGGTAACGATGGGCTCCACTGTGGCCATATAAATAGTCCTGATGATTTCTGGGTGGAGACCCCAATTGATCCTAGCGGCTTGTGCCGTTAAGCTGTTTGTATATGTTTAACGCCTTCTTGCATGTATTAGCCACGTGACTGTTAAACGTCAGCTTGTTGTCAATGGTGAGCCCCAGGATCTTAATCTCGTTAGACAAACGGATGTCGATCCCACCCATGCTCAGTCGTGGTGTGTCAAATTTCAACTTTCTGGTGAGCACCATTGCGTGAGTCTTGTGTGGCGCAAATTTCAATTTGTTTTTGATACCCCACGCCTGAACATACGCAAGTGCGGCATTGGCTCGTCCCTCCACCTCCAGCGCCGTATCTACGGCAAACACCAACACCACGTCATCTGCGAAAGCCTGGCAATAATCACCCCGGCGTTCGAGTCCCTTTAGTAGTGGGTCAAGGAGAAGATACCAGAGAATCGGCCCGCCAATTGATCCCTGTACGCATCCCTTTTGAGTGTCTTCTATGTACTCTTCTCCGGCGTACCTCAAACGGACCTTACGGTCCTGTAGGTAGCTGTCCATGAGTCGTCGGATGTTTACCGGACACTCTTCTTCGGCAAGTGTGATCTTGATTGCGGGCCACCAGGCACTATCGAAGGCTCCCTCTATGTCCAGTGATACTACGGTTACAAGTTTCTTATCATTGAGTTTTCCGTACAGATGTTGTGTCATGTCATAGAGGGCTCAGTGCTTTTCTGGGGTATGAAGCCGTATTGTCGGGGGCTCAATCTCGGGAGCAGATGCCACTTTAGTCTACCGACTATCATTTTCTCCAGAATCTTCCCCATGACCGGTAACAGACCAATGGGCCTATAGGACTTTGGGTTTGTGTAATCATCCTTGCCAGGCTTTCGTAAGACTACTACCGTAGCCTCTTTCCAGGGAGTTGGGAAATGGCCCAATGCTAGGCACTTGTTCATGAGCGCCAGGTTAAGTTCCAAATTTCTGGAAACGACCCGGCTGCAAATGTTTGCGGTAAGACCATCCATTCCCGGAGCCTTTTTGGGTTAAAACTCTCCGTCGCGGCCCGGAGTTCTTCAACCGTAAATGATGGGTCATGTATCTCATCATGCCTCCAGTTATTTACGTTTGCTGCAGAGACTCTGGTCTGCAGGTGGTATGAGTTATCATTACATTCAAGGTCCTCCGGGAAAAAGGTACCCGCCAAAGTACTGGCTGACTCCTTCTGGTCCAGCTGGTGGCCATCTTTCACCAATGGGATATCTTCATGGCGTTTCGTGGTGCTTTTTATAACGCAGTAAATGCTCTCCCAAAGGCTTTCCTTATCCTGTTTACCACAGAAGTTTTTCCAGCTGTCAGCCTGTGCTTTTATCGCTGCTAGCTCATATATCTCTTTTTGTTGCAGGTACTCGCTGACAACCTTCGACCTGCGGATCGGCGCTGCGCATCGGATCCTGCGCTTCCTAGTGGCGACTTTCCTTTTCATCTCCTCGAGCTCTTCGGTCCACCATGGCAAGGTAAGTGTTTCATTTGTTTTCTTTTTCTTTAACATCTCGTTACATGTTCTAGTAATCTGTTGTATATATTTTTCTGTAAATTTGTCTAATTCTTTATGTGTTTGTGTTTGGTCTATTTCTATTTTGTTTATGCTATTATCATTCATTAACTGGGTTAGTTTATCATGAAACCGGTCCCAGTTAACCCTTTTTGTGTTGTAAATCCTAGTTGTCCTGTTTATACTGATTCCTTTTGATTTTTGTAATTTTATTTTAAATGCTATGCCATTGTGGTCCAAACACGTCAGGTCTTCGATGACTTTCCAGTCGTCCACCAGGTCGAGCATATCCTCTGAGCAGGCCGTAACGTCGACATGGCTGGTCAGTCTTCGTTCTCCTCTGACCGTGTCGAAGGTCGGTTTATCTCCGTCGTTCAGGAAAGCAAGGACATCTCCTCTAGAGCACCAGAAAAATCTTCACCCCTCCGATCGACTCTGTCGCTCCCCCACCAGCTACTTTTGGCGTTAGCATCGCCACCGATGATTATCCTCTGCGGTCCCAGCTTTTGTCGGATCTTCTTGATATGTTCCAGGTACGGCTCTATGGGTTGGTCGGGCTCAAAGTAGTATGACACCACGGTGATCTCCCAGGCCAGCGTTCGGATTCTCACCACAACGATGTTATTTGTGGTGAGTATCGGGTACTGTATGATGTCAAAGTCGTGATTAAACACTGCAATGGCCGCTTTGACCTTTCCTTCCCCTGGGCTAGTGTTCTGGAAGATCCTCACCCCTCTGTAGTTCTTCGTACTGTTTGAGCCTCCCACGTAGGGTTCCTGAAGCAGAGCTATGGCTGCTTTTCTACGATCCGCTTCTATCATCAGTTCATTGGTGGCGAGCTGCTTCCTCTGCAGGTTTGCCTGTACTATCAGGTATGTAGCTTCGCTGGTGGGAGTGCCGCTCCCGAGTGCTCCCCTGCCCGTGTTCACCTTAGCAATACGTCTTTGTGGCTCTCGCCAAGGCGTCCCACTTCCTCCTTATTGGGCAGTCCTGACTGAATGCATTGTGCTCTGCATTTGCGAATTTGGCATGCGTGCAATTGCAGCATATCGGCGCTGCACCAGCGAGCCAGTCAGGACAGTCCAACTTTTTGTGGGGCCCGGCGCAATGGCTACATTTCTCGACTGTTTCTTTACAGAAACGCCTGCCATGGCCGTACCCCAGACAGAGGGAACATTGGACGAGGGGAGATTGGTCTGCGATTCTGATGCGCTGCAGGTCGATCTGCACGGTCTCCGCGTCCATAATCCTGGTCTATATTCTGGGGGACACCCTAACGACGACGTGATTCATAAGAGTGTTCCTTGTTCTCTTTTTGTATCGGATCTCCACTCTATTGTCTTGTTTTTCAAGGTCTCTGAATATCCTCTCGTTCTGATTCCTCAGAGCGACAAGGATATCGTCGTCACTGTTATACGTCAAAACGTCTTTGAGAATTAAGAGTGGGTCCTTGTTCCTGATATCGTCGACGTTAAGGTGGTTACCCGCCTTCTGGATTCTGTCCTTCAATACCCGTCTTTCTTCCTCGCTCCGGCAACCCACGATAACCTTTCTGTCTTTGGCCTTTCTAATTTTGTCGATAGTCACACCCCCTTCCTTAGCGTTCACTGCAGTCCGGATCTTGTGGTGCATCTCATCCCCAATCTCTGTTTCGTCCTTAGAGGTCACCACCACCGAGTGTAGGGTGGCTTGCTCAGGGATTCTTCCCCTACCGCTACCAGCCGCCACGTTCGCATAGGTGGTCCCCTCCAGGGCTTTCTGATGGGACAGTAAAGTGTCTCTGAGACCCTCCATCTTTTCGGTGTCATTTGTGATGAGTTTGAAGTGCTACTCCATCTTCTCTAACAGTTCGTTTTCCACTTGGCAACCGGCAGAGTGAGAAGAGAGTGAAGGGTGTAAAGGTTCCTCCTCTTCCTTCCCCTCGCGCCCCTTGCTCTGAGCTGTTTCTTTTCCCTTAACCGCCTCCGACTCTTTCAGCAACTGATAGAGTCGTTCCACGGCTGCAGTGACCCCTTCTTTGATTTCCGTCTTCGTGTTTCTCGAGTTGCCGAGGTGGAGCTTTGCTTTATTTAGGCATGCCCTTCCCTCGGCAAGTCTGGTGGGATAGGTCGGTTTCGGGGGCGGACTACCCGAGGCGTCCAACGATAGTGTTTGCGATTTTGCCTTAGAGGGGCCCGCCACCTGCGCAGCAACCTTTTTCGGTAAGGTCTTTGTACTGGCTTCTGTCTCGCCAAAGCTTGGTCCGACCACAAAAGTTCGGTCCTGGGTTTCCGACGAGGGACCTGCCTCCTCCGTCGATTCCACGTCATCCTTGGGGGAGTTTGTTGTCATATTTTTTATCGGGGTTCTCATTCCAAGCATGATTTCAACAGGCAGGCTATTCTCTTTTTAGTACGACGTGTAAATGGCGTCAATACCAATTAAGTCTTAATGTTAGTCAAGTTTTTACTCTTTGTGGAGTAAATCTAAAATTACAATAGTATTATTGTATGTAGTATAACTGTAACAAAAACAACAAAGCGATACAATATCTATAGAGGAAATTTTTGTAAATTGGTCAGGGCCAAAAAACAGGTCTTTTTCTCCTGATTTCAAAGTAAAATGATGTTGCAAGGACGGGGGGCGGGGGAGGGTTCAATTTAAGGAGTTACAGCATATACATATATAAAGTAATAATATTAATAGCACGGAAGATAATTGGGGACAGGAGGGGGGGGGGGTATTTATTGAACTAAACGATTTATTTAAAGATTTAAAAAGGGGGTTTGAAGGGGAGTGGCCAGTACAGTTTTGCAGTATATCTATATAGTATAGATATACTGGCTGCCGTTAAAAACAGGCTAAGTGACTCCGTTTCCGAGATATGAGCGTTTTTAGATTTTTAAAAATCTTGGGTTTGATTCCCGGTTGGTGAAAAGTTAAATAATTTTTATTTTTATTTAAGAGTATTAATAATTGAGATGAAATAGAATGCTTGAAATTGATCGCCTTATATAGAGTACGTCCTTATACTATTATTATAATTTTGTTTAAAGTTAAACGATGGGGTAATCGTGGGGAAAAAGCAAAATGGGGGGATTCTCTTAAAACTACGTAATGTTACCCCGAATTTTTTTCGGGAATAGTCGCAGAGGGACGGGAACAAGTTCTGTTGGTAGCTCCTCCAAAGAAAACGAAAAGTTTTTTATTATTTTCCCCCTGAGACTTCCCGTTTGGATGCTATAACCACAACTATTCGACTTGTAAACAAGTAGGAATCGGGGAAAAGCCCGCGATCTGGGAGAGGATATAACTAACAAACTAAGTGATGTAATTTCCTAAAAAAATTCTATACACTCACTATCAGCTGAAGGCTGCTATTCCTAATATAAAAAACACAAAAAACTATGACAAAGTTATCTTTTCCTTTCTTCTTTTCCTGCCAAAAACAATTTATTTTACGGGCGGAAATTTTTCTTATGTGCACTAAATTTAACAAAGGATCCTAAAATTATTGTCCAAAAATTCTGGTTTTCCGTACCCGGGTTGGGTGACGGCCCAGCTACCTTCCCTAGGATTTTCAGACTAGGTCGTCACTAAAGATTTAGATTTTTCGTGGTCGGAAATTTTTTTCAACTTTTTCACGTCCGCAAATTAAGTTTGTAGTCTCAATAACGTGGTGTTCCTTAACTTAATTAAATTTTTGAAATTACCTCCAGGGTCCTTTCCTCGTTCTCTTCTTCGAGAATTGGTCAGGGATAACTTTCTGGCCCTGAATCGGGACTTTGTCACTTGGAAACAGGAATTTTCTGATATTGACGCGCGCCCGCCCGGAAAAAATCGGGACTTTTTCCGGGAACAAATATCTTGATACGGCTATCCTGATAGAACTTTAAAAAGACTGTGTCGTCGCTTTGGTTCCCGAGTTATTCGACTTTATAAGTCAAGTATTCCCAAAATGTCACTTTTTCTGTGATAGCTTGCACCGTTTCACACTTTTCACGAAACGTTTTCCACTCCTGTGATCGCCTTGCAATTGCGCGTGTTTTGATGTATGACACGTGTAGTTTGGAGAACTTTTTACTATTTTTCGCAATTTTAATGTGCGGAACGCGGTTCAAACGTGGCGATCGGGGCGGCGGTTGAAGCCAGACTGGTTAGGTTTTTTTTTTTTTATGCACTTTCATGCTTCATACTATATCTTTCTTCTATCCTTCACCATTTATCCTGTGGGTGGGGCTCCCACTTTGTGCTACTCCTACTCTACTTTTTTTGTTGACACTATTTAACAGTAGGGAAATGATTATAGTGCTTCGGTTTTATTTTAATTAGAGATAATTATTACAGCTATTTGTAGTTATACATTTTATTTTTATTTAACTTATATCAATGCAATTTTTCTTAAATCTACTTAACCTCTACATTTATAAATCTACTTATACATATTCTTTACCTTAGTACCTATTTTATTACATCTTTTTAACAATTCTTTGATTCTACTGCTTATCCTATTACAATTTATTGCGCTTATTTCCTATGTTTACATTAGTATATACACAATATATTACGAAACATAGTTTTGCGGTCAAATTTTATTTTTGTTTTTCACCTTTTGAGCTATACTCTCACAGTAGGATAAAATTACTTTTCTATTTTTGCCGGCCATTATTTCCGCCACACTTTCCCTCTGCAGCCGTATTCCCAATTTTTCCTCCAGGTTATAGCGGTCTTTGGCGTAGACCGGACAGTATAAGATTATATGTGGGACCGATTCTGCAAGATTGGGGTCGCAGATGCACGATGGGCTCTATGTTCTATGTTATAGGGTTTGGTTTCCGCACTTAGTCCGTGAAGTGGACCATTGTGCGTGGGCCATGGCGGCCATTAGATGGTTATTCCAACCAGCCCACCTCCCTCCAGAAGCTAATTAAGTCTCCTGGTCTGTTCAGGACATCTGTGTAGGATCTGGGTGACCCGAGGGTTTCTGTTCTAATCTGGGTGACGCCTGTGCATTCAAAGAGCACGTGCGCTACGGTTTCCTCAGCCTCCATGCACGCTCTGCACAGAGCGCTGTCCGTTATGCCTATTGTGTGGAAGTGTTTGTTTAGCGAGCAGTGGCCCGTGATGGTCCCCGTCACCAGGCGCAGGCCGTTCCTGTCCAGGCGCAATAAACGCCTGGTTAGCCTGCTATCCAAGGATGGCGTAGCTTCCTTGGACTGTCTGCAGCCCGGTGTCGAAGTCCACCAGTTCCCCGCTTGTGTGTGGGTGAACTCCTGTAGCCACCTGCGTATTTGGTTGAAGGGGATGGGTACGATAGGCTCGGGTCCACATACTGCCGTGCTGGATCCTCGTCTAGCAAGATCGTCGGCTGCGTCGTTACCTAGCGAGCCGCTGTGTCCTTTTATCCATTGCAGTGTCACTTTGTTGCGGCTAGATACCGTTGTTTGTTCTAGTGCATTGTGACATTCTAGTATTAGCTTCGAGGTAATATATTTTTTCTGTAAGGATTGCAGAACTGAGGCGCTGTCGGAGAGTATACGTATGTGAGTGTCCGTAACTCTCCTGGCTTCTAGGGCGTGGACCGCTTGTATGATGCCCACACACTCCGCCTGATAGACGGTGTTGAACATGCCCAATGGTCTGGATATATTTATGTTGAGGTCGTGTGAGAAGACTCCGACCCCGGTACCAGAGTCGGTCTTCGATCCATCGGTGTATACTCTCATCTCTTTCGGACCTGAGTAATCACCCTGTTCTTCTGTGAGTATTATGCTGTAGTGCCTTTGGAAGTGATGTGTTTTCGGGGCTTTGTCGCAGGGTGATGCCATCATTGGCCATCGGTTGATCGCATCTTCCTTTATGCGTGCATGCCTAACTCTGGAGTCTTTGCTTAGGGTTCCTGATAAGTGGAGCCTAAAGGCAACCAGGGCCGCCTCCTCCCTCACAATAAGGTGCAGGGGTGGCAGACCAAGCATTGCCTGTAGGGCAGCAGTGGGTGTAGTTCTCATACTGCTAGTGATCGCAACACAGGCAAACCGCTGCAGTTTTTCGAGATCTCTTTGGGCTGTGCTCAGGTCTGTCCTGGGCCACCAGACCAGTGAGCCGTATGTGATAATTGGTCGGATGACTGTGGTGTATAACCAGTGGGTGACCTTGGGACTAATCCCCCAGTTCCTGCCAAGCAGTCGCTTGCACTGCCACAGGGATATGCTGGCTTTTGTAGTGATGTAATTGGCATGTTTCGCCCAGTTCAGCTGTTTATCCAAAAAGATGCCCAGGTATTTGGTTTCAGTTGATAGGCTTAGAGTTGTTCCGAAGAATCGTGGTAGTTGTAGTGTCGTCAGTTTTCTCTTTTTTGTGAAGAGGATCAGTTCGGTTTTTGTAGGGTTTACTGAGAGTTGGTGCTTGTTGCACCATTCCTCTACTATTTTCAGGGCTTGTCGCATAAGGTTGCATAGAGTATTTTCATGGGTCCCGCTTATTATTATGGTTAGGTCATCGGCGTAGCCTACGGTGAAGTAACCTTTGTCGTTGAGTGTTTTAATGAGGCTGTCTACTACTAGGTTCCATAGAAGTGGCGAGAGGATGCCCCCTTGCGGGCAGCCCTTTGCAACGGTGGCCCTCGTAGTGTCATTTACTGTGACTTGTACAGCTCTCAATTTGAGCATGTTGGCGATCCAGCCACTCAGGGTCGAGTCTATGCTGTGTCTGTCGAGGGCCGTGTTTATACTGTTGAACATGGTCTTGTCAAAGGCGCCCTCGATGTCGATGAAGGCGGCCAGTGCTGAGCATTTGTGGTCCACTGCGCATTCAATTTTAGATACCACGCTATGCAGCGCGGATTCTGTTGATTTGCCTGTGGAGTACGCGTGCTGTTGTTTGTGCAGTGGTTTTACCCGGAGAGGGCCATCTCGGATATATCTATCACAGAGTCTCTCGAGGGTTTTCAGTAAAAATGATGTGAGACTTATAGGTCTATAAGCCTTTGGTTGTGTGTAATCAGTTTTGCCAGGTTTGGGTATGAAAATTACTTTCACCTCGCGCCATGCGAGAGGTGTGTGTCTAAGTGCTATGCAGGCTCGATAGATCTCCACCAGCCATTGTGTCAGATAATCTACCCCCCACTGTAGCAGGGCTGGGAAGATGCCATCCAGCCCTGCTGACTTGTATGGCTGGAAGCTGTTGATAGCCCACTTTATCCGCTCTTCTGTTACTATTTTTCGGGCTCTTGACCAGTCTTGCTCCGTTGGGGTCCATTCTGGTTCAGCCTCCCATGTCCTGTCCTCCAGGATTTTACAGTCTGGGAAGTGAGTCTCGAGAAGGACCTTACTGGTTTCATAGTCAGTTAGTGTGTATGAATTGTCGGGTTTTTTCAGCGCGCCGAGAGTTCGGTCCTGATCAGTTGATAGGATCTTCCTTACCCTTGCCGCCTCATTATTTGTTTCAATGGATTCACAGAATTTCCGCCAAGCTGACCTCCTAGCGGTTCTGATCTGTTTTTTGTACGTGTATTGGATCTCTTTGTATATCTCCCAGTCGTCCGGGAGTCTCGTGTTTTTTGCTCTGTTAAATTGCTTACGTAGCGCATCTCTGAGTTTGCTAAGTTCAGCGTTCCACCAAGGGTTCCTCTCGTTCTTGCTTTGTGGCGCTCTTAGTTTACAGCATGCGTGGTATGCTTCGGTTAGGTATTCTGATAGTTTTGTTACAGTGTATTCCAATTGTGCTTGGTCTCTAAGGGTTACTTGTGTTAGATGTCTAGCTAATAGGGAAGCCAGGAGGCGTTTATACTCGGGAACATTGGTACGCCTCGGGTTTCGCCTCGGAGTGGGTTTCCTAGTGTTTGTAGTTAGTGTAAATCGGATCCTTCTGTGGTCTGAGCAAGAAGGCTCGTCCGATACGTGCCAGTTTGTGATAAGGTTTGTCGCGTTTTCTGTGGCAAGTGTTAGGTCTATAATCGTTTGTCCACGGACTGTGACCCAAGTGGGTTCTGAGCCGCGGTTAACAATGTTAAGGTTAGTAGAGAATAAATAGGTGGATAGTACCTCTCCTCTGGAATTTGGTGCGGCGCTGCCCCAGAGCGGGTGGTGGGCGTTCGAGTCGGTGCCAATGATCAGGTCCAAATTGGCGCGTTCGCAGTGCTGTACCAGGTCGGCCATCTCTTTTGGCGGACAGTCTGTGTCCTCGCCTGGCATGTATACCGACGCCAACACAGCATCTGGAACGCTACCTTCGTTTTGGAGCCTGACAGCTTTCAGGTCTCTGGAACAGAATTGAGTGAGTGTCGTAAAGGGAATTTCTTTGGGTATGTACACACAGGTTCTCGGCTTGTCTGCGCTGTGTGTGTTGAGAATTAGCTTACCTCCGATGTTACCGAGGCCGCATATTCTATTGTTCCTGATCCACGGCTCTTGGATCAGTGCTATGGTTCGGGGCTTAACCTCCAGCGCCCTGCGTAAGCTAGCCGTGGCAGTCTGGCTGTGCTGGAGGTTGGTCTGGATGATGTTGAGGGGCGATGACGACGGTGGAGAGGGGTTAGTTGGAGATGGATCCATCGGACAGCCTCTCCACTACCTCCACTCTGTACTTGTCGTCGTGTCGTTCGCCTGGCGACGAAGCCAGTAGACGGTGGGCTCTCCTTACACTTAAAGCGATTTAAGTATTCTGAGAACCCACCGTGCCCTGTTAAGACTTGCGTAAGTACGCCCGTTGGCCTCACCCGTTTCACAATACGGTAGGCGGCTACGGCATCTGGAAAAAACATCTTAGTCACCGAGGCCGTCTCGCCTGACACATATCTCCGGTTCCACTCACCAAGCGAATCCAAGCGGATTTGACGCTTGATAAATGAAACCGGACACTGGTCATAGTCTGGCTTCCTCCGTGACGACAACGCCGCCTCCTTTGCCAGCTCGTCCGCACGCTCATTCCCCGGCAAGCCCGCATGAGCCTTGACCCAAAAGAAAGAAACATTTTTACCTTGGTCCAACGCCAGAGACAAATTTGCTCGTGCGCGGACTGCCAGGGGATGGAGAGAACCATGGCCTGTCAGCGCCTGCAATGCTGCCATTGAGTCACTGTACAGGCCATAGCTCGTCTCTTTGCGTTTAAGGATCACGTCCGTTGCTTTGCAAATGGCCAGTAGTTCCGCCTGGTAGACAGTGCAGTACGCGGCAAGGCTAAGCTTGAGGTTCTGGATTTCCCCATCACTATCCCACAGGGATAATGCGGCTCCGACCTTCCCCTCAATCTTGCTGCCGTCAGTGAATATTCGCACTGCCTGCACGTTGTGACTGTCTACAAGTTGTTGGTCTGCCAGGCATATGAACTCCAAGGCCATTTGTTTGGCAGGGTGAGATGTCTCTGCAAATCCCACCATACTCTCAATCTCCCGGTCTCCTGGCACAAACCGGGATGACCCTCTCCTTGCCTCATACAAAGCAGCTGCCTCTTGTATGCGGAGGTCTAGAGGCAGTGTCCCAGCCAGTACCAGCGCCGAGTTTAATAAGACTGTACGGTAAGACTTGCAGATCTTCTGGACGAATCCTCGTTGGACAGAGCCTAGCTTCCTCCGTATACCCAGCTTTTTCGTAGCGGGAGCCCAGGCTCCAGCCGCGTACGTGACAATTGGTTCTATGACGGCAGTATATATTATATGTATAATCTCTCTATTGAGACCCCAGCCGACCTTCGCCGCATGTGCAAGTTGTTTATACACCTCCGCTGCCTTTTTGCAGACGTTTCCGGGGTGCTCGTTAAAAGTAAGCTTATTGTCGATGGTAAGGCCTAGCAGTTTAATACTCCGTACCATTCCAATGTCGACTCCAGCCATGCTCAGAATTGGGGTGTCGTACTTAAGCTTATTGGCTATAACCATCGCACAGGTTTTGTGCGGTGCAAACCTGAGCTTATTTCTGACGTCCCAACTCCAAGCACGGGCGAGGGCTGCATTGGTATGTCCGGAGACTTCAGCCGCCGTCCCACCATCCACGACCAAGACGATGTCATCTGCGAAGGCCTGCACAAAGTGTCCATTCTCCTCCAAATCTTTCAATAACGGGTCCAGAAGAAGGTTCCACAAAATGGGACCACCGATTGACCCCTGAACACAGCCTTTATTTGTCTCTCTTGCGCATTCCTCCCCAGCATACCTTACTCTTATTTTTCTGCAGTCGAGGTAACTATCAAGCAGCCTCCTGATGTTTACCGGACACTTTTCCTCAGCCAGCCTAACTTGGATTGCCGGCCACCAGGCGCTATCGAAGGCACCCTCTATATCTAAAGACACCAGGACAATTAGCTTCTTCAGCCTCAACTTGTCCTGCACATGTTTTATTAGAGTATAGAGGGCGTCCTCGGTGCTAATGAAAAGACGTACGGAAATCAAGTCAGGTACAGTGATTTGTTTATTACATAGGCAGGTAGTAAGATAAAATAAAATAAACAGTGCTTAGAATGTAAGACAAATACACAACGAGATATAAGAATAAATATTATTAAAAATCATAAAAAATAATAAAAAATAATCCGCAGGCATTATTACATAGAAGAAGGCATTATAACATTATTACAAAACAAGGATAAACAAGTGTTTAGTCTCGCTCCCACCCTCACCTTCGCGTCGTCTGCGCGCGCGCTCACAATCTAAAAAGTACCGTTGCATTTCCGTATTACGTCTGTGAGCGTGATGACGTACTGTGCTGTCTGTGAACCATCGAGCCGTCGCGTCGAGCCGAGCGCCCGGCCGCCGGCGCCGCTCGGCCGCAACGCAGCGGCACGAGCGGCTCACGAGATCTGCGGGGTCACGTGCCGCGCCGCGCGACTTATTTTACTACCGCCAAACATCACACCGTCTGAGGGCAACCGGCTTGCGCTTGCGTCTTAGACGACGCTTGATCAAACGTGTCTAACGTGAGGTGTTTAGCGACACAACACACCGGTGCATCGATATTAGCATGAGGGAAGATGACGATTCACAAGGTACCCAGCTCCAACTTGATGTTGGTCAGCTGATCCAGGTAGGGCCCTATGGGTTGGTCTGGCTCGAAGTAATAGGAGACTACTGCGATTTCTCAGGATCTGGTCCGGATCCCCACCACAACGATATTGTTAGTAGTGAGTTTCAGGTAGGGGATGACATCCAGGTCATCATCAAAGACGGCTATTGCCGCCTTAACCCTCCCACTTCCTTCAACCTCGCACTGGTAGATTCTCGCGCCACGGTAGCTCTTCATACTTCTAGCCCCTCCCACATACGGTTCCTAGATCAGTGCCCATGCGATGTTTCGCTCACTGGCCTCTAAAAAGAGTTCGGTGGTTGCCAGTTCCTTCCTTTGTAGGTTGGCTTGGGCTACTGCGTATCTTCTAGTTGGGGTGCCTGCCCTAAGACTGACCCCTGTGGAACGCCGGCCCCAACGGCGTACCGCCGGACTTGGCCACTCCTATTTACCAGGAGGATCGCTCGATCCTCCAGGTAGTCGGCCAGCAGCCTGCGCATGTATTGAGGCACTCCGTGGAATCGGAGCGCCTCTAGGATGGTGGAGTGGGGAACGGAGTTGAAGGCATTGGCTATGTCGAATGACACGGCCAACAATCCGTCCCCCGCTTCCATCGCCTCCTTTACCTGGCCCTTAAGGCAGGCCAGCGCGTTGTAACGTTACATTTTCCCAGAGGGGGAAAATGTAAGGGAAAATATAACAATATAATTGAATATTATAATATAATTAAAAATACAAGGGGAGTACAAAAAAACACAGTTTAACACTACTGATCGGCACTGCACGTTTAGGAGGTTAGGCCTCAGAGGTGGCCTGCAGCGGGAGGTGGTCCTCGGGAGATGGAGGCTCCGGCAGGGAGTGATTGACGGCTGGTGGTGGCCTCGGCGGGTCGATGACTCCGAGGGAAGGAAGAGTTGGCTCCGGCAGGGAGTGGGTGAGCCCCGGAATGGCCAGGGTAGGCCAAGATGGACTGTAAGAGAGACAGACCCTTTTATTATTATAAAGTCGGAGATAGAATCGGAGATAGATAGAATCCGAGATAGAATCCGAGATAGAATCCGAGATAGAATGGAGATAGAATCGCCCGTTGCTTCTGACGGCCTCTGCTTTTATAACCTTCAGCTCGTTTCCAAAATCAATATTCTTTTCCATTTTCAAACAGTGGTTTCTTCAAATATAATCGGACCTCCTTGGAGTGCGTACATTTCATAAATTTAGAACAATAGTTAATTTGTAGTTATTTTGTACAATCATAATATAAAAATAAATTATAATTAATACAATGTTTTAGCGATATCAATAAAAATAATTGAAACTATATAAACCAAAAAGTAACATCATAGACTAAGCCAAACAGAAAAATAAAGAAACTGACAGTTTAACATTTGACATAGGTAAGTGTCACAACAAGAAAATCTACAGAAAATATCAATAACAATGAAATACAGAGCCTCAGGAATATTTAACACACCGACAATGGTCATGCATTTATCTAGAGAGAACGTATGATAAAAGGCCAACATTTTAACAACCAAACCGTAAGTAAAAACATGCAACATTAGTTGTTGAAAGGTGTATGAAAGAGCAAGGTCTTATTTACAACATCTAAATCTTTTCAGTTGATAATTTTCTTGGGTTATGGGGAATCATAATTGTAAGATACTACACACCAGATGTTAGTGTTTTTTCTTTTTAATTTTCAGTACCACTGTAAATAGTCTGCTAGATTTGCTAAGTAATGCCCTAAAAATTTTTTCATGAGATTCAAAAATTTTCCGGGGTTGTCGGGGAAATGTAATGTTGCATGTTTTTACTTACGGTTTGGTTGTTAAAATGTTGGCCTTTTATCATACGTTCTCTCTAGATAAATGCATGACCATTGTCGGTGTGTTAAATATTCCTGAGGCTCTGTATTTCATTGTTATTGATATTTTCTGTAGATTTTCTTGTTGTGACACTTACCTATGTCAAATGTTAAACTGTCAGTTTCTTTATTTTTCTGTTTGGCTTAGTCTATGATGTTACTTTTTGGTTTATATAGTTTCAATTATTTTTATTGATATCGCTAAAACATTGTATTAATTATAATTTATTTTTATATTATGATTGTACAAAATAACTACAAATTAACTATTGTTCTAAATTTATGAAATGTACGCACTCCAAGGAGGTCCGATTATATTTGAAGAAACCACTGTTTGAAAATGGAAAAGAATATTGATTTTGGAAACGAGCTGAAGGGTATAAAAGCAGAGGCCGTCAGAAGCAACGGGCGATTCTATCTCGGATTCTATCTATCTCCGATTCTATCTCCGACTTTACAATAATAAAAGGGTCTGTCTCTCTTACAGTCCATCTTGGCCTACCCTGGCCATTCCGGGGCTCACCCACTCCCTGCCGGAGCCAACTCTTCCTTCCCTCGGAGTCATCGACCCGCCGAGGCCATCACCAGCCGTCAATCACTCCCTGCCGGAGCCTCCATCTCCCGAAGACTACCTCCCGCTGCAGGCCACCTCTGAGGCCTAATCTCCTAAGCGTGCAGTGCCGATCAGTAGTGTTAAACTGTGTTTTTTGTACTCCCCTTGTATTTTTAATTATATTATAATATTCAATTATATTGTTATATTTTCCCTTACATTTTCCCCCTCTGGGAAAATGTAACGTTACAGCGTCCACCGTGGAACGCTCAGCCCGAAAACCGAACTGAGCGTCCGACAAATCTGGCCCTATACTCCGCAGGTGGAGCTTTAGGCGGGCAGCGATTATCCCCTCGAACATTTTGCTGACTCATCGAGCAGAACGATGGGCCGGTATGCCGAGGGGGAGTCTGCTGGGCGGCCCTCCTTGCGGAGGAGGCACAACTGCCCCTCCTTCCACGGTTTCGGGAACCTTCCAGACGCAAGGCATGTGCTGAACAGGTCCCGAAACCTCTCCTTCATTTGAGTGGCAGCGATCGCCACCACTCTTGCCGGAACACCGTCGGGGCCCGGGGCCGTCTTCTTGGCGCGGATATGTAGGATCGCCGCGTCAAGTTCCGACTCCGTGACATGAGGGGCCTCCTCTTCTTCCTCAGCTGGCGGTGCTATCCCGCGCGGTGGATCCATCACCAGTGGGGTGAAGTTGTCCCCGCATGGGAAAAGGGTCTGAACCACCCCATCCAGAAATGAGGGCTCCAGGGTCTCAGTCACCGGGGGACCAAAGGGGCGCAGTTTGTTGCGCGCCGCCTTATATGGTCTCCCGAAGGGGTCGTTGTCGAGACCCTCCAGCAGATCTGCTCTCGCCGAGTCTCTGGCAGCGGTGATGGCCCGATCGAGGACCATTTTTGCCTCCATGTAAACCTCATAGAAGTGGTCCTCGTTGGCCTGGTCCCGTCGACGCCGCCGGCGACTCCTCGTGTAGGCCCTTCTAGCCTCCACACACGCTATGTAGAGGCTAAAAAAAAAAAAAATTAATAATATTTTTAGAGTTTTTCGGAAAAGACGGTCACTCAACGAGGTTATTTATGAGATAACTATATTTCAAACTGCACTGTACGCTCACAGAGGACGTATTTTTAGTTTATGGAAACACTGACCGCCCACCTTACCCATTTTCATCTCATCTCCCATGTTGGAAAAAGAAAACAAAGCGCATCTGCACGTGTTTTATTGAGGTTTTAAAATCCCTCGCTGGAGGTTTAAAAAATGAAAACAAAGACATCGGTTCGTTTTCATTGTTGAGCTTAAAGTTGGTGAAAACAAAGGTATCGCATCGTTTTTATTGAGCTTAAGATTTGAAAACAAAGGCATCTGTTCGTTTTTATTGAGCTTAAAGTTTGAAAACAAAGGTATCAGTTCGTTTTTATTGAGCTTAAAATTTGAAAACAAAGGCCTCGAAAAAAAATCCCTTGTTGACGATTTTGCCGACGACTGTTCTATGTTCTATGTTCTATCTATGTTATGGGGTTTGGTTTCCGCACTTAGTCCGTCAGGTGGACCATTGTACGTGGGCCATGGCGGCCGCTTGGGGGGTTATTCCAACCAGCCCACCTCCCTCCAGAAGTTAATCAAAACTCCTGGTCTGTTCAGAACATCTGTGAAAGATCTGGGTGACCCGAGGGTTTCTGTTCTAATCTGGGTGACGCCTGTGCATTCAAAGAGCACGTGCGCAACGGTTTCCTCAGCCTCCATGCACGCCCTGCACAGAGGACTGTCCGTTATGCCTATCGTGTGGAAGTGTTTGTTTAGCGAGCAGTGTCCTGTGATGGTCCCCGTCACCAGGCGCAGGCCGTTCCTGTCCAGGCGTAAAAGACTCCTGGTTAACTTGCTATCCAGGGATGGTATAGCTACCTTGGACTGCCTGCAGCCCGGTGTCGAGGTCCACCAGTACTCCGCTTGTGTGAGGGTGAATTCCTGTAGCCACCTGCGTATTTGGTTGAAGGGGATTGGTACGATAGGTTCGGGTCCACAGACTGCCGTGCTAGATCCTCTTCTACCAAGTTCGTCAGCTGCGTCGTTACCTAGCGATCCGCTGTGTCCTTTTATCCATTGCAGTGTCACTGTGTTGCGACTAGACACCGTTACCTGTTCTAGTGCATTGTGACATTCTAGTATCAACTTCGAGGTAATATATTTTTTCTTCAGCGATTGGAGAACTGAGGCGCTGTCGGAGAGTATGCGTATGTGAGTGTCCGTAACTCTCCTGGCCTCTATGGCGTGGACCGCTTGTATGATGCCGACACATTCCGCCTGGTAGACGGTGTTGAACATTCCTAGTGGTCTGGATATCTTTATGTTGAGATCGTGCGAGAAGACTCCGACTCCGGTACCAGAGTCGGTCTTCGATCCATCAGTGTAAACCCTCAGCTCTTTCGGGCATGAGTAGTCACACTGTTCTTCTGTAAGAATTATGTTGTAGTGCCTTTGAAAGTGGTGTGATTTCGGTGCTTTGTCGCAGGGTGATGCCATCATTGGCCGACGCTTGATTGCATCTTCCTTTATGCGTGTGTGCTTGCCGACGACTGTTTATGTAAGGAATGTAATTTTCTTTCAAATAACTAAAAGGTATACGCAATCAGTCTTACTTATGTAAAAAAACGTACAAAATAAAACTTTGTAGTTATTTCGATTGTTACATAAGTAATATATTACGAGTATCAGGGTGGAATAATATTCGTTCGTGGTGTACCCACCACAACTCGCTTTCCAAGTCGTGTCTATACGTAGCTAATTTATTGACATTGATTTGTGAGGGTGCAAAAAAAAATTTACTTTAAAATAATTATTTAATTTTACTTTTTTTACCCACGCCTTTCCCTTTAGGCGTGGGTAAGTCCGGTCGGAGGCGCGGCCGTTTGGCGGTCCGGTCGTCAACTATGACGGTTCTCTTTGCCGCCTGCAGCAAAGCCGTCATAGGTGTGCCGAGACCGCTGCTCCCGGCGACGCTTCTGTCGGGCCCGCCGCTGCCCTCGGCGCCGCTAACGATGGGGCCGCTTCCTCCGGGTCCGCCACTGCCCCCGGGGCCACTTCCCCCGGGCCTGCCGTAGTCAGCGGCGCTCGGAGGCAGTGACCCCGACGGGACCCAGTCACTGGGATTGGTATCTTCGTCTTGCCTAACAAAACGTTTTAAATAAGTAACACACAATAACTAATATAACATAACAACATAACATAACATCACGCCTTGTTTCCCCGAAAGGTTGGGCAGAGGTGTCCCTGTAGCAGGCACACCCACATAACAACACCCACACCAACACCACACAAACAACCACTACCACCCACATAATAACTAATATATAGGTTAGATAATTATCTAAGGCAATAATAACTTCAAAGAAAACTACATAAATACTCATAATAAACATATTACAGCTAAACCTTTTTATTTGTAGTTATAAAAATTATGAATACTTACATTAATCCTTCAGATTCCATAGTTCCACTAAAATTCAATAGCGCCGTAACGTGTTCGTGTTCGTGTTCATCCTACAGCAGTGCAGCCAACATTACGGCATAGGAAAAAGGACTATTGCATGAAACTCACTCTCACGCTCACTCAATATCAGGCTATAGTCATCGAAGCATACTGCCTAGTTTTACGTGAATTGTTTTTATTGAATACTAGCTGCGCCCCGCGGTTTCACCCGCATAAGTCTCGATCCCGTGGGAATATCGGGATAAAAAGTATCCTATGTCCTTCTCCGGGTCAAAGTCTATCCATATCCCAAATTTCACCCAAATCCGTTCATCCGTTTTAGCGTGATGCCGTGACCAAGGGAAAGAGGGATTCATTTTTATATTATATAGATAATAATAATATCTTATGAATCTCAACGACGTAATTTAATATTTTGTAAAATAATATAATATAGTAGTAATACATATATACGTATAAGGTAGCCCTCCTGGACCAGTAGATTATAGAAATATGTAGACATCAAGTAAGGTTCTCTTGGCGTGTTATGATTTTTAAATACCTAGGTTTATTTAATTTATTTAATTCAATAGTTTATTTAATTCAATAAAAAATTGGACGTTCGACAACCCTACTACCCGGCGGCGGTCAGTGGGCGTGGCTTATTGAACTCGGCTTCGGGTGCTGGGGCATAGGGTTCCCGTTACGTAACCATCGCGCCGATGGACTCGACTGACGGGTTGTTATAGATTTGCAATACACATTATATGGCATGCCAATTTTTATGCATTATTATGTACTTGGCGGTGAAACCTCAAAGTTCATTTCCTCATGGTAATCACTTGTAGTTTTAGAGGCGAATGCGAGGAGGCAGTCTGGAATAAAACCTTGAGAAGCTGATCCCGCGTGACATATAATAAGTCGGGCTCCTTTTCCCGATGGAACTTTGAGGTGCAGGCCGCTGTATCATCGGTCCATGTCCGCGAAACCGTATGGTTCGCATTCAACCATGTTTCATCAATAAACACGACATTGTCCCGATCTTTAATTTTATTTACTTGACGTAAGAATGTTACTCTCTTCAGAATAATATCGTAGCGTTCTAGCAGGATTTTCCACTTGTCAGATTTTTTAAATATAAAGCCAATCGATTTGCCGCCAAAAAAAAGCCTGCGTCATTTAACGAACTCATTAGCTTTTCCCGTGTAGGATATTCTTTTCTCGAGTAATATCCATAAATGTGGTTGCGAATTGCATCAGCATCAAAATTATCAACGCCAACAATTTTCTTGTCCCTCTTTGTTTTTTTTCGGTGTACGTAAAGTATTATCTTCTGAGCCTGATGGTCTGTATTTCTCTTTCAGAATTTGAGTTACTGTCCTCTTCCTTATTCCCAATGCTTCGGCAACGCGTTCTCTCGGTTGTGTCAATGATAAAAGAGGCCCATCGTTAACTGACTCACGTTCAAAATATTTGTACAATTTCACCACTAGTTCGCAAGATTGACTGTTTGGCGTTTTACCCCGTTTCGACATGGTAAGACTATAATGTTGTTCTTGTTTACTAATCGTTAAGTAATCGAAGTCCAATTTATAGCAAGGTAAACGTAGTCAGTAAGATCAGTCCAATAAAAAAGCCGGGTCAGAAGAAAATAATAGAGAGCACACCAAAAACACACAGTCACTTCGCACAACGACAAAACACTGCGTCATGACATGGCGTCAACATCCCACCTAAATTGTACCTAACATCAATAATTTTTCTATTTAGTTATTTTTTGTACGTCGGGCCGGCTATTGAGCCCTGGACGCATCCTTTCGTGGTACCCTTCTCGCTAGACGCTCTGGCATAGTTGACCCTGATGATCCGGTCTTCCAGGTATGACGTGACTAGTTGGTTGATGTTATTCGGACAGTGTTTTACCACCATCTGTCTCTTTAGTGCTGGCCCCCACGCGTTATCGAAGGCCCCCTCTATGTCCAATGAAACCAAAAGCACGATCTTTTTAGCTTTGATTTCGGCACGAACGTGCCCCATTAGGGCGTAGAGGGCGTCCTCGGTGCCACGCTGTGGCGTGAATCCGTACTGGTTGGTGTTTAGTGTGGGTAGGAAGTGCCATTGAAGTCGGCCGACTAGGAGTTTTTCGACTATTTTCCCCAGAACCGATAACAGCCCTATTGGTCTGTACGATTTAGGGTTCGTATAGTCGTCTTTTCCTGGCTTACGGAGAATGCACACGTGGGCGGCTTTCCACTGTACAGGGAAGTGTGACAGCGACAGGCACTTGTTGGCCATCGCTAGGAACAATTCCCTGTCGCAGTTTATTGCCGCTGTGCAGATGTCAGCCGTCAATCCATCCGGGCCGGGAGCTTTCTTCGGATTCTGGTTCTGGAGAACCATTTCCAGCTCCGCGGCAGTGAAAGGTGGATCATCGGCTGACAATCCTTGAGGTGTTTCCTCCTCAGCCAGTCTCCTAAGTGTCGTGTGGTACGGCAGTTCGGCTTCTGTTGAGTCGTCAGGGTAGAAGGTCTTTGCTAGAAGATCCGCTGATTGTTCCGGGCTAAGAGTGTAGCCTGCGGTATTTCTCAGGAGGGTGTCTTCCTGTCTTCTAGCTGTCTTCCTTAGGACTCTGTAAATGCCGTCCCACATGCTCTCTCGGTCTTGTTTGGAGCAGAACTCTTTCCAACTTGTAGTGGCCGCTTCCTCAGCAGATGTTATGTACTTGTTTTTGGATGTGACGTATTCCTGTATGGTGAACTGTCTCCGACTTGCGGCTGCGTTCCGGATTCTCTTCTTTTTCGTCATCATATCTCTCTTCAGACGATCTAGAGTTGGAGTCCACCATATAGGATTGTGGTTGTGTTTTGGCGACCCCAGTTTTGGGATCGCTTCCTCGCATGAGTTGTGGATGAATGTTGTGTAATCTGTTATGATTGTCTCCAGATCTTCTGGGTTTGAGACGCTTGAGACACTGGCTTGTTTGATTTGACTTTCCGCCAGGGTGGTCTTGAGGTGTGTGGTGAATTCGGACCACTTGGCCTTCTTAGTATTATATCTACGCGTCGTGATTGGCCTTAGAGGTTCTAAGGCCTTTTCTAGGCGCAGAAAGAAGGTGATGGAATTGTGGTCCGAAGACGTGAGGCTCCTTTCCACCCGCCAGTCATCGATCTTACCCAGCAGCGGCAGGCTGCAGGCCGTCACGTCAACGATGCTGGTACACCACTTGTCTCCTCTGTATGTCTCAAACGTAGGCGTTTGACCAGTGTTAAGGATCTGGAGATCCCTCTCGTTGAGGAAAGAGTTGTACGCCGCCCCGCGATGGTTTTCGGAAATACTTCCCCACCACTGGCTCCAGGCGTTTATATCTCCCCCCACCAGAATGTTTTTTGTGTGTAGTTTGTTGATGGTGTTCTGTGTAGTGGTTATATAAGGTTCTATTTCCTGGTCACCCTCGAAATAGACCGATAACACCCCCAGACGAAGTTGGCCCACCTTCAGCAGTACGGCAGCGATATTCTCGGTAACAAGCTGAGGGTCATGAATGACCTCTATATTGCTGCCGAAGATGACGATCGCTGCTTTTACTGGTTTTTGGCGGTTGAGGCTGCACTGGATGACTTGGGTGCCTGGGCTTTGTTTCATAACACCAGTCCTTCCTACGTAGGGTTCTTGGACTAGTGCTACAGAAAATCCCTTGGCCTGAGCCGCCAGATGTAGTTCGTTTGTGGCCAACTTGGAGCGTTGGAGATTCACCTGGATGAACGGTAATCTCGCTGTCGGTCTAGTTGAGTTATGGAGGGTGACTGGTTGTGGTGTGTTGTCTTGGTCGCCCTTAGTCCCATTTGTGGCGTTCCTGGCAGTCTTCGCTGTACGCCGTGTGTGCCAGGTCGCTTCCCGTCTTCTGGGCTAACTTGCAGTTGGTGCAAGTGGGTTGTAGGCCGTCCGCCCTAATGGGACAGTCCCTTCCGTTGTGTGAGCCACTGCAGTAGCTACACGTCTCTTTTTCAGCCTTGCATATGGACTTGTTATGACCATATCCTTGGCACTTAGAGCACTGAACTAGAGGGGACTGGTCCTCAATTGGGCACCGCTTTATACCCACGTGCACCTTCCGCGCTTGTGTGAGGGTCAGCCAGAGCTTCGGCGATACCTCCAGAACGGGATGGCACTCGAGGTTGTTACGCGCGCGCTTTCTGTAACGCACCCTGGCGGTCTGTTCATCTACAGCGACGTTTTGCAGAACGTCCTTGTTCTGCACCTTGAGAAGATCGACGATCTCCCCGTCGCTGTAGCTGGATATTACGCCTTTGATGCATACCAAGGGGTTTTGTGGTTTGGGCTCCTGAACCTTGAGCCCGCCGCTGGATTTAAATTGGGCTTTCACCAGATTTAGGTCCGATTTACTGGCGCACCTCAGGACCACTTTCTGGTTCCGCGCCTTACGGACCGTATCCACACGGGCTCCGCTCTTCTTAAGGTCCAGGGCTGTCCTGATCCTCTCGATCACGTTATCCCCAGTGTGTCGGGGATCTGTCGACGAGACGATCAGGGTGTGGTTGGGTTGAGAAGTGTTCGGTTTCGGGGGCTTTGGCATGTTGGCAACCTGGGCAAAGGTTTTTGGCCCTTGATGTGGCAGCGGTGGTCTGTCCGCTCTGCCCAGGTCTGCTACCCCTTTCTCTATAGACTGGAGAGTCTTTTTTACTTCCACCACTGCGAGTTCCGCATCCAGGCTGGGCCCTGTCGGCGCCTGAGTTGGCTGTTCGCAGTCTCGCAGCACTCGGATGTCCGCCGAAACGATCTCCAGTCTCTCTGCTATTGGTTGCAGTTGTTCCTTGATGTTTTGTTGTGGTGCTGGTGGTGGTGGGGGAGGTGTCTTTGGTGATTTGGTCATATCTTGGATAAGGGCCTGTAATTTTTTGACACCCTCTTCGAAGATGATGGTAGTCAGCACGCCCGTCTCCGACGTCCGGCTGCTGGTATCGTCATCTTTTGGCTGTGTCAGGTCGGCTTTGATGTTGTCTATCACCTTTTGGAGCACGTCTAGCTGGTTGGACACGCTGGTGAGATTGGTGTCGAGGCGTTTGAGACCTTCACCCATGGAATCCCAGTTTGAATTCCCCGGTGCTCTGTCTCCTAACAGCCTGGTCCTCTCATGCTCCTGGATGTTTTTAAGGCTCGCCGCCTTAATTTCGTCTTTGGCCTCCTTGATTCCCTTGAAGGCTTCAAGGGTCTCATGGCCCAGCCATTCCCTAATGCCCTTGGCCTCCCTATTTGTGTCAGTGAGATCCGATCTCATCAGGGAGAGCTCGACCTTGAAAGCCATCAACTCCCGAGAGTGAGTTCTCTCGACCCGCACAAGCTCTTGTGCGTGTCGAGAGCGCTCCTTCTCGAGGTTGTATTTGTGGCGGGCTCTGGAGTCGGCAAGGGAGAGGACTGTCTCGTACAGGCCCTGGAGACACTCGTGGGCTGAGGTCTTACATTCCCTCCGCATATTCCCCGCAGCCTCCAGCGCGTCCTTACCTCGTTGCAGGAGCTCGTTCGCTTCCCTTGTAGCGAGGTCCATCTCCACTCCTGTCCCCCTTCTCGGTGTTCGGTACAGGAGGCTCTGCCGCTCGGGTCGGTTTGACTGACCCGCGGAAGACGCGACCGAACTTTCCTCGTCTGAGATGATCTGACGGGGGGGGGAGATACCGCACTGCTCCCATTGAATAACAACCTCCGAGACTCTTGTGCACTCTGCGGCTGGAATCTCGGAGAAGTTGGTTGAGGCGACTGACGGTGGTAACGAGCCGGCTGAACCCGGCTCCGATGTCGCCTTCGGCACCTTGGGCGGCTCTGATGGACACGCCGCCTTTTCTGATTCTATGGACTTGGCGGTATTTTTTAGAACTTTTTCCCTGAGGGACTTGGACACCTTGGAGACGGTTTCCATGGTCGGCTTGCGGGTGGATGATTTTGAAGACATTATTGATGTGAACTTATAAGTAACTTAATATAATTTAATAATTTACAAGAATAACAATTTGAGGTAGTTAACGGTGTTTTTTTTTTTTTTGTTTTTTGGAACTTAGAACTCACGGTTGCTTCAGCTGATGGTCTGCTTCCGCTGTCCAGTGAGGAGCCCGATCTGCTTTCCGAACTCGGTGGTCAGAGTTCGGGAACTCGGATGGTGTGAGTCCTGGTGTGTGTTGATGGTGGTGTCCCGTGGTGTTTCCGAAGTTGATGAGTGGTTTCTTCGTTTGTGGGCCGAAATGAAGAAATCTGACGGGGCCAAATGAAGGAGCTTTTGATGCCCTTTCAATTGAGCCCAAACTGGGCTTTGTAGCTCCAACGGTTGCGGAGTTAGGCCAAGGGGAGGTGAGGTAGCCCTGAGAGGGGGTCGGGGGGAGAGTGTCTCGTGGGGAGGTTAGGGGGGTGAGAGGGGTTGGGGGGGGGGCTGTCCCGTGGGGATGTTAGGTTAGGTTAGGTTAGGTTAGGTTAGGTTAGGTTAGGTTAGGTTAGGTTAGGTTAGGTTAGGTTAGGTTAGGTTAGGTTAGGTTAGGTTAGGTTAGGTTAGGTTAGGTTAGGTTAGGTTAGGTTAGGTTAGGTTTTTTTTTTTTTTTTTTTTTTTTTTTTTTTTATATTCACCCGTCATCACAGGGCGTTGCATGTTTCCTCTGACGTTATCAGAGACCTTATTTTTCTGGGTAGTATATTTATTTATTTATATATATTTCTGACCCTTGCCTTATACTGCTACATGTACTACATTACTACATTTATTAGTTTCAAAACTATTTTATTCTGCTGATTTCTTATTATCTACTTACTTACATCTTATGTTTTGTATATATTAAACAATATATAGCCAACATAACTTATTTAACACTTCAAATTTATCACCTATATTTAACAATTTTATCCTAATTCCTTATTTTGCTAACATAATTTTATTTTCTACTAACTTATTTTTATATGTTTATGTTATATAATTTCCCAAATATATATTAAACATAACTTATTTATCTATTTCTGTTTACTACTATCTTTACTATTTGCACACTGTATTCTATAAATGTTTGTCTCAATTTTTTATTCGCGATTATTGTATGTACATTTTCAGGTTTTATATTACAGTCAAGTATTTGTTCAGTTTCAAATCTAAGTTTTGCGTAGACTGGACAGCTGAACAGGAGGTGTGGGACAGACTCAGCCACCCCCGGCTCACAGATGCACGATGGGTCCCCCTTACACTTGAATCGATGCAGGTATTCTGAGAACCCACCGTGCCCCGTCATCACCTGAGTCGTCAAGCCTGTCGGTCTGATTTTCCTCACTGTTTTGAATCCTTCCACTGCATCTGGGAAGAACATCTTGGTGACAGCCGCTGTTTGTCCCGCCTGGTAGCGTAAATTCCACTCGTCAAGAGATCGCAAACGGATGTGTCTCCTGACGAATGATACTGGGCAACTATCATAGTCAGGTTTCCTCCTGGAATGCAGTGCAGCCTCTTTTGCCAGTTGGTCTGCGCGCTCATTCCCCTCCAGTCCTGCATGTGCTTTGATCCAGAACAAGGAAATTTCCTTGTTCTGGAGTCTGCTGTCCTCGATGTTACTTCTCGTTTCGACAGCCAAGGGGGTTAGGTTAGGTTAGGTTAGGTTAGGTTAGGTTAGGTTAGGTTAGGTTAGGTTTTTTTTTTTTTTTTTTTTTTTTTCCGGCAGGAGTGGGAAATCCTCATGGACGCCCAGACTAACTCACAAATGAGCCAGTCTGGGCAGTGCCGGACTCTTACCGGCTAAAACCACACTCCTTCCTTACAATAAATCCACAGACATGGTGGTCCGTGCTTTTGTTTACGTTCTTTTTTTTTTTTTTTTTTTTTATCTACTTGTTTTTTATAAATGCAATTGCCGTTCCATCTTCGGGCTACAGCTTATCTACTACTTAAAACTATGTGAGTCCATCCGTTTTTTTTTTTTTTTTTTTTTTTTTTTTTTTTTTTTTTTTTTTTTTCTTTTTTTTTTTTTTTTTTAAATTATACACTAGACATGCAATTGTTTTATATATATAAATTGCTTTTTTTTTTTTATATATATATATATATTTTTTATTATTATTTCATGCGAACTTAATTTTATAACATTTATTATTATGATTGGAACTTCATGGCAGTGCAAGCCGACCAGCCCCAGGCGACGGCTTCCGTTCACGGAAATGACGTACACATCCGCGCCCTTCAGCTCAACCATTTTTTAGGGAGCCGATTGACCAGATGTACAACGCCACCATCGGCGGGACATTTACGTGAGCATGACAGACTCACTCTGCCATGAAGTTTTACAAAATTCCATTTTGGTGGTTCGTGGAGGGTTGGGATTGGTTAGTGTTGAAATGTTGGGAGTATGGATATGGTTGTGGAGTATTATTTGAAGCGGGATGTCACGACCAGGGATTTTGCTAGCCCGAGCAGGGCTTCCATGACTGCTGCGTCTCGATGTTTCATGGCCATCTTAAGGTTGTATTCGATGACCATTTTAGTAGGCGCATCCATCGCCCTCTTCGCAAAGCGGCCTATGGCGTCGTCGGCGTCGTCGGAGTAGTAGACGCAACTGACAGTATGTCTCGACAACGCCACCACCGCGTGGGAGATGCTTTCGTGGACCTGGAGTCTCCTGGACTTCGTATTGATGATGATTACGCTGTCGTAGGTCAGCCCCTGAGCCTCGTGGATGGTCAACGCGCGCGACCCTTCACCGGACCCGTACCCCTGGCTCACAAGAGTAGCTTTTTCTTCTTGCGTATGAACCAGGAACAGGGTGTTTTGAGCGGTGCTCGGTATATGCGCTCCTGTGTAACCTTCCACTCTCAAGGAGTGGACCCGCGACAGCGACGACTTGGAGGAGTATATACCGGAGTATACCTCGCTCAGTGCAAAGGCCACATCCATCGGATTGCGATGTGTGCAAAGCAGCTCCTGGGTGATACCAGCCACCGAGTCTGGACGGGTGTACCTTAAGTTGAATAGGTTCTGTCTGTCCAGAAAAGGAAGCTGGTTTACGTCTCCGATGAGGACAATTTCGCTTGCTCCAGACAACTTTACTGCCATAACTATGGCCCCAAAATGGTTCATAAGAGCCTCGTCTACCGTGAGACGGTAGTATTTCTCTTCTTTTCTGAACCCGTTGGCTAAGATTGAGGCCATAGTGCGCACCTTTCTCTTTACTCGATCTCCTAAGCGGTGCGCAAGCTTCTCCCTGATATCTTTGGCAGCTTCGGTTGTCGTGGTGGCTATGACGTCCTTCTCCCCATCGAAGTTTTTCACCACCCAGGTTGTCTTGCCGCAACCCGGGACCCCGTTGACCCACCTGATATTGGGTACCGCCCAAATATCTTGCGATGCCGGGATATCTGAGGTCCCCAAAATGGACTGTGCCATTTCAAGGATCTTATCGTCCGGCATGATTTTGGTACATTTGGCGGTAACCACTATCGGGTCGTCGTTTGGGACGCTGAATTTTAACTTGCCTGAGCGCTCCGTTTCCTCTTTGTCCAGGGCCACGAAACCGTTCTTCGCGCTGTAGGCTGCCATGTATGACCCCGTCATTTCTCCTTTGATGACTTGAGATGTGACGTTGTCGTACACTGCCGCCTCTGATTCCTCGAGTAGTACCCTTAGCAGGCCTTCAGTGTTCCTCTGGAAGGTCTGCAGGATCTTTCTGCATGTCGTGAGATTGACCTCTCTGGTCGCTCTTACGATTGCAACGTACTCGAGGAACGCACTCTTTACGTGGTCCGTGGTGCCCATATTAACTGCGAGGGTCGGCGGGCTGACTTGCCCCTTGTCGGCTCTTGTAGGCGTAGGCTTCTGTGGTGTTGGTTCTTTCCCCTTTCTTTTAAAGAACCTCTCCATAGCTGTTGGTGATGCGTGGCTGGTGCTTGGGAGCAGTGCGTTGAGGAAGGTGCCGAAGGCTTTCAGGCGACTCCTCGTCCGGGCTCGGTCCTCCGGGCTAGCGGTTTTGCACTGCTCCTTTGCAACTTTTTCGGCGGCTGCCTTCTGCTGGGCCCTCTCTGATCCGCTTTGAGTGATCGAGCCTGACGTGGAGCTCGTCGCGTTGGCTGTTGGGTGTCTGGGGGCTTTGAGGAAACTCAGAGTTTCCCCTCTGTCCTCATACACTACTACCTCATGGAGTTCTGAGGCTTTCAAACAGCCGAAGCGATCTGCGACGTCTCCTCTTTCCCCCTCGATCATCATTGCGTCGATGCTTATGGTACGGGCTGTGACTGCCATGTACTCTCCTACCTCCCTGATCTTTTGAAGCAGTGAGCTTGCTTGGGCAAATGGAGTGTCCTCTCCCCACTCGAATAGTGCGATCGTCTTTCCTTTGACTCGCACCAGACGGCATCGGTGAGTGGCTACTTCCACATGCGGCAGTTTGGCGTATTTACTGCCTTTCATGCTCGTTTTGGTTGTGCTTCCGTTGATCAGGGCGGCAAGGCCTGGTGAGATGTGTATACGGGCTCCAGCTCGGCTCGATCCTACGCAGAAGCTTATGCCTAGCCTCTCTCCTTCTCTGTTCATGAAGAGGGCGACGCCTCGCAGTCTGACGCCAGGCGTTCCGTCTCTCCCGCATGCCAGGAGCTCCGAGATGGACATGGAGCTGAGTGCTGGTTGTAGGCTGGCTTGTGCTGTCGCTGCTGCTGCTGCTGCTGCTACCACGGGTGTTGGTCGTTGTGTGGTTTGTGTTGTGGTGAGTGGTGTACGTGTTGTGGTTTGAGTGGTTGTTGTTGTTGTTGCGGAGTTTGGTGTGGTTGTTGCTGTGGTCGTTGATGGTTGTCGGTTCCGACTACGCAAGGGTGCGTCCGTTTTGTTGGCCGCTGCTGCGACTATGGCGACTTTGCTCGCGAATGCCAAGAATAGTTTTCTGGAAGCCGGTCTCCCCATGATGGTGTGGAGTATGGACTGGCTTAGCTGGGTTCCGATCTTTACTTCCAGCTCTATTCTGTCGTGACTGAATCGTGGGCATTCGAAGAGCAGGTGCCAAACTGTCTCTTCGCAACTGGGGTCACAGACGCACGAGGGACTATCTTTGAGATGGAAGCGGTGGAGATACGCTGAGAATCCTCCGTGTCCTGTTAGGACTTGTACGTGGACCGGTGTGAGAACTGCGTCTCTAAGTGTTCTTTTTGCCGCTAGGACGTCTGGGAAGAACACTTTTGTGACCGCTCCTGTACTCGAGGATTCGTATCGCGCTTGCCACTTCTTTATAGTCTCTTCCCGTATCTTCCTCCTCACGAACGATACGGGCACCTTGTTGTAGTCGGCTGTCGCGTTGTTAAGGGCTGCCTCCTTGGCCAGCTCGTCCGCTCTCTCATTCCCTGCAGTTCCCACATGGGCCTTGAGCCAAAAAAACCTCACTTCTCTGCCCTCTTCTCTGGTCTCACGGACGCTTCTCTTGATTTGAAGTGCCAGGTGGTGAGTGACGGACGGTCTCCGCAGCAGGTCAAGCGACGATCTTGAGTCACTTAAGATGCTTACGGAGGCCGCCCTGGATTCTCTTGCCATCCCGGCAGCTCTGAAGAGAGCGTACATTTCCGATTGGAAGACTGAGTTGTGGGGTTCAAGGCCAAAGGTGCTGAACGTTGACTCCTTTCCGTTTTCCCACCAAGTAAGGGCAGCGCCAACTTTCCCCTCTATCTTGCTGCCGTCGGTGTATATTTGGGGACCGATTACTTGATGGGTTTCCAGGGTTTCGGGAGTCAAGTCCTCTAGGCGTGCGTACTCTGTTGTCGTGAGTAGCGATGGGTGGGGATTTTGGGAGTGGGGCACGTTGCACTCCAGCTCGCGGCCCGGTGGTATGAACTCTTGGGAATGGCCCTTTCTGATCTTGAACAGGGTTGCTGCCTCGATTACCCGGAGATCTAGTGGGAGTTGACCTGACAGAATAAGTGCCGATGTTAGAGACACCGTGCGGTATGCTTTGCAGATCTTCTGCGCGAAGCCTCTCTGCAGTGAGTCAAACTGATTCCTTGTCATCAGTTTCTCAGCTGCGGGGGCCCACGCGCTCGCTGCATACATCACGATGGGCTCTATCACAGACACGTATATTGTCCTAATTATCTCTGTGTTGAGACCCCAAGTCACCTTTGCCGCACATGCCAACTGCTTGTAGATGTCTGCGGACTTTTTACAGATCGCCGACACGTGCGCGTTGAAGGTGAGTTTGGAGTCTATAGTGAGACCCAGCAGCTTTACCTCCTCGACCAGGTTCAGCCGCGTGCCCGACATGTAGAGTACCGGAACGTCGTACTTTAGCTTTCTCGTTAACACCATCGCATAGGTCTTGTGCGCGGCGAAACGTAGCTTATTTTGAACGCCCCATTCCGATACTGTGTCTAGCGCGTTGTTGGCTGATTGCTGCAGGGGACCAGCCGTGTGGTCCGAGAGAACCAGGACAACGTCATCTGCGAAGGCTTGACAGTATACTCCCTTGCTAGCCATCTTGTGTAGAAGCGAATCTAGGATCAGGTTCCAAAACGTCGGACCGGCAATTGAGCCTTGGACGCATCCCTTTGTGGTACCTTTCTCACTAGTCGCTCTGGCGTAGTTGACCCTTATGTTCCGGTCTTCCAGGTATGAGGTGACGAGAGCGTAGATGTTTTTAGGACAGTTTTTGACTACCATCTGTCGCTTGAGTGCTGGCCACCACGCGTTATCGAAGGCCCCCTCTATGTCCAATGATATCAAAAGCACGATTTTTTTGGCTTTGATTTCGGCTCGTAGGTGCCCCATTAGGGCATAGAGGGCGTCCTCGGTTCCGCGCTGTGGCATGAATCCAAACTGGTTTGGGTTGAGTGTTGGGAGGAAGTGCCATTGCATTCTGCCAACTAGGAGTTTCTCGACGATTTTTCCTAGGACCGAGAGCAGACCTATTGGCCTGTATGACTTTGGGCTGGTGTAGTCGTCCTTTCCTGGCTTTCGGAGGATACACACATGGGCGACTTTCCACTGCTTCGGGAAGTGTGACAGCGACAGGCATCTATTAGCTATCTCTAAGAACACCTCCCGATTGCAGTTTATTGCCGCAGTGCAGATGTCTGCTGTTAATCCGTCGGGACCGGGGGCTTTTTTCGGGTTCTGGTTCTGGAGAACCATTTCCAGCTCCGCGGCCGTGAAGGGAGGATCGTCGGCAGACAGTCCCCGGGGGTTTTTCTCCTCCGCCAGCTTCCTTAGGCTCCTGTGGTGGGGCTGTTCGGCATCCGTTGAGTCGTCGGGGTAAAAGGTTTTTGCCAGAAGATCCGCTGACTGCTCGGGGCTGAGCGTCTCGCCTTCGGTATTTCTCAGGAGGGCGTCATCCTGTCTTCTGGCTGTCTTCCTTAGTACCCTGTAGATGCCGTCCCACATACTCTCACGGTCCTGCTTCGAGCAAAACTCTTTCCAGTTTGCTGTGGCTGCTTCCGTTGCTGCTGTGGTGTATTTGTTTTTGGCCTGCACGTATTCCTGGATGGTGAAGTGTCTCCGACTTGCGGCTGCATTCCGGATCCTTCTCTTCTTCGTCAAGGCGTCTTTTTTGAGATGGTCTAGAGAAGGACTCCACCATGGGGGCTTGGCGTCGTATTTTGGCGACCCCAGTTTTGGGATCGCTTTCTCGCATGAGCGGTGGATGGTGTGGGTGTACTCTGTGATGAGTTTCTCCAGATCCTCTGGGTTCGAGACGCTCGAGACTCTGGCTGGTGTAATGTCACTGTCCGCCAGACGGGTCTTGAAGTGTACACAGAAGTCGGACCACTTAGCCTTCTTGGTGTTGTAGACGCGCGACGAGATCGGCCTTAAGGGTTCCAAAGCCTTTTCTAAGCGCAACGAGAAGGTGATTGCGTTGTGGTCTGATGATGTCAGACTTCTTTCTACTCGCCACTCCTCGACCTTGCCTAGCAGCGACAGACTGCATGCCGTCACATCGACAATGCTCGTACACCACCTGTCTCCTCTGTAGGTCTCGAAGGTTGGTGTTTGACCCATGTTGAGGATGTGGAGGTTCCGCTCATTGAGAAAGGAGTTGTACGACGCTCCACGGTGGTTTTCGGAGACACTTCCCCACCACTGGCTCCAGGCGTTTACGTCTCCTCCCACCAGGATATTGTGTGTGTGTGTGTGTAGTTTATGGATTGTGTTGTGTGTTTCGGAAAGATAGGGTTCGATGTCTTGGTCACCCTCAAAATAGACCGACAGTGCCCCGAAGCTGAGCTGGCCAACCTTCAGCAGAACGGCGGCGATGTTCTCGGTCACAAGCTGGGGGTCGTGGATGACCTCCAGGTTGTTCCCGAAAACAACGATCGCCGCCTTTACTGGTTTTTGGCGGCTTAGGCTGCACTGGATGACTCTCGTGCCGGGACATTGTTTCATGACACCTGTTCTTCCTACATAGGGCTCTTGAACGAGTGCCACTGAAACTCCCTTTGCCTGAGCCGCCATGTGGAGTTCTTCTGTGGCCAGCTTGGAGCGCTGAAGATTTACCTGGATTAGACGTAATCTTGCTGTCGGTCTTGTTGTGTTTTGAGTGGTGACTTGTTGACTTGTTGGGACTTCCTGGTCGCCCTTAGCAGTAGGAAACGCGAGATCTTGCTATACCATCCCATTTTTGGCGTTCCTGGCAGTCTTCGCTGAACGCTGTGTGTGCCAGGTCGCTGCCCGTCCTGTTGGCTGCCTTGCAGTTTACACATGTGGGCTGCCTGCCGTCTGCTCGAGAAAGGCAGTCCCTCCCGTTGTGTGCTCCGCTGCAGAAACTGCAGACTTCTTTGCCGGCCCTGCATATGGCCTTGTTATGACCATATCCAAGGCACTTTGTGCACTGTACGAGGGGGGACTGATCCTCGATCGAGCATCGCTTGATGCCCACGTGGACTTTTTGCACCTGTGTGCAGCATTTCCAGAGCTCCGGGGAGAGCTCCAGGACAGGATGGCACTCATGGGGGTTTCTAGCGCGCTTCCTATAGCGCACCTTTATGGTCTGTCCATCTACAGCGACGTTCTGCAGAATGTGCTTGTTCTGCGCTTTGAGGAGATCAATGATCTCCCCGTCGCTGTAACTGGACAGAACTCCTTTGATGCAGACGAGTGGGTTCTGCGGTTTCGGTTCCTGGACCTTAAGCCCTGAGCTCGACTGAAATTGATCCTTGATCTTGTTAAGGTCCGTTTTGCTAGCGCACCTCAAAACCACCTTTTGGTTTCGCGCTTTCCGGACGTTGTCGACTCGGGCTCCGCTCGTTTTGAGGTCCAGGGCAGTCCTGATCCTCTCGATGACGTTGTCCCCAGTGTGCTGGGGGTTCGTCGACGAGACGATCAGGGTGTGATTGGGCTGTGTGGGCGGTTTGGGGGGCTGAGGTTTGCTGGCTACCTGGGCAAAGGTTTGTGGGCCCTGTTGTTGTTTAAGCGGTCTGTTCGCTTTGCTCAGATCCGCCACCCCCTGCTGAATAGTTTGTAGGGTTTTTTTGACCTCCCCAACTGCGAGTTCCGCTTCCAGATTTAGCGCCGAGGGCGCCTGGATTGGGGGCTCCTTGTCACGCAGCACGCGGAGGTCCGCCGAAACGATTTCCAACCTTTCCGAAATTGGCTGAAGATGTTTTGTAATGTTGATCGGTGGTTGTGGTGGTGGGAGGGAGGCTACAGGCCTGTTGGCGATGGCCTGTATTTGCAGGGACAATTTTTGGATCTCCCGCTCGAATGCCATGGTGGTGAGTATGTCGTCAGTCTCTCGGCTTCTCGGGTCCGTTTCGGAGGTGCTTGGTCGCTTGATGTCATCAGTGAGCCTGTCAATTGCCTTCTGGAGTACATCTAGCTGGTTGGAGACGCTGGTAACGGTGTTTTCTAAGCGCGAAAAGTCGGACCCCATTGCTTCCCTCCTAGGGTCCCCCTGGACTTTCGCGCCTTCCCGCCTCGTTATCTCGTGCTCCTTTAGGTTTTTCAGGCTCACGGCTGCCAAATCCTCTTTGACCTCCTTGATGCCCGTGAGGGCTTCAAGGGTCTCGTGACCAAGCCATTCCCGGATCCCTTTCGTCTCTTTTTTTGTGTCCGAGACGTCCGTCCGCATGAGGGAGAGCTCTGCCTTGAGCGTCATCAACTCGCGATTGTGAGCCCTCTCGACACGCACAAGCTCTTGTGCGTGTCGAGAGCGCTCCTTCTCGAGGTTATATTTGTGACGCGCTCTCGAGTCTGCCAATGACAAGACCGTCTCGTACAAGCCTTGAAGACATTCGTGGGCTGTTGCTTTGCACTCACGCTTCATGTTTCCCGCCTCCTCCAGTGCGCCCTTCCCCTTTTGAAGCAGGTCGTTTGCTTCTCTCGTAGCCAGGTCCATCTCCACCCCTGTGCCTCGTCTCGGTGTTCTGTAGAGGATGCTCGGTCGTCCGGCCACAGGACAGTCAGCCTGACTCACCGTGGAAGCCACCGAGCTTTCCTCGTCCGAGATGATCTGGTGGGGGGGGGAAATGCCACACTGCTCCCAGTCTATGACGACCTCGGCGATCCTGCTTCGGTCGTGTGTCTGGGGCGACCCGGGCACTGCTGGCAGTGGTGGCGTCCTGCCCGTGACGTCCGGCTCCGACGCTGCTTTTGTCGCCTGCAGCTTTTGGGATGGACGCGCCGCCTTTTCGGACACAACCGACTTGGCCGTGTTCTTCAGTACTTTCTGCCGCAGTGATGTTGGGGCTTTTGCGGCCTCCGTGGTCGTTTTCCGGGAGGTGGTAGACGGATTGGACGACATTGTATATGGAGTTGTGTTGGTTGTTATTGGGGTTGAGAACTTAAGCTAATGCTGTGATGATTTGTTCCTGAATTAAACTACTTATTAACTAAATGGATGGACTCACGGAAGTTCCGCTGGTGGTCTGCGTCTGCTGTCCGCTGCAGCCCGATGAGTAGTCCGACAAATTGGTTGGGCTCGATGGTTTGAACCCCGTGTGCGTAATGGTGGTGGTTCAAAGTGGAACGTTGCGGCGTCACTGGATGTTTGTGCGTGTGGATGCCGAATTTCAGAATTTTGTAGGGCTTCAAATTGTAGAGCTCTTTGTGCCCTTTCAAATGAGCCCAAACTCGGCTTTCCAGGTCCAACGGGAACGAAGTAAGGCCGCGGGGGGTGAAATAATCCTGAGGGGGGGGGGGGAGAGGGTGTAGGGGCTTTGGGTGGGGGGCCTTCTAAAGTGAGGGATGGGAGTGAGGAGTAGTGGGGGGTGTGTGTGTAGCGGGGAAGGAAGGGACAGTGACTTGATGGCGCTGGTATACTAGTACTAGTACTTTGTGGGGGTCCAAAATGAAGGGGTCAAAAAGGGGGTCTAGGGGTCTTATGTTGGAGTGGGTGCCAGCTGGGAGGGGGGGGGTACTAGGGGGGGGGGGGCAAATTTTGTCAGAATTTTGATATTCCCATCCGTTTCCGAGATATAAGGATTTTAACGTGGGGGGCCCACGATAACAGGTGGGGGTAGGGAAATCGGGGTAAGGGGGGAAAATTCTCACTGGAAGGTACTGTTGAGGTACTGGAGTCCCGAATCAGATGAATCCAAACTCGGGGGGGATGAGATTAGGGGTTGAGGAGTTCCCTCAGGATTAACCTGGTTGATGGGTCGTGGAATCGACGCTGATGGCTGTTCTGCAGGCAGATTCCTCGGTCCGACTTCGGAGTCTTCAGTAAGGGCTGGGATGGTGCACCGCGCGTCACGCCTCGTGGTTTAAGAAGCACGTGGAGCCAAAGTGAGGTTATTCTTACCTAAAACCACGTGCTTTTTAGCGATTTTCGCACCTTAATTTCTCCCAAACCCCTGCTTCGATTTTAATGATCCTGGTCTTGCTGGATAGGTCTCTGCTGCGTCTTACCGGGATAGTGTTTGCAGCACTACTCCACTCTCCTTGGCTGTGTTATTAGTTGTTGACTTTTCGGGGGTCCCACTCTGTAACCCGTTGACGCAGACACTTGCCCACACTGATTTTGGTGTATCAACACTGCACAATTCCACTTCTGAACTATTTACACACTTTACTCTACGCGTTGAATTTTAGAGAATTTTTTTTCGCGGAGCTGATGTTGACGTTGCGACGTATGGTCGGTTACTGGGTTAGGTTAGGTTAGGTTAGGTTAGGTTAGGTTAGGTTAGGTTAGGTTAGGTTAGGTTAGGTTAGGTTAGGTTAGGTTAGGTTTTTTTTTTTTTTTTTTTTTTTTTTTTTTTTTTTTTTTTTTTTTTTTTTTATACTTCTGCCTCCAACGTAATTGGAGCCTATGTTAGGCTTCACATTCATACCAGTTCTCGCTGTTATTCTTCTCGCACTTTCATTCTGCATACTTTATCTTTCTGTCATACTGTCTTCTCTCTGTCTCTAAGGGTAGGACGCCCTTCTACTTTCCCTATTCTGTACTCTACTCCATTCTTGTTTTTTATTTGGGTGTAATACAACGCAACTCTTTTCTTTTATTATTTTCACAATTTTCATAAGTACAACAATCTTAATTTTATTCTTATTTCTATTACAATTTTCTTACTTCTACTTTTATTTTCTATTCCTTACTGCTATTATATAGTTATTACACTTTTTCAACTTTCTTATAATCTATTCTTATTTCTATTACACGTTTTTTATGTCTACTTTTATTGTCTATTCCTTACTACTATTACATTTAAAAAATATTTTTGTTGCGTTTTTACAACTATCTTAAATTCTATTCTTATTTCTATTACATGTTAATTAGACAATTCCTTACTACTGTTACAATTTTTATGTATGGCAGCATATTATTATTTGTAAATATTTTCCGATTTCCTGGCGTTTCGGAGTATCTTTAATTACGTCTGTTTTCAATGCTTGACCCTAATATTCTATACAATATTATGTAAGCATTTTTTCTTATCCAGTTTTATTTCTCTTTATTACTTTTTCACATATTTTAGCGCAAAATTCCAGGAACGACTCTCTCTTTTTACCTTTCATAATCGGCCACACATTTTCTGGCTCTAGTTTGGTGTCGAGTATATGCTCAGCCACAAGTCTTTCCTGGTCGAATACGGGACATTCGAACAATATATGTGGCACCGTCTCAGCAATGTTAGGATCGCAGATGCACGATGGGCTCCCTTTGCACTTGAAACGATTCAAGTACTCCGAGAACCCACCGTGCCCCGTCATGATCTGAGTAAGGATGTTGCTAATTTTTATCTTCCTGACTATCCCGTACGCCGCCACCGCGTCCGGGAAAAACAATTTTGTTCCAGAAGCCGTTTCTCCAGCGCAGTATCTCCGGTTCCACTCGTCAAGCGTTGCCGTTCGGATGCATCGCTTGACGTATGAAACCGGACACAAGTCATAGTCGGGCTTGCGTTTGGAACCTTCAGCGGCTCTTTTGGCTAGTTCATCGGCCCTCTCGTTCCCTTTCAACCCTACGTGTGCTTTGATCCAAAACAAGGTGACAGCTTTGCTTTGGATCGACAGGGACCTAATGTTGGCCCTTGTCTCTACTGCCAGGGGGTGGTGTCGATTGTAGTTTTGGATTGTTTGTAGGGCTGCCATGGAGTCGCTGAAGATTCCAAACGACTGCGCCCTGTGCTTTTGGATCACCCTGGTTGCTACGCATATCGCCAGAAGCTCAGCCTGGTAAACAGTGGAGTAGTGTGGGAGAGCAAGCTTGAGAGCTTTGGTTTCGGCGTCACCACTCCATATGGATAGTGCCGCTCCAACCTTGCCCCCAATCTTGCTCCCGTCCGTGAAGATACGAACCTCAAGTTCGTTCTGGGCATCTAGTTGCTCTTGGTTTACCAGGCTTACGAGCTCTAGCTCAGCGCGCTCTGCAGGATGTGGAGCTTCCATTGCCGAGGTGGTCTGCTCAACGCTCCTGTCGCCGAGTGCTGGCTGCGGTACCCCTCTCCTGGCCTCGTATAGCGATGCCGCTTCGCGGACTCGCAGGTCGAGAGGTAGTATCCCAGCCAGCACCAGCGCAGAGTTTAAGGAGACCGTCCGGTATCCTTTGCACAACTTTTGTGCAATACCGCGCTGAACTGCTCCCAACTGCTTCTTGATTCCCAGCTTTTCGACTGCCGGAGCCCATACGCTGGCGGCGTACAAGATAACTGGTTCCACGGTGGCCACATATATTATCCTAATGACTTCAGGGTGAAGCCCCCAACTGGTCTTCGCTGCCCTGGCCAGCTGTTTGTGGATGCCTATTGCCTTCCTGCACACATTTGCGACGTGTGCGTTAAAAGTGAGCTGATTGTCGATGGTAACACCCAGGATTTTGATCTCGCTGGACATGGCAATGTCGATACCGCCCATGCTCAGACGCGGGGTGTCGTACTTTAATTTGCGCGTTATGACCATTGCATTGGTTTTGTGCGGCGCAAAATTAAGCTTATTTTGAGCACCCCACGCCCGAACATGCCCGAGCTCGACACTGGCACGTCCCTCAATCTCCAACGCTGTGTCACCATCGAAAACCAGCACAACGTCGTCTGCAAAAGCCTGGCAATAGACATTCCTGCCCTCCAAGCTCTTTAGGAGTGGGTCCAGCAACAGGTTCCAGAATATTGGTCCCGCAATAGAGCCTTGGACACAGCCCTTGCTTGTGGCCTTGCAACACTCTTCACCTGCGTACCTGACCTTGACCCTTCGGTTCTCGAGATAGCTGTCGATGACCCTCCTCATGCCAACCGGACACTGTTCCTCAGCCAGACGGACCCTTATGGCTGGCCACCATGCGCTGTCGAAGGCTCCCTCTATGTCCAATGAAACTAGAACTATTATCTTCTTGAGTTTCAGTTTACCACGTATGTGTTTCATTAGCGCATAGAGGGAGTCCTCGGTGCTTCTTTGGGGCATGAATCCGTACTGGCGAGTACTCATCCTTGGGATCAGATGAAACTTGAGGCGGGCCACCAACATCTTCTCGTAAATCTTCCCGAAAATTGGTAATAGGCCGATAGGTCTGTACGCCTTTGGGGAACTGTAATCTGTTTTACCAGGCTTCCTCAGAATGATCACTATGGCTTCTTTCCAAGTCTCGGGGAAGAGGTGGGATCTCAAACAGCCATTCAGGAGAGCTAAGAATACCTCCGGGGCACTTCTGATGGCCTGGCAACAGATGTCGGCAGTAAAACCGTCGGCTCCTGGCGCTTTTTTGGCGTTAAATGACTCGCACGCTGCCCTTAGCTCAGCCATCGTGAATGGTGGCTCGCATGGTTCACCTTGCCTTCCAGCGTTCACGACCTTGGCCATTTCTCTAGTAAGGCTGTGGCAGGTGCTGTCATTGCCTGAGTGGTCCTCTGGGTAAAATGTCTTCGCCAGCAGTTCCACTGAGCCTTTTGCGTCCAGGACCTCCCCGTCCTTCACTAGTGGCTGATCCACACCTCTCTCCTTGGTCCTTCCTATCACCCTGTAGATTCCTTCCCAAACCCCTTCTTTGTCCTGTCTTGAGCAGAAATTTTTCCAACTCTCGACTTCGTCCTTGGCTGCTTCCGTCTCATACTCAGCTTTCAGTTTCAGGTACTCTTCGACGACCTTCGATCTTCGGACTGGTGCAGCATTCCTAACTCTGTTTTTCAGGGTAGCGACCTTTTTCTTCATCCCCTCGAGTTTCTCGGACCACCACGGCAAAGTAAACACTTCGTTTGCTTTCTTCTTCGGAATTGATGAAGTGCATGCGTCTCTAATTGCGTTGGTGTATAAGTTTGTAATTGAGTTTAACTGTTCAGCTGTATTTAATTTGTCTATTTCAATTTTGTTTATTTTGTTTGTCTGCATTAATTGGCCGAGTTTCTCACGAAACTCAGGCCAATTTGCTTTTTTTGTGTTAAAAATTCTGGTTGTTCTACTAATTTGTATACCTTTAGATCTATTTACTTTGATGTTGAATACAATGCCGTTGTGATCCGAGCTCGTGAGGCCCTCGTCTACCCTCCAGTCGTCTATCAGATCTAGGATATCCGTCGAACAAGCTGTTAAGTCGACGTAGCTGCAGTACCTTATTCCTCCTCGGATCGTGTCGAAGGTCGGAATTTCCCCTCTGTTGAGTATGTTCAGGTCCAGCTCATCGAGAACTCCGGACATTTCTTCGCCTCTGCGGTCAATGGTCAGGCTTCCCCACCAGGTACTTTTTGCATTTGCGTCTCCTCCAAGAATCCACATTCTGGATCCTACCTCCTCCTCAATGCGTTTGAGGTGGTCGAGGTATGGTTCAATTGGCTGGTCTGGCTCGAAGTAAAAGGAGACTAGTGTGATCCTCCAGGCACTGGTTCGGATCCCCACCACGGTGATGTTGTTCGAGGTGAGTTTCGGGTATTGTTCGACAATGAGGTCTTGATTGAAGACCGCTATTGCGGCCTTGACAATCCCCTCTCCGGTTTCAGTGCTCTGGAAGATCCGGACTCCTCTATGACTCCTCATTACTTTAGCCCCGCCTACATATGGTTCCTGGAGGAGAGCAATGGCGATCCCACGCTTTTCCGCTTCGATAAAAAGCTCGTTGGTCGCCAGTCTTTTCCGCTGGAGGTTGGCCTGTACCATTCTGTAGGGGTTTGGGTTTCCGTGGGTGCCCTTAGCAGTATGCTACTGTAGCTCTTGCTATTTCATCCCATCTGTGGCGTGTTGGACATTCCGAGCTGAAGGCGTTGTGGCCAGCGTCCCCGAGCTTGGCTCTTGTGCAGTTTCGGCACTTTGGCAGAACACCCGTCAGGTAGTCGGAGCATTCCGACCTCAGGTGTGGCCCACCGCAATGGCTGCACAGGTCAATCGATTCTTTGCAGTAACGTTTGCCGTGCCCGTAGCCCAGACAGCGCGTGCACTGTACCAGTGGGGTCTGGTCTTCGACCTTTACACGCTGGAGGTCCACGTGCAGGCACCCGAGTTCTGTTGCCCGCCTCCAGATCGATGGTGAGACGCCGACCACAACGTGGCAGGTGTGTGGATTCCTGGTCCTCCTTCGGAACTTCACCACCACCCTGTCCTCCTCCTTGTCGAGGTTGTGAAAAATGTCCCGGTTTTGGTTCCTCAGGGCTTTAAGGATGTCCTCGTCTGTGTTGACCGAGAGGACACTCCTGAGGATCAGCATGGGATCCTTGTTCTTCACCTCCTCGACATGGAGGTCCTTACTATCCCTTGCCAGTCTTTCCTTAATTTTATCTCTTTCTGCGGTAGTTTGGAATCCCATTATAATCTTCCTATCTTTCGCCTTCCTCACCTTTTCGACCCTCACCCAGCCTTCCTTTGCGTCAGCCGCCTTTCGCACTTTCTCCAGGACTTCGTCCCCAGACTCTGTCTCGTCTGTGGAGGTTACCACGATAGAGTGGAGCGTACTTCGCGTCGGGTTTTCTTTCCCGCTGCGAGTTACGCTTGCATACGTGTTGTTGGTAGCACCGTTTTCAAAGCTGAGTCTGTGCTGCTCAATTGTTGCTTTTAACTCCTCCATCCCCTTTGAGTGGCTCTCCAGCAGCAAAGAGTGGCTCTTTATTTGAGCCTCAAGGTGGCTGGTGCTTGGGTCGGCTATGCTAGTGAAAGTGAGGTCGGCGGCGACGCCTTCGGACTGTGTATTGTCAGGCCCCACTCTTTTCACCTTAGTCGATTTTTCGGCCTCCTTCACCAGTTGGTATAGCCGGTCCAGCGCTTCGGTAATGCCAGCTTTTATCTCATTTTTAGTGTTCCTCGAGGTGCCGAGAAGGACTTTCGCTCTGGTCATACAGGCCCTTGCCTCAGCCGACCGGTCCGCATATTTTGCTTTTGGTGGCGAGTACGTCTGCACCAGCCCCGCTTGGGGTGGCTTCTGCAAAGGTTTCGCAGGTCCTGCCTGCGCTGTCTTGGTGATTAAAGAGGGGGGTGTTGGGTTTAGGTTCGCGCTGGAGGACCCAGCGGCTTCCAATAGTCCAACGCTGCGTCTCACATTCGGCGGTGAGACATTACCGCCAAATGTGAGACGCAGCGTTTGATCGCCAGAACCGACAGGTTTTGGCGATTTAGCCTCGTCCGGCTTCGCCTTGACTGGGGTCCTGAATGCGCTGTTCATTTTCGTTGGAGGTTTGCGTCAAACTGTATAATTGGTAAATAGAGTAAAACGTATAAAGATGTATAGAAGAGGATAGAAAGAGTATTAAAAATGTGACGGTTAAGATTTAAAAATCTTACACTTGTGTCTATTATTCTCTATATAAGGCTGTCGAGGTCTGCCCTTGTTCAGGGAACGAATCAAGCACTGAAAACAGTAGAAGTAAAAAAGGTTCGAAGTCAATAAGTATATAAATAGAGTGACTCTAGGAAAAACTCTACATAGAGTCGTTCTGTCTAGTCTGGTGGATAGCTCTCGGCGAGCCCTCCCAAATGAACCCAAACTCGGTACAGTTACACCAAGGGGTTCCGGAGATATCACAACTTGAAAATTTTTGGTTTTTCACAAAATAAGAACCCAAAGTGGTTACAAGAGGATATCTCCGGATCCACCAGTCCAAAAACCCCGGTGTTTGGGCTTTTCGAGTTTGGCTCGGCAAGACCTACCCACTGAGTCGGTTTTCAGGCTGAAAATTTTTTGTCTCCTGAAAGTGCCTGAAAACTGTCCTATCTTACATTCTATGCCCTACCGGTACGTCCAGCGAAAACCCCGACCCTCTACGACTCTCCGTTGGGAAGCTATGGTCGTCCAAAGATTTTCCAAAATGGCCGCGGTGCTGTCAAAGTAGATCTCTGATTTCGGATAACTTCCCTCTGGAAAGTCGCAGACCCCCCGAGTTTGGGCTCTCCCAACTCGGCCCGAGCTCCGCTGTCCGCTGAAACTACTTTCAGGGTCCTGAAAATTTTTAGCCCCAAACTGCCTGAAATCGCGGGGGGAAGGGGACGGAAGGCCCTTGAGTCTAAAAGCAAAAACCGCAGTCTCCCACGACCTTTGGTTCAAAAATTATGGCGGTTTGAAGCTAAACAAGATGGCCGCCGAACTGTCAAATACCGTATTAAAACGTCCGTAACTTCGGAATCCTTCGTCTCAGAGGGACGGGGTTTTGGACCTGCAGCTTGGCGTCACTTCAGGTGTGTCCTGAAAGCAGTTTCAGCGACAAAAAAAATTGTGTCCTGAAACAGCCTGAAACTTATGTAGATCTAAAGTTGGCGGTGCACTACCAGCCTCAGCGAAAATCCGGTTTTGATCGGGCCAACGGTTCTCGAGATATCTTAATCTAAAACTTAAAACCTAAAAACCAAGATGGCGCAATTTCGCTGAAAAAGCCAATTTAGGAGCTATAGGGCCCGTGTTTGGGCTCTATTAGGTCACAATGGGTGTGCTGGACCCTGTCCAGATGTCAAAATGTATTATTTTCTAATTAATTACGAATAAAGGCCAAAAAGCCTTTAAAATTCGATATCTAGAGACATCGGGTCTCTAGATATCGTCAAAAAATTTTTGAAAAAATGGCTAAAAATACTACAAATAGAGTGCTATAATATACAAAAGATAACAATTTTAAAATCCAAAAACTAACCTATAAATTTTTTGAAAATATGCTTTTTCGACAAAATACTTAATATCTAAAAAACTATTTAATCTAAAAATCCCAAACTTAGTGTCTCTATTTAACTAGTTAGCGCGCCAAGGACTGCGGTTGAAAATTTTGAAAGTCTTGATTAAGTCCAAAGATATAGTAGCTTGAATTTTGAAGATTCTAACACCTCTTAAAAATCGGTGGTAGTAGGTAGATGAAAATTTTTTGTGGTTACCTTCTAGATAGTAACAGGAGATGATGGCTGCTAAATTCCAGGCATCTGGCTCCACTCCCTTTGATTTTTCAGCCCACGTGGTTTTCACTTTTTTCAGTGTATCGGCTGTAGCTCGGGGTTTTTGGGTTTCCT